>JAKOOJ010000016.1:2592500-4992500 GCA_022577455.1 Arizona elegans | reverse complement strand
TCTGCTATTGCAGGGATTAGCTTTTTCTGCAACATTTATTGCAAACACAGCCATTGTTTAAACCCTGGATCACAAAACCTCCATGCACCCATTTGGCATTTGCTGTAGCACAACATCTAAAATTAAGGCTTCAATAATCCACTGATCAGCAATCAATATCTGCTCCAGAAAAAGACCCCAAGAAGGAAAATCTCTCCCCTTTAGCAGGCACGTGGTAATACTGCTGGGAAATCAGGATGGCTATTTTTGCTGAGAAGAGGAACAGGGTCTTAGGGTAAGTGCAGCAAAGCTTAACCCTTCCTTCCTGGAACCTTTTGCAATCAAAATCCATTTCTACTCATGGAGGAAAAACATAAAATCTACCAGCTGGGTTGTTGATTCCTTTCCCACAGTTGATCTAAATAGCAGTTTCCTAAATATGCTAAATTATTCCATCAAAACCCTGACTGATAGGTAGCTTGTTATTCATTTGTTAAATAAACTTCAGTTGGCCGGGTTCAGGGAAAAACAAATACAACCTGTTGTGGCTTAACATGGTGTCAACAGAGTGATGGTTTGGCCCTGATTCTAAGCACCCTTATTACTGAGGAAGTTTCATGGAACATTTCCAGGCAAGGAAATCTATCATTGGGCTGTAAAAAATATGTTGGAAGTGCCAAGTACGATCTCTTGGCGAATTCTTCAATTTCAACCCAGGGGAAAACAAGTTGTGTTGTGTGTGCGCGTGTCAAAAAAGTCAAATGGCAGCCACAATTGTATGATCAAAGCCCTCTTCTTTTTTAAGGTAAAGGTAAAGATTCCCTCGCACGTATGTGCTAGTCGTTCCCGACTCTAGGGGGCGGTGCTCATCTCCGCTTCAAAGCCCAAGAGCCAGCGCTGTCCGAAGTCGTCTCCGTGGTCATGTGGCTGGCATGATTCAACGCCAAAGGCACAAGGAACGCTGTTCCCTTCCCACCAAAGGTGGTCCCTATTTTTCTACTTGCATTTTTTACCTGCTTTCGAACTGCTAGGTTGGCAGAAGCTGGGACAAGTAATTGGAGCTTACCCTGTTACGCGATACTAGGGACTCGAACCGCTGAATTGCCAACCTTCAGATCGACAAGCTCAGCGTCTTAGCCACTGAACCCCCGTATCCCTTTTTCTTTTTTAGAAGCGCTTAAAAAGAGGGTGTGGCTTTGATCGGTCCTATTAAAGTTCATTTTTTTCTTTTCCCTCCTTAAAATTTGAACCCCTAAATTTAAATTCACATAACATAGTACAATCCCCAATTATTTCCTTAAATTCTCTTATTCTAATCACCAATGATTCTTTTATCAGCTATTCTAAATAATACAATTCAACATATTAGTAGAAACCTATTAAATATATATCTTCACCCAAATGTTCCAACTACTACAATTTCATATATTAAACTTCTTATTTCTGGGTCTTATTTTCAATTCTTAAACATCCCTACATTTTATCATTTCTTCATATTGACTTAAATAATTCATTATTACCATTCTATTACTTCATCAATTATGCGGTCTTCCAATATTTGAGGGGCTGTCCTAAAGAAGGGGGGGGGTCAACCTATTCTCCAAAGCATCCGAAGGCAGGATAAGAAGTATCAGAAAAAACAATTACTACCAACCTACCTTCCATTGAGGACCTGTATAGTGCACAAGTCAAAAAGAGGGCTGTGAAAATATCTACAGACCCCTCGCATCCTGGACGTAAATTGTTTCAACTCCTACCCTCAAAACGACGCTATAGAGCACTGCACACCAGAACAACTAGACACAAGGACAGTTTTTTCCCGAATGCCATCACTCTGCTAAACAAATAATTCCCTCAATACTGTCAAATTAGTTACCTAAGTCTGCATTACTATTAATCTTCTCATCATTCCTATCACCCATCTCCTTCCACTTATGACTGTATGACTGTAACTTTGTTGCTTGGATCCTTACGATTTATATTGAGATTGTTTCCTGATTGCTTATTTGTCCCCTATGACTATCATTAAGTGTTGTACCTTACGATTCTTGACTAATGTATCTTTTCTTTTATGTACACTGAGAGCCTATGCACCAAGACAAATTCCTTGTGTGTCCAATCACACTTGGCCAAAAAAAAAATTCTATTCTATCAACCTAGAAATTTTCTGACAATGAGAACAATTAACCAGTGGAATAGTTTCCCTCCAGAAGGTATGGGTGCTCGATCACTGGAGGCTTTCAAGAAGAGACTGGACAGTCATTTGTCCGGAATGGTATAGGATCTCCCAGCTTAAGCAGAGGGTTGGACTAGAAAACCTCCAAGATCCCTTCCAGCTGTGTTATTCTGTATATTCTTGTATCACATAAATCAATAAATCCTCCTTTACATGCCACAAAGGTTCAGCTCACATGATTTGGAAAACTAACAGAACTTTGTATGCAGTGGTTTTAACACATCTGCCCTTTCAGCCAAAGTTATACCGGTGAGAAAACTTTTAACAAGAAGCATTTCAAAAAACATCACAGATGAATTAGAAACAGAATTTTCTTTTCTTCTGCCAGGTCCAGTTTTTTTGTGTGTGCGTGTGTGTGTGTGTGAGAGAGAGAGAGAGAGAGAGAGTGGGGGGGGGGTAATCTTCAAAGAAATCAGTTCTTGAAGGCAAAGATTTGGGAGAGCTGTCTCTGTTTACCTCTGAAAATGGAAAATCAGATCTTTGGAGAAAAATCTGCTGTCAGGACACTGCTCAGAAATTGTGCCTGGACCACCCTTAATAAATTCATCATATCTCTAATATCCAAGTGCAAGCAATTACACAGAAACGCACACAAAATCCAGACACCGTTTGTTTCTTTGGAAGAACAAATAATGGTTTGGTGAAAATGGTAGCAAAGAGATGCGTAGATTGCATCAGTCTTCTCCCTTGTTTTTATTTTCTTTCTTCTCCAGCAGAATCCTCTTTATGAATCGCTTTATCCTTCTCAATAAGATACTGTCTGCGCAATCAGCGATGATAAATGGCAAATAATTGTAAACCTGATATTGCTTTTCAATATTGAATTTATCATGCTGTCTTCTTAACACATATTAAATACTTTAAAGAATTTATATATTTGTTAGATTACTCCGTGCTTCTCCCCCACCCCCACCCATCCTTTTCCTCCAATAAGCAAAATGTATTAGTTTTCTAGTTTGGGGGAATCTAAGAATAGACAACATCATTAATAATGCTGAATAACAATCTGGTCTCCTTCACAGCTAATCTCTCCTTACTAATCCAAAGAATTCAAATCAAATAACTTATATTAGATTTAGGTGCCGAGACCCAATGCAAAATATTCATTCTGTGCTCTGCTCTCTCCATGCAGCTGATTTCACTCAATTTTTGCCTGAGTAGGGGAAAAAATGGAACTTATCAAATTAGAAAGCTTTGAGGAATAATTGATCAAGATGATCGGCCTCCATCCAGGTCTCCAAGATTCAGGAGGCAGTTATAGAAACAGTCAGCTGCCAGCTTGGTGAAAAGTCCTTGCCAATCCAGCCAGAAAGAGAAACATAAAGTCTTGCCATAACATATATGGGGAGAGATTAGTTCTAATGAGAAACAGTTCAGCTCTTCAAATGCTTGTAACCCCCGTGCCATCCCTTTCAATAAATCTTGCTAAAGAAAACTGTGAGCATGACGCATGGAAAGGGCTCACTTTTAGGCAGCTGCCAATAAGCCTGACAGAGGTTGGATTAACTGTCTGAAGACTCGGGCTTCTGCAGTCCAACCCCAGGCGGAGGAAGGTTGAGTTAATTTGCTGCAGTGATTCCTGGATTGTTTCATAAAGAGCAGCTCTTCCACTGTTTTCCTGGAGGTGTAAATCTGAGGTTTGGGGCAGGAGTGAAAGAGCCAATGGAAACCCAGTGTGTTGTTCATGGGGTGATGTCCAATGGCTGAATCATTCCCAGCTTTCTCCATCATCTTTCCTGAAATTTGAGACAGGATTCTCCAGACTAAAAGAAACCGAAGAAATTCAGGGAAGAGCTTGAAGGAAGAATCTAGAATCCCTAACAAATCAGCAGACTTTTTATGAAGGCCCATTTTCATTCTTTGCAAACAAACAAACAAAAAACACAACACAACCCTACAATACTGTTACTTTTTAGTTTATAGGGCTAATTTTTCCTACGAAGTGCCCAGTGGCATCAATTTGGTTTGTTGGTTCCTTCTTGGTTTCTACCAGACTCCCTGCTCCCCTTACAGTTTTTTTTTTAAATTAGAAATTTAAAAATTATGCTTCTTTTAAAAGAAAACCAATCACTACTCTCTAACATTATTCTTTTTAAGATTGCTTGGGTTCCGCATAGGAATTCTTAGAAGATAAAAACGAAGCCCAAGAGGCAGCCATTTGGTGCCAGGGTCCATAACATGCTGCCAAAATTCCCAATATTTTCACCAGTTTAAAATGATAGCAAGCCCACAGAGCACGGAATCACGCTTTTCAAAGTAATATTAACCATCTCCTGCATTGGCTCACAGGAAGCATGACTGGCAGGGAAGATGAAGGGTTGGATCTAAACTCAAGGAATAACCCTGGATTGTGTGTGTTCCGGTCTCAAGGTCCAGGCAGGAAAAAAAATGCAATGGACAGGAAACCCGTCAAATGAGCGATGGTTTTTAAGAAGACATTGGACAACCATTTGTCTGAAATAATAGGGTTTCCTGCTTGAGCAGGGGGGGTGGACTAGAAGACCTCCAAGGTCCCTTCCAAGCCCGTTATTCTGATGACTCATCAAAATAACTTACAATGGGAACAAAGGGGAAAAAAAGAAGAGAGTTTCCTATGTTTGAAATTCAGGGTCACTCCAGAGTTCATTTTTTTCTCCCAAACTGTCTTTTTCATCTATGATTTCTAGCGATGATGAATATTTACTTATTTATTAGTTTGATTTATATATGCCGCCCTTCTCCGGAGACTCAGGGCGGCTTACAATGCGTTAAGCAATAGCCTTCATACTTTTGTATATATCTGCTTAGTAGAGCTTTCGGCCCCCCCAAGCGGTGTTCTTTTTTATACAAAGTCATCTTATTGCCCCCATAATCCGGATCCTCATTTTACCTACCTCGAAAGGATGGAAGGCTGAGTCAACCTTGAGCCTGGTGAGAATTGAACTTGCAGTAATTGCAGGCAGCTGGTGCTACTTAACAGCACTTTAGTCTGCTGCGCCACCAAGGCTTTAGTCTGCTGCGCCACCAAGGCTCTTATGTTCCAGATCCGAAGGCAGTAACCTTCTCCAAGCCAGTGGTGCGAGATCTACTTTTATACCCAGCTCTCTGGACCTAGCAGAATGTCCAAAGATCTTTTGGTCTGATATAAGGGCTATTTCTATATTTTTTTTTACCTTCACAAGGCCCCTTCTTTTCAAACCGTTAAGACTTGCCCTGAGTAAAACCTAAATGGGAAAGGGCACCTTTCTAATGTAATAAAAGGAACATAAACTCTTGGAAGTGGCCCATTGTGTGCTTCTAAACACGGAGAGCAGATTCCTGGCTAGACGGCAAGAAAGTGGCTTAAAAAGCGGCAGCAGCACAGAAAAGCAAGTCTCCATTTTGCGCTACAGTTCACCATGATGTCTCTTTTTGGCACGAGCTGCTGCTTTTCTGCCTCCTGTTTTCTTTTTTTTCTTTTTCCTCCCTTTCAGGGCACCCTCCCAGGGGAGATCAAACTGTCGGTGTGGGGTGTGGGGTGGGGTAAGTGACCTGCCTCCATGCCGCCTCCTGGCTCATGATCTGCTTGTCCCGCAGACAGAAGGCAGGAAGGAGAGAGTGCCAGGTAAACCATCTGTCTTCATTATGGCCTAGAATAAATGCCAAGATGGTTTCCTGCTCCCGCCCCAAATGGAAGAATATGCGAGTGGGGGGGGGGGAAGGACCCACTTTGATCCAAAGACATTGCGACTCTGGATTTTGCCACCAGGTAAGCACAGGTTTTTAATCAGGCTGAAGCTGTAAATCTCAGCTGGACATTTTCTATCTCCAAAATCTCGCTGCGTTCAGCCTTTTCCGAAACCTGTCCCTTGGAAAAATAACAGATATCAAAAAGATGCATATTTGATTCCTCAGTCTTCTTCCTTTGAGCTGCTGAATCGGTGCCCATGGGATTTAATCTCTTGCAGGACCCAAAGGAAATGAGATGGAGAGTGAAATGGTGTCCAAACATCTTTTTTCTTCTAGACCAGGGATGTCAAACTCAAGGCCCGCAGGCTGGATCTGGCCCACGGAGTGCTTAAATCCAACCCATGGGGCCGCCCTGGAAACAGCGAAGGACTGGCCCACGGTGCCTCTGCTGCGGTGCTTCACTGACAGGGAGTTGCAGGAGACTGTTGCAGCCGAAAACGGACATCGGGAGCCCGTTTTTGCTGCCATAGCACTGGGTCCACCACAGGCACTCACGATACGAGTGATGTGCTGGCCATGCCCACCCTGGCCACGCCCACCCCAGCCCCCTGAAGTCAAACACAACCTGATCCTGATCCATGGCTTAGGCCCGGGGTACTTGCAGGACCATCTCCTGCCTGCTTCCCACCGTCCTGTCTGCTCTCATAGAGCCGCTCTCCTCAGGGTACCATTGACCAGGCAATGCCGTCTGGCGACACTCAGGGGTAGGGCGTTCTCTGTGGGCGCCTCTACCCTTTGGAACGAACTACCCACCGAGCTCTAGACCGCCCCGGATCTCTGCTCCTTCCATCGAGGCCTGAAGACTTGGCTATTCCAACGAATGGGCTGATGCTGATTCTTGGGTTTTATTATTTATTGATTTTAATTTGGTTTTAACGGGATTTTATTATTTTATCATTGTATGTTTTTAACTTGTGTTCGCTGCCCTGAGTCCTTCGGGAGAAGGGCGGCATATAAATACTGCCAAATGAATGAATGAATGAATGAATGAATGAATGAATGAATGATCTGGCCCTCAATGAAATCAAATTTGACACCCCTGTTCTAGACCAAGGTTCCAGATTTCTTGTTGCTGTGTAAATAAAAATAGCTATTCCCAAGGTGGATCAGTACAGGCAGTCCTCAGGTTATGGTCACAACTGGGGCCAGACTTTCCATTGCTAAGCAAGGTGGTTGTTAAGTGAGGCTTAAGTTAAGCACGTTGCTGCCGTTGTTAAGTGAATCCAGCTTCCTTCCCTGACTTCACTTGTCCAAAGCCAGCTGGGAAGATCACAAATGGTAATCACATGACCCTGGGACACTTTGCAACCATCATAAATATCTGCCAGTTGCCAACTGCCCAAATTTTGGTCACGTAACTACAGGATGCTGTGATGGTTTTAAGTGTGAAGACTCCCGGTAAGTCACATTTTTGAGTGCACTTTGAAACAGCTGAAACTGCTCTATACAGGTAGTCCTCGACTTACAACAGTTCATTTACTCAGGGTTCAGAGTTACAACGGCACTGAAACAAAAGTGACTTATGATCATTTTTCACACTTAGGACCATTGCAGCCTCCTCCATGGTCATGTGATCAAAATTCAGACACTTGGCAAATGGTTCATATTTATGACGGCCGCAGTGCTGAAAAGCAGTGTCATTGGGGAAACCAGATTCACTCAGAACATGTGTCACTAACTTAAACAACTGCGGTGATTCACTTAACACATGGGGCAAAATTCACTTAACAACTATCTCACTTAACAACATAAATTTTGGGCTCCATTGCAATCGTAAGCTGGGGACTATCTGTATGTTGGAGGGAGGAAATGGCACTGGGAGCAGCTGCTTGAAGAATCTGAAAATGGGTCTGAGGGTCCAAATAATAAAATGCTCACCAGGAATGCGAAGTCACTCATTGGACCCACAGAAAACCAGGAGCTGAAGTCTTCTAACCCTTTTTGGTGACCAGGCAACATGCAAGCTGCTGCTTTTCAACATTTGCATAGTTGCTGTGAAGATAAAAAACAGATAATTGTACATTACAAAAACCGTCCTAGGTATTTGTTAGAATATTACCAACAAAGCTGGATTTAGTCAAGTAAGCAGATTCGAAATAACCATTCAGGTTTCAGAAGACAAATCCTAGCACAGCTAGTTTGCATTATTGGGGAAAAAAATCTACTTTGGCCCACAGATGCTTGGTGCTCCAAAACAACAGCAATATCTCTCCTGCACACTTTCTGTTTTGCATTTGCAGTGCTTGCCATCAAACTCTAATAAAAGCTAATTCACAAAAATGAAGACAACAAGAAAACCCTGCAAGTAAACGGTGCTTAATGTTGTTATGGACTTTTGCAGGCATGAATAATTTTATCAAAATCGGCAATGCGCTCAAAGTAAAGTTAGTTTAACATTCAAGTTGACCAGTCTAGATATCGGCTATTGTTTTTAGCATATCATTTGGCAGTTTTCATTTTTTGTCCCCGTTATCTGATATGCAGGGGACAATCAGCAAAGAAGGAGGTTGGATGAACAAAAAGGAATAAAAGAATCTGGAAAAAGAAAAAGGTGTCCTTAAATTCCAACATTAAAAGTGAGGCGACTAGAAGCATATTAAAAATAATTCAAGGTCTATTTACTATTTATTTATATTTACTTTACCATTTATTTCAACAGGATTGGCGCAAGAGAAGATAAAAAGGGTCTGGAAAACCGAGCCTCTCGTAAAAGAGTTCTATCTATCTCCATCCATCTCCATTCTTAATTAAATAACTCATTACTTAATAAAGTCAACCGATGATTTATTTGAATTCATTAATGCTAAATAAATGCTCCTCTTCAGTGTTGCTTTTGTCACTGACAAAGATCAGGTCCTGAAAATAAAGTAAGAAGGTTTTATTTAAGAAGGCCATGTTAACAAGCCCTGTGGTTAAATTGTGGTAAAAGATGGATGCCCTTCGCTTCTGCTTTTGAACATGTGCTGTTGGGGGATGGCAAGATGGAAGGTACCGAACGATGGCATCGTATTAATAAGGAGCAACCTTTCCAGGAGAATTGAGAATGTGGGAACCCTCAACCAAAGCAGAGTAACTGCCTTTCCCCCAGGGGTGTTCTTGGCATTGCACCAAAATATGCTAAGGCGGCCATCAATATCTCCCTCTGACTTTCATTGCAGGATATATTAAGTTACTGCAAAACTCTATAAAAATAGTTTGCTTGAGGAAAGAAATACGACTCAAAAGAGAACCTAGTCCTGCGTTAAAAAGCCAACAGGCAACAGATCAGGACAAGGAGACGGTGGGAAATTTGGCTGCTGTCCTGTCAAAGACACTCAACTCAATGGATGACCTCTGGCAAGCTGTTTGACCTTCCTGTTCTTTGGCTGCCAAAATCTCAGTCCTGGTAGAGCTTATTTTGCATTTGCACCAGCAAAAAAAACCCTTTCCTTCGAGAACGCCAGCAGAGCGGCATGGCTCAGCAAAGAATCTGCGCGCCGTCTCCTCTCTGCCTCCTCATCCTTGCAGCATTTCATTTTTACCTGCTTACTTAGAGGTTTGTCAGCACAAACTGCATTTTTTTCCTGCTTTTTGGAAGAAAAAGCAAACAACAGATGTGGGGGGGGGCTGTTCACAGTGCAAGAAAAAAAACAATTAACGAAGTCAAAAATTATTCACCAGGAAAATTTAAATTCTGCACGTGCAATATTAAACATCGTAACATATGTCTATTTTGCATATTATTTTATTCATCTGAAATGCAGCCTGCCAGATATCTCTATGGGGCTGCAGAAAAATGAACCGGTGACAATGCAAAGTTTGCAGGACAGAGGAAAAACTGTCCAGGGTACTGAATTAAAAATACTGTCAATACTCTATTCTTCCAATCACTTTTTATGTGTCATTCACATAGATACTACAGTACATACATCAAAGCTGCCTTACCTTTATGGTTACTGATGTTATCAGTTAAGAATCTTTAATAGTTGGAATTGTTTATAAAAATAGCTGTGTAAATATCCATGTCCATTGCCTGAATTTTATTTATTTATTTATTTATTGAATTTCTATACCGCCCTTCTCCTGAAGGACTCAGGGCGGTGAACAGATTAAGATTTCATATACATATAACTTTTTATTTTTATTTTTTTAATAAACAGTAAATAATAAATTGAGTCAACTTGGTGTATCTGCTAAGACCTTGGCATAGAATTTAGATGTTTATGCTAGCCCTGCTTGTTGAAACAGAAAGGTCTTCAGGGCACGTTGGAAAGTACAAAGATCTGGGATTATTCGTATTCCAGGGGGTATTTTGTTCCAAAGAGTAGGTGCCCCCACAGAGAAGGCTCTCTCCCTTGGAACTACTAGACGACATTGTTTTAATGATGGTACTATGAGTAGGCCTACTCTGTGAGAGCGTATTGGTTGGTGGGAGGTTATCGGTTGCAGCAGGTGGTCTCGTAAGTACTCAGGTCCTAAGCCATGGAGCACTTTAAAGGTAAGAACCAACACCTTGAAGCGCACTCGGAAGGCCACCGGAAGCCAGTGCAGCTCGCGTAGAAGAGATGTTACATGTGAGCGCCATGTTGCTCCCATAATTACTCGCGCGGCCGCATTCTGGACCAGTTGGAGCTTCCGGGTGCACTTCAAGGGGAGCCCCACGTAGAGAGCATTGCAGTAGTCAAGTCGAGAAATGACGAGGCTTGAGTGACTGTGCGTAATGAGTCCCGGTCTAGAAAGGGACACAATTGGCGAATCAGGCGAACCTGATAGAAAGCTCCTCTGGCCACGGCTGTTATATGATCTTCTAAAGACAGTCGTGCATCCAGCAGGATGCCTAAATTGTGAGCTTTCTCTGCGGGGGTCAATGACTCGTCCCCAATAGTTAGTTTTAATTTTAGACCAATCTATAGTTTAAACATCATTCTGTGCTAATAAAGACAAGTTTATTCAACCGGAGTTGTTACAAATCATTTGCTTTGGGGGCGGGGGTTTCCCCCTTTTTCTTTTCAAGTGGTTATGGAAACATTTTTGTTTCTCTCTATGGTGCTATAAAAAGAGCCGTATATGCCAATTATCATTCTGAAAAAGATCCTCCCTACATTTTGTTTGCAATTCTGGTTTTCTGTCCTTACCGGCAAATTATAACTTGTAACAATGCTAGTGTAAGATTGTAGAATAAAAGAAGCTTAAACACATCTATTTATTTATTTATTGGTTCGATTTATATGCCACCCTTCTCCAGGGCGGCTTACAATGTGTTAAGCAATAGCCTTCATACTTTTGTATAAACCTGCTTAGTAGGGCTTTGCCCCCCCCCCCAAGCGGTGTTCTTTTTTATACAAAGTCAGCTTATTGCCCCCACAATCCGGGTCCTCATTTTACCTACCTCGAAAGGATGGAAGGCTGAGTCAACCTTGAGCCTGGTGAGAATTGAACTTGCAGTAATTGCAGGCAGCTGGTGCTACGTAACACCACTTTAGTCTGCTGCACCACCAAAGCTCTTCTATGACCAATATCCAAGGAATAAGGGACCTGAAATAGCCTGGATTGTCTGAATATTTCAGATCTATCCTTATCTGGGCAGGAACCCAAGCTGGAACGTCTCAATATTTATGGAACATTTAGAGTTCCTTGATTACAAGGCCCAGGGTGTTTCTTGATTCAGTTTGGTTGTTTAGAATTACATTGCAAAGGGCTGCTAAAATAACTCTTGCCAATAAGAAATTGATTAATTCCTTTTAGCCATCTATCGGGAGAAATTAAATCAGATGGCATCATTGAACTATTTCGAGTCATCGTTTGCTGCACAGATAAGATAGGAGGGTACTTTAAAGCTGTATAGAAGGAAGGAAATCATTGTCCACCAGCATTTTTATCATCTTCCACCGTGCCCTTAAAACCTTCTTTTTCCAGCAAGCCGGGCTGGCCTAATTTTTTAAGTGTTTTTAATTGTTTTGTTTATCGTTTTTAATTAATGGGGCCAAATTTATATATATCTTTTAACTGTATTTTAATATTTGTATTTGATGTTTTTACTTGGCTGTTCACCGCCCTGAGTCCTCAGGGAGAAGGGCGGTATACAAATTCAAAATAAAATAAATAAAATAAAATAAATCTATATATGCTCATCAAAATGACCTAACACTGATGAATAGTTTCAGGTTCCTTTGAAAGCAGTCAAATTTCTGTGACAGGCTATTCAGGCAGTCCTGGATTTACGACCACAATTGAGCCCAAAATTTATTTTGCTAGATGAGACAGTTGTTACATGAGTTTTGCTCCATTTTACAACCTTAACAACACCAAGGTTGTTAAGTGAATCACTGAAGTTGTTACTATCACGGTTGTTAATTGAATTTGGTTTCCCCATTGACTTTGCTTGTCAGAAGGTCACAAAAGCGGATCACACGATCCCGGGACACCGCAACCGTCATAAATATGAGTCAGTGGCCCAGCAGCTTAATTTTGATCACGCGACCATGGGGATGCTGCAACAATTGTTAAGTGTGAAAAACTATCATAACTCACTTTTTTCAGTGCCGTTGCAACTTTGAACAGACACTAAATAAACTGTTGCAAGTCGAGAACTATCCATACACAGAAATATTCTATCAGCTTCCCACTTATATCCATTCATGTTTTTGCCAATGCCAATTTTCAGAAAAATTACTACTATGTGTAAAAGCTACCGTATTTTTCAGAGTATAAGACACACCGGAGTATAAGACGCAGCTACCTTTTTTGGTGAGGAGAAGAAGAAAAAGAAATCTCCCTCTGCCTCTGCACAATTTTGCCTCCTTGCAGCAAACAGCAAACAGCCTGTTTTACTTTCATTTTCGTTTTCATCATAGCTTGATTAGCATAAGGGCGGAAAAAATCTGCTCCAGCAATTTACCTCAGAGCCTGCACAAAACAGCTGAAAGCAAATCAACTGAGAGTCGGGAGGCCGATCCAATCAACTTGTGTTAATTAGGCTCTGCTGAAGCTGAAAGGAGCTGTTTTTTTCTTGCTGTTTGCTTGCAAGGAGGTAACTGCTGCGAGGCAGAGGCCAAAGGGTGGGGGCCAGTGGGTGGGCAGGGCTACATTCGGAGTATAAGACACACCTAAATTTTCAGCCCCTTTTAGCGGGAAAAGGGTGCATTTTATACTCTGAAAAATACGGTATTTGGATATAACAGGTAAGTTGCTGGTGGTGACCCATTTCCAATTTTCTTTTTTTTATATACTCCCAGGATGATTTGGGCTTTTCTCTCCCTCTAATCTGCCAAACTAAATTGTGGCTATAAGGATAATCTAAGATATACACGAGAAGAATTATGCTGAAAGAGTTTACTTTCCAATAGTGCAATGGGATAAATAATGCAACACATGATTTTAAAGAAAAGAGTTCCCCGCGTTGTATTGGCTTCCAATTCTGCTACGTTAACTGTGAAGCACTTTTCTGAAATTATAAAAAAAAGAAAAGAAAATGAACAGCTGGATCCCATTATGTGTGTTACTTAGTTCAGCGATTGATAAGAATTCAGGAGGCAGTTTTGTAAACAGCCACCTGCTCCTTTGTTATCAGCGAAAAGAATTGCCTCCTTGTTGGTTCACAACAAAGCTATTAGAGAGGAACTAAGAGAAACACCGCCAATAATGCACTGGGGAATAAATTAGTTCGACACTCGGAATAAGTCAGTTCTAGAATTCTGGTAATCCTTTTTTATCTTGATAGATGGCGTTAAAGGAGACCCTGTGAGAATCTTGCTTGTAAGAATTACTCTGGGTTGAGGTAGTTGCCAAAGAGCTTGACAATACACTTAATTGTAATATAATACATTTTACAGTATTTAATTTGGTGGAGCACATTGTCTGGTAAGTGTGTATAGGGTATAATTTAAAAGTTGATATAGACAAGTGCACTGATTTATAAAGATGTATGCAGAGCTCTAGGCTAGATTGGAAAGTTAAAAAACACTAGCCATGATGATGTTACCTACTTTGGGTAATGAGATATCTGCAAAAAACAACAACAACCACCAATCCTTCTCTTCATCTCTGCACATCCGAATCCCCCTAGCACTGATTATGTTAACTAGTTGGGTAATGAAATGTCTGCAAAAAAAAAGAAAAAAACAACCAAGCTCAGAGCACCAAGGACCCCTCATTTCAACCCTGAGCTACAAATATTCACCCTTATTACTTAAAACACACAACAAATTTATCCCAGAATGACAAATGTGATGTTGCCAAATACTTGCATAGTCCCCAAACTTTATATAGGTATCAAATTGCATGATGTATAAAAGTAGAGTTTAACAATTTAATCTTAATGTTGGAATTGTTTAACCAATATATAACAGAAAAAATTAAGCAAAAATAAAAATAGGAGGAGGATGATCTCTATGAATCTAATAGGCTAGGTCATTGCTTGTGACAATGCATACTAGAGCAATTTTTTTTTTTTATTTTGAAGATGAACTTACAGGTTTATTAAGCGTATTTTGAAAGAAGCAGCCAGGATGCTGGAACAATCACAAAAGGGCAATGAAACTCTCTTTGCTTCATCCAGCAGGGCTGATCTAGGGAAAGAGTGACGCTCAATGCCAGTTATGAAAATTACACCCTGTAAACTACTGTCAAATGCACTTAAATGATCTAACGAATACAAAAAGAAATCTTTATAGATAATCTGTGGCTCTCTCTTGCCATTTCAAATCTGTGAACTAACTGGGTGGGATTTACCTCTGTGCACTGCAAAGGTTCATTGGATCGCAATACACCAGCGGTGAGTCATGGTTTTGAAAACAGAAGCGTTTCAACTACAGAATAAACCTTTTTGTCTTTCGTGGCTTATTTCTTGAGTTGGGCTGCTACTGTATATCTTTTAATTTGTGATATGGAAGGAAAGGCATTTTTCTTCCTTGACTGGCATGGGGGAGGGAAATAGATGGGAGCTTCTACAATGTACATGAACATAACCTGAAAATGAAAGGAGTTACCAGATTAAAATGTCATTAAAATGTCAAAAGATGATACATTACAACTGCACGTATATGGAAAAAATCAGAGTTGTGAATATCACAGTAAATTTTTCTTCTTTACTTAATAATTGATCATAACGGCTCTGACATGCCAGCAAAAATGAAGATACTAATCCATTCAGAATGACAGGTTTTGGTCTATTCCTCTGTTTTTAGCAATTTGTGATTATGTTTATTATTTATTTATTATTTAAATTTCTATACCGCCCTTCTCCAAAATAGGACTCAGGGCGGTGAACAGCCAAAGTAAAAAACAATATATACAAAATTTAAAAGCAGTTTAAAATGTTTGCTCTTAACAGCATTGTTTCCTTGAGTAGTAAGTTCTTTTATGCTGAAATAAAACAGTATCATCTCTCTGGGAAAAATGCAGGTGTTCCTCAATTTATGACCACAATTGAGCCCAACATTTCTGTTGCTAAGCGAGGCTGTTAAGTGCCTCATTTTATGACCTTTCTTGCCACAGTTAAATAAATCACAGCAGTTGTTAAGTTACTGATACAGTTAAGTGAATCTGGCTCCCCCATTGGCTTTGCTTTTGAGATGGTCGCAAAAGGTGATTACATGACCCGGGACACTGTGACTGTCATAAATATGGACCAGTTGCCAAGCATCTGAATTTTGATTACGCGACCATGGGGATGCTGCAATGGATTTAAGTGTGAAAACTGGTCACAAGTCATTTTTTCTCGGGTGTAATTTTGAACAGTCACTAAATGAACTGTTAAATCGCCAACTATCTGTAACAGGAAAGTATCACAGCACCAGTGGTGGGTTCCTCCCGGTTCGGTCCAGTTCAGTCGAGCCGGTAGCGGTGACGATATGACATCACCGAACCGGTTCTCCCCCCCGCCCTCCCACCCACCCACCCACGTTATTCTTACTTTTTATTTGGTCCCACCCCCAATCTATTGCTGCCTCCTGAGTCCCAGCTGATGACTAGAGGGAAAAAAACTGTTTAAACTCTTGCCGCAGGGCTTCAAAGGGCCGTCCTACAGCTGATCAGTGTTAAAAGCAAACAAATGAGTCGGGTCGTAAGTGCGAGGACTGGTCATAAGTGCGAGGACCTTCCAGAAATGACTCTGACCAGCTAGCCACGCCCACCTAGTCACATGACCTCCAAGCCACACCCACAAAATAAGCCACGCCCACAGAACCGGTAGTAAAAAAATTTAGAACCCACCCCTGCACAGCAGTATGAGTTGGTGGGGACCATACGGATCTGGACCATGCTTTGGTTAGTTTGGGAATCCACTAATTCTTCCTGGTCAGATTATCTAGCTGTCAGGCCTGGAAGCCACCTTTTGCATTGGATCTTCAGACCTGCCACATTCACTGCTGTGGGGAACTGGGAGTGGAGATTGTATGGAGCAGGGGTGATACGTAGTCATAATAACATTCCTTTCTCAGAGAGTCAAGGACACCTTGCCCTGCACTTGGAGGCCTGTGACTGGGAGGCATCTCCAGTTGGGATGGTGCTTTGATTGGATCATGTGATGGACATGTGGGTGTTGAGGGACTTTGGACTTTCTTTTGGGTGGAGAACCCTGACACTAGCTCCTATTTGGGACCCTCCTGCCAGAGTCATGGGGGTGGGTATCTGTCCCTTACCCTCTTAAGTGGATTGTCCCACTGCTCAACAGTTCTGACCACTAAGAGGTTTCTTTCAGAAGCTGCCTGGATCATTATGCTTCTAATAGGAAGGCTCTACAGATAGTCCTCGTTTTACAACCATTTGTTTAGGAACCACTCAAAGTTACAACAGCACTAAAAACTGACCTACATCACACTTGATGATCATTGCAGCATATCCAAGGCCAATAAGGTAAGATCACCTTTATTTTTTTCTGGGGACACACTGGCACACATTAAAAAATGAAATTCTGGAAAATGAAATTCTGAAAAAAATCAGTGATTTTTTTTCAAGTGATCAGAATTTAGGCGCTTGGCAACCAGCATGTAGTTACAATGGTTGCAGCCTCCCAGGGTCAGATCATCACCAATTGCGACTTTCCCAGCCAGCTTCTGACCAGAAAAGTCAATGGATGAAGCTCGATGCACTTAATGGCCACATGATTCGTTTAACAACAGCAGTGATTTGCTTAACAGCCATGGCAAAAAACATTGTAAAATCAGGCACAACTCTTTTACAATTGACCTGCTTAGCAATGGAAATTGCCAGTAGTGGTTTGAAACTGAGGACTACCTGTGTTATCTTATTTTTCAGATGCACCCCCCCCCAAAAAAAACCCCTCTTTTTAACACCTTTATTTTTCCCAACCCCATCCTTACATACTTGAATTACCTGGATTCCTGCTGAGTCTATTTCCAATACGCATCTTTTTGCTGTTCAGTGAATTTCACAGACTTCTTAAAGCTTTTCATTTTTCCTTATTATGGGGATCATTTATGCCTAATCTATTTTCCCACGTTCTCCCATCCCTCTTCGACTTCTCACTTAGGATTTCACATTTCAATAGGCTGTATGCTTTTTGCCCAGGCTGACTGAAGCTCGCCTCTCTGAAGTCTGTGGCTTATTCCGCTCATCTTTTCTCCCTCTTGAGTCTGAATATCAACACGGTCTGCCCACTTCTCCCAGGGCACCTGATACCATCAGGCTACTGATCAGCTCCTCTCTTCGGTCCAAATTCAGTCCAGGGCAGCAGATTCCAGTGTCTCCTTCCTCTTCTGAAAAACACCATTGTCAGCAAGTGAGACATCTGTAGGGCCACTCAAACTCCATTGAGGGGAATTTATTTTCCAGCTAAAATCAAGGTATTTCATGTCTCCCATTACCACTGTAGCTTGTTTCCTTGAGAACTTGTGAAATGATTTATAAACAGTTTGGCCACGTCTCTGCCTGGAGAAGCATTCCTTAATATAAACCATAATTGTATAACCATAATCCATACCGGTACTATTATTTTTGCTTCCAATTTCTTTTGGGGCAGGAAACTCTGCTGCTAAGCAAGGTGGTCGCTATACAAAACATCACATGACTACAACAGATTGACATCACTTCTCATTTGAATCACTATTCTTGATTGGCAAGCAAGACGTGCGACCTTGACTTGCAATTTTACTGTCAGCTTCTCCATTGACTCTTCTTATCAGCAGCCAATTGTGAAGCAAGCAAATGTCAATCATTGCAGGGTCACTGTGAGAGTCATAAATGCAAGAGCCAGTGGTACACTTATTTTTTCAGTGCCGTCAAGAGTTTTAGATGCTTGCTAAATGGAGCAGCTGTTAAGTAAGACCTTATGTGTTGGAGATAAGAGATGAGATTATCACTGCTTATTGGTCTCCTCACTGCCACATACAGATAGTTCTTGACTTATGACCACAATTGAGCTCAAAATTTTCATGCTAAGCAAGGCAGTTAAGTGAATTTTGCCACATTTTATGACCTTTCTTGCCAGCTGTTAAGTGACTCACTGCAATTGTTAAGTTAGTAAGTGAATCTTGCTTTTCCATTGACTATGCTGGTCAAAAAGTTGCAAAAGGTGATTACACACCTCTGAGACAAAAGTACATGCGAATTGTCAAGTATCCAAATTTTTTTTCTTTTTAACTTTAAAGATACCAAATCAGTTATATAGTCCAGTCCAAATTAAACAATACTTTTGCTCCTGCTCAATACTTATTCCAGTTGCCCCAGCTTCTTGACAGCTGCAATGGCTGCCACCTCTGCTGCCGAATCGGAGATTCCTCTGACCTTCGAGGAACTTGCCTGTTCCTCTTGGTCTTCCGAGGTGTCTCTCCTTCCCCGTCCCTACAGGATGGTTCTGGTCCGAAGACCCCTCGGCAGTGGTTTGTCAGTCTGGATTTTCACGGAGATCATCAGAGCCCACTAATTCCCCGACTGTCTCACCACGATGCTTCCCAAGTATCTGAATTTTGATGATGTGAACATGGGGATGCTGCAACAGTTGTGTGAAAAATAGCTATGTCACTTTTTTCAATGCTGTTGTTACTTTGAACGGTCACTAAACAAATGTTTGTAAGCACTACCTCTAAGAATTTTAACTATTTTTCTTTGTCTTGCATAGCCTTATTATGATGGTATGAAGCCATGTTCCTAGTGTCCAAGACTTTTCATGGTCCATATTTTTTTCCCCTCATCCTTTTTCAGTTTAGCCCTCCTGATAAGATTCCCAAACATGTTCTCCTTCCCCATATGAGCTGTAGTTCATTTCTGGCTAAAGTCTTTTATACTATTGATGAAAGGGTTGGTCTAAGAATCTCAGATTTTATACAAATTTCTTAATTATCTATTCACTTTCAGGATCTTGCTTTCCTGCAAAAAAAACCCCTCATACTTTCATGCCCAGCCTCTTCACTTCCTACTCGACTTTATATTTAAACCAGTGTTTCTCAACCTTGGCAACTTTAAAACATGTTGGCTGGGGAATTCTCGGACTGATGTTCACAAGTAATTGTCCTCTTCTAGCTATAATGCATGTCCACAAATGGGAGTGAATTGCAATTAGTAGTTTTGATGTGGCTCAGTAGTCTTTCCACTTCATCTGGAAGCGCTCATCAGAAAGACAGCTCACATCCTACAAGATATAGTTGCTCCTACCCCTCTCAGTATCTCACTAGCACTCTTCCTTTCTTCTCATTGAACTTTTTGATTCCTTTGTAGTTGAGAATCATTTACACATTTATACTTACTATTCTGTATGTGTCAGGATGCTAAGATTACACCATATGAAACTCACATTATGCTCACAGTATGTTCACCACTTTGAGTTATGTATATAAAGAAAAACAGAATAAGAATTTTGTTATATAATTATATTTTTTGTATTAATTGGTTTTAATATTTTTGGTTTGGGTTATTTTGTTGTGTTGTTTTAGATTAAACCAGAGACTATTGACACATATAAAATATAAGATTTTTTTTTGTTCTTAGTTTGTATTTGTATTTTTTAAATTTTTAAAGATTAAAATCTGTTTTGTAACAAAAACGATACTAAATTTTAAAATTGTACTGTTTTGTGTTTTTAATTATGTATGCCATTCAGATTCTCATGTGGTGAGATGGGCAGCTATATAAATTTCCCAAATAAATAAGCAATTCAAATTTATATAGCCACCCTCCGCTATGATATATGACTCTGGGCAGCTTAGAAACAATGAAAAAGAAAATATAAACAATAAAGAATAAGACAACCGTTTAAAAACATGGGAAAATGCATATAAAAACACATTTTAAAAAGCTTCATAAAATAAATAAAACTCACAACTATTGTGCATTATTTATTTCATAGGATTTCTCTTTTGACAAAGGAAGAACAAGACCAAAAGTAGAGAACAAAATAACAGAGTTGGAGGAGACCTTGGAGGTCTTCTAGTTCATCCTCCTGCTCAATCTTTTCTTAAAAACCTCTAGTGATGGAGCACCCACAACTTCTGAATGCAAGCCATTTTACTGATTAATTATTCTGTTAGGAAATTTGTCCTTATTTTTAGCTTGGTTCTCTCCTGGATTAGTTTGCATTTCTTCTGTCCCTCTCTTCTTTGTGCCGGACTAAGAAGAGTGCAGAGACCCGGGTTCGAGTCCCCACTCTGCCATGAATTATCCCTGGGGGATTCAAGGTCAACCTACTGATGGGGTGGTGGGGAAAGTGCTGCACTAGGTTGGATGCAGTACAATTTGGAGTGCGGCCTTACCTTGCAGTATAAAGCAGTACTAACACTTCACATATTCTTAAAACTATCCTGTTATTGATGCAGCCTGCATTTGTATTTTTTTCTTGCCTAAGTGTAAACCCTTATTTTTCTCCCATTGAATTGCCTTTTGTTGGATAGCCGCAGTGTTTAAGTCTGTTACGATCCTTCTGAATCTTCAGCCCATTTTCTGGAGTGCTGGCTATTCCCACAAACTTGGTGACATCTGCGAATTTGACGATTTCCCCTTCTATCCTCTACTGCAGGCTACTTCTGCTGACTGCCGGCTGCCTGCAGTTTGGCAGTTCGAGTCTCACAAGGCTCAAGGTTGACTCAGTCTTCCGTCCTCCTGACGCCGGTAAAATTGAGGACCCAGATTGTTGGGGACAATAGGCTGGCTCTGTAAAGTGGTATATAAGTCTGAGTGCTATTGCTATCTTCCTTCCTTCCTTCCCAATGGTTACAGTATTGCAGGCTAACTCAGTCCAGAGTCAGAAGTTCAAGTCTCACCAGGCTCAAGGTTGACTCATCCTTCCGTCCTCCCGAGGTCGGTAAAATGAGGACACAGATTGTTGGGGGGCAAGATGTTAACATTTGTAAACTGCTCAGAGAGTTCTGTAAAGCACCTGTAAAGCAGTATATATGTCTTATTGCTACTGGAAGGGTACTGGGCCCAAGAGAACCTTCGGACACAGCTCCATTGAGTGCAGTTTGTCAGCCAAGTTGAGTTGCTAAGAACTGACTAGGTGGCTCAGTGGCTAAGACGCTGAACTTGTCGATCAGAAAGGTCGGCAGTTCGGTGGTTCGAATCCCTAGTACAGGCCTCCTGCGTGAGCAGGGGCTGGACTAGATGACCTCCAAGGCAGTGGTGAAATCCAATTTTTTTTACTACCAGTTCTGAGGGCGTGCCTTGGTGGGCGTGGCAGGGGAAGGATACTGCAAAATCTCCATTCCCTCCCCACTCTGGGGCCAGCCAGAGGTGGTATTTGCCGGTTCTCCAAACTACTCAAAATTTCTGCTACCAGTTCTCCAGAACCTGCTGGATTTCACCCCTGCTCCAAGGTCCGGTCCAACTCTTGTTACTGTGCAAAGACACTGATGTGATGGTATTTTTTCCCAAGTGACATTTGGGGGGCCTCCGTGTGAAGGGGATGCCTGAGAATGGGGAGAGCCAGGCTCCAGTCCCCCCCCCCATGGAAAGCCATAGGGACTCCCTCGTGAGCTCTGGGGCACTGGGGAAGGCATTGAACTGGCACCAGGGAAACCGGGGCCTCCTTCAGAGAAGTTCCTTCAGTGACTTCGCAGCTGGGGACTCATGTTTGCTTAGCCCACCTCGCAGGATTGTTGTTATAGCACCATGGAGCCTGACTAGGTGGCTCAGTGGCTAAGACACTGAGCTTGTCGATCAGAAAGTTCGGCGGTTCGAATCCCTAGTACAGGTCTCCTGTGTGACAGGGGGTTGGATTAGATGACCTCCAAGGTCTCTTCCAATTCTGTCACTGTTTAGTTAAGCTCTTGAAGGAAAGGCGGGGCGGAAAAAGACGGCGAGCCTGCGGGGCTAAAGCGACGAGAGATCCGGCTTCGAGCTCCGCCCGGCCTACCTCACAGGGGTGTTGTGGTGGTGGCGGCGGGCGGAAGCAGGAAGACGGGGAGCATCTCGCGGCTCCGAAATAATAAAGGACCCTTCACAGCTCGCGCGGCCTGCCCGGAGCGCGACGCCCACTGAGAGGCCGACCGCGATACAACAACGTCCAATTTTTACCTCAGACGTTGGCGGGAAAAAGCACCGGAAGTGGCGACGCCTTTTTCGCGCGGTCCCGCCCCGCCTCGCGCGTCCTTTCTGTTAAACCCGGGCCCCTTCCCCGGCGACGGCCAATCAGAGGGACAGGAAGGAGGGCTGCCCGGCAACGGGAGGCGGGACGACGACGACGGGGCTCCGCTTCCTCGCGGAGATGTTGCGGACGGAGAAGGTGCTGCTGCTGCGGAGCCTTCAAGGCCGCTCCGTGCGGGTCGTGCGCGAGCACTACCTGCGTCCCGATGTGCCCTGCGGCAGCGCCCTCTGCCAGGCGGGCTGTCCCCGCGGTGCGTTGAGAGCGGGGGGCGGAACTTCGAGGGGGCGGGGCCGCGGCTCAGGTGGTGGCGGTAGAGTCGTGTGAACGCCGTTCGCGGCCTTCCCTTGTGTGGGCGGGGCTTACGAATCCGAGGGAGGGGCCAAGGAGGGGCGGAGCCAGGAGTGGGGTTGGTCTATGTCTATGTCATCTCAAAATATTAGCCGCACGTGGAGAGAACGTGTGAACTTGTGAACACGTGTCGGGTGGGAAAGATGCGTGTAGTGGGACGAAATTGCTGCTGGTGACGAGAGCTCTTTATTTCAGACCCGCTGAAGGAGCTCAGTGTCCAATGGAGGGAGGGAATCTAAAGGGAACGTTTTTTTTTTTTTTTAATTTTGATTTTATATGCCGCCCTTCTCCGGAGACTCAGGACGGCTTACAATGCGCTAAGCAATAGCCTTCATCCTTTTGTATATTTTATACAAAGTCAGTTTATTGCCCTCACAACTGGGTCCTCAATTTACCTACCTTAGAAAGGATGGAAGGCTGAGTCGACCTTGAGCCTTGGCGAGATTCGAACCTGCAGTAATTGCAGGCAGCTGGTCTTAATAATCAGCTTAATAACAGGGTGCCTTAGACCACTGTACTACCAAGGCTCTTTAAACGTTGAAAGTTTAAAGTTTGTATGTTAAGCCAAAGAAGACGACAGATTAAAGTTTTCATTTAAAGAGAGAAAAGAAAAATGGGGGGGGGGGGTTTCTTGGTTTTTTTTTTTTTAAGTTTAGTACTTTGAAAGAAAAAGGTGGGGGAAAAAAGGCTTTCCCCCCCTCCCCTTTTTTTCAGTCAGGTCAAAGAATTTGAAAGAAATACCATGAATTTTGTAAATAAAAATGGTAACAGTTCACAAAGATTTACTAGGTGCAAATAAGAAATACGCATTATTTCCATAGCAGTGGATTGGTTAAAATTGATTATTTTATTCAAAGAGGTAAATTTGTTTTCATTTGGATGTCACTTCTGGATTTTGTCCTTGCGAAGGGGGGAAAAAATGAAAAGGCTTCATTACTTCTCATTGAATGTGAAAGGGATTCAGGGGAAGGAAAGTCAAAATGTATAAATGCATTAAAAATAAAGGCTGCTAAAGTAACTTTCTTAGTAGAGAGTGAGTTGCATTTCAGCCCTTTTCTTTCCAAGCAACACATGATTAGGCCCAATCAAGCAAATGGGAAGAATTTATTCCACGTTTTCATGGTAGCTTTCAAGAAGAAGGAGAAGGCTTCATGCCCAGCAGAAAGTAGAGAAAGGATCAGATTTAAAATGTTGTTTTTTGCATAGTTAGAGGACAGGAAGGGCCTTGCAAGCTATGTAGGTTGAATCCAGGAAAAGAATAGAATAGAATAGAATAGAATAGAATAGAATAGAATAGAATAGAATAGAATAGAATTCTTTATTGGCCAATTGTTATTGGACACACAAGGAATTTGTCTTGGTGCATATGAGTAGAATAGAAGAATAGAATAGAATAGAATAGAATAGAATAGAATAGAATAGAATAGAATAGAATAGAATAGAATAGAATAGAACAGAACAGAACAGAACAGAACAGAACAGAACAGAACAGAACAGAACAGAATTCTTTATTGGCCAAGTGTGATTGAACACACAAGGAATTTGTCTTGCTGCGTACGCTCTCAATGTACATAAAAGAAAAGGTACATTCGTTGAGAATCATAAGGTACAACACTTAATGATAATCATAGGGAAACAGTCAATATAAATCTTAAGGATACCAGCAACAAGGTTACAGTCATACAGTCATAAGTGGGAGTGGGAGGAGATATATGTATACATGATATACATGTTTTCTTTTCGTAGGCCTTTATGTGTATTTCTCTTTAGCCAGGTTCTTCCTACGTAAACCAAGATTTTTATGTAGCCCTAGTTCAGTGAAATCCCAATCCACTAGTTTCTAGGCTTTTTTTCTTCAGGCAGCAGCAAGCACCCTGCTGCCCATTGGGAAACCAATGCATATATACATATATGTATGTATGTAGGTCTTTGGTTATTCGGGTTTTCTCCCGCATAAAATTGGATTGCTCCTAGAAGCACGAAGCCGAAGACACCAGCCTGAAGATGATGAATGAGACTTCGTCGAAACGTTGCCAAGAAACCTCCAATTTTACGCGGGAGAAAACCTGAATAACCAAAGACTTACAGAAAACCTCAGAAAACATATATGTATATATATATGATATACATATCATATATATGAGTAAGAAAATAGATATACATATATATATACATATACATAATATCAAGTATACATGAATCAGGCATAAATTAGCTTTAAATTACAGGGAGTCCTCAACTTATGACCACAACCGAGTCCCAAATTTCTGTGGCTAAGAGAGACATTTGCTAAGTGAGTTTTCTCCCATTATATGACCTTTCTTGCCCCATTGTTAAGTGAATCACTGCAGTTGATTAGCTAGTAACCTAGTTTTTAAGTGAATCTGGCTTCCCCATTGAGTTTGCTTGTCAGAAGATCACAAAAAGGGATCACAAGACCCCAGGACACTGCACCTGACTTTAAACTGTCCTTAAAAATAAATGAGTTGGTAACTAGCTGGTAGTTGGCATTTACTAATAAAATAGATACTTGTTATTAATAAAATTATTTCCAGGTAGGCTAAGCAGTCCCTTTCTGATAGAAAAGGTCAGGGGAGAATGACATAAGAATGTCTCCCTAGGACTAAATGTGATATGTCAAAGGCAGTTTTTTCCTTCATCTCTGCTTAAGGATGAAAAAGGATATCCTAAAAGAATATCACTCTACCATTTTCATGGGGTATTTAATTCAATTTCTCAGTTTGCCTACCCTGTTGCAACTCTTGATCTAAACTTGAATGCTGTGAGCAGTATGTCTGCTTTTGATTTTTCATTAAAGAGCATGGGGAAGCTCTTTATTGATACAGGTATTCCCAAAAAATGAAGTTTAGTTTGAAGGTTAGCACCTTGTCTCTGACTCTTTAAAGCAGCTGCATCATTTAGTAGGATTGACTCCCACAGCCCAGGATAAATGCAGTTGCTTTAAATGCCACGTGCTGCCCTTGTGCACAACCTCAGTTGTGCTTGTAGCCAAACCCTCCCATTTTGTGGGTGATGGCCTTGAGGCGCCCATCGACAGCAGAATAAATTTTCTCCCCTCCCCCAAAAGGATGATTGTTAAGTGGAAATACTGGCTTCAATATTATTGTCTAGGTCAGTGATGGCTAACGACCGAGTGCCCAAAGCACAAGCAAGCTCACGCCTGAACCCCCAAAATGTAATGTTCGTGCGGTCCCCGTTCATGCACCCCACTCCCACGCATGTGCACACCCCGCATGAGCCCCGCACCCACGAATGTACCCCCTGCAAGCACCCAGCCCCCCACGCATGTGTGGCAGAGACTCGAAGACCAGTTGACCAGTGGGAGGCGCGCACGCAGGCGCAGCAGAGCTGAACTGGGGTGACGGCTTCTGTGCCATCAGAGGGTGCTGCGTGCCACCTCTGGCACCTGTGCCATAGATTTGCCATCATGGGTCTAGGTGTAACTCCATGACTTCAATGCCAGTAATCATTGCCCTACTATTACCTTCCATTTGTCATTAATTTTTTTTAAAAAAACAGAAGTCATTGCTAATCATGTTCTCCCTGGCTCCATTCCCAGAAACTGGTCTCCCTTTCTAAGTTTTTGTAAGTTAAAAACTGCATAATTTTCCCCTACTGTACACTTTTAAACCTTACCTACTCTCCCTTCTTCAGCTGTTTTCCCTATCCCAGGGGTCGGCAACCTTAAACACTCAAAGAGCCACAAAAGTCCTAACTGGAAGCCCCCTATTCAATTCTGGAGCCGACCGGAAGTCTGGTTCCCCCCACTATAGAGTCTCCACCTAGCGCAGCATCCTTTTTCCTCTACCTGTCCTAACCGAAAGCCCTATCACTTGTGGAGTTGACCGATGACAGGGAGCCGCAGCAGAGGGATGAAAGAGCCACATGCAGCTCCAGAGCCGCAGGTTGCTGACCCTTGCCCTATCCCGTTTTAAATTGTAAATTAAAACGGGATAAATTAAATTTATCCCGTTTTAAATTGTAAATCCCTCAGGATTCCTCTACCTGTCTTTTGTCATACCTGACAATATATTTATACATATCGTTAAATTTTGGTTTTATTGCTTCAGATGGGAAATTGCTGTCCGATGATGTCACTCACTATGTTGTACCTGACTGGAAGGTGCTTCAAGATTACCTGGAGATTCTGGAATTCCCTGAGCTGAAGGGGCTGGTTTTCATGCAGACAGCATGTCAAGCAATGCAGCAACAAAGAGGACGCAGGTATCCGGTCTTCTCCAGGAGGGGTAATTTACAGGCCAATGCAGTCCTAGGTTCAGTGGTGGGTTGCTCCCGGTTCGCACTGGTTCACAAGAACTGGTAGTAAAAATTTGTAGTAATTCGGAGAACTGGTAATAACATTGGCTGGCCACGCCCCCGAACTGGTCCCCGGCCCAGTCGCCGCTCGCTTACCCCGCCCACTTCATCAGAGGCTTTTTTTTTTTACTTTTAAAAGCATTTTTTCTACAACTTCTTCAGCCGAAGAGGTTGTAGGGGAAAAAATGCCTTTGAAAACTTCTGGCGATCCCAGCTGAGTTGCCTGATTGTCAGAGGCTTTTAAAAGCATTTTTTTCTGCAACCTCTTAAGGTTGTAGAAAAAAATGCTTTAAACGTTTTTTTTTTTTAAAAAAAAGTTGGCCACACCCACCCAGTCACATTCCCCCTGCCAAGCCATGCCCACAAAATAAGCCATGCCCACAGAACCGGTAGTAAAAAAATTTAGAACCCAGCCCTTCCTAGGTTGCATTAATGGGCAGTTTCAAGTTCATGTGATATCATAGTACTCTTTATTTATGTTATTTATTGATTTATCAAACTTCTTAACTGCCCATCTCCCTCACAAAGGGACTGTTTGCTGCACCAGTGATGCCACATTTGGAATACAGGGAGTCCTCAACTTACAACCACAACCGAGCCCAACATTTAAGTTGTTAAGTGAGACATTTGTTCAGTGAGTTTTGCCCTATTTTACGACCTTTCTTGCCACGTTTGTTAAGGGTTGAAGTTAGCAACACGGTTGTTGAGTGAATCTGGCTTCCCCATTGACTTTGCTTGTCGGAGGGTTGCAAGAGGTGATCATGTGATCCCAGGAGACGGCAACCGTCATAAATGTGAGTCAGGTGCCAAGCGTCTGAATTTTGATCATGTGACCATGGGAGGCTGCAACAGTCATAAGTGTGAAAAATAGTCATAAGTCACTTTCTTCAGTGCCGTTGTAACTTTGAATGGTCACTAAATGAACTATTGTAAGTCGAGGACTACCTTTTCCTGTGTCCAATTCTGGTCACCATTATACACAAAAAGATGTTGAGACCCTAGAAAGAGTGCAGAGAAGAGCAACCAAGGATGATTAGGGGACTGGAGGCTCAAACATACGATGAATGATTGCAAGTACTCAGCATGGCTAGTCTAGTGAAGAGAAGGACCAGGGGAAACACGATAGTAGCAGTCTTCCAATACTTGAGGGGCTGCCACAGAGAGGAGGGGGTCAAGCTATTTTCCAAAGCACCTGTAGGCCAGGCAAGGAATAATGGATGGAAGCTGATCAAGGAGAGATTCAACCTAGAGATGAGGAGGAACTTTCTGACAGTGAGAACAATCAACCCATGGAACAGAAGTTGCCTTCAGAAGTTATGGGAGCTTCATCCCTGGAAGCTTTCAAGAAGAGACTGGACTGCCATCTGTCAGAAATGGTGTAGGGTCTCCTGCTTGGGCGGTGTGGGGGTTGAATTAGATCAGGGGTCCCCAACCTTTCAGACCTCAGGGACCACTAAATTCATAATTTTAAATCTTGTGGACCACTAATAATATGATCTGCCTAATGACCGGCTGGGCGGGCGTGGCTAGGTGGTCATGTGACTCGGTGGGCGTGGCCAATTTGATGTCACTCAGATTGAGGGGCACTTCGCCGGCCTCTGCTTGCCCCCCCCCCTCCCAGCCACTCCTCGCCTGCCCACCCGGCCTCCTTAGGGCCCCAACAAGAAGCAGCAGTTGGAGCTAAGCAGCCACCACGAGAAAAAGTTGGCAGACAGCTGGCTCAGTTCAAATTGGATCTGACCGAGAAGGAGGCCCAGCAGAAGCACCTCACTGAGGACTACAAGCATAGTCTTTCGAAGCAGAGGAAAGACCTGTGGGAGTGCAAGGCCAGGTACTGGCTCCTGGAGGCTCAGTGGGGTGAGATAGTCAGCCAGTTCCAGGCCATGAAGCAGTCCCACTGGAACAAAATCCTCTGGCTCTTTACCACCATTGTTTCCAGTTGCTTTTCCACCAAGATCCAAGCGGGGTGAAGGTGTTGGAATAGTGGCTAGAGAAATCCAGGTTCAGCATTGCTGTCAGCCACAGAAATTCAGTGCTGTTCCTCAGCCCAACCAAGGGCTGACCAGGTGGATGTTGGCGGGGGGGGGGAAGGGGGGGAGCAGGAGGGGGCTGCTTTGAGCTCCTGAAGGAAAAGCAGGATGTAAATCCAACGTCTTCTCTCACTTCAGTTTTCACCTACAATTGATGGTTGTTTGTGTTTCCACACCTAGATCCCTAAGCTAAAGTATTTGCGTTCATTTGCAATCTGTGATAAGGTGATGATGAAGAAAAACATGCATGCATCAATCAATCCATCCATCCATAATATACTGCTAATAAAATGAAAAAATATATATATAAAGATTTGCAGGCCCTTCTGTATTTAATCTGCCTTGCAAATTAATAGACATTCTTAAAATCTCATATTCCTTCAGACTTCAGTTTGCAGATTTATTTCAGATTTACCGTGGCATTGGAAAAGCCAAGATATACAGAATAAACTCTAAAAAGTATACTGTAGTCTCTTTTTTAAAAAAAAATCAATTGCAAAGGTTAATAATATGCCTTGGCGATTATATGAATACATCCGTGCTCTAAATACCCTTGAGACCTGAAAGGTTAATCAAGGATTTTTTTTCTAGCCGACATTAATTATAGCATCATTATCTATGAATATATTTCAGAGGTAATGGAGGGTTCTAATCCAAAGTCATAATACAGCAAGTTAATAAAAATGTTTAAAATCTTTCTGCCCCTGGTATGTTTGTTCGTTTTTTGTTTTTTTTTTACTGTCGGACCCTCCCTGGATTGTGAAAATGATTCCATGTTATGCCTGTAAAATACTTCTTAATTTTTTTCATTCTTGACACACAATCTGCCATTTGCCTCCCCGCGCAACCTTCCTGCAGTCTGACAGATGGGGGTCAAATATTCCTCACTGACTTGGAAGACACGGGTGCGATGGCATATTTCAGCGGCGTAAATGAATTATTTTTGGCTGACACTTTATTCACATAAATTCTTATGCATAGTTTGAATATTTAAGATTTGGAATACAATACTCTTTTATTTAGAAATTATGTCTTAACGTTGCATTCTTATGAGCTTTCAGTGGTGTTGCAAAAATAAGTAGATGAAGATGGATGAACTAGGCCAGTGATGGCAAACCTTTTTGACGCTGTGCCCAAACTGGAACTTGCATGTATGTGTGTGTGTCCTTGTGTGGATCCAACCAATCGGGTTACTTGAAACCCTGATAGCCTGAATGTACATGCACCGGAGCACAGGAAACCCGAAGACCAGCTGGCTGGCGCATGCATGCCTGTTTTTTGGCCATTTCTCAGGCTGTTTTTCGGGCCCAAGAAACAGCTCAAAAACAGCCAGGAAAAGGCCCGGAAAAGGCCCCCAAAACAGCCTGAAAATGGCCCAAAAAACAGCCCAGAAATGGCCTGTTTTTTGGCTGTTTGGGGGGCCATTTTCAGGCTGTTTTCCCACGAAGAGCAGCTGGTGATGGCGTGCGTGCCCACAGAGAGGGCTCTGACATACCACCTCTGGCACGCGTGCCATAGGTTGCCATCATGGAACTAGGCTTTTACCAATAGCAATAGCACTTAGACTTATATACCACTTCATAGTGCTTTTACAGCCCTCTCTAAGCAGTTTACAGAGTAGTCAGCCTCTTGCCCCCAACAATCTGGGTCCTCATTTTACCAATCTCGGAAGAAGGGAAGGCTGAGTCAACCTGGAGCTTGGTGAGATTCGATCTGCTGAACTGCAGCTAGCAGTCAGCTGAAGTAGCCTGCAGTGCTGCACTCTTAACCACTGCACCACCTCGGTTCTAATCTTTAATAGGCTCTAAATTCTCTTTTAATCTTGGGTGGGTCTGCTAGTGAGTTGGGGGACCCTTAAGAATCGTCAGATCTCAGCTTCTCTTCCCCAATGAAGGTGGAGGGGTGAGGAAGCTGCTGTCCTTACTTTGGCTGTGGGACCCTGAAGAAAAATGATCTTAGGTAAGGCAGGGGCGATGGGACCCAGTAATTATAGAATTAGCAGGAAACATCGGTTGCAGGAGGGTTTGTTGAGTGCCATGTGCTTTGGATGCTTCGTAGCTTTGGGTCTGTTTGTTGAGTCAAAGTGCTGGAATGTAATTTAAATTATGCTTCTCCCACATTCCCATTCTTTTACTTTTACATATGGAATTGCACATAGAATCATAAGGCTGTAAGGGACCTCAGGGGTCTTCTAGTCCAGCCCCCTGGCCAAGATCATAAAATCGTAGGACTGGAAGGGACCTTGGAGGTCTTCTAGTCCAACCCCCTGGCCAAGGCAGGAGAACTTGTTTCATACACAACAAATGGGTGTCTATAATCTTTTCTTGAAGACCTCCAGGGATGAAGAACTCACAACTCCAGGGAAGCAAGCTGTTTCATTGATTAACTGTTCTCACTATCAGGAAATTCCTCCTTTCTTTCTTTCTTTAACAAGGTAGCATTGGACAATCATTTGTCTCTGATGGTGGAGGGTGTCCTACCTGAGAAAGAGGTTGGAGTAGAAAACCTTCAAGGTCCCACCCTATATTTATTTTCTTTTGAGAGTGGGCATCAGAATTTTATTTTTTAACATGTGCCAGTGTGTTCATAGAAAAAAGTGAAATAAAGCTGATCTTTATCTTGTCTTGTCTTTATCTGTCTTTGCCTTTGTCTTATCCTATTATTCTATAATTGTTCTATAATTCAGAATTTTGAAGTTTCCAACTGGTCCCCAATAGGTGAATATGTTCACATAGATTGGGGCAGCTCTCCCCAGACCAGACACTCTCCAAATACGCAGAGCAACCCCAGGATTCTCAAAAAGACCCTCTGCCTGGGGGAAATTTTGCAATCTGCATCTCGAAGGGAAGCCCCAGTAAAGGAAGGCTGGCCCAGAAACCTCTCTGGTGCTTTTGTTGGCAAGAAAATCTGGCTGCTCCTTCATTTACTGACGATTTGGTTGGATTTAAGTTGATTTCATTTATTTTATGGTATATGACTGCCCGTTTACAACTACAGGTAGTCCTCGACTTATAACCATGATTGAGCCCCAAATTTCTGTTGCTAAGTGGAGACATTTGTTAAATGACTTTTGGCCCATCTTCCTTGCCACATTTGTTAAGTGAATCCCTACAGTTGTTAAGTTAGTAACAGGTTGTTAAGTGAATCTTGCTTCCCCATTGACTTTACTTGTCAGAAAGTTGGATTGCATGACCCAGGGACACTGTGACCGTCATAAATACGAGTCATTTGCCAAGTGGCTGAATTTTGATCCCATAACCACGAGGATGCTGCAACGGTCCTAAATGTGAAAAACAATCATAAGTCACTTTTTTTCAGTGACATTGTAACTTGAAACGGACACTAATTGAACTGTTTTAAGTCGAGGACTACCTGTACATGACTCTGAGCAGCTCATTGCATTAGCGGACTCGGTCGGACACTTTTTAAAATGTGCCCAGCTGCAGCCTCGGCTGGCAGGAACAGCCCTTCCATTGACCTCACAGATTGGCAGGCAGAAGAAGCTGCTGGCATTCTCGTTGGCAGCAAAGCAGGGCAGGGAAGGGATGCCCAGGCAGGGATGGGTGGGGTGGCCGGTGAAAACACCTGGCCAGCCACCTGCTCCTCACCAAAGTTGTTGATGCTCTCCGATAAATCACTGCCATAAGATGAAAGGCAAATGTAAAACAGAGCACAGAAGAAAACACATTCAGGCCACCTTGTCACATTACATAATTCCTTTGATATAGCTGTTCAATAATTTCAAGATTCTACGTTGTTTCTTAAAAAAAAAAAACACTCTGCCACTGCTGTTCTTAGCATAGTTTAACATAACATATTATCTGAAGGTCTGTGTATATATATAACCAGATCTCCTGGCAGCAAAAGGCTGCAAATGATTTGAGCAGGAAAGTCTAAATATGAGGCATGGCTGTTTCGGGTCTTAAATAATAAAGTTGTTCTCTGTCAAACCGTCTCTTGTCTTCTGCTTCTTTTACAGGCACTACAATAAACTGCGGAATTTAGTGAGGGATGCCCATCGCGATTGCATTATATTTTTTAATGAATTCCAGCTGCTTTCTTATTTGCCACGAGAGCGGGGAGAATCGCTGGAGAAATGGCAGACCAGGTACATGCTCCACATAATACGGCCCTGAGCATTGCAATTTTGGCTCAGCTTTGGTAACATCTTCATCTTCAGGCTGCCCAGCCCTGGCCTGGCCTGGGGGTGGGGGTGATCATTGTCTTATACAGGGAGTCCTTGACTTATGGCCAGAATTTATGTGGCTAAGTGAGACATTTGTGAAGTGAGTTTTGTCCCGTATTTCCACTTTTCTTGCCAAAAGACTTGCAAGTGAATTCTTGCAATTCACTTTGCTAAGTGAATTCTTGCAGGTGTTAAATTAGTAACACGGTTGTTGAGTGAATCTGGCTTCCTCGTCGACTCTTCTCGTCCGAAGGTCACAAAAGGGGATCACGTGACCCCCGGGACACTGCGACCGTCATAAATGCGAGTCAGTGGTCAAGCATCCAAATGTAAATCACGTGACCCTGGGGATGCTGCCACGGTCATAAGTGTGAAAAACTGTCCTAATTCACTTTTTTCAATGCCGTTGTAACTTTGGACGGTCACTAAATGAACCGTCCTAAGCCGAGGACTACCTCTATTCGAACAAAGCACAATTGAGAACGGCCTACCTGGATCTGACTGGGGTGACACAGTAATAAGATGTGCATTTTCTTGCATTTAGGTGTTTTACTCTGTTTTTCACATATGGTCTTATTCATTGTCCCCTATTTTATATTCTGCTAAAATATATTCGGATGAGGCCTAATCAATCAAGTATTTCAGTAAAGTAATGTGGAAGGAGCTCCCTTTAGTGTTGATCAGTGAACCCTTGACTGTGTAGACTTAAATCAGTGTTTCTCAACCTTGGTAGCTTGAAGCTGCTGGCTGGGGGATTCTGGGAGTTGAAGTCCACCCATCTTCAAGCTACCAAGGTTGAGAAATACTGACTTAGATGCTTGTGGCATGTTTTCAAACGGCAGACGATTAAGTCGTACAAACGGCAGGATCAGAGCAAAAGGAGAAGATGTAACATGACATCCAAAAATAAATGTGATCGCTGATTCTCCTAGGAGTATTTACAACGCCTCCGTGTGGTACTATAATCACTTCTCGGGCCAGATGCCCATCGTCATGGTAACAGAGGACGAAGAGGCTGTACAACTGTTCGGAAGTGAAACGGAAGGCGTCTTTGTGATCTCATTCAAGGTAAATGCCTTTTGTGCTGTTCTTTTGTGTGTCGACTTAGACTGGTCGTTTAGTTACTTTGGGGCTACTGGATTCAGAGTTCTGATGGCTGCCCCCGCCAACACCCCACCAAACCTGGGGTGCCCGGCATCGCAGACATATTTAAGGCCGTTTGAAGCATCCCGCGTTCACATGATCATGTTTTTATTCATTTAATTTATTTAGAAAATGTATATTACCACCTACTCGCACATGGCAACTCAAGGTGGCTTACAAGGATATAAAAACACAATATAAAAGAAAAATAATAAAAAAGAAAATAATAAAATAATAACACACAAACACCATCTCCCCCCACGCCGGCGACAACACACATTCATACACCAGTTTTGATTAAAACTGGCACTTCTGATTTTGGTTTTCACCTAACCATGGTAGCATTCATTAAACAATTGTTGGAAAAAAAAGTTGTAAAAAAGTCATGTGACCTACCAATTTATAAACATCACAGCCATGAGGGGCAGGCTCCATTATGGTCGTAAGTCGAGGACTACCTGTAATAGACTTTCAGGTTCCTTATTTTCTCATCCCCAAAGAGGAATCTGGATCTATCCTTTTAGAACGGGAGGGAGGAATTTCCCCCCCCCCCCATAAAGTACCATTGGCCCAGTTTGGAGTCACTCCTGATATTGTGGAGATCCACAACCACATTTGAGGGCAAAGAGGCATTTGCTGCCTTTCAGAAATGAGTTTTGTGCTCTCCACCACCTTACCTTCCTATTGGCTGCAAGTCCCCTACTTTGTTTAAGGTACCATAAGGTAAAGGTAAAGGTTCCCCTTCCATATATGTGCTAGTTGTTCCCGACTCTAGGGGATGGTGCTCATAATAATAATAATTTTATTGTCATTGCATGGATATACAGAAATGAAATTCCCTTAACACCAAAGACCAGGTCCAACACACATAACAATCCCCAAACACACTCATCTCCATTTCAAAGCTGAAGAGCCAGCGCTGTCTGAAGACGTCTCCATGGTCATGTGGCCGGCATGACTCAATGCCAAAGGCGCACAGAACACGGTTACCTTCCCACCAAAGGTGGTCCCTATTTTCCTACTTGCATTTTTTACCTGCTTTCGAACTGCTAGGTTGGCAGAAGCTGGGACAAGGAACGGGAGCTCACCCCGTTACGCAGCACACTAGGGATTCGAACCGCTGAACTTCCGACCTTTCGATCGACAAGCTCAGCATCTTAGCCACTGAGCCCTCATGCTCTTAGAAGAGGAAGTTGACTGTTCTGCTGGGTTTTAAAGTTCAGGCAGAAAAAAGACACAACCTTGTTTTGACAGAACCAGGTAGGCAGCTCCACCTATGTGTCACGAATCTGCCTCCAGATCCTCTCCGGATGCGAGTTCAGAGGAAGGGGAGTTTGAATCGGCAGAGTAAAGCGCAGAGCCGAGTGTTGGTCAGGATTGGGACTCAGAGAGTGCTGGCCTGATGGAGCAGCCTCAGCTAGGTCAGAACAGAACAGAATAACAAGAGTTGGAAGGAACCTTGGAGGTCCAACCCCCTGCTTAGGCAGGAGATCCTACACCACTTCAGACAAATGGTCATCAGACAAGTGACAGGCTGAAGCTGGTGAGCTGCAGCCAGTTGGCCAGGAGGCTCCAGGCTAGGACTGGCATCAGCGGCTGCCTTTTAGCAACGAGGAGGAGGTGACGTCCACACCTCCTCCTGATCCAAGGTCACATAGAGCAGAGAGGAGGCAGGCACAACTCCTGTCAGCTAGGCTACTCATGTGGAGGCAACCTCGCCTCTCATGAAGCGCTGCACTACATCACCTACTTAATCCCTCCCTGAGGACTTGAGTGTTGTTGGAGCAACGTGCCCAGTTCCGTGCCTTTTTTTTTTTTTATTTGATTTATATGCCACCCTTCTCCGGAGACTCAGGGCAGTTTACAATGCGCTAAGCAATAGCCTTCATATTTTGGATATTTATACAAAGTCAGCTTATTGCCCCCCACAAGCTGGGTCCTCATTTAACCTACCTTAGAAAGGATGGAAGGCTGAGTCAACCTTGAGCCTGGTAAGATTCGAACCTGCAGTAATTGCAGGCAGCTGTGTTGATAACAGGGTGATTAAGACCACTGTACTACCAAGGCTCTTTTTATGTTTGTGCCGTGTATCCTGACCCGTTTGACTTGTGGACTGCTTTCCTGGACTTCATGTGTGCCCACTAGACTCAGTTACCCAATGACTCTGTTACTGTGCTCGGAATTTGGACCTGCGCAACGGGGGCTGCTTTCCAAGGACCTGTTTCAGGGGTGGGTTGAATAAACACCTGTAGAACTCTTTCTGTACGGGGGGGGAGGGGAGTGGGGGAGTGCATGTATACATGCGCCCAGCTCCTTTGCGCTGTTGTCCTGTGCACTGTGCATCTCAACTCCTTGCAGAAAAGTTATGGACATCTTAATCTCCTCACTTCAGTCACTGGAAGTGCTATTAACTGATCTTCCCCGGGCCCCTTCCCCGAGGGGAAGAGAGATATACATTGAAACTTGTAAGATTCTGTTAATGCAGGGGTCTGCAACCTTAAACACTCAAAGAGCCATTTGGACCCGTTTCCCACAGAAAAGAAAACATCGGGAGCCACAAAACCCTTCCCGTGTCTGACTATTTCTTGACGGCCACAAAACTAGCATATGTAATTGAATTAAATGTTCTGTTTTCTTCTGAAACTTTTCTTTTCTTGGATTTATCCATGGTTGGCCTACCGGGGGTTGAAAAGCTCAATAAATCGTGTGCCGGCGGGTGTCACACATTGGCAGTTGTGACACATATTTTGAGTGACAGGGAGCCGCAGCAGAGGGGTGAAAGAGCCATATGCGGCTCCAGAGCCGCAGGTTGCTGACCCCTGTGTTAATGCAATTTTAGTGTAAAATAGAACTACTTCTTGGGGGTATGTTTCTTGACTGGCCTGCCTTGCAGAGCTGACATCAATCTTGCAATTAATGAAGTAAATCGATAGGTAGCGGGACAGTGGGTTTTTTTTTGTTGTCTGTACATACAGAATTACTTGGACAACTTCTGGCCCGATTTAAAAGCCGCTCAAGAGCTTTTGGATTCCATACTCCAGTCGCGACGTGAACGGGAAAGCGAAAGCCATGAAAACAGTGGGAAGGAATACCCCGAGCATCTCCCTATAGAAACCCTGGAAGCCGGAATCAAATCAGGACACTACATCCAGGTGACGTTTACAATGCATGCACAGAAAGCTAAAATAACAGAGGGGGAATTATCAATATCTCTGACCTCAAAGTAGCTTGACACAGAGCCTTCCAGTGTGAGCTTACTTTAAACTTCTAAGCATCTTTCTTTAAAATTTGTAGACCAGATCTGGCAATCTGGCCGAGCAAAATCTGGTTGATTTTGCTAGAGTCAGCTGTAAATACCAAAAGAAGTAGACCTGTACAGAATCGTAAACCATGAGCTATGCTTTCATAATATTTCTGTGCAGTTTTTTTTTTCTGGAAATAATGGTGAAAATGTAGAGCAGAGGTCTTCAAACTTGGCAGCTTTAAGACTTGTGGACTTCAACTCCCAGAATTCTCCAGCCAGCATAGCTGGCTGGAGAATTCTAGGAGTTGAAGTCCACAAGTCTTAAAGCTGCCAAGTTTGAAGACCTCTGATGTAGAGGGTCAGAGATATGTCAAAATGGGTATGAGAAATTCCTGAAAACAGAAGCCCTTCTCACGTGTTTCATCTCTCTTGCTCTTTTCTCTCAATAATATAAAATGGCCCTTGTCTCTGTAGGCAAAAAAAGATCCCAGCATCTTGCTGCCGTCTCTATGCTGGCCTTTGTAGAATTACGGAATTGGTAGGAAAAAAAACCCCAAATCCACAAAACGAAGATCTGGAGTGTTTAGCGGCAATTTATTTTAAATAATTTGAAAATGGCCTGACAACTAGTAATAAAAAATTAGTCGTTTATGGCTCTGAAAATGAAAATAGCGAAGCAACTGTAATAAACGGTGCACAGCTGGCCGGATAAAATACATAACATATGGCTTGGCTGATGGCGTTTGCCACAAGTGAGTCTTTAAAGAATGGGGGAAAGCTAATAGGAAGGAGGCTAGTTAGATTTATTAAGCCACAAGGTGGATATCATATCAGCAGCAAGAGCCAGCGTGTCCCAAAGGTGCTTTTTTTCAAGAGGCAACTGGACTTTCTTGGTTTTTCTTTGAAGACGTTTCGCTTCTCATCCAAGAAGCTTCTCCGAAGAGCTGAAGAAGCTTCTTGGATGAGGAGCGAAACATCTTCAAAGAAAAGCCAGGAAGTCTAGTTGCCTCTTGGAAAGGAAGCACCTTTGGGACAACCATAACCTGGAGGACTGAGGATCTCCCTACACAAGAGCCAGTGTGGTTGGCTGCTTAAGTGGTCGAATTATTAAGAGCAGCAGAAGTTCATGTTCAAATCTTGTCTCGCCATGAAAACTCAGTGACTTTTAGTGTCAGTCAGTGTCTAGGCTACCTCTCAGGGTTGCAGTTTTAGGGAAAATTAAAGGTACAGTTACCTCAATTTACAACAGTTCATTTAGTGAAGTTACAATGGGATTGAAAAAAGTGATTTATGACTGTTTTTCACACTTATGCCCATCGCAGCATCCCTATGGTCATGTGATCAAAATTCAGACATTTGGCAACTGGCATGTACTTATGACGGTTGCAGTGTCCCGGGGTCACGTGATCCCCTTCTGCGACCTTTTGACAAGCACAGTCAATGGGGAAGCCAGATTCACTTAACAACCATATTACTAGCTTAACAATTTCAGGGATTCACTTAACAACTGTGGAAAGAAAGGTCATAAAATGGTGCAAAACTCACTTAACAAATGCTTCACTTAACCACAGAAATGTGGGACTCAATTGCAGTCGTAAGTTGAGGACTGCCTGTATTGCGTTCACCTAGATCAGAATTTCCCAACTTTGGAAACGTTTAAAACTTGTAGATTTCAACTCCCAGAATTCCCCAGCCGGCTTCTCACAAGCAAGTTTAATGGGGGAAGCTGGATTTGCTTAACAACGTACAAGAATTTAGCAACTGTGGTGATACACTTAACAACCATGTCAAAAAAGGTCATAAAATCAGATGTGACTCACCCACCAACTGCCTTGCTTAGCAGTTGAAATCCTGGTCCCACTTATAGTCGTAAGTCGAGGACTACCTGTATTAAAGATACTTGAGATCAGAATCATCCCCCTCCTGGGGTTTCTCATCCTTCCTGATCAGGAGCAGCTTCCCTTTGCTGCACGTGACTTTACTTTTAAAATACTTATTTATCTCATGCACGAATACAAATGGGCATTTTGGGATACCTAAACCGTTTGGCTCGTAAAAATTCTCAGCATTCCTCCAGGCAGCACTTAAAAGAATGTCAGCCAGCAAATCAAACAAAGAATATCCAGGTCAAACAAAAATGAATAGGGGCTGCCATTCATTTCTGTCCTATGGACGGCTCTCTTTAGTATTTGAATCCTGAAGCAATTTGTATACTAAGTATTTCAAATACCCTTCGCGTTTTATTTCTTCCCTTATCTTAGACCACGAATGGGAGTTTTTATTCAGTTCCTGATACTCTGATATAGGAAAGAGCTGTTCTTAGGAATTATAATTGAGGGGGGAAAAAACTCCATTTGTATAATCATACAACTAAAATAAACCAAGGCTTATCCGTGTATGATTCTGAAACAGCTTTGCAATTCAAAGGGGAAAAAAGCCAATTTTAACAGAGGGATAGAAGCAAGATTGTGTGAAGCATTAGTACCACCTTAGAAGGCCTTGGTAAGTCCACACTTGGAATATCGTATCCGGTTTTGGTCGCCATAATATAAAAAAAGATGTTGAGACTCTATAAAGGGTGCAGAGAAGAGCGACAAAGATGACTGGGGTTCTGGAGGCTAAAAAGTATGAAGAACGGTTGCTGAAATTGGGTATGTCTAGTTTAATTAAAAGAAGGACCAAATGTGACATGATAGCAGTGTTCCAATATTTAAAGGGTTGCCACAAAGAAAAGGGAGTCAATTTATTCTGCAAAGCACCTGAAGGCAGGACAAGAAGCAATGGGTAGAAACTAATCAAGGAGAGAAGCAACCTAGAACTAACAAGAAATTTTCTAAAAGTGAGAACAATTAACCAGTGGAGCAGCTTGACTTCAGAGGTTGTAGGGACTTCATCACTGGAGGCTTTTAAGGAGAGACTGGACAGCCGTTGATGACCTCCAACTCTGTTACTGTTACTAAAATGATACAGGTTCTCCTGCTTAGGTGGGGGGTTGGATTGGAGGACCTCTGGGCTCCCTTCCAACTCTGTTAATCTGTTATTCATTTTTGTAGGGGGTCTTGAATGTGAATAAGCACAGAGCCCAGTTAGAGGCATTCATGCGATTTCAAGGCACTAGCAACAAAGAAAAAGGTGAGGACAAATTCAGCATATTCCGTTTGGCTCTCATGCCAAGTCTGGTTTTGCCTTCCTATGCAATGTACACTTGAGGCTTTTTAATTTAATTTAATTTAATTTAATTTTTTAAAATTTATTTATACCTCAGTCCATGGCCTAACTAGGCAACCTGAAAGAAAGGCTGGTTGAATGGGTGGAATCTGCTTCTGACAATGCCGCGTCGACATTTTTCTGACTTTTGCCCCTCTGTTTTGTTGCCGATATTATGGTGGGTTCAGTTAAACTTCAGGGTCATTTTGGGAATGGGTTCCCCAAAGCTATTGGAACAGGAATGGATTGGATTGGATTGGGATAAAAATTAGTAAGACAATATCCTGCAATGTTGGGCAGCTTTTTAAAAAACGACAAGCCATATCTTAACAGTTGTTATGTTAAAATGAGGCTTTTTTGCATATTTTATCTTTTAAATAATTATTGTTCGGCTTTAATTAATTATTGATTTAATGGATCATCTCTTATCCATGAATATCCCTAATTAGCAAACTGAAGCATATTGAAAATCTCCTGGTTTTTTCCCCTCTCCTCTCTAATGCTGGAGATACTAGTTCTCTTGATCCATATTTTTCTTCCTTGGTACCCAGATCTCAAGACAGATGTTCTCATTTATGGCACAAAAGCCCGGAATAGGGCAATCCATGGGGATGTGGTGGCAGTGGAATTATTGCCCCAGAAGGAGTGGAAAGGACGGACGGCTGCCCTCGGAGAGAATGAGGGCGAAGAGAAAACTCCTGGGGAAGTTTATGGTGAACCCATGCCCACTGGTACGTGGCCAAGAAGAAGACCTGTTGAGACCAGGCTTCTGTTTTGATCGGCTGCCAGCCCCAGTTATACGTCTGTTGTATTATCAAGTATGACGCAGGTCTTCGGGGAGAGGATATTGGGGTGCGTAAGACAGGGATGGGTTACGGTATGGGGCTTAATCGTATAAGGTGTGCATTCTGAAATTCTGAAAAGAGCAACCAGGATGATTAGGGGACTGGAGGCTAAAACATATGATGAACAGTTACAGGAATTGGGCCTGGCTAGTCTAGTGAAGAGAAGGACCAGGGGAGACAGAATAGCAGTCTTCCAATATTCCAGGGGCTGCCACAGAGATGAAGGGGTCAAGCTATTTTCCAAAGCACCTGAAGCAGTGGTGAAATCCAAATTTTTTTACAACCGGTTCTGTGGGCTTGGCTTGGTGGGTGTGGTGTGGCTTGGTGGGCGTGGCAGGGGAAGGATATTGCAAAATGTCCATTCCCGCCCCAGTCCAGGGGAAGGATATTGCAAAATCCCCATTCCTTCCTCACTCCTGGGGGAAGGATATTGCAAAATCTCCATTCCCACCCCACTCTGGGGCCAGCCAGAGGTGGTATTTGCTGAACTGCTCAAAATTTCCACTACCAGTTCTCCAGAACCTGTCAGAAACTGCTGAATTTCGCCCCTGATCTGAAGGCCAGACAAGAAATAATGGATGGAAACTGATCAAGGAGAGATTCAATCTAGAAATAAGGAGGAATTTTTTGACAGTGAGAACCATCAACCCATGGAACAGAAGTTGCCTTTGGAAGTTGTGGGAGCTTCCTCCAGGGATGAAGCTCCCACAACTTCCAAACTTCCAGAGGAGACTGGACTGCCATTTGTCAGAAATGGTGTAAGTTCTCCTGCTTGGGCGGGGGGTTGGACTAGATGACCTACGAGGTGCTTTCCAACTCTGTTGATCTGGTAATTGGCCTCGGTTTCCCTTCCAGGCAAAGTGGTGGGCATCCTGCAGAAGAACTGGCGTGAGTACGTGGTCACTTTCCCAACCAGGGAAGAGAATCAGTTGCACAGCAAAAATGCCCAGAAGGTTCTTGTGACCCCTTGGGATTACCGGATCCCTAAAATCCGAATAAGCACTCAGCAGGCCGAGGCATTGCAGGTGAGCGGTCGTTTGGCCTTCCCTCAGAGTCCAGCGTGTGTGTGAGCGAGCGACTTCTGACACCTCTGACGTGCTTTCGCCTCAGGATTTCCGGGTTGTCGTACGTATAGATTCTTGGGAATCAACTTCACTGTACCCCAACGGACATTTTGTGCGGGTCGTGGGCCGGATAGGCGATCTCGAAGGAGAAATACAGACGATTCTGGTGGAGAATTCCGTTTCAGTTAGTCCTTTCTCCGAGGCACAGGTAAGCTCTTGTTGTTCTTGTTTTTCTTTGGTGAAAATTAATTTAATTTAATTTAATTTAATTTAATTTAATTTAATTTAATTTAATAATTTAATTTAATTTAAATTAATTTAAATTAATTTAATTTAATTTTAGGGGCGTTACACAAGTAGTCCTCAACTTACAACCATTCGCTCAGCGACCATTCAAAGTTACAACTGAATTGAAAAATTTTTCACACTTAACATCTCTTGCAAGCATCCTTGTGGTCACTTGGTAAAAATTGGGATGCCTGGCATTGTTCAGTGTTTATGACGGTTGCAATATCCCAGGGTTGTATGATCACCAATTTACAGCAACTTCAGGAGTTTCTCCCCAAAATTAGACACCTTTGGGCCTAGATGATTTTTTTTTTTAATTTGATTTATATGCCGCCCTTCTCTGGAGACTCAGGGCGGCTTACAATGCGTTAAGCAGTTGAGTCTTTGTTGACATATTGCGAGTCATTTTGGGGAGACACCCCCAAAGTCGGTGTGGCAAGAGATGGTACATTCCTACGACTCTCTGACTCTGCCTAATTTTGCCATGATGGATGATGTTGCTTGGATGAGCAACGAATCATCTCAGATTAACAAAGTGTTAGCTGTCCATCTCAATGCTTTGAAAAGCCTCTGACAATCCCAGCTGAGCCGCGCGATCATCAGAGGCTCTTTTTTTTTACTTTTAAAAGCAATTCTTTTAAAAGTAAAAAAAAAATTTGCGCGCCACAGCTGATGCCCCCCCCTCGTGCGCTGTTCTACTTACCACATGCCTCCTTTTGGCGTGCACTGCGTGCGCGCACCTCACATTTGGTGCGTGGTGTGCACTGCTCATGCGCAGCCAGCGAACCGATAGTAAACCAGTTCAGATTTCACCACTGGCTCAGTTATACCAGTGCTCAGTTAATGATGCAGTGGTCTCTTTGTCCCTGTAGATGTGTGAGATGCCCACCCTCGTCCCGGAGAAGCCATGGCAAGTAAGTCCCGAGGAGCAGCAGAAGCGCCTCGATCTGAGAGAGACCCATTTGGTCTTCAGCATTGACCCCAAAGGCTGTGAAGACGTGGACGATGCCCTCTCCATCAGGCTCCTTCCCAACGGCAACCTGGAACTGGGCGTCCACATTGCTGACGTAACGCATTTTGTGGCAGCCAATTCTTACACCGATACAGAGGCCAAAGCAAGGTAGGCCTTTAAACGGGAAAAGACTCATGCCAAGAGTCATTGAAGAAACGACAGCTAGTCCTCAACCTAAACAGTTCATTTTGTGGCCATTCGAAGTCACAATGGCACTGAAAAAAGTGACATATGACCAATTTCCACATTTACAACCTACAGCATCCCCATGGTCATGTGATCAAAATTCAGATGCCTGGCAACTGACTCATATTTATGACGGTCGCAGTGTCCCGGGGTCATGTGATCACTTATTGTGACTTTTTGACAAGCAAAGTCAATGGGGAAGCAGACTCACGTAACAAACATATTACTAACTTAACAACTACAATGATTCACTTAACAACTCTGGCAAAAAATGGGGCAAAACTCACTTAACAACTGTCTCGCTTAGCAACAGAAACTTTGGGTTCAGTTGTGGTCGTAAGTCAATGACTGTCTGTAGAACAAGAATATTATGCTCTGAATTTTGATCACGTGACCATGGGGGGATGCTGCGATGGTCGTAAATGTGAAAAATGGCCATGTCATTTTTTTTTCCACTGCCGTTGTAGCTTTGAACGGTCACTAAACAAATGTCTGTAAGTCAAGGACTGCCTGTATGATTTGCCCAAATTATTTTTAGCCTTTGTGCTACTCCTGATGTTATTGGTTTCTAACGTCACATTAACTTCACATTTTCCTTAATTATGGCTTGAATAATTCACAGTTGGTTAGGATTGTGAAATGGGCTGAGCCATAAACCGTGGTTTATTTATCACGATTGCTGAGAGAGTCAACAAGCTCCGTTATTCCTCATATAAAATTTGAGCCCTACATCAGTGTTTCTCAACCTTGGAAGCTTGAAGATGGGTGGACTTCAACTCCCAAACTCCCCCAGCCAGCGCTGCTGGCTGGGGCATTCTGGGAGTTGAAGTCCACCCATCTTCAAGCTACCAAGATTGAGAAACACTGCCTACATTAATCTATTTTCGTTTTTCTTCTCTGTTAAAACTTCCTCGGTGAATTGTTTCTGCTAAAAACAATTATTCTGAACTAAACCGAGGCATCCATGTCAACAAAGATTGTGTGTGTATGTGTGCCTTTGAGTCACTCTTGTCTCCTGAACAGGTCCTGACAGTTTTCTTGGCAAGGTTTTGGAAATGGTTTGCCATTGGCTGCTTCGTAGGGCTGAGACAGAGTGACTGGCCCAAAATCACCCAGCTAGCTTTTGTGCCTCAGAAAAATCTAGAACTCAGGGTCTCCTGGTATCTGGTCTAAGGCCTTAACCACAACCCCAGACTGACTCTCAACAAAGATTAACATGTTACCATGAATCAAAATGCTATATGAAACGTACACTTCTTGTCTAGATAAAATTATTTTTTAGTCAGTAATTAAAAGCCTGAACACATCCGGAATATGTTACCAAACAAGCTGCCTGGAGCTGGTCAGGCAGTTGCCAGGAGTCAAGACTGAATCAAAGGCTTAAAAAATAACCACGGTGCTACAAGGTGTGTCTGACTTTTTTTTTAAAGCTTCAAAATGTGCAATGAGAGAAAAAAACCATTGACTACTTTTGCTCCTGATTTCTTTAGGGCTACTACTTACTACTTAGCTGACCGTCGCTATGACATGTTGCCTGCCATCTTGAGTGCCAATTTATGCTCCCTTCTTGGGAACGTGGACAGGTGAGTTTTAAACCTTAATAGCTCCTTGCAGTTGAGAAGTTAAGCTAAGCCCCTCGTGGTATGCCTTTTCACCAACACTAACTCTTGTGGGAACTATGACTCTAAATATAAAGACTTGTAGTCTTTTAACTAAGAAAATACAGGCTGCCTTCCTGCCAAGTGCGTGACTAGGTTCACCCACTGCCGTAAAAGCCACTGGAAAAAAACCTTATTTGGTTGGATTCGTGCTTCATATTAGGTCCAAGCCTGTTAGCTTTACTAGTGCTGACAAAAAGCATTACCTGGAATACGAGCTCTGTTTTCATTATATAGGGTTACAGTAGCAGAATCTTGAAAACAGAAAGTACTTTGCCTAGGACAGGGGTCGGCAACCTGCGGCTCTGGAGCCGCATGTGGCTCTTTCATCCCTCTGCTGTGGTTCCCTGTTGCCGGTCAGCTCCACAATTGATAGGGCTTTCAGTTAGGACAGGTAGGGGTAAAAGGAGGCCACACTAGGAGGAGACTCTATGGTGGGGGAACCGGACTTCCGTTCAGCTCCAGAATTGAACGGGGGGCTTCCGGTTAGGACCTTTGTGGCTCTTTGAGTGTTTAAGGTTGCCGACCCCTGGTCTAGGAAAAGATTGGACAACCATTTGTTTGAAATGGTATAGGGTCTCCTGCTTCAGCAGTGGGGTGGAATAGAAGACCTCTAAGGTCCCTTTCAAGTCTGTTATTCAACTCAGTTAAGAAGATCCGTTAAGAAGGTGGCGCAGTGGTTAGAATGCATTATTGTAGGCTACTTCTGCTGACTGCCGATTGCCAGCATTTCTGTAGTTCGATCCTGACCAGCTCAAGGTTGACTCAAGGCTCCTTCCATCCTTCCGAGGTGGGTCAAATGAGGGCCCAGATTGTTGGGGGCGATATGCTGACTCTGTAAACAGCTTAGAGAGGGCTGTAAAGCGGTATATAAGTCTAAGTACTATTGCTAATAGACAGAATCTTGCCAGATTAAAACTATAACCTTCTAACTTAATACATACAGTCTGGGAGATTCTAGGGTGTGGCTACCTTGGACCTTTTCCTCCCTTCCTTAACCAGTTCAGGACTGCATAATCTCTTTATCTTGGGCCTCTCTCTAGAATGTGTGCTTCCTCCCTGGTGCACATTCATTAAATTTCATTTTTATTCTTTGGAAAGCTAAGGAGGGTCCCTTCTGAGATGTTTCCCATGCCCACCCTTCTCCTGCGGGCTGAGACAAGTACTATGTTTCCCCGACAATAAGACCCTGTCTTATATTTTTTTTGAACCCTGAAATAAGCGCTTATTTTTGGGGAGGTCTTATTATTTTGGAGCGTGTGGAGCAAGATGGGGCTCCTCTTGCCACCTTACCTGATTTACAGCTTTGTGTTTAAATATTTTTGGGGAGGGCTTATATTCATGGGGAGGCTTATTTTAGCACATGCGCTCAAAAGCCCGATTGAAGGGGTGAAATCCAGCAGGTTCTAACAGGTTCTGGAGAATCGGTAGCGGAAATTTTGAGTAGTTCGGAAATTTTGAATATCTTCTCTGTACCTCCCAAGAGAGAGAGATCTAAATGTCAGGTCATTTTTCTTTTTGTGCCTATCCCTGTTCAAAATGCCGTCCTTCCACCAAAATAGGGCTTGGAAGTATGGAGTGAGCGCTTTAAATGACATGGAATACTTGTAAACTTCTTTTCTGCATTATTATTATTATTATTGTACAAAAAATTGTGTTAACTCTGAAGCTGACTAGACAGAGGCCATTTGAGGCTTCAGTGTTACCACACTGGAGCTGAGGGATAGGGAGGCGGGGAATAGAGATAGGGCTTGTAGCCAAAACAAGATACTTTCTCCTGGGAATCAAGGACATTCCCACAGGTGGTCGGAGAGAGGAGGCGTGAAGTTACCATACCTTGTAGTAATGACACCTTGATTGGATCGTGTGACTGATAGTTGGGGGAAGGAGGAAAACCAGGGGTGAAATCCAGCAGGTTCTGACAGGTTCCGGAGAACCGGTAGTGGAGATTTTGAGTAGTTTGGAGAACCGGCAAATACTACTTCTGGTTGGCCCCAGAGTGGGGAGGGAATGGAGATTTTGCAGTATCCTTTCCCTGGAGTGGGGTGGGAATGGAGATTTTGCAGTATCCTTCCACTGCCACGCCCACCAAGCCACGCCCACAGAACTGCTAGTAAAAAAAAATTGGATTTCACCAAAGGAAAACTTTAACTTTTAATTAGGTGAAAACTGCAGGAACGTTCAGAGTCGGTTTTTACCAGAACTGTGCCAATATGATATATCCAACAAAACTGTCCTTTGAGGAATTTACCTGCTTCGGAGTTCTGTGTGCTATGGCTGTATTACTTGGAACCCTGACACATTGCTTGTAAGTGTCTTCATCAGGGATGGTTTGCGTATTTGTTTTCAGGTATGCCGTGAGCGTTATCTGGGAGCTGGACAAGGCCTCTTACGAAATAAAGAGAGTCCAGCACAAGAGAACCATCATTCGCTCTTCTTACAAACTCTTTTATGAGGCCGCCCAGGCTTTGCTAGAGGGAGACCTGACTGCTGCCGGGGAAATCCCAGAGCTCAAAAGCATGGAGGAAAATACACGGAAACAGAAGTTAGATGAGCTGAAGTGGGCCATCGGGAAGTTAACTGACGTTGCCCGCCATCTCCGAGCCAAACGCAGCAGCTACGGAGCCCTGGAGCTGGAAGGGGTGGAAATCAGAGTTCAGCTGGACGACAAGAAAAACATCGATGACCTTATCCCCCGCCAGCCGCTGGAAGTCCACGAGACAATAGCCGAGTGCATGATTCTGGCAAACCACTGGGTGGCCAAGAAGATTTGGGAGGTTTTCCCCTACCAGGCGCTGCTTCGTCAGCACCCGCCACCCCGGCAGGAGTTTTTTTCCGAGGTCCGAGAATGTGCCAGTGCAAAAGGCTTTTCGATTGACACGCGGTAAGTAGATGTATTATTTATTTAGCATGCGGCATATTATACATGGACTGGCAATATAAATTAACATTTCAACTAGATGACTAGAACCCAATAAAAGATGAAAGTCAAAAAGAGCTATGTTCAAATAATAATGTCTAGGCCATTTAACCACTGAAGTGCAGCATTGTGTTCTGACCCAGTTTCCCAAACACAACAAACCTTCTGTGGTTAAACCAATGATTATTTTATTAGGAGCACCAGCAGTCCCGGCAAAAAGTTTCTCTCTCCGTGCAGGCTAATAAGTCTGTCTGGCAGGGAGATGAATAATTGTCTGCCACATCTATTCCTCTCCACCCCCTGCCTTTTATCCCCAGAGCTAGGGTGGGGGCTTCGCTAGCAGCAATGGCTCTTCTGTCCCAAGGATCGGCCCACGGATTTCCACTGCTCTCCTCTCCTCTGCCTTCTGCGCATCCACACATCAGGCACTGGACCCAGCTGTTCCTCTTCTTCCTCATCAGCCACCTCCAGACTGGGGAGTTATTGACTCTCCATCTGAGGGCTGATGGACAGCCCAGGCTCCGCCTCTGTCTGTCTCTCTCTGCCAGTTCCATTCCCTCTTCCCCCTCAGAGCTCTCAGGTTGCCTTGATGCTGACCCTGACTCCCACACCTCCTCCTCTGATTTGGCTGCTGGAGCTGACATACCATAACACATTGTTTAAATTTTTAAAAATCAGATACTGGACCAGTATATACCCTGAGTTTATAGCCAGTCACAATATAATCTACAGTTTGATATGGGACCCCATGATCTGTCCCCGTCCCCACACACACACCAACACAGCCAGCCGAGGGTTAAGGAAACACTTTGGAACGCATCCAGGTCTTTATCTCCAACTTGGCAGCAATGTACACACCGTCTGCCAAGTGCTTTATTTCCACAAAACAGAAAGATAAGATACTTAGCGTACAAAAGTCCAATCAGAATAATATTCCTCTCAGCAGTTTCCGGATGAGGCTTTAGTGACTATCCAAGGTTTACTTTTGTTCGTCACAAGGATCACTGGCCACCACCCTCTATTATATAGTCTCTGGGGTGTGGTCCAGTGACTCAGTTCTAATCCCTAGCACGCCTCCTGAGCTGCTGCAATCGTTTATCACGCCTTCGGAGGTGTGTGTCCAGGAATGATATTTCTCCGTCACTCTCATCCAAGCCACCTGTCTCCCTGCTAATCTCCTCTCCCTCGGCCGGCACCTGAGACAGTGCCAGAGGGGAGGGGCCTGGAGAGGGAGGCCTGGCTGACTCATCTCCCTCATGCTCGGAGCTTTCTTCCTCCGATGGGACAGGCTCAGAGGGCGGGGCCACAACACCCCACAGTCACACTGAGGAGAGGATGCTATGCCCCATTTATACAGAGAGTCCTGGCAGACGCTGTGTGAGGTGCGACTCCTATTTGGGATTGCCCGTTGCTGATGTGGTAGTAAGCCATTATTCCAGGCCCGTGATGGTGAACCTATGGCACGCATGCCGGAAGTGGCACACAGAGCCATTGCCAAGCTCACCTGAAGCTGTGCCTGCGCGTGTGCCCCAGCTGGTGTTCAGGCCTCTGGTGTACATGCACGCAATTCAGGGGACCCAGCTGGTCTTCGGAGCTCTCCTGCGCATGTGCACGAGATGACTGGTGCAGTGCATGCATGCGCAGAAGGCACGCAAAAGCTGTGCACATGCGCAGATGGTACGATTGTATGCGCAGCACATGGGGAGGAGCCATGCGTTAATGCGGATGGTATGCGAGCGCGTGCAGAGCGCTCCTGTTCGGCACTCGGTAAGTAAAAGGTTCGCCACCCCTGTTCTAGGCTAAGTAGAATGAGTATTCTACTAACAAGGATTTATGTGCAGGGTACGGCATAGGAACATTCTCATTGTGACGGTTCTCCCAGAGCATTAACAGCAATGTTAGACTTGTAAGCCATGAAACTCAGTTATTATACGTCTTTGCCCTGGGGCCATCCAAGCAACACTGGTGAGCTTTCTCAGCCTCTGGAGTTTGTGTGGGTCCAAATAGGAAGAACTGCTTCAACTTAACTTGGACAAGATTAATGTCTGTGGGCTTCAAGGTCCCCTGGCTCTAGTCATCATGGTTTAGAGAGGGAGTAACAATCTCTCAGGCATCGCCCCTGGATTTGCAACTCCTACTTGAACAGCGGCTGGCGGCCATGCCCAGGAAGGTCTTTGCACAGTTTCATTCGGTGCATCAGTTGCGCACATTCCTAGATCTGGAGGCCTTCCTTCAAGGTCACTCACACCTTCTCACCTCTGGATTGGATTGTTACAATGGACTCTGCATCGGGCTGCTCTTGAACACTGTTTGAAAATTTCAGCCGGTCCAGAACTCAGCAGGAAAACCATGATGCAACTATGGGATGCCAGCGTTGCATGAACTACACTGCCTCCAACTGGGCTTCCCGGGGCAATTCAAAGTGGTAGTTAGTTTTCTTAACAGATTAACAGAGTTGGAAGGGACCTTGGAGGTCATCTAGTCCAACCCCCCCCTCAAGCAGGAGACCCTCCACCATTTCTGACAGATGGCAGTCCAGTCTCGTCTTGAAAGCCTCCAGTGATGAAGCTCCCACAACTTCTGTTCCATTGGTTGATTGTTCTCAGAATCAGAAAATTTCTCCTTATTTCCAGGTTGAATCCGTTTCCATCCATTATTCCTTGTCTGGCCTTTGGGTGCTTTGGAGAATAGATTGACCCCCTTCTCTCTGTGGGAGCCCCTAAAATATTGAAAGATGGCTATCATTTTCATTTTTCATTTTATTAAATTTGTATACCGCCCTACTCCCGAAGGACTCAGGGCGGTGAACAGCCATAAAATAAAACATATAGATACAAAATTTAAAATGGAGATAAAACTAATTAAATAAATTTGGCTGAAACATTTTAAAACCCCAATAAATTTAAAACCAAATTTAAAATTTAAAATTCCATTTTAAAAAGAGGAAAAGTTTAGGTCAGGCCAGCTTGATGGAATAAGAACATCTTAAGCGCGCGACGGAAGGTACGCAGATCCGGAATTCTCCGTATCTCCGGGGGGAGCTCGTTCCAGATCGTAAGTGCCCCCACAGAGAAGGCTCTCCCCCTGGGGGCCGCCAGTCGACATTGTTTGGCCGACGGCACCCGGAGGAGCCCCTCTCTATGGGAGCGCACTGGTCGGTGGGAGGCTATTGGTGGCAGCAGGCGGTCCCGTAAATAACCAGGTCCTAAGCCATGGAGCACTCTGAAGGTGATAACCAAAACCTTGAAGCGCACTCGGAAGACCATATCCTGTCTCCCCTGGTCCTTCTCTAGACTAGCCATGCCCAGCTCCTGCAACTGTTCTTCATATGTTTTAACCTCCAGTCCCCTAATCATCTTTGTTGTTTTTTTATAGTGTGGTGACCAAAACTGGATGCAGTAATCTAGGTGTGATCTTACTAAGGCTTTATAGAGTAGTATTAGTACCTCTCTTGATCTTGACTGTATCCCTCTATTAATGCAAATTAGGATTGCATTGGCTTTTTTGGTTGCCGCCGCACACGGTTAGCTTTATTATAGTTTTCAACTTCAAAGCTCTATAGGACAGGGGTCGGCAACTATGCCCTCTTTATGACCTATGGACTTCAATTCCCAGAATTCCAACTTCCATGCATGGCTGGCTCAGGAATTGTGGGAGTTGAAGTCCACAGGTCGTAAAGGGATCATAGTTGCCCACTCCTATTCTACGGCATTGAGTGATTAAGAGAAGTAATTATAGTTCTTTCATTGACAGGTCCAACAAGGCATTAGCTGACTCTCTGGACAGAGCCGTGGACCCTTCTGACCCCCTGGTGAACCAGCTGTTGAGATCTATGGTCACTCAAGCCATGTCAAATGCCGTCTATTTTTCAACTGGATCATTTCCCGAGGAAGACTTCTTCCATTACGGTATTTGCTGTAATGTGGGCGACCTGTCTGTTTCTTACTTCTGCAGCTGCTCTTGTGGACTTTGGACTTATTCGTGTCCTCTCCACCTTAGGTCTGGCTCTGGATAAATACACCCACTTCACATCACCCATTAGGAGGTACGCAGATATAATTGTCCACAGACTCTTGTTAGCGGCCACTTCAGCAGAAGATGGAATCGGTGCAAAATGTGGCTTGCTTGGCAATAAAGAACTTGAAGAGCTATGCAGACATATCAACAGCAGGAACCGGGTAAGGTTACAGACCAGTTTCCTTTTATCCATGCTCTAACAGAAAAACCATGCTTGAGGTTTGAAAACTTTTCACTGTAGCAATTCTGGAGATGTTCCAAGAATGACAGTATTCTGTCTAAAATGGTACCTTGGTACTCGTCGTTAATGGATTTGAGGCGCAAAAAGTACTAAAAATGACGAGTATCAAACAAACCACAAGGAAGGACTTCCTGGCTGTCCCATTTCCTGTGCATCACTGACCTTTCCAGCATAACTGATGTCGTCTCCGCCTGTCCCCCTCTTCCTTTTGCAGCAACCTTCCCAGCATGGCCGACTTCCTGTCCTCTGTGGCCGTCCCCCTCTTCCCAGTTTCTAGCCTGCTGTTTTAACCAGAACCCCAAACTGGCTCTCTAATCCTGATTTTTCTTTTAAATAGCCATGGTGGGTTTTCTATTTGAAGGGTATTGATTAGCTTGTTAGAACAGAGCAATTCAGACAAGAGCCAAAGAAACGGCAGGCAGCATGAGGGGTACTGGATTTGACAGCATCTGAGACTCTAAAACGTTTTGAAAGCAACTTCTGTGACTAATTAAATTAAATTAATAAAATAAATAAATAAATAAATAATGGCAATTGCTTTCTTCGGAAAGGCGGCCCAGCACGTTCAGAAGGAATCCACAGGCCTTTTCCAGTGCATGTTCTTCAACGACAAGAGTCCTGAGAGGGAGGAGCAGCGCTCAGCGGACGGAGTGATCTATTCCATCCGAACCAACGGGGTGCTTGTCTTTGTGCCAAGGTGAGGAGGTATTCTGCCCCAGCTACGGACCCCAAAGAACGCAGCACACACAAAGTCCGTTCAAACCTTAATTTACTGAATAAACCAATCTTTTACAACAAGGGTTGTTAATTAACTGCACTAACAGCCACCAACAATTCAAAGAATAACAACTGAAAACTTACTATGGTTGGCAGAATGCCCAGAAGCAATTTGCAGGAAGCTGATAAGATAAGCAGGACAAGACAGGAAGGTATGTGAATGAAGTTATTCCCTGCAAATTGCTTCAGTTGACGTTCCTCCTTAAATAGGCTAAGGGAGTGGCCAATTAGCCCCAAGCCTTATTCTCGAGAAGACCTCCTCCTGAGGAGCCACTCCTGCCTTTGGCAGCTCTGCACGCCCGTGCATCGAGAAGAGGCTCCTCCTCTTCGTCCTCTTCACTTAAGGGAGCTTCTGGAGGTTCTGAAGGCCCTGGATGAATCCCTGCCTCTGGCACCACATCTTCTCCAGCCTCCTCACTGTCTGACTCAAGTGCCAGCTGCACAGGCTGCTGGTGCAGCACCACACCAGTCTCCTCGCTGTTGGAATCAGCTACTAGCTGCACAGGCCATGTACGGGCCACAACAGGAGGCATCTCGAAGAGAGGTGAGGAGAGGCCGTGGACGTGGCAAGGGCAGAATTTCAGGAAAGAAATTGTCCTGAATTCATTGCAGTAAAACGTTTTGTCAAGGTAGAGTCAACCGATGAGAGACAGCTAAACATAGAAACCTGGGAAAAGGTTCCAGAGAGATCTCAGTGACAGCTAGCAAAGTTTTTTTTTTGCAGGCAATGGATGGTAACAGTCTTCCGAGAAGGGTCTCTGCCAAACAGATGCTGTGGTTTAGACCAGGGGGTCTCCAAGGTTGGCAACTTTTAAGACTTGTGGACTTCAACTCCCAGAAGCTTTGATGGCTGAGGAACTCTGGGAGTTGAAGTCCACAAGTCTTAAAAGTTGCCAAGCTTGGAGACCACTGGTTTACATCTCAATTCATGTAAGGGCATGTGAGAATGACCTTGGGACACAGGAGGAGGAAGAACCGCAGCCTAGACAACATCATGCAAATGGCAATCTCAGCCCAGGGAAGGAAAAGAGGCGTGGGAAGTGTCTCAGAAGGGACGCCCCACCCCCACCCCCGGTTCTCTGGAAAGGAAAAGTGAGGAAGGGGAGAAGGGCTTTCAGACTTCAAGATTCTGTTACTATAATCTTACGATAAAGGTAGTGTTATGGCCCGCCAGCAGCCAGCGGAGCTGGTGGGAGACTCCGACAGTGAGGAGGTTGGGGAGGAACATGGGCCAGTCCTGGAGTCTGGGGAAGGCTCTGATGAGGGCTCTGCGTTGGAGGCAGGGATGGGGCCAGGGCCATCTGACAGTTATCAGCTACCTTCAGAGTTAGAGAGAAGTAGGACAGAAGAACAGCTGGAGCCTGTTCCTGAGGTGTGCATGCAGAGCTGCCAGGAGAAGGGAACAGCTAAGGAACAAGGGTCGACTTGGGAGTAAAGCCACAGGTGGACAATGAATGGCCCCTCCCAGAGGGAATAAAGAGGAGCGAAAGAGGAGGGGAGTTTGCAGGAGACAATTAGTTCGCTTAATTGGTTTGTGACTCTCAGAGAATCCTTGCCAAGTTTTGAAGTTATCGGCCTGGCAGCTCTCCCAGCCAGATAAGGTCTGTGACTGCAAATTCTCCCTTGAAAAGACTTTGCTGGATGTGAATGTGAGGAATTCACAGTAACTTAATAAAAAGGGGTTTTTGTTGGGACCAGGATTCTGCTTCATGCTCTTGGGAAGCCTAGTCAGAACAGGTAACTTTTGGTACTCATGTCTACGGAGATTCTCAATCATCCAGGTCATGGTTGACCCAAAAGTTCCTTTCCAAAAGGTGACTGGACTTGGGTTTTTTTTCCTTTGAAAACGTTTGGCTTCCCATCCAAGAAAGGAAGACTGAAGACTGTTTCTTGGATGAGAAGCGAAACTTTTTCAAAGGAAAAAACCCAAGTCTTGGTGGCGCAACAGACTAAAGCACTGTTAAGTAACACCAGCTGCCTGCAATTACTGCAAGTTCAAATCTCACCAGGCTCAAGGTTGACTCAGCCTTCCATCCTTCCAAGGTAGGTAAAATGAGGACCCGGATTGTGGGGGCAATAAGCTGACTTTGTATAAAAAAGAACACCGCTTGGGGGGGCCAAAAGCCCTACTAAGCAGGTATATACAAAAGTATGAAGGCTATTGCTTAACGCATTGTAAGCCGCCCTGAGAAGGGCGGCATATAAATCAAACCAAGAAAGAAAGAAAGAAAAAGAAAGAAGGAAGGAAGGATGGAAGGAAGGAAGGAAAGAAGGAAGGAAAGAAAGAGAAAGGAAGGAAGGAAGGAAGGAAGGAAGGAAAGAAAGAAAGAAAGAAAGAAAGAAAGAAAGAAAGAAAGAAAGAAAGAAAGAAAGAAAGAAAGAAAGAAAGAAAGAAAGAAAGAAAGAAAGTCCAGTCACCTTTTGGGAAAGCACCTTTAGTACTCATGGTTTGTACTTCTGGATCTTTCCGAAGAGTTGACATCGCATCTACCTCTGGAGTAGGTGCTCCAGTGAGCATGCTCTGAGCCTCTGATACGGAGTGCATTTTCCTCCCCCAAATAAAGTATCGGGGACAGGATTTTCAGGATGCCAATCCAGAGTGCTCTTTTCTTCAGCAGCCAATCCAGCAGCCGCTTGGTTCCTTTAAACTCAGGGGTGTCAAACTTGATTTCATTGAGGGCTGCAGCAGGGCTGTGATGACCTCGGGGGAGCCAGGGTGGGTGTGGCCAGTTTGACATCACTCCTGTCGGGGGGTGCCTGCGGTGGCCCGAGTACCCTGCCAGTGAAAACGGGCTCCCAAGCTCTGTTTCCAGCTGCGACGGCCTCCTGCAACCCTCTGCCAGCAAAAACGGAGCTCGGGAGGGCTGTGGACGGATCTGGGCCCCGGGCCGTGAGTTTGACACCCCTGCTTTAACCTGTGGCCAAAGACTTGTATTTGATGAATCAGCTTCCTGGCTGTTAAGTATAAAAGTATAAAGCAGTGTTTCTCAACCTTGGAAGCTTGAAGATGGGTGGACTTCAACTCCCAGAATCCCCCAGCCAGCGCTGCTGGCTGGGGGATTCTGGGAGTTGAAGTCCACCCATCTTCAAGCTTCCAAGGTTGAGAAACACTGGTATAAAGGATCTTGCTGAAGTGTCAAGCAAGCTGTTTCTCTTACAGGTACGGCATTAAAGGGGCTGCCTATCTGAGGAGCAAGGAAGGGTTGGTCATCTCCTGTCCAACCGATGGGGACTATGAATGGCAACCTGGTTCTCTGCAGCGCTTCCCCAGCAAAATTATCGCCACTCCCACGGTCGGAAAGCCTGTGACTTTGAATCTCTTCGATCATGTGACGGTAAGTGATGTATCTTTACAACAGGGTCCCCAACCCCCAGGCTGCGGCAACAGTTAAGCGGGCCATCAGGAACTGGGCCATGCAAGCAAGCAAAGTCCCATTTGCACATGTGCGGGATCCAGGCAGCGCATGAAACCACGCCCCTCCCTGATCTGTGGGAAAACCTTCCCTCCATAGAACTGGTCCTTGGTGCTCAAAAGCTTGGGGGCCGCTGCTTTATGACACGCACCAGCAGTTTATGTAAACTTGCAAGAGTGTCAGCTGCCATCTTATGCTCACTTGTGTTTGGCTACTATTTGGTGACAGTGCCAGGAACAGTGGAGAGGAGGGGAACTGTAACGGGGAAAGCGAAAGTAAGTGCTGTTATCTCGAGATGCTGCTTCAATGTCATCCGGCATATCAGCTGCATACCAAACGGTGTCTGTATTGTCGATTAAGAAAACATCTTGCTTGAACCTCATTGGTTGCCCGGGGGTGGGTAATGGGAGGTAGATAAGGGGTGGGATAAAGTTGAACTAAGGGATTTTGGCGTGCAGTTTTCAGTTCTGGCTTTGCATTATTGCAATAAGCTTGATTTCTAATAAAACTATATTTCTCAACAAAATGGGAGCCAAGGATCGTTTCTATTTAGGAGTTTAATCCGTGTCAGGTCTGACAAAGAGATTTACTCCGAGTTGTTCTTACCCAGGTGAAAATCTCCGTGCAGGCGTCTCGCTGCCATGCAGATAGGATCCAACTTCAGATCACAAGCTGCAAGCCATACAAGACTTCGGAAACAGAACCGTCTCAGAGGACCCAGATGTCTAGAACAGACTTGGTAAGGGAAGTCACGAAGACGGCGGAGGAAACGCAACTTGCACAGAATCTGGCCAAAGCAAACCAGGCAAAGGAAGGATTTGACGAAGAGTATCGGCAGACCCAGTGTAGGAAGAGCTTGTATCATCTGCTAGAAGAAATCAAGGATCTGTCCCTTTTGGATGTATCTGCAGATCGTGGAGCATGACGCCTCATTTCACACGGCTTCTGTGCCAAAACCTCTTTTCTCAGCTTGTGGGGGTTTTTTTTAAGTTGTAAATTTATGATTACAATGTTGTTTATATTTAAAAAAAATGGAGAATCTATTTTTAAGATTGCATTTTTAAATCCATTTACAGCAATTATTGGTCATGGAAGATATGTGTTTGTCTTTTATAAATTAAATACAAATAGCTCTTAAGTACCTCAGGGAGTAAGTGATGATGTAGCAGATTAGTTCTTTAAAGTACTCCTGCTTGGTAATTTTTGACTGTGTAGAAACCTACATTGAATGAGTTGCTTTAAATTATTTTAATGGGTAGCGTAGCGATTCTCAACTTCAGCAACTTTTAAGATCATGGATGCCAATTCCCAGAATTCCCTAGCCGGCATGCCTGCTCAGGAATTCTGGGAATCAAGTGTCTACACAACTTAAAGGTTGCTGGGGTTGAGAAACACTGAGCTACGGTTCATTTATTTAATCATTTTTAGTTTTGACATGCAGATACTGAGATATACAGTATGTAAATGACAGGAAACAGTCAGATGTAGCTTTAGGAACAAGTTTAGTTCAGTCTTTTTTTTAAAAAAAAGTCATTTATAGGCAGAGTTGCTTAGTGTTTGAAGAGTTTTTGAAGTCTAAGGAAGCAAAGCCAAGTCATTTTTGATGCTCAGATATGCTATTTTCTTATGCTGAAACTTGGGGTTTTTGCAAGGTCTCTTTGTAGAAATCCTAATTTCTCTATAAATGCACAAAAACACCTGGATTTGCACAATACAGATGCAAATGGTTAACCCAATGTTCTGGATCTGCGGTGGACCATGTACTAACTTCATAGTTGTATTCTCTGAACACACTAAAGTGCTGCTGGCTAGTTTGTACCTCAATCTCTTAGCTGCTATTTATAGTACCATGTACTTAAGGGTTGAACCCCCACGCTTATCGTTCACACGCCTGACTTTTCCCATGTAGCACAAGCACTCAAGTGAGTTCACACCAGCTTGGTGTGATAATACGTGAAGCAAGCTTTTATTTCTCAGCAAACATCCACAAATTGCCAGGCTTCAGATTTAATTCATATGAATTTGTGGAAGCAGTAAAAAATGTCTTCTCCTTCCCCAACTATGATCAAAGTTGGCAAGCATCACTGTGGAAGAACCAAAGATTTCATGACCTTGTCTGAACTCTGCACTTAGCAGCCAAGGAGAAAAATGGCTGGTGGGAAGTTTGACTGACAGTGTCTGTCAAACTTAGCCGGTTGCAGATGTGGGCATCCGCATTGTACAGTTCTTCTTTGAAGTGGTTTGGAAAAATAAAAATGATTATTCATTGATCTGTTTTTGTACGATGGGTGGTCACACTGTCAAATCTGTCTAGACCTGGAAGCCAAATACAGGTGGGGTGGTTGTTTCTTACCTGATTGGAGACTTCCAGGGAATCTCTAGTTTGCAACTTATATAAGAACCAAAACATCCCGAAATTCTAGAGAGGTATTGATAAGCACCTTTTGAGCTGCCACCAAGAAAAAAACAGATGTATTCACCAGGACTCGAGACTGACCCAAAGACACTGAGCTTGTTGATCAGAAAGGTCAGCAGTTCGGTGGTTCGAATCCCTCGTACAGGTCTCCTGCGTGACCAGGGGGTTGGACTAGATGACCTCCAAGGTCCCTTCCAACTCTGTTACTATTAAAAGGTCTATTTTCTTTCCCCATATCAGGTATGTAAAGGTAAAGGTTCCCCTCGCACATATGTGCTAGTCGTTCCCAACTCTAGGGGGAATCTCTGTTTCAAAGCCGAAGAGCCAGCGCTGTTCGAAGACGTCTCCGTGGTCATGTGGCCGGCATGACTCAATGCCAAAGGCGCACAGAACGCTGTTACCTTCCCACCAAAGTGGTCTCTGTTTTTCTACTTGCATTTTTTTTAACGTGCTTTCAAACTGCTAGGTTGGCAGAAGCTGGGACAAGTCACGGGAGCTCACCCGTTACGCAGCACTAGGGATTCGAACCGCTGAACTGCTGATCTTTCGATCGACAAGCTCAGCGTCTTAGCCACTGAGCCACCACATTGGTATGTCACTGCATCAGGTATGTAGGATATTTTAAATCCAATCTCTAGGTATAAGTTGGAGCCAGTTTGGGGCTGAAGTTAAGGGGTCAGGCTAAAAACTGGGAGACTGTGAGTTCTAGTCCCACTTTGGGCACAAAGCTAGCTGGGCAATCTTGAGCCAGTCACTTTTTCTCAGACCTAAGAAGGCGGCAATGGCAAACCACTTCTGGAAAACCTGAGTAACAAAACTGTAGGGGCTTGTCCAAGCAGTTTTTGAGAATTGGACATGATTGAACAGGACAGAAAAAAGGCCTAAGTATGAGTTGTGACCAGCATGAAATGGAATTCTGCAACGAGTTTTGGTCACCATACTACAAAAAAGACGTTGAGACTTTGGAAAAAGTTCAGAGAAGAGCAATTAAGATGATCAAAGGCCCAGAGACTAAAACATACGAAGAACAGTTATGGGATTTGGGTCTGGATAGTCTAGTGAAAAGAAGAACTAGGATTGACAGGATAGCAGTCTTCCAATATTTGAAGTTCTGTCACAGAAGAACGGGTCGACTTATTCTCCAAAGCACCAGAAGGCAGGACAAGAAACAATGGTTGGAAACTAATCAAAGAGAGAAGCAACCTGGAATTAAGGAGAAATTTCCTGACAGTGAGGACAATTAACCAGTGGAATGATGCCTCTGGAAGGTGGACGCTCCATCACTGGATGTTTTTAAGAAGAGTCTAGACCAGGGGTGTCGAACTGGCCAGATTCAAGCACCCCGCAGGCCAGATCCAGCCCATAGGCCCCAAGTTTGACACCCTTGGTCTACAGAGTCACTTATCTGAAATATAGGTTCTCCTGCTTGAGCAGGAGGCTGGACTAGAAGACCTCCAAGGTCCCTTCCAGCTCTATTCTATTCTATTTTCCCATTCATCCCTTGCTTCTTTTAGTAAATAAAGATTTTAGTTCACTATTTCTGCATATCCTTCAGTCCATGCCTTTGGATTTAGAAGGTCTGCATAGCCAATTTCTAGAAGGCAAACAATGCATTTAACCAGCAATTACAGCATTAGTAATTTTTTTTTTCAGTTTGAAGCTTATATATTACTTCTGGTTTCCAAGATTTATTATTTTCATTTCTATTATAAAATATGGGCAATTACAAATATTTCACAATGGGAAAGTTATAAAAGATTTAAATTGTAGAAATATAGCATCATTTGACTTTTATGTATAGTTTTCATTAACGTTTCCTGTACAAATGTTGCTTTAAAGCTTAAAATGTTCTTCCGCTGAAATGAAAACACTTCTTTAAAATGTTGGCATAACAGAAAACACTGAAAATTATAGCAGCTGCCAAATTAACCAGCCCCGACATCTAAAGTTGCAGTAAAAACAAAACTACACTATTCCTATACCACACAACTAAAAAGTCACTTGGTCTGCACTACTTTGCGTGTCCTCGGTAGCTTGGAAAGGGACACCAGCTTTGTCTATGCAGACATCGTCCTTCTCCTGAGTTGTAATGGTGCTGCATTCTTCGTTTATAGGCAACTCTAAAGGAAACAAAAATTTGGCTTTAAAATCACGATTCCTGCAACGGCTCTAACATAATTACCATGGCACAGTTTTCTAATTGCTTCATGAGTTTTATGAAGTGAAAAAAATCTCTTTAGTTGAAAATGGGAAATAATTATCACTAAGGGATCAACTTGCAGAAAATACTTGATTTTTTTTTTTATCTGAATGCACGTACTGATTATTACAGATTTCCATGGAGGACTATAACCAAGTCCAATAATGACCTATCGGGCTTGGCCAGAGTTCTCAAATCAGAATCTTGCACTGAGACATTTCTTTGTTCCCAGCTTCATCCGTTGGGTGGCTAGAAGTCACAGGGCCCCGGAAGGACTCGGAAAGAAAGAAGTTTGGGGCCAAAACTACATGGGATTAAAGTCCAAGTAAAATTTCAAGATGACCCATTTGGTGTAGTGAAGGTGGTTCTGGATTAGAAACCAGGAGATCTAGCCCCACTTTAGGCAGAAAGCCATTTGGGTGACTTTAGGCCAGTCACTCTCAATAGCCCTAGGAAGGCGACAATGGCAAACCACTTCCAAAAAGCCTTGCCAAGAAAACTGCAGGGGCTTCTCCATACAGTTTCTGAAAATTGGACACAATTTAACAGAAGGGGAAAAATTCACTATAGTTAATTACTTATGTACCATGTTTTCCCCAAAATAAGACCGGGTCTTATATTAATTTTTGCTCAAAAAGACGCATTATGGCTTATTTTCCGGTTAGGTCTTATTTTGGGGGAAATACAGTACTAAACGCCTCCATCTGGTTGACGATCTTAACTGGGGCTTATTTTGGGGGTAGGGCTTATATTACGAGCATCCTGAAAAATCATGCTATTTTTCTGCAGGGTCTTATTTTCAGGGAAACAGGGTAAGTATTTAGTAATTTTCCTCTACTGCCACATTGAAAATAATTCTTGGAGCTGTGCACCCAACAGCTGGGATGGCTGTATCAGGTGAACACTGGTTTACAGCCCAGGCAGTTTGGGGCAGCCCTCTTGCATTTTTGTCAGGGGTTGAGAAATACCGTTGTAAACTGATTATCTCAGGAAAAAAGGGTGCTGCCTTAATAAACCGCAGCAAAGTTGGCTCAGGAATTCTGGGAGTTGAAGTCCACAGGCCGTCAAGGGGCCACATCTGTCCATCCCTGATTTAAACACACCCTAAAATGGACCGACATGGTTCTATGTCTCCCAACAATGTGGATTAAGAGGCCTGCATTTTTTTCACTACTGTCGTTACTCTCAAATGTCACCATTAAACAGAGATTCGGGTGCCCTTTTTCAAAAATCAAATTAACTGAGGAGTGTCAACTTTCAACCACAGCCTGAACTGGTGAATTCTAGCAACACAAATATGAAAACTCCCTCCAGCCATTGTCATCAAAGTTCTACTTGTTTAAATTATTATTATTTAATAATAATAACATTAAAATTATTATTTACTCATCGGCCTTCAGCAAAGCAGCTTTTGGGGGATGGAAAGAGGAACCGCTCTAGGTTTAAATGATTTAAAATTGTGGCTTTTGAGCAGGAACCTGAGAATTCTAGTATCCCCAAATGCCTCGGTCTTTCACGGTTGATACTTAGACTCACCATCGCTCTGAGATTGACTGAGCTGGGTTTTGGCTTGTCTTCTTTCAAGGGCTCTCCGTCTGTTCATTTCTATTCTCTGCTGTTGCTCCTCGGTCAGGGCAGGGCTTAAAGATGGAGAACCAGATTCTTTTGGGGTATTCTGCATTTCGGGAAGGAAAACTGGTTCCTCGGCGGCTGGGCTTAGTCTGTTGTTCTCATCTTCACCTGTTTTAGATGGAAGATGGATCACTATTAATCAGTAATCAGCAAAGTTAGTGTCTCTCAACCTCAACAATGGCTGGCTGGGGAATTCTGGGAGTTGGCATCCACACAGCTTAAAGTTGTTGAGGTTGAGAGACACTGATCTAGGCTATCAGAGTTTCTTGCAAAATCAAATCCAGAAGCACACACAGATAAACTGATTCAGCAGGATTCATTAACTTCTCTTTATGTATATAATAACAGATGAAGTAAATTTTACACTACCAATAGTTGATTCTTCAACTTGGTAGAAGTTACAGGCAAAACACAAGGCAGGAGAGAACAGTTAGTTTCATTTCAGCAGAGCAGACAAGTTCACAGACTGCTTAGTTTCAACTTCAATTCTCTGCACAGACTCAGAAGCTGCAGACTAAGACATGCCCTGGCTCCAGTATGTCTCAGCTCCTAAACAGCCCTCATTGGCTGACTTAGTTGCTATGCCTATACATTGGCTGACCTTGTTACCATGTCTCTGCCGGTTCATGAATAATCTGACACAGGCAACCTCTACAGTTAAAACTGGATTGCTACAAAAAAGCACTCCAGGGATAAAAACACTCAAATCAATATGCCCTCTTTTCAGGAAATGTTCATTTTAAAAATGTATTATTCAATCTGCATGGTTGCCCATCTTCTTTAAGCAACTTTGGGATGACCATACAAAAAAAGAAAACAGCTGTAAAAACAACAATTTATATAATTTTTGGGATTCGTACCAACGCAACCGCCAACATATCATTTTTCTTTCCTTGCCACCCAATCCTTTCATAAATGCATGTATGGAGCCATCGCACAGAAATCTGATAACTAGACAGACACTGTCGGCAGGAACCATCGCATCAATGTATGTGGCTACGTGGGGGATGTATTGTATTGCTTACAAATACAACCGATATTTATCGCAGCCACACGTTTTGTACCTGAAATGTATTTTCTTTCTAAGCCGCTTCCCAAGTGGAATGGTATAAAATGAAGAGAATAAAATCACTCCTTTTAACAGACTGAACAGTTTTCCCTGGCCTTCAATTGTTGGAAATTAGAAACTGAATTTCTTCCCAACTCCACTGTTTATCTCTTAACACATACCTCTCGAAGTCAAAGATAGTTCTGAGCCTCTGAACCCAATTTCAAAGAAGTTTAATCAAATTCATCATTGTCCTATATTTCTACCTATTACAGACCTGGGCATCTTACAACCTTGGTCCATATCCAGCTTTTCATGTCCCTGTCCAGCCCACGATGGTGGCATGGGAGATGGCAGTGGCCCTCCACAAGAGTTTCAGTTTCTTATGTGGCCCCTTGAGAAAATTAATTGTCCACCTCTGACTTAGGGCTTTAAATGAAGAGAGTCAGACCAAAATCTACCTTTAGAGCATCTGCAAGGTTAAAATCACCTATTTTGCCCCTTAGAACTCCCCAGAATTGTAAAAAGGGACCCTAATTTTTTCCTCTGTACATTTGGGGAGATTCCAGAGGCCACGAAAAATGCTAGTAGACCACGTGCATCCTTAGGCCAACCTTGGGAGCAGCCCAGAGATGCAGAAGTCCAGAAAGACTGACTTCTAAAATCCGAATGTGCAACCACATTTAAGAGTTCAGCTTTCAAGACAAGGAGCTCTGTCTAAAGCACAATATACAATCAAGCCTCCGGATACAAAATGAAACCCCACAAATGCAAGCAATTCTAGAACCGAATTATGCAGGTAGTCCTCGGCTTACATCAGTTCATTTAGTGACCATTCAAAGTTACAATGGCATGAAAAAAACTGATTTTATGACCACGTTTCACACGACTTGCAGCATCCCCATGGTCACATGATCAAAATTCAGATGCGTGGCAACTGACTCATATTTTTGACGGTCGCAGTGTCCCGGATCCCCTTTTACGATCTTCCGACAAGCAAAGTCAATAGGGAAGCCAGATTCACTTAACAGTCGTGTTACTAATTTAAAAACTGCAGTGATTCGCATAACAAGTGAATCAAACAACAAGGCAAGAAATGTCATAAAATGGGGACAAAACTTACTTAACAAATGTTTTTTTTAGCAACAGAAATTTTGGGCTCAATTGTGGTCGTAAGTTGAGGACTACCTGTACTCCTTATGAAGAAAGAACTAGATCATTCTTAATCAAAATATGGGATTCTTGGGAAAAGTGATTCCAACTTATATGGAAAGCATCTGGTTGGGGCAGGTAACTGGGACTGGAACTGGGATTATTCTGCTCTTACTCAACGAAACATTTATTAACCAACATACACAGGCGTTTATTTTCTGGGCTTACTCAATAGAAACTACAGGTAGTCCTCAATTTACAACCTTTTGCTTGTTCAAAGTTGCAACGGCACTGAAAAAAGTGACTTATGACCAATCCCTGCACTTACAACTGTTGCAGCATCCCCAATAGTCACATGATCAAAATTTGGACACTTGGCAACTGGCTGTATTTATAGCAACTGCAGGGTCTCAGAGTCACATGATGGGCCACTTGGGAGCATCCCAGATGGCTTCTGACAAGCAAAATCAACAGAAGCTGGATTCGCTTAATGGCCACGTGATTAACCACCATGGCAAAAAAAGGTCGTAAAATCAGGCGCATCTCATTTGACACCTCAACTGCTTGCAATAGAAATCCGTGATCATAAATTGAGGTCTACCTATCATCTTTTAATGACCTCATAATCCCTTGTGGGGTGGAGTCTGGGCAACTGAATGGAGCTGAGTGTTTACTGGCCTGATGCCCTTCCTGTCACCAATGCAGTGTCATATTCAGCAGATACATTCTTATTGTGCCCAGAAACAGAAATATCTGCCTCTACCTAGGATCGAACTCAAAGCCTCCTGATTGTGAGGCGAGAGTTCCACCTGAGGTCTTGCCTATGCTACGAGCTTAACAGTTATGAGTTATTCAGTATAAATTCTCGTTAATTTTAACTGAGGGTTATTAATTTTTAATAACTAAAGACTAAAAATCCTAGACCATTATTAATTATTATTTTATTCATTATTTTATTATTTATTATTATTTCTCGGAGGCATTTATGTTCGATCAATCCAAACAAAAATAATCGAGTGCAAATACTTTAAAGCCATACATGCCTTCATGACTTCTGAAGTCTTCGTTCGAAAGAGGGAGATCAAGTCGAATTTTCTTTAAGCATGTCTAGAGAGGCAAAGGTAAAACTATTTATCCCCGGTCAAGAGGCATTAAGCTTTCCCTTAAGTGTTTCATTCCGTTCCCCCCCCCCCCAACCAATCCCGTTAACACTCACCTGGACAGGTTTTTTATTTCCCAAGCTCTCTATTCTCTCCACAACATTTTCAAACTGAAGTTGAGGGAAGAGGCGGTGGGCCCAATGTTCCATGTGCCTTATAAGCGTCTTCAGATCGGCTTCCTAAATAAAGGAGAATACATTTGACCGGCACAGCAACAGGAGACTGCAGGGACCCTTCCCCTTTTTAGTCTTCCCAGGCTCTTCCCCAAGCATTAGGCTAGGATGGGATTCAGTCCGGAGGCTGTTGGTCTGAGCTGGCACCTGGTGGGAAGCATTGTTTTCCTTTTATTCTTGTTCTTACTGGCTATTTGAGGGCCCTAGGACTGTGATGGCGAACCTATAGCACGCATGCCACAGGTGGCACGTGGAGCCGTTATCGGTGGGCACGCGAGCATTGCCCTAGATCAGCTGCAGCACGCATGTGCACGCAGGTCAGCTGATTTTCGAGCCTTCTGACCCCACCAGAAGTCAGCAAACGGGCTGTTTCCGGCCTCCGGGGAGGTTGGGGGGGGCGTCTTTGCCCTTCCCAGGCTCCAAGAAAGCCTCTGGAGCCTGGGGAGGGCGAGAAACAGGCCTACCATGCTCACCATGCCATCGTGTGCCAAAAGTGAGGGGAGTGCAGGGGGGCCATGCGCGCATGCGCGGAGTGCATTGAATTATGGGTGTGGGCATGTGTGCATGCGACCCCTCCCCCGCACTCCCCCTCCCCCCCCGCTTTTGGCATGTGACGGCAAAAAGGTTAGTCATCACTGCCCTAGGATCATTAGATGAGCTATGTGAGACAGGTAGTCATATATGTTCTTTAAGAAAAATAATGAGGCTTGGCCACAGCTAGGGTTTATTTTGTTGTTTAAATCAAAGGTTTTGATGGAATCTTCTTTATCTATCGCATAAAGCAGGGGTCCCCAACTCCTGGGCCGCAGCCCACTACTGGGCCGTGAGCAGTTCAGAACCGGGCCATAGAAGCGGCGGGTGAGCTCACACGCGTGCGCATCCCCACTTGCGCGAACAGCAGGCGAGCTCATTGCACAAACACTCCATTTGCACATGTAGAGTCAATGGGGAAGCCAGATTCACTTAACAACTGGGTTACTAACTTATCAACTGCAGTGATTCACTTAAGATCTGTGGCAAGAAAGGTCGTAAAATGGGGCAAAACTCACTTAACATGTCTCAGCAACAGAAATTTTGGGCTCAATTGTGGTCATAAGTCAAGGACTATCTGTATTATGTCTGTCATTTCATTATTATCCAGAATATCTTTGTTTGAATAATTACTTTGCCTGCAGAGATGGAGCCTTGCAGAAGTATAACATCAAACAAAAATTACTAAATATTAATAAAATATAAGCATAACAACTTTAAATAAAGCTAACCACACTGGCATGGGAGCTCCGAAAATATCAATGATAAACTTCACATTTGAACATTACAACTTTTAGATATTGTAGACTATCTATGGATGCAACAACTACAAAAATCCACAAAATCTTTCTCAGCCATTCCTTACCTCGTGACCTTTACCTTTGAATTTTACGCTGTCAAACAAATTGCACAAAGCTGGAAGTCCTCGCTCTGAAGTTAATCTGCAAACATTAGAAGGGTCTCCAGTTACTTGGAAAATATCATAAATAGGTACTCCATCATCCAAGATCTTGAAAGAGAAAGCCAACACTTCATGAGTCTTAGTCCTTGTCCAGCCAACAGGCTTCGTTGCTCTGCTTTGATCAATTGATATGGTACAATTGAACGACAATGAGAAGTATGACAACTCTTTAGGCTTATCTATTAGGACTACCACTCCTTGTTGTTCCGATTAATAGGTTAGTGGTATCTGAAAACAGGTGCTCTGAGCCGGAGGGACTTTTGAGTTATTTCAGCTGGGGAGTTCTGTCTGGAATGCTTTGAACTGTTTTCATTTTGGAGAATTTACTTTTCAAACCATTTAACCACCTTCCCACAATCCCATTCTGGAAGTCCAGCAAGGTTCATAAAGGAACAGTACATTTTGGAACACAGCATTCACAAATCAATGTATTTTACACAAAAATGGAAAGAAGTCTTGGCTTCTTTTTTTTTTTTTTTTACAAATTACAGGTAATCCTCAATTTATGATCACAATTGAGCCCAACATTTCTGTTGCTAAACGAGATAGTTGTTAAGTGAGTTTTGCCCCATTTTATGACCTTTCTTGGCGCAGTTGTTAAGTGAATCTCTGCATTTGTTAAATTAATAAAAGGATTGTTAAGTGAATCTGGTTTCGCCATTGAATTTGCTTGTCAAAAAGTCACAAAAGCGGATCACCTGACCAGGGGACACTGCAACTGTCATAAATATGAGTCAGTTGCCAAGCATCTGAATTTTGATCACATGACCATGGGGGAGGCTACAACGGTCACAAGTGAAATAACTGGTCATAGGTCACTTTTTTCAGTGCCGTTGTAACTTTGAACGGTCACTAAATGAATGATTGTAAGTCAAGGACTACCTGTATACCATATTTTTCGGACTACGAGACACACTTTTTTGTCTCCCAAAAGGGGGTGAAAATGTCTGTGCGTTTTATAGAGCAAATATTGCTGAAGCCCCACTGGCTGTTTTTTGGCCTCCGCACGGCGTTTTTGGGACTTTTTTCGCCCTTTTAAAGGCCTTTTTTCAGTCCGTTTTCAGGGCTTTTTTCAGCCTGTTTTTGAGGCTTTTTTCAGCCCATTTTGAGGCTTCTTTTCAGAAAAAATGGGCCGAAAAAAGCGTCAAAAACAGGCTGAAAAAAGCCTCAAAAACAGGCCAAAAATGGGGTGCATGGAGGCCAAAAACTTTTTTTTGTTGTTTTCCTCTTCTATTTAGGTGCATCTTATAGTCCGAAACATACAGTAATCTAAAAGATAGAAACCAAATGTTATGATCACAGGCAGTTAAGAAAAATCCATGAAGCGAGTCAGGGCAATCCCATAGCTGAATGTCATGGGATGAGCATGAGTGTCTCTAGTGGAAATTACAGGCAGCTGAGGGGCTTCCCGATACTCAGCGATGAAGATGTTTCTCATAACTTTGGGAGGGCACCAAACAGGTCAACAGAGGAAAAAAACAACCCAGCATCTCTGTTCCAGAAGTTTGGCGTCATGAAAACCATTTTCAAAACAGTAAAATTGAAGCTTGTGTAAAAAAATAATAATTATAGGATATGCACCATAAAGAGAATAAAAAATGACTACATACCTTTGAGCATCTAATTTAGGTATTGTTCTTTTAACAGCTCTTCTTGTGGTCGCAGAAGAATCCTTGTTTTGTGTCAACTGATTTCCCTCTGGATCTGGTGAGTAAAACAGAACTTAATTCTAAAACTAGGAATACAAATTGCACCTATTGGATTTTTCGTAATGAATTGTTCATATTAGGAAATACATCTAGTGAAAATATATGTACAAGCAAGAAGAGAATGCCAAAGCTAACATGCTAGTCAATATTAAAAGAACTGAAACAGAGGTAATAGGGAGGATCAATTTACTGCAAGTGGGCAGTACATTGCAATCTCCCCAGGCTCAAAATGTGCAAAGATGGTTCCTATAGCCACAACAGATAGAGGCATCTACTACTTGGGTAAATATTAAAATGAAGAGAGACCATTTTGCCAACAAGCATAGCACTTAGCAATAGCACTTATATACTGCTTCACAGTGCTTTACAGCCCTCTCTAAGCAGTTTACAGAGTGAGCATCTTGCCTCCAACAATCCGGGTCCTCATAACCACTGTGCCACCATGGCTCTTATATGAATATGTCCTATCAAGTCCATATAAGAAAAGGCTCTGAAAGCTGGATCTTAAAAGCAGCTAAATGAAGAAAAATGTCTTTGCAATGTGGTGGGGGAAAAATCATGAGAACACCATGGACCTCTCAAAAACCAAATAATTCTAGATGATGTACAATCAGACTGCTAAATGAAAGCAAAATGAAGGCAAAGTTTATGTCAGACCTGCCCCAGTCTGATTCCTTAGGAAAATAAAACTCTTGACTCCATTTGAAATGAAAAGGCACTTTTACTAAGATTGCAGAGTCAAGAGGAATCTAAAATTCCCGAGCGTCAATGCATAATCAATCCAGCACCGCTGAGATGTTGTTAGAAACTCTGAGGAGTTTGAGCTGGTGAAATTCCATTTTCAGGGCAAATGGCCTTGAAGTTGACAGCACACCAACACAAACCAGATTCCAAATGGCCCTGTTCTTCCTCAACTGTCAATTTCCCTCTCCCAATTTCCCGCCATAAAGGTATACAGCAAATTGCTCATTTGTTCCCCTTCCCTTCCCTGATTGACGGCAGAACACCTGCAAGGTGCCAAGCCAGAGCTGGTGGTTCTGACAGTTTGAATATTTTGGACACATATTATACGTAACCAAAGGGTCATTGGGAAAGCCTGTGGAGAAAAAATCGAAGGCAAAAAAAGAAAACCAATAGAGGATGAAGGTGAGAGATAGCATCACTGATGAACAAGCAGAAGCTTACATAAATGCCAAGGAGTCATTGTCTGACAATCCTGGCAAAATTGTGTTCTTCAAGAGGAACCGAACAACAAAGCTATAAATGCCACTGATTCTATTGACTCCAGCATCATTTACTTCCCTTTAATCACGTTTGACTCTTAGAGACTGCCTGGACAAGTTGTTGCAGTTTTCTCATAAGTCGTTTGCCATTGCCTCCTTCCTAGGGCTGAGAGAAAGTGACTGGCCCAAGGTCACTCATGCCTTAACGCCCAAGGCAGAACTAGAATTCATAATCTCCTGGTTTCTAGCCAGTAACCACCACACCATCTAAATTATGATATATCGCTATTTTATTGTTGGGCTTTTTATTTCTTTAGAAAATGCATATGGCCGCCCACTCACTTTAAGAGACTCTAGATGACCCTTTTAAATTATTATTAATTATACCTGTGACATTTGTAGCAAGGTAGAAAATATGTACACTAGTTCAGGAGGTTTTGCCACAGCTCTGCCATGTGCAGCATGATGGCTACATATGTATACATGCATATAATTATATATAAAGTGAAATCCTCCTAAAATAACTGGTATTAAGTGATGACCATTTATATGTATGTATATTTTGGATACTCCCAATGAATATTGTAAGGCTTATTCACAAATAAAGGCATAATATTTCAATTGTCAAGAGAATAATTACCTCCATTGAGTAAGGCATCTTCAGCTGCCCCCCCTGGAGAGTCTGGGGGTAGGAGAGGCTGAAAGGTCTCATCTTGTGTGTGTTCATAATCAGGAAGATCAAATAAATTGTTTTCAACAGGATCTATCATGTTGCCTCAAGGATGCTTAAAACCTGCAAATGTCAATAAGAGGAGAAGGAGGAAAGATAAAGAGCAAAATAATTCTCAAATCTTTGCAGGACATCTCAAAATTCAGCGATAGAGAAGACCACTACACAATAATCTTGTCTGCAATATTATTGCAGACAAGATTATAATCAAATTCTGCACAGATTAGTAACACTTTCATTTGGAAGCATGGTGTTACAAAAGAAAGATTGCCTTCACAAATTGCACTAAAGTTGAGTTTGTTTAACCCAGTTTACTGATTAATAAATTCATAACATTATGAAACAACTACTTGATTTCATAAAAACTATTTGCTTAATGTCTGCTTTTTTATCACGATGATGGGGTTTACTCTTTCACCCAAATGTAATGAAGTTATTTTCTTTTTGACTTAGCATGTATTGAAAATACAGCCAAGACCAAGTCTATGCATCCGACATTTGACAAAAAAACCACAACTACTAAAAAGTCCAATAATGATCACAAGCCTATAACGTACAAAGCCGTAGTCCATTGCACAGGATTAATACAGGCAGAACTACAGTACATGAATTACATTAAGACATAATTTATTCAATTTATGTAACAGTCCCATCTGATATATGTGACAGGCAGCTCAGAGTAAAAATATGGTAAACTATGGTTTACCAGCCATAACACCTGGGTTCAGCCCACACATTTAGTTGCAAATGCAACAAGCCAAATAACGTATTAGCTGACTGTGAAACCAAACTAAACTGTATGGTGTACTATCTAATAAATTCATATTATGAATAAAGAAAATCTACTCTTCTAAATCAAAGTTGCACCTACACCCCGAACACTTCATCCCATCCAAATGGCAGCACCCAAAGCAAAGGAGGGAATCTTCCACTACACACACCCATCTACAATTAAAGTGCATCAACAAGCATTTCATGGTCAAAGAAAGGCTTAAAAATGATCTGGCAACTCCGTGTTTTCCTGGTGGCCTTATAGGAACAGTTTCTCCTTTCCCAAAGGGGGGAAGTAGAATCATAGAGCTATAGGGTTGGAAATGAACTTGGAGGTCATTTAGTCCAACCCCATGCTCTGGCAAGAGATCCTGACCTATACCATTTCAGACAAATGGCTGTCCAGTCTCTTCTTAAAAGCCTCCAGTGTTGAAGCACCCACACTTTCTGGAGGAAAGCCGTTGCACTGGTTGATTGTTCCAAGTATCCGGAAAGTATTATGTATCATGGGAGAAATGGTACAAATGGATTGAAAACAGAAAAATAAAATAGATCCAGATATAATAGAATTTGATGAAATAAAGTGCATAGAGTATAAGAACTGAGTAGCGATATGTCGTGTAAAAGGTCACAGTTCTGCACAAAAATTTTTATTCTTTTTGGCATTTTTGTACTTACGTTTTTGTTTTTTGTTTAAAAATTAATAAAATATGTTTTTTTAAAAAAAAGAAGAAGGCAGGAGACGTCTAAGAGTTCGAGCCTGGCGTTAGGCATGAAAGCTGGGGGATTTTGGGCCCGGAATGGGACCACTTGCCACGGCCAACTCGCTGCAGGAAAATTTCAATTCAATTCAATTCCATAACCTTTATGGCCAATTCAATTCAACCCTTCAGCCATTCTATTTAATTATTTTTACTTAAATTATTATATTTATGTATTTAAAAATTTTTTTAAAAATATTTTTTTTTCCATTGGCATTTCATCCTATCTCCTTTTGGCACCCTTTCTTTTACTTTTACTTTACTTTTATTTGATTTATATACTACCCTACTCCCCAGGGCAGTGAACAGCCAACAATAAAATACATACATACAAAATTTAAAAAGCAGAAATAAAATCGAATTAAATAGTTTGGCCCAGACAGATTAAAACCCCAATCAATTTAAAACCAATTTAAACTTTGAGTATAAAAGTGTTAAAAATATTAAAATATTAAAAGTTTGCACGGTTTTTATTCCACCCTTTCTTTGACATGAGTGCGACTCTTCGTCCTGTGGCGAATTATTTCATTTTTTTTCATTTATGTAATTTATATGCCGCCTTTCTCCCGAAGGACTCAGGGCGCCTTATAAAGAAAACATTCAACAATTCGAACATTACATAAAAAATTAAAACCCAATTAAAATTAATTAAAATTATTTCAATGTAAAAATCCCCCAACGGGAATTATCCCAGACCCCCTTCGGGCGGGGCCTTCCCTCTCAGCCCAGCCCACCTCGCAGGGTTGTCGCCAGAGGGAAAGCTGGGAGACACGAGTACCGTGTCAGCCCTGGAGTTGGATCTCCTGGTGGCCTCCCATCCATTTACTGACCGGGACAACCGGCGCTTCCCTTCCCCAAACGAGCCACTTGCGCCAGAGAGAGAGAAGCCTCCCAACTCCCGGGCTGCCCATCCACCCTCCCGTACCCAAAATATCCCGCTGCGGTTGCCTCCCGAAAGGCTCTGCCGGCCATCTCGCTCCTTCCTTACCAAGAGAGCCGTCCTCTCAACCGCCGCCGCCGCCAATTTTGCCGGCTGCACCGGAAGCAGTTTGATCCCACCTTCTGAGCTGGGTTTCCGCTTCCGGAGCGGAGCGGAGCAAAAAGAAAAAAGAAAAAGCGCGGGAATCACAGGCGGACGTCTCGCGTCCTCTCGCGAGAGGAACCGCGCACCGTTAAACTTAAAAAAATGTGGATTCTGGGAGTTGAAGTCCACAAGTCTTAAAGCTACCAAGTTTGAAGGCCTCTTTTTCTAAAAGGTGTTTGAGCAAGGAGAGAACATGACCTCTCTACGTCTATGGAGATTCTCCCGGTCATGGTTGTTCCAAAGATGCTTTCCCCCCCCCACCACCAACAACTGGACTTTCTTGGGGTTTTTTTCTTTGAAGACATTTCGCTTCTCATCCAAGAAGCTTCTATTCTCCCACCCCCCACCCCCTCCAGTCAGAGCTGAAGAAGCTTCTTGGGTGAGAAGCGAAACGTCTTCAAAGAAAAACCAGAAAGTCCAATTGCCTCTTGGGGGGGGGGGAGAAAGCATCTTTGGAGCAGCTGTCTGCAAGGAGTATCAATCCTTCCTTCATCCACCCTGCAGACAGAGCTGAAGAATCTTCTTGGGTGAGAAGTGAAACGTCTTCAAAAGAAAAAAGCAAGAAAGTCCAGTTGCCTCCTGAAAAAGCAACTTTGGGACAACCAGGACCTGGATGATTGAGAATCTCTACAGACTTTTAGCTGTACAATTTGGGATGAACACCCTTTGAATGGTGTGGGAGGAGGAATGGATTTCCAGAGGGAAAATAATTGCAGACTACAGGAATTAGGAGCACCACTCAGGTGACCCTGATGACACAGACAAACCTCTAAGTGCTTCACCGACCCACAGAAAGAATGCAAATGGCCAACTGTCTGCAAGGAATACAAATCCTTCCATTCCCCACCCTCCAGTAAGAGCTGAAGAAGCTTCTTGGATGAGAAGTGAAATGTCTTCAAAGAAAGAAACAGAAAGTCCAGTTGCCTCTTTGGGTGTGGGGGGAAGCACCTTTGGGACAATCTCCATAGACGTAGAGAGGTCATGTTCTCTACTGCTCAAACACCTTTTAGAAAAAGAAGTCTTCAAACTTGGCAGCTTTAAGACTTGTGGACTTCAACTCCAAGTTGAAGTCCACAAGTCTTAAAGCTGCCAAGTTTGGGGACCCCTGTTTTAGAAGGCCATCGTTCTGCAAAGTGGGATAGCAAAAACCCAGAGAAAGAGGCTTGTTTAGTTTGAGTACGGAGGTTGGGCCCTTTGGCCAAAATTAGCTGCAACTTGAAAAGGAGACCACGAGGAAATGCCCAGGTTATGGGTGAAGAAGTGGGAAAAGCAACCGCTGTGAAGACTGGTCAGGAAGCAAGCCAGGCTTTTCCTCATCCTTTACTGTGGTCAAGGCAACCCCCGGATGCTGCAGCCCAGGAAAAGCAATGTTGTCCTACATTGCAGGGCCATCCTTCATGGAGATCCCCTCGGTCTTCTGCAATCCGGGGTGAAATCCAGCAGGTTCTGACAGGTTCTGGAGAACCGGTAGCGGAAATTTTGAGTTGTTTGGAGGACTGGGAAATATCACCCCTCGCTGGCCCCAGGAGTGGGGAGGGAATGGGGATTTTGCAGTACCCTTCCCCTGCCACACCCACCAAGCCAAACCACGCCCACCAAGCTACGCCCACAGAATTGGTAGTAAAAAATTTTGGATTTCAGCACTGGTGCAATCCCACCCTCAGATACAAATGCTGCCCACCATTCCAGGTAGCTCGGGTGAAGGAAGCCCAAGCCAGCCCAGCTAAGAGGCGCCCTCGCGTGACCCGAGAGAAGTTTTGAATGAGGAAGAAGTCACCTCTACTGAAACTATCTCCTATCTCTGCCACGCTCCTCTGCGCATGCGTGCTCATTTCCCGCCCCCCCCGCCCTCATATTTCTGGGCCTCTCTGCTGTTGCCGAATGCGCATGCGTTGCTGTTGCCGCTGCAACTTCATAGAGCTGTGGGCAATTTGTTCTGTGCATTTATGTTTTGGTCAGGGTTGCTAGTTGCAAGGTTTTTAAACCCAAATATTACATTGTTTTTAATCCTTGACTGGGTTTCTAGGTTTTCATGAAATGTACGTTTTTCTAGTCTAATATGCTGCATGTATTAAATAGGTAAGAATAATTGGGTTTAAAATAGTGCGGTTTTTTTGTTATCTGGATTTATTTGAGCATGAAATCTTATTGCATGGGGGGGGGTTTAGGACACTTCTCTGGCAACGCTGCTTTTTCTCTGCTGCAGCATCTGCTGAGTTCCCTGCCCGTTTGGGCATGCCCAGTGATTTATTACTGGTCACTTCCCCTGCTGGCTGGGGCGTATGAGAGTTGTAGTTCTTTAGACTTAGGATAACTTCATTGTCACTTTGAAAGTACACTAATCGGCACGCATTAAAATGAAATTCCGTTGCATGCAGCTCTCAAAAGGGTCTCTACCTCCAATAGACACTACATAAACATGACGAAATAAATATAAAATTATGCATATGCCCACATATATGACACACAGTATGTTGCATAGGATATGCCAAAGTATATTGTCTTTGCTGGACAACACATGTTTGAGTGAACTAGACACAATTGTTTCAATTATTGACCTGTGCCCAACACAGCTTGTCTTTTTGACAGCTACTGTAACAAGAGTGCCATTGCAACAATTAGAATAGAATAGAATAGAATTTTATTGGCCAAGTGTGATTGGACACACAAGGAATTTGTCTTGGTGCATACATTCTCAGTGTACATAAAAGAAAAGATACATTTGTCAAGAATCATACGGTGCAACACTTAATGATAGTCATAGGGTACAAATAAGCAATCAGGAAACTATCAATATAAATCGTAAGGATACAAGCAACAAACAAATTAACAAGTTAAGGACACCCTGGTTTAAGGCGATGTATGAACTTGGGACTTTAAGAGCCTCGCAGAATATTAAAATCGTGGAAAGATTGGATTCACAGACCACTGCATCTCAAGGACAATACAAGGACATCTGCAGTGCAGATACTCCTCGACTTATGACAGTCATTGGGACCAGGCTTTTTGTCACGGTGATCATACAGCCCAATGCACATGACCGCATCACTTAGGGATGACAATCCTAGCAGTCCTGCTTGCTGTCGTAACCCCAGCACCGAGCAGGTCGTTAAGCAGGAAGAGGCAGGTGCCACAGGGAGAGCAGAGGACTTAAATTGGCCCTTCACACCAGTGGCCTTCTGCATTCTCGGTCTGCTGCCACTTTTCTACACCTCTAATTCAGGGCCAGCACTGGCCGGATTGAGGCCTCAAGCTCCACAAAGGCCAGCCTCAATCCCCATGCTCCCTAGCACCCACCATGGCACCTGAACTTTTTGGCACGGTTGTTAACTGTATCGCCACAAGTTGCTAAGTGAATCACGTAAATTGTTAAGCAAATCCAGCTTCCCCCATTAAACTTGCCTGTGAGAAGCCGGCTGGGGAATTCTGGGAGTTGAAATCTACAAGTCTTAAAAAGTTTCCAAGGTTCGGAAATTCTGATCTAGGTGAACGCAATACAGGCAGTCCTCGACTTACGACCGCAATTGAGCCCAACGTTTCTGTGGTTAAGCGAGATATTTCTTAAGTGAGTTTTGCTCTATTTTACAACTTTTCTTGCCATCGTTGTTAAGTCAATCGCTGCAGTTGCTAAATTAGTAATACGGTTGTTAAGGGAATCTGGCTTCCCCCTTGACTTTGCTTGCCAGAAGGTTGCAAAAAAGGGGATCACGTGATCCCAGGACACTACGACCGTCATAAATATGAGTCAGTTGCCAAGTGTCTGGATTTTGATCAGGTTACCCTGAGGATGCCGCAAAGGTGGTAAGCGTGAAAAGTGTTTGTAAGTCACTTTTTTTCAGTGCTGTTGTAACTTTGGTCACTAAGTGAACCGTTGAAAGTGGAGGGCCACCTGTACTGTATACAGCCTCCTATTTGTGTGTGTGTGTGAGGGTGTTTACAAAAACTAACGATGGTGCCTCTCACCAAATAATCCGGCAAATTCCCATCTGGGAAGACCCCCCCCTCCACCACCACCACCACCACTACCCCGCAGCATAAATGGGAGAGTCCCAAAAGAGGCCAAAGCCAGAGAGTAGTGCGGACCACCTAGCTGGAACAGGGGGGACAGCAGAGAGAGGATCGGAGGGAGCCGCGTGCGCTGGCCAGCCCAGTCGCGGTGCGGAGGGCGCCCAGTTGGGGAGCGGCGTCCCTGGGCTCTTCGGCTCGACGGGGGGGGAGGGGTCTCTCCTCGCCCTCCCACCGCTCAGGGGGCCGGAGGAAAGGGGCAGCGCAGCCCCCACTACCGCCCCCTCCCCTCCCTCCCCCTCCTCTCCCCCCCCTCCCAGCGTGGCGGCTCCCCCGCATTCCGGGCAGGAGGGCCGGAAGCTCGGCGGCGTCTTGTTGCTGCCGGTCCGAGCCGAGCCAGGAGCACATGCGCCCTGCGCGCCAGCCGGCCCGAGGGAGAGGGAGAGGGAGGGGGAGCGCCCCTGCCCCTGCCCCTCGGCCGCCTCCCGCGCCTTAAAGCGCCCCCCGAGCGCAGCCGCCCGCCGGGCCCCGCCGTGGCGCACCGACCGCAGCCGCCCCGCCGCCCTCGCGCCCGCTCCGGGCTCGCCCGGCGGAGGAAGCCTCGCCCTGCCCGCGCCCACCGCCCGCCGCCGCCATGCCCAAGAAGAAGCCGGGGCCCATCCAGCTGACCCCCGCGCCCGACGGCTCCGCCATCAACGGCACCAGCCCCGCCGAGTGAGTGGGGCGCAGGGAGGGAAGGGAGGAGAGAAGGAAGGAGAGAAAGAAGGAAGGGAGGAAGGGAGGGAGAAGGAGAGAAGGAAAGAAGGAGAGGGAGGGAGGGAGGGAGAGAAGGAAAGGCGGAAGGAGGGAAGGAAGGAAAGAAAAGGAAAGAAGGGAGAGAAGAAGGAAGGAGAGAAAAAAGAAAGAGAAAGGAGGGAGGAAGGGAGAGAGAGAGGAGAGAAGGAAAGGAGGGAGGGAGGAGAGAAAGGAGGGAGGAAAGGAAAGAAGAAAGGAGGAAGGGAGAAAAGGAAAGAAGGGAGAGAAGAAGGAAGGAGAGAAAAAAGAAAGCGAAAGGAGGGAGGAAGGGAGAGAGGGGGGGAGAGAAGGAAAGGAGGGAGGGAGGAGAGAAAGGGAGGAAAGGAAAGAAGAAAGGAGGAAGGGAGAGAAGAAGGAAGGAGAGAAAAAAGAAAGAGAAAGGAGAGAGGGAGAGAGAGAGAGAGGAGAGAAGGAAAGGAAGACAGAAGGAGGGGAAGGAGGGAGGGAGGAAAGGAAAGAAGGGAGAGAAGGAAGGAGAGAAAAAAGAAAGAGAAAGGAGAGAGGGAGAGAGAGAGAGGAGAAAGGAAAGGAAGACAAGGAGGGGAAGAAGGGAAGGAGGGAGGGAGGAAAGGAAAGAAGGGAGGAGAGAACGAAGGAAGGAAAGGAAAGAAGAAAGAGAAAGGAGGGAGGAAAGGAAGGAAGGAAGCCGGAGGTTCTGCGGCCACCGGTGCGGGCAGCTCTCAGCCGCGCCCTCGCCCTTCCTCCCGGCCGGCTCTGGGCTTGCCTGTTGCTGGAGGCTTCTTCCCCTCCGTGCAGGGGAACCTGGCCGGCCGAGCGAGCGAGCGAGCGAGAGAGCCGGCGCGCCCCGGGGAGGCATCGCCCGCGGAAGGAGCCGCCCGTGCGCTCCTGCTGGTGCGGGGCAGCGGGGCTCCGCGATCTCCCTCCGGGGGGCTGCGGCCTTGCTTGGAAGTCGGGGGCCCCCGTGGGACTGAGACCCTCCTGCTGTCTCCCCGCCGCTTTCCCTGGCCTGGAGGAAGCCAAAGGCAGCCAGGCTCGATCCTTGGGCTGGATGAAAGAAGGTTTAGGTCAGTGTTTCTCAACCTTGGAAGCTTGAAGATGGGGGGGGACTTCAACTCCCAGAATCCCCCAGCCAGCGCTGCTGGCTGGGGGATTCTGGGAGTTGAAGTCCCCCCCCATCTTCAAGCTTCCAAGGTTGAGAAACACTGGTTTAGGTGGAATTGAAAGGGATTTCGGGGCAGACACCGGACAGGAGGAGGAAAGGAGGCCAAGCAGACTTGACAATAATGCTGCTCTTGATTTAGGCAGCTGATGCTCTGGCTTCTCATTCAGAAAGGTTGCTTTCACTTGTTCTAATGGGCCCAGGAAGGAGGGAGCCCAACTATCAACTTGGTGCTTTTATTATATCTGGGAGCTCTCTTTTTTTTTCTTCTTCTTCTTCTTCTGCATTTGCTTGATTTGATCTGAAAATGTTGAGTGGTAATTGCCAGTATTTGTAGAGTCTGCGGCCAAAAAATAGGCTTTAGAATTTGCAGGTCAGCTGGTTAGGACAGATTAAACCGTATGGGTGGAAGTGCTGGGGTGCAAGATAGGTTGTATTGGGGGGGTGTGGGAGAATGTAGGCTCTGGGCAGAAATGTTGGTAGTAATAAACTTTTCCTTTAAAAAAAAGCAACCCATAAGCACTAGGTTGTGTTTCTCCTTTATTTAGCTTTTGTGGAGAGTAAATTTTTTTCAGTATTTTTCCATTATTTATTTTACTGTCATTTCTTTGTTTGCTTTGCACTCAGAGTTCATGAGAGTCCAGCAGCCTACAAGTTTAATAAATTATTGTTATTATTTGCAGGAAAGTTGGGAAAAGAACCAAACTGTCTTCTGGAAATGCACTGAGATCTGAATATTGGTTCTTGAGATCTCTCTCTCCCTCCCTCTCCATATATATCAGATTAGGTAATGGAAAACTAGGAGCAAAGGGGTCATTTCTGCAATGGAGGAAATCAGCACTTCACTTTTTCAAGAATTGCCATTGATATTGGGGGGGTGATAAATAACCTACAATTCAAAGTGAGAAGGATGCCTAGCCCAAGTAAGGCACCTGGTTGCTGACAGGTTTCACGTCCCATCTGATTTTAAAAACTTGTATTTGTTTTAGAAATGGAACCTCACACCCTGCAAAACAAACTTGAGCCCAGAGGGCAATTTAACTGCGAAAAAAGCCAACGCCATTTTAAGCTGCCTCAGGGTGAGCAAAGCAACCGCAGCCTGAGAAGCCGTGATTCTCTGCTTGATCGATGGTTGCCCCTGGATTATTGGGTCCTCTTCTGGGCACCGAGTGTTCATCATAGTGGACAAACGGGAGCAGCCAAATTGGAGAGGGATCCAGAAAGGCAGTCTGGAGCAAATGACGCAGGTCTTCTGGGAGCCAGGAAATATTCCCACCTGCCATGCAGCCGAGGGTGTTCAATTTAATTGTTTTGGCACCCTGGCTACTGCGGAGGCTGTGACGGTGGTGTCAAGCTAGAATCCCTTGTGTGCGGTTCTAGCTCCTGCCTTCCTGAGACGGCATCCAGCAGGAGTTGGAAGTGGAGGACGGATCCCTTCCAAATGGGATTCGGCAACCTGGTGAACACTGTCCTCATTTTAAACTCCAGATTAATTATCATGAGCAATAGCAATGGCAATTCTTGAAAAAATCAGGTGCTGACTTCCTCCATTACAGAAATGACCAGTTTACATTCCCTTTCTTTCTTTCTTTCTTTCTTTCTTTCTTTCTTTCTTTCTTTCTTTCTTTCTTTCTTTCTTTCTCTTTCTTTCTTTCTTTCTTTTTATCTATCTATCTTTCTCTTTCTTTCTGTGTCTTTCTTTCTGTCTTTCTCTATTTCTCTCTTTCTCCTTCCTTTTCTTTCTCCCCCCTCTCCCCCCCCTCATAGATGGATAAACTGTCACATTTATATCTATTTATTTATTTATTTATTTTATTAAAATTTATATGCCGCCCTTCTCCCGAAGGACTCGGGGCGGCTCACAAGTATAAAATGACAATAAAAACAATATCACTAGATAGCATTAAAAATCCAATTTAAAATCCCACAGTTAACTAAAAAACCCAACCAGATCAGGTGATTTGAGTAAAAAGCCAGGTCTTAAGATCTTTGCAGAAGGAACAGAGATCGGGCTGTCCGGAGCTCGGTGGGTAATTCATTCCAGAGGGTCGGCGCGGCCACTGAGAACGCCCTCAATCTGGGGGCCACCAGCCGACATTGGCCGATGGCACCCGGAGGAGGGCAGCCCTATGTGACCGCACTGGGCGATGGGAGGCTGGCGGTAGGAGGTGGTCCATCTATCGAGAGAGGAATAGGTGAAGAAGCTATCAAACCTGTATGGCTGCCCCTCTTAGAAGAAGTGTGAGTGACTCCAGGCAGCATATAGCCAAAAAATTAAAATAAAGTCATTGACTAACAATTGGACCGTCTGTGCTGAAGTGTCATAATCCAAACACTATTAGAGAAAAGTGATCCAAGACCAATATTCAGTTCTCAGCGGTATTTCCAGAACAGTTGTTTTTTCCAACTTTCCTCCAAATAGTACCATAATAATTTATTAAATGGTAGGATCGAGCAGGATTTGTTAACATATTATTAAGCCCCTATAGAGAACAACTAGTTGGCAAAATATGGAATAACGGGAGAGCCTTCCTTCCTTTGTGGGGAGAATTGGATCCCTGATGCAGTTTGCAAAGGAAATGCAAGTGATTCATCCAGCTTTTATTTGCCCAGACTATTCCACCCCCCAAAAAGAGTCTTCAGGAATGATAGAGCAGAGAAGAATTTTAACTGAAAACTGCACATGGCATGCATTTTTTAAAAATAGAGATTGTATTTTGACCTCTATATTTTATCACCATTTGTTAAGACCGGAAATGCAGAAATACAAATATTGACACATTGCAGAGCAAAATGCCACCATAATTCATAGGTATTCCTAGAAAATAAATTTGGAACTACATTCTGAGATTTTTCCTAAAAGTACCCTGGCTGTCCCAAAAGAAAAGACCAAGGGAATGATCATTATAATTCCAAGTTTTGCCTTTATGCACAGTAAAATGGAGATGAGCAGAATGTAGGGCCATATTTCTTGATCTTGACAAAGATTAGTGGACTTCAACTCCATGCTGTCTGGGGAATTCTGGGAGCTGAAGTCCACACATCTTTAAATTGGCACAATTGAGAAACACGGTACTAGATTCAATTCCACTAAAAGGCTGAAGCTATTTGAACCTTTACTGCTTTTTCCAAGCCAAATGTTATCCAGGTATACTGTTTGAGTAGATGAGAGAAATTGTAATTTTCTGCATTTCAGAGATGGAAGTCTGGTGTGAATCCCCATGTACAAGCAAACTTTCTTTGAATGTGTGAATTTTCAGTTTATCCGGGGGTGCTGCATTTTTTAATAACTGTAGATTATAATCTGTGTAGACCTGGATTGTGGGGGCAATAAGCTGACTTTGTATAAAAAAGAACACCGCTTGGGAGGGGCCAAAAGCCTTACTAAGCAGGTATATACCAAAAAAAAAAAAAGTATGAAGGCTATTGCTTAACGCATTGTAAACCGCCCTGAGTCTCCGGAGAAGGGCGGCATATAAATCGAATAAATAAATAAATAAATAAATAAATAAATAAATAAATAAATAATGTTAACCTATTACAGAATAAAACATGCAAGTTAAAATGTTCTTTTTAAGAAACTCACAATAGTTGAAGAGGGATGTGGGTGTTTCATGTGTAATTTTGGCAGATGTGCTTTGGAACAGTGGGAGCATTAATTCCGTCTCATCTGTCACTTAGGAAAGCAGCCACCTCTGTTTTTACAGCTGCAGGAAACTGTCCGGGATGGGGCTGCTTTAATGAGTCACCCAGAGATGCTGAGTTTGTGTTTCCTTGCTTTTCAAAACATCTGTCACATGGATTCTAAAGCATCACACAATCCTAGAATAACATTTACCGTATTTTTTGGAGTATAAGACGCACCTTTTTCCCTCCTAAAGGGGGTGAAAATTTAGGTGCATCTTATCCACTGAATGTAGCCCCGCCCAACCACTGGCCCCCACCCTTTGGCCGCTGCCTTGCAGCAGTTACTTCCTTGCAAGCAAATGCAAGAAAAAAGAGCTCCTTTCAGCTTCAGCACAGCTTGGTTAGCACAAGTTGATTGGATCAGCCTCCCGACTCTCAGCTGATTTGCTCTCAGCTGTTTTGCACAGGGCTCTGCTGCTTGCTGCAAAGAGGTAAATTGCCATAGCAGATTTTTTTTCCTTGTGCTAATCAAGCTATGCTGAAAACGAAAATGAAAGTAAAGCAGGCTGTTTGCTGCTTGCTGCAACGAGGCAAAATTGCTCAGAGAGAGAGGGATATTACTTTTTCTTCACCAAAAAAGATAGGTGTGTCTTATACTCCAGTGCGTCTTATACTCCGAAAAATGCGGTAAGTAACACACCTAACCAAGATGAGAGTAGAAGAAATTGAATTAAAACACCTGAGAAAATACAAAGTTTTTAGTGTCGAAATAATATAGATAATAATATAGATGTAGATAAAAAGCTGTAAAGATCAAAACCAGTGCTGAAGTATTTTTTTATTAGATTTGATTTATACTCTGCCATTCCTGATATAATAGGATCAGAGCCTGGTCTCATTTTAGTCATCTGGCAGCCGTATCGATGAATTGTTATGAAACCATCTTAAGGGCAGGCCCATGTATAATACATTAAACATCTGGCCGTTACCAGAACATGGATCATGGAAAATATCCTGTTTCTTTTATTTGCTAAATGCTAAAAATGTTGGCTCTGGTGGGATGGGGAATGAAGGGCCCCCAGAATTCTCCAGCCAGCTGGCTGGAGAATTCTGGGAGTTGAAGTCCACAAGTCTTAAAGCTGCCAAGTTTGAAGACCTCTGGATGTTGGTTGTCAAGATAGCCTCACCTGTGACTTTATGGCAAGCAGCTTGGTGGAATCCACAATCTTGGTTGTTGCTGTTGTTGTTATTCACAACAACCTCCCTTCCAGATGGACAGTTCATGATGCTCTCTACCCATCTGGCAGAGTTTCTGGGGATTGAGAGAAATCTCCCATCTCAAGAGGCCTGTCCTCAGTGTGAGACGAGTCTGCTTAGTCTACTGATGTCAGGCTCCAAAAATTAAGAAAGATGTACAGGTAATCCTTGATTTACAGCAGCTCATTTAGTGACTGTTCAAACTTACAGCACCACTGAAAAAAGTGACTTGTGATTGTTTTTCCCACAACAGTTGCAATGTCCCTATAGCCACTTGGTCAAAATTTGGACACTTGGCAACTGACTCCTATTTATGACGGTTGCAGTGTCCCGGGGTCATGTGTTCCCCTTTTGTGACCTCCTGACAAGCAAAATTAGTGGGGAAACCACATTCACTTAACAACCGTGTTACTAACTTAACAGCTGCAGTGATTCACTTAACAACTGTGGCCCGAAAGGTGGCAAAATTCACTTAATATTTCACCTAGCAACAAAATTTTAGGCTCAATTATATTCGTAAGTCAAGGACTACCTATATACCGTGTTCCTCCAAAAATAAGACCCTGTCTTATATTTTTTTTGAACCCTGAAATAAGCGCTTGGCCTTATTGCCGTGCGCTCAAAAGCCCAATTGGGCTTATTATCAAGGGATGTCTTATTTTGGGGGAAACAGGGTATTGTAATTTTTCCAAGCAGATTCCTTTATTCTTCCTCACCTGTTGACAGACTCTTGCCAGACTAAAGCAAACTAGCAGCCTCATTATCCCAAAGGGGTTTTCCTTCAAAAGGTAGCTGGACTTTCCTATTTTTTGCTTAAAGATGTTTCGCTTCTCTTACAAGAAGCATTTTCAGTTCCACAGCATTCAGTCAGAACTGAAGAAGCTTCTTGGATGAGAGGCAAACTGTCTTCAAGCAAAGCAAGGAAAGTCCAATTGCCTTTTGAAAGAAAGGCCCTTCGGGACAACCCCAATGACTGAGAATCTCCATAGACATTCCGGCATATACTCTGGGAACTATTAGGGAGGAGTCATCTTCGCCCTCTTTCTCTTACACAAGTTATCTGAACTGAGTTGTCTCTTGCTGCTCTGGATTGCACCCAATCCCTCCTGGGAATCCAGACTGCCTTCCATTACACCTGGGCTTGAAGTCATAGGATTGGAAGAAACTTTCCCCAGGTGATTCTCTCCTTTCTTGGAGTGAATAAGTCTAATGCAATACACTGTTGTGGGACTCCAGTCTAGCATCTCTGAAGACCTTGTCCACCAACCTCTCACAGTTTGTTCACATCGAAGGAACAAAAGTGTTGTAGAAGGACAGGAAATTAGTTTCTCCACTCCTCCACCCACCACTTCCCCCAGCAACAAACAGCTGAACAGCCTTTGGTGCAATATATTAGCCATTTATTTTCTGCTTTCATTATAGTCATTATTATTAGGTAGCCCTTGACGTACAGCCACAAACTGGGACCAGAAAAACACATTGTGAAACTGCAATTGTTAAGAGAGGCATCACGCGACTACACCCTATTTTATGACTTTCTCACCACGTTCGTTAGCTGAGCCACCATGGGCATTGAGCGAGACATCAGGCGATACGATTTGCAACCTTTCCTGCAGGTTTCCCCATTGAATTGTTGGAAGCCGTCTGGGAAAACTGCAAATTGTGATCATGTGATCCCAGGACGCTGCAACTTTTGTAAATGCGAGTCATTTTACTGGTGCCTAAATCTCAGTCACGCAACCATGGGGGCGGCGCAAGCATAACTTTGAGGATGGGTCATAAGTCACTTTGTCCGGCTCCATCATAACTTCAAAATATCATTAAACAAATGGTAGTAAATTGATGAGAACCTCTGATATTATTAAATCATATTATTATATGCCTTATAGGACAGGGAAAGGAGCAATTTTGTGTGTGTCTCCTTTTTTTCGTAGAAGAGGAAAGCAAGCCCATCGCTTTGGCCCAACGATTGGTTCTCATCTGGCATTCTGTTAGCTTCTTAGCCAGATGCTTCTGGTAGCTTCATCATGAAAGCAGCAGCTGACATCTTCAGCTGGTCTCCAACCTAGCATCTGCTCCGTTGTGGTTTGTGCTACAGCGAAATTGCCTTGCATGCAAACATTCCCTGGCCCAAATCCAGTTTCCTTCAGGAGATGCCTTCCACCAAGCCAGTTGGTTTCTTCTGCATTCTCCAGTTATTCCAGGCAGGTCTTCACCCTAAGCAGGGGCAGCCTTCCTTGGGGCTGATGTGATCAGTGTTGCAGGCTGGCACATCTGGAGAGCAGGTTGGGGAAGGCTGCAGGAGACTTTCATCGCTGTGAACGTCGGTTTGATAAAGTCTTGAGATCACAGAAGCCTTTGACTGTGGAGAACAACTTGATGAGTTTCATTAGGAGCGTGGACAAGATTTCTTTCATCCCGGTTGAGTCTCCTTCACCTCCTCTTCTCCCATTGCATAAAGAGGACATCATCATCTTTTAACGATCCCATAATCCCTTGCGGGGTGGAGTCTGGGCAACTGAATGGAGCTAGCAGAGTGTTTACTGGCCAGATGCCTTTCCTGTCGCCAATGCGGAGTTTTGTTCGGCAGATATATTCTCATGCTGCCCAGAGAGAAAAATATCTGCCTCTACCTAGGATTGAACCCACAGCCTCTTGATTGTGAGGCAAGAGCTCCACTTCTAGGCCACCACACCACTTCTTGCACAAAGAGGACATCTGGTGGGGGAAATGACATAATTGCTTGCTGTGGCCTGCATAGACTCGGGCTGCTTGGAGAGGAAGAAGCAATTCATTCTTGACTAACGTCTGCTCTCTGATTGAAGCCTTCTCCACCAAGAATTCCTTTGGAACATTGCTGGCTGGCGTTCTTTCCCAGCTAGGACAAGGAGACAACCTCCACTCATGATTTCTCTACTTCTGGAATGTTCTCTCAGGAGCACATAAGGGCTAGCCAAATTGGTGGTAGCTCTGTCCAGGAAGTAAAGCTTAAGGTATCACTACAGGTTTTTCAGGGATGGTTGCCACCTATGGCGACCTTCCAAAATCCCCACCAAATTGCAATTATGAGTGGGCCTGCAGGGAAGAAAAAATTCTCCTTACAGATCAATCGTGTGAAATACGAAATAGGTCTTGCCATACCATGGCAATCCAAAAATGTCAAGATGGCAAAACTGACCTCCTTTTAGATGAATCCCAATGAATCAAATATTGGTTTCAGACTCGTTTCTCTACTACCATATCTCAGCCCTCCAAAATGGTTCTTCTTGATAAGTGAATTTATAGCCTTTGGGGGAAATTGTCTTTAAAGTAAATCTGAGAAAACATTTCCTATTCCTAGAACACATATAATCCAGGGATCTCCAACCTTGGCTACTTTAAGACTTGTGGACTTCAACTTCCAGAGTTGAAGTCCACAAATCTTAAAGTTGTCAAAGTTGGAGATCCCTGGATTATATGAGTTGAAGTCCACAAGTCTTAAAGTTGCCAAGGTTGGAGACCCCTGATCTAATCTCAGCCTTCCCAAGTTACAGCCTGAATTTCTCCAAAATTCTTCGTTGCTGAAGGACATGGAGCATTGGAAGTTCCTTCAACTTGGCCAAAAGTACTCCATATAGCCATGCTTATTTTAAATCTTGAAACTTGCCCCTCTTGTGGATTGTGTGCAGTTTAAATCTGGATTTTTAAAACAGCCTTTCCTAGCTCTTCAAACAGAAATAAACAGTTGGTTGCTTTGCCAACTGCTGTGGAGGTTGTGAGATTTTATTTATTATATGAAGTGACAATATGGCGGTTTATAGGACAGATGGCCCAGATTTGGGGAGGCTTGTTCTGAAAGCAACAATAACCTTCGGTCTAATGTGAAATTGACATGCATTTAATTTCAATGGAATGGAACGAAATGCAAAATAGGGTGGGGTAGGATGGAAGAGAATAGAATAACAGAACAGAGCAATAGAACGGAATAGAATGCAGAGCAGGGTAAAATAGAATAGAGCTCAGAATGGGGTGGAGGGGAACAGAAGAGAGCAGAATAGAATAGAATGCAGAATGGGGTTGGTTGCTTGGTTGGTGTGGAGTGGAGTGGAATGGAATGGAATGGAATGGATTGGAATGGAATGGAATGGAATGGAACAGAACAGAACAGAACAGAACAGAACAGAACAGAACAGAACAGAACAGAATAATGCAGAATGGGATGGAGTGGAACAGAACAGAATAGAATTCTTTATTGGCCAAGTATGATTGGACACACAACAGTGGTGGGTTGCTACCACCGGTAGCGGCAACAGCAGGAGGCTCGGCCCAATTGCCCAACGTCATCGAATATGCTCTGCGCATGTGCAGAAGTGGTGCATGTGCAAGTGAACTGCTAACAAATGTAAGTGAAACCCACCACTGTACACAAGGAATTAATCTCTCAATGTACTCAATATAATCATAAGATACCAATAGGGAAAGGTAGTAGAAAAAAGATGAGTAGGTAATAGTAATACAGCCCTACTACATGGGCAAATAGACATAAGACAGTACTGTGGTAATTAGGTGTTCAGCAGAATGATTTCACGAGGGGAAAAAACCCGTCTTTGTGTCTAGTTGTTTTGCAATGTTCTCAAGTTTGGCAACTTTAAGAACTTTTTTAGCTTCCGTTCTAGTCCGGAGGGATGACTAACCCTTAGATCTGCCCCAAGCCTATATTATATTTTATATATATATATATATATATATATATATATATATATATATATATATATATATATATATATATATATATATTGAAATCATTTTGCAAAGATGTGCTTGTTTCTACTTATCACTTTCATTAATTTCTAAAGGCAGTTTTTTTAAAAAGTTTCTTTTCAAAATCATCCTCTTGGCCAATTTTTATCTAACTTTGGTTGTAGAGAGCACTCATTGTGGACTGATGCCCAGCTATTTTTGTGGTCATGGGACAAATAAACCAGAGCTTCTTTCAAGTTCCCCTTGTTCCAAATGGTAGCATATTGAAACAGATTGCCCTATCCTGCCCCAAGAGCAGATCAAACTTTGGGATATGGAGTGTTTTTTCTCAAATTTGGAATATTTGAAACAGCCGTACGAAATTTGGAATCTTTTAAAATAGGGAAATGTGCACACCCTATTGTCTTATTTTAAACATTAACCACATAGTTGTGAGGACTAATGCATATAATCCAACATGGGATTACATGCAGATAATCCTCAATTTACAACCTTTCATTTAGTGATGGTTTGCATTTAGATCAGCACTGAAAAAAATATGAAAAAAATTACTGTTTTTCATACTTACAGCCATTGCAGCATCCCCGTGGTCACATGATCAAAATTCAAACGCTTGGCAACTGACTCACATTTATGACCGTCACAGTGTCCCAGGGTCATGTGATCCCCTTTTGTGACCTTCTGATAAGTAAAGTCAATGGGGAAGCCAGATTCACTTAACAACCATGTTACTAGCTTAACAGCTGCAGTGATTCACTTAACAGCTATGGCAAGAAAGGTTGTGAAATGGGCCGAAATTCATTTAAAACAAAAAACGTCTTGCTTTGCAACAGAAATTTTGGGCTCAATTGTGGTTGTAAGTTGAGGACTACCTGTATACAATTCCAGTCAACAGTTGAAGAGTGACTCTCCCTTCTGCCCACTATCTATCATCACCCCTTTGAACAAATTCACATTTGCCCAAGGTATCTGTCCAGGGGTGCAATTCAACCGGTTTGGACCGGTTCAGGCAGATGCTAAACTTACATCTGGTTTTCCGAACCAGTAGTTGTAAGGACTGGCTGGTCCTGCCCACCCCTCCCCTCCCAGGAATCTCCACGCGGCCCATTTTGGATACAAGGTAAGTGCACAGAGGCTCTGGGAGGGACTCCGGAGCCCAGGGGAGGCCATTTTTGTCCTCCCGGAGGCTCAAGGAAAGCCGCCAGAGCCTGGGGAGGGCAACACCACCCCTACAGCGGTGGTGCAGGAGGCCGAGTAGGACACGCTCATCCAGCAACCGGGCAGAGAACAGGTTGCTAAAAATTTTCAATCCCACCCCTGAATCTGTCTCGGGTCCGGTTGCATTTATATCGCTAGAAAAAGTTGGATCTGGGGTGGGGAATGAAGTGCAAAACTCGAAATTATTCTGCTGAGTTCCCACGCACTTTTGAGAAGGTAGGAGGCAGTTAACAGTTCAATTTGCATGAGCAATTACTGGGGGGGCGGTGGTGGAGGCGGCTTTTAGGGAGGGAGGGGTTCTGGAGACAGCCTGGTACATTTTCAAGGGCAACGTCTTTTTCTATCCTTGACTGCTGGAGCAGAAAACAAAACAAAGAACCTGTGATTTGTTTTCCAAGCATGCTTGAAGCAGCTGTTCTCAGCCAGGCATTCTCCAGATGTTTGAGGATTCTGACTCCCAGAATGCTTAGCTGGTGGACCCAGAAAGAGATGGTTATGAGGGGGGGTGTCTCCGAACTTGGCAATTTTAAGATTTGTGGACTTCCAACTCCCAGAATTCCTCAGGCAGCTGGCTGAAAAATTCTGGGAGTTGAAATCCACAAGTTGCCAAGGAGATCCCTGTTCTAACACATCTGGCTGGGGAAACAGTTTAAGGACACAGAAAGTATCCTTAACAAGAGAGATTATTCTGTATTTTTCCGAGTATAAGCCGCACCATAGTTTTTGGGGAGGAAAATAAGAAAAAAGCTGATTGGCAGGTGGATCAGCCTCCCGGAATACCCCCAATCAGCTGTTCCCAAAGGTGAATTTTAGCAACAGGTTCCTTGGTTGTGAGCTCTGTGCCTTGCTTTTTTTTGCTTTTTTTTTTTTTTTTTTTTTTTGCCTCTGAAACTTCTGAAACTCGGTTGCAGAAAAAAACTGTTTCTTCTGCCTCTGAAAGCCTCTGAAACAGAGCTTCAGAAAAAATATATAAATTATATTTATAAATTTAATTCATATAAATTAAAAAAGCAAAGCAAAAAAGCAAAAAAAAAAGCTCCTGAAGCTCTGTTTGGGGGCTTATTTTCTGATGCTTTTTTCAGCCTCTGAAACCTCCGTTTGAGAAGCTGGGTGGGGCTACATTCGGAGTATAAGACGCACCCAGATGTTCACCTTCTTTTTTGGGGGGGAAAGGTGCGTCTTATACTCCGAAAAATACGGTAATTGGGTTTGCACTCTGTGCTAAATCAGAGTTTGTTGACTTAATCACAATGGGCTGGATTTCCATAACACGCTAAGTCACAAACCAGTTTCCAGCTAGAATTGCAGCAGCAGCAACCCATTCCATCAGGGCCAAATTATATGATGGCTTAAGGCAGGATGTGAGCTCACCCTATTCCTCCATCTAGCCCAGCCTGTTGAATTGTCTCCTTGGGCAGAGAACCAAATTAGCTATTATCTGCTACCTGGTCCCTTTGAGAGAAGAAACGGACGGTCTTCGTGATTCAGAAGTGCCAACCCTGATGACAGCTGCAAACTAAGTTGAACGGAAGCAAGAGGCTTGGCTTTTTCCTGCGGTCTCCCTGCTTCTGGCTCGGTCCAATTGTTGAATTAGAGAATTATCTACTTGGCAAGGGTGAGAGCCAAAACAGCAGTTTGTTTAATTACTCTGAAATTCCCTTCTTGCACTTCTTCATCGTTGGAGCAGAAGCGGGTTGGTAGCCAAAAATCAGGAGCCTGGAACACTTTTTCAGACTCAGACAAAGACAGAAGCTCATGGAAGCTTATTCATTTCCATTGTTGGTTACTAAGGTGCTAACTAACCCAGAAATAAGGACAAATTTCCTAACAGTGAGAACAATTAATCAGTGGAGTGGCTTCCCTCCAGAAGTTGTGGGTGCTCCACAGTGGTAGAATTCAATTTTTTTTTACCACTGGTTCTGTGGGCATGGCAGGGGAAGGATACTGCAAAATCCCCATTCCCTCCCTACTCCTGGGGGAAGGAGATTGCAAAATTTCCATTCCCATCCCACTTTGGGGCCAGCCAGAGGTGGTATTTGCCAGTTCTCTGAATTACTCAAAATTTCCGCTACCGGTTCTCCAGAACCTGCTGAATTTCATCCCTGGTGCTCCGTCACTAGAAGTTTTTAAGAAGAGACTGGACAGCCATTTCTCCGGAATGCTATAAGGCCGTGATGGCGAACCTATGGCATGCGTGCCACAGGTGGCAACAAGCGTTGCCCTAGCTTAGCTCCGGTGCACATGCGTGTGCCGGTCAGCTGATTTTCAGGCCTTCCGGGCCCACCGGAAATTGGGACACAGGCTGTTTCTGGCCTCCACAGGGCCTTGGGGGGAGCCCCGTTTTTCACCCTCCCCAGGCTCCAGAAGCTTTCTACAGGTCTGGGGAGGCAAAAAATGGGCTTCCCCGCCTCCCGGAGACCCTCCAGGGACTGGAAATGGCCTGTTTGCCTACTTCTGGCCTCCCAAGGGCCTCCATGGGGGTGTGGAAGGCTGTTTTCGCCCTCCCCAGGTTCCTAGGAAAGCTCTGGAGCCTGGGGAGGGTGAAAAACGGCCCCCCTGTGCCATCACTTGCCAAAAGCGGGAGGACTGCAGGAGGGGTCGCATGCGCGGGGGGCATTGAATTATAGGTGTGGGTATGCACGTGTGCGACACTGCCCCCCCCCCAACACACACACTCACCCTGCTTTTGGCATGCAACGGCAAAAAGGTTAGCCATCACTGCTATAAGGTCTCCTGCTTGAATGGGGTTGGACTAGAAGACCTGCAAAGTTTCTCCCAACTCTTGTTATTCCTCCTGATGTCTGGCTTCTATTAAGTTGTGTATTTTACTTTATTTCTGATTAAAGGGGGAACCTGATTTTAAGCAACGTATTGCAGCTGCCAAAAAAGCCAGTGCAATCCTGGGTTGCATCAACCAAGGGATAGCTTCAGGATCGTAGGAAGTGGTAGTACCATTTGACTGCACTAGCGAGGCCACATTTTGAATCCTGCATCCAGTTCTGGTCACCACGATACAAAAAAGATGTTGAGATCCGAGAGAAGTGCAACTAAGATGATACGGGATCTGGAGGCTAGATTGTATGGCAAATGGTTGAGGGAGCTAGATATGTCTAGCCTCTCAAAGAGAAGTATTAAGGGGGACATGATAGCTATTTCCCAGTACTTGAGGGACTGTCCCAGAGAAGAGGGGATTGACTTATTCTCCAAAGCACCTGAGGGCAGGACAAGAAGCAATAGGTGGAAGCTTATCAAAGAGAGATCCAACCTAGAAGGAAGGAGAAATTTTCTGACAGTGAGAAGAATTAATCAGTGAAACAGTTTGTCTACAGGAATTGTGGATGCTCCATCACTGGAGGTTTCCAAAAATAGGCTGGACAACCATTTGCTTGGGATTTACAGATTAACAGAATTGGAAGGGACCTTGTAGGTCATCCAGTCCAACCCCCTGCCCAAGCAGGAGACCCTACACCATTTCTGGAAGATGGCAGTCCAATCTCTTCTTGAAAGCCTCCAGTGATGAAGCTCCCACAACTTCCGAAGGCAACTTCTATTCCATGGGTTGATTGCTCTCACTGTTAGAAAATTCCTCCTTATTTCCAGGTTGAATCTCTTCTTGTTCAGTTTCCATCCATTCTTCCTTGTCTGGCCTTCAGGTGCTTTGGAAAATAGCTTGACCCCCTCCTCTCTGTGGCAGCTCCTCAAATATTGGAAGACTGCTATCCTGTCTCCCCTGGCCCTTCTCTTCACTAGACTAGCCAGGCCCCGTTCCTGCAACCGATCATTGTATGTTTTAGTCTCCAGTCCCCTCATCATCCTGGTTGCTCTTCTCTGCACTCTTTCTAGAGTCTCAACATCTTTTTAATGGTGTGGTCTCCTGCCTTGAACACAGGGGGTTGGATTAGAAAACCCCTGAGGTCTCTTCAAGCCCTATGATTCTGTGTTCTAAGCTTGATGTCTGAGTAGACTTTGCCATTATATGTGATTTTGTGTATCTCAGATTGTGGTGAAGTCTAGCATACGAGTAAACCTGGACTTCCATGAATTGGGTTTCTTTCACTGAATAAATCCCCAGGTTTTCGGGTGTTCAACACAAGCAGTTGGCTGGAAAAGGAGCAGATAGCCAGCGGATGTCCTTTTGAAACTGGAGCTGTGTTCTGTACAGTTAAGGGAAAAGAATCTTTCCCAGAGCAGGAAGTACATAATCCAATTGCAATGACAGTTGAAAATTTACTGTGGCATACTAATGCAAGATCTCTGCTGCTCCTAATGATAGCTTATTAACATTTCGATTTGAGATTGTCAACTTAAAAGACAAGGAGTAGGCAAAGACAGCTGTTTTGGTTTTTTATTTTTTTTAACAGCTTTTTACTTTCAGCTAGTGCTTAGAAATTGGTCTCTGCTCTCTCCCCCCCCCACCCCAGGAGAATTTAAACCATCCATTCTGTGGAAATTGCAATGTTCCGTAGCTGTGTTCTAACCAAAACCCATATCGTCGTGAGCGTGAAAAGTGATTTCTTGCTGTTTTAAAACTTACTGGTCCCACAAATCTGTTGCTGATGGTGTGCAACACTGAGTTTGCAAATCATTTGTTGCTGATTTTCCTGCTGGATTTCTCATAAGCAATTTGCCGTCTCCAGGAGCCTTGCTTAATGGTGAGAATTGGTCAAGCCTAATCTTACACAACATCTGCAAAATTCAAGGCAGAAAGTGTTAGGCTTAACAGTTGGCGACAACGCTCATTTCTCTGTCTTTTGATTAGCGAGGTTCAAAAGTGGTACTTGGCTTTCCTGAATTCGTTAAATGTGCTTCGCTGAAGACCTCAAAATACACCAGCAGCTGCTTTCATAGCTGGCAGAATCTGCTGCAAGGGAAGAACAGAACAGCTTTTACACCTCTCAGCTTAAAAATAAGGAGTCTGTTCACATTCAGGAACCATCTGCAGGAACCTGAAAGAAACCTAAGACAGTGTTTGTTAGCCTGAGCAACTTTAAGATGTGTGGACTTCAACTCCCATAATTCCCTAGCCAGCATGGAATTCTGGGAAATGAAGTCCTCATACCTTAGGGTAGCCACATTTGGGGGGGGAAGTGGGGGGGATCTAAGAGATGATGGACCTTTAGATCAGCGGTAAAATCCAATTTTTTTTACTACCGGTTCTGTGGGCATGGCTTTGTGGGGCGTGGCTTTGTGGGCGTGGTATGGCAGGGGAAGGATACTGCAAAATCTCCATTCCCACCCCACTCCAGGGAAAGGATACTGCAAAATCCCCATTCCCTCCCTACTTCTGGGGGAAGGATATTGCAAAATCCCCATTCCCACCCCACTCCAGGGGAAGGATACTGCAAAAGAGGACATGAGGTGCTGCCCCTCTTGATCTAAAGCAGGAGTGAAATTCCTGCTTTCCAGGGGAAGGATACTGCAAAATCTCCATTCCCACCCCACCCCAGGGGAAGGATACTGCAAAATCTCCATTACCACCCCACTCCAAGGGAAGGATTCTGCAAAATCCCCATTCCCTCCCTACTTCTGGGGGAAGGATATTGCAAAATCTCCATTCCCACCCCACCCCAGGGGAAGGATACTGCAAAATCTCCATTACCACCCCACTCCAGGGGAAGGATTCTGCAAAATCTCCATTCCCACCCCACTCCAGGGAAAGGATACTGCAAAATCCCCATTCCCTCCCTACTTCTGGGGGAAGGATATTGCAAAATCTCCATTCCCACCCCACTCCAGGGGAAGCATACTGCAAAATCCCCATTCCCACCCCACTCCAGGGAAAGGATACTGCAAAATCCCCATTCCCTCCCTACTTCTGGGGGAAGGATATTGCAAAATCCCCATTCCCACCCCACTCCAGGGGAAGGATACTGCAAAATCCCCATTCCCACCCCACTCTGGGGCCAGCCAGAGGTGGTATTTGCCATTTCTCCAAATTGCTCAAAATTTCCGCTACCGGTTCTCCAGAACCTGCTGAATTTCACTCCTGCTTTAGATCAAGAGGGGCAGCACCTCATGTCCTCTTCTTGTGAAGCTGTTTGTTTTTATTGAGAGGAGAGAAATGATGAAGAAGTGAGGAGCGTCCATGCAAGGTGAGAATGGTTGCGTAATGGCTTGCAAATTTGGTTCCATTGAGTGCTTAAAACATCTCGGCAGGATGGAAAGTACTATCTGTTTGCTGCAAATGGGATCTCAGAATATTTTCTGTAGGGGAAATGATTGCTCACTGGGAACAAGACAGCTGTGCTGAATCAATGAATGCCAGAGGATGGAAAACGTCTTCGGTTTGAAAGTTAATTAATCGTGCTTATGTGGTTGATAATATTTCTGCTGGATGGGTGTCCCATAAGGTGTTCCATCTGTGCAGCAGGGAGGAACAGAGGCAGGGAAAATACAGGTGTGTGGATAGGGGCATACCTGGAACGTTGAGAACAGAAGTGGAGCTCTCTCACAAGATGGCTGCCAGTCACTAAACATCCATTTCATAGGAAGTGGAATTGGTCCTTCCCTTCCCAACAAAATCTTGGGAGGTGTATTATGGGATCTGAAGGTCTTGCAGCTTCCATCTCTTCTTTAGTAGGCTGTAGAGCTCCCTGGATGCATAGGGGCCATGCTGTCTTATGGCCCAATTTACTCACAGGGTGGTTGGGCGATAAAACTAGGAGAGAGCTCTTCGTAGGGAGATGTCAAGAGAAAAAGATCAGATCTACCGTGTTTCCCCAAAAATAAGACCCTGTCTTATTTTTTTGAACCCTGAAATAAGCGCTTGGCCTTATTGCCATGCACTCAAAAGCCCGATTGGGCTTATTATCAGGGGATGTCTTGTTTTGGGGGGAAACAGGGTACCTAACTGTGAAGGTCCTGTTAAACTGATTTATTGCTAAACAGCTTATGCATAGGAATCTTCTCAGCTCATGGTTTGCACCTGCTTGGAGTTAAGATAAGGGTCTACGAAATTCAAGAGTCGTTGGACTTGGCTCGCTTGTGGCTACTTTGAGATTCTAGGCTTAGACCTCTTTTGAGTCCACCCCCAGGTTCTGCCACTCCTCCTCTTACAGGGGAGCTTCCAGACAAAAGGCAAGACACAAACACCATAAATATTGGTAAGGGTAGCGGGTGACAGCAGAAAAAACAAGGCAGTATTGCTCTAACGTGCATCAAAACTCTTCCTCTTTCCTTACATGCAAGTTTTCTATATCTTGAGGGAGAAAAGCAATGCCTGGAGGTCTCGGCTCCCGTATCTTTAATAGGAGTTTCTCCCTTCTCTCACCTGGGCCCCACAGGACCAATTTGGAAGCCCTGCAGAAAAAATTGGAGGAGTTGGAACTCGATGAGCAGCAGCGGAAACGGCTGGAGGCCTTTTTAACCCAGAAGCAAAAAGTGGGAGAACTGAAAGACGATGACTTCGAGAAGATCAGCGAGCTGGGCGCAGGCAATGGTGGCGTGGTCTTCAAAGTCTCACACAAGCCTTCTGGACTCATCATGGCCAGGAAGGTGAGTTTCGTGACTGGCAAAGTTCGTGTGTCTCGCTAAGCCATTTCTGAGCATGGTTTACTCAATTGGATGCCATTTGTAGAAGTCATTCATCGGAGGTGGACAATGTGACGTCCTGAGCACCGATGTCCCTCCAGTTACCAGTGTTCTGACTCAGCCTTTGCAAGCAATGACTCACTCATTACTCGTGAGCACTTACTCATGAGTAAAACAACCCCCCCCCTTTTTAAAACCGGGCAGGAGCAGTCTTTATTCCAGAGGTCTTCAAACTTGGCCGCTTTAAGACTTGTGGACTTCAACTCCCAGAATTCTCCAGCCAGCATAGCTGGCTTAAGTCACAAGTCTTAAAGCGGCCAAATTTGAAGACCTCTGCTTTATTCGCATGAGAGCTCAAGATAAAAAGCCCTTGCAATGATTAAGCCAAGCAGGAACAGTCCCTGTTCACACCGGCTGAGGCAAATTCACTACCTGTTGTTTCCCAGCAGGGAAACTCTGTCGGCACCTCAAATACAGAGCAATTAGTCCCATCAAACCTGGTTCTGGCAAAGGAATCCGACTTGATGGATGTACACTGGAAAACGAATGCTTGCCTCTGACAACAGGCCACCCACAAACCCCTACTGCCGTGTTTCTCCCAAAAATAAGACCCTGTTTTACATTTTTTGGAACCCTGAAATAAGCACTTGGCCTTATTGCCATGTGCTCAAAAGCCCGATTGGGGTTATTACCAAGGAGCCTTGGTAGTACAGTGGTTTAAAGCACCCTGTTATTAAGACCAGCTGCCTGCAATTACTGCAGGTTCGAATCTCGCCAGGCTCAAGGTTGACTCAGCCTTCCATCCTTTCTACGGTAGGTAAATTGAGGACCCAGATTGTGGGGGCAATAAGATGACTTTATATAAATATACAAAAGGATGAAGGCTATTGCTTAACGCATTGTAAGCCGCCCTGAGTCTCTGGAGAAGGGCGGCATATAAATCAAATAAATTAAAAAAAATTAAAATTAAAATTAATTATCAGGGGATGTCTTGTTTTGGAGGAAACTGGGTATTTATTTCCCAGCCAGGAAGGGGCTGGCTAGCGTCTACGACTTTTTTTTCCCTGAGAGCCGGCTTATTGTTTTCCATTGCTCTCCTCTCCTCTCTATGCATACATGCATCTGGGATGGGCCCCATTTGTTCCTCCTCGTCACTCAGCTCAGGCCCCAAAGACGGCTGCCTCTCCGCCTGGGGGAGGACGGAAAGCCCCGGAGTTGAAGTCTGCCAGTTACCAAGGTTAATTCTGGGAGTTGAAGTCCGCCAGTTACCAAGATTGGAGACCCCTGTTCTATATCTCCTGCCCAATGGTAGGAGAGTAAAGAAGTGCTGACTAGGGTGTGAATTGTCCCTGAGGATTTTCCTCACTCTGCTAAGGCAGCGGGTCCTGGCGATTTCATCCAGTGGGGTCAGGGGGCAGCTCATGTCCCAGGCATAAGAAACTCTTGACATACTTAACAAATGAGTCACCTGCTAGCTTGTTGTATCAAAATCTTTCTTATCCTTCCATAATGAGCTCAGGTAGGTAAGAGATTCAAATGAGGTCCAGGCAGTCCTTGACTTACCACTCTTCATTGAAGGATGGTTATATCAGCCTTCAAAGTGACTTACAAACCTGTCCTTGAAGTTAAGGACTGTTGCACCCCCACCCCCCCACCCCCGTCACGTGATTGTAATTCACGTACTGGCAACCCAAATTCGCAGCTGTGAGGATTTGTGGTGTCTTTGGTCTTGCAAATGTGATTTGGGGACCTTCCCAGATGGCTTCTGACAAACAAAGCCAACTGGGAAAGACAGATCTGCTTAATGAACCATGTGGTTCATTTAACAGCCACGTGACTCGCTTAATGACCCTGGGGAAAAATTGTCATAAAACTGGGTCTGGTTAAACGATGGCTTTGCACGACGATTCCGCAATGATTCTGCTTTTGGTGACTGTGGTCGTAAGTCAAGGACTGCCAATATTCCAGTCTTAGAATTTTGCCTGCCTCTTACAGGCAGGCAAGGAACGATGAAATGCCTTCTTCCTTGGTAAATGAAAGACGACAGAGGCACTTTTGAGGGGCGGCTTGTGGGCACAGCTCAGTAAAGATCAGAACAGGGGCTCAGATGAGAAGCCTCGCTCTTGAGTCCTCTGCGGGCAGCCGGGTGGGCTGGGCTGGGCTTTGGAAGTCATGGAAGGAAGCGAGGGTCAAACCCACAGTGGCTGGTTCTTTTGGCAGTTGATTCATCTCGAGATCAAGCCGGCAATTCGCAACCAGATCATTCGGGAGCTCCAGGTCCTGCATGAATGCAACTCCCCCTACATTGTGGGGTTTTACGGAGCCTTTTACAGTGACGGCGAGATCAGTATTTGCATGGAGCACATGGTAAGTGACCCTCTTTGCTTGGGGGGGCTGCTTGGGACCCTGTGATGCTTGAGTCATCAAGGGCTAGGTAGAGAGTTTGGTTGGAGGAGCAGAGTCAGAAGTTCCTTCCTTCCTTCCTCCATTCATCCATCCCTCTATTTTCCTTCCTTCCTTCCTTCCTCATCCATCCATCATCCTTCTATTTTCCTTCCTTCCTCTATTTTCCTTCCTTTCTCATCCCTCCATCCATTTTCCTTCCTTCCTTCCTTCCTCAACCATCCATCCATCTTTCTATATTCCCTCCCTCCGTCTATTTTCCTTCCTTCCTTCCTTCCTTTCTCACCCATCCATCTATCCATCTATTCTTCTATTTTGCCTCCCTCCCTCTATTTTCTTTCCTTCCTTCCTTCCTTTCTCATCCATCCTTCTATTTTCCTCCTCCCTCCCCCAATCTATCTTTCCATCCCTCTATTTTCCTTCCTTTCTCATCCACCCATCCATCCTTCCTCCCTCCCTCCCTGATTTAAAACCTTCTTATGGCTGCCAGCTTCAGCAATGCAATTCTGGGCAATGTATAATAATCCAATGAACAACTTTAAAACATATGGATTTCAACATAAACTCTGGGGGTTGAAGTCCACATATCTTAAAAGTTGCTAAGGTTGAGAAACACTGAACTGGGGAACTGACTTGAGTTTGCCTCTATTTCATTGCAGGCAATATTTCTTGTTCCCTTCTCCCACCTTCCTGTTCATTTTTTATTTTTTTTAATGTTTGCATTCCTGCTCATAGAAACAAAAATCTCACTTTATTTTGGACATCTGTCAGCCTTGGTCTGGCCAGATGGAGCCCCCCCCCCTCCCACGTTAGAGCTCTGTTTCAGTGCTTGGGGGTCAGTTGTGCCCCCTCCTTGCCTCACTCTTGAAGAGAGACGGAACAATTCTATATGTGGGGAAAAATTGCTTTGGGGCTCTGCAAGGAAAAAAAAATCAACAAAAAAAATAGCTTTTGATTTCTTCTTCTTCTTCTTCTTCTTCTTCTTCTTCTTCTTCTTCTTCTTCTTCTTCTTCTTCTTCTTCTTCTTCTTCTTCTTCTTCTTCTTCTTCTTCTTCTTCTTCTTCTTCTTCTTCTTCTTCTTCTTCTTCTTCTTCTTCTTCTTCTTCTTCTTCTTCTTCTTCTTCTTCTTCTTCTTCTTCTTCTTCTTCTTCTTCTTCTTCTTCTTCTTCTTCTTCTTCTTCTTCTTCTTCTTCTTCTTTTGAGCCATGTTTGCTACAGAGGTTCTTTCATGCTTTTAACTCATCTTCCCCCATTGGGCTGCTAATATTCCTTATGGGGTGGAAATTTAGTTTTGAATTCACAGAAAATAGAGACTTTTGAGGAAAGAACCATCAAGAGATGGAAGAGAGGGAAGGATGGTCCAGAGGAGATCTAGTTTGTGTGATGCAAGGAGAAAGGTAACACCTATTCTACACCTGTTTCTTGACAATCTTTCAAGTATCGGAAAAGCAGAGTAGCACTGATGATGTTACCTAGTTGGGTAATGAAACATTGGAAGGAAACAACCGAGCTTGGAGAGCACCAAGGACCCCACAGTCGTCCTCCTCCTCCTCTTAATCCACTCTGCAAAACCCATTAGCACTGATAATGTTACCTAGTTGGGTAATGAAATGTCTGTAAGAAAACCTCCAAGCTCAGAGAGCACCAAGGACCCCTCGTATTGAAAGAATGGTTTTATATCTCCTCTTCACTTTCTTCTGACTGCATACGCCCCAATTCCTTCATGTGATCTAGTCTCCCAGTTCTTCACCATCTTTGTTGCTGCTCTCTTTACTCTATCCAGTTGCTCAGCTTCCTTCTTGTATGGTAGCAACTAATACTGAACTCATTATTTCCGTGGGAGATGATCAGGCTCCGAGGGAGGGAGGGAGGGAGAGATCAAACACCAGGCTCAAGGTTGACTCAGCCTTCCATCCTTTTGAGGTAGGTAAAATGAGGACCTGGTTTGTGGGGGCAATAAGCTGACTTTGTATAAAATAGAACACCATTGGGGGGGGGGGCAAAAAAGCCCTACTAAGCAGGTATATACAAAAGTATGAAGGCTATTGCTTAACGCATTGTAAGTCGCCCTGAGTCTCCGGAAAAGGGCGACATATAAATCGAACCAATAAATAAATAAATAAACACATCATCAGTCATGAGTCCCTGCGTGCCCACAAGATATCTTAAGTCCAGCCCACCTTGAATTCCTTCTTCTCTCCTGCTAATTTCCCTTGACCGTTAGTAGTTCGGATTCTTGTAGAGAGCTCAATAAATCTTTATACCCAATTGAGCTGTCTGAATCTCCTGATTTTCCTGGCACTTGACAATTTCAGACCTTTGTAGCAGGAATGCTTGCTAGCTCTTCCTGTGATCTGAAGCTATATTTCCATGGGTGTAGCCCAAAACTGCCTTGGCTTTTTTGGCAGCTGCAGCACACTGCTGGTCCATGTTTAATTTGACACTTAGACCTTTCTCACAAATACCATTTCTGAGCCAAATACCACTTACTTTGCAATTGGGCATCTCACTTTCCCTTTGGCAGTGCAGAACCTTATTTATTTTTATTTTTTTGCCACAGCATTTTGGTGGAATGGCTTCCATGCTCAAAGTCTGCCTGAAAACCTGCCTCCAGAAGTGGTGGGTTCTCCAATACTGGAGGTTTTCGAGAAAAGACTGGACAGCCATTTGAGTCGGATGGGTCCCAACTTGGTCTTCTAAGAAAGAAAGAGTCCCAACTCCATTTGTAAAGGAATTCTTTTACTACCGTGTTTCCCCGAAAATAAGACCCTGTCTTATATTTTTTTTAAACCCCGAAATAAGTGCCTGGCCTTATTTTCGGGGAGGTCTTATTATTTTGGGGTGCGTGAAACAAGATGGGGCTCCTCTTGCTGTCTTACCTCATTTCCAGCTCTGCGTTTAAATATTTTCGGGGAGGGCTTATTTTGTGGGGGGAGGCTTATTTTAGCGCATGCTCTCAAAAGCCCAATTGGGCTTATTATCAGGGGAGGTCTTATTTTGGGGGAAACAGGGTAAAAGCCAAGTGGTTACAATAAGGTAAAGCCTGAACTGAAATTTTTGCCTGTGAAAGCTCCCTGGATAATTTTTCCCTTTCTCCTCCTGGTTATCTTCCCCTGTTCAATTGCTTTAAAATAAATTGCTTTGGTAATGGTCCCTGTCTTGGTGGGTTGGGTGATGTTGTGTTCCATGCAGACATGGGCTTCACATAATTTAACAACCGGTTTGCCTAGTGCAGAACCGAAAATGTGAGCGTGTGTGCGTTTTGCGAGAGAAAGCGCCTTCCACACTTGCAATTTCATGCGCATGGTTTCCAGCACACCTTCTCGGGCAGCTGCGGTGTGTAGAGCAGGCGAGGCATGGAAATCAGCTGGGCAGCATGGGCAGGGCGAGCAAGCCAGAGAGTGAGATATTGTTCTGCCCCAGCTACAGACCCCAAAGAACGCAGCACACACAAAGTCCGTACAAACCTTAATTTACTAATTAAAGACTACTAATGAGCTTTCTTAGTAGTTGTTCGAACACCAGTACAGTTTAAATCAGTCTTTTCTGAACAAGGGCTGTTAATTTAACTTCATTAACAGCTGACAAGAATTCAAAGAATAATAACTCAGTTCTGAGGCACAGTATTTCAGATAACCATAATTTTACTGTGGTTGGCAGAATGCCCAGAAGCAATTTGCAGGAGAACTGACAAGAGAGAAACAAGAGCCAAATCAAACGTTTTCTGGGATCAAGATGCGAAGGAATTTGAACAAAGTTGTTTCCTGCAAATTGCATCAGTTGTCGTCCTTCCTTAAATAGGCTAGGGGAGTGGCCAATTAGCCCCAAGCCTTACTCTCGAGGAGACCTCCTCCTGAGGAGCCACTCCTGCCTTTTGGCAGCTCTGCGTGCCTGTGCATCGAGAAGAGGCTCCTCCTCTTCGTCCTCTTCACTTAAGGGAGCTTCTGGAGGTTCTGAAGGCCCTGGATGAATCCCTGCCTCTGGCACCACATCTTCTCCAGCCTCCTCATTGTCTGACTCGAGTGCCAACTGCACCGGCTGCTGGCACAGCACCACAGTTAGTAGCTGTCGGAATCAGCTACTAACTGCACAGGCCACTGATGGGCCACAACAGATATATAGGACGGGATAGCACGCAGGTAGGCGGGCCCAGCCGGTGGTCGGAATTACCAGTACGGGCGAACCGGTCTGAACTGGCAGCAGCCCACCTCTGGTTCCATGCCTTGATCTTGAAGCAGCCAAGGGCTCTCAGGACGGCCCTATGAGTAGTTTTGATTCTTCCTTCCTAGCCCCCTTTCTTCCCTGCGGCTCCCTTCACCCCCATCGTCAAACTGGCATCTGGCAAAGCACGGCTCGTGCGGCAGAATTGATGCTCCTGATGATTTGTCTGTAATGGTGGTACAGGATCTTCTGCTTGATCAGAAGGTCAGACTAGAAGACCTCCAAGGTGCCTTCCAGCACAGATAGCATCGTGTTTATCCTTTTGGAGAAACCTGATATCTGTGGGACAAGATTAGCAGCTTCTGGCTTGCTCTTCAAACTATTGACACGTTGTGGGAATGTGTTCTTATTCTGAGTTTTAGTTGGGAGAATTGAGGACTAGAGTCTTGACATTACCAAAGGAAGGGCCAGTTTCAGAAGAGTTGGGTTGTAGAGATTTGGTTCAGCTTTATTCCTCCAGCCATGTGGGATTATTCCATGCTGAAAACATCTTTTTTTTATGTTGAGTTTCATCAGCCAGATTTGCATTTTTCCTGGTTTTCTTTTGTCGTGTCCTCAACCCTTTGAGGATGAACACGATTAAAGGCTCTCTCTGTCACTGCGTTTGTTGTATTTGTCAGCTGGGCTCCCATTCTGAGACTTACGGTAGACTGATCTGACTCTTATCACTAAGCTACTGCACATGTCCACATTCTTTCTTCCACATTCTTAATTGCCACCCTGACACTCTCTGCTTGAACGTTTCTTAATAGGACGGTGGATCCTTGGATCAAGTCTTGAAGAAGGCTGGCAGAATTCCGGAGAAGATTCTCGGCAAAGTCAGCATTGCGGTAAGTATGTAGTTTAGGTATGTGAAAAGACAGATGCCAACGTGGTTAATGTCACCGGGTGGAGGTCCAGAAGGGAGAGAGCGCTGAGAACATTTTTAAGGCAACGAGACATGGAATTCTTCCTCCTCCTCCACTTCTTCTTCCTTCCTTCCTCTTCTTCTCTTCTTCCTTCTTTCCTTTTCCTCCTCCTCCCTTTCTCCTTCTTCATCCTCCTTCTCTCTTCTTCTTTTCTCACCCTCTCCTCATTCCTCCTTCTCCCTGCCTTCTTCCTTCCTCCTTTCTTCCTTCCTCTTCCATCTTATTCTTTCCTCCTCTTCTTCCTTTCTTCTTCTTTCCTTCTCCTCCTCTTCTACCTTTTCTTCCTTTTTTCCTTCTCCCTTCTTTGTTCCTCCTCCTCTCTTCCTTTTTCCTTCCTCCTACTTTCCTTTTCTTCCTTCTACCGCCTCCTCTCTTCTTATTCCTTTCTCCTCCTCCTCCTCCACCTCCTCCCTTCTTCCTTTTTCTTCTGTCTTTTCTTTTCAAAATGAAGGCCTCAAATAGGGCTGACTATGCAAGAGGCAAAATCAGAGATGTTTCCCCCCCTTAACACTCCCCCCCAGGAATTGTAAATCATGTAACAGCCTCTATTTCTCCATCCCCCGGGAACACATTAGCTGGGTCCTGCATCTCTCGCAAAGAAATGACTCACTTGCCTTTGGAAGAGCTGTGAATTATTACGAAAGACCGATCCAGATGGGTGAACATTTGTGGGTGCTATTGCCAGAAGTTGAAGCCGATGGTGTTTAATAACAGCTCTCCGTTCCTTGGCACACAATATAGATTGGGGTCACATAGAGAGAAAAACAGAAAAAAATAAGTGAAAAATCTGTGTGCCTCTCTTTCTGCTTTCCATCTGTCATAATCTGCTGAACCCCCCCCAAAAAAAAACCTGCTTCCCAGTTTTCCTAAAGTTTTAAGACAACGTAGATGACCTGCCTCAATGTCCCTCAACCTTGTCACCGTTAAGATGCGTGGACTTCAACTCCCAGAATTCCCCAGCTAGCAATGCTGCCTAGGGAATCCTGGGAGTCAAGGTCTACGCATCTTAAAATGGACAAAGCTGAGAAACGTTAACCTGCCTCATGGAAATTGCTCCTGTGCTTGGTTGAGCTGCAAAGAATTTTTCTTTTTTTATTTACAAAAAAAATAAATAAATAGTGGGCTTCGAGAAAATGATAACAGGTACCTGGGTGTTCCTGCATCAAACTGGAAGATTCTATCAAGAAAAAGTTAATTTTGATAGTTTGTCTTGGGAATCCAGATTCCATAATCCAACCATAGCTCTGCAGTGCTTTAGATTCAGTTGAAAAAGGTCGCTTCCAAGTTTATGAAGGGCAGCTGTGTCGTTTGCAGTAAAGAGGTGGCTGCTCTAAAGAGATTGTGTCTAAAATAATATTTTTTTATCATTTTTTTTAAAAAAATATAAAATTTCCATTTTTAGTTAAACGGTGTCTTGTCTGGGTACAAATATTTTTAGGAAATAAAGTATTTACAACAATATTCATTACATTGGTATTAGTTCTATAATAATAATAATAATAGTTTAGTTTAGTTTATTGTCATTGTACCTCATACAACGAAATTAAATGCCATCTTCAATGTACATCATACATAAGAAAGCTATAAAAATAAAACACAAACACACATCCTTCACATTCTATACAATTGAATTGAAAACCCCTGATACTGCATTAAGATTGCACTATATGGTAGAATTCAATATAGTTACTGCCCTGGGATAGAAGTTGTTTTTCAGCCTATTTGTCCTTTTTATTATCCTGTACCGTTTGCCAGATGGTAATAGTTCAAAAAAAAAAGGGGGGGGGGTGAGATTCAGGATGAGATGGATTTTTAAGAATGTTTGGAACTTTCTTAAGGCAGCGGGAGCTATAAAGCTCTTCCAAAGAGGGGAGGGGGCAACCAATGACCCTCTGGGCAATGATGTTAACCCTCTGGAGCGCTGTCCTATCTGCCACTGTGCAATTGGCAAACCATACACTGGTGCAGTAAGTTAAATTACTCTCTGTGATGCAGCGGTAGAAGGTCAGGAGCAGTTTTTCATTCAGCTGTTATACTAATCGCTTCCAAGTTTGTGGAGGGCAGCTGTGTCGTCTGCAGCAAAGAGGTGGCTGCTTTAAAGAGATCTGTGTCTGAAATAGTTGTTGAAGCATGGCACGGCCATAAAAATTTCTGAGGAACAGTAAACCGGAGCAGGATACCTGTTAGGCTGGGGTGTTTCCCCCTCTCTTCTATTAAGGCGGAATATGGTTACGTTCCTTTGAATGTTGCATGTTGATCATTGTTTGCTTGTTGCAATGAGCGCCTTGTTTTGATTCACAGGTCATAAAAGGTCTAACATATTTGAGAGAAAAGCATAAGATCATGCACAGAGGTAGGTGATTTATCTTTCCTTCGAGCTGGTCCTCAACGCAGCCAGATTTTCTTCACTAGACGTGTTTTGCTAAAAATTGCAAGCAGGGACCGTAGGTGGGAGATAGAAATGTCAAGAAAATCAGGTTTGCAGCTGTGACTACAAAAATGGAACTCTATCCCAAAGGTCTATGGAATCATCCAGGTTGTCCCAAAGGTGCTTTTTTTCCCCCAAGAGGCAACTGGACTTTCCGGTTTTTCTTTGAAGACCTTTTGCTTCTCATCCCAAAAGCTTCTTCAGCTCGGATTGGAAGGTGGGGAAGGGAAGGATTGATACTCCTTGCAGACAGCTGCATTTAAAAGACAAAGGCCACTCTTTGGAAGACAACAAAGTTCATATTTTGGACAGAGAGGACCCCTGGTTTGAAAGAGGGGTCAAAGAGGCCATCTATGTCAAAATTGAACAGCCTTCTCTTAACAGAGAGGGAGGGATACAACATCATCTATTGTTGTGACCCGCCAGCGGCCTGCGCGGATCGTGGCTGATCCTGAGGAGGAGGAGGCTGGTGTGGTGTCGTGCCAGCAGCCTGCACAGCCGACGCTCGAGTCGGACAGCAAGGAGGCTGAAGAGGATGTGGTGCCAGAGGCAGAGACTCAGCCAGGGCCTTCAGAACCTCCAGAGGCTCCTTCAAGTGGAGAGAGCGAAGTGGAGGAGCCTCTTCTCAATGCTCGAGCACGCAGGGCTGCCAAAAGGCAGGAGTGGCTACTCAGGAGGAGGAGGTCTACTCGAGAGTAAGACTTGAGGATAATTGGCCACTCCCTTAGCCTATTTAAGTCGCACGCAGCTAGTGCTTTCTTGCTAGAAACAACGTCTCATTACTACAGAGCATCTTGGAGAGCGAGCGACTTCTCCTATCTTGTTTTCTGGGCTGGTTGCCAACCTTTGCCGGACTTTGTTTATTCTTGGTACGTTATAACTTTGATAAAGACCATTGGTGTGTGTCACAATCCTTGGAAATCCGGAGCTATCTCCAATGTACAACACAGTCCTTTCAACAGTTCCAAGAAGGTTCCACACCCATTTGCACCACTCAGGTGACCCTGAGGACACAGATAAACCTCCAAGCGGCCTCAACAACTCTAAAAGGATGCAAATGACCAGCTGTCTCCAAGGAGTGTAAATCCTTCCATTCCCCACCATCCGGTCAGAGCTGAAGAAGCTTCTTGGATGAGAAGCGAAACATCTTCAAAGAAAAACCAGAAAATCCAGTTGCCTCTTGAAAAAAGCACCCTTGGCTCTACCTCAAAGGGCCTGACATCTCTCCCACTCCACATACACCACCCACCCCCCTCTTGCAAATCACCTGGGGAGTGGTCCCATCAAGGCTGCTGCATTCCCCTGGCTTGAAAACCGGGGAATAAAAGTAGTCCTTGATTTATGGCCACAATGAACTCAGAATTTCAGATGTAAGTTATTGTCATAATTTGAGTTTTCAGGTGACCAGACTCAGTTTTACGATTGTCTGTACAATTGTTGCAAAACAAGTCACTATGGAATCCCATGTTCACTGAGTGAAGCACTTAAAATGAATCCAGCACAGCTAACGGGCGTTATTTGCCATTTTTTGCCAGGAAATGACGAAAAACATGGCAAATCATGATCAGATCATTGCAGGACACTGTTGTAAATGCGAGGCATTTGCCAAGTGCTCAAAATGCAAACACATGACTTTGGGAGGGGTGCAGCAGTTTGTAACTTTGAGGATAGGTTGTAAGCAGGGGTGAAATGTAAAATTTGTTATTACCGGTTCTGTGGGTGTGGCTTGGTGGGTGTGGCTTGGTGGGTGGGTGGGTGGGTAATGTGACTGGATGGGCATGGCCAACTTTTTTTTTTTTTTAACTTTTAAAACCATTTTTCTACAACCTCTTCAGCCAAAGAGGTTGTAGAAAAAATGCTTTTAAAAGCCTCTGACGATCCCAACTGAACCACGCAATCATCAGAGGCTTTTTTTTTTTACTTTTAAAAGCATTTTTTCAGCTGAAGAGGTTGTAGAAAAAATGCTTTTAAAAGTAAAAAAAAAGCCTCTGATGATCGCGCGGCTCAGCTGGGCAATGGGGGGGGGCAGGGATTTTTGCTACCGGTTCTCCGAACCACCCGCCACCATCAGTACCGGATCAGGCGATCCGGTCCGAACCGGGAGCATTTCACCCCTGGTTGTAAGTACTTTTTTAAAAATTTGCTGTAACTTTGCATGGTTGTTAAGCAGCCAGTCATAAATCGAGGACTACCTATACAGGTAAGTCCTTGACTTAGAACTGTTCATTTAATGACTGTTCAGTTACAACAGCCCTGAAAAAAGTGACATGCCCATTTTTCACACTTACAACCTTTGTAGCATCCCTATGATCATGTGATCAAAATTCAGATGTTTGTCAATCGGTTCATACTTATGACCATTGCTGTGCCCCAAGGTCACATGATCACCTTTAGTGACCGTTTGATAAAGCAAAATCAATGGGGAAGCCAGATTCACTTAACCATGTTACTAAATTATCAGTTGCAATGGCTCACTTAACAACTGCGGTAAGGAAGGTCGTAAAATGGGACAAAACACACTTAACAACTGTCTCTCTTAACAACAGAAATTTGGGGCTCAATTGTGGCCATAAGTCAATGACTACCTGTATTTTGAGAGGTTTGAAAAAGCTTCACCTTAGGTAGGAAGGATAAAAGAAGGGCAGGAGAGGAAGAGAAAGAGAAAGAAAGATTGCTGTAAAACAAAAAAGATGAAATGGAAGAAAAGCATCCCCAAACATGTTTAAATAAACTAGGATAAAGAATGAATTATTAAAAATTAAACGAGAATATATATGATTAAAAATTGAGAAAATAGAATTTGAGAGTGAAAGAAGATACTGTTTATATAAACAAGAATAGAAACATTAAGATTTGATTAAAAAATGCGGAAAAAGAATACTTTGGTAGAAATTGTAACTAAAATATATTTGGATATGATAAATTGTATATATGATATGATATGATATGGTCAATACTCTGTTTCATAAAATATGTGGGTATATGTCCGGGGGGGGTGGGGGGGGACCTAATAAAACTTGATTCAAAAAAAAGCTTCATCTTAGGCACCGAGTTTCAGACCACTTTCTACCTAGGATGCCTGTATCGTGTGAGGTTTGCCACTTATTTATTATTATTTATTTATTAGTTTGATTTATATGCCGCCCTTCTCCGGAGACTCAGGGGGGCTTACAATGGGTTAAGCAATAGCCTTCATACTTTTGTATATACCTGCTTAGTAGGGCTTTCGCCCCCCCCCCTCCAGCGGTGTTCTATTTTATACAAAGTCAGCTTATTGCCCCCACAAACCGGGTCCTCATTTTACCTACCTCGGAAGAATGGAAGGCTGAGTCAACCTTGAGCCTGGTGAGAATTGAACTCGCAGTAATTGCAGGCAGCTGGCAGTTAAGTACTACTTTAACAGTAGTTTAATCCACCGCACCACCAGGCTCTTACGTTGGCTTCCTGCAGAGGAGCTGGGGGGAGGGGAAGATTGTGCCCCAGCATGAACCCGTCACAACTCCGCAGGGGCAAATAATGCCAATTGGACAAGTCGATTTGCTCGATATTCTCACATCTACCGGCTTGTTCCTGCTAGTCATTATTGGACGCTCAGGTGGCGGAAATCGATACCTGAGTTCAGAGAAAAATACAAGATGGAAAATACAGCTGAGAAAAAGTACACTGACGAAGCCATGAGAAACAACGTGCCAAAACCGGATGTTGCTTTGTTGCCAAAGAGTATGAAAACTTCAAAGCTCTTTTCTGCTCTTCCCTCCAAGCCTCCGTGATTTCCACGCACTTTTAAATGGCAGTAACACATCCGCTCTTCAGCGGCCATTTTACTTTTTTCACTGTTGCGTTTATTTTGATTTTTGCTTCCAACAAAAGGAGGGATGAGGGGAGGAGTTCTTCTATGTTCCCCTGTGAGGGTCCCATAAGATGCTACACCTAAATGAAACACAACCATCCGCCATTGCTCTGAATGGCCTTTTCTTTAGGGGTAGGTAAGAAGGGGTGAATAATAAGGAACAAGCGGCTCTGTGGCTAAGACGCTGAGCTTGTTGATCAAGAAGTCGGTAGTTCAGCGGTTCGAGTCCCTAGTGGCGCGTAACGGGGTGAGCTCCCGTTACTTGTCCCAGCTTCTGCCAACCTAGCAGTTCGAAAGCACGTTAAAAAAATGCAAGTAGAAAAATAGGGGCCACCTTTGGTGGGAAGGTAACAGCGTTCTGTGCGCCTTTGGCATTGAGTCATGCTGGCCACATGACCACAGGGACGTCTTCAGACAGCGCTGGCTCTTCGGCTTTGAAACGGAGATGAGCACCGCCCCCTAGAGTTGGGAACGACTAGCATATTTGTGCAAGGGGAACCTTTATCTTTTAAGAAGGGGTGAAACCACAGCCCAGGTATGGATGTATGAATGGATTTATTTTTTTATTTAATTATTCTGTCTGTCTGTCCGTCCATCTATCTAATCTATCCGTTCTTGTGGTTTTTAAGGCACTTTGCGTCCTCAAGTGGAAGCAGCAAGCAGCTCTTTCCCACTGCTTGATGCCTGCTTTCCTCGAACTCGGTCCCCTCCTCCTCCTCCTCTTCCTCCTCCTCCCCCCTCCTCCTCCTCTCTGCCTGCCCGGGTGGGATGAATCGCAGATGGGATTGCTTTCTTTCTCTGGGAGCCTTAATGCAGGGCTAATGACTGGATAAGTGCTGAGTGGTGTCCTACGCCCACGGGAGGGAGGGAGGAGGGGGAAAGGGGGCTGTTTGCAAGGCTTGGTGGAGAAGCCGTTGCCTGGTTACCAACAGCCTTCCCGCGGGGAAGAGGAGCATCCCATCATGTCCTCACCTGCCCGGCAATCCGGTGGTTCTCCAAAGAGGTCGAGATGTTGCAGGAAGACGATTCTGATTCTGCTGATTTACTTCAGGTGGAAGAAGCCTATTCAGATGAGCAGGAGACCTAGCCAAAGGTGGATCCTGGCTTGTTCCACAAGAGTGGCTTGTAGAGACTCTGGAAATATTCCTGCCAGACAGCGCTGGCTGTTGCTTTTTGGATACCGACAACAGCTGGGTTTTGGCATATAGGTAGTCCTTGACTTATGATCACAATTAATATTGCTAAGCAAGACAGTTGTTCCATGAGCTTTGCTCCATTTTACAACCTTTCTTGCCACCATTGTTAAGTGAATCACTGCAGTTGTTAAGTTAGTAGCACGGTTGTTAAGTGAATCTGGCTTCCCCTTGACTTTGCTTGTCAGAAGGTGGCAAACGGGGGGATCACGTGGACCCCGGGATGCTGCAACCATCATAAGTATAAATCAGTTGCCATGCATCTGAATTTTGATCACGTGACCCTGGGGATGCTGCTCAAGGTCGACTCAGCCTTCCATCCTTTCTAAAGTAGGTAAATTGAGGATCCAGTTTGTGGGGGCAATAAGCTGACTTTGTATAAAAATATACAAAAGTATGAAGGCTATTGCTTAATGCACTGTAAGCCACCCTGAGTCTCCGGAGAAGGGCGGCATATAAATCAAATTTAAAAAAAAATACAGTACAATTAACAAAGAAACAGCAAAGATAAGTAACGGGTGGGAGATTATCAAAGAGGGACGCAACCTAGAACTAAGGACAAATTTTCTGACAGTGGGAGCAATTAAGTGCGGGAACGGCTTCTGTCCAGAAGTTGTGGTACTCCATCACTGGAGGATTTTACAAAGAGATTGGACAGCCCTTGGTCTAAAATGGTATATAGGGTCTCCAGATTGAGCAGGGGGTTGGACTAGAAGACCTCCAAAGTCCCTTCCAACTCTGTTATTCTGTGGGGGGCTATAGTAATAGAGTGAGGTGGGATCATAGGATAGGATAGGATAGGATAATTTTATTTCTATACTGCCCCTCTCCCGAAGGACTCGGGGTGGTGTACAGCCAGGTAAAAACACAATACAAATATCACAATTTAAATTTAAAAATTATTAAAAGTATTACAATCAAGGCCAATTAGCTAAAAAACCCAAAAATTTAAGAATTCCGAATTTAAAACTCAATTATGAAGCTAGCCCTGCCTGTTAAATAGAGTAAATAGATTAAATCATCTATTTAATCCAATAACCAGGTTTAAAATGGAACGCCAACCGAGATGGAAAATGAAAGGAACTTACTGGCTTTCAAAAAACCCCACATCTGTTTCTAATAATTTTATGGCTATACTTTTCTCCGTATCCCATATGTTAATATGTTAATGGCTTTCAGTGGCTGTTCCTGTGCCTTTAAATGAGTTCCATGCCTCTTCTCCGCTCTCAGAGGTCTCTAGAACAAGGGTCTCCAACCTTGGCCACTTTAAGACTTGTGGACTTCAACTCCCAGAACTCTGGGAGTTGAAGTCCACAAGTCTTAAAGTGGCCAAGGTTGGAGACCCCTGCTCTAGAGCAATGCTTCTCACTGCAACATTCACAGGCTATCCATCATCATTGACAGCAGAGAAAGACACAGTATTCTCTGATGACTCTGCCTAAGGCCGTGGTCGATTCCATAGGATGTTAACACTTGTCTTACAACAGTTTGTTTAGCAACCGTTCAAAGTTACAACAGCCCTGAAAAGTGGCATATAAAAGTGGCATTTTTCACACTTATGGCCACTGCAGCATCCCCATGGTCACTTGATCAAAATTCAGACCTTGGCCAACTAATTCGTATTTATGAGTGACGGTGTCCCTGGGTCATATGATCCAGTGGTGAAATCTAAAATTTGTTACTACTGGTTCTGTGGGCATGGCTTTGTGGGGGGTGGGGGGGATAATGTGACTGGGGGGGCGTGGCCATTTTTTTTTAACTTTCAATGGTTTTAAAAGTTTTGGTTTTGAAAGCAACCTTTCAAAAGGCTCTGACGATCCCAGGTGAGTTGCCTGATCGGCAGAGGCATTTAAAAGAAAAAAAGTCTCTGACGATCAGGCAACTCAGCTTGGATCGTCAGAGGCATTTAAAAGAAAAAAAGTTTTTTTCTTTTAAAAGCCTTTGATGATCCCAGCTGAGCCGTGCGATCATCAGAGGCTTTTTTTTTACTTTTAAAAACATTTTTTCGGCCGAAGAGGTTGTAGAAAAAATGCTTTTAAAAGTAAAGAAAAAGCCTCTGATGATTGTGCGGCTCAGCTGGGCATGGGGTGGGGGGGCAGGGATTTTTGCTACCGGTTCTCCAAACCATCCGCCTCCTTCGCTACCAGATCGGGTGATCCGGTCCAAACTGGGAGCATTTCACCCCTGATTTGATCCCCTTTTACGACTGTCGGACAAGCAAAGTTAATGAGGAAACCAACCAGTTCGTTTAATAATTCTGTTACCCTTAACAGCTGCAATGATTCACTGAACAACTGTGGCCAGAAAGGTCGTAAAATGGGGCAAAACTCACTTAACAACTGTCTTGGCAACAGAAATTTCGGGTTCAAATGTGGTCGTAAGTCAAGGACCTCACCTGTATATGTGATGGGTTACTCCTTTTTATATTAAGGGTTTGAATATTGGTCCGGCACTACAATCGAGAACGCATCGATGGATTTTACGATGTCATGCGCTGCCAAAAGGAATAGCTGTTCCAGAGCTAAAATATTTGAAGTATTCTCCATTTTTTCTTCCCCCCACCCCCACTCCCTCTTCCTCGTCTCTCCCTCCAGATGTGAAGCCCTCAAATATCTTGGTAAACTCGAGAGGGGAAATCAAACTTTGTGATTTTGGGGTCAGTGGACAACTGATTGATTCCATGGCCAACTCTTTCGTGGGCACGCGATCTTACATGTCGGTAAGTGCAGGCCATGAAATAGATGAATAGTCGAGTTCAGACATAACAACAGCAGATCAGTGTAGCGATCCATCTCTTGTTGTTTTCTTGCCTGCAAAGCGCACAAGTGTTTTGCACAAGAATGTACAACGTTAAGGGTGCCCTCTCATTTCTGCTCAGGGCTGTTGTTTGAGGCAGAGGATGAGAGATGTTGCATTTAGCCTAACAAAGAGAAGATGTAGGGGAGACATGATAGCCATTTTCCACTACTTGATGGGCTGTCACAGGGAGATGGTCGACCTATTCTCCAAAGCAGGGCTCTCCAACCTTAGCAACTTTAAGACTTGTGGACTTCAACTCCCAGAATTCCTCAGCCAGCTTTGCTGGCTGAGGAATTCTGGGAGTTAAAGTCCACAAGTCTTAAAGTTGCCAAGGTTGGAGAGCCCTGCTCCAAAGCACCAGAAGTAACAGGTGGAAGATCATTAAAGAGATACAACCTAGAAATAAAGGGAAATTTCCTGACAGTGAGAAGATTTAATCAGTGGAACAGCTTCCCTCCTGGAGTTGTGGGTGCTTCATCACTGGAGGTTTGCAATAAAAGATTTGATATCCATTTGCCTGGCATGGTCTTGGGCAAGCAGTCTGGCATGGTCTTGGGCAAGCATTTGCCTGGCATGGTCTTGGTCTTGGTCTTGGGCAAGCAGTTGGACTACAAGACATCCAATGTCCCTTCCAGTGCTAGGATTCTATGATATTTCTTTTGGAGAGTTTCAGTCATGTTGAAGGAGTAAAATTGGGGCTGAAATCCAGAGCTTCTTGGGTTGGTTGTACATCTGGAGATGTACACCTGGAATCTAGCCTTCCCACAAATCAGCTGCCATAGTGGGCATGGGCCATCAAAAGAAACACATAACAAGGGTGCTTCCTGTTCCCCTGCAAATTCCCTTCGGGAGGGCAGAAATCTGGGGCCTATTTCTAATCAAAGCACTAGGCTGCCACCAACCACCATTTCCCCCCACTGAATGATCCTTGGAGGTCTCCAGAAGGGCCAAAGATTCTCAGAGTGCTGAAAGGTCCCCCTGGCTTTTCAGTGGAAGAATTGAAGGAAGCTTCATAGGAAATTTCAGCCTGGTGGATTAAGGAGTCTTGGATAGGCTAAAACAGGGGTCGGCAACCTTAAGAGCCACAAAGGCCCTGACCGGAAGCCCCCCATTCAATTCTGGAGCCAACTGGAAGTCCAGTTCTTCCTCACCATAGAGTCTCCTCCTAGCGTGGCGTCCTTTTTCTTTTGCCGACTGGAAATCCGGTTCCCCCACCATAGAGTCTCTTCCTAGCGCAGCATTCTTTTTCCTCTACCTGTCTTAACCGAAAGCCCTATCAAGTGTGGAGCCGACCAGCAACAGGGAGCTGCAGCAGAGGGATGAAAGAGCCACATGCGGCTCCAGAGCCGCAGGTTGCTGACCCCTGGGCTAAGAAAAACAACCAATGGATTGTAGAACAAATCAACCCAAGATTCTCACCCAAGGCATAAATGACCAGGCTGAAATGATCTTAGTTTGGACACCTTATGGAGAAGTCTATAATGCAATGAAAGGTAGAAGGAAAGAAAAAGAAAACAGCCAGCAACAAGGTGGATGGACTTAATTACAGTGATGTGTCAGGGTTTCAAGTAACATACCCATAGCAAACAAAACACTTGAGGCAGGCAATTTCCTCAAAGAATAGGTTTATTGGATATGTGATATTGGCACAGGCTGGTGGAAAACCGACTCTGACTTTTCCCGCAGTTTTCCACCTAATTAAAAGTGAAAGTGTCACTTTCTCAAAACAATCAGTCACAGGGTCCAATCAGGATACTGTCCAGTTGCTCCAGGCCCCTCCTTCTGAGCACCTGCAGGAATGTCCTTAGTTCCCACGAGAAAGTATTTTGTTTTGGCTACAACACCCCAAACTATCTCTATTCTCCCCTCCCTATTCCTCTTCTCTGGTGTGTCAGCACTGAAGTCTGAAAATGGCCTCCGTCAGGCCAGTTTCAGGGTTGACCTGATGATATCCAAAAAGCCTGAAGAATTAAGATGGGGACAGATGAGTTTGGAGAAGGTCTACCTCTATGGTTGCCCAGAGTTGACACCAATGTGATGGCACTGTATCCAACAGAAGCATGATTGGTCTGATATGTGTTACCAACTTACTAATATAAGATTCCTAGTCTCATAACCAGCCTTGATCCAAAAAGGTTCCCTCTGAGCAGTTTCTTAAAGGCTGCAGGTGTTAATGCCCCAAAGGAATTAATCAAAACTAAAATGTTATATGGACCATTTTCAAACTCTTGAGTCCTCACCTGGCTAAAAAAAATAAAGGTTTGAAGAGGTGGAATCTAGTTTCACACTGTTAATTTTTCTTCCTCCATCATCCTTTCCAGGCTGTGACTGGACGGGCTTTTGGCTGGTGCACGATTCACGTTTTCCCACCGTTGTGACTCGTTCTGTCTTTTTGTTTCCCCAGCCAGAGAGACTGCAAGGGACTCACTACTCGGTGCAGTCAGACATCTGGAGCATGGGGCTCTCCTTGGTCGAGATGGCCATCGGCAGGTACCCCATCCCTCCGCCCGATGCTAAGGAGCTGGAGCTGATGTTCGGCTGTCCGGTCGGGGCCGACTATCCTGTCTCGGAGACGTCTCCCCGGCAGAGAACGCCAGGCCGGCCTATGAGCGGTAAGAGGGCACAAACTGGCAATGCCAACTTGGGGGCTGAAAACGGATTGCTCCTTTGAGAAGGGAATGCGGTTGTGACTGGGGTTTTTAGGAAAGTCAGTGGGTGTGGACGTGTTATGGCAGTTGGGTTGGGATGGGTGGGCACAGGCAGCACAGGCCATGCCAAAGCAACTCGATCCTTCCAGCATGGACTGGGGCTAGGAGCTTGGTCTTCAGCTCTGCAGAAACATCTTCAGAGAAGGGGCCATTTCTTCCCATTGCCCATACCTGCTTCTACCAAAGCTCTGCTTTCACTCAGGAAGTCCCTGCTTGGTTACAGTGCCAAGATTTCCTGACAGCCTAGGCCAAGGATTTTCAAACTTGGCTAGTTAAAGATGTTTTGTGGACTTCAATTCCCAGTATTCTCATGTCAGCATTCATTCATTCGTCTTGCCTTTATTATTTTTATAAATAGTTCAAAGTGGCAAACATATCCAACACACCTTTCCCCTCCTATTTTGCCCACAATAATAAGCCTGTGAGATGGGTTGGACTGACCCAAAGCCACCCAGCCAGCTTTCATGCCTAAGGCTGGACTGGAACTTAAGTCTTCTCGTTTCTGGGCCAGCACCAGGGGTGAAATGCTCCCGGTTCAGACTGGATTGGGCGATCCGGTAGCGATCGTGGCGGGTGGTTCGGAGAACCGGTAGCGATAGCAGCGCGAAGCTGCGCCCACCCGCCCAGGTGTCATTACTTCCTGTTTTTAACCAGGAAGTAATGTGTTTTTTACCCTCTGCCCATGCACAGGTTTTGCGCATTTGGTCTATGTATGCTGGCTGGGGAATTCTGGGGGTTGAAGTCCACACATCTCAAGGTTGTTGAGTTTGAAAAACATTTTGTTTTTAATCAAACATTCGCTGACAAAACCTACGCTATCTTCATCAGCATTTCTGGAACAAATTTCAGGACATGCCACTAAATGAATTTTGGAGACAAACAAGTCTCATCAGAAAAGAATGAAAAATAAGCTGTACGCCAAAGAGTGAAATTAATTGTTGTCATTTTTCAGCCTACGGTTCAGACAGCCGACCACCTATGGCCATCTTTGAGCTCCTGGACTACATTGTCAATGAGGTGAGTGGAATAGTGGGCCTTCTGCAAGCGGAAGGGCTTTTGCTGTCGTAAGAAGCATCTCGGAATCATGCTGTTGTAATGGACTATTGCCCTGGATAGATGACTATTGTGGTCTGTTGGCCGCTGGCCCCTCTAGCAGCTGAATCAGAGGAGGAGGAGGAGGAGGCGTGGGAATCAGGGTCAGCGTCAAGGCAACCTGAGAACTCTGAGGGGGAAGAAGGAATGGAGCTGGCAGAGAGACAGAGACAGAGCCTGGGCCGTCCGTCAGCCCTCAGATAGAGAGTCAACAGCCCCCAGGGTCTGGAGGTGGTTGATGAGGAAGAGGAGGAACAGCTGGGTCCAGTGCCTGACGCGTGGATGCACAGAAGGCAGAGGAGAGGAGAGCAGTGGAAATCTATGGGCCGGTCCTTGGGACCTAAGAGCCACCGCTGCTAGTGAATCCCCACTCTAGCTCCTGGGATAAAAGGCAGGGGGCGGAGATGAATAGACGGGGCAGACAACTATTCATCTTCTAGCCGGACAGACTTGTGAGCCTGCGGTGAGAGAGAAACTTTTTGCAGGGGCTGCTGGCGCTCCGAATAAAGGAATCTTTGAGTTCACTTCAGAGGGTTTGTCGTGTTTGGGGAGCTGGGTCAGAACAGTGGCCTCCAGGGCCCCTTCCATTCTGCAGTGCTCAGAACCCGCGAGGAGGTTCAGGCGATGGCTGGGATGTTCTCCCAAAAATCTCACAACATGAGATAGACAGTCTCACCCAAGATCTTAGCAAGACCAGATATGCAAAAAACGGTATTTTAGGGGTGCATCTGAAAGTGAAGCAGCTTTTCCCAGTCTGGCTGAGAGTGTTACTCTTCTAACAGGCGCATGAGCTGCAATGCCCGTTTCTGTGGCAACACTAAAGTCAGTCATTGCAGGCTTCAGAGGCAGCTGATGCTGGGATGCGAAAAGGAGTTTTAAACCAAGATGGTTTGTTGGCCCCACTCTGCTGAATAGAGGCAGATGTAACTGTTCTTCCTCTTGGTGTAGCACATGCGAATCTCTTGCATCTTTCCTCAAGGACATGCTTCCGGTTGACTTCAGTTAGTTCCCACATTTCTCCTAATTTTTAGTAGTATTTCTAGCAGGACTAACAGATTCTGCGACAGCTTTGTTCCCTATGCCATCCGTCTGGTAAACTCACAAGATTGGTTTTTTTCGCCATAAGCATGTATAACTAGACAGTATTGTTTCTCTGTGTCATATAATACATGTGGGTATATACATAATTTTGTATTTATTTATTTATCTGGTCATGTTTATGTTGTGTAAAATTGGAGGTAGTGACCCTTTAAGAGCTGTAACGAAATTTCATTTTTAATATATGCCAATTAGTGTACATTCAAAGTGACAGTTATTCTATTCTATTCCGTTTTCTATTCTATTCTATTCCGTTTTCTATTCTATTCTATTCTATTCCTAATTTTCTTCTCATTTTTCTTCTTTATTTATTATTTATTTATTGGTTCAATTTATATGCCGCCCTTCTCCGGAGACTCAGAGCAACTTACAATGCCTTAAGCAATAGCCTTCATACTTTTTGTATATACCTGCTTAGTAGGGCTTTCGACCCCCACCCCACCCCCAGTGGTGTTCTTTTTTATACAAAGTCAGCTTATTGCCCCCACAAACCGGGTCCTCATTTTACCTACCTCAAAAGGATGGAAGGCTGAGTCAACCTTCTTGTTCTTATTCCATTCCATTCCATTCCATTATCTATTCTATTCTATTCTATTCTATTCTATTCTATTCTATTCTACTCTACTCTACTCTACTCTACTCTACTCTACTCTACTCTACCTACCCTAACCTACCCTACCCTACGGCATTTGGAAAACTGAGAGTTTTTGAAAATGGAGCAGCATCTAAATAATCAACAGTCATGAAAGATTGACATAATTGTGACTCCTGCAATTGCAGGTAGAGAATATAGATAGATCGAAAGAAAGAGACAGACCGATCATTTGGCCTAGTGGTTAAGGTGCTAGCCTTGATACCAGGAGACGGAGAGTTCTAGTCCCGCCTTAGGTGGGTGACGTTGGGCCAGTTCCTTTTAAATCAGCCCAACCTACCTCACAGAGTTGTTGTTGTGGAGAAAATTGAAGGACTAGTAGGTACATTCGCTGTCTTGAGATAACTTACAGAGTAATAAAGGCGGGATTAAAAATGCAATGAAGAAATGCCCGGAGTTGTAAGATCGTTTCTCTTTTCATCTTTGACCCCCTCGGTTGCTTTCAGCCCCCTCCAAAGCTGCCAAGCAGAGTCTTCAGTCCAGAATTCCAAGACTTTGTGAACAAATGGTGAGTTTGGTCTCCAGACTCTTTCCTTTTGGTGTCAATGAAAATGCAGTGGGGAGGTCGTCTCTCTGAAAAGGCATTTTGGTAACTAATAAAACAAGGCCCATTTCTGCTCTTCTGGACCACACTTGCTCACAATTTAACATGATGGCACATGATTTTCAAGATTTATTTATTTTTTTGTCATTCAATTGTTTTTGAGTGATGTGCTGGGATGCACACTCCAGCAATGTGGCCCCAGGGCAGAATCCAAAACAGATGCTATTTCATTCAGATAAAATGTGGGAATTATTGACCATGACTTGAACTGAGATTGTGCCCATCTATCAGGGGTGAAATGCTCCCGGTTCGGACCGGATCGGGCGATCCGGTAGCGATCGTGGCGGGTGGTTCGGAGAACCAGTAGTGATGGCAGCGCGAGGCTCCGCCCACCCGCCCAGGTGTCATTACTTCCTGGTTTTAACGCAGGTTTAACGCAGGTTTTGAGCATGCACAGAGGTCTGTGCGCGCATGTAATGCATGTGTGGCGTGTGCACTTCTGAACTGGTGAGGAAAGTAAGTAGATTTCACCCATGCCATATTTATATAATCATCATCAAAATATCCAAGAAATTCTGATCACTTTTAGGTACATCAGATCAGTATAATAGTTTCTTTGAACATAGTTAAATTTTGCTGCACTTGTAAAATTAGGCAGATTTTGGCCACCCATCAATGATCTCATCCCTAATTATAATACCCTATTATGTCTTCTTCTGCCGTTTGTTTTATTTTAAAGTTTTAATTTTATTCTGGTCTGTGACCGTAATGAAAGCTGGACCGTGCATTTAAGCTTCGTATCTTGGCTTGTCATTCATTCGGCTTTTGCATGGAATCCAGAACTACAGGCCTCCAATTTAACATATACAACAACCATGCTCGGGGTGTGGGTGTGTTTGTGTGGGTGTGTTGGGCTCCCGTACATCAGCTGCAATGTATAACTTCTCTTTTTTGACAGCTTGATCAAGAATCCGGCTGAGAGAGCAGATCTAAAACAGCTTATGGTGAGTGAATTCTTCCTGGCTTTTTTTGGAAAGATGCATATTGCAAGGTTCCTCCCCTTGGAATCTATTGGTTTTGTTAACATGCTAAAGTGGTTTCATTAAAGACTTAGAAAGTCAACATGCACAACTTCCAAATGCAGTTGCTTTTAATCCTGATTTGGTTGGGGTGGATTTAGGGCATTGTATAAATGCTTTCCATTTATCTAAGCCCGAGTTAACTGTGAAACCCCTGGTAATGGCTTATCTGGTAACCTGTGCTGCCCCATTCATTCTCACACACACATACACACGTAAGTGTAATTCATTAATGTTCCCCAGCAATTCCCTTCACCCAGCCTCAGCACTGTCCCAAATAAGTCCAGCCACAAGCAGGCCAAGGTTAGTCCACAAGGCAATGGCCGATAGTCCATAAAACAATGGAAAGTTGCTCCAATAAATAAGAGCTTTGCCCCATTGTAAGTTGAGGACTACCTATTCAACCATGTTGTGTTTCAGCAACTTTATTTATTTATTTATTTATTTATTACATGTATTTATATGCCGCCATTCTCCCGAAGGACTCAGGGCGGTGAACACAAGTTAAGAAACAAGTACAATAAAATCATAATTTAATCCAAATAATTAATTAATAGTAAATAATAAAGCCCGGAATCAGTCTCAGCCTATTTGTTTGAAAAGCCAAGTCTTCAAGTCCCGACGGAAGGAGCGGAGATCAGGGGCCGTCCGGGGCTCAGTAGGTAATTCATTCCAGAGGGTGGGAGCACCCACAGAGAACCCCCTACTCCTGGGCACAGCAAGGTGACATTGGCTCGCCGTCGGAACCCTGAGGAGAGCGGCCCTATGTGAGCGAACAGGACGGTGAGAGGCAGGCAGGAGAAGGTCCTGCAAATATCCCGGACCTAAGTCATGAAGGGCCTTATAGGTGAGGACTAGCACCTTAAAGCGGACCCGGAGAACGACTGGTAACCAGTGCAGCTCATGCAGGAGGGGTGTTATATGGGAGTAACGAGAGGCTCCCATAACAACCCGTGCAGCTGCATTCTGGATCAGCTGGAGTCTCCGGGTGCATCTCAGGGGCAGGCCCATGTAGAGGGAATTGCAGTAATCCAAGCAGGAAGTAACTTTGAGCTGTGGTGGCACAGTGGTTAGAATGCAATATTGCAGGCTAATTCTGCACACTGCCAGGAGTTCGATCCTGACTGGCTCAAGGTTGACTCAGCCTTCCATCCTTCCAAGGTTGGTAAAATGAGGACCCAGATTGTTGGCTGACTCTTGCAATCACAGAGGGCTATAAGGCACTATGAAGCAATATATAAGTCTAAGTGCAAGTGCTATTCTATTCTTATTCTAGTCTAGTCTAGTCCAGTCCATATTTTATCCCTATATCATCCCCTTTCATTCCATCCTGTCCCATCCCGTTCCGTTCCGTTCCGTCCCATTCCATCTCCTCTATACTCTACTCTACTCTCATGGTGGCACAGTGGTTAGAATGCAGTATTGCAGGGTAACTCTGCCGACTGCCAGCAGTTCAATCCTGACCAACTCAAGGTGTATCACTAAATGTCTATGGAGATTCTGTCACCCACGTCATGGTTGTCCCAAGGGTGCTCTTTGAAGAGGCAAGTGGACTTTCTGGTTTTTCTTCTGAAGACGTTTCACTTCTCACCCGAGAAGCTTCTTCAGCTCTGACTGGATGGTGGGAACAGATATCTATCTTCAGTCAGACTTGAAGAAGCTTCTTGGATGAGAAGCGAGACGTCTTCAAAGAAAAACCAGAAAGTCCACTTGCCTCTTCAAAAAGCACCTTTTTTTGTGGCCCGTACGCAGCCTGTGCAGCTAGTAGCTGATTCTGACAGTGAAGAGGCTGGTGTGGTGTTGCGCCAGCAGCCTGTGCAGCTGGCACTCGAGTCGGACAGTGAGGAGGCTGGAGAAGATGTGGTGCCAGAGGCGGGGATTCAGCCAGGGCCTTCAGAACCTCCAGAAGCTCCCATAAATGAAGAGGAAGAAGAGGAGGAGCCTCTTCTCAATGCACGAGCACGCAGAGCTGTTAAAAGGCAGGAGTGGCTCCTCGGGAGGAGGTCTCCTCGAGAGTAAGGCTTGGGGCTAATTGGCCACTCCCTTAGCCTATTTAAGGAGGAACACCGACTGAAGCAATTTGCAGGGAACAACTTCGTTCACATACCTTCCTGTCTTGTCCTGCTTATCAGCTTCCTGCAAATTGCTTCTGGGCATTCTGCCAACCATAGTAAGTTTTCAGTTGTTATTCTTTGAATTCTTGGCGGCTGTTAATGCAATTAATTAACAGCCGTTGTTGTAAAAAACTGGTTTATTCAGTAAATTAAGGTTTGAACGGAATTTGTGTGTGCTGCGTTCTTTGGGGTGTTCAGCTGGGGCAGAACACCTTTGGGATGACCAACTCGAGGTTGACTCAGCCTTCCCTCCTTCCAAGGTCTGTAAAACGAGGACCCAGATTGTTGGGGGCAAAGCGGCTGACTCTGTAAACCGCTTAAGAGAGGGGCTGTAAAGCACCCTGAAGCGATACACAAGTCTAAGTGCTATTGCTGTTGTCTTTTCTCCTTGCCAGGTCCACATTTTCATTAAAAGATCGGAAGTGGAAGAGGTGGACTTTGCGGGCTGGCTGTGCTCCACCATCGGCCTCAACCAGCCCAGCACCCCAACCCACGTCGGCGGGCTCTGAGCCCGCTCGCTGGACACGGTACAAAGACTCCACCGGCTGCCGCTGCTGCTATGCAACTTCCATTCCACGGGGAGGCTGACTCGGAACTGCTCACTCCAGACCCATCGACGCGCACCGGGAGTTGGGGAGCACGGCATGTGTGGCACATTGGTGTTCCCAGCCACCTCCCGCTGTTTAGAGCCATGCTGTTCTGGTTCCCCCCTCCCCTTTTTCCTGTCTACTCTCAAAAGTATTCTGCTGTTCCCCCACCGCCGTCCCTGCTTCCGTGCTGCGCCTTCTTCAGCTTGTCGTGCCAAATTCTTTTCCAGGTCGAATCCCTTTTTGAGGCTTTTGCGCGAACAGCTGTTGTGTTTGATTCTTAATGACCAAATGTGACGCTTCGAGCCGCCAATCTGCAAAGTTGAATGTGAATGATGGGATGTCTTTCCTTACTGGGGGGCGGGGGGGACCTTGCTGGACCTGGTTGCTGTCCCAGCCTTTGCAGACGTCGTCCCGTGAGCCTTGTGTATAACTCGGTGGTCCCTTTTTTTCCCCCGGCTTTTGCTTTAGCCAGTCCTGGTCAGAACGATTAGGGGTGGTGGGGTGCCTTTGGACGAGACAGTCCCCAGCATAGAATTGATGCCACTAAGCTGAGGTGGAAGCCATGAAGAACCCTGGGTCCTGAAATGGTGGGCTTCAGCCTGAGTAGGGGTTTTTATTTTGGCCTCCCCTCCTGGGTCAGTATGAACACACCTGTTGATGCTTTTATTTATTTGCCTTGTTGGATATTTTGGGCTGGCTTGGCGCAGTGTTTTTCAACCTTGGCCACTTGAAGATGGGTGGACTTCAACTCCCAGAATTCCCCAGCCAGCTCTGCTGTGGCCAAGGTTGAGAATCACCGTCTTAGTGGCATTCATCTCCTCCATCTGTTAATTTGGCATCTTGTCTGTTGAGCACGGACGATAGGAAACTGTCTGGCAGAATCAATGCATTTCTCTCTCTCTCTCTTTCTCTTTTCTTCTTTTAAAGGCATCAGGATTTATTTCCCTTCTAGGACGGCTGAGTTTATTAGATATCACGAAATCTGTGCATCCGTTTGTTGTTGGAAACTTTCTTTTAATCATTTTACTCTTTTCAGATGTTGAGCAACCGCATCTTAACCATTTAATAAATGTCACAAAATCACTTTGGAGAGTTGTGGGGTTTTTAAAACACGGCTGTTTAAAGCTCGGTTGGCTTTTAAGGTGGACTTCGTGGCATTTTGGGGCGGTTGGGAGCGGGGAGAGGAAGTAACTTCTGGATTTAGCTCTGCCTCTGATCTCCCAGACGTGATCTTTGGGAAAAGGATTGACAGACACTCCATAACCCATCTGCAAATACTCCATAATCCATAAAAGAGCCTTGGTGGCACAGCAGACTAAAGCACTGTTAAGTAACACCAGCTGCCTGCAATTACTGCAAGTTCAAATCTCACCAGGCTCAAGGTTAACTCAGCCTTCCATCCTTCCGAGGTATGTAAAATGAGGACCCGGATTGTGGGGGCAATAAGGTGACTTTGTATAAAAAAAGAACACCGCTTAGGAAGGGGGGGCAAAAAGCCCTACTAAGCAGGTATATACAAAAGTATGAAGGCTATTGCTTAACGCATTGTAAGCCCCCCTGAGATTCTAGAAAAGGGCGGCATATAAATCGAACCAATCAATAAATAATAAATAAATAAATAACCCATCTTCCAGACAGATGGGTTCTTCTCTTCTCCAGATGGAGAACAATTGTGAACTATAAAGCATGGGGTATAACGATGCTATAGCACCCGGCGATGGCCATAAAGCATAGCGTTCCCCCTACTGCCCCCTTGTAATCCAGCCCCCAATCGGATTGTCATACCCACAGGTAGTCCTCTACTTACAACCAGTTCGTTTAGTGACCGTTCGAAGTTACAATGGCACTGAAAAAAGTGACCTGTGACCACTTTTCACACTTAATGACGGTTGCAGCATCTCCATGGTCACATGCTCAAAATTCAGGCGCTTGTCCGCTGACTCATGTTTATGACGGTCGTAGTGTGATGACTTTTTGCGACCTTCTGCCAAGCAAAGTCAATGAGGAAGCCAGATTCACTGAACAACCGTGTTACTAATTTAATAAATGCAATGATTCACTTAACAACAGCGGCAAGAAAAATGGGGCAAAAGTCCCTCGGGAGTTGGGCAGCATAGAAGTGCGACTAAATAAATAAATAAATAAATAAAACTCACTTGAGAAATGCTTAACTTAACATAAATTTTGGGCTCAATTGTGGTCGTAACTCAAGGACTACCTGTACTGAGTTTTGGCCAAAAGCATTGTAAAGTGCAGTTGCGTGACCATGGGAACAGCCGTAAAGGCAGGTCAATTACGGAACAGCCGACATGTGGTCAGGGGACTGTGGGGGAGGGGCTGTCGGTCATAACTTTGGAACCAGTTTGTAAGAACCATTTTAGAGGTCTGTTGTAACTTCCTATGGTCCCTAAACAACCAGTTGTACCAAGTCGCCTATAGGAAACCTTGGAAGCAGCTGTTCACTTTCAACAATGTGGAGTATGGAAGACTAGAAGAAACGCACAAGGGAGGGTGACACACAAAATTAAGGACGGTGGTGACTAACATATACTCTCTTTTGTACAGGGGTGGGCCACTATTGCAACTTTACAACCTGTGGGCTTCAACTCCCAGAATTCCATAACTGGCTCAGGAATTCTGCGAGTTGGAAGTCCTCAAGTCGTACAGTTGCCATCGTTGTCCACGCTTGCACTTGTGTGCCTGCCTTTAAATGTGCAACGTGCCCCATTCCATTCCAGATGTGCTGCAGCTGGTTTGCTTCTCCCTGAAAATCAGTGCCAATATATGGGATGCCACTTTCCAAACAGCTGCCAATTCATTGCAATATCTTAGATAGTCAAACCCGGGGAGGAAAATATCTATGCTTCCTGCCAAAAAACCCCAAAAACCTATTTTGGGGTGATTTGTAATTCCCGAAGAGGGAAACTTATCCCCAGCGATGCAAAGCAAACAGAGTCATTTTGACATCTGCTGGAAGGACCGACATGCCATCTTCCCACTAGGAAAGAATTTTTAATATTACCCATAGTAAACAAAGAGCCTTGATAGTACAGTGGTCTACGCACCCTGTTATTAACACAGCTGCCTGCAATTTCTGCTGGTTCGAATCTCACCAGGCTCAAGGTTGACTCAGCCTTCCATCCTTTCTAAGGTAGGTGAAATGAGGACCCAGTTTGTGGGGGCAATAAGATGACTTTGTATAAAATATACAAAAGGATGAAGGCTATTGCTTAGCACATTGTAAGCCGCCCTGAGTCTCTGGAGAAGGGCGGCATATAAATCAAATTAAAAAAAACAAAACAAAACAAAACAAAACATATATTTTTATTCCATACAAGTTTCATAAAAGGGGCCCAAACCGACCAGAATAAAGGAGTCGTATACAGCCATACAGGAAAAAACAAACCCCACATTTTTCACTACTTTTGTGCAATGTATCCATAGGAGGTTCAGGAAAACCAACTGGCATAGAACGGGCAGCTTCCCAGCTCCTTTTTTTTTACAACCGGGCAGGAGATGTTTCATGGACAGATTATTGCTTCAAAAGCTTCGTTTCCTGAACTGCTACTTGTTTTGAAACATAGGTCTACTCTAGAAAATGACTTGTGCTACATAGTTAGGCTTCAACACTGCCTTTTTCCAACCCGCCCCGTAATTTATTACCGCCTTTGGAAGTTTGTGAGATGCTCAGCGGCATTTCTGGTTGGAGCTCAGTCTCTGTAGCACCACACAGTTTCATCAAAGCCAGGGAGGCTTCGGAAGTCTGTCCTGGAACACTGGCCTGACAGCAACACTGGTGCCCTAGGAATCTGATTCTTCTTCTTCCTCCTCCTCCTCTTCCTCATCACCATGCACTTGTAACTGCAGTTTAGTTTGATTAATGGCCATTTCATTGTCCATCTGTTCAAAGAAAGAAGAAACCGGTCACTTCCTGCTGAGAAATATAAGTCAGGGGTGGAGAAACATCCTGAATGCCATTTGCAGCAGGTGAGGAAATGCTGGGCTTGGTGGGAACACAGAGATAGTCCTTGACATATGACCATAATGGAGCCTAACCATTATGGTTGTATGTCGTCATGGTTGTAAAACAGGTTGGTCGTGTGACCTCATTTTACGATCTTTCTCGCACAGCGATCATTCAACGTGAACGTAAAATGAGCGCTATGATTTTAAAATCAGCCGAGGTGGCGCAGTGGTTAGAGTGCAGTACTGCAGCTACTTCAGCTGACTGCTAGTTCAGCAGATCAGCGGATCAAATCTCACCGGCTCAAGGTTGACTCAACCTTCCATCCTTCCGAGGTGGGTAAAATGAGGACCCAGATTGTTAGGGTGCAATATGCTATTTAGTATACTGTCTTTGGTGTAAGCCGCCCCGAAAGAGTGGGCAGCATAGAAATATGACTAATAAATAGTAATAATAATAAATAAAAAAATGAATCTGGTGTTCGCTATGGCACAGTTTTGTCGAAAATGGGAAGAAACTGCTGGTTTTTCAGCAAAACTCTTGCCTATGTGGTTGATGCATTTTCCACCCCACTCCACAGTGACAGAGGGTCTGTAAACCTCTGACGTCATGCTTGCGTCCAGCGAATCTTCCATGAGTGTCTACGGAGATTCTCAGTCATCCAGGTCATGGTTGTCCCAAAGGTGCTTTTTTCTAAAGGCAACTGGACTTTCTTTGTTTTTCCTCGAAGACGTTTCGCTTCTCATCCAAAAAGCTTCTTCAGTTCTGACAGAAAGTTGGAGAACGGAAGGATTCATATTCCTTGCAGTCATCTGGTCCTTAGCAGCAGTGGTGGGTTCTAACCAGCTTTATTACCGGTTCTCTTTCTGTGCGCGCTTTGCGCGCGATCGCCTCTTTAGCCAAATTAGGGCTTCGCGCAAGCGCATTGCGAATCTGCCTAGCTGAGGTGTGGCAATCCACTCTGCTGCACCTCTCAGCTGGGCGAAAAAAGAAGAAATATAAGGTCGGAATAATGCGGGGGACGGGCCCAGCTCCCGAAGAGAGAGAACTGGTTCGGTGAGGTAATAGTGTCACTGCTACCGGCTCGGCCAAACCGGGAGCAACCCATCACTGCTTAGCACTCTTTCAAAAGTTTGGAAGAGGGGTTAACGAGGCATCTGCATTAAGACTGAACAGCCCTCTCTCGACAAGGGGGAGGGATATGACATCATCTATCTCCTGTTTACCACACAGACCTTTCCGCAGTTCCAAGAAGGTTACACACCCATCTCCACTATCCAGGTGGCCCTGGGGGTGCAAATAAACCTCCAAGTGGCCTCAATGACTCTGAGGAAAAAAATCCAATTGCAATCAAAAGCGAAATGTCTTCAAGAAAAAACAAAGAAAGCCCAGCAGCCTTTAGAAAACAGCATCTATGAGACATCTTCAGCCACGATGGCGCAGTGGTTAGAGTGCAGTACTGCAGGCTACTTCTGCTGACTGCCGGCTGCCTGCAATTTGGCAGTTCAAATCTCACCAGGCTCAGAGTTGACTCAGCCTTCCAAAGTGGGTAAAATGAGGACCCAGATTGCTAGGGGCAAGAGGCTAACTCTGTAACCCGCTTAGAGAGGGCTGTAAAGCATTGTGAAATGGTATACAAGTCTAAATGCTATTGCTATCTTCCATGAATGTTTTTAAAATCAAGTTTCTTTGCTTGGAAATATTGTTCACCTACTTGGACAGAAACAGTGGAGAGAATGGGGAGGGGGGAATCTCCCTCAGTCAGCATTCTGGTAAATGAGGGACCAGTTACAACCAGTAACTGTCAATCATTAGTCCCAAACCTGCAAAGGCCACTTTTCTCTCCTTGTGAAGGGGACTCCGTCTTTGTGGCCTCTAAACAGGAGAGCTAATTCAGCGGAGTGAAAGAGCCTTACGTTTACGTGCTCCTCTGTGACAGCAGCCGAGGGAGTGAACACCGACCCTTCCCGGGCGTTGATCATGGACTGAAGAGCCAACTCTTCCACCTGGAAACAGAAAATAATGGTCAGTCTTGAAAGAAGTCTTAAGCAACGTCCTTGGGACCGTCCATCTTCCTTTAGTGAAATCTTGTGGCTTAGAGCAGTTCTCTCCAACCTTGGCAACTTTAAGACTTGTGGACTTCAACTCCACAAGTCTTAAAGCTTTGCTGGCTGAGGAATTCTGGGAGTTGAAGTCCACAAGTCTTAAAGTTGCTAAGGTTGGAGACCCCTGGCTTAGAGGTGAAAATGTAATCTGGCAAGCCAAGGGCTGTGGACCCTAGTACTAAACCCGAATGATCCCCCAGGAGGGGAAAATGGCCATTCCTCTCTTGCAATACAGGCAGTCCTCAATTTAAGGACCGGAATTTCCATTTCTAAGCAAGACGATTGTTAAGCGAGTAGCACCCAAATTGACAACTTTTTTGCTACGGTTATCTAGGGAATTGCTGCAGTTGTTAAGTGAATCACACATTTGTTAAGTGAGTTTAGCTCCCCTCACTAACTTTGCTTGTCAGAGAAGTCACTGGGAAGGTCAATAAATAGTGATCTCATGACCCTGGGACACCGCAAACGTCATAAATACATGCCAGTTGCCAATTTAAAACATACAATGAATGGTTGCACGAACTGGGCATGGCTAGTCTAGTGAAGAGAAAGACCAGGGGAGACAGGATAGCAGTCTTCCAATATTTGAGGGGCTGCCACAGAGAGGAGGGGGTCAGGCTATTTTCCTGAAGGCCAGACAAGGAATAATGGATGGAAACTGATCAAGTAGACATTCAATCTGGAAATAAGGAGGAATTTTCTGACATGAGAACAATCAACCAATGGAACAGAAGTTGCCTTTGGAAGTTGTGGGAGCTTCATCACTGGAGTGATGAAAAGACTGGACTGCCATCTGTTAGAAATGGTGTAGGGTCTCCTGCTTGAGCAGAGGGTTGGACTAGATCAGAGGTCACCAACCTTTCGGACCTCAGGGATCACTAAATTCATAATTTTAAATCCCATGGACCACTAATATGATCTGCATAATGACCAGCTGGGTGGGCATGGCTAGGTGGTCATGTGACTCGGTGGGCATGGCCAACCTAATGTCACTCACATTGAGGGGCGCCTCGCCGGCCTCTACTTGCCCCTCCCCTCCCAGCCACTCCTTGCTTGCCCACCTGGGCTCCTTAGGATCCCAATAGGAAGCAGTTGTTGGAGCTAAGCAGCCACCAAGAGAAAGAGTTGGCAAAACAGCTCAGTTCAAATTGGATCTGACCGAGAAGGAGGCTCAGCAGAAGCGCCTCACTGAGGACTAGGAGCATAGGCTTTCCAAGCAGAGGGGAAACCTGCAGGAGTGCAAGGCAGGTGCCTGGAGGCTCAGCAGACTGAGATGGTCAGCCAGTTCCAGTCCATGAGGCAGTCTCACTGGAACGAGGCCCTCCGGCTCCTTGCCACTAGTGGCACTTCCCTCCAGCCTTCACCAAAGCCCCGCACCAGGAGGCTGAAGCAGACCCCGAGTCGGAATTTCTGCCCCCCTCTAACCCACACAAGAAGACCCCGAACGGGGAGACTCTCTGAAGCAACACAAACGTTCACTGCACGTATCCGTCCCAGGGGCTGTAGTTTGAGGACCCCCTGATTTAGTGCAATATAAAAAATGCAAATAATTTTTCTGCGGACCACCAAAATCACCAGTTGATGACCTCTGGACTAGATGACCTATAAGGTCCCTTCCAACTCGGTTAATTTGTATCTAAGTCCCCGAATTTTGATCATGTGACTGGGAATGCTGCAATGGCCCTTAAGCATGAGGAGTAGTTATAATTTACTTTTTTGCAGTGCTATTGTCAAAAAATTACTAAACAAGCGATTGTAAGATAAGGACTAATCTGGACATCTTGTGTCGTACAGAAGCTGTCTAGTCTTCTGATTTCAGAAGGAGAAACCAAACAAATTTTTCTTTTATAAACGCCCAGTTCTTAGATTTTAAGGTGACACGTGAAGTCTCCCGTCTAATTTTATCCCAGCAAACAAAGGGATGAGCTGAGCTGAGCTGCATAGGAGCAGTCAAATCTGGTCAAGTGAAGCCTGCCATTTAGGCTGTCGTTATGGGAAGCATTTTTGGAAATTACAAAAAAAAGCCTTTGATTGTTTGTGATAGAAATACTCTGTTTTGATGGAATATCAAGCCTCGGGGAGACCCAGAATGAAGGGGAGACTTGCACTGCCCCCACATTTCAAAGGCTAGCCACATCAGGAGGCCTAGAAACTGGCTGGGCTTCTTTTAAGCTCTAGGTATCTAAGTATTTAGGTATCCAAACAATTGTAAGTAGATCTGCAGAAGAGGAAGTGGAACTGAGCGCCAGACTTAAACGCTAATCCCCTCCGGAAAGCACATTCCTGGAAGTCTATTTATAATGCTAGCCTTTTGTGCATATGGCTGGGTCTTGCTTTCTCATTCATACCAGGGTCTTAGCACCTTGCCAACAGCTGGCCGAGCATTCCCCAGCACCTGTGGTATTCAAATCAACATGGCCAACACCAGGCCTGGAGGATGGCTGGTTAAGCCCTTTTATGGCCCTGAGCGCCGTGGGGAGAAACAGGGTGTTAAGTCTCAAGCCGCTATCGGAAGAGAGCTATATTAATCTTTGACAGCCAAAATTCAGAAAATGTACCTTTTCAGATTAACAAGCATATATATATATATATAAGAAAATTTATATATATATATATATATATATATATATATATATATATATATATATATATATATATAAAGGGAACACAAGCAGTAGTAGTTTATACACTGCTCAAACAACTAAAGGGAACACAAAACTACTGTATGTAACGAACAAAGTATTTAATAAGGCTCTTTCATTCATTCAGACAACATAATGCTGCTTAAATGTCTGATAAAGCCTAGAAAATAGTGATTTGGGATGTCACTTAACTATGGCAATACAAACATCTTGATTTACGTAGGAAAAACCCTGGCTAGAACAGTAATGCACATATAGACCTACGAAAAAAGAACAAAATAAATATGTGTGTGTGTGTGTGTGTGTGTGTGTGTGTTTTCCCTACGTAACCAAGGTTTTTCTGCAGCCCCAGCTCAGTAGAATCACATCCACTCAATTCTGGACTTTTTTCCTTTCTAGCAGCCAGCAAGCTCAGCCGAAGAAGTTGCAAAAAAGTGCTTTTAAAAGCCTCTGATGATCCCAGCTGAGTTGCCTGATCGGCAGAGGCTTTTTTTTCTTTTTAAAAACACTTTTTCTACCACCTCTTCAGCTGAAGAGATTGTAAAAAAAAATGCTTTTAAAAGCCTCTGACAATCAGGCAACTCAGCTGGGATCGTCAGAGGCTTTTAAAAGCATTTTTTCTACAACCTCTTTGGCTGAAGAGGTTGTAGAAAAAATGCTTTTAAAAGCCTCTGATGATCCCAGCTGAGCCGCGCAATCATTAGAGGCTTTTTTTTTACTTTTAAAAGCATTTTTTCGGCTGAACAGATTGTAGAAAAAATGCTTTAAAAAAAAGTCTCTGATGATTGTGCGGCTCAGCTGGGCTTGGACAGAAATTTTTGCTATCGGTTCTCCGAACCACCTGCCGCCATTGCTACCGGATCGGGCAATCCGGTCCGAACCAGGAGCATTTCACCCTTGGGTCTTCCCCAGAAAACTGTCCCACAGGCTTGGAAAAGTTGCTGCTTTCTCACGGCTTGAATCTCCAGCACCTTAAGACAGAGAGCTTTGCTGGCTGGGGAATTTGGGAGTTGAAGTCCACCAGGCTTAAAGTTGCCAAGGTTGGAGACCCCTGTTCTAAGCAACTCCACAAATTGAACAGAGGTGGACAGGCACAAAGGATGGGTTTCTGTATTTATGGCCCTCAATTTTTGAAATGCCCTCCTTCGGAACAATCTGCTTGGATTGTCTAGCAAGCTAGACCAAGCCTTTTCTCTTTATCAAAACGTTTAAAATCTTTTATCGTTATGGTTTGATGCATTTTCTGTTCTCATTCCTCCAGAGTTCCTCAATCCTTAAATGGGTTAAAAATAACAATTCTCTGCTGCTCGGAGTTAAGTCCTTGAGAGGGACAACCACATCAACTGAAATGGTAAACAACAATAGCACAACACAAAGCCAAACACCCACCAAATAAGGGCCCATCCCATAAACCCAAAGGCAGGTGTGGGGTTGAAGGAGCAGCTTGGATGGCTGCTTTGGTCTGGACCAGGCTATCTTAAGCTTTTGTCTCTTAGGACCCCTTCCCACTTTTAAAAATTATAGAGAATTACAAATAAGCCTTTGTTCTCATATTTATCAATATTTACCATGTTAAAATTTTAAACTGATGCATTCCCTGCCACTTGCCAAGAATATTTCATGGGATTTTTAATATTGAATTATATAGGCTGGCAAATCATTTTGATTTCAAGGATCCCCATGGGACCTTGAACCATAATTTGAGACACACCGGCCTTTACAAAGCATTCATGCAAGGAACATAGGCTTTGTTACCCCTGATGTCCGATTTCCTATAGCTTTTGGATTAAAACACCCATCATCCCCAGACAAAGAAATGGTCCTGGGGTGGGGGTGGGGGGAGAGGAGAGGTAGGCTATTCAAGAGCCTTGGTGGCGCAGCGGACTAAACTACTGTTAAAGTAGCACTTAGCTGCCAGCTGCCTGCAATTACTGCGAGTTCAAATCTCACCAGGCTCAAGGTTGACTCAGCCTTCCATTCTTTCGAGGTAGGTAAAATGAGGACCCGGATTGTGGGGGCAATAAGCCAACTTTGTATAAAATAGAACAGAGCTCAGGGGGGCCCCAAAAAGCTCTACTAAGCAGGTATATACAAAAGTATGAAGGCTATTGCTTAACGCATTGTGAGCCGCCCTGAGTCTCTGGAGAAGGGCGGCATATAAATCGAACCAATAAATAAATAAATAAATAAATAAATTCAGGAGGATTTTTGGGGGAAGTTGAGTTACAACCCTGCCTGCAACCCCTCTTTTTGTGTGGGTGCAAAAGCCCCCACTTGCAGTCTTCCAAATTTATTGGATTATCATACCCATTATCCTGTGCCTTGGGTCTTACAGACCTAGAGACAATTGGGGGGGGGGACCTTTGGAGATTCTCAGTCCTCCAGGTCATGGGTGTCCCAAAGGTGCTTCCCCCCACCCCTCAAGAGGCAACTGGACTTTCTGGTTGTTGTTTTTTCTTTGAAGTCGTTTCGCTTCTCCTCCAAGAAGCTTCTTCAACTCTGGCTGGATGGTGGGGAAGGGAAGTCAGAGCTGAAGAAGCTTCTTGGAGGAGCGAAACGTCTTCAAAGAAAAAAAAAGTCTTGAAAAAAAAGCACCTTTGGGACAATTGTGGGGGGGGAACCGCTGGGAGGAGGCAGACTCCCTTAATCCCCCCGCTCAAAGGCTGTGCCTTTGGGGTGACAGCGCCCCATGCCGCCCCGGCGGGGTACGACACGCGTGTGGGCGTCCACACGTGCGCAGTTCGGGGCTACCCCCCCTTCCCCCGGGGGCTGGCCCCGCTCCCTCCCTGCGCACCTTGAGGCGGGTGAGCTGGTCGTGCAGCGCCTCCTTGACCCGCAGCAGCGTCTCCTCCTCCTTGCGGAGCTCCTGCAGGCGGCTCAGCATCCTGCTCCCCTCCCCGCCTCGGGGGGCGCGCGCAGGGATGACGTCACCGGCGACGGCCCTCTTGCCGGCCGGAGGGAAAAGAGGCGAGGGACGCGGAAGCCGCCATCTTGCTCCAGGGCGGAAGAGAGGGAAGATAAGACACGTGCCTGGTTTCGAGGCCGGAAGTGAGAGGCTCTTGATGTGGCCCCGCCCCGCCTGGGGAAGGGAGCAAAAGCCAGCAATGACGTGGGCGGAAAGGCGAGCGGCAGAGGGGAGCCAGAGACCCTTTTCGCTCTGCCCGTTATTCTTCAGCCCAGGGCGTTATCCTCGAGGGAAGAAACGCGAGTGGGGTTGCTTTTCTTAAAGCTTGTTAGCACCCTAGCATTTGTGAGGGAGGTGGGCAGCTTACAAATGTGACCAATAAATCCTCGCATATTGCCAATATTTGTGTCGCAAATCTACTTTTTTTCCCCCCTGCTGCCCGGTCTGTCCCAATAGAGCTCAGGAATGCAAAGTTTACAACACTGGAGTCAGATACGCCGAGATTTAAGCACTGCAGTATCTGCAAGAGATTAAAAGGCTCCATCTTCCTGTATTGATTTAGCCAGGTTGCGGTATAAGGAACGTATGGGCAAGGATTTTTAAATCTGGCAGGGAGTGTCTTCATTATAGACCTTTCCGTTAATTTATGAGTTTACAATGCATTCCCTATTTTGTAAAATCTACTCAATCACAGAACACAGAAACAGTATCAATCACCTGGGTGGACCCCAGAAGGCCTTCAACTCCCAGGCATCATTTCTTCACATCCGCTTTGTTATATAGCTGGGAGATCTCTGAGCAGAAAGTGTTAAAGCCAAACACCCTCCAAATCTGAGGCAACCTAGCATCCTTTTCCCCAAAAGTACAGTACCATTGTTAATAGCACATTTAATATATACACCAATAGCAAATCTGCTTTTCCTATCAATTTCTATTTTTCATTAAGAGATATTTATGCAGAAACAAAAAGCATTAACAAAAAAAAAAAAAAAGCCAGAAACCATTTGTAAAGGTCCCACATTTTTTCTCCTGAGATCTTGATAGAATTCCTTTTCTGTGGCTGTGATGGAGAGATTCCAGCTTGGTAATGAAATCCGGTTTTCTCCTGCCATTCCTGCAACATCTGCTTAATTTTTATGTTGTTGGACCCTCAGGTGAATATGTTCATGCAAAGGGCATCCTTTAGCTCAAGTCATGCTGCTGTTTCTAATTATCTTGCATTCTACTGAATTATGCTACTCTCTGCAAATAAAAGATGAAATGACACCACCACTTTGGATATTTTTTTTTATTATGGGTAAATTGAGACTTTTTGAGCATTAAATCATAAAAGTGTAGAAACTCTTTTTATGCTGTACTTTCACTCTTTTCAGCACCTGCCACTTGGATCTTCGCTTTTCCTTTTGCTGCCTTTTCCTCTCTGAGTTTGTGCTATCAAAAAACATAAAACAGTTCAGTCATTTCTATTCCTTTAAAATAGTTGTTCTGGAATAACATTTCAGAAATGTCAAGCCACTCACATTTTTAGCATGGCGCAGAATAGTGTTACGCCTCATAGTTTTGGCATATGGGTTCAGTTTAACCATGATTCTCAAATTCTTCAGTGGATTCTTCTTAAGGACTCTACGACGGATCTTCTTCCTGCAGAACAGATGGGTACACAAAACTGTGAACACAACTTTGGTGGATCACTCGGTGTGTATAAAGGGTATCTACCAAGGACCAATACTAGGGAGAAGAGGTCGCATGCAGAAAAGTACAACGCAACTCGATCTTCATGGGAACACAAGCACACTTTTATCCTCCAGAGAACAAAAGCTTATGGTTTGGATACGTACTTGGGTGGACGTAGGGCCTTCTGGATCTCCTGGCTTTTTAGGATCCTTCCAAGATCAGTATTGGTCATCTTATGCATTGGCAGACTGCATTGAAAGAGAGATTAGAACAAAGATATAATTAATGCATTATTCTTTTCAAGGAGGAATATATATTGGAAGGTATATATAACATTACCATTTTGTAATAGAAACAGAGGTGGAACAAGCCCAGACTATTATAGTGCAAACCCCTCCAAAGGTGATTATCCAGAGAATGGCTCTGGCACTTCAGATATTAAAGCCTGCAGGTGTATCTATGCAACACTGACACTTTATAGTGTCGTCAGTTACATTAAAGAAAGCCCCTCTCCCCTTCAAAGCTCAGGTACTGCACAGCTCCTACTATATTTCTATATATTATGAATTACTAAAAGAGCTGTGGTGGCCCAGTGGTTAGAATGCAGTATTTGCAGGCTGACAGTGCCCAGTGCCAGGAATTTGATGGAAGGCTGACTCAGCTTTCCATCCTTTGGATGGAAGTAAAATGAAGACCCAGATTGTTGGGGGCAATATGCTCACTTTGTAAGCCGCTTAGAGAATGCTGTAAAATCACAATGAAGCGGTATATAAATCTATTGCTAACAGCAAAGGTGAACAATGATTGAGGTCATCCCCATTCAAAGGCCCCTTGAGTTGGACATGCCTGGGTTCGGACTTTCAGTGTTCCAGTTTGCAAAGCTGAAAACCAGGCCAAGACAGACTCACTTGTAGCTACTTTTCAGGGTGGCAGGCTTGCGCCAAGTGCCGTATAAGTCATCCAACTTGCGGAAAGCACTTTCAGTCCAGATGCAGAAACGTCCAACGTGGCCACCAGGAGCGAGTCTCAAGAGGTTGAGCTTGTTCACATTGAGAAGAGTAATTCCTATTAGGGGAGAGAATGCCAGATGTCCTTCCATGTAAAACATACCCACAAAGAGAGTTACTTTTTAAAACTCAAATCCATGAAGTTTAGAAAGTAAATGCATCTCAAATGAAATCCACCACCTGATACGTAAGTCAGAACTTCCACCAAATCATGTGTTTTCAGAAACACGGACCAATGAAGTGGAATATCATCATTCAGGGCCCTTTTCCAGCCTACAACTTTGTTGTGAATCCTGGAGGGTAACTGAAGGGAGTACCTGGGATATTCCTGAATGCTTTTATGACGCCATTGTCTTCGTTATAGATAATGCAAGGTCCCCTGCGCTGGATGCGACGGCGGTTCCTCATTTTACCTTTGCCTGCCCGCATACGCTGAGAGGCATAGACCTGGACAGAAACAGGTGTGTAAAAACTCAAATTCACTACTTCACTATTGCACGACAAACAGATCCTGTACCCAGCAATTCAGAATTTCACTATCGTCAACGTTTATCTGAAACACGGACCAGTGAAAAATTCATCATGTACAAAGGCAACAGTGATTATTATGTATGCTCAGTCGTCTTTGGCATCTCTCTTTGCGTACTAAATGCTAAGCTCTTTGAAGTTAGTGAATTCTAGTAATGAACTGGCCAGCAGATTTTTCAAGCCAAATAAAACAATCAGTCTGTCCATCAGTCAGTAATGCTTCTGCTTTGTAATTAATGATCAACCCACCTTTTTGATATCATTCCAAGCTTTCAGCTTCTTAAGTAGGAGAACAGCTTCCTTGGTTTTTTTGTAGCCTTCAACTTTGTCTTCAACTACCAGAGGAAGTTCTGGAATCTCTTCAATGCGGTGACCTGACATAAAGATAGCAAAAGCATCATTTAAAGTTTAGAGTTGGCAAGTGAAGCCCAAAACCTACTACCCTGACTTTTCCATTGACTTTCAATTAATTTCTGAGTACATTTAAAGACTTAATGGAGTGATCTATTTGTCTCCAGAATGATCTCTTCTGTGCAACTAGCCTGTCCAATACTCTCATCCTGGTTGAGCATGCTTTAGATCACTGCCACCTCTATCCTAATTGAAAGGGAAGCAAGCTATGTTTTTATATGCTCATGACCTTGTCGAATACCTTCTCCCTACGGGTTCATTTGGCACCTACCCCCAGGCATCTCAATTAAGGTTCCTGAAGCGTTTTTGTAGTGTTATTATACTGGAATTTATATCTGTGTTTGTTGTAATTACTTTTAAATTTCTGCTTTTTGATTTTATCATTCCTGTGTTGCAGTATTATTTTAGGTTTTTTGTTTTTATCTATTGTGAACTTGATGTGGTTATAAGGATATTTATACAAGTGCAGTAAGTGAAACACTTAATACCCTTCCCTAGATACTATTTTATATGCTCAGTTCAATTACATTTACCCTGTATACCAATGCCATTGCAGAAAGATACTTGCCTTTAGACATGACTAGAGCGGGAAGAGCAGAAGCTGCCAGAGCAGAGCAGATGGCATAGCGCTTCTGAGTGACGTTCACTCTGCGGTGCCAGCGTCGCCAAGTTTTGGTTGGGGCGAACATGCGACCTCCACGACACATCTATGCATCGGGCGTCAAGGATGGAACTGTCTTTTTATTGCAGGAAGCCCCTCTTCCACCTTGCTCAGAGTTAAAGGATCATCAATCATCTGCACCAGCTGATGACAGCAGGCAACTGTCACTGAATACAGAGTAAGGCGCAAATTACAACATCACTGCAAGTTAGGGACCTCTCTTCTTGTAACCAAAACAAGGCAAGCAATTGGCATTGGGTTTTCTATGCTACAAGGGCTTTAAGTGAACTTTCCATCAAACAAAATATAAACATTTTAAATCATAACACTGAACACTGAATTTCAGTGTTTGATATGCATAGCTTCTGTGCATATCAAATAATTTGTGTAACGAAGGATACATTGCCAAAAGCACCCTGGCCAGATCGATGAGTTCCACCCCCACGAACCCTCGGAATACGAGCAACTGCCCTTCCAGTACCCCAAGATTCAGCACTGGTCTGGTGTCCTAGGGAAAAGAAAAAAAAATATATATTCACCACACAGATTATAGATATTAGGTAATTTCCCTGAAGATTTAAGCACCAACATCAGATCGTCTAGTAATATTAATAAAAGCAAACTTTTTCCAACAGGGCTTGGAAGCAAACATCTGCTTCATGTTTCCTAATGAATCTATAATGAGCTATTCTAAATGTTATTGATGTTTTTGTAAGTGGTTATAATTTATTTTGATTTTTTGCAAGTTTGTATATTATCTAAAGACATGTGATTGCAGTGGTATGTAAATATGGGAAATTCAAGACTAAGAGTAAAATTTCACCATTCTTGTGAATACTAAAATGCTTTCTGTTGCAGAATCTCATTTTCAAACCCAATAACTCTTTGGATTATCTTAAATCTCAAACTAAATGAAACCACTATGATGTTTGGTTTTTTTTAATGTTATCATCTGAAGAAAGTATGTTTCATAGTGGGTTACTGCATATTTCAAATCAAGTGTCATCACTGCTTGGGATGTGATAACTGCCATCACTTTTAATATTGAAAAGCAGTGAGTTTCCATCTTTCAAATTTTACAAAACACAACTCTTCTGCAACTTACCTGCAAGTTCACTGACGGCATAGGGCTGCCTGCTGTTCTTCCTCAAATTAGTGTGAACAAAATTCACAATGTCTGGGCGAATCGGAGCCTTGAATACAGCAGGCATGGTGACATTTTTACCTGAAACCTCTCCCTTTTCGGAGTAAACCGATACTAATGGTCGAGTACAAGCCTGGAGAGGGAAAAGGCACATTAGGCTTGCAATTCAACTCATTCTGCTGATGCTCAATAACATAGAACTATTGCTCAGTTTGGAAGAGTCGTCAGTTCAATGGCAACAGTTTATGGACAGCAGGCAAACCGTCCCTGAATACCAGATAGGACGCAAATTACAACATCATAGCAATACATGTGATCAATGCATTGGATTCTGCACGCCTATACCCAGCATGCTGCAGCATAGTGCATCTTGACTTTAATGTTAAATATGAATTATATTGCCTCTCAGCATGAAAATTTGATTTACCTCAACACTTGGGGTGTTGGGGGGGGCAGGGGAGGGAATGTTATCTAACACTGAGTAGTCCAAACACGAAGATAATAATGGAAGAATTACTTCATTTCTCACAAGGACCACCCCATCCCAATCCTTCCGCAAGCCATTGAACTTGTAATTTGCTTCACAAGGTCCACTTGCAATCATTTCCAGGAATCTATCTATGTACTCTATTATAAGACCATAGTAATACAGTTTAGATCAGAGGTCTCCAACCTTGGCAACTTTAAGCCTGGCGGACTTCAACTCCCAGAATTCCCCAGCCAGCTTTGCTTTGCTGGGGAATTCTGGGAGTTGAAGTCTGCCAGACTTAAAGTTGCCAAGGTTGGAGTCCCCTAGTTTAGATCATACCAATATTTATGTAGTCACACAAGGTACCACAAGCCTACCTCTCATCTTGCAACTACAAAGAACTGAAATGAAGGCATGTGACTAATTTTTGGCCTTAATGCTACACCTGAGAGGTAACTCAATATGGAGATTCCATCTGGCTCGGCATTTCGATGGTGTGCGTACGTGCGTGTGTGTGTCAACTAACACTAAGTCAATGCTCCTTGAGCAGCTGAAAGGCCTTTTAACACCCCGATCTGCTGACTTGCTTCAAGAGGCCCAAGCATGAATTTCACCTCCTTCCTACAACCATTCCTAAAACTATTATTATTTATTACTGTCAAGATTACCATAACTACCCGCCACGGGGTTACAGCAAGATTCGTGCTTTAATATGGTCAGGAATCTACGTTTCCATTATTGTTGTTGGTAGAGTGAGCGCGGATAGGCTCCACGGTGCGACCGTCTTTCCCAACCACCACCCCCGACCTAAAAGCGCGTGAGGGCTCCCTGCGAGGCGAGGGCCGGGCCTCGGCCTTGGCTCGCTCGGCCTCCACGCGGCAGCGGCTCCTCCATGACTCCAAGATGGCGCCTGCCCGGCAGGCCTCCGGCCTGCCCGGCCTCCTCTCTCCCCGCGTTCCCCAGGAGGCGCCCCTTTCGTTCCCCGCTTGTCAGCCGAGGCGTTCCGGCGACTCCCGCGGCTTCTTCCCCCACCCGGCCCGCTTCCCTCCTCACCATCATGGGCGCCTTCAAGACCGCTGAGGAGCCCCTCGCGCGGCGCCCGTCTCCGCCTCAGCCCCGACCGGAAAAGGAAGGTCGCCTCGCAGCTCTAGGCTTTTGCCGCTTGCGCGCACGGCCCCGCCCCTTACGAGCCGAGTAAGCGCCCCTCAGCCGGCAGCTCGCCCGCGTCTTCGTCCCTTTCCGTTCTGATGTCCTCGTCTAGCGAAGATGAAGGAAAAAATCTTTTCCAGCCGCATTCTCCGTTTAAAGTCTCCTCAGGAGATGTCGGGATTATATTCTGTGGGGGAGGGGGAGAGAGAAAGGATTCGGCAGGCGTTTCTCTCTTCGGCGGAGGGATTCCTCAAGGGTCCATGGGTGATGGAAAGTAGTTCTGGCGCGCAAGTTTGAGCTACAGAAAGCGACTGCGCATGCGTGCGGCTCCCGGGTAGCTGACCGTCTCTGAGGCGGCGGGGCTCGGATGGCTTCGCGGCGGCGGCAGGAGGAGATCCTCCGCTTCCACAACTTCCTCCTGCAGTAAGTGGGCTCCTCTAATCTTGGAACTGTTTAAAAAAAATTAGGGTTTTTAAGCTCTCCGCTTTATCCTCACAACAACCCAGCGAGGTAGGCTTGAAAGGTAGAGCTGAGGGTTCACGGAGCTCCAGTTTAATGGATGATTATAAAAATAGAGAGGGGGAAAAACACCAGGAGGGAGCCTTAGTAGCCTTGCAATACAGTAAGAGGACGATTATTATGATTTAGTTCATTTTTATTCTCTTGCTAATAAAGTCTGCCATTCAAATAATTGCATTTAGGTTTCTGCTGCGGCTCTTTTGCCTCATACAACTAACTAAAAAAAAAAATCAAGTAAATTGACATTACCCAGATTTAGTTATTTTGTAATTTTTACAACCCATAATATCATTCCTGGATTGGTATTTGCCATTCATGGCTTAGCTCTGAGGGAAGATTTGAACCCAGGCTCTGTCCTGTCAAGGCTGGGCATGAAAATTTATTTATTTATTTATTTATTGGTTCAATTTATATATGCCGCCCTTCTCCGGAGACTCAGGGCGGTTTACAATGCGTTAAGCAATAGCCTTCATACTTTTGTATATACCTGCTTAGTAGAGCTTTCAGCCCCCTCTAAGTGGTGTTCTTTTTTATACAAAGTCAGCTTATTATTATTAAATATTAATTTATTATTAAAATACTGGAATGGGCTGAAATTCGTGGGGGCTTTCAGTGGAGGCTGTGAAAAAAATGTAAAAAATATACCTTGGCAAAACTAAGGAAAGGTTTACAGTGTGACCAATTAAAGAAGACCCTGATGGTTTCTCTCCAGCTCTCAGTAAATGCTAATATTGGTAGTCTTACAACAATTCATTTAGTGACGTTCGAAGTTACAACAGCACTGGGAAAAAGTGACCATTTTTCACACTTATTTTTTCACACTTATGGCCATTTTTTCACACTGATGACCCTTGCAGCATCTCCATGGTCACGTCATCCAAATTCAGATACTTGGCAACTGGTTCATATTTATGATCCAGTTGCAGTTTCCTGGGAAGTCACATGATCCCCTTTTGCGACCTTCTGACAAGCAAAGTCAGTGGGAAAGCCAGATTCACTTAACAACCATGTTACAAATGTAATAATTTTTATTTATTTATTTATTTATTTGATTTATATGCCGCCCTTCTCCGGAGACTCAGGGCGGCTTACAATGCGCTAAGCAATAGCCTTCATCCTTTTTGTATATTTATACAAAGTCAGCTTATTGCCCCCACAACTGGGTCCTCAATTTACCTACCTTAGAAAGGAGGAAGACTGAGTCAACCTTGAGCCTGGCGAGATTCGAACCTGCAGTAATTGCAGGCAGCTGGTCTTAATAACAGGGTGCTTTAGACCACTGTACTACCAAGGCTCTTCAGTGATCTTGCAGTGATTCATTTAACAACTGTGGCAAGAAAGGCTGCAAAATGGGTCAAAACTCACTTAACAACTGTCTTCACTTAGCAATGAAAAGTTTGGGCTCCATTGTGGTCATACGATGAAGACTACCTGTATTCAAATACCATTTGACTGGTGGATTGCCAATATTTGCAGGCTGATTTTTCAGGTGTGTGATGCAGTGGGAAGGACCCCATGCAACACAAAGCCTTATGTGGTACAGAGGCTCTTTGAAAAATGCTGCCAAATTGTCTTTTTAATGTACCAGAAGAGAGTAATACAGGCAGTCCTCGACTTATGATTACAATTGTGCCCAAAATTTCCATTGCTAAGGAAGACAGAGGTTAAGTGAGTTTTGCCCCATTTTACAACCATTCTTGCCATAGTTGTTAAGTGAATCACTATGGTTGTTAAGTTAGTAACATGGTTGCTAAGTGAATCTGGCTTTCCCATTTCTTGTCATGGTGATCACATAACCTGGGGACACTGCAAACATCATAAATATGAGGCACTTGCCAATCGCTCAAATTTTGATCATGTGACCATGGGGATGCTGCAATGGTCGTAAGTGTAAAAAATGGTCATAAGTCAACTTTTTCAGTCCTCTTATAATTTCCAATGTACATTAAACAAATCGTTAGAAATCATGGACTACCTGTATTCTGTTCCCATTTAGAAAGATTGGAGAGGGGCCAAATATTCAGTAAGTAATAAGTAAATCACTATTTATATTCACTATTTATATTTCAGAGTATATGAGGAAAGAAAGCAGAATAATACAACTGGCCCTTTTACTTTTGAGGTATGTTTATTAAGTGTTTTAAACATAGTATTAGTTTACAGGAAATGTTTTGCAGTTAAAGGTAGTGAAGTTTAGAAATGCTAAGATTTAAAATAGTTTAATGTTAGATATAGATTCTAGAAGGGGAAAATATATAATGCTGAAAGAAGTTTAATTTATTTATATTTTTTAAGTCTGTGAAATGTTCCTTCTTGTTGTAAGGATAAATTAGGAGAGGTAATGCTATATCTTTACTCCAGAGGGAAACATAAGATATAAGTATAATAAATAATAAAAATGACAAGTCATCTTAACAGATATGTTGTATAATTAAAATTGCAAATTTGGACTGTTGATACAAATTAAATTGAATACATTCTATGAAAGGAAATATAGATTTATTTTCTCTTTTCTCTGTAGCTTGGTTTGTGTTATTTTTATATAGTTTTTTGGCTGTTTTCTTTAAATAAATTTTATTTTGCTAGGGAAGGATTATTCATAAATCCTGGAGTCTGCTATAAAGCATGATTGCCAAGTTATGCATGTATCAACATTAAAACTCTCATATAGTCTGGTGGAAAAACATCTTAATTCTTCACACACAGTCTTTATCCTCTGTCCTCTAAGGAGATCCCAGACTATAGAAAGTTACTGAAAAATCTGTAATTCTGACATCTGCTACTTTGAAGTAAGATTAGGCTGCAAAGGAAAGGATGTGCATGAATGGAAATTGCTATAAATTTGCCTTCCATACGTTCAGTGCATAAGCATATGGTGCTGTAAGTAAAATTATTTTTAAATTTAAATTGAGAAAAGTAATATGGAAACAACTTGTTGCTTTTTACCAGACTGACCTACAAGTCCATTTGATCAATGAAGGCCATACAAATCCCTTAGAAAAGTTTTGGGACCAAAATGGAGGGTTTTTTATTGTAGAGAAAATGGTAAGTTGGTAAGTAAGTTGACTATTTCTATATGTTCCACCTTTCTGGAACTTAGCAAATTTTCTAGCACAGCTGCTTTTTTGCAGAGATCATATGAAGAAACCAGCAGTCTGGAAGAATGGCAAAATGGTGAGCCTTCTGTTTCTGAGGCTTTCCTGAAAGAGAATTTATCAGCATCTCCTTTGGCCCTTTCAAAAGCCAGGTATGCATGTTTGTGTGATTATTTTAATCTTTATCCTTTAGAATATATATTCTTCCTAAAGCAAAAACTAATTTTACTGCCTAGCAGAACAGCTATAATTCAACGTATATTAGTTTCTACAAAATGGTATCAACTTTTAATATTTGAGCGAGTAGAATTTTGTACCAATAATTCCTCAAAGAGGGACAATTATAAGATTCCTTTGGTTTGTGTGTATATAATAAGTATTCACATACCTAATGGAATAAGCACTACCTTCCTTTTTAAATTAATGTTAACTTTTGGGATACAAAAAAGTAAAAGTTAAAATACAGCAAATACTTTGTAATTAGTAATCTTCCATTCTGATATAATGTCTTTTCACCATTGATAGGCAGTTGATTTCTTTCTACACAATGTCACAAAATCCAAACATGAAACATTTACAAATAAACCGTGCAGTGCAGCTTCCTCCGCTCTGGGTACGATGTGAACCTTCTGACCCAAAACAGACAATTTGGCTTGGAGCAGAACCTTTGAGGAATGGAAATAACTTTTCGGGAATCAGGCTTCACACTGTTAATTGCAGTGGTAAGTGTCTATGGAGAGTCTTAGTCATCCAGGTCATGGTTGTCCAAAAGGTGCTTTTTCAAAAGGCAACTGGACTATGTTTTTCCTTGAAGATGGAAAGAGAGAAGACTGAAGAAGCTTCTTGGATGAGGAACAAAACATCTTCAAGGAAAAACAAAGCCCAGTTGCCTTTTGAAAAAGCCCTTTGGGATTGCGATGGTAAGGTGTTGGCCTGTGGTGGGAGGTTCCATCAGCAATGAGTAGAAGAAATGGAAAAATCTACTAATGTTTTTTAAAAAGTCAGAATCTAGGGTATATACCGTATTTTTCGGAGTATAAGATTCACTCCCCCCCCCCCAAAAAAAGTGGATGCAAATGTGTTTGCGTCTTATACAGCGAATACGTGCCCATTTTTACCCTCCCAAACCTATGTGTCCCATTTTTGCCCTCCCCGGCATGCAGAATCACTCTCTAGGCCAATAATCCGCCTGTTTTTGGCCTCCAGGGAGGCCTCCAGAAGCCAAAAAGAGTCGGGTTTTGGCCTGCAGAGTGCTTCTGCACGCCGGGGAGGGCAAAAATCCGATGCGCGGAGGCAAAAAAACTATTTTTTTCTTGTTTTCCTCCTCTAAACCAAGGTGCATCTTATAGTCTGATGCGTCTTATACTCTGAAAAATACGGGTACTTCTAAAATGAAACCTGTTTTAGCAAATTGATTCAGACAAAGTGTTATTCTTGAAATTGTGGGCTAAAACTATATGTAACAGGATTGGTTATTTGGAGTAGCCTCTGGAAATATCTCTTTGCTTTTGGATATATGTTTTTCTCTGCTACTTCAAACTTAAAGATTAATTGAGGTATGTTATTAGTTGCTAATTACCATTTTTGATACAGTATTCTTCTTCTACATTTTAGCTGCTGATAGGAATAATAGAATTAATATTAGAAGATTTTAAAAGTGAAATCAAAGCTTTTTATCAAGCTTTGATATTAGTTAGCCCTCATTTAATTTGGTTTTTTTTCCCTAGGTCCCGTTTCAAATAATAATTATTCTATTGGCTTGGAAGAACTGAAAGGAAATCATAGAATGAGACATCATGCTTCAGATGTATGTTTATTTTGATTTTTCTTCACAACCAAATATATACTAAAATTTTTAAAAATAAAACAACCTCAATTGAACATTTTCTGAGTTTAGTATATAGTGTTTTATTACATATCACAATAACTTTGAATTTAATATGTGCTGGATCATTATATACTGAATGCAGAGAGAGGCTTTGTTTTCAGTGCGGCTTTTAAGGAGTTTTTATTATTGTAGTCTTAACCTGATTTTAAGGTAATTTATAAAATATAATGTTTTAATGGCTACAGTCATTCAGCATGGCTGGCTATAGCTGTAAACTCTCTTGTGTCGTAGCTGACAATAACAGGCTTTGCCCGTTATGACTTTCTCGAATCCACTTCACTGGACTCCTCGACTCAGGAGGATTCTCTTATTCCATTGGAGAGAAATATATATGCAGATTTTGCTTGGGAGGGTGTGAAAATGATGCTGGAGACCCCTCCCCTCTCATCCGCTGCTCTGCTGGTAAGGAAATCAACAGTTTCAATACTGTAATAATAACAGATGCTGAAATGTTGCTGCTAATTTAGCACTCATTTAATTGTGAACAGGGTAAATGAGGAAGTGTGCAAATGATCTTGTTGTATAACATTCGAATCTCAAAACAGGCAATTCAAGAAATAATGAATATAAGTAAATGATTCATTCTTTCTAGACCTAGAACCTATATATAGGGGATCACATATTTAGAGATAGAGATATAGATATGAATCATTTTATTTTTGAAAATTTCAGACACTTCAGATGACCTCTGGGAGCCCCTTGAGTTCTGTATATGAGCCAAACAGGGAATTGCAGTTTCTCTTGGTGAGTATTGTGACATTATTTCCCAGTCAGAAAATAATGCTTAGCTGAGTAATAGCAGGGATGATTGCAAGATTTTACTCGACAGTCCTCTTTGAAATGGAATTAAGGTAGAATTGTTAAACATGCTTTAAATGAATGTTTTTAATGTGTTAACACTTAAACGTCCTGGTAATTTCAGTAGCATTTTTATTTTGTGTGTGTGTGTGTGTGTGTGTGTGTGCATCTGGGCACATAAGTATACGTAATATATTCTACTGAAGAGCAAACCCCCTTAATTGGATCAGTCTACTTCTGAGGCAGCAGCCTGTCTTAAATACCACAAATGACATTGTGTGTTGCACTCTGTTGTATCAAGCCATGACTTTAGACTTGTTTCTTTTTGGATGATGGTGTTAGAGTTTGGCTGAGACCTTGAAGAATGGAGTAATAAAATGGCCGAAGGCACTGGGAAGAAAGTCTGCTGTTGAACTAGTAGAGAAACTTTTGAAAGGTAAAGCTAAGCATTTTGGAAATAATTCCCTTGAAGTCATAACTGAGTGAGGGTGCCTTTCCTGCCACCTTGAAAGAGGCGGTAGTGAGGCCCCTCCTCAAGAAGCCTTCCCTGGACCCGGCTGAATTAGCCAACTATCGTCCAGTCTCCAACCTCCGTTTTATGGCGAAGGTTGTTGAGAGCGTGGTGGCACGACAGCTTCCCCGGCACCTGGATGAAGCTATCTATCTGGACCCGTATCAGTCGGGCTTCAGGCAGGGGTACAGCACAGAAACGGCATTGGTCGTGTTGGTGGATGATCTCTGGAGGGCTCGGGACAGGGGTTGCTCCTCTGTCCTAGTCCTATTAGACCTCTCAGCGGCTTTTGATACCATCGACCATGGTATCATGCTGCAGCGGTTGAGGGGGTTAGGAATAGGGGGCACCGTTCTGCGGTGGTTCTCCTCCTTCCTCTCCGACTGCTCGCAGTTTGTGTTGGCAGGGGGACAGAGGTCGACCTCGAGGCATCTCGCATGGGGAGTGCCACAAGGTTCGGTCCTCTTGCCCCTCCTGTTCAACATTTATGTGGAGCCGCTGGGTGAGATCATCCGTGGTTTTGGGGTGAAGTGCCATCTGTATGCTGATGATACTCAGCTGTACATCTCCACCCCAGACCACCCCAACGATGCCCTTGATGTGATGTCCCGCTGCCTGGAGGCCGTGCGGGCCTGGATGGGGAGGAACAGGCTCAGACTCAACCCCTCCAAGACCGAGTGGCTGTGGCTTCCGGCGCCCCGATATAGTCAGCAGGTGCCATCGCTGACTATTGGGGGTGAATTTTTGCCCCCCACAGAGAGGGCTCGCAATCTGGGTGTCCTCCAGGACGCGCGGCTGTCTTTAGAAGAGCATATGACGGCCGTGGCCAGGGGGGCTTTTTATCAGGTTCGCCTGATTCGCCAGTTGCAGCCCTTTCTGGATCGGGATGCCCTGCGCACGGTCACTCACGCCCTTGTCACCTCCCGGTTGGACTATTGTAATGCTCTCTACATGGGGCTCCCCTTGAAGAGCACCCCGAGGCTCCAACTGGTCCAGAATGCGGCCGCGCGGGTGATTATGGGCGCAACTCGTTGCGCCCATGTGACACCCGTCTTGCGCGAGCTGCACTGGCTCCCAGTGGTCTTCCGGGTGCGATTCAAGGTGTTGGTTACCACCTTTAAAGCGCTCCATGGCATAGGACCCGGGTACCTTCGAGACTGACTTCTGCCACCAATAGCCTCCCACCGACCAGTCCGCTCCCACAGAGAGGGTCTCCTCAGGGTGCCATCGGCCAAGTTATGTCGGCTGGCAACACCCAGGGGGAGGGCCTTCTCTGTGGGAGCCCCTGCTCTGTGGAATGAACTGCCCCCAGAAATACGTAAGATCTCCCACCTCCGGGTGTTTCGCTGCGCACTGAAGACCCTGTTGTTCCGCCAGGCCGGGCTATAAACATAACGATTTTAAATTGGGGTATTTTAAATTTTTGGGATTTTAATTGGAGCCTAATTATTTAATGTTTTTAAATTTTAATCGTTGTTTTGTTCTGTGTTTTTAAATAGGCTGTACACCGCCCTGAGTCCTTCGGGAGAAGGGCGGTATAGAAATAAAATTATTATTATTATTATTATTATTATTATTATTATTATTATTATTATTATTATTATCTGAAATATATGTAATGGCTGAGTTTGCATTGTACACTTGGTCTGCTGAATAAATTAGAGTGGCTGGATTCACACAGTGCACTAATCCCAAATGGAAAACACCAGATATGAGCCAATAAGTGGCATGGAGGCAAGTGTGCCATGTCATCACGAATTGATGTGTTCAGGAAATGTTCCTTCCATCCAAAGTTGCATGAGAACAAAGTGTGTTCCATTACATTAAAGCTGATGGCCATTTTTTTTTCTTTTAGATTTAAAAGATGTAGTAGATGGACTGACGTCACAAAATGAAGATAATACTGAGGTATTTGGTAAGATAGTGAATGGAAAAAATATTCCCTCAGAACACTAGATTGACATAATATTTTACCTTGGATGCAAACTGAAGACTGTTTCAATATTGAAGCTTTCAGTGAGTTTTGTCTCAACTAGAATGGAAAAACTAACCTGACATAGGCATCCTTTTGGGAAACCTATTTCCAAACTTGATACAAATAATTGTTGTTTAGCAACTGCCTTGTTCAGTAGCCATTCAGTTACTCAACACCTCTAAACTTAACTAGAAATGGGAGAAGTTATATTAGAAGTGTCAATCACCCTTGGAGAGTTGATGACAAAAGAGTGTTATATTTCCTGCCACCTTCATACCTTTTTAATGCACTTTGTTATTTTGAACCTTTAAAATTCTATTTCTAGTTTTCTTATTAATGTAAATACATGGTTGTAAAGTTTCTTTGAACTGTAATGTTTAAATAACTAAAATAGTAATTCCAGTTTCATTTTGAAATTTGAAATTCATTTTCCCTTTGCTGGTTCTCCAGGATAACACTGCTGCAGTCATTAGTTCCATGAAAACGCTTTTTAGTCAGCGCGGAGACCTTGATTTCCTTGAACTGCTGTGGTGTAATATATGGAGAAGTATGTATGTTTCTAGGTTCTGTCTCAAAACATTGTGAGATGTTCAATCTTTAAGGGGACCAGGGAAGGATTTTTATGAATTCACCTGGTCTATGTTGAGTTGGCTACTGCTTTATTTAATACTTTTCTCCCCCAAGACGTTGCTTCGCATGAGGAACTGGTGAAGTGTTTATCGTTGGTAATAAGAGCCCTTCAGCATGGAGATCTGCAGACATGGGTGAGTCAGAGCAACAGACCTGGAATGCAGGCAAGAGCCATCCTATACTTCTTCAGCATGCCCAGCCTTTTCGAACCAGGAGTTGATGTGATGTGCAAAGGGATGCACTCCCTAAAACCAGGGGCAAGATTAGGAGAAAGAACTAGGCAGAACCAAATCAAAACCTAAGATGAATGCAGTTACACGTATTCCTTGACTTATGACCATTTGTTCAGTGACTTTTTGAAATTAGGATGGCACTGAAAAATGGGTTTACGACCTGTGTCCCAAATTACAGCAATTGCAGCACCTCCATGTCATGTGATCAGAAGTCAGGCACTTGGCAGCCCACTTGCCCTTATGACCACAGAGCCACGCCACGCCACGCCCCCCCCCCCCCCCATCTCTGCTCTTTTGGCTACCCTGCACCTGCCTTCTGGGGTGGCAACTGCCTCCAGAACTAACAGCTCTGCAGCTGCTGCCATGCCCAGAAAGCCTCAGCAAGCATTCAAGCCTCAGCATGCCTTCTCGCCCACCAACCTTTCACCTGTTGTGCCCAGCACTTCACTGCATTTGCTTTCTCATTTTCAGACCCAGCCACTGGCAAATGTTTCCTAGACATAGCTAAAGCTGTGCTACCTTCAGAAAGGTTTATGAAGAGAGGGCAGCTTTAGCCACTTCAGGAAAGGGGAGGGCTGGAGAGTCACATGGGGCTGGGGAGAGAAGGCGTGTCCTACAGATGTTTTTTTTTTAAAAAAATTAGAAATGTATAAATTGGAAACTAATTGATTTGGGATTGCTTGGTAGAGGTTAATGGGTCCTCCATCCTCAAATCTTCTCAATAATATTACATTGAGCAGTTAATAGAATTCAAATCCCTTAGTCTTTGGTTGCCAGAGAAGCAGCCTGTTATGACACAACAGTATCATGTAGTTTCTTTAATTCTGACTTAGGTCTATACCTGTTAAGAAACTCCAGATTTATTTCCCAAACCACAGTTAATTAAAATGTGGCTTGGCAGGAGATATCAATCCAGTCAAATAGTCTTACCTGGCCAAATATATGTACTTAATTGCTAGAAATAATCTTAGGGTGTGGTACTAAAAAGTACTTAGTTTGTTTTCCTTTTTTTTCCTCCTGATCTTTATAGCAGATATATCTACTAGGTGCTCAAAAAGTCAAGATGGCAGCCACAACCATGTGATTAACACCCCAGCTTCTAGAAGTGTTTTCCCCATTGTTCCATGATTCAGTCTTTGTGTTTCAGATTTTTTTTATCCTGATTTAATTTGTGCCCTGTGCATTAGGGAGTCTCAAATATTCTGGTCTCATTTTGTGATTCTTTTCCAAACTGAACTTAACATGAGACAGGATGATGATTGGCGACTATATTTTGGTTGAATGATGGGTGCAGGAGGTTTATTTTGCACACTTAAAATGTGTAATTTATGTAGTATTTGGAATTAGATTTATTTAAATGATTATTTTGAGATATTTCAGGATATATACTATAAAGAGTAGGAAGACCTATGTAAAACATTTGTTCTTTTTGTAGATTCATCAAGAAAGTAACAGTTTACTGAGCAAGTTGATCAAGCAATCTTATCATGGAAAGATGGAAACAGTTTCTCTTGATGGAGATTCTCCTGTTCAAATGCTTGTAGAAATAGGCGTGGATAAAATGAAGAGAGACTATATCAGCTATTTTGTGGGTATGTTGGGTATCCATCCTGATTTTGGGTAGTTGTGTCTGAATGATTTGTTTTTCTCTGTAAAAAACAGATATTAGTATCTTGTCAGCTAATACAAGTGGTGAGCAAATTACTTATCAGACATCATGCTGTATTGATTTAATTTACAAACTAATAAATAGAGATTTTTTTCTAAACAAAATTGATTATCTGACTTAGCTGGATCCCTCCCCATTGTCACTTTCCCCTGCTAACCTCTGAACTATGGAAGGTAAAACTCTTTAGCTAACTCCTTACTCCAGTTTTTCTTTCCGTTTCTCAGATGGCCCCAATAATGCAAACATGGAGGCAAATCTCATTCTCTCCAGCTTTTGGTTTTCTAATTTTGTAATAAATCAAGGCTTTCGTTGCAGTTTTTAGCATTTATTTTGTATGAAATTGTGATACAAATTATGTTTTGTGTTTCAGGCAAAGAATTTGCTATACGGACTCATTTGGTAAGTCATAGTCTTCACTTTCCAAATAATAAAAGGGTGTCAAACTCGCGGCCCACAGGCTGGATGTGTCACGCACCACCCACGCCCATTTTAGCGAAGGGGGGGGAGTCACAATACATCATGTGACAACGTGACGATGTGAGTTTGACACCCCTGAAATAATACTATATAAGTAGTCCTCGACTTATGAACACAACTGGGACAAGAATTTCCATTGCTAAGCAGAGTGATTGTTAAATGAGCCACATCTGATTTTATGATCTTTTTTGCCACAGTTATTAAGTGAATCACATGATGTTAAGTAAATCCAGGTTCCCCCACTGACTGCTTGTTTGTTGGAAGCCAGTGAGGAAGGCCACAAATAACAATCACATGACTCTGGGACCCTGCAAGTGTCATAAACACAGGCTGGTTGCCAAGTGCCTGGATTTTGATCACATGACTGCAGAGATGCTGCAGTGGTTAAAAGCGCAAAATCGGTTGATCGTAAGTCACTTTCAGCACCATTGTAACTTTGAACGCTTGCTAAACAAATGGCTATAAGTCGAGGACTACCTCTACTTGAGAGTTGAATAGCGACAGATGTCTGGCATGGAGAGCATTGGGGAGATTCTTACTGGATTTTTGCAACTGAGGCTGTCTACATATTGTTATTTACCCAATCCTTAGGAAAGCGAGCATTTAGTTATGATTAGGTATGCTGTCAATAGCTCCTGATGTTTGTTCTCTGTTCTCTCTTTTAAAGGATTACTTCATGTCCACTTCAGTAGATCTTCAGGAACAGGTTCATCATATCCAGAAACTACACCACATGTTGGAAATTGTGGACAACTGCTTGGATCTTATCACACTAGAACATGAGAACCTCATCTTTCTGACACAGTAATTGCTTGCCAGCAACTTTCTCTTAATAAGAGGGTTCCCTTGAATAAATGTGATGTTAGGGGTGGTTTTGTTTCATATAGCTGTGCAAAAAGTGCGCAGCTCCTACGCTTCTTTCTGCATTGGGAGAAGGAAGGCTAAAGGAATACTTCAGCAGTATGGGGAACACCCCTAAATAGTTACCGAATTGTTTTGATCTTTTAGGAGTAGCATTTCGTTCTTACCTTCATTTTCCATTCCTATCGCTGTATTAAATCAAGAGGCAAGGGAAGAAACTTTATTCTTCCCATTATGTCCCTAAAGTCACAACACAATTTATTTTTTGAAGAGAGAGTTCTCCCTGATGTATGCTATTTAAAAACCATCTCCAAGGAGTATTGAGTGGAGAATATACTTTGAAATTGAAGGTCTGGCTGTGAGATCCATTTTTTGCAAGGGTTTAAAGTTCAGAACAATCCCTGAAAATGAGTCTTTCAAATTTAAAAGACTTCTCAATTGTCACAGAACAACTAATTACCCAGACAACACGATGTTCATTAAGCACTAAGAAATGTACTTAATAGAAAACCAATTTTTAAAAAATTGTCACAAAACAAATACTTTGAGACTTGCATATCCCTATTTCTTACCAAAGTTTAAACCTTTAATATAGAACAGAAATGTGTTTATTATGACTGGAAAGTGATTGTATGTATTGCATTTGATTAAATATTAAAAATGAAATTAACTTTAGGTTTTAGCCTAGCTTTGCCCACTTGTTTTGATCTGCTTATTCTATGGCTTATATAGGATACCTTGTGGGTCAACTTCTCAGCTTGGGTATAATTAGTGTCTTTTGCTTTTTATTCAGTTCAGTCCAAGTTTATTCATCATGGTACCTATCTAAATTGCTATTTATATAACTGTGTGTGTGTGTGTGTACCGTATTTTTCGGAGTATAAGACGCACTGTAGTTTTTGGGGAGGAAAATAAGAAAAAAGCTGATTGGCAGGTGGATAGGCCTCCCGGAATACCCCCAGTCAGCTGTTCCCAGAGGTGAATTTTAGCAACAGGTTCCTTGGTTGTGAGCTCTGGGCCTTGCTTTTTTTTTTTTTTTTTTTTTTTTTTTTTTTTTTTTTGCCTCTGAAACTCCGTTTTTTTTTTTTTCCTGCCTCTGAAAGGCTCCGAAACAGCTTCAGAAAAAAAAGCCTCTGAAGCTCTGTTTGGGGGCTTCTTTTCTGAAGCTTCGTTTCTGATGCTTTTTTCAGCCTCTGAAACCTCCATTTGAGAAGCTGGGCGGGGCTACATTTGGAGTATAAGATGAACCCAGATTTTCACCCTCTTTTTTGGGGGGGAAAGGTGTGTCTTATAGTCCGAAAAATACGGTATATATAGTATGTGTGTGTATACACACACTATATTGTATGTATTGAACAGAAATCTGAAGTTGCCACTGGTTTTCATTTACATTGTAATCTATATAACTTTTCTAATATTTTATCTAAGAATTGGTTGAGTGAAACTATTTTTGTTTTTGTAGGACTTGTATCAATTACTATAAAGAAAATCCTCTGAATGAAAAGCATGCATTTCAGCTACCAGTCAGGACATGTTTGGTGAAGGAATTTTACCAAAAGTAAGTTAAGTCCTCAGGGAGTTAAGTGCTATCTATCAATTGGCAGAGAAGCAATAATACATGGCATAGAAGTTTCCTTGTCAGGCAAACATGGGCAGTAGTTGAAACTTTGTCTTTGAGGAAAGATAACATTTGTAATGTCATGTAGGGCTTCAGAGGTGACAACCAGCATCCCAAATTGCAATCAGAAGTTACCCTGTTTCCCCCAAAATAAGACATCCTCTGATAATAAGCCCAATCGGGCTTTTGAGCACATGGTAATAAGGCCAAGCACTTATTTCAGGGTTCAAAAAAATACAAGACAGGGTCTTATTTTCGGGAAAACCCGGTAACAGGTTGCCAGTGCAGCTCCCATTATAATGGGGTGGGTGGACAAACCACAATGTGCCCATGATTACCGGGACCACTGCTTGTTGTGCTAGCTGGGGTTTCCAGTTGATCTTCCAGAACAGTCCCACCTAGAACATACTACAGTAATCCATCTGTGGGGGAATTATTGGGGGAACTTCCTGCCAAGAGAGGGGGAGGGAGGGAGTAAAAAGACATTCCAGTATGGAATCGCTCCAGGAGAGGAAACAACAGAGGCTAGATTATGAAAGACTATCTCCAGTTTCTCAGGGGTATGCAGTCAGTTTGGCGAGATTCTGATAAACAGGTGATCAGCAATAACAGATCAATGTTGACCTATTCACAGAATTGTTCTGATTCTTTGCGCCTGACAACTATTAATGGGGAGACTGACAGCTTGACCTTTCCTCACTGTCTCATTTGACTGGAAGCAGCCATTGGGGAAGGAGAACCATTGAAGAAAAGTGCTTCTCATTCCAGCCCTCACTGTCAGCACAGAACAATATTAAAACAAATTCTCATACAATTCCTATTTAGTCCATTCAGGCAAGTGAATTCAGATGCTAAGCGAGAGAATCTAGTTCCGTGATGGCGAACCTATGGCACGCGTGCCACAGGTGGCACACGGAGCCATATTAGTGGGCATGCCAGCTCAGCTCTGGGGCGCATGCGTGCGCCGCCCAACTGATTTTCGGGTCTTCTGGGCCCACCAAAAGTAGGGAAACAGGCTCTTTCCTGCCTCTGGAGGGCCTGGGCGGGGGGGAGGGGGGAAGGCCCGTTTTTCTTTCTTATCTGGCTCCAGATCCTCTCTACTTATCTGGGAAGGGCAAAAACAGCCTTTCCCACCCCCTTGGAGGCCCTACGGAGGCTGAAAGGGCCCATTTCCCGACTCCCGATGGGACAGGAAGTGCCCAGCCTCCAGAACTCCTAAAGAGGCTCCTACAGACTCCTAGAGAGGTTCTGGAAGCTGGGGACAGCAAAAAATGTCACTTTTCGCCCTTCCTAGATACACAGAGAGGATCTGGAACCAGGTAAGAAAGAAAAACGGGCCTACCAGGCCATCATGTGCCAGGAGTGGGGGGGGGAGGGGGTTGCGCACGCATGTGCGTGGGCACGTGCATGCGTGACCCGCCCCCGCCCCCCCCCACTTTCCTGGCACGCGATGGCAAAAAGGTTAGCCATCACTGGTCTAGTTCCAAACAATAATTTCCAAGAATTGTTGTAAGTCATTGCTCTCTTTGGTTAGGGCTCAAGACTCTCAGCTTTCCTTCGTAGCTACAACATTCAGAGATAGTCTTGAAATCTGGCTACCTGCAGGAGACTCTTTTTACCACAGAACTTTCCAAATATATGCACCTCTTTAATATTATCAATTCTTACCTTTTTCTTTTCTTTTTTTTTTTACAGTGCTCATCCTCAAATATGGAGAGTGGAAATCAGCAGCGGTCAAGGACCAAAAAGGGTGAAAACAATATGGCAGTTTAGCAGCACCCCTCCAGCTGAACACATGCAGCCAGCCAATGGAGGTGAGGAACTTTTGCAGTCTGGAATCTAGAATGGCATTAGCTTTTACCTTTCATTCATTATAGCTGCTGTTGTAAACAAAGCCCTGTTCTGAAATTTCCTTCTGGGATTTATTAGCAGATCACTTGGTGGCATGTAATATTTTGTGTCCCTCTGTTTATTCTCTGGCTTCTTATCTGTGGAATGTATCTATTTGTTTTGGGTGTTCTATTCTAACAGGTGGTATCCACAGATCTAGATAAGATTGTGTTTTCTGTCTATGAGAAAACTGCCCTTGTTTTGTTTTCCTTTTGGTTAAAATAACTAGAATCCACAGTTGACCTTCTGTCCTATTTTCTTCTTATGTTTGGGGAAGTTAGTTTCCAGAGTGAATAGATTCTGACTTTCTTGTTTTGCATAATTTTAATTGGCTTCATAGCTGGAAGACTCTCCAAATCTGAGTCGTGGGTGTATTTCCCAGTAGAAATGTCAATAAAATTCCCCTGTAACTGTGAAAGAGCCCTCATAAATGAGCCTCCCATCCAAAGCGGTTAAAATGTTTTCTTTTGAGTTTTCCCCCATGCTTGTTACCATTGCCTTTTGTTCTGCAGATTCACTGGATGACACCGAAATCTGTGGCAACAAGGAGAAGCATTTTATCACACTTTCTGAGTGCTCTCAAGTGGACTTCACCTAAACATGTGCAACTCTAAGGTGTGTAGACTCCAACTTTCAGAATTCTGGCTGAGGAGTTCTGGAAGTTAGAGTCCACACTGAGTTTCCAAGGCTGAGAAACATTGGTATAAACCCTTGGAATTGGATTAACGGATCCAATATTGATTGAAAAACTGATTTGAGTTAGCTAGCATGAGATGTCTGGGGAAAGAAAGGTGGCAACCTCTGTAAAGAGGGATATTTTTTGCTAGCAGTGTTTCAGTGAGTCTTCCTCATTGATTATTGCTTTCATATTCTCTGTTCAAAACACTGAACTTTTATTATTAGTGCTTTGAAGAAGCAGTTTGGTTTTATTTCATCTAATAGGGAACAGTTTATTCTTCTTGCACTCCAAGGTTTTCTCAATCATTTTCTGCAACACTACAATTCAGAAGCCTCGACTTTTTTGTATTCCCCATTCCTGATGGTGAGGTTACACAAAAGGTTCTGTGCACAGAATAGGAAGTTCTGGGTCTGGACCCAAAGTGGACATACCTCTAGGTTGAGAAGAAAGGAGAAGGTCAACTGAGGCAATCATATGGAACAGGTCAAGGAAAGAAAATAGAAGGTAGATCAAAATTTTCTGCAAAGCATCACGTATGCAAAATATATATATATATATGTGCAAGTTTCAACTTTGGACTAAAATGTGTGTGCTAGGCAGAAGGTTTTAGGGTGGAAGGGAGAGGGGCAAAAAAGGCAAGGACATAAGCAGTGATGGCCACTAAGGGGAGGAGGGGAAGATTGACATGCAGCCTGATTTACAACCCAGGGAAGAGGAGCCGAGTGATGGAAAGCCCAGCAGCTTTGACCAAGAGGCCTTCCAGATTTTGTTTGAGCCAAATCCTGGGGCCAAGAAAAGGTTCCATGTTCTGATTCTATCGAGCTGCAGCCCATCAGGAATGATTTTGGTGGCATTTCTGAAACGCTGTGCCTTTGAATTCGGTAGGAAAAACTGCATTTTTGTGCCCAGCCATAAGAGTTAAGTTGGCTTTTAACTAGTTTTGGAATTGTGGGAATTTTAGCATTGCCTCATTGAAATATATTTTATGAGCCACCAAGGATTGGGTGGCATATATATTTGCCAAATAAACATATACTACAGCTTCTCTCTTCTGTGGCATTGCAAGTTGTTAATTTTTCATAGAATTGGAATTACCACTGAAGCCCTGGCATCGAGTACAACTGTTGGCCTTTGCAGGTAGATTGTCTAGCCTGCACTTAAATCCATCTCTGATACCTGCCTTGGATGCTTGCACCATCCAACTGCTCTTAACTGCTTTAAGCTTCTTTCAACACTCAGAAAAATGATCCCTTTCCTTGTCAGTCTTCTCAAGGCTAAACAGGTTTAGTCTCCTTATACAGTTTTGTGTCTAGTTCCCCAAGCACCTTCCTGCCCATCTTGGTATATAAGGGGTCCCCAACTCCTGGGCTGCAGACTGGTACCAGTCCTTGACTTGTTAGCAACCAGGCCACACAAGTGGCTGAGCGAGTGAACCTTCATCTGTGCATGCACGGGATCTAGGTTGTGTGAAAAATCACACACACATAAACCCCTCTGAAAAAATTGTCTTGTGCAAAACAATCCCTAGTGCCAGAAAGGTTGGAGACTACTGTAGTATATGAACCAGTTTATTATCAGTTCTTAAAGCATGTTACACAAAACTGGTCAGGACTGAGCTGGGATCCATCAATGCCAAACTGAGTGGAATTTTGGAATCCTACCACCCTTTTGCAGGCAGTAGTTTTATTGCTAACAAGCTAGAATTGTGTGCCATTATCATGCTGCTGCCAGGTAGTCAGTTTATAATTGATTATAGTTCCAAGATCCTGAAGCGCTTGGAATTCCTATTCTTGTACTCCTGTGTTTGGTTTCAGTTGCCCGAATGAAAGATTTGCATTTGCTTTTGTAAACATTATCTGTGGTCTCTTTTTATCTAACCCGCCCAGATTGTTTCGAATATTACTTCTGTCTTCTAAAGTATTAGCTATCCCTCCCAATTTTGCAACCTCTGCATCTTGCTTTTCTGAAATTTACGGTGACTGCTATGGGAGTGGTATGAGCCGAAGGCCTTTGACTACAGAAAACCCCCTGCCGGCCCACTCTACAGTTTTATTTTAGTTAATCCATTGGCTTTTGATAAATAAAGAGCAGAGGTCCTGCTTGCCAGCTCCTGTTAACAGATGCTGTGTTTGTACCTGTTGAAAAACAGCCATAACTGCCCTTGACGGATGCTTCCTTCCCCATCGAAGGAAAGCTGTCAAAAGCTCAGAAGCTCCTCACTGCTCCGAATAACAAAAAGCAGATGAGAGATGCAGCAAAAAGGCTTCCTTTCTTTTATTAATGACATTAGGGTAATTTTTTTTTTAATTTGATTTATATGCCGCCCTTCTCCGGAGACTCAGGGCGGCTTACAATACGTTAAGCAATAGCCTTCATTCTTTTGTATATTTTATACAAAGTCAGCTTATTGCCCCCACAAACTGGGTCCTCATTCAATTCAAGGAACACTTGAGCATTTTGGAATCCTACTGGGGTCTGATTTCTGTGGAGATTTCCTCTTACTGTGATGGTGATCCAGCCAAATCTTGGAATTGGGAACAATCAGCTTTTGGGAAGTACCCCTTAGCCAAAAAAAATATTAAGCAATTTCAAGCTCTTGCCTGCAAAAGTAAAATATCTTATTTTGGAACCTCCACTGTTTTTTTCTCTCTCTTTATTTTTCATTTCATGCTCACCTTGCCATTAATTCAGTTAATTCGGAGAGCATCGGGAGCCTATGTATATGTATAGCTATACACCATGCTGACTGGGGAATTCTTGGAGGTGAAGCCCAGGGGTTGCCAAGGTTGGACACCCCTGAGATACACACTTAAAATTTAAGCTGTTCCTCTTGTGCTCACGCAGGCTTAAAAAAACCCTGCCTAGACTTTGGCAACAATGTGCAGCATACTCTGAGTCCTAGGATACAATCCAAGGCTACAACATCCTCTTGTTGCTGTGCCATCCCACTTTTCTACTCTGGGAAAACCAGTTGCTTTTCTCTGAGAGGAAGTGTGTATATATATGCCTGTAGTACATGTGCAAATGCTCACACATAAATAAACCTAAAAACAAACCCATGCAAAATAGTATTCAGGTTGATACATACTAATTTATTTCCATCTAGGTAATAAATTAAAATGCAAATTAATTTATAAAATTAATATGCACGACAAGCAGCTTCTTCCCAGCCAATTTGTACTCTAATAAATTTAGTAATCTCCCCTACAGCTTGGTGGCTAAGAGCTTTATCTACTATGCAAGGGTTGTGGTTTTGACATCCAGCAGAAACTTTGTAGAAATAATTATTTTCACTCAAGTGTCCAGAGGAATAGATGTTGGAGCATTGCATTCTATCCTTGGAAAAAAGCCCTCAAATAGCTAGGAAAAGAGAAGGAAGGAAGGAAAAGCTGCACTGGCTCCCGGTGGTCTTCCGGGTGCGCTTCAAGGTGTTGGTTATCACCTTTAAAGCGCTCCATGGCATAGGGCCTAGCTATCTCCGAGACCGCCTGCTGCTACCGACGACCTCCCATCGACCCGTGCGCTCCCACAGAGAGGGCCTCCTCAGGGTGCCATCAGCCAAACAATGTAGGCTGGTGGCCCCCAGGGGGAGGGCCTTCTCTGTGGGGGCTCCTACCCTCTGGAATCAGTTGTCCCCGGAGATAAGAAGAATCCATGACCTCAATGCCTTCCATCGTTCCCTGAAAACCCATCTTTTCCAACAAGCCGGGTTGGCTTAGAAGAAATTTTTAAATTCTTTTAATTAGTTTGTGATTCTTATCTTTCGGCCCAAATTTATATATATTTTTAAATGTTTTAATATTTGTATTCTATGTTTTTTATCTTGGCTGTACACCGCCCTGAGTCCTCAGGGAGAAGGGCGGTATATAAATTGGAAATTAAATTAAATTAAATTAAATTAAAATTAGTGAGATTTGAACCAGCATCCTATTACTAGCCAAGAAAACTTTTAGCTGCTGTTGCCGGTAGAAGGTTCACATCATAGAAACTCTTGGGTCAGAACAACTCTTGTTTCAAATGACAGATTTTCCGTCCTCTGCAAAGCAGCCAAGGAATTGCTGAGATGAACCAGGAAGAAGGTGAGCATTGCAGCCAAAATATGATGCAACATAAAATAAATTTGCAAGTGTGTGTGTGTGTGTGAATCAGCTGATATCCCTTCTTTCCTTCCAAATGGGCTGCTGCTCCATTCCGATGCCTAAATTCTATGTATAGCAGGGTAGCCACAGGTCACTTTTATGACCTGTGGACTTCAACTCCCAGAATTCCACAGGTTGTAAAGGGGCCATAGTTGCCCATCCCTGACAGTATGGTGCTTTGATTTTCCTGTCTGCAGATTTCTGGAAATAGGAGTGATGGTGGGGGTGAGGGCCAAAGCCCTGTTCTTTTTAGGCACCTGTGATCACAACTGCCATCTTGGCTTCTTGGAGTCCTCCTGCAGATGCTCTTGGAAACAGCCCTGGTTCTAAGATAGAATAACAGGGTTGGAAGGGACCTTGGAGGTCTTCTAGTCCAACCCCCTGCTGAAGCAGGAGTTCAAAAATTGATTTTTAGCATGTGTTTCATTTACAAAACTCCAAGCAGAGAAATACGGAAACCCCACGTATTTCTTCTGTTCTCGCCTTAACAAGAATTTGTTTGCTGACAAAAGTTACAACAGTACTGGAAAAAGTGACTTATAATCAATTTTCCCACTTACAACCCTTGCAAGGCTGGGTCTCCAGGCCCAGGGTCTGTCCCCAGGGTCACATGATCAAAATTTGGAAGCTTGACAACTGACGTGTATTTATCACAGTTGCAATGTCCCCAGATAACATCCTTTTTTGCGACTTTCTGACAAGCAGGGTCAACAAGGAAACCAGATTCATTTAGCAATCAGGTTACTAACAACAACTATGGCCAAAAAAATGTCACTTAACAAATGTCTTGCTTAGCAACAGAAATTTGGGGCTCAATTTGGTTCATAAGTCGAGGACTGTCTATGCTCTCTGTGGCCAACCCAAACATGCCAGAGGGCAGAAATTTCACACAACAAAATCACCTCTCTGGTTGGTTATGCCCCAAATTAGTAAAATGTGGTGGGGCGCATTTCAAGGAAACAGAAAACAAATGCCCACAAACTTGGATCTTAGCCACGCTTGGAGAAACAGGGTAGAGAGTGCAAATTCCTTTGCTTTTTGGTTGGTTGGAAGGACTGCCTGTTGTGCCCCTTGCCCTACCCCCAAGCCAGGAGTTGTGCCCCAAAGACATTTGGAGTGTATTTGTGGGGGAACACAAATAGGGGACACGGCACTTTGGTGGTGGCAGTGCGTTAAGATGGCTTTGCAACTGTAAGGTTACGGGACCGCCTACTACCTTCAATAGCCTCCCACCAACCAGTACGCTCCCACAGAGAGGGGGCTCCTCCAGGTGCCGTCGGCCAAACAATGTCGGCTGTCAGCCCCTAGTGGGAGAGCCTTCTCTGTGGGGGCACCGACGATCTGGAATGAGCTCCCCCCAGAGATACGGAGGATTCCGGATCTGCGCACCTTCCGCCGCGAGCTGAAGACGCTTTTATTTCATCAAGCTGGCCTCGCCTAAATCTTCTCCCTTTTAAGTGTAAATTTTAAATTTTTACTGTATTTTAAAATATGGGTATTTTAAATTAGTATCAATTCAGCCAAATTTATTTAATTCATTTTATTCGATTTTAAATTTTGTATATCTATGTGTTTTATTTCACGGCTGTGCAGCGCCCTGAGTCCTTCGGGAGTAGGGCGGTATAGAAATTCAATAAAAATTAAAAACTAAACTAAAAACTAAGGTTTGGCTGAGACCACAAGATGGCAGCACCAGAACATTTATAAGGGTGCACCCTTGTTGAAGCTCTTTGCAGCCAAAAATAACAGTTTTATGGCAACTTAGATATTTGCTTCACACATTTCGGGTGGCTGACGGTCTATTTGATGCAGGCAGGGACTCAAGTCCTAAAAAGGGAATGTACACGCACTTGTCTGTAGTTGGTGAGCATTCCCACAGTGCTTAATGTGACCCAGATGTTCTTCCTTGGTTAAGCAGGTTAACCCGTGTGGTAAGGAACCTTCAATCCTGCATGATCAAGAAACAATGTTAAGGCTCATTAATTGTAGAGCCGTTGCATCCCCTGAAAACAATCTTCGTGATTTGTTGTGTCAGCTATAGGCAGTTTAAAAGATGGCTGTAATCCAGAGTGGTTGAAAGTCCCAAAGCTGATATTTTAAATTTCTGCCAGTTAAGTTTGCCTTCAATTGCTCTTTTTTTTTTTTTTTAATTTAAGGCGGGAGAATAGCACTATCAAGAGAAATTAGTTGACAGCTCCATTTGGCATCCTTCCCTTCATCCTTTTGGAGCTTCTGAGGCTTCAGTTCACATTTGCAAGCAGTGAGTAAATGTGTAAAAGCGGCTGGCTTTAAAAAATAGAAGTCCTTGGAAGTGAACAATAATTTATTAACTTGGAGCCTGGGAGAGGGCTTAAGGCAAGATACCAGTGGGCTACCAGCACCAATTAACCAGAGCTGTATATTTAGTCTGTAATCAAGCTATTAATTGGTTAATCACACTTGGTAATCAACGGATACTTTCAGGCTTAGTTGGTATCGCTGACATCGACACAACGCCCCAGGCAACGATTCAGCACTCAGCCACCACCAACACCCCCTCCATTTTCTCCAGCAAAGTAGACTTTAAAACATGAGCATCCGGTGCAGCGATAGCAAAACTGGGCACAAACTCACAAGCATGAATCCCTTCCCCCCCCCCCCCTTCTTAAGGATTGGGTTCCGATGTTGAGCTTTTTGGTCTTAATTTTTTTTTCTGCACCCAATAGAATCATACAGGCATTTATATTACACAGACACCTCTGAATTCTCTTGTTGTTATTATTATTATTATTATTCTATTCTATTCTTATTCTGTCCTATCCTATCCTATCTTTAGATATTTAAATCAGGCTAATAACTTAGCCAAGATCTTACTCCCTTGCGTGAGTTTCTATGCTGTTCAACCAACACAGCTAGGGAATCACCATTGCTAATTAAACCTGGGGTTCCAAGAAATGCCAAGTGCAAGCTAAACCAGGTTGCCTCTTCTGCAATCCACTTCCTTGCTTAAGAGTACAATTTTGGCCACTTGCGAGGATAGGGGCCTTGCCCACTTCAAAAATGGCTCCCCCGATGCCTCCTCTCCCAGTCACAAAGACAACAAGTCTCGTGGGGCACAACTGAAGATTGGGATTCTTACATTTCCTAAGGTCTATTTGTACATATAGATAGTCCACAACTTACAACAATTCGTTTAGTGACCGTTGAAAGTTACAATGGCACTAAAAAAACGAACTTATGACCATTTTCCCACACTTTGCTGCACTGTTGCAGCATCCCCATGGTCAGATTAAAATTCAGATGGTTGGCAACTGACTCATATTTATGACGGTTGCAGTGTCCCAGGGTCATGTGATCCCCTTTTGTGACTTTTTAACAAGCAAAGTCCACAGGGAAGCCAGATTCATTTAACAACCATATTACAGTTAACAATTGCAGTGATTCACTTAGCAACTGTGGCGGGAAGAGTCATAAAATGGGGCAAAACTCATTTAACAACACTCGCTTAGCAACATAAATTTGGGGCTCCATTGTGGTCATAAGTCGAGGTATGTGGTAATCCTCCAAAGATTTTTGGCTTCATTTAAAGAAAAATAACTTTATTTTTTGTGGATTATTATGTAGTTGTAGTAATGAAACAAACTCAGGTGTCTTCCAGGGAAGTTTGTGTCCTTTTAATTCTTGGTCCGTCTGTTCCCTCACCAGCCAGGCAAAATGTAAATGCCTATCTTAATTTACTTAAAAGCTACAATTTTAGAACAGTTAATTGAGCTCCCTGTTAATGGTACAGCTGACAGCTAATTAAGATACATCCTTCCTTGATTTGGCTGAATTGCTTGGAGGGAGACCAGGGTGTCTCATCTGGGTTTCCACAGGACTGCAGCGTCATCCAGACCCCAATATTATTTAGGGAATGTTTATCCTGAGCTTTGTGTAAAATCCCTGACATCTCTACATTTATATTCAGTGGGCAAGACAAGCCCCAGAGATGAATTCGTACTGAAACGCTTCCCGTTCCCAATTCTTTTATGTACACTGAGAGCGTATGCACCAAGACAAATTCCTTATGTGTCCAATCACACTTGGCCAATAAAGAATTCTATCCTGTTCTATTCTATTCTATTCTATTCTATTCTATTCTATTCTATTCTATTCTATTCTATTCTATTCTATTCCATTCCATTCCATTCCATTCCATTCCATCCCATTCCATTCCATTCCATATTTTATTTTCTATTCTATTCTATTCTATTCTATTCTATTCTATTCTATTCTATTCTATTCCATTCCATCCCATTCCATTCCATATTTTCTATTCTATTCTATTCTATTCTATTCTATTCCATTCTATTCCATTCCATTCCATTCCATTCCATCCCATTCCATTCCATTCCATTCCATTCCATCCCATTCCATTCCATTCCATATTTTCTATTCTATTCTATTCTATTCTATTCTATTCTATTCTATTCTATTCTATTCTATTCTATTCTATTCCATTCCATTCCATTCCATTCCATCCCATTCCATCCCATTCCATCCCATTCCATTCCATCCCATTCCATCCCATTCCATTCCATTCCATATTTTCTATTCTATTCTATTCTATTCCATTCCATTCCATCCCATCCCATCCCATCCCATCCCATCCCATCCCATTCCATTCCATTCCATTCCATTCCATTCTATTCTATTCTATTCTATTCCATTCCATCCCATTCCATTCCATTCCATTCCATCCCATTCCATTCCATCCCATACCATTCCATATTTTCTATTCTATTCTATTCTATTCTATTCTATTCTATTCTATTCTATTCTATTCTATTCCATCCCATTCCATTCCATCCCATTCCATTCCATTCCATTCCATATTTTCTATTCTATTCTATTCTATTCTATTCTATTCTATTCTATTCTATTCTATTCTATTCTATTCTATTCCATTCCATCCCATTCCATTCCATTCCATTCCATATTTTCTATTCTATTCTATTCTATTCTATTCTATTCTATTCTATTCTATTCCATTCCATTCCATCCCATTCCATTCCATTCCATATTTTCTATTCTATTCTATTCTATTCTATTCTATTCTATTCTATTCTATTCTATTCTATTCTATTCTATTCTATTCTATTCCATTCCATTCCATTCCATTCCATCCCATTCCATTCCATTCCATATTTTCTATTCTATTCTATTCTATTCTATTCTATTCTATTCTATTCTATTCTATTCTATTCCATCCCATCCCATCCCATCCCATTCCATTCCATATTTTTTATTCTATTCTATTCTATTCTATTCCAGGGAACATCAAACCGTTGGATGCAGCTGCAGAAAATTGGCCACATGGCTATCCGTCATTTTGTGCTGGGAAAGATGAAAAATACACCCCGTGGGTGCTGTAAAATAATTCAATTAAAAAGAACACAGCAATTCTCACCCATCCTAAACCAATCCCACCTACTTTGCAAGAGACAGTCAGGAGTAGTGGTTAGCGTGTTGGCCCAGAATGGCTCCAGGTTCCGGTCCAACATCCACCATGGTACCTTTAGGACTACAGGTAGTCCTTGACTTACAACAGTTCATTTAATGACTGTTTAAAGTTACGACAGCACTGAAAAGAGTGACTTATGACTGTTTTTCACACTTACGACCATTGGAGCGTCCCCTTAGTCATGTGATCAAAATTCAGAACCTTGGCAACTGACTCATTTTTCTGAAAGTTGCAATGTCTTGGGATCATGTGATCCCCTTTTGTGACCTTCTGATAGGCAAAGTCAATGGAGAAGCCAAATTCACAACAATTGTGTTACTAACTTAACAACTATGGCAAAAAATGTCATAAAAGGGGGCAAAACTCACTAAACAAACGTCTCGCTTAGCAACAGAAATTTTGGGCTGTGATTGTAAATTGAGGATTACCTGTACACTTATAGGAAAGATCCCTGTTAAAAGTTTCATCGTGAAGAATCAATCAAAGGTATTTGACCCTGGATGGACCAGAGATAACAATTGTGGTTTATTGTAGATTAGAAGCCATGGTGGATTTTCTGTGAGGGACATATGAGAATAGATTGTTAACAAAGGGCTTTGAAGTTTAACCTTCCTGTTTTGGCTTTACTTGTTAACTATGTTTTTGTATATAGTAGATGGATGTCAGGGTCAAATTGGTTGTGTAAATAAGAGTTGTAGAAGTTCATAAACTCTGGGCCTGTTCCACAAGGTGAGGAGAGTATTATTTTTGAAATGTATCTATCAGTATTCAACTAGTTATTATGTACATGTTTGTTATGTTTATGTTTGTGTATTTGATTTTTTGTTATGTATATGTATTATGTATATGTTTGCTTTTTTCTTTTTGTATGCACAATTATATTTTTTATTTTATTTTATGCCTTGTTTATCTCTGTTTCCCCGCCCCCCCTTCTTGGAGTTTGTATTTTGATGAGATTGGACAGCCATTTATCTGAAATGATATAAGGCAGTGGTGAAATTCAAAAACTTTTACTACCGGTTCTGTGGGCGTGGCTTGGTGGGCATGGCAGGGGAAGGATACTGCAAAATCTCCATTCCCATCCCACTCTGGGGCCAGCCAGAGGTGGTATTTGCCTGTTCTCCGAACTACTCAAAATTTCTGCTACCGGTTCTCCAAACTACTCAAAATTTCTGCTACTGGTTCTCTGAACTACTCAAAATTTTGCTACTGGTTCTCCAGAACCTGTCAGAACCTGCTGGATTTCACCCCTGATATAGGGTCTCCTGCTTGAGCAGGGAGTTGGACTAGAAGGCCTCCAAGGTCCCTTCCGACTCTGTTATTCTGGTACCTTGTGTGTGTGTGTGTGTGTTACCGGCATGCAACATTTTGGGATCCCATCTTTATGTACCTCAAGCCATCTCCATCTCCACTTTATTGAACGAGAACCTGACTTCTCTGCCTCTGAAAGCAGCCTTGTTTGCCAACACACCCCGTCTTTGGCACGAGAAGGGGAACCACCAGAGGACACAATGCTTTGTGTGCGAGTGTCCTCAAAGAGAGAGCCAAGCCGCTACAGTGGGGAGGGGGCTGACTGACGTAGCAATGGGGAGACCCAGGTTTCAATCCTCTCTTACCCAGGGACCAATGGCATCTTTTTCTCTAATTTGGGAACACAGCCACTTTCTCACGCTTGATTCTGGTTAGAATCAAAGCAAAAATTGCAATTTGCTGGTCCTGCTTTTCCAGAGGCTATTCCAAAATCATGGTCTCTCACACTTTTATTTATTGCATTTACATCCTGCTGCAATCACGATCAACCCTTGGTGGTTCTTTTGCAAGGGAGGGTTGAGCTTGTCCTGACAAAATGAATATCCCTGCACTTCTGCATCATTTCTGCAATCTGCTTCCTTTTCATGACTGTCGCGACCTAGCCGCGTACGTTGGGGCTTTTTGGATGGATGCAAAAGCGGAAGAGGAGCAGTTGCAGGAAAAGGAAAACTGGTCCAGGCTTGTGTCTTGAAACGATTAGTCTTGCTGTCTTCTCGGTCCGATGAAAAGCAGAGGAGTTCTCCTTGCAGGAAGCGCTCAAGGTTGCATGAGGAAACAGCAGGACTAAAAGTTTGAGCCAAGCAGACTCTTGCCTTGTAGCCCTGTGCATTTGCAAAGGGGCATTTTGGGATAAAGCCAGGGGCGAGCTTCAAAAATTTAGAAAGGAAGTTGGAAGGAGAAGAGGGAGAGATTAGGTTTGAGGAGGAAGATTGCTGTACAATTTTAAAAAAAAGATGAAGTGGAAGAAAGGCAGCTCCGAATAAACAAATATAAATATATTAAGAAAAAGAATGAATTGTTTAAGGAAAAAAAAGGATAACTATGTATAAATAGTAAAGTTAGAATTTAGGGGTAAATGAAGATGTTTACGTATGCAAGTATAGAAATATTGAGGTATTTTCAAAAAAAAGAAAGGGGGGAAGACGATATTGACAAAAATTGTAATTGAGTAAAATGTATTTGAATTTGACTAATTGTATAAAATAAGAAACGACCAACACTCTGTTCAAAAAAAAAAGATGTGGGTGAAGGTGGGAGAGGAGAAAAGAAAAAAAACCAATAAAATTTGTTTTTTTTTAAAAAAAATTTAGCAAGGGGTTCTCTGCCCAGGGTGGGTGTGGCCTAGTCAGCCTCCTGCACGACAGTGTGGTGGGGGCGTTTTTGCCCTCCCTGGGCTCTGGAGGCCGGAAATGGGCCCATTTCCCAAACTTCCAGTAGGCCTGTTTTTCGCCCTCCCCGAGCCTCTGTGCACACCATGCACTTACCTGCATCCAAAACGGACTCCTGGGAGGGGTGGGGTGGGCGGGGCCAGCCAGGAGTGGGATTTGGGGGTTCTCCGAACTGCACAGAATCTTAGCTAGAGGTTCTCCCGAACCCCTGCGAACCCCCAGCAGCCCAACCCTGGATAAAGAGAAGCGAGACCCAGTTCTGCTTGGATCAAACGGACAAGCTGGAAGCCAGCTAAAGTGGCATTTAGCTTTGGCCAAGGGTCAGCAACCTGCGGCTCCGGAGCCGCATGTGGCTCTTTCACCCCTCTGCTGCGGCTCCCTGTCACTCAAAATATGTGTCACCGCCAATGTGTGACACCCGCCAGCACACAATTTATTGAGCGTTTCAACCCCCGGTAGTCCAACCATGGATTAATCCAAGAAAAGAAAAGTTTCAGAAGAAAACAATGTTTAATTCAACTACATATGCTAGTTTTGTAACCGCTCAAGAAGTAGTCAGGCACAGGAAGGGTTTTGTGGCCCCCGGTATTTTCTTTTCTGTGGGAAACGGGTCCAAATGGCTCTTTGCATGTTTAAGGTTGCAGACCCCTGGCTTTGGCCAAAGTGTCATTCCAGCCTGTGCCAAAACCTTTCTGAGACTCACATTATTCCGCATCTTTGTTCAGAAATCAGACATTCTCCATTCTTGGCCCTTAGCCTGGAAGTCTCTCTTGTGGGCTCCAGTGGAAGGAAGTACAATCCTGTCAGCGGATCCCGGATTCTGATGTGGGTAACCGAACGTTGTCTGCATTAGTCAGTAAAGCGATGGATTTTGATATTTGGGGGACATAAGGGCGGGGAAATGAGGCACGGTTTGAACCAGGCTTCTGAATTGTTCCCACCGTCCTTCCTCGAATTAGGGGGCAGAATGGAGCTCCCTCCCCCCCCTTGTCCTTTGAAAATGAGAGTGGGTAGTAAGGCTTTAGGCTGTTTTCCTTCCCTGGCTGTGATGGCACACTGAAGCCTGGCCGTAAATATAAAGGGCTTTTAAAATTGGCAGTGGCAAATTTTCTTCCCTGTAATGCAAGGGTCTCCAACCTTGGCAACTTTAAGCCTGGAGGACTTCAACTCCCAGAATTCCCCAGTCAGCAAAATTGGCTGGGGAATTCTGGGAGTTGAAGTCCTCCAGGTTTAAAGTTGCCAAAGTTGGAGACGCCTGCTGTAATGCAATACAGGAAGTCCTCGACTTACAACAGTTTCTTTAGTGACCGTTTCAAGATACAACACTGAAAAAAGTGACTTATGACCATTTTTCACACTTACGACCATTGCAGCATCCGTATGGCCATGTGATTAAAATTCAGACACTTGGCAACTGACTCATATTTATGACGGTCGCAGCATCCCGGGAGTCACGTGATCCCCTTTTGTGACCTTATGACAAGCAAGGTCAAAAGGGGAAGCCAGATTCATTTAGCGACCGTGTGACTAACTTAACAACTGCAGGGATTCGCTTAACATCTGTGACAAGGAAGGTTGTAAAATGGAGCAAAACTGACTTAGCAAATGTCTCGCTTAGCAACGGAAATGTTGGGCTCAACTGTGGTTGTAAGTAGAGAACTGCCTGTATTTCCCTGCCGTTTTCAGCACTCCGTCTTAACTCTACCACATTTTTTTTCAACTCTGATGGTAACTTTACTTGGAAGTCAGCCTTCATTTAACCAGAAAGGAGTGGATTCTGGTCCACAAACCCTAACAGTTGCCAAGATTGAGATGCTCTGGAATGGGAATGGGAATGGGAATGGGGATAGTATAGTATAGTATAGTATGGTATGGTATGGTATGGTATGGTATGGTATGGTATGGTATGGTATGGTATGGTATGGTATGGTATGGTATGGTATAGTATAGTACAGTACAGTACAGTACAGTATAGGAATGGGAGTGGAATGGAATGGAATAGAATGGGAATGGGAATGGGAATGGGGATAGGATAGGATAGGATAGGATAGGATAGGATAGGATAGGATAGGATAGGATGGGAGTGGAATAGAATAGAACAGAACAGAACAGAACAGAACAGAACAGAACAGAACAGAATAGAATAGAATAGAATAGAATAGAATAGAATAGAATAGAATAATGAAATGAAGAAGAATAGAATAGAATAGAATCTATTCTAATCTCTGGATCACCAGAGGTCCCTTCCAATCCCTCCATTCTATGATTGGGATAGCAAGGCATCTTCATTGTGTGGTCAGAGGGATGTGAGAATGAGCCGGTGGATTTACGGATATGGAACATATTCAGGGTTGCTCAGACCTGTGATATTCACCTCTGAAAGGTTGATCTCAGACGCAAGAAGTCAGGAACCAGGACAGAGTTCAAAAGTACTACAAGTCTGTTCCACACAAGAGTCTGAACAACTAATGGTCAAGGCAAATTAGGACCACATAAGAGTCACCAAACTTCAAGGGAGGCGGCTGGACTTAGGGTGTGGACCAGTGGTGAAATGTAAAATTTGTTACTACCGATTCTGTGGGCGTGGCTTTGTGGGGGGGAATGTGACTGAGTGGGCATGACCAACCTTTTTTTTAACTTTTAAAACTATTTTTTCTACAACCTCTTCGGCCAAAGAAGTTGTTAAAAAATGCTTTTAAAAACCTTTGATGATCCCAGCTGAGCCGTGCGATCATCAGAGGCTTTTTTTTTTTTTTTACTTTTAAAAGCATTTTTTCGGTCGAAGAGGTTGTAGAAAAAATGCTTTTAAAAGTAAAAAAAAAGCCTCTGATGATTGTGTGGCTCAGCTGGGCATGGGGGTGGGGGCAAGGATTTTTGCTACCCGTTCTCTGAACCACCCGCCGCCATCGCTACCGGATCGGGCGATCCGGTCCGAACCGGGAGCATTTCACCCCTCCAAACTGATTATGTGTTTGATCCCTCCCTCAGGCTCAGCCTGGTTATCTCCTATAGTTGGCAGAACCTCAGGATCAGAAATATAGTATATACCTTATTTCTGCTTAATGTCTTTAAAATTTTAATTTAATTTAACCAGAACTAACGGTGAGAGCAATTAATCAATGAAGCAACTTGCCTCCAGGAGTTGTGGGTGTTCCATCACTGGAGGCTTTTAAGAAGAGACTGGCCAGCAAATTGTCTGGAATGGTATACCATATGGTCTTCTGCTTGAGCAGGGGGTTGGACTAGAAGACCTCTGAGCTTCTTTCCAACTCTGTTGTTCTGGTGATCACAAGAGATGCTGTGAAAAAGGCAACAATTGTCTGGTGTCTCTCTCACCTCTGAAAAGTTGTAAAATGGGGCAAAACTCACTTAATAAGTGTTTCCCTTAGTAACCAAAACTTAGGGCTCAATTGTGGTTGTAAGTCTAGGACTACCTGTAAAAGATTCTACCTGCAGAGAGGTATATGGGACAAAGGTGGGTTTCAAGAACAAAACATTCTTCTTTCTCCGTCTTTCAAATGTTTTGACATGTATTGAGTTTCTGTGTACCGAAATCCTTTCAGCATTCATAATGCCAAGTTCCTGGGAAAACAAAGGTGTTTAAAAAGAAGAAGAAAGTGGTGTGTGTGTGTGTTGGATCACATTACAAACCACAAAATACCTCTGTGGCTCATCCCACAGACTTCAGTTGTGGCACAAGGGAAAGAGGAATGTATGTATGTATCTGTGGAAGGCAGCTGAGCCAGGCAGAAGTCTCTCCTGCTTATTTTTTCAGCTTTCTCTCTTTGCCAATCTTCGGAGCAAATATGCAACTTTTGTTGTGTCAATATAGGGAGAAACTGTGAAAAGACGGCCCAGAAGGACCTGTCCATTAACAGAGGGAAGGGAATTCTCCACTCCTTCCTTCCTCAGCTCCTGCATGGAGCAGAGCACGCATAAAAACGCAAAGGCGCCATTTTGGGGATGGATGGGTCATGGGAGAGCCTTTGGCTGCTGAAGTTCAGCCCGGCTCTCCTCTATAATTGCTCCAAAAATAGACTTCACCGTTTCTCTGGCACATTGGTGTTGACCTGAATTCATTCCCAGCCGGCCTCGTTTCCTTAAAATAAAGGCAGGCTCACAGTTGCCTGACAAAGATTTAGCATGCTGCGGTGGATGCGCTTCCTTGGTTCAAATCTAATCCAAGGACCATTAAGCTTGGAAATGGGAGAGAGGCGGATAGCCCTGTTTGGAGAATACCCTGAGCAAAGGCACGGCTGTTCTCTTCCGCCTGATGCCATGCAAAAAAGGAAAAGCCAGGCTAGTGTGAAACAATTCCACTTACTCTCTCACTCACACAATTCAAAAATCAGCCGTGCAGTTGTGCATATTTCACTTTGCTTGGCTGGGGGTGGGGGGTGGGGTCCAGCCATTCCCCCCTAGTGGGACTTCTCCGTGCACAGTCCAGTAAAAGTTGGGGAGAAGTACCTCTCGTCCCGTCTTTCAAAAGGAGAAGCAGTTCTCTTTCCATTCCTTTTCCTCCATTTCTTCATTCTACAATCCTCCATCTTGTTGAGAGGTTTGCAATCTTTCTAAGATGTTTTTTTGGGGGAAACCCTGAATAGAATATTAATTGATCTATCTGCCTTCCATGCACACAGATCTGTTTTGTATCCATCGAAGTCCATGACCAGAAAATATTACTCCATCTGGATTATTTTCAAAGGTCTCCAAGCAAACAATCAAGCTTAGAACCCCAAAAATCTTTACCTAGGATTTTTTTGGGTGTGCCAAGCTTGAGTGTTGGCTTGCAGACATTTCATTTTAGATTAGATTAACAGAGTTGGAAGGGACTTTATAGGTCATCTAATCCAACCCCCTGCCCAAGCAGGAGACTCTACACCATTTCTGACAAGTGACAGTCCAGTCTCTTCTTGAAAGCCTCCAGTCATGAAGCTCCCACAACTCTCCGAAGGCAACTTCTGTTCCATTGGTTGATTGTTCTCACTGTCAGAAAATTTCTCCCTTATTTCTAGGTTGAATCTCTCCTTGATCAGTTTCCATCCATTACTCCTTGTCTGGCCTTCGGATGCTTTGGAAAATAGCTTGAGCCCCTCCTCTCTGTGTCAACCCCCCAAATATTGGAAGACTGCATCATGTCTACCCTGGTTCTTCTCTTCACTAGACTAGCCAGACCCAGTTCTTGCAACCGTTCATATGTTTGAGCCTCCAGTCCCCTCATCATCCTAGTTGCTCTTCTCTGCATTCTTTCTAGAGTCTCAACAACTTTTTTATAGTATGGTGACCAAAATTGGATGCAGCATTCTAGGTGTGGCCTTACTAAGGCTTTATAGAGTGGTATTAATACCTCCCTTGATCTTGATTGTATCCCACTGTTAATGCAATTTAGGGTTGCTTAAGCAATATTTTAATATATTTTAACAATATTTTAATATTTTAACATAGTCAATGCCCTCCTCCTCCTTCTCCTCCGTTCATGGATGTGTTCCTGGTGTTTACTTTAGAACAGGGGTCTCCAACCTTTTGCAACTTTAAGCCTGGCGGACTTGAATTCCCAGAATTCCCCAGCCAGCTTTGCTGGGAGTTGAAGTCCGCCAGGCTTAAAGTTGCCAAGGTTGGAGACCCCTGTTTTAGAAGCTATATGGAAGCAAAGGTTCCAATTACAACATATACTGTCAATCACAACCCCTGACAAGTAATGCAGAAGCATCCTTGTTATCCTCCGAGTACAAATAATAACATTAGCAACTGCTTATTGCCTTGAGTGTAAGGGAATTTCACCACTCCTGCATGGAGCATATATAAAAAGAGCCAAGGTGGTGCAGTGGTTAGAGTGCAGTACTGCAGGCTACTTCTGCTGCCTGCAATTTGGCAGATCAAATCTCACCAGGCTCAAGGTTGACTCAGCCTTCCATCCTTCCGAGGTGGGTAAAATGAGGACCCAGATGGTTGGGGGCAATATGCTGACTCTGCAAATCGCTTAGAGAGGGCTGTAAAAGCGGTATAGAAGTCTAAGTGCTATTGCTATATAACATTATCCACCAGGAGCCAAAGGTTGCCCAAATGAAATCTCCACTCATCCTGCCAAGCATGCTGCCAGCATGTAATGCAGTGGGTCCCTCCTCCATAATTGATTTTCTCTAAAATGCTTCAAAGTGTGCAAACTCCGGGGCTTTGTTCTGTGTTCCATCATTCCTCAAGACCTCCTCTGGTGACTGTCAACAAGACTGGAATTGCAAAGGGTTCAAAAGAAGGAGAAGAAGCCCAGGGCCTCCTGATCAATTTATAAGTTATTTCTCTTGCTTATTTAACTCTCCAAGAATGTAGCGCTGGTGCTTTGTCCAATTACGTTCAAGGCTGCTTTCTTTCAAAGGGTTTTTTCCCTGCCAGCCTTTCTTCACTTGGGCATCCCCGGGCCGTTGGGATGGCCATGTTCTCATTGCGCATGAAATTGAAAGGATGTTGTTTGCCATTCACTTGATTGCTGCACGAGGGAGGGATCTATTCCATCCCAGCCTTCATCCAGGAAAGAGGATTCCAGGGCTCTGGCCCCATTCCCAAATAAGGAAGCAAATATTATATTTCCAGGACCTGAAAGGGAGGAGGGGAGAAAACTTCTTCTGATTAAAGAAGACACCGTAGCAGGGGTGAAATGCTCCTGGTTCAGACCAGATCGCCTGATCTGGTAGCGGCGGGTGGTTCGGACAACCGGTAGCAAAAATCCCTGCCCCCCCTCCATGCCCAGCTGAGCCACACGATCATCAGAGGTTTTTTTTTTTTTTTTACTTTTAAAAGCATTCTTTCTGCAACCTCTTCAGTTGAAAAAATGCTTTTAAAAGAAAAAAAAGCCTCTGATGATCGTGTGGCTCAGCTGGGATCATCAAAGGCTTTTAAAAGAAAAAAACCCCTTTTTTTTCTTTTAAATGCCTCTGACGATCCAAGCTGAGTTGCCTGATCGTCAGAGGCGTTTAAAAGAAAAAAACCCTCTGCCAATCAGGCAACTCAGCTGGGATCGTCAGAGCCTTTTGAAAGCATTTTTTTACAACCTCTTCGCTGAAGAGGTTGTAGAAAAAATGGTTTTAAAAGTAAAAAAAAATAAATGGCCACGCCTACCCAGTCACATTACCCCACCACCAAGCCACGCCCACAAAACCAGTAGTAACAAATTTTAGATTTCATCCCTGTACCATAGGCAGTTTAGGGCGAAAGCAGGGGTGAAATCCAGCAGGTTCTGACAGAGTCTGGTGAATTTTGAGAAATTTTGAGTAGTTCGGAGAACCGGCAAATGCCACCTCTGGCTGGCCCCATGGTGGGGTGGGAATGGAGATTTTGCAGTATCCTTCCCCTGCCACGCCCACCAAGCCACACCCACCAAGGCATGCCACGCCCACCAAGCCACACCGACAGAACCGATAGTAAAGAAATTTGGATTTAAACCACTGGGCGAAAGACCTGCTCAGTGTCTTAAATTTTCCAAAGCACCCGAAGGCAGGACAAGAAACAATGGATGGAAACTAATCAAGGAGAGAAGCAGCCTGGAATTGAGGAGAAACTTCCTGACAGTGAGGACAATTAACCAGTGGAACAGCTTGACTCCAGAAGTTGTGGGTGCTTCATCACTGGAGGCTTTTAAAAGCTTGGACAGTCATTTGTCTAGAATGGTATAGGGTCTCCTGCCTGAGCAGGGGGTTGGACTAGAAGACCTCCAAGGCCCCTTCCAACTCTGTTAACCTGTTAATTAATAGTATAACGGCTTGCCTCTACAAGTCATGGGTGCTCCACCACAAAAGGGTTTCCAGAAGAGACTAGACAGTCCCTTATCTGGAACGATATAAGGCAGGGGTCTCCAACCTTGGCCACTTTAAACCTGATGGAGCTTTGCTGGCTGGGGGATTCTGGGAATTGAAGTCCGCCAGGCTTAAAGTGGCCAAGGTTGGAGACCCCTGATATAGGATCTCCTGCTTGGGCAGAGGGCCCAAGGTCCCTTCCAGCTTCTATTCTAAAATAGAAAATAAATTATCCCAGTCAAAGAGCTCTCTAGTGAAGGACTTCATTTGGGGCAACTGATTGGTCTCCTGAGAAGTTTTTTTTTTCCAACATTGCACTGGAAACTGTCTTCCTGTCATTTAAATCTATAGTTTTGGTGTCCTGAACTCTGGAATAAGGAGAAAACAGTTCTTGGCTTCCTCCTGTGAGAGATTTGCCGGCTATCATAACCCCTCTCAGTGCAGGGATTATGGACTTCCTGTTTTCAGAGATGGGAAGGAGACACCATTTCCTCTGTCCTTGGAAAGTAAGCATCGTCTGATGCCAGCACTGAAATTTCATTTTGTCGCCAACGTCATCTTTGAACTTAAGAAGAAATCGTTTACATCTGGCCTAGTTTTTTGGGGAACTTTGCTGCTTCCTTATCTCCGCTTCTTTAAAGCTTCTTGCCCGATGAAGAATTCTGGAGAAGTCCAAAGCTTGCATATCTTTTGAGGACTCCCTCACCCATTCTTATTCCTGTTTATCCCGAATTTGCAGCATTAGCAATGGGTTCGCGTCAGGGCAGCTTATAGGATCGAATTGGAGTAGACATAAGAAGGCTCAGGGTTTGTCTTATTTTTCCTTCCTATTTCACAGAATATCAGAGTTGGAAGGGACCTTGGAGGTTTTCTAACCCAGTGTTTCTGAACCCCTTCTGAATCCCCCTGCTGGCTGGGGGATTCTGGGAGTTGAACTCCACCCATCTTCAAGCTAGAAAAGTTGAGAAACACTGTTCTAGCCTAACCCCTTGCTCAAGCAGGAGACCCTCTAGTGTCCTCTTCTTTGAAGCTCTTCTTCAAAACCACCACTGATGGAGCACCCACAAGTTAATTGTTCTCAAGCGTTGAGAGTCGTTCGAATGAACTCGTGGAATGAAACTTCCACGAATGGTACTTTTTAACATTCACCTTAAAAACCTTTCCCCTGGATTCAGAGGTCTGAAATCAAAATAAAAGCATAGGACCACAGGCTGTTCTTAATTTAAAATCATTTGTTTAGTGAACGAAGTTGCAGCCGCACTGAAAAATGTGACTTACAACTGGTCCTCGCACTTACGACCAATGCAGCATTTTCCCCACTGTCACATGATCAAAATTTGGGCACTCAGCAATTGGCATGTATTTACAGTATCTTGGGGGCTCATGTGATTCACAACTTTCCCAGGTGGCTTCCAACAAAAAACAAAGGCCATGGGGAAGCCAGATTCACTTAACGACTGTTTGATTCATGAAACAACAGTAGTGATCCGCTTAGCAACTGTTGCAAAAAAAAAAGGTCATCAACAACCATCTTGCTTTAGCAACAGAAATTCTATCCAGCTGTCATAAGTTGAGGAGTACCTGAAAGGAGAATTCCCGTCCTTGAGACCTGATGGGAGGTCTCCCATCGTCCCGTGTGCTCTCACAGAGTGCGCCTCCTCAGGGTGCCGTCGGTCAAACAATGTCAGCTGATGGCCCCCAGGAGGAGAGCGTTCTCTGTAGGAGCTCTGACCCTCTGGAATGGATTGCCCACCGAGCTCAGGACAGCCCCCGACCTCCTTTCCTCCCATCGTGAGCTGAAGACGTGGCGCTTTCATCAACTCAACTGATCCGTTTTAGGTGTACATTGTTATAATTTTAAATTGTTTTAATTCGGCTGTTGATTTTAATTTTATTGTGATTTGTATTGGAAATTGTCATTTTTGTAAGCCGCCCTGAGTCCCTCGGGAGAAAGGTGGCATATAAATCGCAATAATAAATAAATAAATAAATAAATTTCTCCTTCTCTCGAGGAAGTGCATAGAAATTTTCCTTCCAACTTTGTTCATTGGCACCCAGCTTTCTGGGAAATTCACTTTGGATATTTTTCTCTGACATCCAATACAATCTTCTTCCCAGGGATGAAATCCAGCAGGTTCTGACAGGTTCTGGAGAACTGATAGCAGAAATTTTGAGCAGTTCGGAGAACTGGCAAATGCCACCTCTGGCTGGCCCCAGGAGTGGGGAGGGAATGGAGATTTTGCAGTATCCTTATCCCAGGAGTGGGGAGGGAATGGGGATTTTGCAGTATCCTTATCCCAGGAGTGGGGAGGGAATGGGGATTTTGCAATATCCTTCCCCCAGGAGTGAGGAGGGAATGAAGATTTTGCAGTATCCTTCCCCTGCCATGCCACACCACGCCCACCAAGCCATGCCCACAGAACTGGTAGTAAAAAAATTTGGATTTCACCACTGCTTCTTCCCCTCCAGCAGAGGGAAATCTGCTCCAAATTCTCTTGTCTCCGAAGTTGTAGGAAAGCTGGGTGCCTGCGGGGAACTTCAGGATTTGGCTAGGGCCGCAAGGTGAAGGTCAAGAGAACATTCAAAGGATTCCTTAAAAACTGGCATATGGGTATGCTCAGCCCGTCAAACCAGCTTCAGACGGGAGCAGTGCCAGTCCTCATTACCTCCCGGGTTGCACCAGCCTTGGTGCAAAGCCCATCAGAGCTCACAACTGGAGCCACGGCTGGAGAATAGTCACCCCTCCGAGCTTCTTGCCGACCCATAAGAGAAATTACAAGGGGAGAAAGGGAAGGGATCCAAGCCAGGGAAACTCTGGGGCTGCAATCCCAGCTAGGATTTGATCTGGTTGCCTGTGGTCACCACCAGGTTACAAGAAGACGTGTTCATGACTTAGGGGGAGGGCCTTCTCTGTGGGAGCCCCAGCCCTGTGGAATGAACTGCCCCCGAAAATTCGTAAGATTTCTGACCTCCGGGTATTTCGCTGCGCACTCAAGACCCTGTTGTTCCGCCAGGCTGGGTTAGCAACATAATTTTAAACTGGATGTTTTAATTTTTGGGGTTTTAAATTAAGCCAAATTTATTTAATATTTTTAAATTATTTTAAATTGATGTTTATTCTGTTTTTAAATAGGCTGTACACCGCCCTGAGTCCTTCGGGAGAAGGGCGGTATAGAAATAAAATTATTATTATTATTATTATTATTATTATTATTATTATTATTATTATTATTATTATTAGGCTTAGACTTAGAAAAACTCTATTGTCACTTTGAATGCACTAATCGGCATGTATTAAAATGACATTTCGTTGCATGCAGCTCTCAAAGGGTCACCACCTCCAATATGCACTACATAAACATGACAAAATAAATGCAAAATGATGCATATACCCACATATCTCAAATGCCCACATATATTAATGGCACCAATGTTGATATATTTCTTAAGTGGGCTTCCTCCTCCCTGTCCGGTTTGCTGTGATTTAAAGTTCTTGCTGGGGAGCCAGGGAAGAAAGTAAACTGCCTCTCCCCCACCACCCCACCCCCAAAATTAGGAGCTGTTCCAGGCTTCAGCCCTTTGAACAGATTGACACACAAAGGATGGAAATTTCCTCCCCTCCAACGCAGGCCAATGGTTTACACACACTCCACAGTTTGTTTTGTTACTCATTTTTTGTTACTCTCCGGAACCTACACAAAAGAGCAAAAAAAATAATGGAATGGAATGGAATGGAATGGAATGGAATGGAATAGAATAGAATAGAATAGAATAGAATAGAATAGAATAGAATAGAATAGAATAGAATAGAATAGAATAGAATAACTTTATTGTCACTTTGAATATACACTAATCAGCATACATTAAAATGAAATTTCGGTTGTTAAGCAAGCTGTTTGTCCCAAAGGTGCTTTTTCAAAATGCAGCTGGACTTCGTTTTTCCTTGGAGTCATTTCACTTCTCATCCAAGAAGCTTCTTCAGTTCTGACTATGAATCTCCATAGACATCAAGCAAACTGGTTGTTAAATGAGCCATGCCCAATTTTGGAATGATTTTTTTTTTGCCACAGTTGCTAAGTGACCCACTGCCGTTGTTAAGTGAATCATGAGGTCTTTAAGCAAATCTACCGCCTCCCATTGTTTTGGAGTGTTGCAAGTGTACTGGAAAGTTGCAAATGGCAATCACGTGAGCCAGGAATGCTGCCACCGTTGTAAATACCTGTTTGGCAAGTGCCCAAACTTTGAGCATGTGACAGTGAGGATGGTCGCAAATACAAGTATCGGTCACAAGTCACTTGTTTCTGTTGTAACTTTGATCGCCAAATGAATGGATGTTAAGTTAGGGACTATCTATAATCATTTCTACAATGGAATCCAAGCCTTCTCCTCTTTTTCCTATACAATTATATTGACTCAAGTAGCTAATAGACTAATTTGGTGGGGCTGATCTTCTCTTTGTGCGAAATCTGCTATAATTCTCACCTGGAATTCTTCAGAAATTTTTAGGTAAAGAATAGAAATACAGTTTGGTCTAGTGGTTAAGACACCAGGATAGAAACCAGGAGATCGTATACGTATAACTGTATAATACCTAGATAATTGATTAGATTCCATATATGTAAATATACAAGATGACTACACATTGCCGAACCGTAGAGTTTGAAATGTAATATATTCTTTACTCAATAAAATTTCATTAAAAAACAAAAAAGAAAAGAAACCAGGAGATCGTGAGTTCAAGTCAGGCCTGGAAGGCATCTTTTGCATTGGATCTTCAGACCTGCCACATTTAGTGCTGTGGGGAACTGGGAGTGGGGATTGTATGGCGCTGGGGAGATATATAGTCATAATAACGTTCCTTTCTCTGGGAGTCAAGGACATGCTGCCCTGCACCTGGAGGGCTGTGACTAGGAGGTATCTCCAGTTGGGACAGTGCTTGGATTGGACCGTATGATGGATATGTGGGTGCAGAGGGAAGGGACTTGGGCTTTCCTTTGGGTGAGGAAAACCTGGAAACTTTCAGATTCGAGTTTTCCCAGATGTGCCAATATGACATCTCTAATAAAATGGAACTTTGAGGAACTTTGAGCCTCGGAGTCTTCTTTCGTTGGGGGTGTTACTTGGAACCCTGACCCTTGAACCCTTAACCATGAAAGCCAGCAAGGAGACTTTGGCCCAATCACCAGGAGACGGTGAATTCTAGTCCCGCCTCAGGCATGAAAACAGCTGGGTGAGTTTGGGCCAGTCCGTCTCTCTCTCTCTCTCTGTCCAATCTACCTCACAAGGTTGTTGTGGGGAAAATAGGAGGAAGGTGTTGGATATGTTTGCTGTGTTATTGTAAAAATATTAAAGGCATATACAAACAAACAAATATTAAAAATGGAGAGAAGCCCAAAGCCTTATCCTTTGAGATTTTTTTTATTTTTATTTTATTTTATTTTTTAATTTGATTTATATGCCGCCCTTCTCCGGAGACTCAGGGCAGCTTACAGTGCGTTAAGCAATAGCCTTCATCCTTTTGTATATTTATACAAAGTCAGCTTATTGCCCCCACAAACTGGGTCCTCATTTAACCTACCTTAGAAAGGATGGAAGGCTGAGTCAACCTTGAGCCTGGTAAGATTCGAACCTGCAGAAATTGCAGGCAGCTGTGTTAATAACAGGGTGCATTAAACCACTGTACTACCAAGGCTCCATCTTCATCAGCTGCGCCTGAATCAAATCAGATCAAATCGGGGTTCTCCGCCAGGGCAGGCATGCCTGGAAGTCCTGCTGGAAAAATGGACCCTTCCCTGCTTAGGGGATGCTAGGGCCTGAAGTCTCCTGGAGGCTGACCCAGCCTGCCCTGCAAAACATTCCCAGCATTCTTGGGGGATTAAGCCTTGACAAGTAAAATGGGCAAAAAAAGCCCCATGGCTCGCCCTGGTCTGATCTGCAAAGCTCCCTAGGCCATGGTTTGTGGAATAAACTACCAATGGTGGCTTTGTGAAATTGGTTAGGCCATCTGCGGCTGGCTGGAAACCCCTTACAGACTTGTTGCATGAAACAGAAAGAACGCGCTTATGATTTGTGGTTTTGACAATTGGAAGAAAGTGGTTAATAGAAAAAAGTGAGTTTCTTGTGTAATCATAGAGTAAGAGATAATTTTGGAACTATTCATATCTTCTGCAAAGGAAATTGTAAGCTTCTTTCTTTTTATTTTTTCTTTCTCCACTTTTGCTCTTTTCCTTTCCTTGTTTCTTTTCCCTTTCCCTTCCCTTCCCTTTTCCCTTTCCTTTTTCCCTTCCCTTCCCTTTCATTTCCTCTTTCCTCCCCTCCCCTCCCCTCCCTTTCCTTTCCTGTCTTTCTTTCTTTCTCTCTTTCTCTTCTTTTTTCTCCCTACCCTTCCCTTCATTTACCCTTTTCCTTCCCTTCCCTTCCTTCTCTTCCTTTTCATTTCCTCTTTCCTCTCCTCCCCTCCCCTCCCTTTCCTTTCCTTTCCTGTCTTTCTTTCTTTCTCTTTTTCTTTCTCTTCTTTTTTCTCCCTACCCTTCCCTTCATTTACCCTTTTCCTTCCCTTCCCTTCCTTCTCTTTTTCCTTCCCTTCCTTTTCATTTCCTCTCCTCTCCTCCCCTCCTTTCCTTTCCTTTCCTTTCCTTTCCCAGTGTTTCAATATTTGAGGGCTGCCACAAAAAAGTGGGGGCAACCCTAACCCTATTTTCCAAAGCACCAGAAGGTAATATAAGAAACAATTCAGGCAGCACAAGAAATAATAGATGGAAGCTTATGAAACAGAGTTCCAACCTGGTATTAAGAAGAAGTTTCTTGACCATGAGAGCATGAGAGCAATTAATCCGTGGAGTAGTTTGCCTCTTGGAGTTGTGGTGCTCCAGCACTAGAGATTTTCAAGAAGAGACTGGACAGCCCTTTGTCGAACAGGGTCTCCTGCCTTGGCAGGGGGTTGGACTAGAAGACCTCCAAGGGCCCTTTCAACCCTATTGTCCTATGTTCTATGCCCCTGCCCTCCACATTTTATTCAACGTGAGCTGCCCATAAAACTGAACAACTAAAGGCGAGATTTTGGCATCCTTTCTGTTCTTCAAAAGGTTCCTCTATATTTAACAGAAAACCTCCCCAAACTCACAAAATGGCTGCCTCTTGGCTGCTATTGAATCTGCATGTTGGTTTTGTGGTGAATCAAGATGGCTCCGAAGCAGGAGAGCCCTTGTCTCCCTCCCACACCTTCTGTAATTAAAAATAATCTTCCCTTTTATCCTACAGCCTGAGAAACAGGAAGGCGACTGGGCAGAAAGAGAGTGGCTTGAAAGCATGACGGGTTTATCTGATCTTTTTCTCCATTGCCTCCAGCGATGGGGCATTCTATGGGATTTTCCCCTTGCATTTCAACCTGAAAATTTTTCCTTCCTCTTCCTCCCCTTCAAAAGACCCAGAGTGCACCAAATAACAAATCGGATGGAATTTGTTTTCTTAATTCCGTAATAGGATTACTGGGCATGGGGTGAAGGTTCATTTTCCATCTTCTAATGCAGGGTTTCCCAACCTCGGTGTCAAGCCCAGGAAATCAGGAGTCCATCCAGTTCAAATGAAGATAAATGTTCATTGTACTGTGGTACCTTGGTACTCAGGGACGCAGTAGCTAAGACGCTGAGCTTGTCGATTGAAAGGTTGGCAGTTCAGCGGTTCGAATCCCTAGTGCCGCATAACGGGGTGAGCTCCTGTTCCTTGTCCCAGCTTCTGCCAATCTAGCAGTTTGAAAGCACGTAAAAAATGCAAGTAGAAAAATAGGGACCACCTTTGGTGGGGAAGGAACAGCGTTCCGTGCGCCTTTGGCATTGAGTCATGCCAGCCACATGACCATGGAGATGTCTTCAGACAGCGCTGGCTCTTCGGCTTTGAAACAGAGATGAGCAACACCCCCTAGAGTCGGGAACGACTGGCACATATGTGCGAGGGGAACCTTTACCTTACCTCAATACTCAACCTTAATTGCTTTTGGGAGGTGCAGTGAGTACCTAAAAACAGTGAGTATCAAACATTTTTTCCCATAAGGAATAATATAGTGAATTATTATAGGTAGCCAACACCAATAACTTCTGGCTTGTGTATTGTGTACAGATGGTCCTCAACTTATGACCATAATTGAGCCCAGAAATGATGTTGCTAAGTGAGAAATTTGTTAAGTGAGTTCTGACCCATTTTATGACTTTTCTTGCCACAGTTGTTAAGTGAATAACTGCAATGTTAAATTAGTAACACGGTTGTTAAGTGAATCTGACTTCCCCATTGACTTTGCTTGCCAGAAGATTGCAAAAGGGGATCACGTGACCTCGGGATACTGCAACCGTCATAAATATGAGTCAGTTGTCAAACATCTGAATGTAAATCACATGATCATGTGGATGCTGCAACGGTCATACATGTGAAAATAGTCATGTCACTTTTTCAGTGCTGTTGTAACTTCAAACAGTCATTAAATGAACTGTTGTAAGTCGGGGACTACCTGTACCAAACCAATGATGAGTACTGGGGCAAAATTTTCATGTCAGAATGTGTTGAGTACCAAATTTAATGAGTTTCAAAGCAGTTGAGTACCAAAGAACCACGGAATGCTAAAGCTCTCTACAAGAATCTGAACTACTAACGGTCAAGGCAGTAGAGAAGAGTCAGCGGAATTCAAGGATGGCTGGACTTAGATCTCTTATGGGCACAAAAGGGACCCGAGACTGATGACACCTTTCACTCCTCCCTCGGTCTCAGCCTGCTCATCTCCTACACTTGTCAATTTTAAGATGGGTGAACTTCAACTTCCAGAATTTATTTATTTATTTATTTTATTTCTTAGATTTCTATGCCACCCTTCTCCCATAGGACTTGGGGCGGCTCACAGAATAAAAGACATATAACAATAAATAAAACTAAAAACATCCAAATGTAAAAACCCCAACAACTAAAATCTCATAGCAGATCAGGGAATTTGCTGAAAAAGCTATGTCTTCAGTTCGGCGCGGAAAGCGCGGAGGTCGGGGGCCGTCCGAAGCCCGGTGGGTAATTCATTCCAGAGGGTTGGTGCGGCCACCGAGAACGCCCTCATCCTGGGGGCCACCAGCTGACATTGTCTGGCCGATGGCACCTGGAGGAGGGCAGTCCTATGTGACCGCACTGGGCAGTGGGAGGCCGGTAGGAGGTGGTCCCGCAAGTACCCCGGGCCCATGCCATGTTGGGCTTTATAGGTCCAGACCAGCATCTTGAAGCGGATCCAAAGGGCCACCAGTAACCAGTGCAGCTCGCGCAGGAGAGGTGTTACATGGGAGTAATGGGAGGCTCCTGTAACAACCTGTGCGGCCGCATTCTGGACCAGTTGAAGCCTCCGGGTGCACCCCAAGGGCAGCCCCATGTAGAGGGCATTGCAGTAATCCAGCAGAGAAATAATGAGAGCGTGAGTGACTGTACGAAGGGCATCCATGTCTAGGAAAGGGCGCAACTGGCGCACTAGGTGAATCTAGAATTCCCCATTATTTACCCTAATTCTTGAAACAATAGTTACTATTTTTAAAGGCTGGTAGTCTTCCTTATTGGATGTATTCTCTGGTTTTTAATCTGACAAGAATCTGCAGCTAACCTCTTCCAAAAATTATCTTAACTGTTTTTGCTGAGTGTTTTGTTAAGAGAAAAATCTGCCTGGAGTGGAGCCAAAAGAAAGTTTCAGCCGTCATATAAACGATGTTTTACAGAACAAACTGAACCGCAAACTAACCAATCACATTGTACCCTGGTGAGTTTTGCAAAACCACAGTCTAGGTGAGTTAATCAATTGTTCATTGTGTTGCACAGCTCCAGAAGATTAATGGAGTAAACCATGGTTACATCATGGGCTCAGATGAACTGCCTGATCCAAGGTAAACTCAAACAATCTTTCCATTCCTTAGGACCAAAGGTCTCTGCAGCTGATAAAAATCAAATCCTCTAAACCTTCCAGTGTCTTTTCTAGCACTATTCGAGCAAGTGACCACACTTCATTGATCTTGGCTGATCTCAAAAGAAGAAAGTCAGAATGGAGCTTATAAATCTTTAGACAGGAGACCACCAGGAGATCCCAGTATAGAGAGGAACAATTGCAAACCAGTTCCATGTAGTTCTCAAGTACAGGTAGTTTAGTTGACTTACAAACACAATTGGGACATAGATTTTTCCATTGGGAAACCAGGCAGGTGTTCAGTATCACACCTAATTTTACAACATTTTCTCCTCCCATCCTTGAGTCAACAGAATAGTGGACTAGCATCATCATTAGCATCAATACTGGATTAGCCAACTTGCCATGGGACAAGAGTTACACTAATATTGAAGAATTGGTGGAATAGAATCATCAAAGAAGGGATGCCACAAAGGAGGGGCAAAATGACATATGAATGACAAAAGTTAAAATATTTTTTAAATTATTTTAAATAATTAAATTGAATTGTTGAATTGTCCCACGGTGAATTGTCCTGTGGCGAGTTGGCCATGGCGAGTTGGCCTGTGATGAGTTGGCCATGGTGACTTGCAGAGGTGGGTTTCAGCAGGTTCTGACCAGTTCTGGAGTACCGGTAGCAGAAATTTTGAGTAGTTTGGAGAACCGGTAGTAAAAATTCTGACTGGCCTCATCTATTCTCTGCCTCCCAAGTCCCAGCTGATCGGGAAGAAATGGGGATTTTGCAGTAACCTTCCCCTGGATTGAGGAGGGAATGGAGATTTTACAGTAGCCTTCCCCTGCCATGCCCACCAAGCCACGCCCACACAACCGATAGTAAAAAAATTTGTAACCCACCACTGGTGACTTGTCCCATTCTGCCTCTTGCTGACCCAGATGCTTTCTTCTGATGTTCTGTCTTGTCCAGTCACCTGCTAATGGATGACAAAGCCTAAAAGATTTAGGACTAAACTGAAATGATGTCAGATTAAAACCGACATTTTACATTAGCATTTGTGCCAGTAAGGAGGACTTTCAAAAAAGTTAAAGGTTTCCCCTTTCCAGTTGTGTTTAACTCTAGAGGGCAGTACTCGTCTTCCTCTTAGTCGAGGAAGTCAACCCTGCCCGAAGACAATTTCTGTGGTCATGTGGCCAGCATGGCTATATACAAAAGGCTGTTACCTTCCCACTGAAGTGCTATCTATTTATCTACTGGCATTTGCATGCTTTCGAACTGCTAGGTTGGCAGAAGCTGGGGTGAGGATGGAACCTCACCCTGTTGCACAGTGCTTGGGTCTCCAACTTTCCAGCTGACAGCCCAGTGATGGCTTCCTGCTGCTTTATTCCTGGATGAGCACCAAAAAAGGACAACATCAGAAAACTAAGGAGAAATTTTCCTGACAGTGAGAACAATAAGCCAGAATAACAGTTTGCCTTCCGAAATTGTTGGTGCTCCATCGCTGGAAGCTTTCAAGAAGAGATTGGAAAGCCACTTGTCTGGAATGTAATAGGGTCTCCTGCTTGAGTAGGGGTTGGACTAGAAGACCTCCGAGGTCCCTTCCAACTCTGATGTTCTATTTTCCAATGTTATGAAGACATTGTAAAAAAGAGAGAGATTGCCAAGGCCTACTGATGTTGCTGTTAGGTTCAAGTGAGGAAAAGCCCATAAGAAATTTTAAGTCAAAATAGCAAAATTTTAACACCATACAGTATTTTCCTGACCTCTTCTCCTACTAGTTTTATAGCAGCTGAAATGTTAACTGCCCTGGTTTTTTTTCCCTCCCAAAGGGCTGAGGAGCGCCAGGAGGAAATGCTCATGAAGCGTTCAAACTGCAAGTTGATTTATGAATTATTGGTTTGAAATCTATCCCCATCTTTAAAGCTCCCAGAAGAGCTAAGAAAAAGCTAAACGCCATAAGAAAGATCGATGAACCGCCATGAAAAGGACAGCAGGAGGGGTAGTGTTCAAAGTAAAGAAGGCTTAAAAGTAAAATGATTTTTACGTTAAGGTCTTTGCCACAAAAGATTCCATCGCTTTGCTTCTGGAATTGGAGAATGGCCGTGGGACCGTTTTGTATCACTCGAGATGAGAAGACTCACTTCTCCCAGCCTCCTTTTCTCAAAACTTCCCAGAATCCCCTCCAGTGGTCAACTGGCCCTCATTGGTAGTTCCCCTTCCCCTTGGAGCCCTTCCTAGACTATCTTGGCAAGCAAAACTCCTGCTTAAAGCTTGATAGTATGGTAGAGTTAATGGCTTTTTTTGAAAAAGCAAAACATTGTAATTAATATGCTGGAGTTTTATTAATAGCAATAGCACTTAGATTTATATATCACTTCACAGAGCTTTTACAGCCCTCTAAGCGATTTACAGAGTCAGCCACTTGCCTCCCAACATTCTGGGTCCTCATTTTACCCACCTCAGAAGGAGGGAAGGCTGAGTCAACCTTGAGACGGTGAGATTTAAACTGCCGAACTGCAGCTAGCAGTCAGTTTAAGTAGCCTGCAGTACTGCACTCTAACCACTGTGCCACCTTCGCTCTTTTAATTAAATTACATATCTAGTTTTTTTATTTGGATGGGCCTCCCAAATGTGTGATATTCAATTTGTCTATAATAGAACATAGAATCGCATGGCTGGAAGGGACCTCAGAGGTCTTCTAGTCCAACCCCCTGCTCAAACAGGAGACCCTATACCATTTCAAATAAATGATTGTCCAGTCTCTTTGGAAAGCCTCCAATGATGGAGCACCCACAACTTCTGAAGACGAGCCATTCCACTGGTTAATTGTCCTCACTGTCAGGAAATTTCTAGGTTGCATCTCTCTTTAACAAGCTTCCACCCATTATATTATAAGCCGGAATTGTAGAAGGTCCTAGAACATATTTTTTCAAGCATGACAGTTTGAACCTGGGTGGACGCCAACTCCCAGAATTCCCCAGCCAACCATGAAGGATGCCCAATTGTACTTTGTAGCATAATAAAAAGAATAGCTTCTTAAATACACTATGAACTATAATTTACCACCTGTAATTTAATTATGTTTGCAGCAAATCTCGCTTTTGTCCTGGCCCTGGTTCACTGGGGCAAAATAAAAGCTTTGGAGATTCAGTAATCCTAATAGCAGAAGTGTTTGCAAAGAGGAGTAAAACAAAATTCAAGATGGTGGTGCAATGGTTGTCTGGAATTTTGAGTCTTCCACAAGGGACACCACTGCCTAATGGAAAGTGAATCTGTAATCTATGCCAATGTTTCTTAACTTCAGCAACTTTAAGAAGTGGGGATGCCAACTCCCAGAATTCCCTTGCCAGCATGTTGGAGAGTTGAAGTCCACAATTATTTCTAGGTTTTGGCAAAATTGGCTCACAATGAACCATTTGTTTGCTTAATGACCGTTGTCAGGTCTGCCATCCTCAGCATACTTCACTTTGATGGCTCCTGCCAAAATGTGAGGAGGGGAGAGATTGGGGAGGTAGGAGGGGGAACAACAGTGTGAGGTGTCAATCTGGAACAGACCAGCTGATCAAGGAGGGAACCATGAGAACGGAATGCAAAACTCCACCAAAGAGGCGCCAGACCTCAAAACCATTCCCAAAACGTCTAATTCGAATTTCGTTGGACGCTGACGGATTGGTCAGTGGGGAGGACCAGAGAAGAGGGGAAAAGGCAGGTTTTGTACGGGAATATTCAGATCCAGCTTTGCTTATGCTGCAACCATTTGACTTTAGTAAAAGGAAACCTTTCACTTTAAAAATGGAGTCAAGGGTCTTTCTTTCCCAAAGGCTCCGGTTGGGATGAGCCTGACAACCATGGTCTTCACTTAAAGACTGTGGTGATCACTTTACAACGGTGTAGTTCATTGAACAACCGCTGCAAAATGAAAATTGGGTTGGTCAAATTGATGACCCTTTATCAGACCATCCTGACTTACTTATTATTTATTTATTTATTAGTTTGATTTATATGCCTCCCTTCTCCGGAGACTCAGGGCGGCTTACAGTGCTTTTTAAGCAATAGCCTTCATACTTTTGTATATACCTGCTTAGTAGGGCTTTCACCCCCCCACCCACCCCCCAAGCAGTGTTCTATTTTATACAAAGTCAGCTTATTGCCCCCACAAACCGGGTCCTCATTTTACCTACCTCAAAAGGATGGAAGGCTGAGTCAACCTTGAGCCTGGTGAGATTTGAACTCGCAGTAATTGCAGGCAGCTGGCAGCTAAGTACTACTTTACTACAGCAGCAGTTTAGTCCACTGCGCCACCAGGCTCTTACGATCACGATGGGCAGGTTCCATTAAGTTGAGGGTTACCTGTATTGGCTTTTCTGGCTGATGAGGCTGAGCCTGGTCCCCGACCTTTCTGCTGGGCTGTCTCTGAACTCCTGAGAAGACTGAATCCAGCAATGTTGTACGGGTTGTTCTCAGAGCCACACAAGAGCGCTAGCTGGTTCAGCCCGCAATGCTGTTGGTGTTTGAACCTGGAATTTTTGGCTCAAGGCTGAAACTGCAAAACTGGGAGTGCTCAGGGAGGCAACAAGTAAGGGGCTGAAACAAGATCAACTGAAAAAAGTCTTCAGCACTGAGTGATCATGCTGATATCACAGAAATGGTCTATGACAGGGATCGGCAACCTTAAGCACTCAAAGAGCCATTTGGACCCATTTCCCACAGAAAAGAAAACATCGGGAGCCACAAAAACCTTTTGACATCTAAAATGAAGATAACACTGCATACATCACTTTTTACCTTTATGCTATGCATAAAAAAAACTATAGCGTGCTGCATTTATGAAATCAATAACCTACAGAGAAACCACATTTTTATTTCTGCATGCAACAAAATATTTTGAACTCTGAAAAAAAAAGATGGGCCAAAAAGCTCAATAAATCACGTGCCAGCAGATGTCACACATTGGCAGTTGTGATGCATATTTTGAGTGACAGGGGGCCGCAGCAGAGGGATGATAGAGCCACATGCGGCTCCAGAGCCACGGGTTGCAGACCCCTGGTCTAAGAGATTGAGGTCACTTGGGATCAGATCACATTGAGACAGAGTTTCTCCATCCAAATAACTCCAAGTGCTCCATGAATTGACCTCAAAATACCAGTAGTTATTGATGATGATATGTTAATTTCTCTGACCAGATAAACCCTACCTTCAGACAGAATACCGAAAGAGGAAAAATATGCTTGAAGACTTTTGAACCAACCCTCCTTGAGAACACAACTATTTAAGTGAAAAGGGTTAGACTTGCATCCCATTTCTGGCTAATCTGGGGACCCTAGGAAGCGATTTACAGTTTGCATATCACCACAAACTTCCCTAAGAAGGACCCCTTAATCGCTCGGAGTAAACTACAGATAGTCCACGATTTACAACAGTTTCTTTTAGGGACAATTTGAAGTTACAGAAGTACTGAAAAAAGAGATTTATGACCATTTATGACATAAGCCTAAGACTGAAAATCAGGCTCGTCAGATGTTGCATCTTTTCTATCCTGCTCGACGGAGTGGAGAGTTGGTCTCTGACAGAAAACCACTTGAAGAAACTAGAAGCATTTGAAATGTGGATTTACAGACGGCTGTTACGTATAAACTGGGTTAACAAAATCACAAATGAGGAGGTGATAAGCCGCCTGGGAAAGCCAAGGGAAATCATCAAAGCCATTAAAAAGCAAAAATTAGAATATTTTGGACATGTGATGTGACACCTGGAAAAATACGGCATCCTTCACTTAATCCTCCAGGGAAAGATGGAAGGCAAATGAGGTCCAGGCAGTAGAAGAACATCATGGCTTCAAAACCTAAGGGACCTGTATAGACAAAACTCAGCAGCGTTTTTTCATGCGGCTGTTGACAAAAATAGGATTGCCAACATGATCGCCAACATCCGATGGCAGAAGAAGAAGAAGAAGACTGTTTTTCACATTTGCGACCATTGCTGCATCCCCGTGGTCATGTGATCAAAATTCAGACTCTTGATCACATGATCATGGGGATGCAGCAATGATCGTAAGTGTGAAAAACGGTCATGCCATAAGGTACGGTGATAAATACGTGGCATATACTTATGACATTTGCAGTGTCCCAAGGTCATGCGATCCTCTTTTGCGGCCTTCTGACAAGCAAAGCCAGATTCACTTCACAACCGTGTTACTAACTTAACACCTGCAGGGGTTCCTCTTAACAACTGTGACAAGGAAGGTCGCAAAAAGGGGCAAAATTCATTTAACAACTGTCTCGCCTAGGAACAGAAATTTAGGGCTCAACTGTGATGGTAAGTCGAGGAGTATCTTGATGGTTTAAAATCTGGAGCATCTTTTGCAAGGCAGATCCAGGTGAGGCTGCCTCCTATGCCATTGGAGAGGCCTTCTGGCACATTCCGTCTGATCCCAAGTTCCTGGGCAAGATTTTGCTTCTTTCTTCTTCCCATCCGTGCCCCGGAAGAACCAAGAGAGCAGGCTCCTGTGGTGTGGTTGTTCAGAGCAGCTGGGCCGGCCTTCTGCAGCGCTCCAGGTGCGTCTGGAGAAGAATTGCTGTGCGGTGCCAGGATGATGGCTCCCTCGGGGGACCATCACTTTGGCACCAAAAGGACAGGGATGAAGCCTTTTCATTTGCTGCCCAAGATCAGCTAACATCCGCGGCCAAGACTTTGGATGGAGAGAAAAAAGCAGAAGCATTTTCTCCCTGGATCGCTCGGCTGCAGCTTGGAAAAAGCACCTTTGAAGTCACAGAGAGGTGTTGCTTATGCGTTCCGCACCCATCAAAATTATTTTTTTCATGGTTTTTTTCATGCATCGCCCAGCCCTAGAAACTGATTTTATGTTTTCAAAGTATTATGAAGGAGAACATTTGTTAGTATCTAGACAAAATCAGTGGCACATAAATCACATAAATAATAAGTAAACAAATAAATAAGCAGTTGCCCGCATGTTGCAAATAGTCACAGTGAGAATGCTCCATATTAGGGGAAATCTGTACAAAATGAAAATAAGGCAACAATGCCTTTTATTGTGCTAAACTTGTAGAGATCTGACATTACTGAAGAGAGAAATGGGGACTTCTGAACAAAATGTGTATATATAAACTGTAGAATAAATTTTTAGAAAAAACTGTGCAAGTTTGATCAGCTGAATTTATCCTACTTGCAAAAAAAAAAAATGGAAGAAACAATAATTAACCCACTCACCCATCCCTAGTTTAATTTTTTTTAATGTTCTATAAGGCAAGCAGAAACAAGATAACACCCCAGAACAATGTATTTCATATTCAATCATAGGTTATTATTGTTATTATGACTTATACTTCTATAATATTTCCAAATCTGATAAAAAATATGACTCATTTCTTTGAGATGTCAGTATTTTAATTTTATCATATACTTTATCACTGAATTTTATTGCATCCAAAAACCATTGACCTTACTTTAGCATGCCAATTCTTCAATGATTTGGCATGCTTATTTGGAAATTTCACACTTTGAGCAGTCCTTTTCTTCAATGCAATATCAGTGAGTAATTTCCCTCAAAAACTATAGTTATTCCTACTTTGGAATATATTTTACTTCTTGTTTGGTTATTCTTCTAACCTAACTTAATGTGTTTCAACCTTGGTAATTTTAAGCTGTGTGGAATTCAGCTCCCAGAATTCCCTAGCCAGCTTGTTGGCTGGGGAATTTTGGGAGCTGATGTCCACACAGGCTGGCTGGGGAATTCTGGGAACTGATTTCTCCACATACCGACTGGGGAATTCTGGGAACTGAAGTCCATACAGGCTGGCTGGGAAATTCTGGGAACTGATTTCTCTACATGCTGTTTAGGGAATTCTCGGAACTAAAGTCGACACATCTTCAAGTTGCTGAAGTTGACAAACTCTGTTCCAACTATCTCTTCCCTATTTAGCAATTGAGGCAAATTCAAAGCTCACTTTGAAAAGAAGATCTGCAGTCTTTGCAGCTGAGCATTGCCCCAAGGCCTCCTCAACCCCAGGCGAGGTTAAATGAGGGCAAGTGGCAGATCTCTGCCATCCTGCCCTACTTGCCAAAGGATGATTCTGCGATGGGGTGATTAAAAGGCCCCGGTGTCTGTCTCGCTGGGTGACGCCATTCCTCTCTGCTCCCAGCGCCTTCCTTTGTGAAACTCAGGGACATCCCTGAATTTTTCCTGCCTTCTCTTCCCTAGAAGGGAATCTGGGAAGACACAGAGCCTTAATTGCCAGGGGAGACTGCACCATGCAGTGTTTTGGCTTCCTTTGAGAGAGAATGGAGCCCCATCACCCTCACCTTGATGCCAGGGGGAGATTTAGAAACAGCCTCCCCCATCCCAGCAATTATGTTCTGGCAGTGGCCCTGATGTAATTAAGTTGTTTATTCTGTCATGATTTAATAAATTCCAACCTTCCTTCTTAAAAGACTCCTTGAGTCATCCCCTTCCAACAGGGGCAGCCGTGGCCATGGCTGTTAAAACACTTTTGCATTAACTGGTGGCTCCAAGTGATATTTTTGGTGAGGTTCAGTCTAGTGATTTTTGCAGGCCATCATGGAATGCTTAATGGTTGCCTCCAGCACCCCAGTTCAAAGGCTTCCACCCTTCTCTTTTTCAGAGGCCAAGTTTCACAGCCATAAGTAGCAATTGCAAAAATCATTGCGTTAAGTAATCTGCATTTGTAGGATCCAATCTGGGTTGGTTACTGCGAGACCAGAGGTTTAGTCTTCTGAGCTTTCGGATTCATGCTGGTGCCCATCTTCAGGGAACTTCTCTCTCACCAGAATGTGTGCTTTGGGCTATTCTATATATAGTATTTATATAGTCACCACACTACAAAAAAGATGTTGAGACTCTAGAAAAAGTGCAGAGAAGAGCAACCAGGATGATTAGGGGACTGGAGGCTAAAGCATACGATGAACGGTTGCAGGAACTGGGCATGGCTAGTCTAGTGAAGAGAAGGACCGGGGAGACATGATAGCAGTCTTACAATACTTGAGGGGTTGCCAAGAGAGGATGGGGTCAAGCTGTTTTCCAAAGCACCTGAAGTCCAGACAAGGAATAATGGATGGAAACTGACCAAGGAGGAGGAAATAAGGAGGAATTTTCTGACAATGAGAACAATCAACCCATGGAACAGAAGTTGCCTTCAGAAGTTGTGGGAGCTTCATCACTGGAGGCTTTCAAGGGGAGATTGGACTGCCACCTGTCAGAAATAATGTAGGGTCTCCTGCTTGGGGGTGGGGGTTGGACTAGATGACCTACAAGATCCCTTCCAACTCTATTAATCTGGTGCCTGGTTGTGTATAGATTTTTAGTTGTTGATTGGGGTATTGATGGCTGATGACAGCTTGGAAGACTAAATCTCTGCTCCCGGTGATTGACTCAGATTGGCTCTTGCAAAGATACTTTTTCATAATTGTGTCAATTGCAAATGGTTGCTAAACAAGGTAGTTGCTAAATGAGGGGTACGTGGAATGAATAACTGTGGGGCCTATTTGAGTTCCAGAAGAATTTGGGAAATAAAGTTGGTGCTAGGAGCTTTCTAAGTATAAAAAAATAATAACGTTAACTTGTTAGAAATTCTGTTTATATAAAGCACCACACAGAGCAAACAAAGAGTACAGTCACCATGTGCTTTACTGCTCAACTATATATTTGTAACAGGAAACTCAACTCAGAACAAAAGAGCGTAGAGTCTAGACCAGTGACGGCTAACCTTTTCTGGACCGCGTGCCCAAAGCACGCTCAAACCCCCCAAATGCAATGCGTGCGTGGCCCCCATGCATGCGCCCCGCCCCCATGCATGCATGTGAAAAGGCCCCGCACACGCTGTGCATGTGTGCGGAGCTCCCGCACATGCGCCCTGCCCCCCATGCATGCGTGGCAGAGAGCTGATGACCAGTTGGCCGGCAGGAGATGCACACACATGCACAGCAGAGCTGAACTGGGGCAACAGCGAGAGGGTGCTGTGTGCCACCTATGGCATGTGCGCCATAGGTTCGCCCTCCCACAACTTTTGAAGGCAAGCTGTTCCACTGGCTGATTGTTCTCATTGTCAGGAAATTTCTCCTTAGTTCCAGGTTGCTTCTGTCCTTCTCTCTTCCATCCAACATTTCTTGTCTTGCCTTCTGGTGCTTTGGAAAATAGGTTGATCCCCTCTTTTTTTTTTTTTTTAATTTCTATACCGCCCTTCTCCAAATAGGACTCAGGGCGGTGCACAGCCAAAGTAAAAACAGAACATACAAAATTTAAAAACAGTATTAAAATAATTAAATATTTTGGCCGTAAATTAAAACAACCCAATTTAAAATCAATTTAAAATTTAACTCAAGCCAGCCCAGCTAGTTGAAATAAATAGGTTTTCAGGGCCCGACGAAAAATCCGGAGGTCTGTTATTGTACGTAACTCTGGGGGAAGGTTGTTCCAGAGGGTGGGCGCCGCCACAGAGAAGGCTCTCCCCCTGGGGGTCGCCAGCCGACATTGTCTGGCGGACGGCACCCTGAGGAGGCCCACTCTGTGCGAGCGTACTGGCCGGTGGGAGGCTATTGGTGGCAGAAGGCGGTCTCGTAAGTACCCCGGCCCTAAGCCATGGAGCGCTTTAAAGGTGGTCACCAACACCTTGAAGCGCACCCGGAAGACCACCGGGAGCCAGTGCAGCTCGCGCAGGAGAGGTGTCACATGGGAGCGCCTCGTCGCCCCCATAATCCCCCGCGCGGCCGCATTCTGGACCAGCTGGAGCCTCCGGGTGCACCCCAGGGGGAGCCCCATGTAGAGAGTGTTGCAGTAGTCCAGGTGGGAAGTGACGAGTGCCTGAGTGACTGTGCGTAGAGAGTCCCGATCTAGAAAGGGACGCAACTGGTGTATCAGGCGAACCTGATAAAAAGCCCCCCTGGCCACGGCCGTCAAATGGTCTTCTAAAGATAACCGTGCGTCCAGGAGGACGCCCAAGTTACGAGCCCTCTCCATGGGGGCGAGTGATTCGCCCCCAATAGCCAGCGATGGCGTCAGCTGGCTATATCGGGACGCTGGAAGCCACAGCCACTCGGTCTTGGAGGGGTTGAGTCGGAGCCTGTTTCTCCCCATCCAGGCCCGCACGGCCTCCAGGCACTGGGACAGTGCCTTCTTTGTGGCAGCCCCTCAAATAATGGAACACTGCTATCACGTGTTCTTCTTTTCACTAGACTAGACATTCCCAATTCCTGCAACTGTTCTTCATATGTTTTAGCTTCCTATCCTCTAATCATCTTTCTTGGTCTTCTCTGTACCCTTTCTGGAGTCTCAACAGCTTTTCTATATCGTGGTGACCAAAACTGGATGCAGTGTTCCCAGTATGGTCCTATCAAGGGCTTATAAAACGCTACTAAGACTTCATATGATCTTGATTCTATCCCTCTGTTAATGCAGCCTAGGATTGCATTGGCTTATTTGGTGGCTGTAGCACATTGCTAACTCATATTTAAGTGATTGTCCATTAGGACTCCAAAATCCCTCTCACAATCTGTTGAAATCCATCTGGATTTTGAGCCTATCTTCTGAGGTATTGGTTATTCCTGCCAGTGTAGTGTTGTCTCCAAATTTGATGAATTCCCGTTCTATTCTCTCATCTAAATCATTTACGAAGAAGTTGAACAAATATCAGTAATGGGTGCATCTTTGGCAGAATTGAAGGACCAGGTTGGAGGCAGATTATCCTGGAGAAGGTCTATCTCTGTGCCTATGGAGATTCTCAGTCATCCAAGTCATGGTTGTCCCACAGGTGCTTTTCAAGAGGCAATTGGACTTTCTGGTTTTTCTTTGAAGATGTTTCACTTCTCATCCAAGAAGCTTCTTCAGCTCTGATTGGATGGTGGGGAATGGAAGGATTTATACTCATTGCAGACAGCTGGACATTTGCATTTTTTTATTGTTAAGGTCACCTGGGGATTTATCTGTGTCCTCAGGGTCACCTGAGTGGTGCAAATGGGTGTGGAGCTTTCTTGGAACTGTTGAAAGGACTGTGTTGTAGATTGGAGATAGATGATGTCCTATCCTTCCCCCTCTGTTGAGGGAGGGGCTGTTCAATTTGGACATAGATGGCCTCTTTGACCCCTCTTTCAAACCAGGGGTCCTCTCTGTCCAAAAGGTGGACTTTGCTTTCTTCCAAAGAGTGGCCTTTGTCTTTTAAATGCAAATGCACTGCTGAATCTTGTCCTGATGGGTTTGTTCTCCTATGTTGTACCATCCAGTCAGAGCTGAAGAAGCTTCTTGAATGAGAAGCGAAACATCTTCAAAGAAAAACCAGAAAGTCCAGTTGCCTCTTGAAAAACGCACCTTTGGGATGTCTATCTCTGTGGGTTTTTAAAACTGAGGTTGTTTTAAAACCAACCAATCAATCAACCAATGCAACTCCCTTGAGAAGACCATCATGCTGGAAAGAGTGGAAGGAAAGAGAAAAGGATGATGGGGAGAATGGTGGTGGATGGATTCCATCAGAGAAGCGATGGGGTCATTGTTGGAAGATCTGAACATCCAGGTCGAAAAGGGATGGTCCTAGAGAAGATTCATCTATGTGGACTCTAAGCATCAGCACTGACTTGATGGTACATAACCAATCCATTTTAAAAACGAGCCATTTCATTTTATTAAAAATGTAAAAGGATTGATTCCAGCCTGGCCCCAGGGGTCTCTGCAGCCAGTCCCATGCCAAGACCACCCCCTCCCACACAAAGAGACCCCCGTTTGCTTTCTCCCACCCCAAACATCTCTTGTGTAAAGGGCAGCGCCCCAAATCTCTGAATCATTGGGTTAATGGCAGAAAGGAAACTTCTTTCCAGCAGATGGGGGAAACGCTCTCATATTCTTTTTACATTTCAAGAAGGGCTGTATGTACAATTCCTCCTTGTATGTTGCATATTTTAGGTTGTTTTGTTTTGCTTTTTTTAAAACAGAGAAACCTAACCAAAACACAAAACAAAACTCAGAACAATTCCATTCTTAATAGCTAAAAAATAAATAAAAATGAAGTAGTTGTGTTTATTTAAAACCGGTCCCCTGCCCGGTTTTGCAAAATAAAACTGGATAAAAATAAACAGCTAGAATAAGCAGAAAAGTCATTTTTTGAAAGGAGAAAACAATGAGCCCTGAAAGGGAGCTCCAGCCAAGGGAGAGGCGGCTGTGTCTACATTTCCCTTTTGACTTAACAGCTCCAGACTGTTGTCTCCATGAGGTGAGTTCCTGCTTGCATGATTCATTACCAAGATGAACTTATCAACAAATTGCAACTTGCATGCCCATCGCGGCTCTCCGCAGGATGATTGACTTCTGCCAGGTTTGCCTACGGCAGGGCACGAGGAGCAGAGCCAATTGCCACCCTCAATGGCTGACTTGCATTTAGACCCGCGTCTTCTCCCAAAGTGCATCCCTTCACACACACTGTGTGTGCCCCAAGCTTTAAACCCTGGTTTGATTCAGCCTGCTTTATTGAACGAACCAGGATGGGGTAGATTTCCTTCACAAGCTATTTTGGGATCACAATTTGCAAACCACAAGGGTCAAAGAGCATCACAGTGGCAATGTTGGTGCAACACTGAAGGCCCAAACCAGCTACAGGTAATCCTCGACTTACAACCACAACTGAGCCCAACATTTCTGTTGCTAAGCGAGACAGTTGTTAAGTGAATTTTGTCCCATTCTTGCCACAGTTGTTAAATGAATCACTGCAGTTGTTAAGTTAGTAACGCAGTTGTTAAGTGAATCTGGCTTCCCAGAATATAGCATAGCACAGAACAGAACAAAATTAGAATAGAATGGAATAGAACAAGAATAGACGATTGATTGATTGATTGATTGATTGGTTCGATTTATATGCCGCCTTCTCCGGAGACTCAAGGCGGCTTACAATGCGTTAAGCAATAGCCTTCATACTTTTGTATATACCTGCTTAGTAGGGCTTTCACCACCACTCCCAAGCGGTGTTCTTTTTTATACAAAATCAGCTTATTGCCCCCACAGTCCGGGTCCTCATTTTACCTACTTCGAAAGGATGGAAGGCTGAGTCAACCTTGAGCCTGGTGAGATTTGAACTTGCAGTAATTGCAGGCACTGGTGATACTTAACAGCACTTTAGTCTGCTGAGCCACCAAGGCTCTTAGAATAGAATAGCGTAGCATAGCATAGAACTAGAATAGAATAGAATAGAATAGAATAGAATAGAATAGAATAGAATAGAATAGAATAGAATAGAATAGAATAGAATAATTGTGATGGCGAATCTATGGCACACTTGCCAGAGGTGTCATACAGCACCCTCTCTAATGGCACACAAGCCGTTGCCCCAGTTCAGCTTCGCTGTGCATGTCCACGTGCTTCCCACTGGCCAGCTGGTCTTCGGATTTCTGCCGCGCATGCACAAGGGGAGGGGCAGGGGGGCACGCATGCATGCATGGGGGGGCAGGGCATGGGGAGGGCGTGCACCAGTGGTGGGTTTGGGTGAACCAGTAGTGGCAGTGGTGGGAGACTCCGCCTCCGCCCATCAGCCCGGACGTCATCACGGACACTCTGCGCTTGCATTCGCGCACACATGCGTGCGCTTTGGGCACTCTGTCCAGAAAAGGTTAGCCATCACTGGAATGGAAGCTGGTTGGCAGCTTAGTCCAGCCTCCTGCTGAAGGAGAACCTCTCCTACCTCAGACAAGTGATTTAGCTTGTCAGAAGGTCACAAAAGGGGATCACATGACCCCGGGGCACTGCAACCATCTTAAATATGTCAGTTGCTAAGGGTCCAAATTTTGATCACATGACCATGAAGATGCTGCAATGGTCATAAGTGTGAAAAACAGTCATAAGTTCTGTTGTAACTTCGAACGGTCATTAAACGAAGTGTGGTAAGTTGAGGTCTACTTGTATTGCCTACCACCAATGCCTGGACACTGGGGCTGTCCGAGTGTTTCTGTGTGTTGCCTGAACCCATTTCTGAGGCTGGGCGAGTGCATTCCAGGCTGCATTTGATGCTTCTGCCCGTCCGGCTGGTGCTTCGCCTCGTCCGCCTCTTTTCTAAACAATTCTGCTTTGAAAGGGAAAAAGCTGCAGCCAGCGTGTCTGATTCCTTCGTCCGGACAACATCCGATCGGCCACATTATCAGGTCTTGTGGGGACTTATCAACAGACAGAGTTAAACAAGCTCGTGTTTATCTGGGAGAAGCTGTATCAATTGCGCCGGGGACAAAGAACTCGCTGGCACCAAGCAAATCTCTTGCTGGCATGGGAAAGGGACGGGACAGGACGGGGCCAGCAAAGAGGTGCTGTGTGGAGAAAGTCACCAAGAAGCAGGGCTGTATTCCCACCATACACACACATACATGGTCTCGGGAGCAGGCGGATCTTGCAAGAACCAAGAATCCGTGGTCCCAAAAAGGCACTTTTTCAAAAGGCATCTGGACTTTCTTATTTTTTTTCCTTTGAAGAGGTTTCACTTCTCATCCAAGAAGCTTCTTCTGTTCTGATTTAAATCCTTCCATTCTCCACCATTCAATCAGAACTGAAAAAGCTTCTTGGATGAGAAGCGAAATGTTTTCAAGGAAGTCCAGTTGCCTTTTGAAAAAGTGCCTTTGGGACAACCATGACCTGGTTGATGGAGGATCTCCGTAGACTGGAGGGTTGGAGGGTTGGGGTATCATCAGGCCAGGGGTCTTAGGGAGGCCCTGGAGGTTCTTCCCTCGAAGGACAGGTGCCTTTCTTCCAGCTGCACAGGACCTGCGAAATTCCTGCAGACTCTCTACCAGGGAGAGGCCACCCATCCAAAGGGGCCGCTGGTGTCATTTTTACGGGGCACACAGGGTGGGAATCACATTAGCTGTGTTGAATGAAGATGAATTAAATGACAGATCTGGTCTGGGGTGAGCATGAAAGGGGCCATGGGCTCAGGGGCTGCTTTGGGACAGCCCAGGGAAACCCCCAATCCTCTGGCTCGCTCTTTTCGTCTTGGGATCCAGAGAAAAGGAGAAAAGTTACTGGCTGAGATTCCAAGGATGTTTGTTCCTTTGACAAGACGCAATGGGGCTTGATCTAGCCCTGTGCTTCTCAAATTTAGCAACTTTTAAGATGCATGGACTTCAACTCCCAGAATTCCCCAGCTTGTTTGGAGAGGGTAGGGCTGGGCAGGGGGAAAGGAGGGAGGGACAGAAGGAAGGAAGGAAGGAAGGAAGGAAGGAAGGAAGGAAGGAAGGAAGGAAGGAAGGAAGGAAGGAAGGAAGGAAGAGGTAGGGAGGGAAGGAAGGAAGGAAAGAAGAGGGAGGAAAAAAAGGGGAGGGAGGAAGAAAGGAAGGGAGGGAGGAAGAGGTAGAGAGGGAGGGAAGAAAGGAAGAGGGAGGGAGGAAGAAAGGGGAGGGAAGGAAGGAAGGAAGAGGGAGGAAGGAAGGGAAGAAGAGGGAGGGAGGGAGGGAAAGAGGAAGAAAAGGGGAAGGAAGAGGGGAGGGAGGGAGAAAGAAAGGGGAGGGAAGGAAGGAAGAGGGAGGGAGGGAGAAAGAAAGGAGGGGAGGGAGGGAGGGAGGGGACCAAGAGATCTGTGGGCTTCCCTTAAGGCCTGATTCTGCCACCTTCCGGATTCTCCAAAGGCATCCTAGAGGCTGCTGCAAATCCTGATTCCCGCATCGCTGTTGCACTGCCCGTCTGCTTTTTTCACTTTCTCTCTGGTTCCCCCATGGTGGGATACCCCCACCCCGCATTCCTGCCCCTTTCTAGGCCTGGCCTGAAGATGCTTTTCCTGGGAGGAAGAGCTTGGTAATTGAAAAGGAGGACTGAACCAAACGAATCCCATCCCTGGCTAATCTTATTTCCTCTGGCATTGCGTAGACGGTCGGGGGGTGGGGGGCAGGCTTGGCCCTTGTCCAAAGCCTCAGATTAATCTGGTGCAGAAGGAGATGGTGGCTCCAGAGATCCTGGGGGTGGGGGTGGGGGCAGCTCAGGAGGGAGGGGTGCAGGAGGAAGAGAAGAAGCTCCGCTGGGCGCCTTTTCCTGCAGGGGCCCTTCTTCCACGGAAACTGGTGGGGAGTCAGGCCAGATAAGGCTGCAGCCCCTTCCCTAAGTGGGCAGGAGAAGGGAAGGGGGGGTCACATGTGGTCTGGAGGTTTCTGGTTGAGGCAGCTGGAAGGGGCCACTCTCCGGCCCCAGGAGCGCTTCTTGAACTCTTGGGGGTTTTGGAGACGGACAGGAAAAACCCTCTTCGTATCTTATCCTTCTGGCCGGGTTGTTTGCACAGCCTGAGGCTGGAGACAGGACATTGACCTATGGGGAGGGGGCTGAAGTCAAGGCGGGAGGTGGGAGAGTCACCAGGCACACACACGGCTGGCTGGCGTGGGAAGCTTGCACACAGAAGAGGAGGAGGACCTCCAAAGGCCATGCAGCAGGTTCTCTAGTGCAGGGGTCTCCAACCTTGGCAACTGTAGGCCTGGCAGACTTCAACTCCCAGAATTCCCCAGCCAGGACTGAGGATTTGGGTGGCCAAAAGGCTTTAGAACAGTGTTTCTCAACCTTGGTAGCTTGAAGATGGGTGGACTTCAACTCCCAGAATCCCCCAGCCAGCGCTGCTGGCTGAGGGATTCTGGGAGTTGAAGTCCACCCATCTTCAAGCTACCAAGGTTGAGAAACACTGCTTTAGAGGAAGTCCTTGACATACAACAGTTCATTTAGTGACCGTTCAAAGTTACGATGACACTGAAAAAAGGGACTTACGACCATTTCTCACACTTATGACCATTTCATCATCTCCCTGGTCACGTGATCAAAATTCAGGTGCATGGCAACTGACTCATATCTATGACGGTCGCAGTTTCCCGGGGTCACCCTTTTGTGACCTTCTGACAAGCAAAGTCAATGGGGAAGCTGGATTCACTTAACAACCGTATGACTGTGGTGATTCACTTAACAACGGTGGCCAGGTGGTAAAATGGGGTCAAAGTCACCTTAACAACTGTCTCACTTAGTAAGAGATTTTATAAGGGGTTCCATTGTGGTCGTAAGTTGAGGACTGCCCGTATTCCCTTCACTGACTGACTCAGCAAAACATAGAAAGAGAAAACTGACCGCAGAAAAAGACCCAGTGCTTTTGAGAGTTTTGTTTGTTTTTGTTTCCTTTTAGTTTATTATTTCTAATTTTGATTTATGTATCTATTATTTTATTATTATTTTGATTTAATGTATTTTTTTTTAATATTTGTTGGGTGATAGGCAAGACTATGGGATGTGGTGGCTCAGTGGCTAAGATGCTGAGCTTGTCAATGGAAAGGTCGGCAGTTCAGCAGTTCGAATCCCTGGTGTCGTGTAACGGGGTGAGCTCCCGTGACTTGTCCCAGCTTCTGCCAACCTAGCAGTTTGAAAGCACATTAAAAAAATGCAAGTAGAAAAATAGGGACCCCCTTTGGTGGGAAGGGAACAGCGTTCCGTGCGCCTTTGGCGTTGAGTCATGCCGGCCACATGACCATGGAGACATCTTCGGACAGCGCTGGCTCTTTGGCTTAGAAACGGAGATGAGCACTGCCCCCTAGAGTGGGGAACGACTAGCACGTATGTGTGAGGGGAACCTTTACCTTTAGGCAAGACTCTTTCAAGCAGGGTCTGCTTCAAAGTTGGAATTTCACTGAAGTGCAGAGCGTGAATATTTCCGAAGCTCAGCAAAGAGGAGCTTTGTCTCAGCCTTTGCTTCGCATGCTAATTGACTTGTGCCGAGAATGTTTAATTAAGCACATGTGGGAGGGATCCATTTTCTGGTGCAAATGAAGACAATGTTCCCCCATTTTTTCCCCCCTCGTAATAAATTAGTGTAAAAATCTGTAATCACAGCCTTTAACAACTTCCTAGGAATAGGCCAAGAGACGAAGTTGTGTGAGGAAAATAAACCATCTTGTTCATTTGGGCTGGATTGAAACCAAATGCTTGATGGTATAATTAAAAAAATGCTTTCCTTCAGGATGAGAACGAGGAATCTTCGTGGCCTTAGAGATGCAAACTTTCCCTTTTTTTATAATGCTGGTGTTCTAAAGCAGCTGGCATCAGAGGTGACCAGTTCAGATCTTAGTGCCAGACAGCTATTTTTCTGTCATTTTTTTTCTCCTAGTGCAGAGGTCTTCAAACTTGGCAGCTTTAAGACTTGTGGACTTCAACTCCCAGAATTCTCCATAGCATAGCTGGCTGGAGAATTCTGGGAGTTGAAGACCACAACTCTTAAACCTGCCAAGCTTGAAGACCTCTGTCCTAGTGGTTCTCATTTGAGGAAAGGATATTTCTTTGGAAATGTATTTCAAAAGAGAAGATAATTTCAGCATGATTCTCATTTCAAATTTTATTACTTTATCAAAATATAAAAGACAAAGAAAACTGAAAATAATGGGAAAGAGAGGAGGAAAAGGGGAAGAGGAAAAGGTGAAAAAAAAAAAGCATTGAGTAGACAGGAAAACAAAAGTTGAGTAGGCAGGCCAACAAAGGTGCGTATAGTCATTACTATGATTTTCCCAATTGCAATGTATGGCTGTGAAAGTTGGACCATAAGGAAGGCTGAGCGCCAAAGAATTGAGGCCTTTGAACTCTGGTGCTGGAGAAGACTCCTGCGAGTCCCTTGGACTGCAAGGCGATCCAACCGGTCAGTCCTAGAGGAGATCAACCCTGACTGCTCTTTAGAAGGCCAGATCCTGAAGAGGAAACTCAAATACTTTGGCCACCTAATGAGAAGGAAGGACTCCCTGGAGAAGAGCCTAATGCTGGGAAAGATTGAGGGCAAAAGAAGAAGAGGACGGCAGAGAACGAGGGGGCTGGATGGAGTCATTGAAGCAGTCAGCGTGAGCTTAAATGGACTCTATAGAGGACAGGAAGGCCTGGAGACGACTTCAGACACGACTTCGCAACTAACAACAACAACGAAAGGCAGGAAAAACCAAATGTACAGGTACAGATTAGGCAAAACCTGGCTCCAAAGCAGGAACGGTGAGAGGGACCTTGGAGTCCTAGTGGACGAGTGCTTAAACATGAGCCAGCCGTGTGCGGCAAGAGCCAAAAAAGCCAATGCAATCCTTGGTTGTATAAACAGAGGCATAGAATCGAAATCACGTGAAGACTATACCGAGTACCGCTTTATAAAGCCTTAGTAAGGCCATACCTGGAATACTGCATCCAGTTTTGGTCACCACCTTACAAAAAAGAGATGGAGTGTTATGTATTGATACTTTTCAGCGGGAGTTTCAAACCTGCCTAAGTTTCTGATTGGCTGACAGTCCCTCCAGGATTGTATATAAGGAGGGCTGCAGCCTCTGAGTTTTTGCTGAAGTCTCACTGTATATTAAAGAGCTGTTGTCACTTGCTTGCTTGTGCCTCTCGTTATTCCCAAACCACTTCATTGGCGACGAAGGTGGGATTGAGGCCACAAGAAGCCAACCAGTGAGACCACGAGCTTCAGCTAGGTGACAAGGCGAATTACAGGAGGCATACTGAACATGTCTGCCTACGTTCCGCCCAAGCCTTTTGATCCAACCCGCGAAAAATGGGTCTCGTACCTAACGAGGTTCGAATGCTCGCTTGAAGCCAGCGACATGCAGGGTCTCTCCGCTAATCGAAATCCTAAGCCACTGCGGACCGGATGTGTCGAGATGGCCGAGTCACTGTGTGAGCCAACGCCGGTCCAGACCGTCTCCTGGGACACCCTGATGGCAACTCTCCGGGCTCACTACGCTCCCGTGCCCTCCAAGTTCATGCAACGATACCAACTCAGACAGCGCATTCAACGAGAGGGAGAACCGGTCAGCGCGTACATGGCCAGCCTGAGAAAAGCCGCAACTCATTGCGACTATAGAGACTTGGACGATGCGTTGCTTGAGCAACTAATCTGCGGTGTTCGGTACATTAGGCTACAACGGCGCCTGCTCGCCAAGCCTGATTTGACGCTTGCTGGAGCCCTAGACGAGGCCAGGGCTCATGAAGCTTCCACAAAAGCTGCAGAAATGCTGCAGCGTCCGCTGACCAGCAAAGACAGTCCCAAGTCTGCCCCGGTGCACAGGGAAGACGCCGGATCCAGCTCGGTGTCCGAGTCAGATGAGGATATCTTCCGAACGGAGCACCAGAGAAAAAACACAGGCAGCCCCCGGCGAAGCTGTCCTAGCTGTGGCGGGCACCATGATAGACTGTCCTGCAAATACAGAGAGGCTGTTTGCAGGCGTTGCGAGAAAAAAGGGCACCTGGCGCGAGTCTGTAGAGCTATTCTGCCTAGAAAACACCAACCATGTGAGCGCCACAGCCAACCAGAATCGACGTGCCAGAAGCATCCAATGAGAGACGGCGGCGCGAAAAAACGGCGCGAATTCAAACCGCGAGATGGCCGCAGCATACACATAGACCAGGCCAGCACGGCGATCGAGGACAAAGTCAGCACGGTGGTCGAAATCAATGGCAAGCCATGCTCAATAGAGATCGACACCGGATCAGCTCTCTCCATAATGTCATGGGCAACCCTAAAGACCCTCCTGCCGTCATTCTGCGCATCCTAGACTACCAGGGGAACCGAGTCCCCCTCGAAGGAGTAGGCACGTTCTGAGTCATCTACGGAGACTTCGAAGAAGACCTGCCGCTGACCATCGTCACGAAGCAGCTGCCTAGCCTTCTAGGCATGGGGTGGTTCCGAGCCCTCGGAATGGGCTTCACCGGGGTCCACCAGATGTCCAAGCCATCACTAAAGGACAGTCTCCTGACCGAGTTTCAGGACGTCTTCGGGGACACGTTGGGCAAGTATGTGGGGACCCCTATCTCCCTTAATTTAGACCCCAACGTAGCCCAAATAAGACTCAAAGCCAGACGGGTGCCATTCGCATTGAAACCAAAGATCGATGCGGAACTGGACAAATTAATTAAACAAGGGGTGTTGGTTCCCGTTGACCATGCAAAATGGGAAACCCCCATAGTGACCCCAGTAAAGGCTGACGGCTCAATTAGGATTTGCACCGACTACAAGTGCACGATCAACAAGGCTTTGCAGCCAAGTGCCTATCCGGTGCCGATCGTGCATCATCTACTACACTCCCTGGGGCCCGGAAAATTTTTTGCCAAATTAGACCTGGCTCAGGCCTATCAACAATTACCAGTCGACGACGCCACGGCAGAGGCGCAAACAATTGTAACTCATAGGGGTGCATTCAAATGCACCAGGCTCCAGTTTGGGGTGAGCGTCGCACCCGGCCTATTTCAAAGCACCATGGAGCGCCTTCTGCAAGGGCTCCCCGGGGTGGTGCCTTATTTTGACGACGTTCTAGTCAGCGCTCAGGACGAACGTCAGCTAGGGGACAGAGTAAGGAACATCCTTTCTAGATTTAGAGAAGCGGGACTCAAATTGAAGAAAAATAAGTGCATGATTGCTGTCCCCTCCATTGAATTTCTGGGGTATAGGGTAGACGGCACAGGCATCCACCCTACCGAAAGCAAGGTGAGAGCTATTAAGAGCGCACCTGCCCCCAAACCAAAGTGGAGCTCCAAGCCTTCCTTGGACTGCTCAATTTTTATTCAATGTTCCCGAAGGACAAGGCCACCATCACAGATCCCCTTCACAAACTATTGGGGAAGAATGTACCATGGGTCTGGGGGAAACCACAAGCAGCCACTTTTGAGGCAGTAAAGAGACTTCTATCTGAAGACAGTTTCCTAATCCAATACAACGCAGCGCTACCACTTGTATTGGTTTGTGACGCCTCCCCCGTAGGAGTTGGTGCCATCCTAGGCCATAGACTGCTGAACGGCCTAGAGGCACCCATTGCGTTTTACTCTCGCACCCTGTCAAGCGCAGAGCGGAATTATAGTCAGTTGGACAGAGAGGCTCTGGCTGCAATTGCGGTGGTTAAAAAGTTCCACGAATACCTCTATGGCCGCCAATTCGAACTTGTGACTGACCACCGGCCCTTGTTGGGACTTTTGGCAGGCGATAGGCCCACCCCCGCTGCTCTGTCCCCACGTTTGACCAGATGGGCCATTTTTCTGTTGGCCTACTCGTACCAGCTTGTACATCGACCCGGACGGACTTTGGGCCACGCGGATGCCCTCAGCCGCTGCCCCCTACCTGACCTACTTGCCAACCCCACGCCGGAAGCCCCGGTTCTTCTGCTGGACACTTTGACTTTGGGACCTATCTCCTCTTGCGAGGTGGCAAAAGCCTCGGCTAGAGACCCAGTCATTCGCACTGTAATGGGTTGGGTCCTTAAGGGGTGGCCAGTTAAAGTGGACGGGGGGGAATACCAAGGTTATGTTAACAAACATAACGAACTATTCATGCAAGGGGGTTGTTTGTTGTGGGGAGACAGGGTGGTAGTACCAACGAAACTAAGAACAAGGGTCTTAGAATTACTGCACGAAGGGCATCCGGGCATTGTCAGAATGAAAAGCTTAGCCCGCAGTTATGTTTGGTGGCCCAACATGGACCAAGTCATCTCCGAGTGGGTGGGGAAGTGCAGATCCTGCCAGGAGTCTCGTCCCGATCCCCCGGTAGCGTCCATCCGAGAGTGGGAGAAACCAAAAGGGCCATGGGGGAGGATCCACATTGATTTTGCCGGCCCCTTTCACGGGCAAACGTTTTTAATCGTAGTCGATACCTATTCAAAATGGCTCGAAATAATCTTAATGCCTTCAACCACAGCCGAAGCAGTTATCAAGGTCCTGAGGAAGCTGTTTGCCACCCACGGCCTGCCGGATACTCTAGTATCTGATAACGGCACTCAATTCACGGCAACCCTGTTTGAGGGCTACTTGGCCGGACTGGGCATCCGCCATGCCCTATCGGCCCCATTCCACCCGGCTTCTAACAGATTGGCCGAACGTTTCATAAGAACGGCCAAAGAGGCACTGTCCAGGCTAGATAACGGGGACTGGCAGGCCAGGATAGACCAATTCTTAGCTGTCCAGCATGCCACACCATGCACGGCCACAGGGAGAAGCCCAGCCGAGCTCCTCATGGGCAGGAAGCTTCGGTGCGTGTTAGACAGGCTTCACCCTAACTACTCGCACGAAAATTTCAAGGGAGAGACCTCTGGGCTAAGACAGTTTCAGGTTGGGTCCCCAGTGTTCTCTCGCAATTATGCCAGCGGACCTCTATGGGTTGCAGGAACCATAATGGGCATAACAGGCCCAAAATCTTACACGGTAGATGTAGGGGTCGACAGACACTGGAAGCGCCACATAGACCAACTTAGAAAAAGGGTAGTCGGCGAAGCAAACATCAATTTAGACATTTCCGAACCTAACTACAACAACTTTCCCAAAACAGCTAACTCAAGCCCGGGTTTGCGAGAATACTTAACTGACAAGCCCTGGTTCCAGCGCTGCCCCAGCGAGTCGCCACTCCCAGCCGGGGATAGCCACGCCCCGGACAAAATCCAGGAGGTTTCATTGGCGGAGCCAGGAGAGACTGAAAGTCCCTCCGACCAGCTCGACGCCCCACCAGACACTGAACTGCGCAGGTCAACTAGAGCGAGAACTCGTCCTAGGCACCTGCGAGATTTTGTGTGTACATATGTAAATTTCTGAATGTTAGTGCCTTCTGGGAAGGGAGGGGTGTTATGTATTGATACTTTTCAGCAGGAGTTTCAAACCTGCCTAAGTTTCTGATTGGCTGACAGTTCCTCCAGGATTGTATATAAGGAGGGCTGCAGCCTCTGAGTTTTTGCTGAAGTCTCACTGTATATTAAAGAGCTGTTGTCACTTGCTTGCTTGTGCCTCTCGTTATTCCCAAACCACTTCATGGAGACTTTGGAAAAAGTGCAGAGAAGAGCACTTTCAAATCATTGAAGCTTTAAATGAATCACATGGTGGTTAAACAAATTCAGCTTCTCCCATTGCTTGTCAAGAGATGCCTGGGATGGTCACGAATATTGATCACATGATGATGGGATGCTGCAACCCTCCTAAATATATGCAGGTTGCCAAGCAACCAAATTTTGATCATGTGACCCTGGGGATGCTGCAATGGCCATAAATTGGGGGTGGGCGGTTGTAAGTCATTTTTTTCATACTGTTGTAACTTTGAATCGTTGCTAAACAGAAGGTTATTAGTCGAGGACTATCTGTACAGGTGCTATAACCTTCTGTTGAGTGACCGTTCACAACCAAAATCTAGTGACCGTTCATGACCAAAAGCGAGTCCAAAATTTCTGTTGCTAAGTGATAAATTTATTTTGCCCCATTTTACAAGTTTCCTTGTCGCATTTGTTCACTGAGTCACTGCAGCTGTTCAATTAGTAACACGGTTGTTAAGTGAATCTGGCTTCCACATTGACCTTGTTATCAGAAGGTCACAAAACGGGACCACATGATTCCAGGACATTGCAACCGACACAAATATGCTGGAATGGTCGTAAGCGCGAAAAATGGCCATAAGGTGCTTTTTGCAGTACCATTGTAACTTCGAAGGGGCACTAAATGAACTGTTGTAAGTTGATGACTACCTGTCCTTAGCTATGCCCTACCCAGCATAGCATCTTACTTTATCTTCCTTAGAGGGAAAACCGCTCTGTTCCTCCAAGCCAAGCATTATTATTTTATTGCAAAGAAGAGGCTCACCTTCTGAGAGGGATCCCTTTTTTCACACTTACAAGTAACTGTGAGAAGGATCTTGGAGTCTTCATGGACAACCAATTAAATATGAGCCAACAGTGTGTGGCAGCAGCCAAAAAAGCCAATGCAATCCTAAATTGCATTAACAGAGGGATACAATCAAGATCAAGGGAGGTACTAATACCACTCTATAAAGCCTTAGTAAGACCACACCTAGAATACTGCATCTAGATTTGGTCACCACACTTTAAAAACGATGTTGAGACTCTAGAAAGAGTGCAGAGAAGAGCAACCAGGTTGATGACGGGACTGGAGACTAAAACATACGATGAACGATGAACTGAGCATGGCTAGTCTAATGAAGGACCAGAGGAGACATGAAAGCAGTCTTCCAATATTTGAGGGGCTGCCACATAGAGGAGGGGGTCAAGCTATTTTCCAAAGCATCCGAAGGCCAGACAAGGAGTAATGGATGGAAACTGATCAAGGAGAGATTCAACCTGGAAATAAGGAGAAATGTTCTGGGAGTGAGAGCAATCAACCCATGGAACAGAAGTTGCCTTCAGAAGTTGTGGGAGCTTCATCCCTGGAAGCCTTCAAGAAGAGACTGGACTGCCATCAGTCAGAAATGGTGTAGGGTGTCCAGCTCCTGCTTTGGCGGGGGGTTGGACTAGATGACCTACAAGGTCCCTTCCAACTCTGTTAATCTGTTTATGAAGGGAATCACACAAAGCGAGAGCCGTCAGCTGGGCTTTCAACACATTGCTTTCCCAGCAGCTCTTTCTTTGATGTGGTTTGGGGAGAGGATGAGCAAATGAGGAGGTTTGTTGACTTGTTGAAATTATAAGCTGGGTATTTTTAGATGGCTTGCTGAAGTTGGCCGCTTCTTGTTGGCTTGGCAAAACAGATTCAATATCACAAAAATATACTGTTGATTACAGCATGGATTAGGACAGCGATAGAATCGGCCAGTGAAACAAGGAAGCTTTTCATCCTCTTTCTCCCTCCATTTTTAGCCGGAAAATAAAGTCTTCCGTCTCCGTTTAACTGCCTGGTTGATGCTTTAAAACAGGGGTTTTAAGTGACCAACCTTGGCCACTTGAAGCCTGGCGGACTTCAACTCCCAGAATTCCCCAGCCAGCAAGTGGCCAAGGTTGGAGACTGGCTGAGGAATTCTGGGAGTTGAAGTCCGCCAGGCTTCAAGTGGCCAAGGTTGGAGACCCTTTAAAAGCAAATGACAGGTGAACATTACTACCTGCGACAGAGCTGGTGACATTAAATTCCACCTGGTAGCAAAACTTGCTGAATTGTTTTTCAGGCTGGGCTGGTGAATGCAGGAGTGAAGAGGCTGAAAGAAGATGTGGGAGGGTCCACAGGTCAAAAAAGTCAAGATGGCAGCCACGGCTGTGTGATCAAAACTCCACTCCTTTTGATATTCAGCCCCCACCCCTTTTTTTTCCCCAGTAAGGCCAACGAATTGGAAATACAATAAATTTTGTAAATAAAAATGGTGACAGTTCACAAAGACTAGTAGGTGCAAATAGAAATACGTACTATTTCCATAGCAAGGAAGATAAAGCAGGAATGGTTAAATTGAATTCTTTATTCAAAGAGGAAAATACGTTCTTATTTTGGATATCACTTCCGGAATTTGTGCTTGTGAAGGAAAAAAAAATGAAACTTGGTTTTGTTGACTAGAAAGATTTGGTATTATAGAAATGGCTAGTTATATATTAATATGTGAAAGCAAAAAGTTGAGGTTGGAGTGTGTTTTACCTGGTACTGTGCTAGAAAGAATTGGAAGTCAATGCCCTCTTTTCTTTCTTTTTCTCTTCCCCCTTGTATTTCGCACCCCCTTTTCCCGTTCTCTTTCCTTCCTTTAATTTCTTATTTTCTTATTTTCTTTTCTATTTTGTGTGCATTTTATACAATAAAAAATAAAAAGGAAAGGAAAAAAAAGGGGGTGGGGCTTTCATCATATAGCTGCGGCCGCCATTTTGATTTTTTTTCTTTTTTTTTTGAACACACACAGAGGCCACGGATGCCCCTGTGGAAGAACTGGGTAGAACTGGCCCTTGATTTAAAGTCACCCAGATTGTGTTTGTAAACGCCTCCCTTCTGTTGTGTAGCAACCCAACACTTTGCTCTGGGTACAGGCAGCATCCTTGACCTAGGGTGGGGACCGCCCTAGGCCAAGGATGCTGGGAACCGAATTTCCATCACTAAGCAAGGCAGTTAAGCCAGTTGTGTCTAGTTCTTTTCTTTTTAAAAACAACAACAACATTTGATTAGATTACAGAATAAAATACAATCAGACAAAAGCAAATAGGGGGACACAGTAGGGAGGGGAAAGGGAAAGAAAAGTGAGGAAGGGAGGCATAAAAGAAAGAAAAAGTGTTGACTTTCACCCAATTCCCTCTGTTGCAGTAGAACAAAGCATTAACTTTGAACCCTCCACTTTTTACTTTTCCGTAATAATATAAACTAGCCATTTCCATATGAGTTGTGTCTGATTCCATGACCTTTTTTTGCCACAGCAGTTAAGAGAGTCACTGCAGTTGTGAAGTGAATCGTGTAGTCATTAAGCGAATCTGGCTTCCCCCGTTGACTTTACTTGTCGGAAGCCGGCAGAGAATTTTGGGAATGGTGATCACAGGACCTCCGAGAAGATGCTGCAACCATCATACATACATGCTGGTGGCTAAGTGTTTGAATTCTGATCACGTCTCTGTGGAGATGCTGCAATGGCCATACGTATGAGGAGTGGCCATAAATCAGTTTTTTTCAGTGCCTTTATAACTTCAAACAGTCACAAACCAAATGGTTGTAAATCAAGGATTACCTTACCTGTTGTTCTATAGAAAGTTAAGAGTCATCCACACATCACATCAAGCCATAATGTGTTTGGTCTGGCTTAGCATGTGTGAACAACTCAGTGATTTTATTATGGTCCCAGGGTTGTCCTGGCCCTGTGAAGCAGATTACAGATTAACAGAGTTGGAAGGGATCTTGTAGGTCATCTAGTCCAACCCCCCCATCCAAGCAGGAGACCCTACACCATTTCTGAAGATGGCAGTCCAGTCTCTTATTGAAAGCCTCTAGGGATGAAGCTCCCACAACTTCTGAAGCTGTTCCATGGGTTGATTGTTCTTACTCTCAGAAAACTCCTTCTTATTTCCAGGTTGAATTTCTCCTTGATCAGTTTCCAACCATTATTCCTTGTCTGGCCTTCGGGTGCCTTGGAAAATAGACTAAAACATATGAAGAACAGTTACAGGGATTGAGCATGGTTAATCTAGTGAAGGACCAGGGGAGACATGAAAGCAGTCTTCCAATATTTGACAGACTGCCACATAGAGGAGGGTGGGGTCAAGCTATTTTCCAAGGCCAGACAAGGAAAGATTCAACCTGGAAATAAGGAGGAATTTTCTGACAGTGAGAACCATCAACCCATGGAACAGAAGTTGCCTTCGGAAGTTGTGGGAGCCTCATCACTGGGAGCTTTCCAGAAGAGACTGGACTGCCATCTGTCAGAAATGGTGTAGGGCGGGGGGTTGGACTAGATGACCTACAAGGTCCCTTCCAACTTTGTTAATCTAATTAATCTAATCTCTCTGTGGCAGCTCCTCAAATATTGGAAGATTGCTATTATGTCTCCCCTGGTCCTTCTCTTCACTAGACTAGCCATGTTCAATTCCTGCAACCGTCCATTGTATGTTGTAGCCTCCAGTCCCCTCATCATCTTTATTGCTCTTCTCTGAACTCTTTCTAGAGCCTCAACATCTTTTTTATAGTGTGGTGACCAAAACTGGATGTACTATTCTAGCCGTGGTCTTACCAAGGCTTTATAGAGTGGTATTAGTACCTCAGAAGATGCTTTCCTCCAACTACAGACCATCATCCCCAGTACGGATGTGCCCACCAGGGTCCCCGAGAAGAACGGGGTGTTTTGGGAATGGCAAGCTTTGTTTACAGTTTGTGGCTTCTATCTGGATTGCTGTTATCTCCTGCCCAAACCGGTCCATGCATGGATGGAGGAAGAACAACAGAAAAAAGGAAGGAAAACCAACCAGAGATTGGCCAAGAAGCTGGCTATGCAAACTTTATTCCTCTCAAATGGACTCGTTTGCATGTAACTCTGGCCCCAACATTTTCTGCCAGGACTTCTTGGCGCGGCTCCAACTGGCTCTCGGCCAGGAAGGAGACAGGATTAAGAAATTCTTAAGCACGACTGTATTGAAGCCTGGATCCACCCCCCACTTGTTTTGATACCATTTAAAGGGACCCTCGAGCTAGTAAATTCTGCTTGGCTTTGTTCTCCGTCACCTCTTCATCCTCTTTCGATTAGGACTGTTATTTCTACTTTCCTTGCGAGACACCAACTTTCCAGCCCCTCTGAACAGTCAGGGGCCAATCTGAGAGCGGTCAGTCTTAAACAAACAAGCAAAACCTTCAAAGGAAATCTTCAACTGGAAATTGCTGACTTGCAGCTTTTGGAGAAAGTGAGGGTTTGCTCTTTTTTTTTTCTTCTTCTTCTTCAGATGGTCTGAATTAAGATAATGACTTTGCATCTCACTATTGGTGGAACTTGGTTTCAACCACAGGATGTTTGCAGAGTCTTCGGTGGAATGGGTCCGTGAAGGATATTTGCACACACTTATTCCAGGCTTCTCCTGGTAGAGGCAGAATTGAAAAGACAACTGAATGAAGCAACAGAATGTTAATGACCACATTAATGTTAATGGTCAACATATTATAGAAAAGATATTGAGACTCTAGAAAGAGTGCAGAGAAGAGCAACAAAGATGATTAGGAGTAGGGGTGTGTTCTACTTACCTTTACTACCGGTTTGCAACGGGGCTGCGCACCTGCACTCATTTTGCTCTCGTGCACGCACTCTTCTGCACATGCGCAGAAGCGTTTTGATGACATTGGGGTCGGTGGGTGGAGCCTCCCGCCAGTTTTACTACTGGTTCTATAGTACCGGTGCGAACCGGGGGCAACCCACCACTGATTAGGGGACTGGAGGCTAAAACATATGAAGAACAGTTGCAGGAACTGGGTATGGCTAGTCTAGAGAAAAGAAGGACCAGGGGTGCTGTGATAGCAGTATTCCAGAATTTGAGGGGCTGCTACAAAGAAGAGTCCCTTGGGAGTTGGGCGGCATAGAAATGCGACAAAATAAAATAAAAATAATAAATAAAGAGTGGATCAACCTATTTTCCAAAGCACCAAAAGGCAAGACAAGAATAACAGATGGAAACTGATCAAGGAAAGAAACAGTCTAGAACTAAGGAGAAATTTCCTGACAGTGAGGGCAATTTATCAGTGGAATGGCTTGCCTTCAGAAGCTGTGGCTGCTCCATCACTGGAGACTTTTTAAGAAGAAACTGGACCGCCACTTGTCTGGAATGGTATAGGGTCTCCTCCTTGTGCAAGACCTTCCAACTCTATTATTCTGTATTCTGTAAATACGTTTAATTCAATAAGAGGGCAGTGGTGGGTTCCTCCCGGATCCGCCCGGTTCCGCCGAGCCGGTAGCGGTGATGATATGACGTCACCAAGCCAGTTCTGCCTACCCCCCGCCCCCGCCCACGTTATTCTTACCGTTTATTTGGCCCCACCCGCAATCTATTTCTGCCTCCTGAGTCCCAGCTGATGGGCTATAAGGAAAAAAACTGTTTAAACTCTTGCCGATGGGCTTCAAAGGACCGCCCAACAGCTGATAAGTGGTAAAAGGCAGTTTGGTGGTAGACCGGTGCCTGCAAAAACAAATGAGTAGACTGGTGCCTGCAAAATAAATGGGTAGACCGGTACAGCTCTGCAAGCAGTTAAAAGCCTGGTAGACCAATACCTCTGCTAAATACTAAAGAATTGTCAAATGACCATCAAGCCACGCCCACAAAATAAGCCACGCCCACAGAACCGGTAGTAAAAAAATTTAGAACCCACCCCTGTAAGAGGCAGTGAGAAAAGTAAGTTCCCACACATAGGCAAGAAAAACCAAATGCAGAGATTTAGACTAGGTGCTACCTAGCTCAAAAGTAGTAACTATGACGGGGATCTTGGAGTCCTAGTGCACAATTCCCATAAATATGAGCCAACAGTGTGCTGCAGCTGCCAAAAAAGCCAATGCAATCCTAGGCAGCATCGACAGAGGGATAGCATCAAGATCAAGAGAAGTGATAATACCGCTCTAAACTGCACTAGTGAGGACACATTTGGAATACTGCATCCAGTTCTGCACCACAATACAAAAAAAGATGTTGAGACCAGTGGAACAGAAGTTGCCTTCAGAAGTTGTGGGTGCTCCATCAGCGGAAGCTTTTAAGAAGAGATTGGACAATGATTTGTCCGGAAGGGTCTCCTGCGTGAGCAGGGGTTGGATTAGAAGACCTCCAACAGACCTTCCTTCCAGCTCTGTTATTCTATTATAGACCCTAGAAAGACTTCAGTGAATAGCAACAAAGATGATAAGAGGACTGGAGGCTAACTCATACAATGAATGGCTAAGGCAGGGGTCTGCAACCTTAAATACTCAGAGCCATTTGGAGTCATTTCCCACAGGAAAGAAAACACCGGGAGCCACAAAACCTGGGTGGGCGTGGCCAACTTCATGTCACTCACTTCCACAGTCACATGACCCCACTAGCCAGCTAGTTATTAGGACAGAGAACCAGTTGTTAAAAAACACCAGGAACCACAAATTCCTTTTGACGTATCTCTCTCTCCCCTCCCTCTCTCCCCACTTTCTCTCCCTCTCTCTCTGTATCCCTCTGTCTCTGCCCTGGCTGCTTCTCCATCCCCTTACCTTCTCAGGCCAGGTGAGGAGTGACTGGGAGGGGAGGGCAAGGGGCGGGGCCAGCCAGTGGTGGGATCACCTGACAGGGAGCCACAGCAGAGGGCCCAAAGAGCCGCATGCAGCTCCGGAGCCGCAGGTTGCTGACCCCTGGGCTAAGGGAACGAGGTATTTCTAGCCTAATGAGCCACGGTGGCGCAGTGGTTAGAGTGCAGTACTGCAGGCTACTTCTGCTGACTGCTGGCTGTCTGCAATTTGGCAGTTCAAATCTCACCAGGCTCAAGGTTGACTCAGCCTTCCATCCTTCCGAGATGAGTAAAATGAGGACCCGAATTGCTGGGGGCAATGTGCTGCCTCTGTAAACTGCTTAGAGAGGGCTGTAAAGCACCGTGGAGTGGTGTATTTATTTATTTTATTTATTGGTTCGATTTATATGCCGCCCTTTTCCGGAGACTCAGGGCGGCTTACAATGCATTAAGCAATAGCCTTCATACTTTTGTATATACCTGCTTAGTAGGGCTTTCGGCCCCCCCTAAGCGGTGTTCTTTTTTATACAAAGTCAGTTTATTGCCCCAACAATCCGGGTCCTCATTTTACCTACCTTGGAAGGATGGAAGGCTGAGTCAACCTTGAGCCTGGTGAGAATTGAACTCGCAGTAATTGCAGGCAGCTCGTGCTACTTAACAGTGCTTTAGTCTGCTGCACCACCAAGGCTCTTTTAAGTCTAAGTGTATAAGTCTAAGTGCTATTGCTAATGAAGAGAAGGATTGGGGGGGGGGCATGATAGCAATCTTTCAATACTTGAAGGGCTGTCACAGAGAAGAGGGATACCTATTCTCCAAACACCTGAGGACAGGACAAGAAGTAACAGATGGAAAATTGTTAAATAGATCCGACCTGGAAATAAGGAGGAACTTCCTGACAATGAGAACAATCAACCAGTGGAACCGGTTTCAAGAAGAGACTGGACAACCATTTATCTGGGATGGTATAAGGGCTCCTGTCTTGAGCGGGGGGTTGGACTAGAAGACCTCCAAAGTCCCATCCAACCCTTTGATTCTATGTTCTATGATTCAAATGAAATTTAATTTTTAACCCGGCCCTGTGTACCTTTTGGACTCTCCAATCTATCCCTGAAAGGCCAAAAATGACTTAGGGCAAAAAAAAATGCTTTCTACCCCTGCTTCACTGTAAATATTTATCAAAAACAGATAGTCCTCGAGTTACGACCACAATTGAGCCCAAAATCTCTGCTGTTTAGTGAGACATTTTCTAAGTGGGTTTTGTCCCATTTTATGACCTTTCTTGCTACAGTTTGTTAAGTGAATGATTGCAGTTTGTGAAATTAGTAACACGGCCGTTAAGTGAATCTGGCTTCCCCATTGACTTTGCTAGTCAGGAGGTCGTAAAAGGAGATCACACCAGGACCCAGATTGTTGGCGGCCAGAGGCTGACTTTGTAAACCGCTTAGAGAGGGCTGTAAAAGCACTGTGAAACGGTATATAAGTTTAAGTGCTATTGAGAAAGGAGGGAGGGAGGGAGGGAGGGAGGAAGGAAGGAGCTGTGATGGCTCAGTGGTGAGAATGTAGTATTATAGGTTAATTCTGCTGACTGCCTATTGCCAACAGAAAGGAGAGGCAGTTCGATCCTGACTGGCTGAAGGCTGACTCAGCCTTCCATCCTTCCGAGGTGGGTCAAATGAGGACCCAGGTTATTGGGGGCAAGAGGCTGACTCTGTAAACTACTTAGAGAGGGCTGCAAAAGCACTATGAAGCAGTATATATAAGTCTAAGTGCTATTGCCATTTTTATTTATTTATTTATTTATTGGTTCGATTTATATGCCGCCCTTCTCCAGAGACTCAGGGCGGCTTACAAATGCGTTAAGCAATAGCCTTCATATTTTTGTATATACCTGCTTAGTAGGGCTTTCGGGGCCCCCTAAGCAGTGTTCTTTTTTTATACAAAGTCAGCTTATTGCCCCCACAATCCAGGTCCTCATTTTACCTACCTCAAAAGGATGGAAGGTTGAGTCAACCTTGAGCCTGGTGAGATTTGAACTCGCAGTAATTGCAGGCAGCTGGCAGCTAAGTGCTACTTAACAGCACTTTAGTCTGCTGCGCCACCAAGGCTCATTCCTTCCTTCCTTCTTCCACAATCCCCAGTCAGGCGTCCTCCTATGACCCCCCCTTCTCCGGCCAGAGCAAAGTGCCCTCCGATGCTTCAGTTGCAGCCCCTCAATCAATGCGGGTACTTCCATCAACGCATCCAGCCCTCTTCCTCTGCCTGGCCTGGCCTCCCTTCACCAGTTCCCAGCTCCGTCCTGGGGTCTGCGGCCGGTGGGGACCTCAGCTAAGGAGTTCCTTTGCTGGCCTCCATTAGAGCGGCCGCTTGTTTGTGTATTCAGCACAGTTGCCTTTATCGACGGCCCCGTCCTGACGCCGGGTTTTTCCTGTTTCAGATTCTGACTTCTGATTTTCCTTCTTCTTGTTTGTTTTTCCCCCTCTCTTTTCTTCCCTGTTGTTTCCAAATTTCCCCAGATGAGTTTGGACTGTGTGTGTGTGTGTGTGTGTGTGTGTGTGTGTGTCATCCTCTTTCCATTGTGACACTTAGGATGGTTCAGCTTCCTGCCCTTGCGGGACCCTTTGCAAATCCTGCTCCTGAGGACTTTTCTGCAAGGTTAGTTTGGGGGAAAAAAGTTTGCCTTATAGCAGGGGTCCCCAAACTTGGCGACTTTAAAACTTGTGGACTTCAACTCCCAGAATTCCCCAGCCAGCCATGCTTGTGGACTTCAACTCCCAGAATTCCCCAGCCAGCCATGTTTGTGGACTTCAACTCCCAGAATTCCCCAGCCAGCATGGCTGGCTGGGGAATTCTGAAAGTTGAAGTCCACAAGTCTTAAAGTCGCCAAGTTTGGGGACCCCTGCTTTATAGAATGGGACGATACTCTGCACAGGTCTTTGGCAGCATTACTAACCTACCCCCCCCTCCCCACCCCCACCAACAGAAAGGAGAGGAAGAAGTTGATTAAGGGCCTGGAGACTAAAACGTATGAAGAATGGTTGCAGGAATTGTGCACGTTTGTGGTGTTGGCTTTAAACCCAAGAATACACTAAGGCAGAAGCTTGTCCACCCCAAGGCTAAAACACCCAGACGCAAACTGAGCAAAGTGGTATATGCAATACAATGCAGCTAGACATATGCAGATATGTACATTGTGGAAACAAAACAACCACTTCATAAACGCATGGCACAACATAGTAGGAGAACAAACCCATCAGGACAAGATTCAGCAGTGCATTTGCATTTAAAAGACAAAGGCCACTCTTTGGAAGACAGCAAAGTCCACCTTTTGGACAGAGAGGACCCCTGGTTTGAAAGAGGGGTCAAAGAGGCCATCTATGTCCAAATTGAACAGCCCCTCCCTCAACAGAGGGGGAAGGATAGGACATCATCTATCTCCAATCTACAACACAGTCATTTCAACTGTTCCAAGAAGGCTCCACACCCATTTGCACCACTCAGGTGACCCTGAGGACACAGACAAACCTCCAAGTGGCCTCAACGACTCTCTAAAAGGATGCAAATGACCAGCTGTCTGCAAGGAATATCAATCCTTCCCTTCCCCACCATCCAGTCAGAGCTGAAGAAGCTTTATTGGATGAGAAGCAAAACGTCTTCAAAGAAAAACCAGAAAATCCAATTGCCTCTTGAAAAGCACCTATGGGACAACCATGACCTGGATGACGGAGAATCTCTATAGACATGAAGGAATGGATGGAAACTAATCAAGCAGAGAAGCCACCTAGAACTAAAGAAAAATTTCCTGACAGTGAGAACAATTAATTAGTGGAACGTTTTGCTTCCAGAAGTTATGGGTGTTCCATCACTGGAGGCTTTTAAGAAGAGACTGGACAGCCACTTGTCTGGAATAATATAGGCCAGGGGTGTCAAACTCGATTTCATTGAGGGCTGCATCAGGATTGTGTTTGGCCAGGGTGGGCGTGGACAGCTTGACATCACTCGTGTCGGGGGGTCCTGTGACCAGCGAAAACAGGCTTCTGAGCTGGGACAGCCTCCTGCAACCCTCTGCCAGCAAAAACGGAGCTCGGGAGGGCCGCGTTTTTGCTGGCAGAGGCACCATGGGCTGGTCCTTCATGTTTCCAGGGCAGTCCCATGGGCCAGATCTAAGCACCCTGCGGGCCGAATCCGGCCACCAGGCCTTGAGTTTGACACCCCTGGTTTAGACCTGGGGCAGGGGTCAGCAACCTGTGGCTCTGGAGCCGCATGTGGTTCTTTCACCCTTCTGCTGCAGCTCCCTGTCACTCAACATATGTGTCACAACCATCAATGTGTGACACCCACTGGCACGTGATTTATTGAGCTTTTCAACCCCCAGTAGGCCAACCATGTATAAATCAAAGAAAAGAAAAGTTTCAGAAGGAAACAGAACATTTAATTCAACTACATATGCTATTTTTGTGGCCGCTCAAGAAATAGTCAGGCACGGGAAGGGTTTTGTGGCTCCCGGTGTTTTCTTTTCTATGGGTCCAAATGGCTCTTTGAGTGTTTAAGGTTGCAGACCCCTGACCTAGGGTCTCCTGCCTGAGCAGGGGGTTGGACTAGAAGACCTCCAAGGTCCCATCCAGCTCTATTCCTTATTCCGTTCTGTTCAGTTCTGTTCTATATGTATTTGAGAAAGTGTCTCAGATGAGGCCCACTGGGAGGATACTTGGATAAGCGTCTGAATGAGCCAAGGGCTGCCTTGAGAGCTCTTCCCTGCTCTCACTTGGATGCTTCCTTCTCCCCCTTGTCTGTGAGTTCATCGGATTTCTCACAAAAAAGAAAAAAAAACAACTTTCTTGCACTACCACACCCAAGATTCATTCCTTCCCCATGAAAAGTGCCAGCAGGCCCAGGCCTCTCTCTCTCCTCTCTCTCTCTCTCTGCTGCTGATATATTTTTGTAAAGATATTCTTTTTGTCTCCATTGGTGTGGGAAAATGTACTTTCCACCGCACAATCATAAATTATGCTTTGAGGGAAAAGTTTGGAATTCAGAAGTCTGCATTTTTAATGGCACGCTGGGTCCAGCCTTTTGGCAGCTGCGATGGGCAAACAGGGAGAGAGAGAGGGATGGAGAGAGAGAGAGGGAGGGAGGGAGAGAGAGAGAGGGAGGGAAAGAGGGAGGGACGGAGGGACAGAGAGAGAGAGAGAGAGAAGGAGGGTTAGGGTGAGAAAAGTGAGCAGGAGCAGCAGTAGGGAAGAAGGGAGAGGCCTGGAAGACGCTGAGCTCCTCGGTGGCAAAGAAATCATGGGATTGACTTTGATAACCCCAGAATTGCCAAAAAATGTATAATGAAGCGGTCAGGCCTGCATTTACAGAGAAATCAATGGAATATTCCAGGTCGTTAAACAGGACTTTGCAGCCAAGGTTTGATCATATCATATACAGCATTCAAAATGGCACAGATAATCCTCGACTTAGCAAGACAGTTGTTGAGTTTTGTCCCGTTTTTATGACCTTTCATGCCACAGTTGTTAAGGGAATCACTGCAGTTAAATTAGTGACACGGTTGTTAAGTGAATCTAGCTTCCCCATTGACTTTGCTTGTCAGAAGGCCGCAAACCCAGTGACCCCGGGACGCTGCAACCGTCATAAATACGAGTCAGTTGCCAAGCATCTGAAGTTTGATCATGTGACCATGGGGGGGTGCCTCAATGGCCGTAAGTCTGAAAAACGGTCATAAGTCTCTTTTTCCAGTGGCGTTGTAACTTTGAATGGTCACTAAATGAACTGTTGTAAATCGACACTTCAATGTGCTATCTGGCTGTGGAAAGAAATAACTCAAGAGGTTCTCCAAATGCTGAATATTTCTGTCCTGGCATCTCCAATGAAACATCCCATCAACTTCTTCTTGCTCCTTAACCTCAGAAGGAAAATATAATTTGTATTGCAGCTTCTGGCTGAAAAGAAAGCAGCTAACCTTGTTCAAGCCATGGTTAAAGCAGGAGGGCGTCTGTCCTTCACCGAGGAGAATCAATCCTCCCTGCTCTTAAAACAGGCTGGGTTGTCCTTGAAGGCAACTGCAAGCATTCTGCCTCTGGAGACCAGAACTCAGACTCTCAGCCCTTGAGAGGTCATTTCATGGACTGTTGTGTCTCAGCCTCATAAAGTCTTCCAAGGTTGAGAACATTGTTATAGATGCTGGATTGTACACACTGTGAGGTCCATGAGGCTCTCTGAACTTGGCTGTTGTCACAGTTCATTTTGCTAGAAGGGAATGGGGTTTTCTCTCTGCCCCCCCCCCCCCACTCTCTTCTACCACTGATGATGTTACCTAGTTGGGTCATGAAAGGTTCGCAAGCAAACAGCCAAGTTCAGAGAGCACCAAGGACCACACAGTCCTCCTCCTCCTCCTCTCTGGAAACCCTACTCCCTTCTGGTACTGATGATGTTACCTAGTTTGGCAATGAAATGTCTACAAGAAAACAAGCAAGCTCACACAGCATCAAGGACCCCCTCAGTTCCAGTTCCAGTTCCAGTTCCTCTTCCTCCTCCTCCTCCTCCTCCCTTATTACTCCCTTCTGGTACTGATGATGTTACCTACTTTGGCAATGAAATGTCTACAAGAAAATTAAATATAATTTAATTTAATTTATACAATATAAATTAAAGCAAAAAAGAAAAGAAAAGAAGCAAGCTCAAACAGCATCAAGGATCCCTCAGTTCCCCCTCTTCCTCCTCTCTGCAATCTTTATTCCCTTCTGTTACTGATGATGTTACCTAGTTTGGCAATGAAACGTCCACAAGAAACCAACCAATCTCAGAGAGCCCCAAGGACCCCACAGTTCCACCCTGAGCCACAAATATTCTCTTCTGTTGGTAAAGTTGGCATCACTGTTGCCCCACAAGGCTGAAGACAAGATGGCAGCCAAGATGAAGGCACAACAGAGATCTGAGGCTGCCACAAGGAGGGGGGGAAGCCTTGCAGAAGCCACTTCTGGGCACTGCAGAGGGAAATGTAAAACCCCCTCTTAAGCATCAGCTGAAAAAAACGGACAAAAAAGATGCCGAGACCCTAGAAAGAGTACCAGAAGAGCAACAAAGATGGTTAGGGGACTGGAGGCTAAAACATACGATGAACAGTTGCAGAAACTGGGAATGTCTATATATTATAATGAAAAGAAAGATTAGGGGAGACATGAAAGCAATTTTACAATATTTGAGGAGCTGTCAAAGAGAAGAGGTGGTTGGCCTATTTTCCAAAGGACTTGAGGGCAAGACAAGAAGCAACAGGTGGAGGGAACATTAAAGAGAGATCCAACCTAGAACTAAAGAAATAATTTCTTGACTGTGAGAACAATTAATCAATGCAATAGCTTTGCCTCCTGAACTTGTGGATGCTCCATTGTTGGAGGTCTTCAAGAAAAGATTGGACAGACATTTGTCCAGGCTGGTATATATGGTCTCCTGCCTTGGACAGGGAGTTGGGCTAGATCAGGGGTCTCCAACCTTGGCAACTTTAAGACTTGTGGACTTCAACTCCCAGAATTCCTGAGGAAGTCCACAAGTCTTAAAGTTGCCAAAGTTGGAGACCCCTGGACTAGATAGACCTCAAAGGTCTCTTCTAGCCCTCAGGTTCTAATTTTGCAAAGCCATCCAGAGAAAAGTCCTTGTTCTTCTTTGCAAAGCTACAAACCTTTCCCTCTGCTCTCCCCAGGCTGGGTGGTGAAAAGAGGAACCCTGCTTGAGTAAACGGGGACCTGACCCCCGCCTGGCGGCAGAGCAGAGCCAGGGGCCAGGGCGGAGGAAAGGCTCTTATCGCCAGCCGGTCTCCTGGATGTCTGGACTGGGGGTGGTGGAGTGGGCTGATGGGGGAACAGAAGTCCAGGAGGGAGACTGGGATGGGGAAGCTCAGGCCTGGTGGGAGTGCATTCCCCCCCACCTGTGAAAATGCAGGAGGGAGCAGGCACCCATTCTGGGAAAAGGGTGGTCTACGGGAGGCCCCCGGCCGTTACCAGCCAAGGGAGGGAGAGAAAGGAGGGAAAGAGAGAGAGAAAGGATGGAAAGAGAGAGAGGAGGGAGAGGGAGGGAGAGAAAGGAGGGAAAGAGAGAGAGAAAAAGGATGGGAAGAAAGAGGGAGGGAGAGAAAGGAAAGAAAGAGAGAGAGAAAGGGTGGGAAGAAAGAGGGAGGGAGAGAAAGGAGGGAAAGAGAGAGGAAGGAAGGAAAGAGAGAAATAAAGGAGGGAAAGAGAGAGGAGGGAGGGAGGGAGGATGAAAAGAAAGAGAGAGAGGAGAGGGAGGGAGAGAAAGCAGAGAAAGAGAGAGAGAAAAAAGATGGAAAGAAAGAGGGTGGGAGAGAGAGAAAGGAGGGAAAGAGAGGAAGGAGGGAAAGAGAGAGGAAGGAGGGAGGATGAAAAGAAAGAGAGAGAGGAGAGGGAAGGAGAGAAGAGGAAAACACAGAGAGAGAGGAGCCACGGCAGGCAGCTCTCTGCGCGTCCCCTCCGCATTCCAGCCGCGCGTCTTTCGTGGGGTTAACTGGGAGCCGTCGAGCCCCCCCCACCCCCCCTCCCCAGACAGACGCCAGGCGCTCCAGCAAACCGGCCGGCCCAGATAAGGCGGCCAGCGAGTCCCCCGTGCCTGCATGTCACGGAGCCCGGGCCGGCTGGTTCTTGGCTGGGGCTTCCCGCAGACGCCCACCCCGCCGGAGCCAGGGAGCGGATAAGGGGCTCCGGGGGAGATAAGGCTGCCTTCCAGGCATCCAACCCTTCCCCCCCACTCCCACCGCCTTCCCTTCGCCCGAGCGCCCCGGGGAGCGAGCAAGCGGCTTCTCCCTCCAGCGCCTTCCGACGGTCCCCCGAGCCAGATCCGGGGATGGGAAACCCCCCGACAGGCGAAGGCGCAAAGGCCCGGGAAGGTTGTCCTGCCGGCCGAAAGCGCCACGGTGCCAAGACCCCCGCGCTTTCTCCGCTCGGCTTTTGCCCGTTTTCTGCCACGACCATCCTTCCCTCCCCTGTTAAAAAACACGTGAGGAGCCCCCCCTCCCCAAAAGAGCCTTGGTAGTACAGTGGTCTAAGGCACCCTGCTATTAAGCTGGTTATTAAGACCAGCTGCCTGCAATTACTGCAGGTTCGAATCTCGCCAAGGCTCAAGGTCAACTCAGCCTTCCATCCTTTCTAAGGTAGATAAATTGAGGACCCAGTTTGTGGGGGCAATAAACTGACTTTGTATAAATATACAAAAGAATGAAGGCTATTGCTTAACACATTGTAAGCCGCCCTGAGTCTCCGGAGAAGGGCGGCATATAAATCAAATTTTAAAAAAACAAACAAAAAAACACTCCCAAGTTGCAAAGTTTGGATTGGCGCATCGGAGAGCCTGGAAACCCGTCGGTGGAGATTCCTGCCTGCCTAATGAAGAGCTCTCTGCGCATTAAATGTGTAGACCAGGGGTCTCCAACCTTGGCCGCTTTAAGCCTGGCGGACTGGGGGATTCTGGGAGTTAAAGTCCCCAGGCTTAAAGCGGCCAAGTTGGAGACCCCTGGTCTAGAAGTTTGAGACAGGGCTCTAAATAGCCTGAATTCTTGCAGCCAGGAGCCTCGTAGGGATTGCTACTGAATTGTGGCAGAGCAGGAATAATTGCTCCCCCACCCCTTCGTGCCCACAACAAATGGTGAAATGCTAGGAGTTTGCCCAGATGGTCTATGGCAGAGGTCTTCAAACTTGGCAGCTTTTCAGACTTGTGGACTTGTCAACTCCCAGAATTCTCCAGCCAGCTACAGTATGCTTACTTTTACTTTTACTTTACTTTACTTTGATTTGATTTGTATACTGCCCTACTCCCGAAGGACTCAGGGCGGTGAACAGCCAACATCAAACACATACATACAAAATTTAAAAAGCAGAAATAAAATCGAATTAAATAGTTTGGCCCAGACAGATTAAAACCCCAATCAATTTAAAACCAATTTAAACTTGAAGGATTAAAAATATTAAAAATATTAAAGTATTAACATTGTTTGGAAAGAGGGAGAAAGTTAGGCCAGGCCTGCCTAGCTGAGCGGAAGGTGCGCAGATCCGGGATCCTCCGTATCTCCGGGGGGAGCTCATTCCAAATAGTAGGTGCCCCCACAGAGAAAGCTCTCCCCCTGGGGGCCGCCAGTCGACATTGTTTGGCCGACGGCACCCGGAGAGCCCCTCTCTATGGGAGCGTACCGGCCAGTGGGAGGCTATTGGTGGTAGTAGGCGGTCCCGCAAGTTGAAGTCCACAACTCCACAACACAACACAAGTCTGAAAAGCTGCCAAGTTTGAAGACCTCTGGTCTATGGAGATTCTCAACCATTCCAATCACGGTTGTCCCAAAAGTGTTTTTCCAAAAGTCAATGAAGACTTTCTTGGGTGGGTTTATTTTTCCCCTCCTTTGAAAACGTTTTGCTTCTCGTCCAAGAAGGTTCTTCAGTTCTAACTTCAGAGGATTGGTAAAGGATGGCTTCTTGGATGAGAAGGGAAAGGTTTTCAAAGGAAAAAAACAAACAAACGAGGAAGTCCAGTGGGCTTCTGGAAAAGCACCTTTGCCAGTTTGCCCAGAGTTAATTCGTAGGCAGAGATCGAGTTTAGTAAAGATGGAAGGCTGTGAGTTCTAATCCTGTCTGTCAGATGCGAAAGACCAGGAACCGGTTAAACTTACGGATTACTACTCATGCCTATGCACAGAAACCTACTCAAATAACAGCACTGATTTTAGCCCTAGATAAGAGTCAATGAAATTCAAGGGAGGTTGGGCTTGTTCCTTTGTGGCTACAAAGAGACTCTAGGCTAATTCCTATTTTGACTCCGTCCCCACCGCCTGCCGTTCCTTCTTCCACATTTCCTTGGACAGGAAGCCAGCTGGATGATCTTCTTGGGCCAGTCACTTACTGTCAGTCTTAGGGAGCAAGCAATGGCAAACCACTTCTGAAAAACTGCAGGACTCCAAGAAACAAACAGAAGAAAGCACAACCATATGTGATAGACACCCCCCCCCCGGCAGGAGTGAAATCCAGCAGGTTCAGGAGAACCGGCAGTGGAAATTTTGAGTAGTTCGGAGAACCGGCAAATGCCACCTCTGGCTGGCCCCCGAGTGGGGTGGGAATGGAGATTTCGCAGTATCCTTCCCCTGCCACGCCCACCAAGCCATGCCACGCCCACAGAACCAGTAGTAAAAAAAATGTGGATTTCACCTCTGCCCCCTGCGTGAAAGAGGGCAAACTCACCTGAAAACCAGGGTCAAAGAATGACCCCCCCTCCCATCCTTCCCCCCCTCCCTTGCGCAAATGTCTTACCCGCCTCCATCTTTCCTGTTCCAAATGGTTTTTCCTTTATTTGTTATTTCTGTGCCTTCAGGACTCTTTCCATGCCAGCAACTGGGCAGGAAAATTCATTACAGTAGGAGATAAAATGTCTCAAAAGGAAAAACAAGCAAGAGAAGGAGACAGCTCAACCGGCACTCAAAATCCAGATAGTCCTAATTCTCCCAGGCAGGGCAATCTGCAGCCATAGCAAATATTTCTCTGCTGAGCCTTTTTTTTCCCCCCCTAAAATTTCCTCTGCAGTTTCTCTTCAGGTTGCAGAATTGGGGAGCATCATTTAGGAATCCAGTCGGGTCCCTCAAACTTAGGGAAAGAAGGTTTGCAGGATCCTGGTTTGTTCCAGAGTGGGGAAGGGACACCCCCCCCCCCCAAAAAAGTCAAAATCGTGGCCACAATTGTACCATCAAAGCATGTGAAAAAGGGATGTTGGTGACAAGTTCATAGCCATTTTTGGACCCTTCATGGACTGTTTCTTTATGCATAGATTGCTCCTTGTCCTGCCTTCAGAATAGCTTGACTCCCTCTTCTTTGTGGCAGCCTCTGAGATATTGGAACACTGCTATCATGTCACTTTTCATTAAATTAGATATACCCAATTCCAGCAACCGTTCTTCATATGTTTTAGCCTCCAGTCCCCTAATCATCTTTGTTGCTCTTCTCTGCACTCTTTCTAGAGTCTCCACAGCTTTTTTACATCGTGGCGACCAAAACTGAATGCAATATTCCACGTGTGGCCTTACCAAGGCCTTATAAAGTGGTATGAACACTTCACGTGATCTTGATTCTATCCCTGTTAATGCAGCCTAGGATTGTGTTGGCTTTTTTGGCAGCTGCAGCACATGGCTGACTCAGTGACCAAGTGATTGTCCGCTAGACTCCCAGATCCCTCTCACAATTACTACTATTGAGCCAGTTAAATTGCTACTTCTACTTAAACTTTTACTACCGTACTACTACTATACTTTTACTACTTTTACTTAGTAGTAAATTACTACACAATTATGACTATTGAGCCAAAAGTCATTGTATGGAGTGACTTTTAAAAGGAAGTGTTCATTGAATCCTAGGGTGGTGAGGGACCTTAAGAGATCTTCCAGTCCACCCTCCCCAGCGCAGGAATCCTCATTCCGTGCTGGCCAGATTGCTGTCCTTTCTTCTCTTGAAAACGTCCAGCGATGAGGCACCCACGACTTCAGAAGGCTCGTTGTTCTACTGATTTATAGGTCTCCCAGTCAGAAAATAAATTCCTCCTTAGTTTGGATCACTCACTGCAAAGGATCCATTCTCTCCTTCTCTACACTGGTCTCCTACAATGGTTGGAAACTAACCAAGGAGAGAAGCAACCTGGAATTAAGGAGAAACTTCCCAACAGTGAGGACAATTGACCAGCGGAAAAGAAGTTGCCTCCAGAAATTGTGGGTGATCCATCACTGGAGGTTTTTAAGAAGAGACTGGACACTCACTTATCTGAAATGGTATAGGTGGGTCATCTGTTTGAGCAGGGGGCTGGACTAGAAGACCTCCAAGGTCCCTTCCAGCTTCTATTCTATTCTATTCTATTCTATTCTATTCTATTCTATTCTATTCTATTCTATTCTATTCTACTCTACTCTACTCTACTCTACTCTACTCTACTCTACTCTACTCCCAGGCAAGAAATCTCTTTTGGCCAGGGAGTCTATTTGGAGCCTTAGAATCAGAACATAAAGGTTGAAGGGACCTTAGAGTCATCTAGTCTATCCCCCTATCAGTCAAGCACACCCAAAAGAGCAGTTGCAGGGAAGGTGCCTGCTCAGAATACTTGCCATTGGGAAACACAGCATGTCACATCACACAAATTTACAATGCCAACTATTGCGGTGACTTCCTGCCTTCCTTCTGTTCCCTTGGGGATCCCTCTGCCACCCAATTCTTTGTCCTGGGGAGGCAGACAACTCCCTGATTTGCAGCCTCTCTCCATTTCCATTTTCTTCAAGTGCCTGCAGGGATTATGCGAAGCCCAGAGTTGCTCTTGGGAATAAAGATAATGCTAGAAGCCGACTCTTTGTTTGCAGCAGGCCAGCTTCTAATGTATTTATAATCTTTTTTAAACGAAAGGACAAGCCAGACGGGGCCAGCCGCCAGAGAGGCTCCCAGGACAGGCTGTCTTTGAATCCCGCAGCACCAAGCTGCTTATCTAAGTTTTGAACTGGAGATGGGACATCATGCCTCCTTTCTGAATTAGCCAGCTCATTTGGTTTCAGCAGACTTGAGACTCAGTTTCCATTCTCACTGTAGGCCACTGTTCTCAAGTTTAGCAACTTTACTTTAGGATGTATGGCGTTTAACTCTCAGAATGCTGGCTGGGGAATTCTGGGAGTTGAAGTCTACATATCTTAAAGGTTGAAAAACTGCTGTAGACAGAGGGGGGTGGAAGGCAAGAGAAAACTCTTGAGCCTTTCGGGACTTGATGTGTCTCTGAATGCCATGGTTGCTATTTCTGAATAACGCTTGCACTAAAGAGAAAGAATTGCTCTGGTTTATGCAACCAGATTTTGCTAAAAGAATTCAACTTCTTTTTTTTTTTTAAAGAGCAGGGACCGAGTTTCCTTTCCTTGGTCTTGGGTGCCTGCCTTGAATGGAGCTGGTGGAAAGCCCTTGAGGCTTTGCATGACCATTCTTGGTTCATTAAAAAAAAAATGGAAATAGCGAGTGTTGTTCGGTGAGCCCGCTTGAAAGGCTTCTGAGCTCTGTTGTGAAGGACTATCTGCTTCTTCCATCTCGGCTCGGCTTCCTGTGGGTCTCCCCAGTCTCGGTTCTCTTCCATTGTGAGCAGCAACTTTTGGAAATGACCTCAGGCGGGACCACAGACGGCGACTCGGGGCCAGAGGGCCTAACCCAGCCTGTCTCCAAGCAGCCCGAGGAAGGCAGACGCTGAGATGGGGAGAGACAATTAAAGAGGCAGACGGGGGAAACTGCGTAAGAAGAGCAGAGGATGGAGGTGGAGGCTGGTACATGCTGTAGCCACAGGAGTCAGAAAAGTCAGTCACAATTGTGAGACACAAGCAAAAGAAGAAGACCGGGCTTTGGCCACATCATTGTGGTCGTGGCGACTTCTGTGACTGTTTCTGACACATTTAAAAAAACAACAGGCAGGGCTTCAAGTCACCCAGAGCCCCTTCGTAACCAGATAGATGCCAAATGCATTTAATTAATAAGTAATGGGTGCATGAAGTGCCTTGAATCTCTTAAGAGCTAAAGCACTAGTGCCAGAGGTCTTCGAATTTGGCAGTTTTAATTTTATTATATCATTTGCATACATTTTTATGATATGTCACTTTTTTCCTATTATTATTATTAAATAAGAAATTGAATAAGAAATTGAAATGAGAATAAAGGTAATTAGAAAATCGGGGCTGCTCGAATACCACTTTAGATTGAATTGAAAAGGGAAACAACAGGAGAGAGGGGAAGGAGTAGAGAGAGAGGAAGGGAGGAGAGGAGAGGAGAAAGAAGAAAGGGAAAAGGAGAGGAAGAAAAGGGAGGGGAAAGAGGAGCAGAAGAGAAGGCTAGATGGGGAAGAAGAGAGGAGGGGGGAAGAGAAGGGGAAGTAGGAAAGAGGAGAGGAAGAACGAAGAAAGTAGGAGAAAGTAGGAAGGAATAGAAGGGGAGGAGAAGAAGAAAGGGAAAAGGAGGAAGAAAAGGGAGGGGAAAGAGGAGCAGAAGAGAAGGCTAGAAGGGGGAAGAAGAGAGGAGTGGGGGAAGAGAAGGGGAAGTAGGAAAGAGAAGGAAGTAGGAAGAACGAAGGAAGTAGGAGGAGAAACAGGAAGGAAGAGAAGGGGAGAGAAGAAGAAAGATTGGAGTAAAAGTAAAGGGTAAAAGAGCAGCCCCGAAAAAGTAAAAATGAAAAATGAACATTAAAAGAAAAGATGAATAAAAATGATGGAAATGACTGTACATGTAAAAGTGTCTATGAGAAATAAAAATAAAAAACTTTTTAAAAAAAACTTGGCTGGAGAATTCTGGGAGTTGAAGTCCACAAGTCTTAAAGCTGCCAAGTTTGGGGACCCCTACACTAGCCTTTCTCTGCTGATCATTAAAGCAGCCCATTCCTCCAGGATTTCAGATTCCAGGATTCTGAAAAGAGAGGGGCCTGCTTTAAAAATCCCTTCCCTTGGATGAGCCGGTGCCTTAAAGCAGCTGCAATGGTTTTCAGGTTTCTGCAGCAGCTTGCAAAAAGACTGATTGACAAGATGTAACAAACTGCAGAAAAATGTGCTTGCACACGCTCCTATTTATTTATTATTGATTGATTAGGATTTGATTTTTATCCCAACTTTATAACTTGCCATCTTCTGGCGATTGGCTCAGAGTCATCAAATTGACTTTCATGTCTCAGATGGAACTAGAGCTAAATAAAATAAAATAAAATAAAATAAAATAAAATAAAATAAAATAAAATAAAATAAAATAAAATAAAATAAAATAAAATAAAATAAAATAAAATAAAATAAAATAAAATAAAATAAAATAATAAAATAAAATATAAAAATAAAAATAAAAATAAAAATAAAAAAAATAAATACTAAGAAGAATTTAGTGACACAAAGAGCTGTCAATTGGTGAATTAGATTGTTATTGCATGGAGTGGCAGGATAGTCATCTAGAAGGGTTGGGGTAAGTAAATCCTGCCTTGTCCAGGGGGTTGAGCCTGATGACCTCTTAGCTCCCTTCCAACTGTATGGTTCTATGCAGGTAGTCCTTGACTTACAACAATTCATTTCGTGACCATTCAAAGTTACAAGGACACTGAAAAAAGTTACTTAGGACCATTTTTCACACGACTGTTGCCACACCTCTATGGTGACGTGATCAGAATTAAGACAGTTGGCAACTGACTCACATTTATGACGGTTGCAGGGTCCCGGGATCATGCGATCAACTTTTGCAACACTTCTGACAAGCAAAATCAATGGGGAAGCCAGATTCACTTCACAATAGTATTGCTAATTTAACAACTTCATTGATTCGCTTAACAACTGTGACAAGAAAGGTCGTAAAATGGGGCAAAATTCACTTAACAAATGTTTCACTTAGCAACAGAAATGTTGGGCTCAACTGTGGTCATAAATTGAGGACTGCCTCTAACTCTATGATTCTTGCACCTCTCCATGGGAAGAATGCATGCAATCCCTGGAGCATTGTGCTGATTAACAGATTAACAGAGTCGGAAGGGACCTTGTAGGTCATCTAGTCCAACCCCCCACTCAAGCAGGAGACCCTACACCATTTCTGACAGGTGGCAGTCCAGTCTTTTCTTGAAAGCCTCCAGTGATGAAGCTCCTGTCACTTCTGAAGGGAAGCTGATGAATGTCACCTGGAGACAGGTAAGAGAACATCCTTTACAATCTTTTGCCCTCTTCCCTTTTCAGAGATGGGAAAAGAAATGAAGTCGGCGCGATGCTGCTAATTCTTTTAAAATGAAAATCTTATGAATGACACCGTTGTGAAGGGCACGAGTGCCACGACAAAAGGCCATTGTGGTTTGTCAGTCCTGCCAGAGGTTAAAACTATAGACAATGGGGCCATGGTGAGTTGGAGAGCTGGGAAGTGGGCCACACAGTTTTACTCGGAAGGGGGGCGTTTCCTATCCATCTACTTACAGCGTGCATAGGCCCAGAGTGCCACAAAAGACAGATTGTCTTCTGAGCAATGCGCTGTTTGCTTTGGGTGCTAAAATATTACGGCATATAGAATAACAGAGTTGGAAGGGACCCTGGAGGTCTTGTAGTCCAGCCCCCTGCTGAAGCAGGAGACCCCATCACATTCCAGACAAATGGTTCTCCAATCTCTTCTTGAAAATCTCCAGGGATGGAGCATGCACAACTTCCAGAGGCAAGCTGTTCCACTGGTTAATTGTTCTCACTTTCTTTTTAAGTGTTTTTTTATCAGGGCAACCTGGTCTACCTAACTATGGGATGGAGCATACTGCTTCTGTTTTCGCCTTCTGTTTCCAGGAGCCTTCGCAGGCAGTGGCTTTCGCGACAAACTATTTTTGTGTTAAATTTATTTTTTACCGACAAATAAAGGGAAACTAGTATAGATTTATTTCAAGCTATTTAGTTCTCATCAGCTAGCCATACCCTTACTTGGATTCGAACTTGGACTGCCTGCATGTTAGGCAATTGTATTAACCTCTGAGCCACAAGTTCTCCTCCCTTCATCAGTTTGAGCCAGGGGAGAGATTAAGTGTTTTTCTATCGAGGCACCTGATATATACCCCAGCATGTGGGAGGGAGCATCCTGCTTCCCTTTCACCTTTCAGCTCCAATCCAGGAGCCCTCAAGCAGTCGCATTCACGACAAACCATTTTATACCAAATTTATATTTCGCTGATAAAGAAATAAAGGGAGACTAGTATAGATCTATTTCAAGCTATTTAGCTCTCATCAGCTAGCCATACCCTCCTGGCTTACAGGTTAATACATCTACTAATATGCAAGTAGCCCAGGTTCGAATCCCAGAAGGGTCTATACTAGTTTCCTTTTATTTCTTTGTCGGTAAAACATAAATTTAACACTTTCTTTTTAGTTCTAGGTTGGATCTCTCTCTGATAATCTTCCATCTGTTGCTTCTTGTCCTGCCTTCAGGTGCTTTGGAAATAGGTCAAACCCCTTCCTCTTTGTGGCAGCCCCTCAAATATTGGAAGACTTCTATGATGTCACCCGGGGTGGGTTCTAAATTTTTTTACTACCGGTTCTGTGGGCGTGGCTTATTTTGTAGGTGTGGCTTGGGTGGGGGTAATGTGACTGGGTGGGCGTGGCCAACTTATTTTTTTTTTACTTTTAAAAGCATTTTTTCTACAACCTTAAGAGGTTGCAGAAAAAAATGCATTTAAAAGCCTCTGATGATCAGGCAACTCAGCTGGGATCGTCAGAGGCTTTTAAAGGCATTTTTTCCCTACAACCTCTTCAGCCAAAGAGGTTGTAGAAAAAATGCTTTTAAAAATTAAAAAAATAAAAGCCTCTGATGAAGTGGGCGGGGTAAGCGAGTGGTGACCGGGCCAGGGACCGGTTTGAGGGCGTGGTCAGCCAATGTTATTACCGGTTCTCTGAACTACTACAAATTTTTACTACCGGTTCTTGCGAACCGGTGCGAACCGGGAGCAACCCACCACTGATGTCAGCCCTAGTCCTTTTCTTTGTTAGGCTGGACATACCTAATTTCTACAATAGTTCACTGAGAATAAAGAAAAGCATAGAACAGACACTTAGCTGGCAGCCCCTAGATGACCTTGGTTGATACAGAGAAAATTCTATAGAATTAGCCTCATGGGGATAGGAGACCACAGAGTAATCCTACTTCTGCACTGTTGCCATGTAAGCACCAGGCATTGAATACTACACATAAGACAGCCAGTTTGGTCCAGTGGTTAAGGCAACAGGTTAGAAGCTCGGAGATGGTGAGTTCAAGTCCCACCTTAGGTATGAAAGCCAGCTGGGTGGGTGACTTTTACCCCCCCTCCCCACTCTCTCTCTCTCCCCTACCCCCTCTCAGCCCACCTCACAGGGTTGTTGTGCTGGGGAAAATAGGAGGAGGAATGTGTGTTCGATATGTTTGCTGCCTTGAGTTATCTGTAAAAATAATAAAGACGGGACAGAAATAAATAAAAAAATAAGAGACGTGACCTCCAGTAACAACATACATTAGTCACATATCCCCAAGCAAATTCCTCCAGTTAAAATTCCTCCGAAATCAAGACCCCGCAAGCTGGCAGCCAAGATATCCATGCAACCCATTCAGCAAATGAGGCAAGCTGCCAGAGAAGGGAAGAAGAGCGTTCCACATGTGACAGAAATTAGCTCAAAGCAGAATCCCCTCTGTATACTACAAAATGAAATATCATCCCACTCATTGGACAAAATATGTTCAGTACCATGGTTTGCAATTATTGTCTTCTTCTGGGATTTTATTTTAAATGTCCTGGTCTCTGGATGTTATATGAATTTTGTTGTATGGAACTATAAACCAAGATGCAGTTTAGTGTAGTGGTGAGGGCACTGGGCTAGAAGCTAGAAGACCATGAGTTCTAGTCCTGACTTAGTCACATAGTCATCTGGGTGAACTTGGGCCAGTCATTCTCTCTCAGCCCTAGGAAGGAAGCAAGCAATGGTAAATCAAAAACCTTGCCAAGAAAACTGCAGAGCCTTGTCCAGGCAGTCTGAGTATCAGACATGATTGAACGGGAAAAAAAAACGTTATGATTTCTTGGTGGTCTCTTGTCCCAATTTTCACCAGGCCGGACTTTGTCTAGTTTTCCAAAATTAGGATGAGCATGGGGCAGGGGTGAAATCCAGCAGGTTCTGACAGGTTCTGGAGAACTGGTAGCGGAAATTTTCAGTAGTTCGGAGAACCGGCAAATACCACCTCTGGCTGGCCCCAGAGTGGGGTGGGAATGGAGATTTTGCAATATCCTTCCCCCAGGAATGGGGAGGGAATGGGGATTTTGCAGTATCCTTCCCCTGGAGTGGGGTGGGAATGGAGATTTTGCAGTATCCTTCCCCTGCCACACCCACCAAGCCACACCCACAGAACCAGTAGTAAAAAAATTGGATTTCACCACTGGCATGGGGGCCACCATTTGTTGTGACAGTGAAGATTGAGACTGGCCCAGCTGAGCCAGTGGTATCCTTGGAGGGATTTTTGGGCAATTGTCCAGAAACATTTGCCACTGCCTTGGTGGGGGTGGGGGGCGCAGGATTTTTAAAAGAATTTTCAAAGTAACTTTTGGCCTTCACATTTGCCATCTGAGTCCTGACCCTGTTTACCTTCTGAGCCCAGAGGTTGCCACCCAGCCATATAATAATCCGAGATGCTCATCCAACTGGGGAAATGAAGCGCTTGAAATAAAGACTTTCCCAGCTCAGTTTGGCCAATCACCCCTATCTGATGGCCGATAGCCTGGCTGAAACACCTGGCTGAAACACCTGGGCAGATGTTGGCTATCCTGGATTCTTTGCTTCCTATGTTCTTTGCCCCTGAAGCCCGGCGAAGACTTCTACAGGAGGCAAAAAGCTGGCACACCCTTTGGGGTCTTTTTGGGGTCAATAAAAAGAGAAGTTACCCCATGCTGGATTTTCCATTCTTTTTCTAAAGGAACAATGTGATTTTAGAAAAATGCAATGTGTCCTTTCCAATATACAGAGGTTCCATTCTGAGAGGACACTATGGGTTTTATATTGCATTATATTACCAGTTACAGAACTGAAGGGCGTAAAATACCTGGGATTTTAACAAGTTGCAGGATTCCAAGGTTTTTGATGATAAATTCCTCATCTACCGCCTAGTGGAGAGAGGTGGTAATGCAGCAACAGTGACCAGATCTCTTTTAAATGTGGTCTATAATAGAGGTCACCAACTGGTGGTGCGTGGACCACTGGTGGTCCACAAGAAAATTTTGGTGGTCTGCAGAAAATTTATTTGCATTTTTTATATTGCACTAAATCAGGGGGTCCTCAAACTACAGCCCCTGGGCCAGATACGTGCAATGAACGTTTGTGTTGCTGCAGAGAGTCTCCCCTTCGGGGTCTTCTTGTGTGGGTTGGAGGGGGGCAGAAATTCTGACTTAGGGTCTGCTTCAGCCTCCTGGTGCGGGGCTTTGGTGAAGGCTGGAGGGAAGTGCCACTAGTGGCAAGGAGCCGGAGGGCCTCGTTCCAGTGGGACTGCCTCATGGACTGGAACTGGCTGACCATCTCAGTCTGCTGAGCCTCCAGGTGCTGGTAGCTGGCCTTGCACTCCCACAGGTCTTCCCTCTGCTTGGAAAGCCTATGCTCCTAGTCCTCAGTGAGGCGCTTCTGCTGAGCCTCCTTCTTGGTCAGATCCAATTTGAACTGAGCTGTTTTGCCAACTCTTTCTCATGGTGGCTGCTTAGCTCCAGAAACTGCTTCCCGTTGGGGTCCTAAGGAGCCTGGATGGGGAGGCGAGGAGTGGCTGGGAGGGGAGGGGCGAGTAGAGGCCGGCGAGGCACCCCTTGACGTGAGTGACATCGAGTTGACCACACCTACCCAGTCACATGACCACCTAGCCACTCCCACCCAGCTGGTCATTAGGCAGATCATATTAGTGGTCCGTGGGATTTACAATTATGAATTTAGTGGTCCCTGAGGTCTGAAAGGTTCGTAAACCCTGGTCTATAAAATGAGGTTTATATATCCCATTTTTCCTCCAGGACATCAAGATAGTGAACGGGATTCCTTCCTCCAACAATCCTGCAGTGCAGGTTGGGCTGGGAGTGGCTGGTCGAAACTCACCCATCAGATGAGAACCTGGGTTTCTCCATTATGACTCTTGCAGGCACTCTGAACCATGACCAACAGCAGGGGTGTCTTCCAGGCCATCTGGAAGGTTCCAAATGGGGAAAACAGAGGGGTGGGCTCTCTTCTGAAAGTTTACCATGGACCTTTATGACTATATTAACTGTCTGACGTTTCTGTCATTCAACAAGTATTAGCAGTTGACCTGGATCACTTATGATAAATAATAAATAAATAACTTTATTGTCATTGTACGTGTATACACAGTATACCCATACAACGAAATTCACATAACACCCAAAGACCAGGTCCAACACACATAACAATCCCCAAACACCCCACCCACCCACCCACCCACCACAATTCTCCACCCCTAAACCACCCAAACATCCACACAACATTTACAGTATTTAGTCTCAGGAACCTAAGCCAGGACAGGCCTGGTTGAATACATGGATGGGAGACCACCAGAAAGGAAAATGTAATTCATGGTTCATTGCTCCAGGAAGAAGGTAGGGCAAATCTACTTCCATATGTTTGTAAAGCAAACTGCCTGGTTAGATCCATTAAGTCACCATGAGATAAATCTGATTTAGTGGCATTTTTACTCTTTGCATCTCAAACTTCAGCTAGAATCCGTTTCCCAAAAAAGCTGCTTGATCGTTTCACTACATTTGCTGCATTTGCTTAATACATTTACACCAAAAGAGACGAAGAGCTAGCACGCTTGGGTGTGCAACGTGTAGGTTTAACGACAGGTAGTCCTTGACTTACGACCGCAATTGGAAGCAGCATCTCCTTTGCCAAGCAAAGCAAGGTGCACGTTAAGTGGGTTGCACCCATTTTCGTGACTTTATGCCATGGTTGTTAAATGATTCACTTCTCAGAAGCTGGGATCCATGGTTGAACTCCGCCCTTTTTTATACGCATTACACACACATGCAATAGGGAGTGGTGCGGTGGCTTAGAGGTGGAGCTCTTGCCTCACAATCAGGAGGTTGCGAGTTTGATCCTAGGTAGAGGCAGATATTTCTCTCTCTGGGCACAATGAGAATACATCTGCTGAAAAAAACTCCGCATTGGCGACAGGAAGGGCATCTGGCCAGTAAACACTCAGCTCCATTCAGTTGCCCAGACTCCACCCTGCAAGGGATTATGGTGTTGTTAAAAGAGGATGACACGTGTGTTACACAGTTAGCCCAGGACAAGGGTGGGCAACAGATTTTTTTCTTAAGGTTGGGACTTGGATCACTCCATAGCAGCTGCATTCCTGACTTTTTCAGATCCCCAGATAAAGATATTTAATCAACAAAGAAACTAGCCAGTTCAAGACTGCCCTTATGTTACCTAGCAGAATCTCCCAAGGACTGAAGATTTTTAACCTGATCTTCTGTCGGGCATCAATCACGCTATCGTCAATACAACAGTAAAAATTCTGCCTGGCTCCAGTGAAAACGCAGCAACAGTTAGTCCAAGCATGACAAATTTGCTCATATGGATTCTTTTTTTAAAATATAATTTCATTAACTTTACCTTTGTGGATTTGCTTTCTTTGATTTGTGGAGTAAGCACTCTGCTTCTGCTAAGCACTCATATAATTTTACATGGGGCTTAATGGCTCTGCTAGCCATAACAATAATAAAAATTTGATAAGAAAGATTTTAAAAAGTCTGGATAGGGGACACGACAGTACCTGGAGACAGCAAAAGAAAAGAGAAAGAACTGGAGAAAAATCACAAAATACTAAGACCTACAAAAAGATGTAGATTAGAAGGACTGTGGCAAAAGAAAGAAAAGTAAATGCCAGTAATAAGCATCTTGGATGCAATTTGAAAATATATGAAGCACCATTTGAATATCAGCGACATTGACAAAATTACCGGCAATCAATTGCAAAAGGCAATTTTACTTGGAACAGCTTACAACCTGTGACAAGAACCCCATCAAACAACATCTACCTATTCCAGGTTCTTGGCTACTAGTCTAGAGAAAAGAAGGACTAGGGGGTGACATGATAGCAGTATTTCAGTATTTGAGGGGCGGCCACAAGGAAGAGGGGGTCAAATTCTTCTCCAAAGCACCAGAAGGCAGGACAAGAAACAATGGATGGAAACCAATGAAGGAGAGAAGCAACCTGGAATTAAGGAGAAACTTCCTAACAGTGAGGACAATTAACCAGTGGAATAAAAGTTGCCTTCAGAAGTTGTGGGTGCTCCATCACTGGAGGTTTTTAAGAAGAGACTGGACAGAGAAACACCAGTCTAAGCGCTTTTATACATGCTCAGAGTCACCCCCTCCTCTGCCTTTCGGAGGAGCCAACAGCCATAGGGCCCAGGAGGGCATTCATCATCCCCCTTTGGGGGTGTCATTTTGGAGCAGGGGTCTCCAACCTTGGCAACTTTAAGCCTGGAGGACTTCAACTCCCAGAATCCCCCAGCCAGATTCTGGGAGTTGAAGTCCTCCAGGCTTAAAGTTGCCAAGGTTGGAGACCCCTGCTTTGGAGAACATCGGAGGCGGGCAGGGAAACCCAACCCAACCCTCCCTCAAGCCTTGCACGGTCCCTCAGCAGCCCAGCCAGGGCTTCAGCCCAGCGCAGCTACTCGCGAGCAAGTCCCGCCAGCCGCGGCTGCGCCTCCCATTCAAAAGCCATTCAAAGGCTGGTTGCGCAATCGCTGGGCGGGGCGCCAGGGGCCTTTCTTTCATTCAGGAGCAATCCGCCTTCTCTTGCGAGGAGGAGCCTAATGGAACTCCCAAGCCAATCAACACGCCCGAGGGGCGGGGCGGCTTCCTTCCGAAGGCCAATCGGAGCTTCCGGAGCCTGAACTTTTGCTACCCTGAACAAGTTAATCAATCCCGGAGGGGGGCGTGGCCCAACCTCTTGGACATCTTAACTCTTGGCGTGCCGGAGGAAAATATATATATATATATATATTAAGTTGTAGGATTTATACTCCGCTTTTTCTACGAGAGCTCCAGGCGGCTTCCACGGGGCCTTACAGAGATACTGTTAAAACATTTTCACGTTTGCATTCTGCAAAGGGGTGAAATAGGGGATCCAGTGTGTTGGGGGTCTTCCCAACCCCACACTTTCAAGATTGCAAAAAAAGAACAATAGTTCAAGAAGCTAGACCACAGTGTTTCTCAATTTTGGGCACTTGAAGCCAGCATGGCTGGCTGGGGAATTCTGGGATTTGAAGTCCAAAAATTGCTATTGCTGAGCACATTGTAAACCGCCCTGAGTCTCCGGAGAAGGGTGGCATATAAATCAAATAAAAAAAAATAAAAAAATAAAAAAATAAAAAAATAAAAAAAAAGTCTTAAAGAAACACTGAGCTAGGAAAATGTTTCCTTTTTTCAAACAATCTCTTTTTATGTTCAGGCATCTTCCTTCTCTTTTTCAAAAAAGTTTTTAAAAATTTTTTTAAAAAACTTTTTAAAAAACTAAAGTTTTTTTAAAACTTTTTAAAAAGTTTTTTTAATTATATTTTATTATTTTATTTTACCACACAGAAGCTATTTGAAGTTGGTGTTTTTTTATTCTTTTGATCTCCCAAGCTAGCCTGCTCACACCTGAGGTCTCCTGTCTAAGAACTACACTAACCATTTCCATCACTTTAACTGACCAATTAAATCAAGGAGGGAACATTTCAAGAATAACCACCCCCCAAGGCAGTCTTTTTCGCAACTCTTAGCAAACTGAAGATGTGTAGACTTTTGTGATTCCCAGAATTCCCTAGCTGGCATGGCTGGGGAATTCTGGGAGTCAAAAATCCACACATCGTAAAAAGTTGAGAGGTTGAGAAACACGTTTTGCAGCACCTCCCCAATAGCCTCCCATTAAAAATCTGAATTTCGCTGGCATTAACTGCAGGAAAGCCACTTACGGGGAGTCCTTGACTTATGACAATTGGGACCAGTATTCCATTGCTAGGCAAGGAGGTTGTTAAAAGAATCATGCCCAATTTTGTGAACTTTTTTGCCACGGTTTTTAAGCAAATTACTGAAGTTGTTAAGCGAATTCAGCTGCCTCCCCACCTTGGCTTTGCTCCTCAGATGCCTGCTGGGAAGGTTGCAAATAGTGATCACATGACCCAGGACAATGCAACTGTCATAAGTACATGCCAGTTGCCAAGCTCTTGGATTTTGACCATGTGACCACGGAGATGCTGTGACAGTCATAAGTGTGGTTGTCAAATCTTTTCATTGCTGTTGCAACCTTGCTAAACGAATGGTTGTTAATCAAGGATTATGTGTTTTTTGAACAAGGAAGGTTCCTATTAAGCTATCTTGCCGAAACCACTTTGAATCCCGATTCACTCAACATTGACACATATACATTTAATAAATACTGAGGAAGAATCTGGGATAAAATCAAACGTTTTGTTCTTGGAGGAAAAGATTGGACGGTCATTTGGTAAAATATAAGTGCCTTCAGCAGGGGGTTGGACTAGAAGATCTCCGAGATCCCTTCCAGCCCTGTGATTTTATTATTTACTGTCCCATTAAGCCAGTGTTTCTCAACCTTGGAAGCTTGAAGATGGGTGGACTTCAACCAGCAGCGCTGGCTGGGGGATTCTGGGAGTTGAAGTCCACCCATCTTCAAGCTTCCAAGGTTGAGAAACACTGCATTAAGCTCTAGTGTGGTTTGTTTTAGCTTTACACAATTAGCACACGTGTGAATGCTGTCTGTTACAACTGACTCAGCAGTTCATGGTTAAACAAGCTACATCTTAGTAAGAGGTGCACATCCTATTTATTTTCGCACATTGCATTAAACATCTGTTACCCTACTGCGTGAACCGAATCAATTGTGGTTGCTTGCAAAATCATGGTAAAGCAGACCTGGTTAGAAATGAGGATTAGAAACTTGTATTACAAGTACTGTATTTTCTCAGGGTTCAAGATAATTTAGTTCCAGTAAAGTGACTTGATACCTCTCTGTAATTTGGGAACCAAATAAGGTTAGATTTGAGTTTACATCCAAAAATGAGATTTTTAAACATATAGGCACACACAGAGAGAACACTTAAACGGACTATTCCACCAAGAGAACAACTCCCAAACCATGCAGGGTCCAAAATTTGCATGTAGGGTTATTTTAAAACCTGTCTCCCTGTATTCCTGTCTGTGGGCAACCAGAGAGCCCTTTTCAGCCCTGCTTTCCAAGGTCAGAAGCTTCCAAGCTGTTGCTTCCTTATTAAGCCAGGCCTGGTGTCACCACCTTTGTTGACTGTGCACAGTTTGTAATGAGATGTTATGGAGGCTATAAAAAAACAGCGAGCGTGGCTTTCTGAGCTGAAACAGAGAGAGAGAGAGAGAGAGACTGCAAGATTATAGGCTACGCCTGCGATTGGAGATGGGGTGAAGAATCAAGACGGGAGGATCAGAATTTCCAAGAGATCTTGGGATCTTTTCCAGAACAGAAGACTCCTCCAGTCTGGTGAGCCTGAGATTAGAAATGTTACTCCTTTAAAACCAAGCAACTCTACAGATAGTCCTCAACTTACAACAGTTCATTTAGTTCAGGGGTCTTCAAACTTGGCAACTTTAAGACTTGTGGACTTCAACTCCCAGAATGCTGGCTGGAGAATTCTCGGAGTTGAAGTCCACAAGTCTTAAAGTTGCCAAGTTTGAAGACCCCTGATTTAGTTCAACAGTTCAACAGTTCGAAGTTACAATGGCACTGAAAAAAGTGACTTATGACGGCCGTTGCAACATCTTGGTGCCTTGATGGTGCAGTGGACTAAAGTGCTGTTAAGTAGCACTTAGCTGCCAGCTGCCTGCAATTACTGCAAGTTCAAATCTCACCAGGCTCAAGGTTGACTCAGCCTTCCATCCTTTCGAGGTAGGTAAAATGAGGACTCGGATTGTGGGGGCAATAAGCTGACTTTGTATAAAAAAGAACACCGCTGGGGGTCGGGGGGCTGAAAGCCCTACTAAGCAGGTATATACAAAAGTATGAAGGCTATTGCTTAACGCATTGTAAGCCGCCCGGAGTCTCCGGAAAAGGGTGGCATATAAATCGAACCAATAAACAATAAATAAATAAAATCTCAACGTTCACCTGATCAAAATTCAGACTCTGAGCAACTGACTCCTATTTATGACAGTTGCAGCGTCCCAGGGGTCACGTGATCACATTTTGTGACTTTCTGACGGAGCAAAGTCAATGGGGGAAGTCGGATTCACTTAACAACCAGGTCATGAACTTAACAATTGTAGTAATTCACTTAACAACTGTGGCGAGAAAGGTTGTAAAATGGGGCAAAACTCACTTAACTGTCTTGCTTAGCAACAAAAATTTTGGACTCGGTTGTGGTCATAAGCAGTGAACTACCTGTATTAAGTCCTGTAATCTTAATGCCCCACTGCCCCCCTTTTCCATTTTCCATTTCTCAAATAGTTTATGGTTATGTTTTCACGAAACATTTCAACCGTTCAAAGTTACAATGGCATTGAAAAAAGTGCCCTTTATGACCGGTTCTTGAACTTACAATAGTGGCCAAAATTGTAGAAACCTTTTGGGAAAAGTGTACTTTCTAAAACTAGCTAATAACACCTTTTTGGGGAGTAGTACCATAAAATTATATATCAATGGAAAGACAATTTAATCAAGAATGTAATGCAATAACTTTTATGATGTTTTACTAAAGATAGATAGCTATCCCCACCATCCAGTCAGAGCTGAAGAAGCTTCTCGGATGAGAAGCAAAACATCTTCAAAGAAAAACCAGAAAGTCCAGTTTTATTTATTTATTTATTTATTTATTTATTTATTTATTTATTTATTTAATTTGTATACCGCCCTTCTCCCAAAGGGACTCAGGGCGGTGAACAGCCAAAATTAAAATACATGCATATTAAAAGGGTTAATTAAAATAGTTGCCTCTTGAAAAAGCACCTTTGGGACTTCTCTGCTCTGCTTTGGAGAAAAAAACCAGGATGTTCTCCGGGTTGACCCTTGTAAGGGAATTCTGGGAAAATTTTTTGGGAGACTTAGTCCAGGGCAAGGATGGGCAACTACGGCCCCTTTACAACCTGTGGACTTCAACTCTCAGAATGGCTGGCTCAGGAATTCTGGGGAGTTGAAGCCCACAGGTTGAAAAAGGAGTTGTATTTTTTCCTAAGGCAACTGGAACGTATTTTCCTTGAGGAAGAAGTTTTGCTTCTCAGCCCGGAAGCTCCATCAGCTGTGAATGGATCCACTCACAACTGATGAAGTTTCTTGGTTGAGAAGTGAAACCCCTTCCTCCTTTTCCTCAAGGGGTAAAAAGAACAGCCCAGTTGCCTTTTGATAAAAGCTCCTTTGAGACAACCATGACCTGGATGACTGAGAATCTCCCTAGACATAAAGGAGCCGTGGCTTGCCCACCCCTGGCCAAGGTGTTTACAAACTGTATTCTGTGGATCTTCAGGGCTGTGTGAGAGAACTTGTTGGGATCCCCGAGAGACCAAGGGCAGAAACAACACGGATTCACTTGAAGAAAGCCACTTTACTATGAGTAGAGCTTTGTCTCTTTAAATTTTTTTTGCACAGCTTAAAAAAGTTTAAAAGAGTTTTAAAAAATTTAGAGCCTGAGTGGTGCAGCAGACTAATGCTACTGTTAAAGGTAGTATTTAGCTTCCAGCTGCCTGCAATTACTGTGAGTTCGAATCTCACCAGACTCAAGGTCGACTCAGCCTTCCATCCTTTCTAAGGTAGGTAAATTGAGGACCCAGTTTGTGGGGGCAATAAGCTGACTTTGTATAAAATATACAAAAGTATGAAGGCTATTGCTTAATGCCTTGTAAATCGCCCTGAGTCTCCAGAGAAGGGCGGCATATAAATAAAAAAAAACAAAAAAACAAAAAAACCCTCCTCTAGAATGACCAAACTCTTAGGACTCAAAGTATGTGTCCCTCTAGATTAGAACTTGGACGTTCCTTGCTCATTCTTCTCATTGGAAGAAGTTACGCCATGTTAGGGAGGGTGTGTAACAGGGGTGGGTTTCACTTACCTTTGCTAACATTTCACGCGCGTGCCACTTCTGCCCATGCGCAGAAGCTTCTGCCCATGCGCAGATCATATTTGATGACGTCCTGGCGGGTGGGCGGAGCCTCCCGCCATCACTACTACTGGTTCGCCTGTAGCGAACCGGTAGCAACCCACCATTGGTGTGTAACCTTCCCCAATCTGGACCCATCCAAATGTGCTACCTGGAGGGTACCTGGTTGGGGAAAACTGGACAGAGGTGTTAAACAGGCCTAACTCTAAAGTCTGGAGCCAACGGCATCTCCTTTGTTGCTTTTACCCTTCAGCTTTCCCTACCTGGCAGGACTGCTCGGAAATTAAACTTGAGAAGAGGAATACCTATAAATTAAATATAAATTTAAATTTAATTGACAGGAATACCTGTATGTGTGTGTGTGTATATATATATATATATATATATATGGCAACTTTAAAATTGCTGGCCAGGGATTTCTTACAGCTGAAATACACATCATAAAGTTGTCAAGTTTGAAAAAGACTGACTTACGACATTGCAAATTCTTGTGTGCACAATGAAACCCAAATGAAAGCATACTCCTTGAAGGTGGTGGAATGATAAATAGCAGTTAATTATGTTTATGAACAGGGAATATGTTGCCGATTGTTGTGCATCAACAGCATTTTTTCTCCCAAGTCTCCCCTTACTCCAATATCATTCCCCCCAGCCCCCATTGTAACTCTGTCCAAACAAAAGAAAAACTTTAATTGCTGTTGCTCCCAGGTTTAACTTGTTGCTCAAGGAATCCATTCTAAAGGGTTGCACAATACAACAAACTGACTAAATTCATGCCATGCGATAAGCCAGGAACTAACCCACATTAAAACTCGCCCAAATGAACATTATACATGAATACAACAATTAGGTTTGCAACAAAACTGGTTGATGTGTGAATACAGCCTTTCTGACTCTAGAAAATGAGGCCCAAGAGACGAAGGCCAGGGGGTTCTGTTCTCCACGTTGAACTTCATAAATTGTTAATTTTTTTACTTTGGTTCCACCTGCCTAAACTGGGAATCAGAAGCCTTCTGTCACAAAGTGGTTGTGAACTGGAATAGCTGTGGCTATTGATATGTGTGTGTGTGAGAATGAGCTCCAACCTCCTGCAAATGAATTGAAAGACTTGCGTGCAAGAGACTTCCCTTAGGAATTGCAACACAGCAATATGTTTTGGGACAATCTGTAGGGCTGTCTATTCCCACAGACTGTGTGACCTGGTTGGGCCACATTTACTCCAGGGTAAATTCCCTGTGAGATTTCCATTTGGTGAGGAAAGTGGGTTTTGTTTGGGACCATGGGATGTGTCCTGGCCTCTGCTTCACAAGTAGAAATAAAGTTTTATCCCATCCTGAGTGGGATCCCCCATAATGTCATCACCCATTCTCTACTTGCCCCCTTCTAGAAAGCGTTTTCAACTCCCCTAGTCTAGGCTGCAGCCCTGGGATTTCCTGGTGGTCCCCCCACCCTAATAACAGCCACTTTGGACTCTTTTCTGATCAGCACAGCTTGCTAGCTAAAGAAGCTGACTGGTCATTTCTTCTTCCAGACCAACCCACCTCTCAAGATTGTTCTGAGCATCAAAAGAGGGGACCCTAACTGAATCTCTGGGAGGTGAGGGAGAGTTAGGCCAGGGACAAAGAGCCTGGTGGCGCAGCAGACTAATAGCCTGTTATTAACATCAGCTGCCTGCAATTACTGCAAGCTCGAATCTCACCAGGCTCAAGGTTGACTCAGCCTTCCATCCTTTCTAAGGTAGGTAAAATGAGGACCCAGATTATGGGGGCAATAAGCTGACTTTGTATAAATATACAAAAGTATGAAGGCTATTGCTTAACGCATTGTAAGCCGCCCTGAGTCTCCGGAGAAGGGCGGCATATAAATCAAATTAAAAAACAAAAAACAAACAGCCAAAAGAAAGGGGGTCCTGCAAATCCCTGCCTCGACCTCCCTGGTTGCCCCCCACAGCCTCCCTCCACCCCCTTGCAGGACTCAGGACCATGCCGGTGCTCCGGGAAAGTCCAGCAAAAAACACCAGAAGGCAGTGCAAGAAGATGGAAACCAATCAAGGAGAGGAGCAACCTGGAACTAAGGTGAAACTTCCTAACAGTGAGGACAATCAAATCAGGGGAACGGCCTGCCTCCAGGAGTCGTGGGGGCTCCATCATGGAGGCAGTTTGGGCAGTCATTTGTCTAGAATGGTATAGTGCCGGGATGGCGAATCTATGGCACAGGTGCCACACAGCACCCTCTCTGTGGGCACGTGAGCCGTCAACCCAGTTCAGCTCTGCCATGCATGCGCGCATGCCTCCCACCAGCCAGCTGGTCGTCGGGTCTCTGCTGCGCATGTGTGTGGGGGGGCAGTGGACATGCGGCATGCAGCCCATGTGCGCATGTGTAGGGGGCGGGGTGCATGCAGGGGCTTGTGCATGCAAGGGTGGGGGTGTGCGGGAGCACGCACATGAGCGGGGGGGGGCGGTTCTGTGTGCGCGGGGCCCACATGCACATTGCATTTTGGGGGTTCCGGCACACTTTGGGCACTCAGTCCGGAAAAGGTTAGCCATCACTGGTCTAGTGTCTCCTGCCTGAGCAGGGGGTTGGACTAGCTTTACTGGCTGGGGGATTCTGGGAGTTGAAGTCCCCCAGGCTTAAAGTGGCCAAGGTTGGAGATCCCCTGCCTATAGCAAAGGGGCTGGACTAGAAGACCTCCAAGGTCCCTTCCAACTCTGTTCTTCTGCTAATTAACAGTGGCAAACAGCTTGCCTCTGGCAGTCACGGGCTACTCCACCACCCCCTCAAAGTTTTCCAGAAGAGCCTAAACAGCCCCTTCTCTGCAACCCTGCAGGCTCTTCTGCCTGAGCAAGCGGGGGTCGGACTAGAAGACCTCCAAGGCTCCCTTTCCAACTCTGTTCTTCTGCTAATTTATTAATTAAAGGGTTGGGTTGGGTTTGCCTGCCTGCCTCCGATGTTCTTCAAAGCAGGGGTCTCCAACCTTGGGCACTTTAAGCCTGGGGGACTTCAACTCCCAGAATCTGGAAGTTGAAGTCCCCCAGGCTTAAAGTGGCCAAGGTTGGAGACCCCTGATATAGGATCCCCTGCCTATAGCAAGGGGGCTGGACTAGAAGACCTCCAAGGCTCCCTTTCCAACTCTTCCTCCTCCTCCTCCTCTTCCTCTGTCCTTGGCCGCTCAGGGGCCACCGGAGAACCAAGCGGGGCTGCCTGCCGTCTTGTTGCCCCAAAGCGGGCGGTGTGGCGGGGGGGGGGGGGGGGGCGCCAAGGGGACTGGAGGCGTTTTCCTTTAAGAGGGAAGAAACCCGAGCGCTTGTTTGCGCAACCCTCCCGCGCCGCCAAAGTGTCTAGACTGGCACATGATGGGAGGGAGCCAATGACTCCGCGCTCGCCGAGGGGGCCCCGAGCGGAGGCTCCGTGCGGGAGAACAAAAAAGGCAGCCCGAGCGAGGGAAGGAAGCAGGGAGGACGCCGCCGCCTCGCCAGCCCGCCTCTCCGGGGAAGCCCCGGCGCCCGCCGAAAGCACCAGCACCACCAGCAGCAGCAGCAGCAGCACCAAAGCCGGGCTCCACTCCGCGCGTGGACGGGAAGGGACCCAGCGCGGCGTCTGCGCTCCCGGCCCCGGGACGGGGATTGCCGAGCAAGCAATGCCGGGCTCCTCCGGCCCGCGTCCGAGCCCGGGAGGCGGCCTGCTGCTTCTCCTGCTGCTTCTCCTGCTGCTCCCTGGCCAAGTCCGGCCAACTTTGTAAGCGGTGCTGCCGAGGGAGGCGAGAAGAAGAGCGCCGCCGTCGTCGAGGGAGCCGAGCGGGAGCGCTTGGACGCGGGGGGCGGCCTCCGGGCAAAGGAGCCGTCTCGGGCTCGGCGTCTTCCCTCAGAGAGAGAGAGAGAGAGAGAGAGAGCCGAAGGGGGCCGGCGGGCGCTCGGCCGGCCCCTCCCGCGCCGTCGGCCTTGCGGGGCTGCCGCTCTATGCCGTTGCTGCGCTTCCTCATGAGGCAGCGCGGCTGCCGACCCTCGGCGAGTGGCTGGGCCGGCCGGGCGAGCCTTTGGGCCGGGCGCCGACGCCGCCGACGCCGCGGCGGCTCTAGGAGCACTAGTAGCCCTCGCTGGCTCCCCTTCATGCGGCGCCCGTCCGGGAGGGTCTGAGCCGGAGCCAGCCAAGGGCCGCCCGGGCGAAGCGCATGTTCAGGTCCAAACGGGCAGGGCTTGTGCGGCGCCTTTGGAGAAGCCGGGTCCTCCCCGACGGAGGCGGAGGAGATGCGGGGAGCAGCAGCCTCAGGAGGAGCGAGGAGCCCGGCGGGAGCGAAGGGAGGCGCCCGGTGAGCTGTGGAGGCGCCGTCGAGGAGCCGGCCGCTCCTGAGGGCTCCATGGTGCGCGGAGACGGCGACCTCCTGGCGGAGGAAGGCGAGGCGGCGGCGGCGGCGGCGGCGCAAGAGGCCGAGGGCGGCGGCCCGAAGGAAGCCGGCTTGAGGGCTCAGGAGAGCGACGGCCGGACGGTGAGCTGCTGCCTCTTCAAAGAGCGGGGCTTCGACGGCGCCGACGGCCGTTCCCGCCTGGCGCTGCTGGAGCAGGAGCTGAAGAGCGTCACCTACTCGCTCCTCAAGCGCCTCAAGGAGCGCTCCCTCGACAGTCTGCTGGAGGCCGTCGAGTCCCGCGGAGGGCTGCCCAGCGGCTGCGTCCTGGTCTCCCGGGCCGAGCTGGAAGGGCGGTTGGGCGGCCAGCCGGCTCCGCCTCAGCTGCTCCTGGGCAAACTTTTCCGCTGGCCGGACCTCCAGTGCCCCGCCGAGCTGAAGCCGCTGTGCGAGTGCCGGAGCTTCGGCCTCCCCGACGGGCCCACCGTCTGCTGCAACCCCTACCACTTCAGCCGGCTGTGCGGGCCAGGTAAGGCGCCTTCCTGCCTGCCTGCGGCGGGGAGGGAGAGACCCAGAGATCTGCCTTCCCCGACGGGGTGGGGTGGGGTGGGGTGGGGTGAGGGGTTCCCTGGACGGGTCGCGCTGCCCCCCTCGCCCATGGGGGAAGGGAAGGGTAGGGCCGGGCCCTTGGGGCTGGGGTTGTGGGTCAGCATTCCTTAGTGTGAAGTTGTGATGCAGCCTGGCCAGACTAAACAAATCTGGGGTGGGAGCTGCTTTCCCAACAGAAGGGGTGTTGTGTCAGGCTGGCAGGCTGGAAGGAAGCTGGGCTAGACAGATGCTGCCTGGTTTTAGCCAGCAGCTGCTTTAATGCAGGGGTCTCCAACCTTGGCCGCTTGAAGCCTGGCGGAATTCAACTCCCAGAATTCCCCAGCCAGCTCTAATGTGTGTGGGAGCCCTTTCAGGCTGGGACTGAAAAAGCCACGTAAGGAGGAACAACAAGAAATACTAAATAGACCGATAACTGAAACAGAATTTGAAATGGCAATGAAAAAAAACAACGAGACATCAAAACACGGGCCCGGATGGACTCCCAGTAGAGTTATATAAAAACACTCAAGAAATGCTGGGGGGGGGGGGGGGGGGGGGGGGGATGATGTTGGAAATATTCAATGAGGGCTCTAGAATAGGCAAATATATACCTAAAACATGGCAAAGCTGGCTGGGGAATTCTGGGAGTTGAAGTCCGCCTGCCAAGGATGGAGACCCCTGCTCTAAGGTGTGCGGGAGCCCTTCCAGGTCGGGACTGAAAAAGTCGCAACTCCCACAAAAAGTCATTTGAGGAAAGACAGGTTGTGGGGGCAGTGAAACCTCTGGAGCGGGAAGCTGCTGATGGGCCTGTCTGGACTCTGTTGGGCCACCCACTCGCCCCCCTCAAATTATTTGTGCCCTTTAAAAATCCATCCCCCCTTTGGGCTCTGGGCTGGCTCCAGACCAGAAGGGGGACTTGCCCTGGGGGTGGGGAGTGGAAGCAAATGTCTCCCTCCCCTCCTCTTGCACTCTGAACCAGGAGGAGACCCCTTCCATAGCCCTACCTCCCTTGCCTCCAGACCCACCCACCTTGGGAATGCAGACCCCAACAGGTCTGGACAGGGGGAAGATTTTGCAGTCCTGCCTTGAGCTCCCCCCCCCCCCCAAGTGTGTGAGGGGTGGGTGGGTTTTGCCACAATGTGATTTCCATCTGGGGAGGAGAAGGGATGCCATCTCTTCTCCCGTTTGAGCAGTGCTGGAGCTTCAGCCCAAGCCTTTGATAAGGAGCCCGGTAAGGATTGAATTGTGTTCTGAAAATTGTCAAAAGTGAGGTCCTTGGGTGTCTTAAATACCTAAAAGCATTTGCAGAATTCTCTTCTGAGGATTCTTCCAAGAAGCCTTGAGCTTCTTCAGCATCTTGTGGGATTTGGCAGCTTCCTCTTCTGTACTTTCTTCAGCTGGAAAGGTTAGCATAAATTGACTCTGTGAAAATTAGAAGTTATGGTTTCTGGCAAGTGGCATTTAAGAATAGTCGTTTTGGAAGTCTCTTGTAAAGACTCCCGAGATACTTTCCTATCATCTCAAATTCCCTTAAAAGAGGATCTTTGGAGGCAAAGGCCTTCAGAAATTTGCCATGTCGCCCCCTTTACCCCCGTGGGGACCCTCTGAGTCCTTAGTTCAGTCAGAACCAAGACTTTTCCATACGTGGAGAATCTAGTAGCATCTTGGACCGGTGAATTACATTGCTGGTGGAAGCTTCCATCTGACCCTGGAGACAGAGAACTTCTCCTTCGTAAACACCAAGCATGCTGGAAGCATTCACCCCATAACATTTGTCTGCTGTCATCTTCTGGTACTATAGGTTGCATTATTCAGGTAATCCTCAACTTCCAACAGTTCCTTTAATGACCATTCAAAGTTACATCACTGAGAAAAGTGACTTGTGACAGTTTTTCACACTTGCGACCATTGCAACATCCCTATGGTCACAGGATCAAACTTCAGACGCTTTGGCAACTGATTCACATTTATGACGGTTGCCATGTCCCGGGTCATGTGATCAACTTTTGCAGCCTTCTGAAATGCAAAAGTCAAAAGGGAATCCAGATTCATTTAACAACCATGTTACTAATTTAACAACTGCAGTGATTCACTTAACAAGTGTGGCAAGAAAAATTGCAAACCGAAATTGATTTAACAACTATCTCATTTAGCAACAGAAATTTTGGGCTCAGTTGTGGTCGTAAGTCGAGGATTACCTGTACCATGGTTTCTTTTAAGCAAGGTTTGTTGAATGATGATATTTTATATGTATATATATTCTTTTTTGGCTTTCGAAATGATTGTTGCAGGTGAGATGGGCAGCCATGTAAATCAAATCCATAAAGTTTTACCCTTCGAACTAAGCCTGGAAAAGGCAGAGTCTAGGAAACCACATTTATGGCTTGATCCTTAACATGAAGCCATGGTTTGGATGTGTGGAAAATTCTGTATCTAGAGAACTTTAAAACCCCAAGTCCCAAGCCTGTAATGCTCTCTCAAGGGCTTTCAACAGGCTGAGAGTCACCCAATTCTTGTGAAATCAAGAACGAACATGCATAATCCCAAAAGGAGTCCTTAGTCATGACACTACTTGTGGCAACTGTTTGGTTTTATTCCTTCACTGAACTGAGGTTCTGCCTTTTCTCCCGAGCACTCAAAAGGAGCTACATGGGGTCTTCCCTAAATTTATTTCCTCCAACAACAATCTTGGGAGACGGATTAAGGGAGAATAATATGGTTGGCCCCTACCGTGTCTAACGCTGATGGCGTTATATAGCTATGCTGGCTGGGGAATTCTGGGAGTTGAAGTTCACCCAACTTCAAGTGGTCAAGATTGAGAAAACACTGTCCTAGGTCACCAGCAACTGACAGCATCTTCATAGCATTGCCCAACCACTGTTGGTGATACAAAGGTGTCTACAATGAAGTTTGGATGACTTTAGAGCAACATTTTCACCTTGGCCACTTTAAGATGTGTGGACTTCAACTCCCAGAATTCCCCAGCTGGCCACGGTTGAGAAACCCTACTCCAGAAGATTCTCTAAAGTCACTAGTGCATGGATGATCTTCCTCCAATAATTGGACCATTGCTAAACTTGACTCTTTGACTCTGCTTTGCTACTAAGACGGGACAATGTTTGTATGCATTCTTTAAGAACTGAGCTCCAGTTTGTGTCATGTTAAAGAAATCACCCCCCACTTGAAGAACATGAGGGCCCTAAGAGGTCTGTGCAGACTCTGCATCTCTCCTGAAGTTGCCACCCAATTGCAATTTTTAATGTGAGATGAAAAAATTGCTCAGTGTAATGAGACAATTGCAAAAAAAAAAAAAAAAAGTTTTACCAAGCCTCAGTGAGTTTTTGGAGTGCATCTTAAATCTTCCCCCATTGAAGGTTGCACACCTCTGATTCCAGAAGACCATTCATTCCCCATATGACCTGGGTTTACATTTATTTATATTTGATCTCCTCTTGGTTTTATGGTCGGGTCAATCTTGATTTTTTTAAAGAGCTCTTTAAGAATCTAATGTCAGTCTAAACAGTAGGCATGGCTGCAGCTAGTTTTACACAGAACAGTTAACTCTTGATTGGCCTTTGAGGAATTCCCAGATAAAGTATGTTGTGTTTTAGAGGTTTTTTTTGGTTTGGAACATGTGGCTGTGGGTCCCATGGCTTAGCGGTGCTTGAATGTTGCCAGTATCTAAATCAAAGTGGGAGGGAGAGGGGGAGAGAGAGAAAGAGAAAAAGAAAGAAAGAAAGAGGGAGGGAGATGGGAATGAGAAGGAGGGAAGCAGGGAAGGAAGGAGAAGAGGGAGAGAGGGAGGGAATAGCAAGGAAGGAAGGAAGAAAAAGGAAGGAAGGAAGGAAGGAAGGAAGGAAGGAAGGAAGGAAGGAAGGAAGGAAGGAAAGATAGATGACATTATTGGTACCATCCAAAAAGTCCTGCAGCAAATGGAATACAGTATCTTCCTTATTCTCTGTGTAAGCTCAGAGAGTGATTTGGGATGGACATTTCAACCTGTAGATTTTCTATCTGAAGTGTGGCAGCATCTGATTTGCTTTCTGATTTGCTGTTTCTGGCTATTAAAACAATATCATCAACAAGTTTGGATAACTATTTGGAGCCTGCAAACATTGCCTAAAACCCCCCTCCTCCCCAAAATGATTAGGAATATGTAATTCTTCTTCTAGCTCTCCCCAAATAGGGAAATCACTCTTCCTTCCATCTCCTCTTTCCATCTTCTCTGGATTTGTGAAAATTCTGCTTCCGTCAAGCATTTCGACATTGTTTTGTGCACACACAGTTTATACTGAAAAGTCTTTTTAACAGCTGAGGGGGGAATTCCATTCAGTCCCAGTCTGGCTGCAGACAATACTTTACATGAGGGTCAACAATTTGGAACTTTGCAGATGTTGGTGAACCACAATTGCTAGGATCCCTCCTCACTGGTCCAGCTGGTCTGGCTCCTATGTCTCTGACTCAGCACCCCTTGGGTGGCCACCCCTCCCCATCTCCCCTTTTGCACAATCCACGGGCTTTGAAACTGGTGGAACCTGGTAGTTGAAGTGTGATAAAGGACGATCTCTCCATTGAACTTTGCTGGCCAACTCTTAAACAGAATAACAGGATTGGAAGAGGGACCTTGGTGATCTTCCAGGGTCAAGCAGGAGACCCTATCCCATTCCACAGAAGTGGCTGCCCAGCCTCCAGTGATGGATCACCCCCCCCCCCCAACTTCTATTGGCAAGCTGTTCCACTGGTTAATTGTTCCAACCGTCAGGAAATTTCTCCTTAGGTCTTGGTTGCTTCTCTCCTTGATTCTTGTCCTGCCTTCAGCTGCTTTGGAGAATAAGCCGACCCCTTCTTCTTGGGGGCAGCCCCTCAAATATTGGAAGTCAGCCATCATGTCATGCATAATCCTTCTTTTTGTTAGACTGCTAGACACACCCAGTTCCTGCAACCATTCTACGTATGTTTTATCCTCCAGTCATCATGTCTGTTGCAGGGTCCATGCATTACATGAACTTTGAGCCTTTGAAGCAGTGTTTCTCAACCTTGGAAGCTTGAAGATGGGTGGACTTCAACCAGCAGCGCTGGCTGCGGGATTCTGGGAGTTGAAGTCCACCCATCTTAAAGCTTCCAAGGTTGAGAAACACTGCTTTGAAGGATCCATTGAAATGCAAAGTATGACTTATGCAAAATCTGCATTGATTTGCATTTTACTTGAAGGGATGGTCAGTGCCTGGTCCCCTGTCTGGCAGTCTCCCCTCTCTGGAAATCTTTTTTTCCAAATTCCTGCAGGAAAAAAATCTGAAATCTGCAGCCACGGCTGGATTCCAGCCAGCAAAGAGTTAACTTTCCTATCAGGGGGCTGGTACTAAAAGGAAGAAAGCAACCGATTTCCCTGAGAAAGAGGGTGAGGGGAAACTTTTGCGGGAATGGGATCTGTTAGATTCCAGGCTGGCTGGGTAAGAGGAGACCCATAATAAAGGCCCGGAAGCCAGATGGATCGCAGCTCCTACTTATGTGCAATTAGATTCTTTTCTTGGGAGTTCAACAACAACAAAAATCCTGTTTTGCTTGCTTAGCTGAACGTTTCTGCAGGGCCTTGCAGAAGGGGCAAGTAAAATGAGGGAGGGGAAAGCAGAATGCAACTTTTGCAAAAATGTGTTTTCCCCTTTTCCTCTTCTGGATCGCCCTGGGAACAGCTTTGCCCCCCCTCCCCAACAGGCAAACCAGCATCTCCTGCACAGGCGGCTGGAGCAGAATAGCTGCTGTTCACTGGAGCAGGGCTAAATCCGAGGGAGGGGAAGGGGAGGCAGGCCGGTCAGCTTCTCCGACTTTGTCCCTTTCTTTGGCAGTAAGGAGCCCTTAACCTGGATTGGCGATTTTTCGAAAGGTGGCACCGGAGAGAGAATCAATAAATCAGAATAATGCTGGAAGGGACCCTAGAGGTCTTCTAGTCCAACCCCTAGCTTCAAGCAGGAGACCCTATAATCATTTCAGACAGGTGGCTGCCCAATCTCTTCTTAAAAGCCCCCAGTGATGGAGCAGCACAGCCTCTGGAGGCAACTTCTGTTCCACTGGCTAATTGTCCTCACTGTTAGGAAATTTCTCCTTAATTCCAGGTTGGTTCTCTCCTTGATTGATTTCCATCCATTGTTTCTCTTCTTGACCTCTGGTGCTTTGGAGAATAATTTGACCCCCTTTTCTTTGTAGCAGCCCCTCAAATACTGGAACTCTGCTATCATGTCACCCCTAATTCTTCTTTTCTCTAGACTAGACATACCCAGTTCCTACAATCCTCCTTCATATGTTTTTGTCTCCTGGTCTTAGTTGCTCTTCTCTGCACTTTTTTCCAAAGTCTCAACATCTTTTTTTGTAATGCGGTGACCAAAACTGGATGCAGCATTCCCAGTGTTGCCTTTATAAAGTGGTACTAATACTTCATGTGATCTTGATTCTATGCCTCTGTTTATACAAACCAGGATTGCATTAGCTTTTTTGGCTGCTGCCAAAGCCCCTTGCTTTTTCCTCAGCCTTTTCAAACTTTTTAAAAACTTTGGAGAATCGACTCCCAGAACCCTCCCCCTCGTAAAATTGTAGCCTTTCCTGCCTTGCTTTCTTCCCAAAGCAGAGACCTTCCTGTGGCAAGCGTATCCCCAAAATTACAGGTAGCCCTAGGTTTGCAACAGTTGGCTTAGTGATTATTCAAAGGTACAACGGCACTGAAAAAAGTGACTTATGACCATTTTTCCCACTTAAAACTGTTGCAGCATCCCATGGTCACGTGATCAAAATTCACTTGGCAACCGATTCATTTTTATGACGGTTGCCATGTCCCTGAGTCAGGTGATGATTCTCTTTTGCGACAAGCAGAGTCAATGGGGAAGGCAGATTCACTTAAGAACCATGTCACTAACTGAACTGCAGTGATTCACTTAACAACGGCGGCAAGAAAGGACATAAAATGGGGCAAAACTCACTTAACAACAGTCGATTAGCAACAGAAATTTTGGGCTCAATTGTAGTCGTAAGTCAAGGACTACCTGTGCTCTTTTTTTTTAAAATTATTATTATTATTATAACAAGGGTGTCCAATCTTGGCAACTTCCAATACCTGTAGGCTTCAACTCCCAGGATCCCACTGGCTAGGGAATTCTGGGAGTTGAAGTCCACCGGTCTTAAAGTTGCCAAGGTTGGAAATCCCTGGATTATAACCAAAGGAGAGAAAAACTTTTTTTTTTGGAGGTAGAGAAAAATCACTGGTTTTTTCAGGCGAAAATAGATGGGAATTGGAGAGAAAACCCACGTAGGCAAATCCTCTCTCTCTTTTGGCCTGGCGTTTATTATCCCCTTTCAATTGAGATCATTTTCAAGTTGTGCTTAGAAAGAAAGCAGCTTCCCCCCTTTCTTTCTGAAGGAGTTTCTCCTCCACCCCCACCCACCCTCCTGCCCCCCTAAACCCACTATTTAGGTGAAGAAGTGGTGATAATATGCAGTTTGCATTTGGCTGGCGCCAGCTTGACTGGCCCTTCTATCTGACGGCCTGTCTTAAAGCAACAGCGCCTCTTATTTTTAAAAGAGGATCTTTATGGCAAGCGAGGGTTTGTGTTTTGTTGTTCTTTTTTAAAACTCCTTTTGCAAACTTGCCAAACCTGTAAAGGAGGAGAAGAACCAGCTACCTGAGCCTGAATGTCTTGGTTTTTTTTTAAGAATTTTTCTCTTGCTCCAGTAATATAATGCAATTAGATGTGGAACTAAGAATACAGGAAAATGTTTCTTGGATGCAACTTGCGATAGCCTCAGTCTCATAAGCATGTTTTGTGAAAGGGCAGGGAGCTGCTTTCTGTCTCCCTATTTTTTAAAAAAATGTCATCTTTTAAAATTTGGGGGGATCCCCCCTATCTCCTGGGGGGATGACCCCAGAGACTCTAACATTGCGGTTAGCAATTTTCCTTTTTTTGGTGCTGCAACTTGAATTGAGATGAGCTTTCCTTCATTTTTTTGTTTGTTTTGCAACAACGATTTTTTCCCCCTGTTATGGTCTGTATTCCGTCTTTTGTGTCTTTCCTATCGGGAGTGATGGAATTCCGTCCCTTGACTATTTACTGGGACACCAAATACCGTGTTCCTTGAAATAGAGGCACAGAAACTTAAAGAGGAAAGTTTTGGCTGTCTTGAGCATGGCTGGACATATCCGGAGGAAGTATTGCTTTTGCCAAAAAAGTGACAGTGTTGTTAGGAATGTTTCAGCTTCAGAGTTAAACCAGTTTTGTTTGGTAGCCAGTTTTGACTATTTTAGTTCCCTGCTGAGCTCTGGGCTGTGTTTACCCAATGCAAAATAATACGTGGTTTGCTGAATTAACTCGATTGCACCAATTCTTAAAACACCTGAACCATCCATCAAACCTTCTGCTTGGATTTGCACAACATACTGATCCTTTAAACCCAGTGCATTTGAGGCTGTGTGTTGTGCAAAAGCCAGCTCTTTTGTTGTAGTCCTTTGAATTATAGCTCAAGGTTTTGGGAACCATCCACCACAATTAAAGTCCCTTTGAGGCTCTTGAAAGGAGGGAAAATGGCACTTACTGGATTCACACGTTTGGTCTGGATTTGGTGCCTTGTCCAAACGAAGACTCTGTCTCTAATGAACCATGACTTAGTATGGCATGTGAGCATGTCATTATTTGGTTGAAAACAAGTGCCGGTGTTATGAGTCTCTTCAACTGTAATGGAGAAAACTAACTACAGGTAGTCCTTGACTTGCAACAGCTCATTTAGTGACCGTTCAAAGTTTACAACGACACTGAAAAACATGACTTATGACCATTTTTCACAACTTTTGCAGCATGCCCGTAGTCTTGTAATCAAAATTCAAATGCTTGGCATTTGGTTCATCTTTATGACAGTTACCGTGTCTCGGGGGTCATGTGATCACCTTTTAAAACTTTCTGACAAGCAAAATCAATGGGGAAGCCAGATTCACTTCACAACCAGGTTACTATCTTAACAACTGCAGTGGTTCACTTAACAACGGGGCAAGAAATGTCATAAAATAGCAATAAAATGTCACAGAACTCTCTTTAACAAATGTCTCACTTAACAACAGGAATTATGGGTTCAGTTATGATCATAAGTCAAGCACTACCTATTACAGGCTGGATCATATTCTTTGTGAGGACCAGATCTGTATTCAGCCAACCTAAAACCACATTGCATTCGATGGGATTGTTGTAGAGTAAATGAGCTTGAGAATTGCAAGCCGTGGTCTCTTTAACGCATATCTGGTGGGTATGTACAATATGCTAAACCCAAGTAACGGATGTATTCTACATTTTGCACAAGGGACAAAGCGCCTATTTGTGCCATGCCATCTTATGATTGAATGTTATGGTTTGCTTGATGCCACATGCTAAGACAGTATTTCTCAACCTTGGCTGTTTGAAGATAGATGGACTTCAACTTCTGGGAGTTGAAGCCCACACACATCTTCAAATTACCAAGGTTGAGAAATACTATGCTAAGACAATCTTAGGGTTCCTAGGAAAGGCTGACCCATAGACTGCCTTATCCCAGTTTAGTCAAGTGTTGGGTCAACCAAGCAAGGGAAGTTTGATGGACACTTATTTGTGGACCATGGAAGTCTTCTACTCATAAAAATTGCATGCATCTGAACCCTGAAACTTGGCAAAGGAAGTTGAGTCGGTTATTCTGCTTTTTGTCAATTGAAGTATCTTTTCATACATGTGAGCTCTTATGACCAATATCCTATCCTTTGTTCAACTAGAAGTGACTTCATTATGATAGAAACCACCTTTCTGAAAACTTGGATGACGCTTCATTTCTCTCCCTTGTCTTTTTCAGAATCGCCACCCCCTCCTTATTCCCGGCTGTCTCCAAAGGATGAGCAAAAGCCATTGAGTAAGTATGTTCTCCACCCAGACTTCCCTCCTGTAGTTTTCTAAGCATTAGTAAGAGCGGTCCACTTGTGATGGACAACTGGAGACCTGTATTTTGTGGGCAACTTTTGTCTCTTTTTTCAAATGGAAGATGGCCACCTATGGCTTTTCTCTGTGTGTGTAATGCAAGGTGATAGCAATAGCAATAGCACTTAGACTTATATACCGCTTCACAGTGCTTTACAGCCCTCTCTAAGCGGTTTACAAAGCCTATTGCCCCCAACCATCTGGGTCCTCATTTTCCCCACCTCAGAAGGAGGGAAGGCTGAGTCAACCTTGAGCCTGGTGAGATTTGAACTGCCAAATTGCAGTCAGCCGGCAGTCAGCAGAAGTAGCCTGCAGTACTGCATTCTAACCACTGGGCCACCGTGGCTCATAATGTAGACATAAAAAATAGAGCTGGAAGGGACCTTGGAGGTCTTCTAGTCCAACCCCCTGCTTGAGCAGGAGACCGTCTACTATTTCAGATAAATGGTTGTCCAATCTCTTTTTGAAAGCCTGGCGAACCTATGGCACGCGTGCCACAGGTGGCACGTGGAGCCATATCGTTGGGCACGCAAAGTGTTGCCCTAGCTCAGCTCCAACTTGTATGCATGCTCTGGCCAGCTGATTTTCAGGTCTTCCGGGCCCACCAGAAGTCAGGAAATAGGCTGCTTCTGGTCTCCGGGGGCATGGGGAAGGCCGTTTTAGTCCTCCCCAGGCTCCAAGAAAGCCTCCGGAGCCTGGGTAGGGTGAAAAACGGGCCTACCGGGCCCACTGTGCCATTGTATGCCAAAAGCAGTGGGAGTGTGGAGGGGTCGCGTGCTCATGCTCGGGGGCAGGGCACATTGAATTATGGGTGTGGGCACATATGCGCACAACCCTCCTCCCCATGCTCCCCACGTTTTTGGCACGTGACGGCAAAAAGGTTAGCCTACAGTGTTGAAGCAGCCATAACTTCTGGTGGCAAGCTGTTCCACTGGTTGATTGTCCTCACTGATAGGAAGTTTCTCCTTTATTCCAGGTTGCTTCTCTCTTTGGTTAGTTTCCATCTCCATTGTTTCTTGTCCTGCCCTCCGGTCTTTGGAGAATAACTTGACCCCCCCACCCCCACCCCCAATCTTGAATGGCTTGTACAGTGAAGTACATGGAAGGCTGTTATGGATCATGCAAAGGATAAAGGATCATCCTGGATCAAACTCACATTTACACATTGCAAAGTCAGTAAGAAGACTCTGGTCAAGGTCTGGTCCTGCAGGCACAGAGTCCTGGCCCAGATTGAGTTAGCCAAAAGCAACACAGCAAAGGCGGTTTCAAGAAACAACGAGGCCTCTTCGGTTTATTGGAGGCTTTGTTTTCAGCATTAGAATAGGTTCAGGCAATACAGGCAGTCCTTGACTTACAACTATTCATTTAGTGACCATTCAAAACTACAACGGCATTGAAAAAAGTGACTTGCAACCATTTTTCACACTAGGACCGTTGCAGCATTCCCATGTTCAGAATTCGGATTATTGGCAACTGGCGTGTATTTATGACGGTGGCAGTGTCCTGGGGTCATCTGATCCCTTTTGTGACCTTCTGACAAGCAAAGTCAGTGGGAAAGCCAGATTCACTTAACAACCAGGTTAACAACTGCAGTGATTCATTTAACGGCGGTGGCACAGAAGGTTGTAAAATGGGGACAAAACTCACTTAACGACTGTCTTGCTTAGCAATGGGAATTTTGGGCTCAATTGTAGTCATAAGTAACCCAGAAGCTGAAGACCAGAATGGAGTTGCTTAGACAATTGAGGAGGAATAGCACACTTCTGAGTAAGCCATGATTCTAAGGACTCTCCTCCCAACAGTCTAGACCAGGGGTCTCCAACCTTGGCAACTTTACGACTTGTGGGCTTCAACTCCCATATTCTTCAGCCAGCTGCTGAGAAATTCTGGGAGTTGAAGTCCACAAGTCGTAAAGTTGCCAAGGTTGGAGACCCCTGGTCTAGAATGAGGATGGTGAACCTATGACATATGTGTCACAGGTGACATTCCAGGCCTCTGGACCTTCTGGAAATTTTGTGAGAGGTCCCTGGTCTTGGAGTACCCCTGGAGCCTCCAACAATCACAGAAGTCCAGAGTGTCCCTAGAGGACATCTGGAGGGGCCTCCCTTGTCTGTGTGGGCATGAGAGAGAAAGAGAGCAGGAGAATCAAGGTAGGCATTTTCTGAACTTTTGACCAGCTGAGCCCAAAAGGTTCACCATCACTGCTCCATGACTTCTGTCTATCCTGCTGATGGATTAGCCCATGATGGCGAGTCCCAGTTCAGTTCTGCCACGCATGTGTGTGCACCTCCCACCAGCCAGCTGGTTGGCGGATCTCTGCCGTGCTTGCGGAGGGGGCGTGGTGCATGCGGTAGGGCCACACGTGCATATGTTGGAGGCACGTGCGGGGGATGTCCGTGCATGTGCGGGAGTGGGGTGTGTGCATGCATTGCAGTGGTGGTTTTCAAAATTTTTTACTACCTGTTCTGTGGATGTGGCTTGGTGAGCGTGGCAGGGGAAGGTTACTGCAAAATCCCCATTCCCTCCCGATGAGCTGGGACTCGGGAGGCAGAGAATAGATGGGGATGGGGCCAGTCAGAGGTGGTATTTACCGGTTCTCCAAACGACTCAAAATTTCCGCTACTGGTTCTCCAGAATAATAATAATAATGATGATAATAATAACAACAACAACAACAACAACAACTTTATTGTCATTGTACGTGTATACACAGTATACCCATACAACAAAATTCACTTAACACCCAAAGACCAGGCCCAACACACACAACAATCCCCAAACACCCCACCACCCACCACAAATTCCCCACCCCTAAAACCACCCAAACATCCACACAACAGACCAAGTCATGCTGTCCAACAGCTCACTGATGGTGGCCCTTTAGTTCATTGTTGAGTGCAATTATAGCTCTGGGATAAAAACTATTCAGAAGATGTGTGGTCCGAGTTTTCATTGTCCTGTATCTTCTGCCAGAAGGCCACAGTCCAAAAAGATAGTAAGCAGGATGGGAAGAGTCTCTGAGAATGTTATGCAACTCCCTCAAACAGCGAGATTCAAAAATGTCGTCCAGGGCTGGTAGCTGGAGCCCGATGATATTCTGGGCACATTTAATGATTCTCTGTAGAGCTTTTTTGTCCGCTACACAACCAGTCAGAACCTGCTGAAACCCACCTCTGATGCATTGCATTTTGGGGGTTTGGGTTCGCATGCATGCGTTTTGGGCACTTGATCCAGAAACGGTTAGCCATCACTGGATTAAACCATCTGTTGCTCTTATTTTGAGCTGAGTCCAAGATTTCAAAGGAGACGATTCTGACAAGACTGGGGAATTTAGCTTTGGTTCCTCACAATGGCTCTCACCAGATTCTTCTCCTGCTGCTTCTCAGAGAAGGACCTCTTCGAAGGCACCATGCCATCTACTTGTGATATCAGTGGCGGTCTTGCACAAGTGACCATATGGTATCAGAGCAGACATTTGAGTGCCACCCAAATCCCTCACCCACTTTTGAAAACAGAATATGTTGCTAGTGAAGACTGTCAGGGCAGGCTTAGAAGGGTGCGAGTCATCCTGCCCCACATTTCCACAGAGCTCAAGGGTAAACTGGAGAGGGCAAGTTGGTTTACTATTCCAGGAACAACTTGCTAAACCATGGTTTGGCCAACTGGTTTACCGAACAAACCGCAATTGGTTGAGTTCACACAGCACACAGAATTAGGTGTGGGTGGGAGTTTTTCTGAAGCAAGAGCCTTTAAATCAGAGGTCTTCAAATTTGGCAGCTTTAAGACTTGTGGACTTCAGCTCCCAGAATTCTCCAGCCAGCTATGTTGGACACTGGAATTACGATGGGCATTTAGTGTCCGATGAAAGGATGGAAGTTGTAGAATATTGATATTGTCATGAACATTTCATTATTTCTCATCATGGCAATAGTGATGGTGCAATTAAACTTTGTCTGGTTTTTATGTGCATCACAGGAGACCATTTGTCCGTAGAAGCCAGACAAAATTTCAGTTGCCCTCTTACAACTGATTTTTGTTGACCATTCAAGTGGACATCTCTATATTTTTGCGATTCTACTTTCCCCCTTAGACTTTATGATGCAGGAAAGGAGAAAAGCTGAATCCCAAGTCTTGGTAAGATGGGGGTGTATCAGTTGAGGGGTGGTGGTAAAAATGCAGGAAGTGCCTTGGAGAAAACTTAAGAAGGCTAAAATGTATGAAGAACGGTTGCAGGAATTGGGTCTGGCTAGTCTAAAGAGAAGAAGAATTAGGGGAGACATGATAGCAGTCTTCCAGTATTTGAGGGGCTGCCACAAAGAGGAGGAAGTCAAATTATTCTATAAAGTAACACAAGGCAGGACAAGAAACAATGGATGGAAACTAACCAAGGAAAGAAGCAACCTGGAATTAAGGAGAAATTTTCGAACAATTAACCAGTGGAGCAGCTTACCTCCAGAAACTGGGTGCGTCATCACTTGAGGCTTTGAAGAAAAGACTGGACAGTCACTTGTCTGGAATGGTATAGGATCTCCTGCTTGACCAGGGGGCTGGACTAGAAGACCTCCAAGGTCCCTTCCAACTCTATTCTGATTCTGAAATGGTGGCAACCTTATTTTAAATGCTGTCCTGTGAGAGGAATTCCATTTACCCCCCCCCCTGTGACTTTTCTGTTTCGTTTTCTTAAGCATCAAAGAAAACATGATCAAAGAAACAAGGCATAAAAATATGACCTCCTTAAAAACTGAGACATTAGCCTTCCAAAATATATATCAAAAAGAAGGACTAGGGGTGAAACCATGGCAGTGTACCAATATTGGAGGGGCTGCCACAAAAAAGAGGAGAGGGTGGGTATCAACCTATTCTCCAAAGCACCAGAAGGCAGGACAAGTAGCAATGGATAGAAATGCTTATAGAGATTCTCTGTAAACTTTTAGCTATCCAATTTGGGATGAACAACCTTTGAATAGTGTGGGAGTAGACTAGATGGTACAACATAGGAGAACAAACCCATCAGGACAAGATTCAGCAGTCCACCTGCATTTAAAAGACAAAGGCCACTCTTTGGAAGACAGCAAAGTCCACCTTTTGGACAGAGAGGACCCCTGGTTTGAAAGAGGGGTCAAAGAGGCCATCTATGTCCAAATTGAACAGCCTTTTCTTAACAGAGAGGGAGGGATACAACATCATCTATCTCCAATCTACAACACAGTCCTTTCAACAGTTCCAAGAAGGCTCCACACCCATTTGCACCACCCAGGTGACCCTGAGGACACAGATAAACCTCCAAGTGCTTCAAGGACCCTCTAAAAGGATGCAAAGGACCAGCTATCTGCAAGGAGTATCAATCCTTCCATTCCCCACCATCCAGTCAGAGCTGAAGAAGCTTCTTGGATGAGAAGCGAAACGTCTTTCAAGGAAAAACCAGAAAGTCCAGTTGCCTCCTGAAAAAGCAGCTTTGGGACTGCTGTGTTTGTAATTGCTGCAAAGAAAATTTTGTTCAAAGAAAAAAAACAAGAAAATGGATAGAAATGCATCAAGGACAGAAGCCACCTGGAATTAAGGAGAAACTTCCTAACAGCGAGAACAATCTACCAGTGGCACAGCTTGCCTTTAGAACTTGTGGGTGCTCCCATCACCGGAGGCTTTTAAGAAGAGACTGGACAGCCATTAAGAAGGACGAGTGGTGGCATGATAGCAGTGTTCTAATACTTGAGGGGCTGCCACAAAGAAGAGGGGACCAACCTATTTTCCAAAGCACCAGAAGGCAAGACTGGTTGGAAATTAGCCAAGGAGAGGAGCAACCTAGAAGTAAGGAGATGGTGAAAAAAAATCCACCAGTGGAACAGCTTGCCTTTAGAACTTGTGGGTGCTCCATCATTGGAGGCTTTTAAGAAGAGACCAGGCAGCCACTCGGCTGGAATGGTACAGGGTCTCCTGGTTGAGCAGGGGGTTGGACTAGAAAACCTCCAAGGTCTCTTGCAACTCTGATGAGGTTTTATGTTTTATTTAAGCATTTAAACCTTGGCATCAATAGAAAGCCTGCTTGCCTCTGCCATCGGTTCTTTGCATTGAAGAATCTGCAGGTGGGTGGGAATTTAGTTGGAGATTCAAGCAAAATAGATAGCTCAACAGACAGAGCTCTGTAATTTAACACCAGCTGTTTGCAATTAAAGTAAGATCGAATCTTGCCAGGCTCAAGGTTGACTCAGCCTTCCATCCTTTCTCAGCTAGGTAAATTGAGGACCCAGATTGTGGGGGCAATAAGCTGACTTTGTATAAAATATACAAAAGTATGAAGGCTATTGCTTAACGCACTGTAAGCCGCCCTGAGTCTCCGGAGAAGGGTGGCATATAAATCAAATTAAAAAAAAAATGATGCCCAAGGAAGACACAACCTCATACTCTGAAGTTTTTTTTGTCCTTCCCCAGTAAGCAAGAGTTGAAACCATGAGAAGTAGGACGTACTCATGGCTTGTGCTGATTCTTTGGCTGGATTGGCCAAAGGATTCCTGTGCTAAAGTTGCAGAAAGAATTTTAAGATGTGAAAGTTGCATTAGGACTCCCAACTCCCATCTGCCAGGAAGAGATTTCTGCTCAGTGTGAAATAGAAGGGAGGTTTACAGGTTGAGTTACGATCACAATTGAGTCCAACATTTCTGTGGTTACGCAAGGCAAATGTTTAAGTGGGTTGCATCTTTTTTTGACACAGTTGTTAAGCAAATCATGACAGTTGTTAAGTGAATCGTGGTCGTTAAGCGAATCTGGCCTCCCCCATTGTCTTTGCTTCTTGGAAGCTGGCTAGGAAAGTTACAAATCTTGATCCAATTACCTCGGGACAGGGCAACAATTATAAATACATGCCAGTTGTCCAGGGCCTGAATTTCGATCACATGACCATGGGGATGCTCCGCCAGTCGTAAGTGTGAAAACTGGTCATAAAGTCACTTCAATCATTGATGTTATAACTTTGAATGATCACTGGTTGTAACTGCAAGACTATTAGTCAAGTGGCAATCTGTACTACATCCATTTTGTTTAGATTGGGGTCCCCAACCCCCAGGCGGCTCCGAATAAGCCACGGCCTGGGAATGGGCCACCATCCGGGGGTTTGGGGACTCCTGATCTAGATGACCCCTGCAGAATGTGGGATCCATCAAACCAAACTCTGTATACCCATAAATGCTCCCCGTCAGGAGGATTTTTAAAGATGTGGTGGATTCCACAGGTATAAATAAAGGGTTACAATCAGTTGGCTCGGCCCCTTGTTGTATTGGCCATCATCCAGGAATGGTCTAGATAAGGACTAGTGGACAATGTAGTGGCTGCTGGCAGTCGTCCAAAGCTCCCAGGGACACAGGACTGGTCTAACAAAGTGGTTTATGAGAAAAATGTGACTCTTCCTGAGTGCTTGGCATTTTGTTTGTACAATTATGTCAGTGTTTCTCAACCTTGGCCGCTGGACGATGTGTGGACTTCAACTCCCAGAATTCCCCAGCCAGCTGCTGGCTGGGGAATTCTGGGAGTTGAAGTCCACACATCGTCCAGCGGCCAAGGTTGAGAAACACTGAATTATGTGGATAACTTTTTATTTGCAAAAGAAGAAATCAACTACACTTAGTCCTCCACTTACAACATTTTGTTTAGTGGTGGTTCAAAGTCACAATGGCACTGGGAAAAGTGACTCGAGGCCATTTTGCGTGTTTTACCAGCCGTTGCAGCATCCCCGTGATCACGTGATCAAAATTCAGATGCTTGGCAACTGACATGTACTTACGACGGTTTCAATGTCCTGGGGGCATATGTTCCCCTTTTGGGACCTTCTGACAAGCAAAAGTCAACGGGGAAGCCAGATTCACTTAGCAGTTGTGTTACTAACTTAACACAAGTTAGTGTTGACAGCTGCAGTGATTCACTTAACAACTCTGGCAAGAAAAGTCATAAAATGGGGCAAAACTCACTTAACAATTGACTCACTTAGCATCATGAATTTTGGGGTCAATTATGATCCTAAGTTGAGTATTGTGTCCACCCTGGATAATAATATATACACTTGGTAGGCAGGAAACTCTTGAGTTCATGTATTGGAACGTTGCTTTTTCAACCAGCAGGATTGAAAAGAAAAGTGAAAACCAACAAGATAATTTATTGATTTTGGACCTGGCTTTTGGACCATATTTTTAAATAAAAAATGTCAGAGTGAAGGAGAGAGAGAGAGAGAGGGAGACTTAACAAAAGACTTTTAACTTGTTAAAACAAAGTTTTCTTGGTCTCTACAGGGGAGGAAGGAAGGAAGGAAACAAGAATAAACAGCTTCAAGAATTTTAATAGTGATAATTAAGTAGAGTAACAATGAATTGTTTGGAGGCTTAGTGTAACCTTAGCCATGGCGCTCCCAAGTTCCTACTTGTTCAATCCACTCAACCTTGGTTGTTTTGGAGGTCCAAATCCTGCCAGTGTTGGTGCATTTGGAAAAGAGAACCACTGCTCTTCATTTGGTTGGTGTGTCGTGATTAGATTAGGAGAAAAACTTTGGTGAACTGCAGTCACTCATCTCGGCAAACAAGACAGACTGAACTTACTTATCTTTTAGGGCAGGGGTGGGCAATTGTGGCTCTTTTACAACCTGTGGACTTCAACTCCCAGAATTCCTGACAGCTTGGCTGTCTCAGGGATTCTGGGAGTTGAAGTCCACAGGTTATAAAAGAGCCACAATTGCCCACCCATGTTTTAGAGCAACTCCTTAGAAATACAGGTCATCCTTGACTTAACAACAGTTGTTTAGTGACTGTTCAAAGTTACAACAGCACTGAAATAATGACTTACGACCGGTTTCCACCCAACTGCAGCATCCCTGTGGTCACGTGATCAAAATTCAGACATTCGACAACTGGCTCGTATTTATGACGGTTGCAATGTCCCAGGATCATGTGACCAACTGTTTGGGATCTTCTGAGAAGCAAAGTCAATGGGGAAGTCTTATTTACATAACCACGTCACTCACTTAACCGCTGCAATGATTCACTTAACAACTGCGGCAAGAAAAGTGATAAAATGGGTCAAAACTCACTTAACAACTGTCTTATTTGCAATGGAAATTTTGGGCTCTCTGATGGTCGTAAGTTGAGGACTACTACCTGTACAATTTCCCCCCTCTTATTGGTTGTCTTAAGAGCCAGCAGGAGTTGCTGTTTTGTTCTTGCTAGGAAAGAAGTAATTCTTTCTTTGGAAAAGGTTTTCTTAAAAGGCCTCTGAAAAAATGAGGATTGGTTGCTAGTATTAGGGGTCATTTCCCCCCCAACTTCCTTGCTCCTTCCTTTAAAAATAAACAGTATTTTGTTATTAGAATTAGGGCTCAATTTCCTATATTTCCATGAAGAAGACTGCTAGTTAAAAGTGATCCAGGCAAGAAGGCAGGAGCTGAAAAAGCATCAGTTACCTCTAGGTTCAAACATTTGTGTTAAACCACAGCTTGTTTTAACTATTGTTTGTTGAAAAAAGGCATGTTGTCCTTCCACTTTTGCTCTTATAAACCATGATTTGAAATGATGCCTATGATTCAAACTAAGACTTTTGCAGTATAAACCAGATGTTTATACTGCAGTGTTTTGGATTTGACTCCAAAAAGATGTTAGTGAGCTAAAGCATAGATCCTGTCCACACCCTTTTAAAGCAGCCGTGTCCTTCCTTAGCCGATAAAACCTCTGTTAAGGTCAGAGAAGAGCAGCTGAGATGATCAAAGGCCTGGAGGCTAAACCTTAGGAAGAACGGCTGCAGGTTTTGGGTCTGGCTACTCTAAAGAAAAGAAGAATTAAGGGCGACATGATAGCTGTATTCCAGTATTTGAGGGGCTTCCACAAAGAAGGGGGGGTCAAATTATTCTCCAAAGCACCTGAAGGCAGGACAGGAAGCTAATCAAAGAGAGAAGCAACTTGGAATTAAGGAGAAACTTCCTAACAGTGAGGACAATTAGCCAATGGAACAGCTTGCCACCCAGTGTGGATTTGATTTAAATCGAGTTGATTTAAATCACAATTTAAATCATGATTTAAATCACTAGTAAAAAGGCTTGATTTAAATCAACTCGATTTAAATCATAATTTTTAAAGAGCAACTGTCATCTCTGCTACTCCTTTGACCCACTGTTGACTCACTGATAGTCCCAGTGTTGCAGAACATACAGCCTCATGCTACATAACTAAGCTCCATTTCATGCTGAATAAACTAACTTATTTATGTATCTTAAAGAGAAAATTATCTTACGATAGATTTTTACCCCAAAAGTTTTTTTATTAAAATGAATTCGATAAAAATCAAAAAAATCAGATTTTTTGGATTTTTTTAAAAAAAATCATTGATTTTTATCCACCCTGTTGTCACCAGAAATTGTGGGCACTTTTTAGAAGAGACTATACAGTCACTTATCTAAAATGGTACAGGTTCTCCTGTTTGAACAGGGGGCTGGACTAGAAGACCTCCAAGGTTCCTTCCAACTCTTCTGTTCTGTTCTGTTCTGTTCTGTTCTGTTCTGTTCTGTTCTGTTCTGTTCTGTTCTATTCTATTCTATTCTATTCTATTCTGTTCTATTCTGCTTCCGGCTATGTGGCTGCTTTATGGAAAGTAGATAAGTCGCATGAGAGCTCCCTCCCACGGGTGTGAAAGCACCTTTGGGGGATTGAATCAGAACAGCCTTTGTGGGGATGCTTCTTGGGATGGTAAAATTATTGGCCATCAAATAACATGTGCCTGTTTTTCCTCTGCTTCCCAGACCTTTCAAATTCCACATTGTCCTACACTGAAACGGAGGCTACAAATTCACCCAACGTCATCGCTGGAGACTTTTCTGGTAGGTAGATCTTTTAATGTGCGGGATACAATGTCTGTTTTGGCAAGACTTTTCGAAGGAAAATAAATTGTGTACTAAATTATGTGGAGATTCTCAGTCATCCAGGACATGGTTCTGTTGTGACCCAGGCCCAAGTAGGTAGTAATCAATGCAAACAGTTCGTAAACAAACAGACTTTATTAGAACAGCTGAGAATTAACTCATTCTCAGCATAAGAGCCTTGATAGTGCAGTGGTTTAAGGCACCCTGTTATTAAGCTGGTTATTAAGACCAGCTGCCTGCAATTACTACAGGTTTGAATCTCGCCAAGGCTCAAGGTTGACTCAGCCTTCCATCCTTTCTAAGGTAGGTAAATTGAGGACCCAGTTTGTGGGGGCAATAAGCTGACTTTGTATAAATATACAAAAGAATGAAGGCTATTGCTTAGCGCATTGTAAGCCGCCCTGAATCTCCGGAGAAGGGCGGCATATAAATCAAAAAATAAATAAATTAAAAAAAAAAAAGCATAGTCCAAACTAAATTAAAACAAACTCTTCATAACACAAAGTAAGCTACACCTCTTTATAACCTGAACCTTGATGCTTTGAGAAGTTTCTCTGAAATATTAATAATTTGTTTACTTTTTGCAGGAAAAAGCAATTCCCAAAACCACTCTGTATATCACTTAGATTGCTAGTAGATTTTCCTACTGAATACAGTAGTTAGTTTACTTCATTGATGTATAGGCCATATCAAAGTGCAGAGTTCCTAGCACGAATTATTACTAAAATCTAGTAAAATGCAATGTAAAATGCAATTGGAATAAAATACAATTTAAAAGGAACTTGCAATAAAAGACAGTTTAAAATGAAATCGGAGTAAAATACAATAATTTAATAGATAGATAAATAATATAGTATACTACTGCTTTGAAACGCATGTAAATGCACATGTGTGCACGTATAACTTCTATATATGCAGGCATGCATGTGGCCTCTCCTGTTTCAAAAACGTATTTCTGCCCTGTTTAGCAAAGGAGTCCACTAATGGTCTTCCTGTTTTGCAGGATTTTGTTTGCTCAGGAACTTTGATAACCTCATTCTCACCCTTCTCTTGTTATTGTTTGTGGAACTGCTAGTGTAGGGTAGTAGGGAAAAATTAACGTTACTGATTGTAGGTCCTTTAAAAAAAAAAGTACTTTGCAGGTTTGTGCTTGGTTTAGATTTAGAGTTTTCACTAAAATGCACGCGGCTCCTTAGTTTGTTTCCCTCCTAATGTGGTCCTTGGTGATTTGTACCCTGCACGGAGGAGGAAAGGGAACTGATGAGCAACCCCAGCTGAAGTTTAGCTCTCGGGGAGGCTAACAGGGTGGCCAGAGCAGAGGAGAAGGTGGTGAGAAGGTGGCCCTGGTGGATCCATCCAGGCTGAATGATTGATGGCTGTCCTTTAGGGCAGGGGTCTCCAACCTTGGCAACTTGAAGACTTGTGGACTTCAACTCTCCAGAATTCCTCAGCCAGCTTTGCCTCCTGAACTTGTGGATGCTCCATCGTTGGAGGTCTTCAAGAAAAGATTGGCCAGCCATTTGTCCAGGCTGGTATATACGGTCTCCTGCCTTGGACAGGGAGTTGGATTAGATCAGGGGTCTCCAACCTTGGCAACTTTAAGACTTGTGGACTTCAACTCCCAGAATTCCTCAGCCAGCAAAGCTGGCTGAGGAATTCTGAAGAGTTGAAGTCCACAAGTCTTAAAGTTGCCAAGGTTGGAGACCCCTACTTTAGGGCACTTTGGACCACTTTGCTCAAGCACAGATGGTCTCACAGCTTCTGATGTTGGAAATGAACTTCAGAATGGGCAGGGTTGTCTTTAACTTAAGGGCCACAATTCAGCCCCGAAATTTCTGTTGCTAAGTGACAGTTGCTAGGTGAGCTTTGCCTTGTTTATACAACCTCTCTTGCCAGGGTTGTTAAGTGAATCACCTCAAGTTGTGAAGTCAGTAAACACGGTTGTGTTTGTACTTCTCAGAAGGTCGCAAAAGAGGATCATATGACACGCACACACCCCGGGACACTGAAAATGTCATAAATATGAATCAGTTGGCAAGCATCTGAATTTTGATCACATGATGATGGGGAGGCTTCCAAAGTTGTAATTGAAAAAGTGTCGTAAGTCCTCTTTTTTCAGTGCCATTGTAACTTTGAATGGTCACTTAACAAACTGTTATAAGTCCAGGACTGCCTGTATCCCCAGGGGTGAAATTTCAGCAGGTTCGGACAGGTTCTGGAGAACTGGTAGCGGAAATTTTGAGTAGTTCGGAGAACCGGTAGCAGAAATTTTGAGTAGTTCGGAGAACCGGTAGCGGAAATTTTGAGTAGTTCGGAGAACCCGTAGCGGAAATTTTGATTAGTTCGGAGAACTGGCAAATGCCACCTCTGGCTGGCCCCAGAGTGTGGTGGGAATGGAGATTTTGCAATATCCTTCCCCCAGGAGTGGGGTGGGAATGGAGATTTTGCAGTATCCTTCCCGTGTCACATCCACCAAGCCACACCCACAGAACCGCTAGTAAAAAAAATTGGATTTCACCACTGCTATATCCCTTTTGTATTTTCCAAGCACAGGAACATGATCTTCCATTATATTATATTTGAGCAATTGTCAGATCCTTCTCTGTGGGTGAACTTTTAATTTATCCACCCTGGAACGTTTCCTACTTTAAGTGCAATTGCTCCTTAAAAGCTGTTGGAGCAAATGAACTCCTGCGAAGGTGTTACTTGCTCTAAAGATGGTAGAAACTGAAGGTCCAAAAAATGGAGCCGGGCCATTCCCACAGCCTCATGCACAGGAAAGAGCCAGGCCCGAGCGATGCTTGTCCTTTCTTCTCTCAAGATGGATTGTGTGCCAACTCGGAGAGGAAAGGTTGAGAAAGCTTCCAGAAATTTGATTCCAACGTGTAGGAATGCGAGATATTTTTTGGGCCTCAGGAAGGGACATGTGCTTGCGTGGTAGAACACGGCCTGTCTTGGCTTCTGACTCGGCTCTGAAGTTCAAGTAAATACGGTTTCTGACCACTGACCTAGAGGGAGGGGAGTGGGTGGGATATAAGGTGCTTTTACTATCAACATTTGGGCGGTGAGCTCCGAAGCATTTGGTGTGTGAGCCCGATTTTCTCTCTCTTTAAATGAGCTGTGGATGAGCGGTCCAGATGTTCTTTACTTCCAGGGAGAAAGGTGATGGGTCCATGTGGCATCTTACCTTTGCATAACCGTCAGAAGGACACACACACATGCAAAAAAGTCGGCTTAAAACTTTTCCGCTAGAACAAAATAACGATCACTTGGTAACCAAAATGGCAATGTAATTGGATATTCCCATCTCCTACTGTGGAATTTCAAGCGGCTCAGCTTTTCATAAGAGTCGAATGTGGGTTATTTATCTTTCCCCAGTGGGCAGAGCTACATCTATAGGATAAGAGGCTTGCTGCGGTTTAACCCTTCGGTGGCCAGACTAAAGCAACAGTTGGGATCCGCCAACGGTTGCCGAGATAGGCCTTCCCTGATCTGGGAGGCACCAGATGTGCTTTGGCTGAAGTTGCCTGAATTGGCAAGCAGGAACAGCCAGATGCTGGCATTGAATTGGTGGAACCATAACACCCCCCCCCCACCCCGGTTCCTTAGATATGGCTGCCCTTTAGGCTTCTGAGGTTGATTCCTAGCAGAGTCCATCGGATGAGTGATGAAGAGCTGGGGTCCTCCATGGAAATGTTGAGGGATGGGGTTTTGCTTTCCCTTCTGGATGAGAGGGCAATCTGGCTGCAATATATGGCACTTTGCCCACCCACCCCAATTGCTGGCTGGAGAATTCTGTGAATTGGAAGTCCATGCATCTTAAAAGTTGCCAAGATTGAGATACTATTGGAACACCTCCAGCAAAAGACCTTGCTTGCTCCAACCTTAATCCTTTCCCTTTTCACAACTGCACAGGTCATTACTGGTGCTTTCAGGTAGAGCAGGGGTGTCAAACACAAGGCTTGCAGGCTGGATCCGGCCAGCGATGTGGTCAGATCCGGCCCATGGGGCTGTCCTGGAAAATGTAAGGAGCCTGTCCTTGTTGCTTTGGCCCGGTCTACCAAATGCAAAGAGGAAACATGCCAGCAGTTTGGGGAGTGGCCTCAAGCTGGCCACGCCCACCCAGTTGGCCACACCCAGAGTGGCCTCAAGCTGGCCACACCCACCCACTCGGCCAGCCCCTCCCCCCCCCAAGGTCAACCACAGCCCTGACGTGGCCCTCAATGAAATTGAGTTTGCAGTCGAGTGTTCTAACGTTCGGTCACAATTGGTCTTCCTGGGTATTTGAAGAGGCACTTAAGTTAGGAACATGGTCATTGAGTGAATCTGGCTTCCCCCTTGACTTTGCTTGTCAGGAGGTCGCAAAAGGGGATCCTGTGATCCCCGGGGACACTGCAGCAGTCATAAATATGAGTCAGTTGCCCAGCGTCTGGATTTTGATCACATGACCAGGGGGATGCCACAATGGTTGTAAGTGTGAAAAATGATCACAAGTCCCTTTTTTCGGTGCCGTTGTAACTTTGAATGGTCACTAAACAAACTGTTGCAAATCGAGGAAGACCTGTATGTGTACAGGCGTGTGTGTGTGTATGTATATATGTTTAATGCAGTTGTCCTGCCTAAGAATGTCAATTTCTTGTCACCTCACATTTTCAATATATTAACACTAATATGTACAGGTTTTCATAAGTGGTGCGGTGGCCTAGGGGTGGAGCTCTTGCCTCACAATCAGGAGGCTGTGAGTTCGATCCTAGGTAGAGGCTGATATTTCTCTCTCTGGGCACAATGAGATTAGATCTGCTGAAAAAAAAAACTCCGCATTGGTGACAGGAAAGGCATCCGGCCATTAAAACACTCTGCTAGCTCCATTCAGTCGCTCAGACTCCACCCTGCAAGGGTTTATGGAGTCATTAAAAGTCATTATAGGATGAAAATGTGAGGTGAGAAGAAATTGACATTCTCAGGTGGGAGAACCGCGTTAAACATTTAATTTAATCACCAGCAATCCATTAAAAATGCAAGTCAAGGAGACGCAGGGCAGAAGACCCTGCTGGTGGCTTTGTGGTCTCCTATCCTTGTCCTATCACCTTCTACAATATGGTGAGGAGACAGCAGAAGAAATTTCACCTACTTACCCCTGTTGTCTTTCATGTGTGACCCATCTTTTTGGTTGGACCTGATGCATCTTGGACCCTGGAAACCTCCTTTCCTCCCACCCACCCCCAAATAATGCCCCACTGAAGAGAAGAGCTAAAGAACGCAAATTTGAGAGAAAGTTGAAAATTCCCTTTTGTGAACCTCACTTTGTCCTTCACAGAATGTTTATGGATTGCTTAGTTTGCACCAAGTGTACATGGTCAGTGCAAAAGATACTGTTGGATTTCTATTTGACCGACAATCTATGAAGATTGTCCAATTCTAACTGGAGGTGTTGGCAAGTGTTGGACGGAGTCCAGCAGATCAAGAATCTTGTTCTCTGCTTACAGCCAATCCTGGTTTTTCAATTCAGCCTATCTTGCTGTTATCAGTAGTCCTTGACTTATAACCAACCGATCAATTAGGGACCGTTTGAAGTTACGACAGATCGTCCCAAAAATACTTACAACCTGGTTCCAAAGTTTCAATGCACCTACTCACAAGACAATATAAGATTTTGGGCACTTGGTAACTGGCCTGAATTTATGACCATGATTTACAATGTTTTTGCTGAAAACTACCATTTACCTACGGGGTTTTTGGCAAAAGCATCCCCTAGCAAGCAATGAAGATCACTTAATGATTGCAGCAGTGACTTTACGACTGCATCAAAACAAGGTCATAAAGTTGGGTTGGTCCCACGATGACCTGCTTTATGACCAACTTGTCATAATGGGCAGTCTCCTTTATGGTCATAAATCGAGGAGTACCTGTACAAAGATAAAATGGAGATCAAATTGGGGTTCTTACATTTTCAAATGAAAGGGAGTATGTAAAGAAAAGGTCCTTCTATTTTTCCTCTCTGGTGTCTTCTGACCTTCTAAGGCAGAGGTCTTCAAACTTGGCAGCTTTAAGACTTGTGGACTTCAACTCCCAGAATTCTTCAGCCAGCATATATGGCTGGAGAATTCTGGGAGTTGAAGTCCACAAGTCTTAAAGCTGCCAAGTTTGAAGACCTCTGTTCTCAGGAATATATATATATATATATATATATATATATATATATATATATATATATATATATATATATTTATATTTCTCATGAAAACAATATAGTTTATGGGCAGGATTGTTGGTTCCATAAACTAGCTAACTTTTTAAATTGAAGCTTTTTGCAATGTTCTTGACGGGACCTATAATTTGTGAACTTCCACGATCTTTACATTAAGTTTACTCACTTTCATCTTGAAAGCAAGAAAGAAAATCAGTGGTAAAGCATGATATAATATAATGGGGATGGATTTCACCTTGGGGAAGTCATGGGGTGTGGGGAGGGTTTGGGGGGGTAAGGGAGGGATGGGGGAGGGGAAAAATGGGGGGGGAAATTGATGTTTGTAAAACTTTTTCAATTAAAAAGAAAAAAAAGAAAAAAAGAAAAAATCAGTAAGCTACCTGAGGTGTAGTTGGACAGAATCCTTTGCCAGGCAAGGTGCATTTTCAGACGGAAAGACCGTTTGTGTGGTGATTGTGTCTTTGAATGTGTTTCTGGGGTGCCAAATTGGGAAATGCAGAATGGAGTAAAGGTAGTCCTTGACTTACAACGGTTCAAAGTTACAACGGCTCTGAAAAAAGGGACTGATGATCGTTTTTCACACAACCATTGCGTCTGCCAGCATTCAGTCTACATCGGGTGTCCAACCTTGGCAACTTTGCCTTCAGAAATTGTGGGCGCTTTTTAAGAAGAGACTAGACAGCCACTTGTCTGAAATAGAACAGGTTCTCCTGCTTGAGCAGGGGGCTGGACTAGAAGACCTCCAAGCTCCCAGATTCTATTCTATTCTATTCTATTCTATTCTATTCTATTCTATTCTATTCTATTCTATTCTATTCTATTCTATTCTATTCTATTATTCTACTCTACTCTACTCTACTCTACTCTACTCTACTCTACTCTACTCCTATTCCTATTCCTATTTCTATTTCTATTCTACTCTACATTATTCTACTGTACTGTACTGTACTCTACTAATTATTCTATTCTGTTCTGTTCTGTTCTGTTCTGTTCCTGTTCTGTTCCTGTTCTGTTCCTGTTCTGTTCTGTTCTGTCTGTTCTATTCCGACTTCAACTCCCAGAATTCCCCAGCCGGCCATGCTGACTGAACAATTCTGGGAATCGAAGTTCACAGGTCTTAAAATTGACAAAGGTGGACATCCCAGTCTAAAAAAAAAAAAGAAACAGGGAATCGGAAGTTGGAAGGATCCTTTTTTTAAAAAAAAAAAAAAAAGTGGAAGAGGAGAAAGTTGAGAAAGTTTAAACTTTCCAAGTCAAGCAAACAAGAGAGACTCTGAAAAAGCGACGCTTGCTGATTTCCCCAAACCTTCTGACCTGAACAGAGGCTGTTTGTGAGGATCCAGCCCTGGGAAATGGCACCTACGGCTTCTGGTTAAGCTCTCAAAGCCTTGGAACAGCTGAGGGACTTGAGGGTAGATTCCTGGCCAAGCCTTTGAGCTGTTCCAACTCTGCTCGGCACTCTCCACCCGTTCCCCTTTCAGGCTTTTTTGCAAACTGAAGCAGCCAAAATATTTGGAAGGCGAAAAGGAGCTTTTTTAAGGCGGAAATATATTGCTCAAATTAATGCCCTGGATGCCAGCATCCCTCTCTTTGGCCTTTGCTGTGAGACTGTGGTGGCGAGACCCAGCCGGTTTTGGGGGGGTAAGTAGGAAAGAACATCAAAGGCTCTGAATAAACCTTTGAACATTTTCACTCCCCCCTCAACCCTGGTTTTCGTAGCCTTCACATTTGCTGGATCTTCTACACGCACACTGCACTTATTTCAAGTTTTTACAAAACTTTTTCCTTGCTTGTCTGGGCTAAGGCAATGATACAGGTAATCCTTGACTTGTAACCATTCGTTTAGTGACCATCCAAAGTTACAACAGCATTAAAAATAGTGTCTTGTGACCATTCTTCAGATTTGTTGTGTGAAGGCGTGATGATGCAGGAGCCATGGTGACACAGTGGTTAGAATGCAGTATTGCAGGCTAAATTCTGCCGACTGCCTGCAGTTTGATTCTCAGTGGCTCAAGGTTGACTCAGCCTTCCGTCCTTACGAGGTGGGTAAAATGAGGACCCAGATTGTTGGGGACAAGAGGCTGATTCTGTAAGGCTGCTTAGAGAGGGCTGGAAAGCACTGTGAAGCAGTACATAAGTCTAAATGCTATTGCTATTTCTATTGCTTTTGCTCTATATCTATCTACCTATCTACTTATCTGTCGTGGTGGTGCAGTGGTTAGAATGCAGTACTGCAGGGCTAACTCACTGCTCACTCCAGTAGTTTGATTCTGACCGGCTCAAAGTTGACTCAGCCTTCCATCCTTCCAAGGTCGGTAAAATGAGGACCCAAATTGTTGGGGGCAAGATGCTGACTCTGTAAACCACTCAAAGAGGTCTATAAAGCACTTGTTGTGGCCCACCGGCCACTGTTGGCCAGCAGAACAGCCAGCAGAGTCAGATAGAGGGGAGGTTGGGGAGGAACTTGGGCCAGTTCTGGGGGCTGGGGAAAGCTCGGATGAGGGCTCTGCATCGGAAGCAGAGAGGGAGTTAGCAGCAAGGCAGTGGAACAGCTGGAGCCCATTCCCAGTGTGTACATGTGCAGAGCTGCCAGAAGACAAGAACAATTAAGAAAGCAGGGTAGACTTGGGAGTAAGGCCACACCTTGTAGATGATTGGCTCCTCCCATAGGACATAAAAGAGGAGCGAACAGGATGTGGGCTTTTGTAAGAAGCAATTAGTTCATCTCGTTTCAAGATTGGAAAGTTCTGTTCCTGACTCTAATAGACTCAGTGCCAAGTTTGGCCTTGCTCTGCATTTGGAAATTGGTGCTCTGGCAGCGTTCCAAGTGAGATAAGGTAGGGGTTGATAAACATTCCTCTGAAAGACTGTTTGCTAAAGACTTGTTGACTGTGAATGAACGGAATTCACAGTTGTGTTAATAAAAGAGGTTTTACCGGGATTAAGACTTTGCTTCATGTTTTCTAAGGAAACAGAACAGCACTGTGAAATGGTATATAAGTCTAACTGCTATCACTATTTATAACTACGGTATGGCCATAGCCGCATCCCCATGGTCACGTGATCAAAATTCAAACGCTTGCAATTGACATGTCTTTATGATGGTTGCAGTGTCCCGGGATCATGCGATCATCTCTTGTCACAAGCCAAGTCAGTGGGGAAGTCAGATTCACTTAACAACCTTGTTATTAACTGCAGTGATTTGCTTGACAACTCTGGCAAAAAAGGTCGTAAAATGCAGGGGGGAGGGACTCACTTAACTCTTGTTTAGCAGCTGAAATTTTTGGCTTAATTGTGATCGTAAATTGAGGTCTACCTATAATTTTTAAAACCATTACGAAATGCTCCTGGTTCGGACCACATTGCCTGATCCAGTAGCGATGGTGGCGGGTGGTTCAGAGAATCGGTAGCAAAAATCCCTGCCCCTCCCCCATGCCCAGCTGAGCCGCGCGATCATCAGAGGCTTTTTTTTTTACTGTTAAAAGTATTTTTCTACAACCGCTTTGGCCAAAAAAAAGCTTTTAGAAGTAAAAAAAAAAGCCTCTGATGATCGCGCGGCTCAGCTGGGATGTCAGAGGCTTTTAAAAGCGTTTTTTTCTGCAACACCTCTTAAGGTTGTAGAAAAAATGCTTTTAAAAGTTAAAAAAAATGGCCACGCCCACCCAGTCACATTACCCTCCCCACCAAGCCACGTCCACAGAACCGGTAGTAACAAATTTTACATTTCACCACTGCCTTACATCTAAGGAGAGCATAACAAAAGATGCTGTTGGACCAAACTCTTAAGAGGTTGCAGAAAAAATACTTTTAAAAGCCTCTGACGATCCCAGCTGAGGCGTGCGATCATCAGAGGCTTTTTTTTTTACTTCTTTTAAATTTTGGATCATGCCAACCTCAAGGACACAGCTTAAAAATGGGTGGCAAGGGGTTGGCCCCCTTCCCCTGGGTAATATTAGCCCACCTTGGGCCTTCTAAAGGAGTTGGCCCTCAACCCTCAACCTCTAACATTTCCAATGGAGTGTGTGTGTGTGTGTGTGTGAGTGTGACTGTTAACTGTGGGACTTGAGGCCTGAAGGCCCCACATTGGAGTTATCAGAGGAATATCCAAATTCTTTGCTTCCCATAGTTGAGCCTTCCAGTGTGAACTTGCTAAACTCTGCCCCTTTCCCGGCTTCTTCTGATGTTTGGTTTTTCTGGGAAGATTTTATGGCGAGGAGGGTAATCTGACAAGCATTTTGAAAGCAATTCTCCAAATTGACTTCTACCTAGAGTAATTAAGGTGGAGTTACTTCCTTTCTCACGCTTCCCCCACCCACCCCCATTCCACGGACTCCAGAATCTCTCTTATAATGGCCTCCCTGTTTCCTCCCTGCGTAACCAGGATCTTTAGGTGGCCTATCACCCTGGAGGACCTCTGGCCACCCTCTTGCTCTTTTGACCCAAACTGTTTGTCATTTTAGGATTAGAATTAACAGGTTAACAGTTGGAAGGGACTCGTAGATAATCTAGTCCAGAGGTCTTCAAACTTGGCAGCTTTAAGACTTGTGGACTTCAACTCCCAGAATTCTCCAGCCAGCATAGCTGGCTGGAGAATTCTGGGAGTTGAAGTCCACAAGTCTTAAAGCAAGACTTGTCCACAAGTCCACAAGACTTAAAGCAAGACTTGTCCACAAGTCAATTCTGGGAGTTGAAGTCCACAAGTCTTAAAGCAAGACTTGTCCACAAGACTTAAAGCAAGATTTGTCCACAAGTCAATTCTGGGAGTTGAAGTCCACAAGTCTTAAAGCAAGACTTGTCCACAAGACTTAAAGCAAGACTTGTCCACAAGTCAATTCTGGGAGTTGAAGTCCACAAGTCTTAAAGCAAGACTTGTCCACAAGTCCACAAGACTTAAAGCAAGACTTGTCCACAAGTCAATTCTGGGAGTTGAAGTCCACAAGTCTTAAAGCAAGACTTGTCCACAAGTCCACAAGACTTAAAGCAAGACTTGTCCACAAGTCAATTCTGGGAGTTGAAGTCTACAAGTCTTAAAGCAAGGCTTGTCCACAAGTCCACAAGACTTAAAGCAAGACTTGTCCACAAGTCAATTCTGGGAGTTGAAGTCCACAAGTCTAAAGCTGCCAAGTTTGAAGACCTCTGATCTAGCCCAATCCATTGTGGAGGATGGTCTCAAACAGGGTGGATTTGATTTAAATCGAGTTGATTTAAATCACAATTTAAATCATGATTTAAATCACTAGTAAAAAGGCTTGATTTAAATCAACTTGATTTAAATCATAATTTTTAAAGAGCAACTGTCATCTCTGCTACTCCTTTGACCCACTGTTGCCTCACCGATAGTCCCAGCGTTGCAGAATATACAGCCTCATGCTACATAACTAAGCTCCATTTCATGCTGAATAAACTAAATTATTTATGTATCTTAAATAGAAAACTATCTTACGATAGATTTTTACCCCAAAAGTTTTTTATTAAAATAAATTCGATAAAAATCAAAAAAATCCGATTTAAATAAAAAAAATCTGATTTTTTTGATTTTTTTAAAAAAAATCATTGATTTTTATCCACCCTGGTCTCAAATAAGCCTCTTGGATTCCTTGGAGAAATGAAATAATTCAATAACCAATGAGAGATCAGAAAAGTGTGCTCTTGAAATCCTTGTGGAATGTTGTTCACTCTTCTTTGTGAGATATTCCAAAAAAAATAAATAAAATAATGAGATAGTTTGGCCTGTGCAATAGGGGAATGGGGGTGTTCTTAATTTATGGGGAGAGAAAAACACTAACCTTAACATTCCTTTACTAACTTAATGATCCAGGCTGAAGAGGTGGGGGAAGATGGTATGTTTAAATGGCAGCAACTTAAGATTCTCACTGGTTTTCAAGCTTTTTTTTTTTTTTTTTTGGGCCTGTGGAAAACAGAGATGCCCAGGATGGAACTCTGCATTTGTGCCGTGTGTGTGTGTTGTGTGTGTGTGTATGTTTGTATACTTTTGACTGGCTTTGCTACTTGCCTGGGAAAGGGATGAATGGAGATCAAAGAAACCAGCAAGGTTTATATTCAGAGTGAGCCCAGGGGAGAGTTTCACTCCAGGATTGCTGCCTAAGACTGAGAATTTAAGGTGGAACAGATTCTCGAGTATCCGTGTTGTATTCTCCTCTAAGGTAGTAATTAATCTCTGCTTGCCTTGAGCTGGGATTCCTCAGACAACATGACTTTGTTTCTCACAAGTGAAGGCGAATATTTATGTCCCAGGATAATATTGCAGGAACCAATCTGGGTCGGTTTTATCTTCCAGCTTTTGGACTCTTGCTGGAGCCTATCTATGTAGGACAGATGGGGAGGGGAGCAAGCTGACCACCAGATTGCAAGAACACAAGCGAGTAGTCAGAGGAGGACACCTGAACTCATTGGTAGCCTCACATGGCAATGAACAAGGACATACATTCAATTTTGCAACTACTAAGTTTGTTGGACGAGCAGGAACAAAAACAGCCAGGGAAATGATTGAAGCCTGGGAAAGTTGGTCCACAAGTTGCCAAATTGAGAGATTGCAAATTGCAATCCTTTTGCTTCATTTGACCACTTTTCTCCCTGATCACCTGATCACTCTTTTACAGAGGGATGAATTTTGTGAGTCTCCCAGAAGGAGGAAGGGACCGTCACATTCCATTATAAATTCAAGCTCTCGGTTACACGTCTGTGCGTTATCCACCTGAAATGTAAACATGTGGGAATAGATGTGCTCCAAATGCAGGTGGTCCTTGACTTATGACCACAATTGGGCCCCAAATTTCTGTTGCTATGTGAGACATTCATTAAGTGAGTTTTGCCCGATTTTACAACCTTTTGTCAGGGCTGGAAGCCATCTTTTGCATTGGGCCTTCAGGCCTGCCACATTCACTGCTGTGGGAAACTGGGAGGGGGGATTATACGGAGTAGGGGAGATATATAGTCATAACAACATTCTTTTCTCTGGGAGTCAAGGACATCTTGCCCTGCACCTGGAGGGCTGTGACTGGGAGGCATCTCCAGTTGGGATGGTGCTTTGATTGGCTCATGTGATGGACATGTGGGTGCTGGGCAGGGATTTGGACTTCCTTTTGGGTGGGGAAAACCTGGAAGCTTTCAGATTTGGGTTTTCCCAGATGTGCCAATATGACATCTCTAATAAAATGGAACTTTGAGGAATTTCAAGCCTCGGAGTCTTCTTTCGTTGGGAGTGTTACTTGGAACCCTGACACTTCTCTTGTTAAGTGAATCACTGCAGTTCAGTTAGTGACATGGTTGTTAAGTGAATCTGGCTTCCCCCATTGACTTTGCTTGTCAGAGGTCGCAAAGGGGGATCCCAAGACCCCGGGACGCTGCAACCGTCATAAAGATGAACCAGTTGCCAAGCATCCGAATTCTGATCACGTGACGCGGGGATGCTGCAACGGTCGGAAGTGTGAAAAATGATCATAAGTCACTTTTCTCAATGCCATTGCAGTGGTCACTAAATGAACCGTTGTAAGTTGAGGATTACCTTAATATGAACCTGAGCTGTTTTACTGAATTTCTCCTTTAGCTCTTGCAGGAGCTGGAATCGAGTATAGTTGCCATGGGGTGAAAATCAGCTTTTCGAGCAGAAAAGAGGGGTAGATGGGTGATAACTAGAAGAAGTAGAGTAGAGTGGAATGGAATGGAATGGAATGGAATGGAATGGAATGGAATAACAGTTGGAAGGGACCTTGTAGGTCATCTAGTCCAACCACCCCCCTCAAGCAGGTGACCCTACACCATTTCTGACAGATGGCAGTCCACTCTCTTCTTGAAAGCCTCCAGTGATGAAGCTCCCACAACTTCCAAAGGCAACTTCTGTTCTGTTGGTTGATTGTTCTCACTGTTGGGAAATTTCTCCTTATTTCCAGGTTGAATCTCTCCTTGATCAGTTTCCACCCATTATTCCTTGTCTGGCCTTCAGGTGCCTTGGAAAATAGCTTGAGTCCCTCCTCTCTATGGGAGCCCCTCAAATATTGGAAGACTGCTGTCATGTCCCAGTATGTGGATGCTTGTTTGCTAATGCTTGAGGCCCACATAGGTTGAAAGCTGGTTTTTCAGTAAGTTGACTGTGCTGGTGCGGGAAAGATGCTAGCTTGTTTTCTGCTACAATCAATGAAGAAAGCTGTTTTCGGGGGATTCGTTTTCTCATAGAGCATAGATTTATACAGCTGAAAAGAACCTTGGAGGTCTTCTAGTCGAACCCCCCGCTTGAGTAGGAGACCCTGTACCATTTCAGACAAATGGCTGTCCAGTCTCTTCTTAACAGCCTCCCATGATGGAGCAGCCACAACTTCTGGAGGCAGGTTGCTTCATTGGTTAATTGTTCTCACAGTTAGTAAATTTCTCCATAGTTCCAGGTTGCTTAGTTCTAGGTCGGTTGATTGGGAATGCTCAGGAAATACGTCCTGAATTATGAAGACTGTTTTATGAATCCTTTAGGAAGGAGGAGGGAGCTCCAATAACTGGTCCTTTTTTTTAGTTAAAGAGGGCAGAGAAGAGCTCTATATTCTACCCATTGCCAAATATTTATGGGACTGGCCCACTGCTCGAGACTGACCAACCCTGGCAGGCGGTATCCTTCTGTTTCTTCCTTTTGGAAGTAAATTATGTTTGCAAAATAATAAATAAAGTGAACCTTGTTTTACAGTTGGGAAATGCTGCTGGGTGAAGCTTGCATTTTTTCCCCTCCTTTTCCTGTAAAAACAGTGTATCCCCCACTTCCTTATTGACTCTTTTTTGCTATGCAGGACAAGGAGGAATGGAAGCAGACTTTAAGGCATGAGCGTTTTCCTTAGATGAATTGTGACGAGTGAAATCCTGAAAAAAAATGTACTGCACATAGTTGCTAGAAGTAGACACCGATCTATCCTTATATGCAAAGTGATATATAAGAAATAATTCTCTAGCTGGTGTTCTTTGCTGAAACTGGGATGGGCTACCCTTTGTGGAGGTGGTAGGCCTTAAATCTTTTAATCTACAGTCATACTTGGTACTTGATTGCTTTGAAACTCGTCGAATTTGGTACTCAACACATTTTGATGTGAAAATTTTGTCCTGGTATTCATCATTTGTTTGGTACCCGACGCACAAACTAGAACTTCTTGGTGTCTGCTGCCTTGTGACTCACTACTGAAAACAAAAGAGTGACACCTTAGTCACATGGTTTATTTGGTACTTGTCATTTTTAGTACTTTTAGTACTAGTTGAGCCTCTCTGAACCAATTAACGACGAGTACGGGGTACCACTGTAATTATTCTGTTTCGGTTGCTAGAAGACACGGGTTGTGCCGTCACTCTGGTGGGATGGGATAACGCTTTTTAACCTTTGAAAAGCACACTTTTTAGCTTAACTAGGAACGCTAAAAATAGTCTTTCTGCTGCCAGATTTCAGAGGCGCAAGTCAGGGGGCTGCAAGGGTGGTTTTGGACACTTGTAGGCTTGCTTCTGATGGGTCCTGTAGCTCAGGGGTCTCCAACCTTGGCAACTTTATGGCTTGTGGACTTCAACTCCCAGAATTCCTCAGTCATCCAACCTTGGCAACTTTGTGGCTTGTTGTGGACTTCAACTCCCAGAATTCCTCAGCCAGCCATGTTGGCTGAGGAATTCTGGTTGTTAAAGTCCACAAATTGTGAGTTGCCTATATTGGAGATCCCTGCTGTAGCTGGTTGATAGGCTGTTCCTCTTCCCAGGGCCCAGCTTGAAACTGCCCTGGAGAACTTATTTTACACAGCTTGTCACTTTTAATGGATTGGGACAAAGTTATTTTGTCCAGAGTAAGAGTTGACCAACATCAACACTAACCAAGATAGCCGTAGAATATGGGCTATCCTGTTTTTTCCAGTGAACTGAGGCCACAGCATCTTTTAAGTGACAGTATACTCACTACAGTTGCCACAGTAGGGTGTGTGTGTCTGTTGTTTTGCAGAGGGATGCAGCAAATGTCTCATTTGTCTGAGCTACCCACAATATTATTTTCCACTCTAATCTTCACTGGGCACCAGTCTTTCCCACAACCCTCCGCTGGTTCCTGCTTTCCATCCCCCAGTACTTCTTTGGCATGCTGTGAAAAAGGCACAATTGAAACCAGCTGGTTGTGAAAATTAGGTTTTCCCCTTGAAAGCTGCACGAAAGTTGCCTGATAGAAAGTTGCCTAGACTGCTGGAAACTCCAACCTCATGACTTGTAAACTTCAACTCCCAGAATGCCATGCTAGCCGAGGAATTCTGGGAGTTGAAGTGCACAAGTCTTAAAGCTGCCATGGTTGGAGACCCCGGCCTAGAGAGTTGCTGATAGGGACTGGCATTACAATTGTATATGGCAGCTTCCTTACCCTCATTACCATAGTCTTTTGCTCCATGGTCTCTTGCCTGGATGTGGCTGATGGGAGTTTTAGTCCTGCCTCATTGGGAAGACGGCTGAATTGCTTCTGAAAAGAACCCTTCATTTTGTGCATCCGGCCACTCTAATAGAATAAACACAGACTTGCTTAGGGAAGGAATTCCCAGAGCAGAGTGTTGTGGGTACGGGGATCTTTTGCTGATTGGGGGAGCTTAATTTGCATAGGTAAACAGGCATCTTGGCTGGCTCCATGGGGAAAATATTGACGCAAGGCATGGTTTCAGCAGAGTTCAGCAATTGTACATTGATTAGGCACAAGGAACGGTCTCCAGATTGGCTTTGTGAAGAAATGCAACTGCAGATAAATCAGTTGCAGTAACTTGGAAGCAGTTTGCTATTTGTGGTTTTTGGCTGAATTTTGATTATTCAGAATGGAGTGTCAGAAGATGCATAGTGTGTGGTTTTAGGTGGGTGTGTTGTTGAGAGATTTCAGCCGGGGCTTGGAGATGCTCTGGGTGTATTGACAGGCAGGAGCAGATCTTGAGAAAGCAGCCAAATCCCCGTGTCCTCCTGGTCCTTCTGAGATGGAGAGCATGAAGGAAAAGCTGGAAGGATAAGAGATGATTTCTGAACATGTGCCCTGCTGTGCACACACCAAACACCGGCCCACAACAAATTCTAATTTTCATGGCCAGAATCAGTAAAATACATTATTTTTCCAATCCCCTCCCAGTGCAACCTTATAAACTGAGGCTTTTTAAAAAATAATAAGTGTGAAAATAAAATAAACTGGTCACTACCTGTTCCTGGATGGGGAGTGGCGGGGAGATGGTTCATGCGAAGTGCTTCCCACAAGCATCTCCAGGCTTGGGTCACTTGAGATGCTCAGTCCTGCTCCCTCAAGGAAGGACAACAGTGGCACTTCAAGCTGTGCCCAGATTAGGTGCTAGTCCAGAGATGTTTCCAAGAACAAACAAAATGGCCCTTAGTCATAAGCCCACCGGTTCCAACTACATTCAGTGCTGAAAAGCAATTAGAATAGAAATGGTAAATATACCTGAAATCTACAACTGGGTTACTTTAGGCATTATCTGGTACCTGAGTAGCTTGCTCCACCAGTCTTGTCTTGTCTTGTCTTGTCCTGTCTTCCTTTCCTTTCCTTTCCTTTCCTTTCCTTTCCTTTCCTTTCCTTTCCTTTCCTTTCCTTTCCTTTCCTTTCCTTTCCTTTCCTTTCCTTTCCTTTCCTTTCCTTTCCTTTCCTTCCCTTCCCTTCCCTTCCCTTCCCTTCCCTTCCCTTCCCTCTTTCATTTTTTCCCTCTCCTCTCCCTCTCCTTCCCTTCCCTTCCTCCTTCCCTTTCCTTCCATTTTTCTTTCCCTTCCCTTCCCATCCCTTCCTTCTTTCATCTTTTCCCTCTCCTCTCTTTTCCTTCCCTTCCCTTTTCCTTCCCCTCCCTTCCCTCTTTCATTTCCCCCCCTCTCCTCTCCTCTCCCTTCCCTTCCTCCTACCCTTTCATCTTTTCCCTCTCCTCTCCTCTCCTTCCCTTTCATTTTCCTTTCCTTTCCTTTCCCTTCCCATCCCATCCTATCCTTTGCTATTTCTTTAAAAAACAAAACAAAACTTGGTACTACTCTGTTTTTGTGAAAACAAATGGAAAAGTGAGTTGGTTGTGAATTCTATAGTGAGTATACGGATGGCTGAATGTGTGCTCTAACAAGGTCTCTCTGGCCAGGTAAGAGTAACTCAGATTGAGTGTGTTGATGTCTACGTTAGTGTTTCCCAAGCTCAGCAACGGAAGATACTGTATTTGGACCTCAACTCTCAAGAGGAATTCTGGGAGTTGAAGTCCATACATCTCAAAATTACAGAAATTCAAAAACTGTGGTTTAGATTCTCACCAGAGCAACCACGTTGGTTGCAAGCAATTTTTGTGCAATTCCTTGTTTCCATTAAAGATTGAGGAACTTCTGTTGGGTTCATAGACCAGAATTCTGCTTTTTCCCCATGGTTGACTTCTAAATAATGGTTGTCCTTGGGCAGTACAAACCAGTCAATCACACTTTAGCCTCTCAGGTTGTGTGAATTCAAGCCATAGCTAGTGAAATGAATGATAAAAAATGATCAACTGAATAAATCATAACAAACTGTTGAAGGAGAATTCCTTGGATGAAGCTCTAGCACTTAAATTGATCCCAAATGGGCCAATTTAAGGGAATATGACTGACACGCCATAGGGTTTGTCAAGCAAAAGTGATACCCAATCTCAGTGAGATGCATTTCCAAAGTTAAGAAATTATTAAGCTGTTTCTTTGCAAATCAAACTCCTTCAGCCAGCACAGTTTCTTTTGTGTTTCTTTCTTCAATAAAGGGAAGCCCTCAACCTTGGTGTACCAAACAAAATTGTAAAGCCAAATGGAGCAGATAACAACAGATGCCAATTTGGTATTAACCACCAGATTGTGACTTGGGAAAGTAGGTCAAAGCGCAGACACAAAGCTGGGTTGATCCAACATTGTCAGCACAACCATAATATAATTAAATCTGAACATACGGAAGAGAATTCAGGAGTTGTGTTTGTGTCTGCCTTGGAAAGAGGGGTGGGGGGGAGGATTAAGAGTTGTTTTATATACTGCCTAGATTGTAACGTACTGAGCCAAGATAAGAAAATTATTTAGCAATTCTTCTGTTGCTATTTTTTGCACTGGTAAGAAAAATATTGGTGTGAAAAGACCCTGAAGTTAGTCTGGTTGAGTCCAGAACTATCGGTGGTTGTGTTTTAGAGACATAATAACATTTCCTTAAGTGTTTGTATAGTAAATATTTAAAGTACTTCTTAAAATATGTACAGTACACTTAGGTTTTAAAACTTTTATTCGTCTGCTACCTAGTAAGGCTGAATAATTTTGAGAATAATTCAAACAGTGCTAATTTTAGACTCCATTGACTGTATATTCTCTGTGCACCTTGTCTATTTATTGGCTACAGGTAGTCCTCGACTTATAACCATAGTGGAGCCCAATATTTCCATTGCTATGCAAGGCAGTTATTAAGTGAGTTTTCCCCCGTTTTATGACCTTTTTGTTAAGCGAATCATGGGGTTGTTAAGCGAACATGGCTTCCCCCATTAACTTTGGAAGCTGACTGGGTGATCATGTGACCCCGGGACACTGCAACTGTCATAAGTACATGCCAGTTTCCAAGCACTCAATTTTTGACCTTGGAGATGCTACAGCGGTCATTAAGAGGGAAAACCGGTCATATGTCACATTTTGCAGTGCTGCTGTACCTTCAAATGGTCACTAAGCGAACTGTTATAAGTCGAGGACTACCTGTATAAACCCCTTCCTCTGTAGGCCATTTCCAGTAACCCTCCATGATCATACAGGGAACACCTTAAAAGCTCACTTTGTGTGTGAGAAGCCAACGACTCTGAAGTGGTGTCCAGACTGCTAAAGCTAATGTGATAATCATAAATACACTTTTATGCCTCAGCAGGTTAACCATCTTACCTGTGGCTCTGGAAAAGTGATTTCCCCCTAACCAAAAAGCAGGCAAAATTGAAAAAAAAAGTTGTGTTTGGTCAATATCTCTGACTAAATGAAGTACCCCCTTATTCCAGCAGTAAAAATGTAAAGCAAGACAGGCTGGATATTTTATTTATTTTTTGTCTTTTAATGACCCCGTAATCCCTTGCATCGGGGTGGAGTCGGGGCAACTGATGGAGCTGAGTGTTTACTGGCCGGATGCCCTTCCTGTCACCAGTGCGGAGTTCGCAGCTGATATTTACACATTGTGCCCAGAGAGAGAGAGAGAAATATCTGCCGCTACCTAGGATCGAACTCACAGCCTGTCAGGCTGGATATTTCCTCATTTCCTTATGCTTTTCATATGGAGAAAAGTGAAAAGATGCTGTCCCGAGAAAGCCTTGGAGATGTGGCGATTCCATGCCTGGTCATCTCATGCCTCTGAACAACAGAAGAACAGAGTTAGAAGGGACCTTTGAAGGTCTTCTAATCCAACCTCCTTCATAAGTGATGGCTAACCTTTTTGTTGTCATGTGTAATGCAATGCGCGTGTGACTTCCCATGCTCCCCCTGCACCCCACTTTGGGCCTAGTAAGCCTCCCTGCAGCCTCCTGGGAGAAAAAACGGGCCGTGAGGGGGTCACCCACCCCATGCCCCATTTTGGGCCTTGTAGGCCTTCCTGCAGCCTCCTGGGAGCAACAACGGGCCACGGGGGGAGCCATGCAGCCCCCCCCCCCCGGTGCCCCGTTTGGGCCTAGTAGGCCTCCCTGCACTAATAACCCATAATGCAATGCATGCATGACCCCTGGTGCGCCCAGCCCACCCTTGCATGCGCATGCAACCCCACCATGCTCCCCCGACTCCCACGCATACATGCTGTCAGCACTTCAAACTACATTTACTCTAGTGCTAACATAAGAAGGAGAAGCGGAGGCGTCTGGAAAGGGACATTTGACTTTTCACCTACTTATTTTCTCTGGAGATAATATCCCCTAGGAGATGGGATGGGAGGGGGGAAATTCATTTGAGCTGGAGCAATAGATTAGGGGTAGAGTGACTTGGAAGATGGCCAATGAGTGCAGGGGAGTGGGGAACGGAAAGGGAGGAGTTTGGGTCTGGAAGTCAATGTTGGCTGCGATGCAGTCGGAGTTAGAATGTCGTGCTAAATAAATGGGAGTTTTCTTCAAAGAAATGCTTGAAATGTTTGAAATGCAATTTATTTGAGACGACCTCAAAACCTGACACGCGCATCTCCCGCATGCCCTGCGCATGTGCAGCAGAGACCCGAAAATCAGCTGGCTTGTGGGAGGCTTGCACGCATGTGTGGTGAAGCTGAGCTGGGGCGATGGCTCGTGTGCCCGCAGAGAGGGCTTTGCCTACCACCTGTGCCACGTGTGGCATAGGTTTGCCATCACGGCCGTATCCCATTCCGGGCAAATGAAATGGCACCTGTTCTAGGTAGTGGCTTCTTGGTTGCAAGAGAGGAGCCAAGGGAAAAAGTGAAAAGAGAGGGAGGGGGAGGAAAACTAAGAGGGGGCAGGTGGAGGAGAGAGCCTTTGTCTCTGTCCGATGGTGAAGAGCAAGGCATGTTTGAGGGCTCCATAGAGGAAAAACCTGTTCTTCTTCTACCGTAGCTTCTCCTGCCATGTTTCCTCTTTCCTACCATATTCCTTGCAATTGGGGGGGGGGGGGGAGGTTGTCTCTGCTACATTTACAATGATATTAGGGCCACATTTTTGATGGTAGAGGAACTTCAGGGCCCAAATGATCTTCTTGCAGACATGTTTCCAACTGCTAGCAACCCCTTTGGTACTTTTTGCTAATTAGACCTGCTAGAAACTACTTAAAGTTCTTAGTTGTAGCTCTGGCTTTATCTTGTTTTAATATCTTACATCTAATTGATTTCATGTTACTGTTATTTCATTGTATTTTCTGGCATATTATATGTTATAAACCTGCGGTTACAACAATAAACTTGCTAGGGGCCCCTGCTGTTTCTATCCTGGAGTTCCTATGGAAGGAAAACGATTTCTCAGGGCAGTGATGTCTTTTGAGGGTGGATCAGGGGTGAAATCCAGCAGGTTCTGACAGGTTCTGGAGAACCGGTAGCGGAAATTTTGAGTAGTTCGGAAGAACTGGCAAATACCACCTCTGGCTGGCCCCAGGAGTGGGGAGGGAATGGAGATTTTGCAATATCTTTCCCCCAGGAGTGGGGAGGGAATGGGGATTTTGCAGTATCCTTCCTCTGGAGTGGGGTGGGAATGGAGATTTTGCAGTATCCTTCCCTGGAGTGGGGTGGGAATGGAGATTTTGCAGTATCCTTCCTCCAGGAGTGGGGAGGGAATGGGGATTTTGCAGTATCCTTCCCGTGGGGTGGGAATGGAGATTTTGCAATATCCTTCTCCCAGGAGTGGAGGGGGAATGGGGATTTTGCAGTATCCTTCCCCTGCCACGCCCACCAAGCCATGCCCACAGAACCAGTAGTAAAATAATTTGAATTTCGCCACTGGGGTGGATGCCAGAGGTACAGAGGTGTTGCTCTTCTTGAATAGGCTGTAATATTTTCTAGCTCTTTTGGGATGGGTGCAAATTATGGAGCCAGTTTTTCTGTCTTTACAAGAAGCCTGCTTTGATAACTTTCAAATGGGGGAGACACAGATAAATTCTCTTGAGCCCCATAGCTTTGCTGCCCCGATTAGCAGTCCATTTTAGCATCAGATCAACCAGTTCTTCTCAAACTTGGCAACTTGAAGATGCATGGACTTCAACTCCCAGAATTTCCCAGCCAGTTTGGGAGCTGAAGTCTTCCCATCTTCATGTTGCCAAGGTTGAAAAATCCTATTACAGGGTGTCAGTAGTGACATCTAGTGACAGAACGTAGTATTATCAAAGGCAAAAAGAAAAACTGGAATCATTCTCTGTGCTCCTTGTTTTTTATTAGATCATTTTCAAGCTGGTGAGCTCTGAAAGTACTTAGGGAAATTAATCAGTAAAGTACTACATTCAAATATTTATTTTACAAAAGGTATGATTTCTTTAGCTTTCTTAGCTTTTTTCCCCTAGCTGGTACATTATCAGTGGAATAAGTGGAATTTCTGAAAGATCACCCAAACTACTTCCTGCTCTTTTCAGGCACTGCATTTTGCACGCTCAGATTAGGAGGCAAAAACTTGTTTCTCTTTATGGGGATGGGCTCACCCACCTGCCCCCTATCAATGGCATCATGTCCTGGATTCATTTTACCAAACTCAGTTGTGACTTTCCCTCCTGAATAATTCACAAGGCAGGAGACACAATTCCAACCTTCTTTGTAGGAGGTGATCAGAGTGGAGTCAAAATATCAATCTCGAATCCCTATGACCCCCCCCCTCCAAAAAAAGAGACCTAAGTCCTGCCCCCTTGAAGTCAGTTGACTCTTATCTGGCACCAATTATATATATATATATGTGTGTGTGTGTGTGTGTGTGTGTGTGTGTTTCTTCTAGCCAGGTTTTCCCTACGTAGCCACGGTTTTTTTTTTTTTGTAGCTCCAGCTCAGTAGAATCTCATCTACTCGGTTCTGGGCTTTTTTCCTTTCTAACACCTAGCAAGCTCTAACTGCTAGGTGGGAGACCTATATATATATATATATATATATATATATATATATATATATATATATATATATATATATATATATATATATATATATAAAAGAAAATTGATACTGTACCTTTACAGGGAGGATATGGGTGTGGCCTACTGATGACAGCTAACGAGCTAGAAATGGATCTATTTAGGTCTCCCACCTAGCAGTTAGAGCTTGCTAGGTGTTAGAAAGGAAAAAAGCCCAGAACCGAGTAGATGAGATTCTACTGAGCTGGAGCTACAAAAAAACCTTGGCTACGTAGGGAAAACCTGGCTAGAAGAAAAACATATATATATATATATATATATTTTCTCAGGTTTTCACGGGTGTTTGTATGTAGGTCTTTGGTTATTTGGGTCTTCTCCCGCATAAAATTGGAAGTGTCTTGGCGACGTTTTGACGAAGTCTCATTCGTCATCTTCAGGCTGGTGTTCTCAGCTTCGTGCTCCTGGAAGATGCCTGAAGATGACGAATGAGACTTCGTCGAAACGTCACCAAGACACTTCCAATTTTACGTGGGAGAAGACCCGAATAACCAAAGACCTACATATATATATATATATATATATATATATATATTCATTCATTTATTTAGTCGCATTTCTTTGCAGCCCCACTCCCAAGGGACTCTGGGCGGCTTACAACAGAGAATAAAACAATGCAACAATATCTATACAAAAGTTAAAAGAAGACATTAAAACGTTAAAACACATACACTCCAATTTGTGGCCGGGTCTCGCAAGGTCACTATAATGAGATCAACGCCCCCAGGCCTGCCAGAAGAGCCAGGTCTTCACCGCTTTGCGGAAGGCCAATAGGGTGGGGGCGGTCCGGACTTCAGGAGGTAATTGGTTCCAGAGAGCTGGGGCAGCCACAGAGAAGGCTCTCCCCCACAGACCTGCCAGCTGGCATTGTTTAGCTGACGGGACCCTTAGGAGACCAACTCTATGGGATCTTACCAGTCGCTGGGAGCTATGCGGCAGAAGGCGGTCTCGAAGATAGCCTGGCCCTGAGCCATGTAGGGCTTTAAAGGTAATAACCAACACCTTGAATTGTGACCGGAGACCGATAGGGAGCCAGTGCAGCTCGCGGAGAATTGGTGTAATGTGGGTGTACCTAGGTGCACCCACTACAACTCACGCAGCTGCATTCTGGACCAACTGTAGTCTCTGAACACTCTTCAAGGGTAGCCCCATGTAGAGCGCGTTGCAATAATCCAACCGTGAGGTGACAAGGGCATGAGTGACTGTGAGGAGAGCCTCCTGATCCAAGTAGGGTTGCAATTGGTGCACCAGGCGAACCTGTGCAAAGGTCCCCCTAGCTATAGCTGTCAGATGTTGTTCCAATCTCAGCTGTGAGTCTAGGAGGACACCCAAATTGCGAGCCCGTTCTGAGGGGGGCACTTTCTCTCCCCCCAGAACCAAGGATGGACAATCAACATAGTCTTTAGGGGGCAATACCCACAGCCATTTGGTCTTGTCTGGGTTAAGTCTGAGCCTGTTGACTCCCATCCAGACCCTCACGGCCTCCAGGCACCGGCACATCACATCCACCGCATCACTGAACTGACAAGAGGTGGAGATTTGCCTTGACCAGATTATCAGATTAGATCAGATTATTTGTATACAGGTTGTATGGAATAAACTTGTGCTCTTGAACTCTGTCCTGCCTCCTGATTTTTTGCCCTTGATTATAATTGCAGGCAATCCTTGACTTATGACCACAACCGAGCCCCAAAATTTCAGTTGCTAAATGAGACATTGGTTAAGTAAAATTTGCCCCATTTTACGGACCTTCTTGCCACAATTGTTAAGTGAGTCACTGCAGTTGTTAAGTTAATAACACGGTTGTTAAGTGAAACCGGCTTCCCCATTGACTTTGCTTGACAGAAGGTCGCAAAAGGGGATCACATGACCCCGGGACACTGCAACCATCATAAATATGAAACAGCTGACATTTTGATTATGTGACCACGGGGACGCTGCAACGGTCGTAAATGTGAAAAACAGTCGTAAGTTCCTTTTTTCAGTGCTGTTGTAACTTCAAACAGTCGCTAAATGAACTGTTTTAAGTTGAGGATGACCTATATAGAGATGGTATAGCAAATTATTAGGTCTTCATAGATTTGTTAAGATTCTGGAGACAGATTCTGGTTGCCTAGTGGGCAAACCGAGCCGAAGGGGAAGGGAAGGGAAGGCAAGAGAGGAAAAAGGGGTTGAGTTGAACCTTAAATCTAGGATGAATGAAGCTACTCAAAGAGAAGATTATCCGGGTTAATTTGCATCTCTTGGGTTGTTCTTTCTACAGAGATTTATCTGTAACTCATCAATTTTGTCTATTTTTCCAAAAGTGACACAACACTTCATCTTTTTTGGCATTTTATAGCAATAGAGAATTATATTTTTAAATGTAGATTTAGAAACTCTGAAGTATTAGTCAATATCCGATGAATTTCTAATGTATATAATTTTCCCCCCTTGCTTTCTTTTAGTTTCTCCCCCCCTCCTTTTTTTTGATGAAATTTGTTGGTATTTTTTTTCCAGTGTTTGTGTGTGTGTATAGTTGTTGTAAAACTTGTTAAGATCAATAGAATTTAATATTTAAAAAACAGAGAAGTCCTCCGTGTATGAATAGGCCTTTTCTGATGCTTGTGGTTTGGAAGAGTTTGCCTGTGACTTGACACAGAGGCCAGCAGTCAAGGCCCAAACCTCCATTCTCCTCTTCAGCCCCTTTTATGTGGGTCCTCTGAAGTCTTCTCCAACCCCGCTTGCTGGCACTGGGGACTCCAGTTTTCACTCTCAAATGGTAAACACGTTAAAATCACACTGCTAGGCCTGAGATCGGTGTAACCTACTTTACTTTTTAAAGAAAGAAAACTGCAAAGAGGTTGGTATCATCGTGTCCCAAAAAGCGTCCTGCTTCCCAAAAATGCAGAAAATCCTGGCTTAGTGTGCCACAGCCCTCCCCACCCCCCCCGTTAACTAGTATAGCCATTTTTCTCCCCCAAAACCAGAAGCCATCAAAGGGTTGACAGTTCTTGGCAGCTTAGCATGATTATTATGCAGACCATTTGGCTTGTTGTGCAAACCATGGTTAAAACAATCCATGGATTTGTATGATGTCTTTGGCCTTCTAACCTGCCATGGTCTAATCCAGTGTTTATCAACCTCAACAACTTTGAGCTATGGTAAACTTCAAGACTTCAGCTCCCAGAATTCTCCAGTCAGAATGCTGACTGAGGAATTCTGGGAGTTGAAGTCCACCCACATTTTCAAGTTGCTAAGGTTGGAGACTACCGCTACTACTACTACTACTACTACTACTACTACTACTACTACTAATAATAATAATAATAATAAAGTTTATTGTCATTGTACGTGTATACACAGTATACCCATACAATGAAATTCACATAACACCCAGAGACCAGACCCAACTCGCATGACAATCCCCAAACACCCCCCCACCCACCACAAATTCCCCACCCCTAAAACCACCCAAACATCCACACAACAGACCAAGCAATACTGTCCAACAGCTCACTGATGGTGGCCCTTTAGTTCATTGTTGAGTGCAATTATAGCTCTGGGATAAAAACTATTCAGAAAACATGTGGTCCGAGTTTTAATTGTCCTGTATCTTCTGCCAGAAGGCCACAGTCCAAAAAGATTGTAAGCAGGATGGGAAGAGTCTCTGAGAATGTTATGCAACTCCCTCAAACAGCGAGATTCGAAGATGTCGTCCAGGGCTGGTAGCTGGAGCCCGATGATATTCTGGGCAGTTTTAATGATTCTCTATAGAGCTTTTTTGTCTGCTACAGAGCTGCTCCCATACCATGCAAGAATGCCGTATGTCAGGACACTCTCAATGGTGCTGTGATAGTAGGACAGTCTAATCTGATCTAATCTGAGTGGGTTATACTCTTATAAAACATCTGTCCTCCCCTTCCCCTGTTTTTTTGGGGGGTCTTGGATACCTTGTTCTGACCTGTCCACTTCTTGGGGGGCTGGTGGGGTGTGGAGAGAAGGGTGAGGTTCTCAGGCATTGTAAAGGGAGAAGTGTATCAGTTTATGGTAGCCAAACATCAGAGAGGGTTTGATAGCCCCTTTTCCAATTAACTAATTTAATTGAAAGGAAACATCATTCTTCCCTGAGCTACAGGCTCATGGCTTTTAATCAAATGCATCAGTTGGACAAGGGACCGCTAGCCACTGAATAGGTGAATGAATTCCTTGACTGAGCATCAGAAAGGTTGTCGTCGTGTCTTTTCTTCCTCCTTTGTGGTGCCAGTTTGTTCTGCACATGTGGAAGTACCTTTAGAGCTCTTGTGCTGTTTCTTCAAAGCGCACGGATATGTCTACTAAGAGAAGGCACATGGTTGTGTAGTCAGCTTTCTGGGTTCCCGGCTCTGTGTACAGTGAAGAGAATAACATACTTAGAGCAGTATTTCCCAACCTTAGGGACTTTTAGATGTGTGGACTTCCAACTCCTAGCATTCCCCAGCCAACCATGCTCAGCCAGTCCACACATCTTAAAGTCCCTAAGGTTGAGAAACACTGCGCTGGAAACTTCAGTGCCAGGGAAAATGCAGGAAGCCAGCCTCATATTGGCTGCTGTGTTTCTTTCTCTGCATTCAGAACCTTTGGCCTTCTGGGTGCAACCCAGTGGATGGAAAGCCTTAACCAGCTGAGCTCAAAGCTTTGAAGCAAGTGGGTTTTGTTTGACCTGAGATTGGAAGGAAATAATTGAAGCACAATCAGTAATGAGATTCAGCCGGTTCGCACTGGTTTGGGTGAACCGGTTGTTAAATTACCCACCCTTCCTAGTGGTGAAATCCAATTTTTTTTACTACTGGTTCTGTGGGCATGGCTTGGTGGGTGTGGTGTGGCTTGGTGGGCGTGGCAGAGGAAGGATATTGCAAAATCCCCATTCCCAACCCACTCGGGCCATCCAGAGGTAGCATTTGCTGGTTCTCCGAACTACTTAAAATTTCCGCTACCGGTTCTCCAGAACCTGTCAGAACCTGCTGGATTTCACCCCTGACCCTTCCCGCTATCAGAGTGGATCCTGGGCCCTATGCTGCACTGCAGTGGAGAAACGGGCAGCGGAGCAGCCAGCGTGAGGGAAGGGGAAGCCCACTTTCCCTCTTTCTTCTCCCTCCTTCCTTCCTTTGTGCTGGCCACTCCGTTGCCCGTTTCTCCATTGCAGTGCAGCACCCAGGATCCACTTTGATAGCAGGGAGGGTGGGTAATTTAACAACCGGTTCACCCAAGGTCAGGTTGGCCATCGTGGGAGGCTCATCCCGCATGTGCGGAGGAGCTGGAGGATGGGGATGGGCCACATCTCCCACGACAGCCAGACTAACCCTGGGCGAACCGGTTGTTAAATTATTTGAATCCCACACTGAGCAGGATTTAGGAGTCTGCCTGGCCAAGTCGACCATACCTGCCTCAAGCTTCTGTTCTGGCAATTCCTGCCCTTCTTTTGCCTACATTGGCACTTCTGACTTCAGACCCAAAGAATCTGGACCGCTCATTAAGTTCTAGTGAGGTTGGTTTATTTTTCAAGCCTACACACAAGAATCAAGTCAACTAAAGGTCAGCAAGAGTTAAGGGCATTCAGTAGGGACTGGGCTTGGAGTGTTTGTGGATATGTAAGGATTCTAGGCTGAATTCCTCTCTTGACTCCACCTCCAGGCTCTGGCTGCTCTTCTCCTACAACCTGGTTGTTTTGCAAATTGAATTATTGTGGAGGCTTCTGAGAAGATTTTTTCCACCTCCTCCAGGAGTGAAATCCAGCAGGTTCTGAGAGGTTCTGGAGAACCAGTAGCAGAAATTTTAAGTAATTCAGAGAACTGGCAAATGCCACCTCTGGCTGGCCCCAGAGTAGGGTGGGAATGGGGATTTCACAGTATCCTTCCCCTGGAGTGGTGGGAATGGAGATTTTGCAGTATTCTTCCCCTGGAGTGGGGTGGGAATGGGGATTTTGCAGTATCCTTCTCCCAGGAGTGGGGTGGGAATGGAGATTTTGCAGTATTCTTCCCCTGGAGTGGGGTGAGAATGGAGATTTTGCAATATCTTCCTCTGCCACTTCCACCAAGCCATGCCCACCAAGCCACACCCACAGAACTGGTAGTAAAAAAATTTGGATTTCACCACTGCCCTCCTCCCTTCTCTTTTTCTCCCTAGCAGGAAAGGTCCCTGAATATTGTAATTACCTGCAAACCTTGTGGTTCTCTGAATGGGGCAGCAGGAGCCAGGGCATGGATTTAAAAAATAAAAATAAATAGAAGTCATGGAATTGCAGTCCGTTGCATTCAGGCCACTGCCCCTAAAACAAGGCTTAAATTACAGGCCTGACTGCGGCTTCCCCTTTTTTCCCTTTTCAGAATTTTTGCCAAGTTGCAATTGACTTAATGAAATCCTGCTATTTTGTGCAGTGTGGGGATATCTTTGGCAGATGTTGATTTAACCCAAGTTTGGATCTTATTTTTCTCCTTTTTCTTTAAAAGTGAGCAGAGTCCTTCGGGGAAGGAGGAAAGAAAGTGGGGACTCCTGTTTGTGGCACATAATCTATGCAGCCAGTTGCCTTCTTTGCCTTCTTCAGTTGGGAGGCAGAGAGAGGAACCTTGGCGCTGCCTTCCCTCCCCAAAACATAGTCGGAAACCTTACAAAAATAAACCGTAGTAAACAGAACTTCCAGCGTGTGCCTTTGCTGGGATCCTTCACAGGATTCCTACAACAAAACAGATCAGATATCCCTCTCTTCCTTTTTTATTATTCTCTGTCTCTGGTTTCAGTGCCAGAGTGTCTTATTTTATTTGGAGCTGCTCCTTCCCCTTTTTCTCCTGGGACCTGGGATTACAGAGATCAAGCGTTGCCCAGATCTTGATCAGACTGTCCGCTTATCACAATTTTGGGATGGAAACATTGGAAAGAAGTTCCACTCAAGAATTTAAGGCACTCAACAAAGATGTAGTTTGGCCTTCTACACTGACTGGAATATTTGCTCTGCCATATCTGTAGTCCATGTGGCCTCTTTCTGGACTGGTGGTGGGCACCCATTCATGATCTAGAAGGGGTTTGCTCTTCTCCATGTTATCTTGGTCCATCTCCTTCAACCTGTTGCCATTTGGATGGTCGTTAGCTGGGTTGGCTGGGGGTTATGAAGATGTAGCCTGTCTCATTTGAATGGTGTCAGGTTGGGGAAGACAAGACTGAGGTTATCATCTGAGATACTGGTTGCCAGTTACTTGAAATTCCAACTTTCACTCTAGAAAGGAAGAATCAAAAAATTCGATAGCTGTCCCATTTGCACATCTCTATTTTATGTTTATGAAAAGTTATGAGAAGTTTATGAGAAATTCCCATTATACATACCAACCTTTCACGATGTGGCTATTCTCAATCCACTTGTCTGGAGAATAGCCAAGTTGGGGAAGTCCAACTTGAGCCCTGAATGCTAGTCGTTGACATCTGGATCTAGAGTTGACATCTTCATCTCCGGAAGCCTACCTAGAGCTGGGGAAGATTGATAGAGATGAAAGATTGTCATATAAGTTATATTATTATTATTATTATTAATAATAATAAAAGCAAAGATAGTACCAATAATAATAGATGCTTTGGGTGCAACCCAAAAACATCTGGAGCACTACTTGAACACCATCAGCAATGACAAAATCCTCCTTGGTCAATTGCAAAAGGCAGCTGAATTTGGAACATCATACACCCTGCAGCGATACCTTCAACACCATCAAATTTCCCAGGTCCTTGGGAAAGACTTGATAGGTTGATAAAAATGCCATGGTTGTCTCTTTAAATTCCTCCATTTTTAAAAATTGGACAGTCTGAATGGCCTTTAAAGCATGTGCCTCCTAGGATTGGGTTTTCCACTCTTTGGCCACAGCATTATAAGAAGCAGAAGGGAGTTGGCAAGCATGGGCTGTGTCCACAGAACCAATTAATAACAATTAATAACAACAATAGCAACAGCTGCTGGCAGCTCACCCTCGGGTCTCCTAGGAGCAGGGAGATAAAAGTGGCCTGAGGGGCAAGGGAGGCTGTTTTGAAATGAGTTGATTTATTGTGGTGAGTCTCTTGGGCCTTTATGAAAAGCTTCGCTTGGCTGTGCTGAGTTAGCGGTTACAGAATCAGAAAGTTGTCTGCATGACACCAGCTAAACCAGAGATTTGAGGCTGTGATATAACGGTGCTGCCATCAGTCATCCTGGTGAACCACATGGAGCTGTGGAGATGACCTTCCATAAACTGGTGCCCTCCAAATGTGTTATAACTTCTCTTCCCAGAATTCCCCCTCCGCAGACATGCTGGCGGGGACATCCTGGGAACGGCAGAAGTGCTGTCCCAACACTTCTGGAAGACTTCGAGTTGGAGGTGATTGCTCGGGAAGCTTTCATGGCACATGGTGAAGGAGGCCAAGATTGCACAGTGAGGTTGTTTGATTCTCCTTAACGTGATGCTCATCTTTGAGACGTTTAGAGCCAGCAACCCTAATACCACATCCATCATCATCATATAGCTTGGAATGTGCTTGCTGCCCAAAGAAATGCTCCCTGTGGCTTCTTGGAAGCTCCTTGGCTGTTTCGCCAAGAAAGGACCATCTCAAGCCTCATTGACCCAGAAAGCCCTGATTTAGAGGTGCCCTCCTGCTAAACACAGTCACAGCTGGAGAGCCTCATGTGCCACATGCAAAGGTGTGCCTGTGTTTTTCCCTCTCCCTTCCAGGCAAAATTTGAGGAAGGGTCTTGAAAGAAGGGGCGGGGAAGAAAAGTGAGCTTATGGCTGCCGCCCGGAATGACTTCACTCTGAAGGTATGCGTCTGAAGAGCTGGCTTGTACAAACAAGCAGATTTGAGGCTGTGAAAACGCAACTCCAGCCTTGCCCCCGGCTGGGGTGGCATGGCGTGGATTGGTGTGTCACGGATCATTTGACCCGGGACGCGCCAGTCTCACCTGGCAGTAATGAAATAGTGCCGAGGGAAGAGTTTGAAGGAGAAGCAAGTTGGTTGCTGGCCATGCCTCTTGTAAAAGTTTCCATCACCAGATAATTCACTCACACTCCATTGGAGGTTTTTCCTGTAATGGGCACTTCAGGGGTTGGGCTAGCTCCATTTTACCTGATGCATTCCAGCTGCAGCTTGTAATCCTAAGGAACGTTTAAGTATAGTGGCTCCATGAAAGCAATTCAGGGTGTTGTTGGGCCAGGAGGTCCTGGAGCTGGGATGGCTGTTTCCCTCCCTTCTGGGTACCAGTTTCTGCAAGGGAATTTCAACCTCTTCCTTATTTGGGCCGCTTGTTCCAAAAGATGTGGATTGGAGACCATAGCTGCTGGACTGCGAAGCAGTGGATGAAGATAAAAGGGTAATAATTTTAGCAAGCCTCTTTCATAAGATTGCAATTGGGATTTTAATGAAGGAGAATATGTGTAGCTCAGGGTTGACATCAGGGATCCTTGGTGCTCTCTGAGCTTGCAAATGTTTCGTGACCCAAACTAGGTAATGCGATCAGTTGACTAGCACTGATGACGTTGCCTAATTTGGGTAGGGAGACGTTTGCAAGAAAACAACCAAGCTCAGAGAGCACCAAGGACCCCTGATTGGCGTTTTGTTCCTTCACGATGTTGTTAAGACCTGTCAACTGCTGGGGACAAGTCCACCATGTTTTCCTGGCAAGATTTTTGGGGAAGTGGCTTGAGATGGAGCAACTTGTCTGGCTGACTTCATGGCTAAGGTGGGACTGGAACTTGAAGCTTTCCCATTCCTAGCCGGGTAACTTTAATCATTCATCAAACTGGTTGTCTAATATCCAGGGCTGGGTTAATATGATGCTAAATCCAAATGCAGGTAATTTGATTTTAGCAGAATGGTCTGCGAACCCAAGCATAGTGGTTTGTAAACCATGGTTTATGGCCGAACAGGTTGGCTGAATCTCAGTTTATTGAATAAATCATGGTTAAAGAAACAGCTAGATCTGTGACTATGAAGTGCGTCGAAGGAAATGTGGGAATTCATGTCTGGGAAGAGATCCAGAAGAAGATGGATTGCACAGACACACACACACACACACCCTGCAAGGCACAGAAGTCATAAGCCTGATCACTCCAAATCCCTCCTTGCTAATCCATCTTCTTCTGGAGATCCCACAAGGCATGAATCCCCACATTTGCTCGGACACGCTCCATAGTCACAGACCGAGTTCTTTGTTTAACCATGATTTATTCGGTCCCCTTCTATTTCACCAGTCTGTGCAGTTGGGTGTAGAATCGGGCTGTTGGCTTTCACTTCAGTAAACGCCTAGCTGTTGAGTTTTTCAGAAGGATCTGAAAATCCTTTAAATCCTTTTTTTTTAAAAAAAAATCAAGACTTTAGAAGTGAGACCGTTTGCACACGCATATGCCCCATGGCTTATATATCTTGCACGCTTTAGGAAAGGGGGAAGGGGTTAAGCAAAGCCTTTAATTGCTCCCAAACCTGGACATTTACAGAGAAAACCTCCAATTATGGTGCAGCTTGGATAAGAGGGCCAGCACCAACCCTGCTCCTCTGCAGGAGATAGGACCAGAAGTAAGTTGGAGGCTGAGTGAATCTGAAACAGGGGCTGACAAAATCTCCCACAATGCAGCACTGGCCAGATGTGCTGAGCTAAAGCTGCTGTTGTGCCCAAACAGCATCACCAGCTCTGAGTCTCAATCTCAGAGTCCCTTCTAACTCTTGTTATTCTTTTATAATGTTGTATCCTAATATTCTGTTCTTTTCTAACTCACAAACTGCCTGAGAGTGGGGCAAACCATCCTCCGGAATCTCTGGAAGGTACCAGAAAGGGGGAGGCTGTGTCACTAAGAGGATTGGTTGTGGTGGGGTAATGAAAAAACTGGTTGGGATTTTCATTTCATGTATTTCATGTTAATTAACTGGTGGAATGGCTTGCTTTCAGAAGTTAGAGTGTCATAAAATTGGTACAGTTCAATCAAAACTAGAATTAAAAATCAATCAATAAATTAACCATTAAAAGCTTGGCAATATACTTTTCCAGCTTCCTAAAATGTAGCCACATGGGGATTAAATGCACCTTTTTAAGAACGTTTACGGAGATTCTCGATCATCCAGGTCATGGTTGTCCCAAATGTGTTTTTGCAAAAAGCAACTGGACTTTCTTGGTGTTTTCTTTGAAAACGCTTCACTTCTCATCCAAGAAGCTTCTTCAGTTCAGTTCTGGGAGTTGAAGTCCAAGGTCTTAAAAGTTGCCAAGATTGGACAACCCTGATGTAGATGTTAAATAGTATAGGAGACAAGAGTCTTAACAGACACAAAAGGTCAGCAGCCTATTGTCCCCCAGACTCACCGTTGGACAAAATAGACTTCTCAAGACCCACGTCCATCATAGTCCCAAAGAATATCAAAGCCAATGATAACTGAAAGGGGCCATGTGCTCTTGCAATTTTAGGAGGGTACATTCCCTTCACCTAATCCCTAGTTTAAAAAGTGGGAGATGGCACAATGGCTCAGCAGTTAAGAAGCTGGACTTGTCAGATGGCAGCCCAGGTTCGAGACCTAAGCACCATGTGATGGGGTGAGCTGCCATTCCTGCTCCAGCTCCTGTCAACCTAGCAGTTCGAAAGCATGCAAATGTGAATAGATAAATAGGTACCACTTTGGTGGGAAGATAAGTGCTCTGTGACGTCATGCTGGCCATATGACTGCAGAAATGTCTTTGGACAGCGCTGGGTCAATGGATTTGAAATGTTGGCAATGACTTAACTGGAGTAAAATCAGCAGGGACTCCAGTGCTGTGTTTTAGACCAGGGGTCTCCAACCTTGGCAACTTTAAGCTAAGCTGGCTGAGGAATTCTGGGAGTTGAAGCCCACAAGTCTTAAAGTTGCCAAGGTTGGAGACCCCTGTTTTACACAATACCCTGATTGAAGTGGATTGGGAAAGTTAGCTTCCTCGAAATGGAATCTGGAGTCGGGAGGTCATAGTTTTCTTGCTCATCTTACTCAAGAATGGAATATTTGAGGCTGGTCCCTAATTAAAAGATCTCCCAAAGAACCCCTTTTTCAGCAGAGATCTTAATAACGGCTGCTTTTTAAGCGAGTAAAAACTTGTTTGACCCTGAAGGAGAGATGATCGCAATACAGCATCCTCAAGGATTGTGGACAATGCTGAAGGGCGGCATTTTCAGGCCCGCTCACGCTCTCCTCTAAAATGTGAGCTTTTCAGAATGTAATAAGGTGCATTTCCACAGAGCAGCCCTGACTTATTCAGAGACTATTGCTGTGGGTTAGTGGATTACAGACTGTCCCTCTCTCCCCCATTCTCGTTTTATGGAATTACGAGACAGATGGGTTTGTAGAAAATCAATAATCAAACTATGGATTCATTCTTTCTTTCCTGTTTGTCCATTCTCCAATATACTTTTTAATTTATCAAAGTGTGTGTGTGTGAGAGAGACACACACAGAGAGAAAGAGATTTTATGAAATATTTTAAGAATATTGGGGTGAAATCCAGCAGGTTCTGACAGGTTCTGGAGAACCTGTAGTGGAAATTTTGATTAGTTCCTAGAACCTGCAAATACCACCTCTGGCTGGCCCTAGAGTGGGGTGGGAATGGGGATTTTGCAGTATCCTTCCCCCAAGAGTGGTGATGGAATGGAGATTTTGCAGTATTCTTCCCCTACCAAGCCACACCACACCATGCCCACCAAGCCACGCCCACAGAACCGGTAGTAAAAACATTTGGATTTCACCACTGGACCAGTCTCCCCTTGGTGGGTCAGCAAGGGCTTCTGAGGAAATTCTTCCGATGTCGCTTAGTTGCTTTCATCCTCATGGTTTCAATGATGAGGTTCTTGTGTTCAGGAATGAATTTTCCAAAGCCTGACTCTTAATATGAATTGTCCATTGGCGGTTGCTTTTTTTCCCTGGGCCGATTGCGATGGACTGTACCTCTTAAATGCTTCCAGAGATTGAACAGGCTGCTTTGTTTCTCCAGACTCTTTATCAACTCTTTCCCTTGCAAATAGATTTTACAAGGAATCTTATTTCCTTGCAAAATCTATTTGCAAGAAAATACTTTTGCAGGATTTATCTAGTCTAGTGAAAAGAAGGACCAGGGGTGACAGGATAGCAGTCTTCCAGTATTTGAGGGGCGGCCACAAAGAAGAGGGAGTCAAGCTATTCTCCAAAGCACCCGAGGGCAGGACAAGAAACGATGGATGGAAACTAATCCAGGAGAGAAGCAACCTAGAACCAAGGAGAAATTTCCTGACAGTTAGAACAATCAACCAGTGTATTCAAAAGTTGTGGATGCTTCATCTCTGGAGGTTTTTAAGAAGGCTGGACAGCCTCTTTTTTGAAATGGTATAGAATCTCCTGCTTGAGCAGGCGGTTGGAGTAGAAGACTTCCAAGATCCCTTCCAACACTGATATTCTGTGTTCTAGATTTTGTTCACCATTGTCAAATGTCTTTGGAGATATTTCTTTTTTTAGAGGAAGACAGCAATGGAATTTTGCATGCCATTTTATTGTTGTTTTGAGTCCAAGCCCGGAGTTTTGCATGACACCAGAGAATGACCCAGGCCTTGAGTTGCATGATGTCCAGTCCTCCAATTAATTCTGTTTTTCTTGACTGGCTTTCAGCAGGAACTGTTTCTTCCACCACAAAATCGGGCATTTCAGTAACCTTTTGAGTTTTTGAACCTTTCCTTCAGAATCGAGGCTGAATGCCAAGTCTCATGAGTTTGGGAAACCTCAAAATGTTCTTTGTTTCCTATCACCAAGAGTGAATACTTTCTTACGTTTAGATCCCACAAACATCTACAGTAAGGTTAATCTGCCAGCAGCATTCTGTTATATAGTTTTTGGTTTAAAAAAAAAAACACATGCAAATATGCAAATGCTCAGAATTACAACATCCAAGAAATACCTCCAAGATCATTAGATCTGATATCAGTAGATGGGTGTTGGCCAGAATAAGATATAAATCTGGAAGATGAGCTGGAACAGTTACTTGCAAGAGTCTAAAACAGGGGTTTCCAACCTTGGCAATTTTAAGAGTTGCCAAGGTTGGAGACCCCTGGTCTAAAGGGCCAGCAATCCCTTGTTTTAGGATGTAGGTTCCTGTTCCTTCTCAGGGCCTACTAAGTAGGTTCATCTTTCATCCTTGCTTGACTGAGTAGCTCCTCTGGACCTGCCCATATGTCCCTGAACCTTCTCAGTTCAGAAGCTTCTCATATTTTATTCCTCAGTTTGATGATGATTAATTTAGGACTGTCGTTTTTCAGGCCAGGCCTTCATGCTCCTAACTTAGTTTTTAAGGAACTCGGTTGGCAGGTGGTGTGGTTTGTTTAGACATAAGGTACTTTGGTAGACCTGAGGTTCAAACCTCAAGGTTCAGGAGAACATGGTTTATCAATACATCAGCCAATTTATTTGTACCCATTTCCTATGTTCATATCCATGTTTATCTTGTACATGTTTGACAAATAAATAAATACTAAATACTAACATTTGATAATACAAGGAGACAAATTGCAGAAGAACAATCCACACAGGCACTTTCCCCCTGTGACTGTTAATCTTGAGCATTCTCACAAGCTTGCTTTTGAATGGTTGAATGAAGTAGGCTAAAATCATTTTGGGTTTTGTTTTGTTTTTTGGTCCAAACAAAATTCTTGGTCCAGGATTTTGCCTTGGGGAAGAAGGGGGGTTTTCAGTTCTTCTCCTCCTCCTCTTCCTCCTCCTCCTCCTCCTCCTCCTCCTCCTCCTCCTCCTCTCCTGTTTGAAAACTGCAGAGTTACAACTCAAGTTAATCTTTAGCAAAACAACAGCAGTTTAGGGTTGGTTCCCTGGGTAAGCAATGTCTGTTTTTCCTGCCAGTGAAATTTGAGATGGAAAGGGGGGAGGTGGGTGGGAGCGGGAGAGAGAGAAAAAGTAGGCCTCTGAAATCCAGCGAGCCAGTCTGCTCTCTAAAGCAAAATGATGGTATCGGTTTGACTTCAGAGTTAATTGGACTTGATGGCATCAAGGTACAAGGTCAGAAGGGCAAAGTCTTGAGATAGGTTTGTTGGGAAGCTCTGAGCCAGCATCAGGGTTTTCCCACAAAGCAAGAACGCTTGGCTGATGTTCCACAGGACCTGGGGGAAGCCCAACCAGGGATGGGAAAACGACTCGTGGCATGCAGATAGCAGCAAAAACTTCTAACATCCCAATTTACTTTGTTACTTAAAGATGGCATCTCTTAAACAATGTTGAGGCTGCTTCTCTCTTTTTTTTGGTCAAGTTTTTTATTTTTTAAAATATACATCAATATTATTACATGGACAGTAAGGCATCTGGGCGTCCATATTAATACAAAAATAATATTGATACAAATGATAATTTCTACATTGATCAATCTTACATAGTTCTAATGTTATTATACATATTTATGTCAGCACATCATTCTTCAGTTATTCAATATTTGCTACACCCTTCTAGTAGTAATCACGTTGTTGTTGAGCAAACCAGATAACATAAATCTAATCTTAACCTCTATCTTTCATTCTAAGTATGTATATATATAAGAATATGTATAATAATATTCACCCTATTCCTAATCTCTTATCTATTCTAATTCTTAAGCCAGCCAATCTTGATTATTAACAAAAAGAATCCTTCCTAACCATCATCTCTCACTCTCTTAGGGGTTACACTTCTTAACCTGCCTTCCATATTCCTCCCTTAAGTCTTCATCTACATCTTTCGTATTCCATCCAACCTTTGTAGAAAGTATTTTCACGTTGACCCCTCACCCCTGAAAAAAGGCACAGAAGGAAGTGAGGACTCTGTCTTTGGGCTGTTCAGCTTTGAAGGGTTCCAGATAAAGGTGAAATGAAAAGGTCAAAGCATCTTTCTCCGATATTCTGGTTTTAAAGAAGAATTAAACAGCCAATGGGAGAGAAGTGCTCAGTTTGACCTTGTTTTTAGTTCATCAGAGAATTAACACAGTAGGAATCTCATCTTTGATTGATGTTCTTTGGAAATTCAGATTCCAGCCAGAAACCTAGAAATTATCCAAATGTCATTGCGAGATATAACAGCCAGTAAGATGTTATTTGTATGTAAAAACCTTTACTTTTTGCAAAAATGTATGTAATGTGTTATTCCACCTAATGCATCAAGGATGGCTTTTCCATAATCCATCCATTTCAATCTTTTCTTTTTATCTTCAAATCTGCCATCCCTGTGGTGTAGCCATATCTGTAAAAGTTGCTCTTTCCCTTCCAATTACGGCATTATTTGGTATATGATGTTCTAGATCCTAATCGGTTTGCTTGCAAAAATCCCATATCATTTTCAACAACTTTCTCAATTTGTGTTTATCCTTCGTTTGGAAAACCATCAATAATTTTTTGCAATTATGCCAATGGATAATAGTGGCTGCGGTGCCATTGTTTGTAATAGTCTGAGTAATGTTGTTATATTCACCCACTTCATGGTTTCAGGTTTTTTTTCACTGTTATTTCATTTCAATTATAGAACAATAGAATAACAAAATGCAAGTAATCCTCAACTTACGGCCATCATTGAGGCCAAAATTTTGGTTGCCAAGTGAGACGGTTGTTAAGTGAATTTTGCCCCATTTTACAATCTTTCTTGCCGCAGTTGTTAAGTGAATCACTGAAGTTGTTAAATTAGTAACACGGTTGTTAAGTGAACCTGGCTTCCCCATGTGACTTCACTTGTCAGAAGGTCGCAAAAGAGGATCACACGGCCCCGGGACACTGTGACCATCATAAATATGAGACAGTTGCCAAGTGTGTGAATTTTGATCACGTGGCCATGGGGATGCCACAACAGTCATCAGTGTGAAAAATGGTCAGACTTTTTCAGTGCCGGTGTAACTTCGAACAGTCACTTAAATAAGTTGAGGACTACCTGCAGAATATTTTGCCCTGTCCTGTCCCCAACTTTCGGTTTATTATTTATTAGTCCAATTTATATGCCGCCCTTCTCCGTAGACTCAGGGCAGCTTACAATGCATTATAGAAACAGCCTGCATACTTTAATGTATATACCTGCTTATTAGGGCTTTCGGCCCCCCCTAAGCGGTGTTGTTCTATACAAAGTCGGCTTATTGCCTTCACAATCCGGGTCCTCAATTTACCTACCTCAAAAGGATGGAAGGCTGAGTCAATCTTGAGCCTGGGGAGATTCGAACTTGCACTAATTGCAGGCAGCTGACAGCTAAATGCTAGCACTTAACAGCACTTTAGTCTGCTGCACCACCGAGGCTCTTATATTCTGAAGGCTGTCCTTGGCACAGAGTGAGTTTGTGGCTAAGATGTTCAGGGCAATGACAGAAATAGAGTGCCCAGGGGCAGGCTGGGGCAGTGTGGTTGATGAGCAGGACAAAATCTCTGTGGTCCAAGCTGAGGCTGCCCAGTTGTCCAGTCTCCTTTATGAGGCCTCCAGGCTGCAGAAAACAGGAAGGCGTTTTGTGGCATGATTTTGTAGCTCATCCATGAGGATCAGTAGCCCTCCGTGCGGTGGGAGGCTGCAAAATCCCTTTAGTTAGAGCAGTGTTTCTCAACCTTGGTAGCTTGAAGATGGGTGGACTTCAACTCCCAGAATTTTCCTTGTTGGAAAAGAGCCTGCTAGGTTTCCTGGATTACTTGCTTTGAAAGATGCTGCTTCGTCTTTGGGGGTCATTTCAGGATTGAGATTCCTAGGCATAAAAGCTTCCAGGCAAACCCCTTCCTCTGGGTCATTGCTCAGTCTATTTCCTGGGTTCTGGAAGGAAAGGGCCGGTGCTAATATGCCTCCCCTTCCCCTCCCCCTTGACTGGTGCCAGCAAGGGCCATCATGCAGCCAGGTCAATGCCGAATAAAGCTGCCTATGCATATTGATGTTGTATGATTCATGGAGAGCTGTAGAAGTGGCTGCTTGGCTAACGTCAGACCTGCCTCAGCTTGGACTTCTAAGTAAAAATGATCTTTAACTCCTTTTGTTGAGAAAGATAAAATAGAATAGAGCTAGAAGGGACCTTGGAGGTCTTTCAGACAAGTGACTGTCCAGTCTCTTCTTAAAAGCCTCCAGTGATGGAGCATCCATGACTTCTGGTGGCAACTTCTGTTCCATTGGTTAATTGCCCTCACTATTATGAAGTTTCTCCTTAATTCCAGGTTGCTTCTCTCTTTGATTAGTTTCCATCCATTGTTTCTTGTCCTGCCCTCAGGTGCTTTTGAAAATAAGTAGACCCCCTCCTCTTTGTGGCCGCCCCTCAAATATTGGAATACTGCTATCATGTTACCCTTAATTCTTCTTTTCTTTAGACTAGCCAAACCCCAATCCTGCAGCCATTCTTCATATGTTTTAGTCTCCAGGCCTTTGATCATCTCAGTTGCTCTTTGTTTACTAGATGTCAAGTGAATTACAGTGGTGAGAAGCCAGAACTGAAGAGTTCACGCCAGATTTTCGCCAGTTAACTTTCTTCCCTTGGTCCTTTCCCATTGTTTGTCTCTCGTTGCCCAGTCAGTGTTTTGGAAACAGTCACTCTTACCTGTTGGCATTCTTCTCCCAGGGAAATGACCTTGAAGACTTCATTCACTCTTTCCCCCAGGCCCTCACCCCTCACCCCCGCCCTTCCCCCCAGGGCTCATGGCAGGCCAGCAGTGAGGTGGCCATTCTGAAAGCTAAGCCTTGAGCAGCCATGTTGGTTCAAAGCTTCTCTTCCTTTGGGTTGACCTGACCTGTCCTTCCTCTCTCCTCAGATGCCAGCATGTCGCCTGATGCCATGAAACACAGCCACTGGTGCAGCGTCGCCTACTGGGAGCATCGGACACGCGTGGGTCGCCTCTACACAGTGTACGAACAGTCTGTCAGTATATTTTATGACCTACCTCAAGGAAACGGCTTCTGCCTTGGACAGCTCAACCTGGAGAACAGAAACGAGACGGTCCAGAGGACTCGGAACAAGATCGGATATGGGATTTTGCTCAGCAAAGAAGCGGACGGCGTGTGGGCTTACAACCGAAGCGAACACCCAATCTTTGTCAATTCCCCAACCCTGGACATTCCCAGCTGTCGAACCTTAATTGTGCACAAAGTGATGCCTGGGTATTCGATCAAGGCCTTTGACTACGAGAAGTCCTGTCTCTTGAAGCATGCCACTGACTTAGAGTACCCAGACGGGCCCTATGACCCAAATAGTGTCCGGATCAGCTTTGCGAAAGGCTGGGGGCCCTGCTACTCCAGGCAATTTATCACCTCTTGTCCCTGCTGGCTAGAAATTTTGCTCAACAGAAACAACAGGTAGCTGTTGGATGCTGAGGAGCGAAGCCCCGAGGACCCCAAATATCATCTACCTAGATTTAATATAAAGTTTTATATATATAAATATATATATTATATGAAAATATATATATTATACTTGTAATTATGGAGTCATTTTTACAATGTCATTATTTATGTATGGTGCAATGTGTATATGGACAAAAAAATGGAAAATGCACTTTGGCTAAAAGTCTTTCAGTACTACAGTTGTTTTTTTTTAAAAAAATGATGGAAAAAATATACAGCAAATATTGGAGTATTGCCAGGATTTTGGCTGTATAGGTTTTTTTTAATAGTAATATCCAGGCCAAAAGCTAGTACCAGTTGCTCATTGATAATAAACTATTTGCATTTATAGGTGCCCCCATTGTCTGGTTTTATTATTATTATTATTACTTTTTGAATAAAGAAAGAAAATGGCAAGAGGAACTATTTGTGACTTAAAGAAAATATATTTCTGGAGTTGGCATGGAAGGAAATAAGGAGTCTCTACCTGTGTTTCCTTTAGAACAGGTGTCTCCAAACTTGGCAACTTTGAGACTTGGGAACTTCAACTCCCAGAATTCTGCTTTAAAACTATCATTAGTGCCTGCCTGGCTGAGGAATTATGGGAGGTGAAGTCCACAAGTCTTAAAGTGGCCAAGCCTTGCATTTCTCAAAATGGAGTGTACAAATACTCTGAGCAAAAGACCCCATAGAGCAGGGGTCTTGTGGACTTCAGCTCCCAGAATTGAAGCTTGGCTGGCTGAGGAACTCGGGGAGTTGAAGTCCACAAGTCTTAAAGTTGCCAAGTTTGGAGACCCCTGCCATAGAGCCACATGTCAGAGATCTAAAACAAAACATTTGCACATCCAATCTCAGCCTAAACATGTCCATCAGCAAGGAGTCTTCTCATCTCTTTGGCTAATTGTTCTGAGCAACTGCGCTTCCTGTTAGGATCTTCCCTCCCTCTTTCCCGACTGTCATCAGAATCTGCCTTCTGGGAACTTGTGATAGCAATAACACTTTTTTTTTTTAAATTTCGAATGTATATACCGCACCTTCTCCCGAGGGACTCAGGGCGGTGTACAGCCAGCTAAAAACATACAATACAAACATTAAAAATAATTAAAAGGATATATATTAATTTGGCCCCAATTTAAAATGACAAACTAGTTAAAAATGTTTTTAAAAAATCTTTTGTTAAGCCAGCCTGGCTTGCTGGAAAAAGATGGGTTTTAAGGGAACGACGGAAGGCACCGAGGTCTTGGATTCTCCTTATCTCTGGGGGCAGCTGATTCCAGAGGGTAGGTGCCCCCACAGAGAAGGCCCTCCCCCTGGGGGTCGCCAGCCTACATTGTTTGGCTGATGGCACCCCGCGGAGGCCCTCTCTGTGGGAGCGCACAGGTCGGTGGGAGGCCATTGGTAGCAGCAGGCGGTCTCGAAGATAACTAGGTCCTATGCCATGGAGCGCTTTAAAGGTGGTAACCAACACCTTGAAGCACACCCGGAAGTCTTAGACTTAGGGGGAGGCCTCAAGCAGGGACTTAGCCTTGAATCCTTGCATAGCCACAACAGATCCAGAACTGACCTCCTTTAAGCTCCATAGAGCCTTATCTGTCTGTTCCCAAGTGAAGGCTGGCAGTTTGGGGAGAATCCTGAATAATAAGTCAAAATATAATAAAGTAGTGGTAAGTTTAAACTCTACACATATGGATCTTGCTTGTACCTGGCACAGGTTCAGGCTGAGCATCTCGGGTGCTGCAGCCCCCTCTCCTCGAGTCCCTTCTGAGGAAATCCTGCCTCATCGGGGGTTTTGCCCTCCCCTCCCCAAAAGCTGCCTCTCCTGAGGTTCCTCTGAAAAAAAAATCAAATAAAATGAAACGAAAACAGTTGCCTTGAATGCCATTAAATTAAAACAGCCCCTCTTATTACACAATCAACCTCAACTATTTCATAGCTCCCATTTGGACAAATTACAAGCATTCTTAAGAGCTGTTCCTTTGCAAACCCAAGACACTTTTTTTTTAAAACAATAATCAAATGCATCTCTTTGGCAATCTCTTTTTAATGTATGTGTTCCCTATAAATGCATGGGCTTGGTGATCATAAACACATAATGGAGACATGGGTGCCTTCCACCCCGCTGCTTGCCTAATGGTCCCTCACTCAGGATGAAGGTAAATCGAGGCAGTTCTGATTTTTCCATGTTCAACCAATAAGGTAAAGGTTCCCCTCGCACATATGTGCTAGTCCTTTCCGGCTCTAGGGGGCGGTGCTCATCTCCATTTCTAAGCCGAAGAGCCAGCACTGTCCGAAGTCGTCTCCATGGTCATGTGGCTGGCATGACTCAACGCCAAAGGCCACGGAACGCTGTTCCCTTCCCACCAAAGTGATCCCTATTTTTCTACTTGCATTTTTTACGTGCTTTGGAACTGCTAGGTTGACAGAAGCTGGAACAGGTAACAGGAGCTCACCCCGTTATGCAGCACTAGGGATTCGAACCGCTGAACTGCCGACCTTTCGATCGACAAGCTCAGCGTCTTAGCCACTGAGCCACTGGGTCCCTCAACCAATAGGCTGATTGATTAACTAAAAGAACGTCTTTTTATTTCTCTGATGATAGAGAGCAACAGCAGCAAAATTTTGCCTTTATACCAAGCCAAGCTGGCATCTGCCAGGATTCACGAACGGAAGTCTTTCTTGTTCCTTGTGCTATTTAAATAATAAAAATTAAATCCAGGGTACGGTGGAGGGAGATTTAACAAGAGCCCAGTCTCAGCCAGGACATCATTGGAGTTTGCAGTGTGATGCTAGCTCCGGTCTTCTTTCTACAAAGCTGCTTTATGATTTTAGGCAGACTTCCAACTCTTCTCTGGCAAAGGAGACTGAACCGATTTGAACGTGTTGTCCTCCTGGCAGGGCTCCCACAACTCCACAGAGGCTCACATTTTGGATGGGGCGAGGGGGAGATGTGCTATGTACCAGAGGTTCCTCTAGTGTGAGGGGCCAGGACAGGACACTGTTAATCCAACTGCTTCTCAGTTAGGAATCTACCCGTCCTTTTTAGAGGACCATCAACCTCCCTTTAAAACTGAAGGAATCCACCCCTCTTCTGGATAGACATTTCTTCTGATGCTTCTGCTCAGCCTCCATTCTTTCAGGTTCAGATGATTGGACCTTCTCTTGCTCTTGGTTTCAATCGATCTATCCTTTCTTAGAGATGACAGCTTATTTCAAATCTTGTAGGAATCGGGAGATGATAGTTGACATTGCTAAATTTAGAGAAATGTCTACATTTGGAATGTCTACATGTCTACCAATGGAGGAGGCTTTTAAAAACCACAGGATTCATTGCCATTGGGTCTACTGATGGTCACCAGTCTAGATCAGGGATCTCCAACCTTGGCAACTTTAAGCCTGGTGGACTTCAACAAAGCTGGCTGGGGAATTCTGGGAGTTGAAGTCCACCAGGTTTAAAGTTGCCAAGGTTGGAGACCCCTGATTTAGATGACTGGGGAGTTGGATGAGTCATGGGGGATGGGGGATTTAATCTTGAGCGTTGCTTCCTGAATCAAAAACAGCTTCCAAAAAGCATCTGGAGATCCACGCAAGGAGATCCAGAAGAGTAGACAATGTCTTGGTTCTTTCCAATGATTACTCTAGAATCTAGATCACAGGTCTCCAGACTTCACAATTTTAAGACTTGTGGACTTCAATTCCCAGAATTCCCCAGCCAGCCATGTCTTAAAGTTGCTAGGTTGGAGACCTCTGCTCTAGATTCAAGGTCTAGGCCAAGTCCTTCTGCTACTCCTTGGCCAGACAACACTCCTCAGAGAGCAAAACAGTGAACTCTCTCTCAAATTAAGCTCACTTACCAATGTCTACACATCCTAATTGTCAATAATTTGGGCTCCTAATATTTTCTAGGATATGATTTTTTTTCTTTTACTTCCCAGTCTAGACTATTAGCCATCAAACTTCCTAGTGGTCTCTCATTCCAGCAGTAACCAGCTATGTTTAGGTCAACCAAAATATTACCTGCATACCTGTTGGATGTAAGTAACACAGCACAGACACAGACACACACACACACATAGTTAAAGCAATTTACATATTTGCTTAAAGAATAATCCCTGTTGCCTTTCTTTCAAAAGAAGTATTTTTGCCTAGAATAGGTTGATCCCCTCTTTGTCAAGAAGGGGGACAATATTCTCCAAAGTGCTTGAAGGCAGGACAAGAAGCAATGGGTGGAAACTCATCAAGGAGAGAAGCAACTTAGAACTAAGGAGAAACTTCCTGTCAGTGAGAACAATTAATCAGTGGAACAGCTTGCCTTCAGAAGTTGTAAATGCTCCAACACTGGAAGTTTTCAAGAAGAGACTGGACAGTCATTTGTCTGAAATGGTATAGGACAGTGATGGCTAATCTTTTTGCTGTTGTGTGTCAGAAGTGGGGGGAATGGGAGGGTCACACGCATGCATGGCCATACCCATAATTCAATGCACCCCATCCCCACGCATGTGCACGCGACCCCCTCCCGCGCTCCCTCCACTTTTGACACACGATGGCACGATGGGCCTGGTAGGCCAGTTTTTTTGTCCTCCCCAGGCTTCAGAGGCATTCTTGGAGCCTGGGGAGGGTGAAAATGGCCTTCCCCCACCCCAGAAGCCCTCCGGAAGCAGGAAACGACCCGTTCCCTGACTCCCAGTGGTACTGGAAGGCCCATTTTTTGCCCTCCCCAGGCTCCAGAGGCTTTCTAGGAGCTTGGGGAGGGCGAAAATGGCCCTCCCCACCCCGCTGGAGGCCTCCGAAGGCTGGAAACAGTTGTTTCCCGACTTCCGGTAGGCCCAGAAGGCCCAAAAATTAGCTGGCTGGCGTGCACATGTGTGCTGGAGCTGAGGTAGGGCAATGCTCGCGTGCCCACCAATATGGCTCCGTGTGCCACCTGTGGCATGCATGCCATAGGTTTGCCATCACGGATATAGGATCTCCTGCTTCAGCAGGATTAGAACAGTGGTCCCCAACCTTTGGGGCTTGGTGGCCCATCCGGGGGGTGTCGGGAAGAGGGGAACTGGGCCAGATAAATGGCAGGCTAGCGCACACAGGCGCACACAACCCTTACATGAGTGTGGGCCACATGCACACGTGCAGCTTGACTTGCACAAACGGGGCAGTGCGTGTGAATGCCTGCCGGCCCATCGTTCACGCAAGTTGAGTTGTGTGCACACATGCGCATGTTCCAGCCAGCCATTCTCACGGCCCAATTCCTAATAGGCCATGGCCCAGTAGTGGGCTGCAGCCCAGGGGTTGGGGACCCCTGGAATAGAAGACCTCCAAGGTCCCTTCCAACTCTGTTATTCAGAACGGGTTTCTTATTTTTTTTGTTTAAGTCTCTTCCATTTGGTAAGATGCATTTGTAAAAGGTGACGTTAAAAAGTCAGGGATGGTGAGGGAATGGTTACGGAGGGGTAAATTTATGGCAGCCGAAATACAGCTGTTGGCCTGTAGCAACCCAGAGGAAAGTTTTAGAGTTGCCTGATTAGTATGTAGCATGCACTGCTCAAAATTGCATTTCAAAGAGGTGGGCTGGGAATCCTCTGTGCTGGCTCACTGCGAAGAGCTGAGCCGCTGTAGTTGGTTAATGTGTGACATCTGAAACCTTTCGGGTTGTTCTTCAGCAAACACGCACATCCTGTCCTTTGTGGCATTTGTGGGTTATTTGATACTGTTGTAAAACTCCGCTTTGGTGTGGCAAACAATGAAGTCGTAGATCAGAATGTTTGAGTCTTTCTGAGTCTTTCAGGATTTATCAAATGGTGGAAGGGCTGGGGCGGGGTGGGGGGTGGGTAACCCGTTTGTCTCCATCCTCCTTCTCTCTTTTTTTCTCCAACTGCTCTCAAATGCAGCTTTTATACCAAATTGTTGCGGAACAATTCTCTCTCCCCCTAGCAAAATGTTGCTTTTGCTCTGAAAAGGCACATCTCCTCTAAACAGTGGGTTGGTGTTTATTTGAGTTGGGGAAACAAATGAAGAGAAAACATCTTTGCAAAATTTTGGTCCTGCAAAATCCAGTGTCTTTTTTTTCCAAACCAAGCTGGAGCCTTCATCTTAAAACCTGAAGGGATGCCTGGAGAACCCCGGGGGCCCAGGAGTCTCCACTGGGTCAGTTCACACATTACTTGGGGATCGGATGGTTTCTGTGGTAGGAATCCAGTCCTTCTTTCAGCTAATAATCATATTGTGTTTCCTTTCTTTGTTTCTGTCTCTGGGCTTTGCGTGTCACATGAACCCTTCAAAAGAGCCAATGAGCTTCAAGGAGCCTTGGTGGTGCAGTGGACTAAAGTGCTGTTAAGTAGCACTTAGCTGCCAGCTGCCTGCAATTACTGCAAGTTCAATTCTCACCAGGCTCAAGGTTGACTCAGCCTTCCATCCTTTTGAAGTAGGTAAAATGAGGACCCGGATTGTGGAGGCAATAAGCTGACTTTGTATAAAAAAGAACACCGCTTGGGGGGGGGGGGCAAAGCCCTACTAAGCAGGTATATACAAAAGGATGAAGGCTATTGCTTAACGCATTGTAAGCCTCCCTGAGTCTCCGGAGAAGGGCGGCATATAAATCGAACCAATAAATAAGTAAATAAATAAATGTGTTCTATGAGGGTGTCCTGAAGGTGTCCTCTATTGGGGCAAATCTTAAATTAGGGCAGTTTGGCAGAAAGTTGAGGATTCCCCAGAGAAGTGCTCTCTTTATCAAACATTTTGGGAACTTGCAGAATTTAACCCCTGGAAGTCTGATGCTGGCCACTCGCTGCAAAGGCCATTCAAAGAGACCATCCCAGCTCAGGGAGAACAAACTGTCAACGGTCCAGTTCTGATAGCCTGAAACTCCAGCTACAGATACTGCATATCTTTCAATGCCAGTGGCTGGATGGAAACTGCAGAGAACAAAATCATAGTTTTCTTTCTTTCTTTCTTTCTTTCTTTCTTTCTTTCTTTCTTTCTTTCTTTCTTTCTTTCTTTCTTTCTTTCTTTCCTTCCTTCCTTCCTTCCTTCCTTCCTTCTTTCCTTCCTTCCTTCCTTCCTTCCTTTCTTTTTTTTTTGCATCTACGTAAACAAATTAAGAGGCTCCACAGAGCCTTCTCCAGCTTGGGTATCTGCCAGATGTCCCAGCATTGTCAACATTGGCTCTGCTAAGTTGAGGAACTCTGGAAGGGAGATCCACACAGGGGGAACGTGCCCCACCACCTCCACAAAGGAAAAGCATACAATGCCTTAAATACATTCATATCATAACAGACAGAAGTTCAACAGGCATGGCCTGTTCCACGGGGGCAGCAACGTCTTTGGTTGGATTCAGGCCAGCCTCAGCCAAGTGGTTTTTCCACCCAACAGCTTCAGTTTCCTGCTTGTTCCGTGTTCTCACGCCACTCCACTCCCCCCACCAACGCGGCTGCAGGGACGCCTCTTTGAGCAAAAAGCAAGCTGCCAGCCCCGATTATCAGCTCTCCACTCACGTCCCTTTCCTGCCTGCCCCCCCCCCCTTGCTGGTAAAGCTCTTCTATAGGGCAAGTACAGTGCTGGAGGCCCTCCTTCTGGTCAGCAGCTAGGGTGACCTGACCCAGGTCAGGAAAGGCACTCCAAGTATTGATCGCACATATTTAAACCAGCATTTCTCAACTTTGGCAACTTTAAGGTATGTGGAACTTCAACTGCAGAACTGCAGAAAAAATGGCTACCAACCTGCCTTCCATGGAGGACCTGTATACTGCACGAGTCAAAAAATGGGCTGTGAAAATATTTACAGACCCCTCACATCCTGGACATAAACTGTTTCAACTCCTACCCTCAAAAAGACGCTATAGAGCACTGCACACCGGAACAACTAGACACAAGAACAGTTTTTTCCTGAATGCCATCACTCTGCTAAACAAATAATTCCCTCAACACTGTCAAACTATTCACTAAGTCTGCATTACTGTTACTATTAATCTTCTCATCGTTCCTATCACCCATCTCCTCCCGCCTATGACTGTATGACTGTAATCTTGTTGCTGGTATCCTTACAATTTATATTGACTGTTTCCTAATATGATTTGATTGCTTACTTGTTCCCTATGACTGTCATTAAGTGTTGTACCTTATGATTCTTGATGAATATATCTTTCCTTTTATGTACACCGAGAGTGTATCCACCAAGACAAATTCCTTGTGTGTCCAATCACACTTGGCCAATAAAGAATTCTATTCTATTCTATTCTATTCTATTCTATTCTATTCTATTCTATTCTATTCTATTCTATTCTATTCTATTCTATTCATTTATTTGATTTATATGCCACCCTTCTCCAGAGACTCAGGGCGGCTTACAATGTGCTCAGCAATAGCTTTCATCCTTTTGTATATTTATACAAAGTCAGCTTATTGCCCCCACAACTGGGTCCTCATTTCACCTACCTTAGAAAGGATGGAAGGCTGAGTCAACCTTGAGCCTGGTGAGATTCGAACCTGCAGTAATTACAGGCAGCTGGTCTTAATAACCAGCTTAATAACAGGTGCCTTAGACCACTGTACTACCAAGGCTATTTATTTATTTATTTATGAGATTTATATGCCGCCCTATCTCCAGCCGGACTCAGGGTGGCTCACAACAGTAAAAAACATCTAATGAAAAAGTTAAAAGAAATTAAATCCAAATCTCATAATTTAACAGTTAAAAGTGCAATTAAGACTAAGAAGTTAAAAATCAAAACCCCATCAGTCCAGGCCAGCCAAACAAAACAGCCACGTTTTCAGGTTGCGATGGAAAGAGCGGAGGTCGGGGGCCACCCGGAGCTCCAGGGGCAGCTGATTCCAAAGGGTAGGTGCGCCCACAGAGAAAGCTCTCCCCATGGGGGTCGCCAGCCGACACTGTCTGGCTGACGGCACCCTGAGGAGGCCCTCTCTGTGGGAATGCACCGGGCGATGGCAGCTGTTGCTGACTGCAGATGGCCCCCCAAATAACCCGGGCCTAAGCCATATAGGGCCTTATAGGTAATCTCCAGCACCTTGAATCTCACTCGGAGGGCAACCGGCAACCAGTGCAAGTCGCGTAGGAGAGGTGTAACATGGGAGTGTCGAGATACTCCCATCACAACCCACGCGGCCGCATTCTGCACCAGCTGAAGCCTCCGAGTGGTCTTCAAGGGCAGCCCCACGTAGAGGGCATTGCAGTAGTCAATACGGGAGGTGACAAGTGCGTGAGTAACCGTGCGAAGGGCATCTAGGTCCAAATAGGGGCGCAACTGGCGCACCAGGCAAACCTGGGCGAATGCCCCCCTGATTACAGCCGTTACATGATCTTCCAAGTTTAGCCGTGAGTCCAGGAGGACACCCAAGTTGCGCGCCCTGTCTATAGGGGGCAACACCTCATCCCCTATGACCAAAGATGGACTCTCTTGATCGGACCGAGACACCGGTACCCACAGCCACTCGGTCTTAACAGGGTTGAGCCAAAGCCTGTTCCTCCCCATCCAGATCCACACCGCTTCCAGGCACCGGGACATCACGTCGAGGGCATCGCTGGGTTGCCCTATTCTATTCTATTCTATTCTATTCTATTCTATTCTATTCTATTCTATTCTATTCTATTCTATTCTATTCACTCCCAGAATTCCTTAGCCAACTCCCAGAATACTCCAGCTACCAAGTCTGGCCAGGGAATTCTGGGAGTTGAAGTCCACATAGCCAGTGTGCTAGCTGGTGCATAGTGGGAGTTGAAAGTCTGCACATCTTGAAGTTGCTGAGGTTAAGAAACAGGTATTGATGGTTTGTGGCAAAAAGTCACAAGTCAGGGAGCACCTTTTGTGACTAACAAATTGCATTCAGATGCATAATTACGAGGCTCCTGGTTTATATTTTTGCCACGATGCATGCCATCTCACTTGTTCTCCTTCCCACTCCCCCAAACTTATGTTTTAGAGGTAACATATAGCCTCCCCCCCTTTATTTCCTGTAGTAAAACAGGTTCCCCCCCCAAAAATGCTTACTGTGTCCATGCATCTCTTGAAATTTTTGCTCCAGGCATCATTATTCAAAGTGGTTTGGAAGTATATCCTATTAAAAAGCATGACAAGTTCTTTTGTGAGTGTGTCTAAAAAATCCAGATGGCAGCCGTGACTATGGGAATGAAGTTGCACAGGCCAAAGGAGTGGAATGGTATTTAGGGTGATGGTGAGACCGTCTTAGGGTTGGAGGTCTTCCAATCCAACCCTCTACTCAAGCAGGAGACCCTATAGCAGTGATGGCTAACCTTTTTGCCATCACGTGCCAGGGGGTCGCGCGCGCGTGCCCACACCCATAATTCTATGCACACCGCCCCTGTACATACGTGCATGACCCCCCCCGCTCCCCCACTCTTGGCATGTGTTGGCCCAGTAGGCCTGTTTTTGCCCTCCCCAGGCTCCGGAGGCTTTCTAGGAGTCTGGGGAGGGTGAAAACGGCCTTCCCCACCCACCCCGGAGGTCTTCCGGAGGCCAAAAACGGCCTGTTTGACAACTTCCAGAAGCTTCCTGATGATGTCGGGGTCGTTGGGTGGAGCCTCCCACCAGTTTCACTACCGGTTCTATAGAACCGGTCCGAACCGGGGGCAACCCATCACTGTGGGGCACCCACAACTTTTGGAGGCAAGCCATTCCACTGATTATGTTATGTCCTTATAAGGACATCCGCCCGGATTGGCTGCCAGCCATCGGGCAGGAAAGTTTGAATCTCTGTCAGGGGGCGGTGCGACTGCCGGAGCGAATATAAGGAGAGCTCCGGCAGCGCACAGCCAGTCTTGCTACTGTTTCTTGTTCTAAATAAAGTTACTTATGTAATGAGCTGGTCACGTCTTCCATTCCTGCGCCGATCTAACACTGGCGACGAAGGACTAGAGAGAAAGAGACAAACCTCATGGCACCAAGCCAACAAGACCAAGACTCCGGCACCTGAAACTACAGTAGGCATTTCCGAAGGCATGGCATCCGCTGAAGTCACTTTGCCAGCCCTTGCTCCTTTCCGCCCAGGGAAGGACAAGTGGAAATCCTACGTAGTGAAATTTCGGCAATACCTGAGAGGTAACAACATCAGGGATGTCGATGATGACCGAAAAAAGGGCATCTTCCTGGCCAACTGCGGCTCCGAAGTCCTCGACATGGCAATCGATCTCGTAGCACCACGAGACATCGAAGAAGTGCCATGGGCAGACCTGCTGCAAATCCTGGAAGACCACTATGCCCCAACGGGAACACCGGTGGCGAACCGTTTCACCTTCCATCAGAGGGACCAGAAGGAAGGTGAGACCATCAAAGAATTCGTGGCTGCCCTACGCCAGATCGCAGCCAGCTGTGAGTTCGACCACGTGGACAATGCCATCGCTGACCGCGTGGTTTTTGGCATGAGGAACAGAGGCCTGCAAAAGAAATTCCTGAGCAGGAAGAAACTCGTGCTCAAGGATGTGGTGGAGGAAGCCACCGCATCCGAAATCTCGGAAAAAGCGGCTGCCACGGTAAGCAGAGCCAAGGGAATCCACAAGATTCGCTCCACAGCGCAATCATCAACTGAGGGTTCCACGACGGGGTCCGAGTCGGAGTAGGAGTCCACCGTCCACAAGGTATCCAGACCCCCAAGGCGGGAAACCGCCCAACGAAGCTTCAAGGGGGAGCGCTGTGCCAGCTGCAGAGGGGACCATGCCAGGGCAACCTGCAAGTGGAGGGATGCGACCTGCTGACGCTGCAACAGGCGGGGGCACATCGCCGAAGCTTGCAGAGCTGAGGAACCAGCCCCAGAGCCCTCCAGCCACCGTCCCCGCGAGAATAGGAAGGAGTACCAGAGATCATCCAAACGGTCCTCTGGCCCATCCAGACGCAGAGACGATGAGTATCCCCAGAACGGAGCGGTCCATCAGACGACCATCGCGCACACGGACTCCGACAATGCCACCAAGTTCCACGTGACCATCCACGTGGAGGGGGCACCCTGCGAAATGGAGGTAGAGCCGGGATCGGTCTACTCCATCATGGACTGGCAGCAACTGAAGCGCCTGCAACCCAGCCTCACCAAGCGAGACCTGAAGCCTTTACACTCCAAGCTCGTCGATTTTGGGGGGAACCCCATCGGAGTCTTAGGAAGAGCCAATATCCGAGTTTCCTACAAAGAGTTCAAAGGCAAGCTCCCCATCACCGTCGTGAAGGACAGCCGACCGAACCTGCTAGGAGTGGAGTGGTTTAAGCCGCTGGGGCTTTCAATTGAAGGCATCAACCAAATTCGCAGGGACGAACTCGACACCCTCATTGAAGAGTTCAAGGAAGTCTTCGATGGTAAGCTGGGGAAATTTGTGGGGAGGCCAATCTCCTTTAACCTGGACAAGGGAATCACCCCAATCAGGCTGAAGCCCCGCTGGGTTCCTTTTGCCCTGCGGCCTAAAGTAGACGAGCAGCTGGATAAGCTGATCGCCCAGGGCATCCTGGAACCGATCGATCATGCTTCATGGGAGACCCCCATTGTGACCCCACTGAAGCATGATGGGTCTGTGCGCATCTGCGCCGACTACCGTTGTACCATCAACAAGGCGTTGGCACAGAGCGCATACCCAGTCCCAGTAGTGCAGCACCTATTGCATTCCCTGGGAACTGGCATAATTTTTGCGAAACTGGACCTGGCCCAGGCTTACCAGCAACTGCCAGTGGACGAAAAAACGACGGAGGCCCAAACAATTGTCACACACAGGGGGGCATTCAAATGCAACCGTCTCCAGTTTGGAGTCAGCGCTGCCCCCGGCATCTTCCAATCAATGATGGAACGCCTTCTCCAAGGCGTTCCAGGGGTGGTGCCATACTTTGACGATGTACTAATCTCCAGAGATTCACAGGCACAACTCCTTGAAAGGCTCAGGCTTGTCCTGCAGCGCTTCAAGGCCAAGGGCTTGAGAGTCAGGAGAGATAAATGCATCCTAGGAGTACAGGAAGTCGAGTTCCTGGGCTATCTCATTGATAGCACTGGCATCCACCCCACCAAATCTAAAGTGAAGGCAATCCATGAAGCTCCGAGCCCCAAAAACAAAACGGAGCTTCAGGCATTCCTTGGGTTGCTCAACTTCTACGCAATGTTTCTTAAACAGAAAGCCACAGTTGCTGAGCCGCTCCATCGCCTGCTGGGGAAAGCCGCGTCCTGGAAGTGGGGCCAGGAAGAGGAAGCAGCATTCCGAGCCGTGAAAGGACTTTTAACCTCAACAAGCGTCCTCATCCAGTACAACGAGACACTCCCCATCAAGCTAACCTGCGATGCGTCGCCCTACGGGGTGGGGGCAATCCTCAACCACGAACTGCCCAACGGTTCCGAAGCCCCAATAGCATATTTCTCAAAAACGATGTCCGGCGCGGAACGCAACTACAGCCAGCTGGACAAAGAAGTCCTGGCCATCGTTGCAGGAGTGAAACGATTCCACGAATATCTTTATGGGAGGAGTTTCACTGTAGTCACCGATCACAAGCCACTCCTGGGGCTCCTCGCAGGCGACCAACCCACCCCGACCTTCATGTCCCCGCGGATGACGAGATGGGCCATCTTCTTAGCCGGCTACTCCTACAGGCTTGCGCACCAGCCAGGCACAGCCATAGGGAACGCCGACGCGCTGAGTAGATGCCCATTGAAGGATCCTGTAGAAGACCCAGCCCCTACGCTCCACCTCTTCCACATAGATGACGACGCCAGCTGTCCAGTCTCATCTGCAGATGTGGCCGTCCACACCCAGAAGGACCCCACACTCCGTCAAGTGAAGTCCTGGATCCTCAGGGGGTGGCCATCTGAGAAGACGGAGGAGAAGTTCAGCCCGTTCGCCAGGAAGCAGAAGGAGCTGTCCACCATGAAGGGCTGTGTACTATGGGGAGACAGGGTGCTGATCCCAAGCACTCTGCAACGGCAGTCGCTAGAGACTTTGCACAAAGGGCACCCAGGCATCGTCCGCAGGAAGGCCCTGGCATGGAGTTATGTCTGGTGGCCCTCACTAGACAGAGACATCGAAGAATGGGTCTCCAGATGTGACCCGGGCCAAGAAGTCCGCCCAGCACCACCACAAGCCAAAACAGCAAAGTGGGAGACCCCCAGCAACCCCTGGTCGAGGATCCATATCGACTTCGCGGGTCCAATGCAAGGGCGCCACCTCCTCATCGTGGTAGATGCCTTCTCCAAGTGGCTCGAGGTGGTACCCATGGCATCCACCACAACGGAAGCAACGATCCGTGCCCTGCGCCGCCTTTTCGCCACCCATGGACTACCGGATGTGCTGGTCTCCGATAACGGCCCCCAACTCACATCCCTGGCCATGGAGGCATTCCTGGCAGGACTGGGCATCCGCCATGCCCTGTCCGCCCCGTACCGGCCGGCTGGGAACGGACAAGCGGAACGAATGGTGAGGCTCACCAAGGAGGCGCTCACCAAGATGGGCATGGGCGACTGGCAGGAAAGAATAGACAACTTCCTCCTCACCCAACACATCACGCCGCATGCCACCACCCACAAGAGCCCGGCCGAACTGTTGATGGGCAGAAGGTTGAGGTCACCATTGGACCGGTTGCACCCCCAATACAGCCCAGAAGTATCCGCAACCGCCAGCCGCCCGCTTCGCGCCTTCAGCAAGGGAGATTTGGTTTTCGCGCTGAATTTCAGCGGCTCTCCTAAGTGGCTGAAGGGGAAGATAGACAGCACAACCGGCCCCAAATCCTACACCGTGGAGCTGGAAGATGGACAGGTCTGTCGACGGCACATCGACCAACTCCGGAAAAGGTGGGGGGGTGCACAAGAAAACCAGCCTGACGAGGTAGGCCTACAACACCCCGGCGAGGTAGACCTGCAACACCCCTGCAAGGTATGCCTACAACACCCCGACGAGGTAGGCCTACCACACCCCGGCGAGGCAGACCACCGCCACCCCGACGAGGCCGGCCAAGCCCACTACCAGGCGCTGACACGCCAACAGTTCAGAGCGGTAGACCGGGGCCAGCCACATGGGGAAGGGCAACACCAACCCGGCAAGGTGGGCACCAGGCACGGCAAGGCAAGAGACCACCAACCCAGCCAGCAAGTAGACCGGGGACCACCCAAAATGGGCACACCGCAGCACAGGGGTGAGGGTGGCACACAACTCCCCAGTGAGGGGGACCCCCGCCCAGCACTAAAGGCAACCCGGCAACAACAACCCAGCCCAGATGACCCCAGCCACCAACCGACGGTAGACCAGGGACTAGGGCGAAGGGAAAGCTGACAACAACCCGGCCAGGGAGGCCTGTGACACCCCGGCATGGGAGACCTCCACCGACCCTTGGAGGCAGCACTGCAACGCCAGCCCGACCTGGTCGACCACCGCCGACCCGACGGGGTAGGCCAACACCAGCCTGGCCAAGGAGACCTGTGCCACCCCGGCAAGGTCGGACATCACGACCCGAGCCAAGATCATCCACCGCTGGCGGACCGGACCCGAGGGCACCGATCCGAACCACTGCCCAGACGACAACGCGCCGAACCGCAACCGGACCGCAGCGCCCGGGAGGCCGGGGAGGAGCAAGTGACAGCCGGGGACCTACCGAGGCTCAGACGCTCTTCCCGGGTCGGAACGGAGCAGCACCGATGAGGCGAGAGATCCACAGGCCAGGAGGAAGACCAGCAGAACCAGCCATCCAAGGTCTGCGGTCCGGCCGGAGGCGCTGAGGGGGACCCCGCACACTGGCCAGCCAAATCGAGCCCGGTTCCGGGGAGGGAACCAGGAGACACAGGAGCCCCGCCCGTCCAGGTCGGGGATGAGGAAGAAATGAGACTGCGCAGGTCAACTAGGATGCCGAGGCGTCCTACGTACCTGCGTGACTATGTGACTTTTATTAACGAACATTGACTGCTCAGACTAAGGGGGAGGAGTGTTATGTCCTTATAAGGACATCCGCCCGGATTGGCTGCCAGCCATCGGGCGGGAAAGTTTGAATCTCTGTCAGGGGGCGGTGCGACTGCCGGAGCGAATATAAGGAGAGCTCCGGCAGCACACAGCCAGTCTTGCTACTGTTTCTTGTTCTAAATAAAGTTACTTATGTAACGAGCTGGTCATGTCTTCCATTCCTGCGCCGATCTAACAGATTATAGGATAATAATAATAGAATTGGAAGGGATCTTTGAGGTCTTCTAGTCCAACCCCCTGCTTGAACAGGAGATCCTATACCATTTCAGATTTTTTAAAGCCTCCAGTGATGGAGCACCTACAACCTCTGAAGGAAAGCTGTTCCATTGGTTGATTGCTTTCACCATTAGAACATTTCTCCTTAGTTTATTTATTTATTTATTTATTTATTTGTTTATTTATTTATTTATTTATTGGTTCAATTTATATGCCGCCCTTCTCCGGAGATCAGGGCGGCTTACAATGCGTTAAGCAATAGCCTTCATACTTTTGTATATACCTGCTTAGTAGGGCTTTCGGGCCTCCCCAAGCGGTGTTCTTTTTTATACAAAGTCAGCTTATTGCCCCCACAAACCGGGTCCTCATTTTATCTACCTCGGAAGGATGGAAGGCTGAGTCAACCTTGAGCCTGGTGAGATTCGAACTCGCAGTAATTGCAGGCAGCTGGTGTTACTTAACAGTGCTCGGTTCTCGTTGCTTCTCTCCTTGGTTTGTTTCCATTCGTTGTTTCTCATCTTGCCCTTTGCTCCTTTGGAAAATAATTTGACCTCTTCATCTTTGTAGGAGCCCCTCAAATATTGGAAGACTGCTGTCATGTCTCCCCTAGTCCTCCTTTTCATTAGACTAGACATACTCAATTCCTGCAACCAGGAATTCTTTTTCATATCATTCTTATTGCTCTTCTCTGCACTCTTTTCAGAGTCTCAACATCTTTTTTAATATTGTGGTGACCAGAACTGGATGCAGAATTCCAAGTGTGGTCTTACTATGGTTTTGTAAAGCTAGGACTCAGTGGTGGGTTGCCCCCAGTTCGCACCGGTTCTATAGAACCGGTAGTAAAACTGGCAGGAGGCCCCATCCACTGACCCCGACGTCATCAAAACGCTTCTGCACATGCACGGAAGAGCATGCAGCCCCGCTGCGAACCGGTAGTAAAGGTAAGTAGAACCCACCCCTGCTAGAACCTCACAGGATTAATTGTTCTCCCTGTCAGGAAATGTATCCTTAGTTCTAGGTTGAATCTCTCTTTAGTAATCTTCCATCTGTTACTTCCTGTCCTGCCTTCTGATGCTTTTGGAGATTAGTTCAACCTCGTCTTCTCTGCAACATCCCTCCAAATACTAGAGCCTTGGTGGCGCAGCAGACTAAAGCGCTGTTAAGTAGCACCAGCTACTTGCAATTACTGCGAGTTCAAATCTCCCCAGGCTCAAGGTTGACTCAGCTTTCCATCCTCCCGAGGTAGGTAAAATGAGGACCCGGATTGTGGGGGCAATAAGCTGACTTTGTATAAAAAAAAAACACCGCTTGGGGGGGCCGAAAGCCCCACTAAGCAGGTATATACAGAAGTATGAAGGCTATTGCTTAACGCATTGTAAACCGCCCTGAGTCTCTGGAGAAGGGCGGCATATAAATCGAACCAATAAATAAATAAATAATAAAGACTCCTAGTGGAAATCAACTAGGACACGGAGATCCCTCTCTCTCGCTACTGTTGAGCCAGATAGCACCTATTCTATACCTGTGCATTTGGTTCTTCTTCCCTATGTGGAAGGCCCTAATTTTTCTCATCACTGAACTGCTTCATTTACCTCAGCCAGTGATGGTATTCAGCTGGTTCCATCCGATTCAGGCAAACTGGTAGTAGTGGCGGAGGGAGGCTCTGCCCACCCACCCGGATGTAATCACATCCTGTTTTTGATGCTCTCCACATGCGCGGAAGGCCCTGTGCATGTGTGGAGGTGGCGCATGTGTGCTCCCATTTGCGGGAACTGGTAGCAGTAGAAAGGACACAGTGGCTCAGTGGTAAGATGCTGAGCTTGTCGATTAAAATGTCGGCAGTTCAGCGGTTCGAGTCCCTAGTGCCGCGTAACGGGTTGAGCTCCCATGACTTGTCCCAGCTTCTGCCAACCTAGCAGTTCGAAAGCACATAAAAAAAATGCAAGTAGAAAAATAAGTACCACCTTTGGTGGGAAGGTAACAGCGTTCCGTGCGCCTTTGGCGTTGAGTCATGCCGGCCACATGACCACAGAGACGTCTTTGGACAGCGCTGGCTCTTCGGCTTTGAAACAGAGATGAGCACTGCCCCCTAGAGTCGGGAACGACTGGCACATGTGTGTGAGAGGAACCTTTAGCGAAGGTAAGTGAATGCCCCCCCTGACCACAGCCCCCCCCCATGAAGCCAGATGTTCTTCAACCAGGATGGGCAATCAGCAGTAGCATATTTCTTCTAGCTCTTTTCCAGAGATTGTGCCTGCCAAGATAGTGAGTGACCCCTTGTGGATCATGTAAAACAAATTTTGGAACAATTTTCTAAGCCGGAGAAGTCTTTGCTTTGCTTGAGTTGCTGAATTATGGGAAGATGAGCTGGGAAACAAAGGGCCAAATCCATTAGGAACCTCTTTGTGTCAACATTCATGGAGCTGAATGGCACGTGTGGAACCATATACTGGACTCCATTTAAATCTGGACTCTCCCGTGCAATGTGTTGTGACCCAGGCCCAAGTAGGTAGTATTAAATACAAACAGTTCGAAAACAAACAGACTTTATTAGAACAGCTAAGAATTAACTCATTCTCAGCGTAGTCCAAACTAAATTAAAGCAAATTCTTCAAAACACCATTCCTCAGTTCATCACTGACCTTGGGATAATTAGGCAAACTGCCAAAGGCTTTTCTTGGCAAAAGTTCAGAAGCAAAAGACGTGGATAAGAAATGAATACAGAGAAACAAGAAGCGATTATCTCAATGTTGTTTTCCGGCAAAGAGCCCAAGAGCTGTTGCTGGTCTTTTAAGCCTTATGGGAGGGGCCAATCATCTCTTGGTCCTACTCCAGAGTCGTCCTCTCTGCTTTATCTGCTCCTGCCTTCTGGCAGCTCTTCTCATACGTGCACTAGGAACAAGCTCTTCTGTTCCTCTGCCTCTCTACTGTCAGCTTGTGGAGGCTCTGAAGTCCACATATCACTCCCCGATGGCCTGGCCCCATCTCTGCCTCCAATGCAGAGCCCTCATCCGGGCCTTCGCCAGCCTCCAGGACTGGCCCATGTTCTTCCTCAGCCTCCTCACTGTCCAACTCCACTGCCAGCTCCGCAGACTGCTGGCGGACCACAACACATTGGAGGAACCCCAGAAATCAGAAACACGCCTCACTCTATTGTCTGTTTTATGCCGACAGTGGTTGTCAGTGCTGATTAGATTTCCTGGCCCCTCTGATCAGTTCTTACTCTCAGGTTCAACGGACCCTGTTTTCTTAAGCATGGCTCAATTCTGTCATGTAAAATGTAAAATGCAAAGCAGTTTGATTGGCAAGTCTGTTACTTGGCTAGCTAATCAATATCAGTTTTATGGATTTAGATGTTTTATGTTGGTATTAAGTACAATAGCTGTTTCGTTTTGCTGCAGAGGGAGCTGCGTTGTTTCTAAGCTTTTCATGAACATCAGTCTTATTGACAACTATTCTCTCTTGTCTGGCATGAAATTCCAATTAAGTAGATTTATTACTAATAATGTCTATGCACAGGAATCGATTCAACCAAGGGTTAGTTCTGTCTTGGTGCTAGGTAAAGGTCAACAGAATTCAAGAAGAGTTGGGTTTAGTCCGTTTGGGACTATGTAGAGACTCTAGGCTAATTCCTCCTTTGACTCCACACCCAGTTCTGTCACTCCTTCTGTTCAGGTCTGTAATCTGAGTTCTAACTGGGTTGCTCTGGAGTCCAACCTTTGGCTAAAACCCCAAAGCAGCTTGGAGTATAGACCAACGTTCGGCACAGGATGGGACAATGCTCTATAAAACTACTAGAACACCAAGATATCTTGGCCACGTTTTCCTTGTTATAATAAGGTTGCAAAATATTGACATGGATATCTCTGAGATACTAATTAGGAATGGATAAAACAGCAAAGTGGAAAATGTAACTGCTTTGCTCTCCATGATGAAGTGAAAAGTTCAGCAAATAGCTCCTCTTTGTGTCTTTCCCTGCCCAGTTCCAGCAGTTTGTTGTGGCCAAAACACACACACACACCTCCCACAAAATGCACTGCAATGCTTTTTGCAGCCCTTCTTATTCTCCTCCAGCTCGACAGGAGGCAACCAGGTGCAAAGGGAAGGCCGTGGTGCCTTCTTTAAAACCTGTCTATCCTGCTTGTCGATCAGAAAGGTCGGCAGTTCGGTGGCTCGAATCCCTAGCACAGGTCTCCTGCGTGAGCAGGGGGTTGGGCAAGATGACCTCCAAGGTCCCTTCCCACTCTGTTCCTGTTACAAATGCTTCTCCTCAATCGAATGCAAAATTACTAATACCGATATTTTTAAAACTGTCCAAATAGAAACAAATGAGAAATAATCAGATAAAAAGTGGCATCAAGCAGAATAACAGATTCGGAAGGGACACTGGAGGTCTTCTAGTCCAACCCCCTGCTCAAGCAGGAGACTCTATCCAAACCCAGACAAATGGCTGTCCAGTCTCTTCTTACAAACCTTCGGTGTTCCCACAACTTCTGGAGGCACATCATTCCCACTGATTGATTGTGCTGACCATCAGGCAGCGGCCATCAAGGTTCACCAGTGGTGGGTTGCTCCCGATTCGCACTGGTTCGCAAGAACTGGTAGTAAAAAATTTGTAGTAGTTCGGAGAACTGGTAATAATATTGGCTGGCCACGCCCCCGAACCAGTCCCCGCCCTGGTCACTGCTCACTTACCCCGCCCACCTCATCAGAGGCTTTTTTTTTAAACTTCTATAACCTCTTCGGCCGAAAAAATGCTTTTAAAAGTAAAAAAAAAAGCCTCTGACGATCGCGCGACTCAGCTGGGATCATCAGAGGCTTCTGGAAGCATTTTTTTCTGCAAACTCTTCGGCCGAAGAGGTTGTAGAAAAAAAAATGCCTTTAAAAGCCTCTGGCGATCTCAGCTGAGTTGTCTGATCGTCAGAGGCTTTTCAAAGCATTTTTTTCTGCAACCTCTTAAGGTTGTAGAAAAAATGCTTTTAAAAGTAAAAAAAAAAAAGTTGGCCACACCCACCCAGTCACATTACCCCCCCACCAAACCACACCCACAAAATAAGCCATGCCCACAGAACTGGTAGTAAAAAAAAATTGAACCCACCCCTGAGGTTCACCCATATAATATGAACAAAAAACTAGAGAGCAGAATCCAGAATTGCCTCAAAATGAAATTGCATGGATGATTGCCCAGATTTTTTTTCCAGAGGAAGGAGAAATTATTGAACCACATTTTAAGGGCAGGAGTCTTCCTTAGTGGTCACAGAAGGAGTGGAGCAAAGCCACAGCGGATGTCTTTCCTCAGGATTGAACCAAAGTGTGGGAAATGATGGAGACCACAGGACGGAAGCGAGGACCAATCGCCAACACCCTCTGCCTCCCCCCAAAATACAAGGAGGCCACACTGATGTGTGGTAGTATTCACATACCTTTGCAAATGTGAGCACACGCGCCACCTCCACGCATGTGCAAGGCCTCCTGTGCATGCGGAGAGCATCAAAAATGGGAGGTGATGACGTCTGGGCAGGTGGACGGAGCCTCTGGTTCGCCCAAACTGGATAGAACCGGCTGAATACCACCACTGACTGAATCCAAGAGAAAGTTTCCTCCTCCTTTGAAAGAAAGTTCTAAAGCAAATTCTGTTTCATCAGCCTAAATGGAGACTGCGGGGGGGGGGGGGGTGCTGCCTAGGGAACGATCAGATAAGTGAAGGCATAGCCTGCAGCTGCACAATGGGTGGAGAAAGAGGGTCCCTAACTTCTTGGGTTGTAAAGGAGACGGTGGGAGATTCGTACTTTTGAACATGCAAGTTTCTGGTAATGTAACTTTACAACAAAGTAGACTACAAATTCCTTGTGTGTCTAATCACACTTGGCCAAATAAAGTGTTCAATTCAATTCAAAAGCAGAATTAGTTCAACTCAGTGGTGAAATGTAAAATTTGTTACTATCGGTTCTGTGGGCATGGCTTGGTGGTGGTGGGTAATGTGACTGAGTGGGCGTGGCCAACTTTTTTTTTTTTTTTTTACTTTTAAGACCATTTTTTCTACAACGTCTTCGGCCGAAGAGGTTGTAAAAAAAAGTGCTTTTAAAAGCCTCTGACGATCCCAGCTGAGCCGCACGATCATCAGAGGCTTTTTTTTTTTTTTTTTGCTTTTAAAAGCATTTTTTCGGCTGAAGAAGTTGTAGAAAAAATGCTTTTAAAAGTTAAAAAAAAAAGCCTCTGATGATTGCGCGGCTCAGATGGGCATGGTGTGTGTGGGGGGGCAGGGATTTTTGCTACTGGTTCTCCGAACCACCCGCCTCCATCGCTACCGGATCGGGCGATCCAGTCTGAACCGGGAACATTTCACCCCTGGTTCAACTGTTCATGTTTTCTGGTTATGTTTCCTGTCCGATCTGTCTGGGGGGAGGGCTAAAAGAAATCTTGCAAGTCTAAAAGTACATGTCTCCCCGCTGTCTCTTTTACAGCCGAGGAAACTAGGGAGGGTCCCTTCTGAGACCCTTTCTCTCTGTCTCTTTCCATTATACAGTTACAGGCGATGCCCTCTCTTATGTGACCGTTCCCTAGGCACATTTCTTCACCCGTCTCTCCAGGTTTTTCCTCACATGCCATTACAGAACCAGAGGGAAAAGGACGAGATAATGTTTCTGATTCATTCCATTAAAAACCTCTTAAGATCCCAAAAGCATTTCAAAAGAAGAGACAATAATTGCAATCAGTGGAGACAGAACCAGTCCATTCTTCTTGGAAGGCTCCCTTTTTCAGAACGTGGACCTCTTAGTCCTTCTTCAAAGCCAAGGTGAAGGGTTCAAGTCAGGGGTGGGTTCTACTTACCTTTACTACCGGTTTGCAACGGGGCTGCTCGCGTGCACAAATGCTCTTCTGCGTGTGCGCGGAAATGTTTTCATGACATCAGGGTCAGTGGGCGGGGCCTCCTGCTGGTTTTACTACCGGTTCTATAGAACCGGTGCGAACCGGGGGCAACCCACCACTGGTTCAAGTCACCAGAAATTGGTACCAGCATAAGCTTTCTCTACAGTACAGTACAGTGTCGCCTCTGCTCACCCATCAGGCAGTGGTGGGTTGCTACTGGTTCGCCCCGGTTCAAGCGAACCGGTAGCGGTGGCAGCGGGAGGCTCCGCCCACCCACCTGGACGTAATCAAGCTTCTGCGCACGTGCAGAAGTGGCGCATGTGCGCGAGCAAACCGGTAGCAAAGGTAAGTGAAACCCACCACTGCTGTGTGGTCTTGTGGTGAGGGGTGTAGGACATGCTGTTGATTAAAGCTTCCCCGCCCTCCCCTTATTCTCAGTGTCACCCCTCCTGTGGAAAGGATCGACCAATGGCACGGCTGCTGTGATTGGAGAACGGTTTCCTTGAATGGCTAAACTCCAGAACTGACTATCGAAATGAGGTGCAGAGTTAGATGATCTACTACAGTGTTTCTCAACCTTGGAAGCTTGAAGATGGGTGGACTTCAACTCCCAGAATCCCCCAGCCAGCGCTTGTGTTTAGCAATACTCCATCACTGGAGGTTTTTAAGAAGAGACTGGACAACCACTTGTCTGGAATAGTATAGGTTCTCCTGCTTGAGCAGGGGGTTGGACTGGAAGACCTCCAAGATCCCTTCCAACTCTGATATTTTGATAAATGAATGGTAGTTGGTCAATATGTTGGGAGAGCTCTATTTTATTTCATCTCACCTCCACATCAGGGGTGAAATGCTTCTGGTTCGGACTGGATTGCCCGATCCAGTAGCGATGGTGGTGGGTGGTTCGGAGAACCAACAGCAAAAATCCCTGTGCCCCCCCCCGCCATGCCCAGCTGAGCCACACGATCATCAGAGGGTTTTTTTTTAAAACTTTTAAAAGCATTTTTTCTACAACCTCTTCCAATGAAAAAATGCTTTTAAAAGTAAAAAAAACCCCTCTGATGATCGCGTGGCTCAGCTGGGATCATCAGAGGCTTTTCAAAGCATTTTTTTCTGCAACCTCTTGGCCGAAGACGTGGTAAAAAAAATGCTTTGAAAAATCTCTGACGATCCCAGCTGAGTTCCTGATCGGCAGAGAGACTTTTCAAAGCATTAGAAAAAATGCTTTGAAAAGTTTTTTTTTTTTAAAAAGTTGGCCATGCCCACCCAGTAACATTACCCCCCCCACCAAGCCACGCCCACAGAACCCGTAGTAACAGATTTTACATTTCACCCCTGCTCCACATCCCAACCTCCATACATTTGCCAGAATTTAATATTTTTTTAAAAAAAAGGTTTAGTGCTTCTCTAAAAAAGTAGTAAACTCATACAGGTAGCCCTCAACTTACAACCATTTGTTTAGCAGCTGTTTGAAGTTACAACAACACTGAAAAAGTAACTTATGACTGGGCCTTGAACTTACAACCATTGCAGCATCACCACAGCCACTGGGGCGTGGCAATTCAGGCACTTGGCAACCGATACGTATGACTTTTTTCTGCCTCTGATTTATGTTGGGTAAGAGATGATGCAATAGTAAGGGGAGCAGAGATTTCCAGGGCATCCACTTGTGATGTGATTAGGGAGAAGTGGAGAAAGATCCTCAATGCCTTTTACTGGTCAATCCAAGAGGCCCTGCCGTATATTTGCACAGGTCTTAAAGTGGAGAAGATTAGCTTTGTTGATGGTGCTTACTACCTGAGTCCCACTTTTCATGTTACTTGCTCCATTTACGTGAAAGATATGAAAATAAATCCCTCTGCATGCAATGGGGCTTATTTCTTGCAATTGACACAAGGCAGCATCCTTAGACAAAGCCTTAGACATCAGATCAGGCCAGTTTTTAGATTCAAACTGACTTCCCAGAGGTATCTGATTAGCTAATGAAAGATCAAACTTCTTGATTGATTCAGAAACCATAAAGAACATAATACAATAAACTCTATGGCTCACATCAACCTTCCCTTATCTGCTGCCTTCTCCATGGATTAAAATTACCTCTGGAATCTCAGTTTGTTCAGAGGAAACCAGAAAGGCTGCTATAAAATTTAAGATGCTTGGCGTTTAGATAAAAAAAATTATGGGGTCTGTATCAATGGACAGTCTGGAAAAACAGAGTGTGCAATGTCTGGATATCTTCCATTTGGCAGATATTTTATTAAATTGGGAATTGGCTTATCAGCACAGTTGTCAAAGAATAACAATGGGTAAAGCCATTAAGAATTATGCTTTGTTTATTTGATCTGTATTCTAAGTGACACAACAGAGAATAAATAATGGAAAACATGTAGGAAAAGAGTATTAGGTTCATGATTCTGGATATAACATAGACAGGAGATTACTTGAGAACCCATAAAAATGGGTCTGGGTTTTGCAAACTAAATTTTGGATTTCTCATAATAAGGGAAGATATAATATATAGAAGTTCCGCTAAAATAATGAATACCAAGATTATGGATCTGCAAACAACTAGAAACAAGCAAAGTTATTACTAGAAGCCAACATGGGTTTGTCAAAAACAGATCATGCCAGATAAACTTATTTCATTCTTTGACATAAATTAGTGAACCAGTGAAATGCTGTGGACATAGTATTCTTGGATTTCAGTAAGGCATTTGACAAAGTAGACTACAGCCTACTTTGTTAGATCAGGCGCAGGAAATGAAGACGTGACCAGCTCGATACATTTAGTAACTTTATTAGCTACAGTAACAAGACAAGACAAGACTGGCTGCGCGCTGCCGGAGCTCTCCTTATATTCGCTCCGGCAGTCGCACCGCCCCTGACAGAGATTCAAACTTTCCCACCCGATGGCTGGCAGCCAATCCGGACGGATGTCCTTATAAGGACATAACATACTTATTGGTAAGATAGAAAAATTTGGGATAAATAGTATCACCACCAGATGGATTCATAACTGGCTGACCAACTGGACTCAACGTGCAGTCCTCAATGCGACTACATCTGCATGGAGGGAAGTAAGCACTGGGGTACCACAAGCTTCTGTCTTAGGCCCAGTACTCTTCAATATCTTCATTAGCAATTTAGATGAGGGAATAGAAGGGGAATTCATCAAATTTGCAGATACCAAGCTGGGGAGTGGGTGGGAAAGCCAACACTTTAGATTAGAAGATAGGCTAAAGACCCAGAGGGATCTTGACAGATTTGAAAAGTGGGTCTTAACCAACAAAATGTAATTTGGTGATAAGGAAAGTAAGGTTTTCTACACTTAGGCAAGAAAAACCAAATGCACAGGTATAGAATAGATAGTCCTTGCCTCAACAGCAGTAACTGTGTGAGAGATCTAGGAGTCCTAGTGGACAACCACTGAGGTATGAGCCAACCAGTGGTGGGTTGCTCCCGGTTCGCACCGGTTCGCAAGAACCAGTAGTAAAAATTTGTAGTAGTTCTGAGAACTGGTAATAACATTGGCTGGCCACGCCCCCGAACCGGTCCCCGGCCTGGTCACCGCTCACTTATCCCACCCACCTCATCAGAGGGTTTTTCTTTTTTTTACTTTTAAAAGAACTTTTTCTGCAACCTCTTCGGCCGAAAAAATGCTTTTAAAAGTTAAAAAAAAAAGCCTCTGATGATCCCGCGGCTCAGCTGGGATCGTCAGAGGCTTTTCAAAGCATTTTTTCTGCAACCTCTTCAGCTGAAGAGGTGGTTAAAAAAATGCTTTGAAAAGCCTCTGACGATCCCAGTTGAGTTGCTTGATCGGCAGAGGCTTTTTAAAGCATTTTTTTCTGCAATCTTTTAAATTGTAGAAAAAATGCTTTTAAAAGTAAAAAAAAAAAGTTGGCCACACCCACCCAGTCACATTACCCCACCACCAAGCCACGCCCACAAAATAAGCGATGCCTACAGAACCGGAAGTAAAAAAATTTAGAACCCACCCCTGGAGCCAACAGTGTGCTGCAGCTGCCAAAAATGCCAATGCAGTCCTAGGCTGCATCAACAGGCATGTATGAAGTTCATGTGAAGTGTTAGTATCGCTTTATACTGCACTGGTAACATGATACTTAAAATACTGCATCCAGTTTTGCTCAGTAGGAGACAAAAAAGCTGTTGAGATTCGAGAAAGAGTATAGAGAAGAGCAACAAAGATTATTAGGGGACTGCAGGCTAAACCATATGAGGAAACTGGGAATGTCTAGTCCCGTGATGGCGAACCTATGGCATGCGTGCCACGGGTGGCACGTGGAGCCATATCTGTAGGCACACGAGTGTTACCCTAGCTCAGCTCCAGCACGCATGTGAGTGCCGGCCAGCTGATTTCTGGGCCTTCCAGGCCCACCGGAAGTCAGGAAACGGGCTGTTTCTGGCCTCCAGAGGGCCTCCGGGGGGTGGGAGGCTGTTTTTGCCCTCCCCAGGCTCCTAGAGAGCCTCTGGAGCCTGGGGAGAGCGAAAAAACGGGCCTACCGAGCCCACCGGGCCATCACATGCCAAAAGTGGAGAGAACACGGGGGGGGGGTATGGCATGGCGTGGGGTGGGGGGCATTGAATTATGGGTGTGGGCATGCATGCCACCCCTCCGCGCTCCCCCCGCTTCTGGCACGCGACGACAAAAAGGTTGGCCATCATTGGTCTAGTCTAATGAAGAGTCGTACTAGGGTGACATGATGGCAGTCTTCCAATATCTGTGGGGCCATTAGAGAGAGGAGGGGGTCAACCTATTCTCCAAAGCAACTGGGGATGGACAAAAAGTAATGGATGGAAATTTATCAAAAAGAGATCCAATCTAATTTCCTGACTGAGAACAATTAATCCGTGGCACAGCCTGCCTCCAGAAGTTGTGGGTGCTCCATCAGTGAAGGTTTCCAAGAAGAGACTAGACTAGAATGGTAAAGGTCTCCTGCTAGAACAGGGGGTTGGGGTAGAAGACCTCCAAGGTCTATAGTTACTATTCTATATTCAGTACTTTAATCTCATTTTCCCAATTTACAATGCAAACACAGTGAATTTGATTCAGCCAATGTTGTATCCCTGGGAACCAAGAGATAATGAGAATAGAAGAAAAGGGCTGATCTTCCTGAAGGGAATTCATGAATTGCATGCCTGGAAATGAAAGTGTCATTTTAATTATGAATGAAAGGACTAAAATGTATCTTAGAAAGCCTGAATTGGGGCTTTCTGGGTTGGTTGGTGATAGAACTTTCCAGTAAACAGTGATAATGGAAGAAGCAGACAGGAGTGTAGGGAGAAACGGTACAATATTCTAAATTAATGGGATTCCGGTAAACATTTCTGTTAGGAATGAGAGGATTACAAAAAAAAAAGGGGGGGGGAGAGTGGGTCTTCCAAAGATCCATGAATGAAAGACAAAGGGGTTACAGATACAGATTAACAGAGTTGGAAGGGACCTTGAAGGTCATCTAGTCCAACCCCCTGCCCAGTAGGTTCTGCTGTCAGTCCAGACTGGATGGCAGACCAGTCTCTTCTTGAAAGCTCCCACAACTTCCGAAGGCAACTTCTGTTCCATTGGTTGACTGTTCTCACTGTCAGAAAATTCCTCCTTATTTCTAGGTTGAATCTTTCCTTGGTCAGTTTCCATTCACTATGCTTTGTCTGGCCTTCAGGAAAATAGCTTGTCCCCCTCCTCTCTGTGGCAGCCCCTCAAATATTGGAAGACTGCTACTATCGTGTCTCCCCTGGCCCTTCTCTTCACTAGACTAGCCATGCCCAGTTCCTGCAACCGTTCATTGTATGTTTTAGCCTCCAGTCCCCTCATCATCCTGGTTGCTCTTCTCTGCACTCTTTCTAGAGTCTCAACATCTTTTTTATATATGGTGACCAAAACTGGAAGCAGTATTCTGGGTGTGGCCTTACTAAGGCTTTATAGAGTTGTTTTAGTGTCTTACTTGATCTTGATTGTATCCCTCCGTTAATGCAATTTAGGATTGCATTGGCTTTTTTGGCTGTCGCCACACACCCTTGGCTGGGTTTGCAATTTTTTGCCTTGTGTGATCATTGACAACTTTGCACCAGGGAAAAACCAATTTGACTGGTCCAATTCATGGTTTGGCCATCGGGAGGTTATAGAATCATAGACCAAAAGGGACCTTTGAAATCTCCTAGTCCAACCCCCTTCCCAAGACAGGAGTCCTTCTATCATTTTGGACAAATGGCTGTCCATTCTTTTCTTGAAGACCTCCAGGGATGGATGGCACACCCACAACTCTGGGAAGCAAGTTGTTTTATTGAGTAATCATTCTCACTATCAGGAAATTCCTCCTTATGAGGGTGGAGGTTGGTTCTCCGAGCTTGTGGGTTGGTTTACAAACATTTCATGACCAGTCTAGATAACATCTTCAGCTGAGTTTAGTGTCACTGTCCCTCTGTTTATAAGGGCTTTGTGTGGACAGAGGAACATGGGGCTCCCCTTGAGGAGCACCCGGAGGCTCCAACTGGTCCAGAATGCGGCCACGCGGGTGATTACGGGAGCGACATGGCGCTCCCATATATAACACCTCTCCTGTGTGAGCTGCACTGGCTCCTGGTGGTCTTCCGGGTGCACTTCAAGGTGTTGGTTCTCACCTTTAAAGCGCTCCATGGCTTAGGGCCAGGGTATTTACGAGACCGCCTTCTGCTACCGATAACCTCCCATTGGCCAATACGCTCTCACAGAGAGGGCCTCCTCAGGGGGCCATCAGTCAAGCAATGTCGGCTGGCGGCCCCCAGGGGGAGAGCCTTCTCTGTGGGGGCACCCGCCCTGTGGAACGAGCTATCTCCTGGAATATGACTGATCCCGGATCTCCGCACTTTCCGTAAGGCCCTGAAGACGTTTTTATTTCAGCAAACCGGCCTAGCCTAATTAGGTTTTTTATGGGTTAGTTTTTAATTGTATAGCTTTGGGGTTTTAAATTGGGGGCCGATTGATTTAATTTATTTTAGCTATCTTAACTTTTATATTGTATGTATTTTAATTTCGGCTGTTCACCGCCCTGAGTCCCTAGGGGGAGAAGGGCGGTATATAAATTCAAATATAAATAAATAAATAAATAAATAAATAAATAAATAAATAAATAAATAAATAAACACCAACGCTGACATCCCCTAACTTCGCTGAAGATGTTACCTAGACTGGTCATGAAATGTTCAAAAACCAACCCACAAGCTCAGAGAACAATCCTCCACCCTCATCCTACACCCAAGTTACAAAAATTTGCCACTATTGCATTCTTCTTACTTCCAGGTTGAATCTCCCCCTGATGAACTTCCCTCCATTGCTTTTTGCCCTACCCTCAGGTGGTTTGGAAAATAAATAGATTGTCTCTTCTTTGTGACAGCCCTTCAAATACTGGAAGACCGATATCATGTAAACCTTCTCTTTGTTAAATAGACATACCCAGGTCCTGCTACCATTCATTGTACGGTTTGGCCTCCAGACCTGTTATCATATTTATTGCTCTTCTCTGCAATTTTTTAGAGCCTCCGGATCTCTTTTTGTATCTGGATGACCATCAGGGGTCAAAGAAAAGCCAGATGGCAACCCTGGCCATCAACGATCAGATCCTTGAAAAACTGGGGGCACCTTGTAAAAGAAGTGGGATTTTGATGCCGTCTTGACATTCCTTCCTGCCTTCCTCACCCCAGTGGGCCCTGTCTGGGGACAATTTGGAAAGGGACACGAGGTGACAATCCTGAATGTCCACCAGATGGTAGAGAAGTGACAGAGAAGATGTAGAACTGTGGTCATCTGGATTTCTGCAGCACAACTCCCTTAGCCTTAACTTTGAGAGAAGACGATGCTGTGGGAATTAGGTGTTTAGCAGCGTGATGGCACAAGGGAAAGTGTCTGATTGTTTTGGCATGCGATGCCCTATAGCAGTGTCCCGAGGGAAGGAGTTGGAACAGTTTATGTCCAGGATGTGAGGGGTCTATAAATATTTTGTCAGCCCTTTTTCTGACCCGTACAGTATATGATAGAGGTCCTCAATGGAAGGTAGGCTGGTTGCAATTTTTTCTTTATGCAGTCCTAACTATCCATTGAAGTCTGAACCTGTTTCTGTTTCGGTTGATGCGTCAAACCAGACAGTTATAGAGGAACAAATGACAGATTTAATAATTCTTCTGTAGAACTGTGTCAGCAGATCCTTGAAAATAGAATATAAATGAATCTAGAATGGGAAGCATTTTCTTTGTGTGCGTCTGTGAGTTTAAGGAAGGAGACAAATTGCGTTGTTTTCTTTCCAGCAGGCTCAAGGTCAGCCTTTCTTCAGATGACATCCTGGAAGTGCACTTCTCAGAAAGCCCAAGGAGAGCAGACATGTAGCTCCACTGAATTGTTTAGAGCCCAACCAAAAAAATAAACTAAAATAAAATAAAGGTATGATTTTTTTTTAAAGCAAACCTCAGTGTGAAATGCCCAGTGAGGCATCATAGAGTCTAATTCTTTGATCCACAGACCAGGGGTGAAATCCAGCAGGTTCTGACAAGTTCTGGAGAACCGGTAGTGGAAATTTTGAGTAGTTTGGAGAACCAACAAATGCCACCTCTGGCTGGCCCCAGGAGTGGGGAGGTAATGGGGATTTTGTAGTATCCTTCCCCTGGAGTGGGGAGGGAATGGGGATTTTGCAGTATCCTTCCCCTCCCACGCCCACCAAGCCACACCCACCAAGCCATACCATGGCCACCAAGCCACGCCCTCAGAACTGGTAGTAAAAAAATTTGAATTTCACCATTGCCACAGACCCAGGTTTGATTTGGTGCAGGCCTGGCAGCATTTTATCAACTTATTTCTTTGATTTTGATGCCACCCATTTGTAACTGATGGATTCCAGCAAGGGCCCCCAGCCGAAATTTCAGCCAGTTGGGTGATATCTCCTTAATAGACACAAACATTTGGTGCAAATGCCCTGTGGCCGTTTGAAAAAAAACTACTGTTGGGAGAATTCACACAACCCAATACCCATAAAGACAAGAGAGATAAATTCTGACAAATATTTTGATGGTGGTCCAAGGATGTGAGGTGGGCTGAGATTGAAATACAGGCAGTCGTCAACGTATGACCACAATGGAACCCAAAATTTCTGTTGTTAAGTGAGACATTTGTCAAGTGAGTTTTGCCCCTTTTTATGACCTTTCTGGGGACGCAGTGGCTCAGTGGCTGAGCTTGTCGATCGGCAGTTCAGCGATTCGAATCCCTGGTGCCGCGTAACAGGGTGAGCTCCCATTCCTTGTCCCAGCTTCTGCCAACTTAGCAGTTTGAAAGCAGGTAAAAAAATGCAAGTAGAAAAATAGGGATCACTTTGGTGGGAAGGGAACAGCGTTCCGTGCGCCTTTGGCGTTGAGTCATGCTGGCCACATGACCACAGGGACGTCTTCGGACAGCGCTGGCTCTTCGGCTTTGAAACAGAGTTGAGCACCGCCCCCTAGAGTCAGGAACAACTAGCACATATGTGCGAGGGGAACCTTTACCTTTACCTATGCCCTTTCTTGCCATAGTTGATAAGTGAATCACTGCAGTTGATAAGTTAGTAACCCGGTGATTAAATGAATCTCATTTCCCCATTGATTTTGCTTCTCAGAAGGTCCCAAAATGGGATCTTGGGACACAGCAATGGTCATAAGTATGAACCAGTTGCCAAACATCTGAATTTTGATCACGTGACCATGGGCACACTGCAAAGGTAGTAACTGTGAAGAACAGTCATAAGTCACTTTTGTCAGTGCCATTGTAACTTTGAAAGGTCACTAAATGGACTGTTGTAAGTCGAGGGCTACTTGTATCTTGGCCCAGCCCTGATCCTCTGACACGCTGCGTTCTATCGGCTCTGCAAGAAAAAAAGAGTGGTTAGGGGATTAAAAGTTACACAGGGAAGTATTTCCTTGAGGTGGAAGAGGTAAATCTTTCCTCTTTGGCTGCCCAGCTCAGCAGTGGCTTCACTGCGTCTTCTCTGGAATTGTCCAAAGGATGAAATGCAACTGCACCACTTTTGATTGAGTTTCCTGGACATGTAAATGTTTGCCTTGCAATCCTGTTGACCCAACTCTTCTCCAACAGGATATGGTGGTTTAGCTCCCAAGGTAAATAGAGATCGTTTGGAAAAGAAACTGAAAAGGATTCCCGTTTCCCAGGGACTGACTCACCACGCCCAGTTCTTGGCTGAAGGGTTTCCCCTTCGCTCTCCTTTCTTCTAGAGCAGCGTTTCTCCATCTGGGCAGCTTTCAGATGAGTGGACTTCAACTCCCAGAATTCCCCAGCCTGGCAGGGGAATTCTGGGAGTTGAAGTCCACCTACCTGAAAGCTGCCAAGGTTGAGAAACACTGTTCTAGGGCAAGATTTGGGATGAGGAGGAAGCAACATGCACAGTTTTGATATCTCTACAGCTTGCTTGACTGATTTGGGAATTTCACAACCATATTTTTGTATTTTTTTTTAAAAAAAGTACTGCTGGTGATGGTGGGGCCCTGTGGAAATGCTTGAATCTCCGTCCCCTGGGGTTGAAGACCCTTCACTCCATGCTGAGGATGCATGCAGCTCTGGAGGGACAAAATTAGGCTGCCCCACCCTTTATAAAGCCATTTCTCTTCAGGCCAAATTATCCTTAGCTGCAACTTTTATTTTATTTTTATTTATTTTATATCCAATTTATATACCGCCCTTCTCCCTGAGGACTCAGGGCAGTGTACAGCCAAATAAAAACATAAATTACAAACATTAAAATAGTATTAAAAGGATATATATAAATTTGGCCCCGTAATTTAAAAACAATAACAAACCAATTTAAAACATTTTAAAAAATTAAGCCTGTCACAAGTAAATGCTTTATTCTCCATCATGTAAATAGTATCTGTACAGTATATCAAGAGTTAATTTATTTCCATTGCTTAATGTATGTATGTCTAACCACTCCCATATCTAGCTCCTCCCCTTGTATATATAAGGAGCTGTATGCCATTTTTCAGAGCTTCTATTTGTGAATATTCAGTGAATATAGAATGCCATCTGTGATTAAACAGAGCTTTATTTAAACATACTATTCTTACTTTAATTATTGAGTCTGATCCTGAAAATATTGCAACAATTTGGTAGCAGAGGATGGTTAATTGACTCAATAAAAAATTCAACAATGTCTGAGAGAGAAAAATCAAAAAGCAAAAAAATAAGACCCAACACCAGGGCATATACTAAAGAAATGGAAGCAGAACAAGAAATAATTGATGAATACGCAACTGAAATATCGAGAGAATCTGAAGACTGTACTACAGACAACGAAGAAATAATAGATGAGAACAATGATCAAAAAGAAAACGAAATAGAAAAGAACAAACTCAGGTCAGAAATACTAAAACTTTTAAAAGATCAAAAGAACGATGAAAACCTCATTGCGAACCTCCAAGACTTACTGAAAAAAAGCGGAGCAGCGAGAGAAAAGCACATCGTTACAGATGAAAATAAAGACTCAAAAAAGGTGAGCGATTTGTCTACAGACAAAAATGCAACGAAGGAGAAGAACAACGGTCCCGCGCAAAATTTTGAATGGCAGCCATCTTGGTTTCAATGAACCTTCAGTCTAAGCGATGAAGAGCCAATCAGAAGACAAGATTCAAAATATCTGGCGCGAAAGGATTTACTTGATGCAAAAAACAAAAGAGAAAAGATCCATACATCAGAAGAATCTGACACAGAGACTGAAGAAGAATCAATAGAAAATCAAGTAGAATCTGCAATGAAAACGCTTTTTGCAACTTTTGGGTCAAAATTGAAAATAACTAAAGAATCAGCGAAAAACTGCAGTAAAAAAACAAAAGGAAGAACAGTGAGTAAACGAACTTCCCGAAGATCGCACGCCTCTATGCAGACAGCGAAAGCATCGACGCCTGAACCCAGAGAGCCCTGCAGATACCAACCTACGCCGCAAACAATTCCAGAGACCAGCGCTCTCAATAAAAGGACTCCCATCGCCACCAGGACTCCCAAGGCTGAACCAGAGACCGAGTCTTCCGAAGAAGAACAATGCGAGGGAGCTGCAGCGACGAGAACCTTTCACCATGACTTCAGGAGCGAAATGGACAATGCGCATGTGCAAAGCTACACAGACAGCTTCGAAGCAAGAGAAAGACAGAGACTGCCATTTAAAGTCGTCGCTAGCATCCCCATGCCATTCTGCGGTTACCAACACTTAGAAGACCATGGACTTCCTCCAGTTGTAAGTAATGGAGCTAACAACATTGAGAATTTACCCAATGATTTCCCAAAACTGAGGGTAGATGGTGTTAATTTACAAGAGTGGTGCCAACAGCTCCAAGTTGTCTTTATGAAATAAAATTTATTGTTTTTCATTACTAACCCTCCAAAAAGACCTTGGACTTTAAGATTGGACTGCCTACACCATAGAGCATTTTTCTTACTAATATCCAGTATATCTCCTGCTATGTATCATAGTATTAAGTCAAATCTAACTGTATCAGAAATTGTTCAATACATGTTTAAGCTGTTTCACAGTGATAGTGTAGCCACTACAACAAGAATGTCTAAGGATTTCTTTTCAGCCAGGTTAAAATCTGGGGTCACCATAAGTGAACATTTAATATACTTAAACAAAGTCAGAGCAGAATTACAACTAAGAGGAGAAATAATTTCAGATCAAACAATGAAAAGTGTTATTATCAATTCATTAGACCCATCTTGGAATAATTATATATCCCATTTAGATACAATCAATTTAGGGTATTTATCCATAGAAAACCTTTCTAATAGGTTGATAGCTGAAGACAATTCGAGAAGAAATCGTTATAATAATCACATAGAGCATAAGCAATATAAGAAAATGGCATTTCAAGAAAGGTACCATGAACCAATCAAATACCATAATTGTGGGTCCAAAGAGCATAATAGAAGAGATTGTCCTAAATTCCTCAGAGATAAACATAGGACAGATCATAGAGATAGATATCACAACAGACAGTCATCCACTGACAGACATAGATATAGAAGTCCACCCATCTATAAGGAACATAGAGGGGGTAGAGATGATTCAAGAGATAGAAAATCTGGTTCATTGAATGGACTGAACAAACACAACAACAACAACATACATAGACCAGAAGATAACGATTGGCTCATTGACTCTGGTGCAACAAATCACACTACACACAACAAAAATATATTATCTTCGTTTGTTGAAGATAAATTTATAATCAAAGTAGCTAATCAAGAGAAGGTCCAAGTCATAGGTAGAGGAAATATAATCTTACCTGGCCTAGGAAAAATAGAGGGGGTATTGTTAATACCTGAAATACCTCATAACATACTTAGTGCAATAAAACTAAGCAGAGAATCTGGCATAAACATAGTCTTTTCAAAAGGGAATGCAGCTTTAAAGAAAAATGAAACAAGCGTAGGTACTGTTATTATAAAAGGAGGCTTACCTTACTTAATAACAAATGAAAGATGTTTACACAATATTGATTCCAACATAGAGGATGACAATGACATAAATAACGAAGAAAATAGTAATAGTGATAATGAGGAACATGAGGTAGTTCATAACAACAAAAACTCATCCAATGATAAAAGACCTAATATAGGCAAACCTATTCATGATGAATGTGTCCATATCTTACATAGAAAATTAGGACATGCTAGTTTTCCTGTAGTACAAAAAATGATTGAACATGCTGATGGTGTTAAAATAAAAAACTGTAAAAACTATCTAGAATGCTCAGTGTGTAAATCCACAAAACTCAAAACTAGCCCCAGGCCCAAAAAATCAACCAGGTCAACCAAACAAATCTTTGAATTAGTACACATGGACTTAGTTGGCCCATTGACACCATCAATCACATATAAAAAACGCTATTTTCTAACCATTGTGGATGACTATAGTTGTTATGGGTTTGTCTACACATTAAGACATAAGGATGAAACATTTCAGAAATTCAAAGAATTTTACAAACGCATAGAGACACAACACAACATTAGAATAAAACAAATTATGACAGATAGAGGATGTGAGTTCATGTCAAACGAATTCTCACGATGGCTAAAAGATAAAGGGATGTTGCATTACACATCTAGTCCTTTCTCTGCATTCCAGAACGGAGTGGCAGAGAGAAAGAACTCAACACTACAAACCATGATTAGATCCACATTAGAAGATGCTGGTTTAGGTAAACAATTCTGGTCAGAAGCTTTACAATTTTCCAATTACACCCAAAATAGGACTTGGTCCAGCATAGTGAATAAAACACCATATGAAGTAATGTACGGTAGGAAACCTAAGTTAACACACATGCATATATTTGGAGTCACTGCAGACGTACATATACCTAAACAATTAAGGCGTAAAGGTGAAAACGTATCCAGAAGACTTAAATTCATGGGATACGAAACAGGCACAAAAGGATACAGATTTATTGATAACAATAACAGATTCATAATTTCAAGAACAGCAGTATTTCATGAACAGGCCAATTGGTCCAAAATACACCTTAATGAAATATTCCCAAACACCAATTCAGACACTGAACATCAAAATGAGAATATTGAAAAGAAAAACAATAACAGCACACGCAAAAACAAAGTTAGAACATGGACAAATAGTCAACACAAAATAAAAACTGATTCAATAACAAAAAAGGAAGCAAGGTATTTACATGACAATGATAGTATACCAGTGAGAACAACCAGAAGTAACAGAAATCAGGTGCCTAATAAATACAAAGATTATGTAATGTGTATGAATGGAGAAATAGTAACACCAAACACTTATGAAGAAGTGCTGAAACTTCCCCCCAAAGAAAGAGAAAAGTGGGAATCAGCAATGACCAAGGAGATGAATAGATTACAAGAATTGAATGTTTTTACACCCACACAAGCACCAAGGGATAAGACTATTATTGGTACCAGGTGGATATATAAAATTAAAAATTTGGAAGGAGGTAACACACTATATAAAGCCAGACTAGTCGCACAAGGTTATGCTCAAAGATATCCTGAGGATTATACAGACACTTACTCTCCTACTGTAAGAACTGAGAGTGTTAAAACAGCTCTAGTTATAGCATCAGCACTTAATCTCGAGGTATTTCAATATGATATACAAACTGCATATTTACATGCCAAATTAGATAAAGATATATATGTAAGAGCTCCTCATAGTCAATATACAAACAAAAATGATATATGGCTATTAAACAAAAGTCTATACGGATTGAAACAATCTGGCAAGCGATGGTATGAATGTTTAGTCAAAGTACTTAAAACTATGAACTTTGTTGCCACTACTGCTGACAATTGTTTCTTTGTTAAGAGTGAAGGTGATTCTCCAGAATTTGTATTGATTTATCTTGATGATATTCTATATATAGGCAAAGATACAAAAAGGAGAGAAACTTTTGTAACAAAACTCAATGAACACTTTTCCTTAAAATCATTAGGGAAAGTAAACAAATATCTTGGTGTTCAAATCAGCAAAACAAAGAAGGGATTCAAACTTTCCCAAAGGGATAAAATTATAGAACTCTTAAACAAATGTAACCTAAATGATGCCAAACCATGTGATACTCCCATGCAGACTGATTTTCTAAGAAACACTGATGAGTCATCTCCAGAATTTAAAGATAACACATTGTATAGGTCTGTTATCGGCTCTCTTCTCTATATCTCTAACTGGACTAGACCTGATATTGCTTTACCCCTTAACTTATTATCCAGACATGTCAGTAAACCATTATCATACCATTGGGAAGCTGTCAAGAGGATATTAAGATACTTAAAAAATAGCTTAGACTTCTGCTTGTTATTAGAACCCAATAATACAAATGAACCCATTCTCACATGTTATGCAGATGCAGATTGGGCTGGTGATGTCACTTGTAGAAAAAGTACATCTGGCTATATATTTTTCCTTAACGGCTGCCCAGTTTACTGGTACACTGGTAAACAAGATTTGGTAGCTACATCAACTACTGAGGCAGAATATGTCTGTCTGTCTAAAGCATCAAATAACCTAGTATGGTTTAATGATTTATTGTCTAATATTTGGAAAAAACCTTCATTGCCTTATATCATACATGAAGATAACAAAGCTGCCATCGAAATATCTAGATCTGATGCTATTGGACAGCGATCTAGACATATAGATATAAAATTCAAACATGTAAGGCAATTATCACAAGACGGATTTATTAAAGCTATTCATTGTGAAACATCAGAGCAAATAGCTGACATCTTGACAAAACCTTTACCTTCTAAACAACACAAATACTTAACTACCAAGCTACAAGTTTTATATTGTTCTGAATCTGAATGTAATTATTGTCATATGTCGAATCAGCATTTAGAGGGGGATTTGTCACAAGTAAATGCTTTATTCTCCATCATGTAAATAGTATCTGTACAGTATATCAAGAGTTAATTTATTTCCATTGCTTAATGTATGTATGTCTAACCACTCCCATATCTAGCTCCTCCCCTTGTATATATAAGGAGCTGTATGCCATTTGTCAGAGCTTCTATTTGTGAATATTCAGTGAATATAGAATGCCATCTGTGATTAAACAGAGCTTTATTTAAACATACTATTCTTACTTTAATTATTGAGTCTGATCCTGAAAATATTGCAACAAAGCCAGCCCGGCTTGCTGAAAAAAGAAGGTTTTAAGGGCACGGCGGAAGGCACAGAAGTCTTGGATTCTCCTTATCTCTGGGGGCATTTGGTTCCAGAGGGTGGGTGCCCCCACAGAGAAGGCCCTCCCCCTGGGGGTCACCAGCCTACATTGTTTGGCTGATGGCACCCCAAGGAGGCCCTCTCTGTGGGAGCCCACAGGTCGATGGGAGGCCGTCGGTTGCAGCAGGCGGTCTTGAAGATATCTAGGTCCTATGCCATGGAGTGCTTTAAAGGTGGTAACCAACACCTTGAAGCCCACCCAGAAGACCACTGGGAGCCAGTGCAGCTCACGCAGGAGACTAAACAGTTTAAGTGTTTTTTCCGGTGAAACCTGTCTTTCATGGCAACTTGGTCTACCCAATTATGGGAGAGAGCATACTGGTTCTGCTTTTGCCTTTCAGCCCCAATCCAGGAGCCTTCACAGGCAGTCGCTTTCGCAACAAACTATATTTGTTTTGAATTTATATTTTACTGACAAATATACTGTATTTTTGGGACTATAAGACGCACCTAGCTTTTGGGGAAGAAAACAAGAAAAAAAAATCTGCCTCTGCCTCCCAGCAATTTGCCTCCTTGCAGCAAACAGCCTGGTCAGCTTCAGCACAGCCTGATTTAGCACAGGCAGCTGATTGGTGGTTGGATCGGCCTCCCGGAATACCTCCTATCAGCTGTTCCAGGCTGCACGGATCACCACTGTCCATTGGCGCCGGTGCTGCCCATCGGCACTACCACCTATCGCGCCCCATTTTCGGCCTCTGCAGATCACATTTTTGGCTCATTTCAAGTGGCGGAGATCTCCGTCGCCACCCATTACTGCTGCCTGGAATGGACTGAAAATGGGATGCACGGAGGCCAAAAATGGGGCGTGCGGAGGATAAAAACGGGATGTACGGAAGCCGAAAATGGGGTGCGCAGAGGTGGCAAGAGGTGGCACCGCCGATGAGTGGCAATGGCGCCGATGGGCGGTAGCGATCCCTGCAGCCTGGAACAGCTGATATTCCGGGAGGCTGATCCAACTGCCAATCAGCTGCTTGTGCTAAATCAGGCTGTGCTGAAGCTGACCAGGCTGTTTGCTGTTTGCTGCAAGGAAGCAAATTGCTGGGAGGCAAAGGCCGAAGATGGGGGCTGACAGGTGAGTGGGGCTTCGGCAACATTTGCTGTATGAGACACACAGACATTTCCACCCATGTTTTGGGGAAGAAAAAGTGCGTCTTATGCTCCGAAAAATATGGTAATTTTACCCTTTATTTCTTTGTCGGTAAAATATAAATTCAAAACTAAACAGCCTGCCTCTGGGAGTTCCGGGTATTCCATCACGGGAGGTTTTCAAGAAGAGATTGGATAGCCATTTGTCCAGAATGGTACAGGGTCTCCTGCTTGAGCAGGGGGTTGGACTAGAAGACCTCTGAGGTCCCTTCCAACTTTATGTTCTATGCATTTCCCGTTCCATGGGCAACCTTTCTGTTCTGCAGGTGTTTCCCTGACCTTACATAAAGGCGGAGATACTATGGAATAAAACCACCCACAAGTTCCATCTACTCAAGTTTGCAGCCCAGCCTCAGGCCCCTCTGCCTGGAGAGCTCTGACTCTGGATTAAATTAGATCAAAGTTAGCCCAGAAGTCAAAAATAAGGACTTCGAAGTGAAATCATGGAAAGGGCAGCGGCAGCCTTGCTTGTTTTGACAGCCATTTGAAAAAGCGACTTTATTTAATTTCCTGTGGGTAAGAGATACTAGCACAGGGGAGCGAAATCCAACAAAGCTTTCTTGTGTGTGTTAAGCGCCAGTGAAGAGCACAATTAGAACCCTGGCGCATGTGGAAGAAGCCGATTTCACCACTAATGGGTTCCATATTGGAAGCCAAAACATCCCCTCAGGAAATGCTTTCACCCCATTATAGTTTTTCTTCTTTCTTTCTTTCCTCCTCTTTCTTTCTTTCTTTCTTTCTTTCTTTCTTTCTTTCTTTCTTTCTTTCTTTCTTTTTCATTTTTCTCCCTACCCTTCCCTTCATTTACCCTTTTCCTTTCCTTTCCTTTCCTTTCCTTTCCTTTCTTTTCCTTTCCTTTCTTTCCTTTCCTTTCCTTTTTCTTTCTTTCTTTCTTCTCTTTCTCTTTCTCTTTCTTTTTTCTCCCTACCCTTCCCTTCATTTACCCCTTTCCTTTCCTTTCCTTTCCTTTCCTTTCCTTTCCTTTCCTTTCCTTTTTCTTTCTTTCTTTCTTCTCTTTCTCTTTCTCTTTCTTTTTTTCTCCCTACCCTTCCCTTCATTTACCCCTTTCCTTTCCTTTCCTTTCCTTCCCTTCCCTTCCCTTCATTTACCCTCTTTGCTCCCCTCCCCTTCTCCCCCCTGTGTGTGTGTGTGTGTGTGTGTGTCCCTTTTCTTGCTTGCTTTTTACAGTGTTCAATTAAACAGAGTTAAATTGCACTCAGTTAAACATAGTAGGGTAAGCAGAAGTGTCAGCAAGATTTCCATTTTGCCATTGTGGCCCCCCTTCGGACTTTTTTTGACCATCTCCCATGGACACCTCCGAGTATGGAAAACAGACTAAGAATGCAAGAAGCCCAGAGGAACCGCTTGTTTCAAGCTCTGAAGGTTTTCCAGAACTTTCCATATTCAGCCTTCAGAAAATGCTCAGCGTGAGAGAGATAGCTGGGTCTGTGGATGGGGAGCCCAGGGCAGACAATTCTGCTTGTAGTTCTGGAGATGCTTCAGTTTTTGTAAGTTAAAAGACCCACACCTGTCACTGCATCCAGAAATACAAGGACAGCCAACACAAAGTCCGCAGCACCCGTGTTGTGTGAGTGATGCCAGCTTTTGCAGCTGGCATGCATGAAGTCTTCAAGGGCTGACCCAGGAAAAATATATTGCAGTAGCCTAGAGGCATGGTGACGACGGCATGAGTTGCCATCCAAAGATCTGGCCATCTTGGGTAGTGAGACTTGGAATGCCAGAGGCTTCCCTAGACAAAGGCTCCTGTGCCTTTCCTAACCAGGATTTGATGTCCCAAGCTGTCTAAACCTGGCCAATTCATTTTGCTCAAGATGAAACAAATCCTTCCTACTAATGAAAAGGATTTCAATGCAGCCACTTGGAAGAGAGAGGATGCTTGCTGTGATTTGATTTTAGGAAATTAAATGCATTATTTAACAGGAGGCAGAAACATTTCCCTTCCTCCTGGCTTCCATCACATGCAAATTTGGGGTAATAATGTCTATATTTGTTTTTCATTACTATAGAGATTTTTTAATGGCTGTCTTTCATGGCTACTGTCATTTTTGAAGATTGTTTGGGGCCTGTGTTGATTTGGCAGGGATTCGTGGCAGAATGAATAAATAAATAGGCAAGCGATTTTAGAAGAAGTAAAAGGACAAGATTTTGCAAAGAAGCAGGTAGGTAAGTAAACACCAGACTTTGCCTTTGATGTGATGCTTTTAACTCTGACTTAACCCAAAGAGATGGTCTCTTCCCTCGTTGTTGCTTTGGGGGATCACTGCTGAACTCCTGGACAACTCCTTTAGCTTCAGAGAGAAGAACTGCTATGCAAAGAGACTGGACAGTCAGTTACTCTAATGTGGGTGAGCCATCACTGGAGGTTTTTAAGAAAAGACTGGATAGTCACTCGTCTGAAATGGTATAGGGCAGGGGTCGGCAACTTTAGACACTCAAAGAGCCACAAAGGTCCTAACTGGAAGCCCCCCATTCAATTCTGGAATCTGGTTCCCCCATCATAGTCGCTGTTGTGGCTCCGTTACCTGAGCCTGTGTCATCAGCAGGAGAGGACTCCGAGAGTGAAGGAGAGGAGTTGGCAAGGCCTCCCTCTCCAGGACCCTCCTCTCTGGCAATGCCTTCGATGTCCGCTGAAGGGCAAGAGATAGGGCCGGGGTCAAGCATGTCCATGCAGCCACAGATGGACAGTGATGAGGGTAATGAGTCTTGGCTGGACCCACGCCAGCGTCGCAGAGATAAGCGTGCGCAACAGAAGAAAGGGCGTGCCTGAGATTAGACTAAATCACTGGACCACACCCCACAGGATATAAAAGGGAGCGTGGTGGCCAGTCAAACCTTGTGACGAACAAAGCTGAAAGCTTCCATGCCATTCTGCATTGCCGGACTTTTGCTATAAGACTTTGCAGGATTATCTCTGGACTTGATTAACTCCGTAATTATTGAGCTGTTTCTTTTGATGTATCAGAAGTGGGGAGAAGTTATCTCTCCTCTTTGTAAATAATAAACTCTTGGCAGGCAGCCACTAGGTTGTTGCCAAGTTCCGTTATCATAAGGAAAAGGATTTTGCCAGCTGGTTTGGTCTTTAACTCTTGAACGTCTGTTGGTGTGTGTGCGTGTGGTTGGGGACAGAACAGTCGCCTCCTAGCACAGCGTCCTTTTTTCTCTACCTGTCCTAACCAAAAGCCCTAGCAATTGTGAAGCCGACTGGTGACAGGGAGCCACAGCAGAGGGATGAAAGAGCCACATGCGGCTCCAGAGCCACAGGTTGCTGATTCCTGGTATAGGTTCTCCTGCTTGAGCAGGGGGTTGGACTAGAAGACCTCCAAGGTCCTTTCCAGCTCTATTCTGATTGATTGATTGATTGATTGATTGATGTGTTCCCCGAGTTTTAATTAATTTAAACCTGGCTAAGTGACAGAACAGAGCCAATCTGGGTTGGTCTCGAACCATGGAAGCATGGCTGGATAGGTTAGCCCTTGAATGGGAGACCACTAAGAAGTTCCAGGGCTGGAATCTAGACCGGGAAGTTTTTTAAAAAAAACCACCATCCTTCTCTCTCATAGCTAGTCAAGGAAATGACCTATAGTCACCAGGAATCAAATCTGACTTTTGGCTTCTTTTGAGTTGAATCAAAAAATCTCTTTTTGATAGGAGGAGAAAAGGTGAGCTATGCATCTAGTCCCCAACCTATGACTCAATTGGGATAAGGATTTCTGCTGCTAAGCAAGGTGGTTGTTAAATGAGTCGTGCCCAATTTTACAACCTTTTTGCCATGGTTGTTAAGTGAATCTCCATTGATTTATCCTAATCCTATTCATGGCTTAGGTCCAGGATATCTGTCAGACCATCTGCAACCAGCATCAACTTCCCATCATCCGGTGCGTTCCCACAGAGAGGGCCTACTCAGGGTGCCGTTGGCTAGACAATGTCGGCTGGCGACCCCCAGGAGTAGACCCTTCTCTGTGCCCACCCTTTGGAATCAACTTCCTCTGGGGCTCCGGCTGGCCCCCGACCTTCGTACCTTCCGCTGTGAGCTAGAGACCTGCCTATTTAAACGCCCTAGCCAGGACTGATGGGGTCTACTGTTTTAAATTGGTTTTAGTCTGTTTTAGTCTGTTTTAATTTGTATTTATTGGGATTGTTTCAGTTGATGTGAGCCGCCCTGAGTCCTTTGGAGAGAGGGCGGCATATAAATCCAATAAATTATTATTATTATTATTATTATTATTATTATTATTATTATTATTATTATTATTATTATTTATCCTACCATATACAGGAAGTCTTCGAGTTACCACTTCATAGTGCTTTACACTAAGCAGTTTACAGAGTCAGCCTCTTGCCCCCAACAATCTGGGTCCTCATTTTACCCACCTCGGAAGGAGGGAAGGCTGAGTCAACCTTCAGCCAGTCTGGATTGAACTCCTGGCAGTGGGCAGAATCAACCTGCATTATAACCACTGCGCCATCTTGGCAATAGAATAAAATAGAAGAGAATAAAATAAAATAAGAATGAATAGAATAGAATAGAATAGAATAGAATAGAATAGAATAGAATAGAATAGAATAATAGCAATAGCAATAGCACTTAGATTTATATACCACTTAACAGTGATTTACAGCCCTCTATAAGAAGTTTACAGAGTCAGCATATGGCCCCCAACAATCTGGGTTCTCTTTTTACCAACCTCGGAAGGACGGAAGGCTGAATCAGCCTTTAGCTGATCAGGATTGAACTGCTGGCAGTTGGCAGAATTAGCCTGCAATACTGCATTCTAACCACTGCCCCACCATATCAGTAGAGTAGAGTAGAGTAGAGTAGAGTAGAGTAGAGTAGAGTAGAGTAGAGTAGAATAGTGCTAGCACTTAGAATAAAAGAATAGAACAGCACTAGCACTAACCACTAGCACTTAGACTTATATATCACTTCACAGCTTCGCTTTGTGAGCCGCCCCGAGTCCTTTGGGAGAAGGGCGGCATATAAGTATGAATAAACTAAACAGTGCTTTACAGCCTTCTCTAAGCAGTTTATAGGGTCAGCCTATTGCCCCCCAAAATCTGGACCCTCATTTTACCGACCTCGGAAGGATGGAAGGCTGAGTCAACCTTGAGCCAGTCAGGATCGAACTGCTGGCAGTGGGCAGAATTAGCCTGCAATACTGCATTCTAACCACTGCACCACCACGCCTCAGCTAGTCAGTGATCAGCCTGCTTTTTCCTGCCCAAATCAGGGTTTGAAAAAATTGCCAGAAAACACCCAGAAAAATGCACTTCTACAGAAAGGAAAGCCTCTTTTCCTTTCTTGCACAGGCTGAGTGAAAGGCAGATACGGGACGGAGGCAGCCGATTCTTCTCAAAGGCAGATCCTGGAGGGCAGCCAGAGGGTTAGAATCCCCAACTGGAAGGGAGCAGACAGCAGATCGGGAAGAGAAGGCCAATGAGAAGCAAAAGGGCAAAAGATCAGCCCATGCTGGGACATTCCAGCCAGAGGTCGGAGATCAGGGGGCAGGAAATCATCTCGAAGCCAAAACCAGGAAGGAAGGAAGGACAGACGGATGGAGAAGGGTGGGTGGTAGGTCAGTTGGATCGGGGAATAGGAAGAGAGCAAGCCAATGTCAAGACTGCGAGTGTCCCAAACGGAAATCAAGGATGAATTGCCAAGGTTGAGGCGGAAAGCAGACCTGCAGCCAGGCTCCATCCGTGAACAGATCCCAGGGAAAACCTCTCTTGGCTCAGGATTCAGGTCTCCACGGGGGCTCTGGCTGTTGGTCCAGCCGGGGGAAGCAAGGTGAGCCCCTCAGGCACCTGTGTCTCCACAGGCCATCTCCCTTCCTTGGGATTTGCAAGGAATCTCTGCTTGGCAACGTTGAATAATTCCAAAATATCTATGTAGCGGCAAACAGGTCCACCGCAAAGCAAGATCCAACATCTGGCTCCATCTGTATGCTGAGCCTTGCACAAAAGGCACAGAGATGGAGCTCTAGGAAAATGGAATAGCCACAGCTAATAGCCCAGGAATTTGTTTGGGGATCAAAGGAAAGCTGTGTTGGAAGAGGGCAGCCAGGCATGTCTACAAAGTACGATATCTAAAGTCATGGAAATGGCACAGCGAATGATGAAAGTTCCTCTGAAAGGAATTTCAGAAAGTCTGAAATAATATAGGTTCTCCCGCTTGAGCAGTGGGTTGAACCAGTGGTGAAATCCAATTTTTTTTTACTACTGGTTCTGTGGGCGTGGCTTGGTGGGCGTGGTGTGGCTTGGTGGGCGTGGCAGGGGACGGATACTGCAAAATTTGTTTGTTCTCACAGGGAGGGACTACTCAGGGTACCATCAGTCAAATTATGCCGACTCCCAGGGGGAGGGCCTTCTCTGTGAGGGCTCCAACCCTTTGGAATGAACTGCCCCCGGAGATACGGAATATCCCTGATCTCCGTGCTTTCCGCCGTGCCCTCAATACCCTGATGTTTCAACAGGCGGGGCTAAACATATGAACATGTGAATATTTTTTTTTTTTAAAATGTTATCTAATTCTGGGTTTTATTTAATTGGCCAAACTAAGTAATAATTTTAATTAGCAATTTTATGATGTTTGTGTGTCTATATTTTTCTTGGCTGTACACCGCCTTGAGTCCTACGGGAAAAAGGCGGTATAGAAATATAATAAATAAATAGATAAATAAATAAATAAATAAAATCCCCATTCCCATCCCACTCCAGGGGAAGGTTATTGCAAAATCTCCATTCCCATCCCACTCTGGGGCCAGCCAGTGGTGGTATTTGCCAGTTCTCCAAAGTACTCAAAATTTCCACTACCAGGTCAGAACCTGTCAGAACCTGCTGGATTTCACCCCAGGGTTGAATTAGATGACCTCCAATGTCCCTTCCAACTTTTCTCTTCTCTTCTCTTCTCTTCTCTTCTCTTCTCTTCTCTTCTCTTCTCTTCTCTTCTCTTCTCTTCTCTTCTCTTCTCTTCTCTTCTCTTCTCTTCTCTTCCCTTCCCTTCCCTTCCCTTCCCTTCCCTTCCCTTCCCTTCCCTTCCCTTCCCTTCTCCTCCCCTCCCCTCCCCTCCCCTCCCCTCTCCTTCCATTCCATTCTGTATGCTATTTGGCTATTCCAACTGTGGACACCATCTTAACTTTTGACCACACCCAGTGACCACCTCTGAATACATCTAAAGGAGGGGTCTCCAACCTTGGCAACTTTAAGACTTGTGGACTTCAACTCCAAGAGTTCCTCAGCCAGCATTTTTGGCAGAGGAATTCTGGGAGTTGAAGTCCACAAGTCTTAAAGTTGCCAAGGTTGGAGACCCCTGATCTAAAGGATTGAAAGGCCATTGGGGAACAATCTTTTCCATCTGGAAAATTTTGGAAATTGGGGTTTTCTGATTGAATTAGAGAGTCCCAGAGTTGGAAGGGATTTGGGGGTGGTCTACTCCAGGGATCCCCAATCCTCAGTCCGTGGACTGGCACCGGTCTATAGCATGCCAGCAACCGGGCCACACAAACAAGCAAAGCCCCATCCATTGGATGCAGGGATCATACAAAGCCCTACCCCCTCCAGTCGTGGAAAAACCTTTCTCCATGCAACTGGTCCCTGGTGCCCAAAAGGTGGGGGGGCACTGGTCTACTACACACACACACACACACACACAGAGAGAGAGAGAGAGAGAGAGAGAGAGAGAGAGAGAGAGACCCCTGCCCAGACTATTCTGAAGAATTGGCTCTCCAATCTACCTTGAAATCCTGCAGCCATGGAGCACCCACACTTTCCGGAGGAAGGCTGCTCCATCGCTTCTGACAATGAGGAAATTCCTCTTTAATTCAAGTTGGCACCTCTCTCTGTGGAGCTTCTAGCTGTTGGTTCTTGTCTTGCCCTCTGAGGAAATGCACAGCTTCTGTGCTGTGACATCCCTTCACGGAATGTCTTGCGACAGTGCTCCGACTTCTTTTGTTCTTTTAACTGAGTTTTGTAGGATTTTCCTTCCAAGGCACTCTGCATCTTTTTTATTATTATTATTATTATTTTTATTGAACATATTTCATCATTTTATATCACATTTACAATCTTTACAGCACTCCAGCATCAATAACTCTCATATATACATAACAATTACATTCCTTATTCTTCCTTTAACTGTATACATTATCTTTGAGTTTTATTATTCCTCTTAAATTACCTTTCTATTTAATCTTTACTTCTATTCTCTAACCATTTGTACCATGCGTCCCAGACCAAATAATATTCTGTTTCCCCTCTTTCTTTTAATTCCAATGTTAGCCTGTCCATCTCTGCACAATCTAACACCTTTTTTAAAAAAAATTTGATTTATATGCCGCCCTTCTCTGGAGACTCAGGGCGGCTTACAATGCATTAAGCAATAGCCTTCATACTTTTGTATATTTATACAAAGTCAGCTTATTGCCCCCACAATCCGGGTCCTCATTTTACCTGCCTTAGAAAGGATGGAAGGCTGAGTCAACCTTGAGCCTGGTGAGATTCAAACTTGCAGTAATTGCAGGCAGCAGATGTAAATGGATGTTAATAACAGTGCTTTAGTCTGCTCAGCCACCATTCCATCAGATCACCATTCCATCGGAGGGCATGCTATCCTGTTTCCAGTTTTGTGCATCAGCAATTTTGGCCGCAGTTGTTATAAGCAATATAGTATATTGAATTTTCTTACTGTAGTTTCCTCTTATTATCCCTAGTAGAAATAATTCGGGTTTTAACTCAGTTCGTTGACTTGTAATTTCCTTTAACCATTCTTATTTTAGTCCAATACTTTGCATCTTTGTTACACTTCCGGGCCTTTTCTGGTTCCCCTTTTGTGTTTGGTTGACCAGAATGGGACATCCTATTCCAGGCTTGGTCTGACCCGTAAGCACACAGGGGAGCTAATCCTCAAGCCAAAACTGCTGAGTTAGCTTTCCATGGTTCTGGTTTGCATTTTGTGATGCTTCTAGGACCTCACTGAAGCAGTGCAGAGGCTTAATGACAATATAAAACAGAACATGAAATGTATTAAAAGTGTTAAACGTTAAAAGTTCAAAACGTTGAAATGAACAACAAACTTGGATAAAAGTTTGATCCTTTCTGGATCGGGACGCCCTGTGCACAGTCACTCACACCCTCGTCACTTCCCGGCTGGACTATTGTAATGCCCTCTACATGGGGCTCCCCTTGAGGAGCACCTGGAGGCTCCAGCTGGTCCAGAATGCAGCCGCGCGAGTAATAATGGGGGCGACTCGTCGCTCCCATGTAACATCCATCTTGCGCGAGCTGCACTGGCTCCCGGTGGTCTTCTGGGTGCGCTTCAAGGTGTTGGTTACCACCTTTAAAGCGCTCCATGGCTTAGGACCTGGTTATCTACAGGACCGCATTCTGCCACCAATTGCCTCCCACCGACCAATACGCTCCCATAGAGAGGGCCTCCTGAGTGTGTCGTCAGCCAAACAGTGTAGGCTGGTGACCCCCAGGGGGAGAGCCTTCTCTGTGGGGGCCCCGGCTCTATGGAATGAACTGCCCCCGGACATACCGAAGGATCCCCAACCTCAGTGCCTTCCGTTGCGCTCTGAAGACCCTATTATTCCAGCAAGCTGGACTGACAGGATAAAGGTTTTTTAAATTGGGTTTTGATAGGGGTTTTAAAATGATCTTAGTTGGGTGTTTTAAATTTGGCCGAATGATTAAATTATTTTAATAAGCTTTTAATTTTTGTTGTACATTGTTTTTACCATGGCTGTTCACCGCCCTGAGTCCCTCGGGAGAAGGGCGGTATACAAATATAATAAACTAAACTAAAACTAAACTAAAAGGGGACTGATCTGTCAATGGGCAGAGGGGGGGTTCCTGCTTTACCCACTTTGGGGGTTGAGCCCTCATTATGCTGCCCAAATCCTGGCGTGGCTTTGGGCATCTTTGAAGGCATCTCCTGCCCCTTCGCTTCTGTGTCTTGACAAGAAACGACTTTTGCAAACTGCTAGGGATTTCTAGGAGGGCAGAGCTTGTGGGCCAGCCTTCCCTGTGGAGGGACAAGAATCAGCTTTGCCAGCTTCCCACCAACCATTTCCCCGAGAACAACACATGGCTGATTGTTCCCAGACATTTCCAAGCGGGCTTGACCTTTCCTGGGAGGCACCGCCAGTCTCAGGCAGCATTCAGGGCTGGGTGGCACCAGAGTGGTCAGATGGCAAGTGGCATTGTGGTGGGTGGCAAGGCAGCCTGGTGGGTGAGGAACGTGCTGCCCTTTGGGGTCCGTGTCGGGCTGCAGACCACCTGTCGCCAAACTGGGCACGCCTGGAGCGTGGGCAGGGTCTGGGCAAGCCTGCTGGTCCTGGGAGAAACATGCCCACGACTGAAAGCAGCCTGACTGGGTCGGCGCCGGGAAAGACTCTTGTTCCCAGGCGCGAGAGAGGCTGTCTCTGCAACCAGAGACAACACCCCCCCCCCCAAGGGCTCCAATTAACAGATTAAGCCATTCCTTTCTCCTCCTCCTCCTCTTCTTTTCTTTTTCCTGCTTGCTGTTATTATGCACCCCGATAAAACTGGCGACAGTTGTTGATAAAGCATCTGGCACTATCTTTTGGTGCTTGGCAGCGGCTTCTGTCTAAAGCGATTCCCCACAGGGGAACGCTGACCCCAGACGTGGAAGAGAAACATTCTCTAGATATTTGCATCTTGCAAGGCTGGGGTGGAGGGGCTGAGGAGCGATGGCACGGCCCCCTCTTTGACTTGCTGAAACTCAAATCCCAGGTTTGTTCAGCAGGAAGTGGGTGGGAATGGGGCGACAGACGGCTCCCATCGGCTCAGACGTTCCGGGCAGAATTCAAAGCATCTGAGGAGGACTCTGGAGCCAGTCACAGCATCTCTTCAGAAGCCTCTTGGTCCTCTGGGCCTTGGCCAGCTATGCTCCCCCACCCCCCAACAGCCTCTGCCTTTTGTCCCTGCAGCCCTGAGAGTGGCAAAGGAGCCAGGGCACCAAGGCAGGACTTCTCAACCCTGGGGAAATTAGGCAAAAATTAGGTGCAGCTTCGTAGAAGGAGAGATCTAGTGCAGCTTGGTTTCCAGAAGCCCCTTCCTCTTGTCTATATCAGGAAGGCCAACCGAGGTTTCTTAGCCATCTCATCTCATGCCCAAACCAGAAAGCTCAATCGCTTTGATTTTTTTTCAGAATAGGCTTCTCTTAATACAGGTAGTCCCCAGCTTACAAAAGCTCATTTAGTGACTGTTCAAAGTTACAACAGAACGGAAAAAAGTGACTTATGGCCATTTTTCACACTTAAGACCATTGTAGCATCCTCGTGGTCATGTGATCAAAAGTTAGACGCTTGGCAACAGGTTCATATTTATGACGGTCACAGTGTCCCCGGATCACATGATCAATTTTTGGGACCTTCTGAAAAGTGAAGTCATTATTTATTTATTTATTTATTATTGTGATTTATATGCCGCCTTTCTCCCTGGGGACTCAAGGCGGCTTACAAAATGACAAATTCCAATACAAATCACAATGAAATAAAATTAAAATCAGCGACCCTATTAAAAACAGTTTAAAATTATGACAGTGTACCCCCAAATGGATCAGTTGAGTTGACGGAATTGCCACGTCTTCAGCTCGCAACGGAAGGAAAGAAGGTCGGGGGCTGTCCTGAGTTCGGTGGGCAATCCATTCCAGAGGGTCTGTCCTAGACAGGGATGCCCTCCGTATGGTCACTCAAGCTCTCATTATCTCTCGACTGGATTACTGCAATGCCCTCTACATGGGGCTGCCCTTGGGGTACACCCGGAGGCTCCAGCTGGTCCAGAATGCGGCCGCGTGGGTTGTTACGGGAGCTTCCTGTTACTCCCATGCAACACCTCTCCTGTGCAAGCTGCACTGGCTGCTGGTGGCCTTTCAGATCCGCTTCAAGGTGCTGGTTCACACCTATAAAGCCCTACATGGCATGGGCCCGGGGTACTTGCAGGACCACCTCCTACCGCCTGGCCTCCCACCGCCCAGTGCGTTCACATAGAGCTGCCCTCCTCTGGGTGCCGTCAGCCAGATAATGTCAGCTGGTGGTCCCCAGGTCGAGGGCATTCTCTGTGGCCGCACCGACCCTCTGGAATGGATTTCCCACCGGGCTCCGGACGGCTCCCAGCCTCCGCACTTTCCGTGCTGTCCTGAAGACATGGCTCTTCGGCAAATCCCTTGATCAGCTGTGTGATTTTAAATTGTGGGGTTTTTAACTCAGTTTTTGGTTTTAGTATTTTATTATGTTTTTATTGTGTAAGCCGCCCCGAGTCCTACGGGAGAAGGGTGGCATATACATTCTGATAAATAAATAAATAAATGGGGAAGCCAGATTCACTTAACAACCGTGTTCCTAACTTTAACAATGGCAGTGATTCACTTAACAATGGTGGCAAGAAAGATTGTAAAGCGGGGCATAACTCACTTAATAGATGTCTCACTTAGCAGCAGAAATGTTGGGCTCAATTGTGGTCGTAAGTCAAGGGCTACCTGTATTCTTGCAACAGAGGAAGGACTAGAAATATTTTCCAGAGGTGGGGAGCTAAGTTTGTTTTCTTTAAAGAGGGTGAAATTTAGCAACAGGATATTGTTGGGTGAGAAGGAAGGAAAAACAGCTCTATAAACTCAGGAAGGGATGCCAAATACCTCCATTTTGTTACTTCTGGATTTTTAAACACACTATTTTAGCAAATACGTACAACTTTTCAAAGCCTATGTGGTTTTTGCGCTCCTCTACATAATGAACATCCTTTGATTTTTGTAAATACATAACATTTCTTTGCAGGCTTTTTTGTTTTGTTTTGTTGTTTTTATTGGCCAAGGCCTGGGCAAAATTTAATGGAAATTTAGAATGACTGAGCCCGAGGTTGTAATCTGTTCAAAAACATGGAAATTCACAGTTGGTAAACAAACTACACAAGTATTCCATTCATCGCTGACCCAGGTCCTTCAGTTGTCCCCAAGGATTGAATTTCTAGGCCTTTCAAGCTGTCTCCAACAATTCAGGAGATATTTTCCAGCTTTTGCTTTTGAGTCACACCTTTGAAATGTCCCTCTTTATTTTGTATCTCCAACAGCTTCCGTTAAAGAAACAGACCGGTTGAAAAGTCATACAGCAGCAAAGAAAGCTGTGATGGAAGCAATTATGGTTGACGGAACCTCTACTAAACAAAGAGAACTTGATTCTCTTTTTCCATCCCACCTCCGGACTCCTTCCTGTAGTTCATTTGAGGTCCCTCTCAACAGTACTTCCGAAAGAGAGAAGAGCTCAGGCCTCTCACTGCAGCTCTTCTTAGTTGATAAATCCCAGGATTAGTGTTGTTTGACATTTGCCTTCTGAGAAATGACTTCAACTATTTTTACAGTTCAGATAAGAAGTCACAGTTAGCTTTGGAGTTTATCTCCAGTTGGTCTTCTTCCTGATCAAAAATGCTAGGTAGTTCAAAGTTGTGCGTGCTCTCAGGTTAGCTCACGCTGTTTACACGAACCATGTTTTCAAGAGATAAAGCTAAATCCCGGAGACCCAAAGGAAATCCATGTAGTGGCGATAACTTGGAAGTGTTTGCCACTGTCTTCTTATGAGAAGTTTTCAACTCACTATTTAGCTTATAGACCTCAGCTTTCTGATGGCCTTCCATACAGGTACCAACCAGGGGTGAAATCTACTTACCTTTCTTACCGGTTCAGAAGCACACGCACCATGCGTGTGCACAAAACCTTCTGCACATGCACAGAAGGTAAGAAAACATTACTTCCTGGTTAAAATCAGGAAGTAATGACACCCGGGCAGCAATCGCTACCAGATCGCCGAACCACAGGGAAAAATCACTACCGGATCAGGTGATCCGGTCCAATCCTGGAGCATTTCACCCCGGTACTAACTAACTGACTCCTGCTTTCTTTTCCTTGAGATCAGCTAAATTCAGCTTGGTATCGGGTCATATGGTATGAGGTATGAGGTTAAAACCAGGAAGTAATGACGAGCGGGTGGGTGGGCGGAGCCTCACTCTGCCATCGTTACCAGTTCTCCGAACCAGCCACTGCCATTGCTACTGGTTTGGCCGAACTGGTCCGAACCGGTAGCATTTCACCCCTGATCTCAGCTTTTATTTCCCTCAAAATCAGGAACTCAGCTTTACATGGACATTTTCCTCAATGTTTCTGCTACATCCACCTCAGTGGTGAAATCCAAATTTTTTTACTACTGGTTCTGTGGCCGTGGCTTGGTGGGCATGGCAGGGGAAGGATACTGCAAAATCTCCATTCCCACCCTACTCCTGGGGGAAGGATATTGCAAAATCTCCATTACCACCCCACTCTGGGGCCAGCCAGAGGTGGTATTTGCCAGTTCTCCAAACTAATCGAAATTTCCGCTACCGGTTCTCCAAAACCTGTCAGAACCTGCTGGATTTCACCCCTGATCCATCTCTTCCATAAAGCTTCTGTGGATGGGTATCAAGTCACCACCAGCTGATCCGCTTCCTCTACCATCCCAAGAAGACAGTTATCAACAAGACAAGCCAGGAATTTCCTGAAGGGACCAAGTTTCTCTGGTCTGTCATTCCTTTGAGCTCTTACAGCAGCCAACTTCTGTTATCTTCACTCATTCAGTGACCTCACTTCCCAGAATCTGTTTCTCTTTCAGCTTCTGCTTATTTGTGAAACTTTTCTCCCATCTTTTTGAAGCTCTTTGCCACTTTAAAAACCATTTGTGTGACAGGCTAATGCCATTGACTAGGCTAGGAACTGTGCTGTGGACAATTAGGAAGAGGATGGGCAGCTTCTCGTGGGTTGGGATCGGTGCCCCCCCCCCCCCCGTGATTTAGAGTTTTTAAATTCCTTCATAATTTCTTTCATGCTTTTTACTGAATAACATTTTAAAATTGTGGTAAATGTGGTTTTTAATTATTGCTCATTCTTTGGGTGTTCTTCTTGAAAAATTGGGATAGAAATGTTAATAAATAAAGAAAGAAAGAGTAAACAGCTACTAGTCTTGTCTCCTGGGTTCTGCATTTACTAACAATCTAGGTCAGTTTCTGCTCAAGAACCGGGTTCTACTCCATTGGTCTACTTCTAGGTAGGTTTCTCATGCAGCAATGTAAGCATGTCTCTTCTGATATTTGGGAAAGAATAAAGGAAGTGGGTGGATATGTTTAGCCTTGAGAATAAGAGATAAAGTTATGACAGCACTTGAAGGGATATTATAGAGAAGATGCACATGAATTATTTTCTAAAGTCTGGAATACAGAATTTGGAGAAATGATTTGTTAGCCCAATGAAGTAGACACGAATAACAGAGTTGGAAGGGACCTTGGAGATCTTCTAGTCCAACCTCATGTCAAGCAGGAGACCCTACGATTTCAGACAAATGGTGGTCCAATCTTTTTTCAAAAGCCTCCAGCAATGGAGCACTCACACCTTCTGAAGGCAAGCCGTTCCATTGGTTGATTGTTCTCACTGTCAGGAAATTTCTCCTTAGTTCTAGGTTGCTTCTCTCCTTGGTTACTTTCCATCCATTGCAGTGGTGGGTTCCTCCCAGTTCGGCCCGGTTCGGCCGAGCCGGTAGCGGTGACGATATGACCCCTGATCCATTGCTTCTTGATTTGCCTTCAGGTGCTTTGGAGAATAAGTTGACTCCCTTCTTCTTTGTGGCAGCCCCTTAGATCAGGAGTGTCAACTCAAGGCCCGTGGGACCGCCCTGGAAACAGAGAAGGAGCAGTCTGTGGTGCCTCTGCCAGTGAAATGGAGTTCAGGAGGTTGTCCCTTTTTGCTAGCAGAGGGTTGTAGGAGGCCATCCCAGCCGAAAACAGGGCTCGGGAGCCTGTTTTCACTTGGCAGAGCGCTTGGACTGCCATAGTTACTCCCGAGTGATGTCAAACTGCTTCCCCCGGGCCCCCAAGGTCAAACACAACTCTGATTTGGCCCTCAATGAAATCAAATTTGACACCCCTGCTTTAGATATTGAAAAACTGCTATCACCCCTAGTCCTTCTCTTCACTAGACTAGCCATAGCCAATTCCAGCGACCATTCTTTGTATGTTTTATCCTCCAGCCCCCTAATCATCTTTGTTGCTCTTCTTTGCACTCTTTCTAGAATCTCAAAACATCTTTTTTTTAAACTAGATTGGGTTGCTTTCATTGTAAAAGGAGTAGCAATAGAATCTTGCAAATCTGAATTCGGTTCCTCCTCCTTTCCTTTACCTTTGGGTGAACTGAGGCGGGGCTTGTTTGAGACTTTTTCTCCAACTATTCTTTTGGCAATGGCTCAAGACCCATTTGCCTTGATAGCACCTCTTCTTTCTGCCTTCCAGAGTTAATAGCTCTCTAGACAATTTTACATGACAGGAACGAAGACTTCCGTTGAACCTTCCACAGTGTGACCGGTCTTCTAGAAAGGATACTGGACAACTTTCACTGGAAGTAGTGGTGGAATTCAAAATTTTTTTACTACCTGTTCTGTGGGCGTGGCTTGGTGGGCGTAGTGTGGTGTGGTTTGGTGGGCATGGCAGGGGAAGGATATTGCAAAATCCCCATTCCCTCCCCACTCTGGGGCCAGCCAGATGTGGTATTTGCTGGTTCTCCAAACTACTCAAAATTTCTGCTACCGGTTCTCCAGAACCTGTCAGAACCTTCTGATTTTCACCCCTGACTGGAAGTGTTCACACACAGCCCAACAGCGGCTGGAGATTTTATTTAGAAGATAGAGTAACAAGTTGGAAGGGACCTTGGAGGTCTTCTAGTCCAACCCCCTGCCCAAGGCAAGAGAACTTATACCATTCTGGACAAATGGCTATGCAATCTCATCTTAAAATCCTCCAGTCATGGAGCACTATAACTTCTGGAGGCAACCCAGTTCACTGATTAATTGTTCTCACCGTCAGGAAATTTCTCCTTACTTACCATCTTAGATCTCTCTTTAGGGATCTCATTACTTCTTGTCCTGCCCTCAGGGGCTTTGGAGAATAGTTCGAGCCCCTCTTCTCTTCAACAGCCCTTCAATCACTGGAAGATTCCTGTCTTAGAAGGAGTAATAGTAATACTTTCCTGCATCAGAAGGGGATTGGAGTCCAGCATCTCAGAACCCTGCTTATATAATTAACACAACCTTGGGCTTGTCCACAATAGGCACAGAGCAGACAATGAATAACAGAGGCATGTTTGGGTAGAGAAAACCTTGTGGAAATCATTTGGAAGGCAGCCAGCTCTGGACTTCAAACAGATGGTGGGAGACCAATAAGGAAGTCATTGGGCAATTCCCTGACAGGTGTGAATGAGTCTGGTTTCCTGCACTTCTCATTCTTCTCTCCCGATGCTGGAATCAGCTCTGGTTCTTGGCAAGGCTATCTAAAATATCTTCCCTGTTTGCCTGGGATGATGCTTCCATGGAAGGAGAGAGTTGGGATCTTGTCTGCAGACTTTGGCAGGATACAGAAATAAGACCCTTCTTTGCCATTACAATAGAGGTCTTCAAATTTGGCAGCTTTGAGACTTGTGGCCTTCAACTCCTATGCTGGCTGGAGAATTCTGGGAGTTGAAGTCCACAAGTCTTGAAGCTGCCAAGTTTGGGGACCCCTGCATTAGAAGGTTGCAACCAGAAAACTGTTCAAGATTGACTGCCACTGCTGTATCCCCTTCCATTGTCCAAAGATGCTTTTCTAAAAGCAAGTGGTCTTTCTTGGTTTTTTTCCTTGCAAAATGTCTCACTTCTCATCCAAGAAGCTTTTTCGGTTCTCCTCTTGGATAAAAAGCAAAATGATTTCAAGGAAAAACCCAAGGAAGTCCAGTTGCCTTTTGGAAAAGCACCTTTGGGACAAGCATGACCTGGATGATGGAGGATCTCCATAGACATACCTTCTTCCATCATTTAGAAAAAGCTCCAGGGGGCACCCAAGAGGGAACACAGGTTGCCCATCCTTGAATTAGACAGATGTTTGATTTCCCTGGGTTTATGCACTTCCCTCGTCATACTTCACCAGAGGCATTGCCCTTAGTGCAATCCAGGAATACTAAAACTGATAAAAACAGTGGAGTTGAACGTCTTCTGGAAGCTGTCTCATTCCTCAGAAGGACACAAAAGGTCTGACGTTAAGAAAAGTAGAAGCAGGCAAGAGACACTGAGTAGCTTCTGACTTGAAAACATCAAGCCTACCTTTTTTGAAGCATATGATGGATCAGCTCAGCATTGACTTCAGTCTGCAGAAGAATGGCCCAGAAATCCCCATGTTTCCCTCCAGCTTTCTTGCCTCGTCAAAGCACTTAGTAGTAAGATTCCTTTCCTGCTACCATCTCGATCTGAAGCCTTTGTAGGCCAGCTGCTTGAAGAAATTGTCCAGGGCAATCAGGAACTGATCTTAGGCAGCTGGCCAAAGAAAGCAACTTCAGGCTGACCTTGGTCATGAACCGTTCCATTGCCAAGAAGGAAAAATCCGTTGTCAGCCCAGTGAAGGAAACAAGCAGGATTATTCCTGGGTGGGACAACCAGTTTGCTGAAGGAAACCTCATGCATAAATTCTCCTTCAACACAAACTTAACTGGTGAGGACTTCACAAACATGTCCGTGTTGTTTTCTTGGCGAAAGTATGGACGTGGTTGGCTTTTCCTATCTCTGGGATGTTTTCTGCACTTTCCAGGCCAACCTTCAGGCCTGGGTTACCACCCTAGTCTCCCATTTAGGACCCAACCAGGCCCCACTTGGAAATCAGCCAAGGTCAGCTACGTCCTGCCTCACTCACTTCCTGATGAGGTCAGGCTTATTTAACTGGTGCTGAGATCATTTTTTTTCTCCCATTTCACCCTGTGAGGATGTGGGCACTTTTTTTTTTATGTTTTCAAAGTTCTCCAAATTGGGTTTATGAGTTGGTTTACTTTCGAGTGCCATAAGGAGACCAAAGGACATCTTACCTCATCCCATATGAACAATGTCCCATCTGTTATAGGCTGTCAACAACATTGCTGAACTTCCACTCTGGAGTTCTGAGGTGGAAGAATTCTTGGGAATAGGACCCTTGAAGTGGAGACTAACTGACTGTAAGGTCTTCTGAAGCAGTGAGTTGGGGGCTTTCCTCACTCAGACAGAGAAGGGGCAGCCCCCTCCTCTTTAAAATGGCAGAACCAGATAATGCCATCTGAGCTTCCCAAGCATTCTCCAGGGGCTTTAGGACAACTTGCTGTAGCCAACTTGCCATGGTCATCTTGCCATGGCCAACTCACCACAGGACATTCGCTGTGGCCAACTTGCTGCAATTCACAATGGACAATTCCATGCAGGATAACTCAATGTGATAAATGTTACCCATCACTGTTTCTTCGACACTATTTCCATTTTTGTCAATGGAAATAATGTCAAAGAAACAGTGACGGACATTTATTTTATTTTATTTTATTTTATTTTATTTTATTTTATTTTATTTTATTTTATTTTATTTTATTTTATTTTATTTTATTATTTTATTTTATTTTATTTTATTTTATTATTTTATTTTATTTTATTATTTTATATTTTATTTTATTTTATTTTATTTTATTTTATTTTATTTTATTTTATTTTATTTTATTTTATTTTATTTTATTTTATTTTATTTTATTTTATTTTATTTTATTTTATTTTATTTTATTTTATTTCTATACTGCCCTACTCCCGAAGGACTCAGGGCGGTGCACAGCCAAACAATAAAACACATACATACAAAATTTAAAAGAAGAATAAAATCAAATTAAATAATTTTGGCTCCGACAAATTTAAAACCCCGAACTATTTAAAACCAATTTTAAAATTGAATGTATAAAATACTAAAAGATATTTAAAAATTAAAAATCTTTTGTGAAAGAGGGAGAAAATTAGGCCAGGCCCGCCTGGTGAAATAATAAGGTCTTTAAAGCACAGCGGAAAGTGCGCAGATCCGGGATCCTCCATATCTCTGGGGGGAGCTCGTTCCAGATAGTAGGTGCCCCCACAGAGAAGGTTCTCCCCCTGGGGGCCGCCAGTCGGCATTGTTTGGCCAACGGCACCCGGAGGAGCCCCTCTCTATGGGAGTGTACTGGTCGGTGAGAGGCTATTGGTAGCAGAAGGCGGTCTCGTAAATACCCCGGTCCGATGCCATGGAGCACTCTAAAGGTAGTAACCAAAACCTTGAAGCGCACCCGGAAGACCACTGGGAGCCAGTGCAGCTCGCGCAGGAGGGGGGGGTCACCCTAACCCTAACCCTAACCCTAACCCCTGCCCCTCCCCTGCGACCTTGGCTGATGGAATGCTTGGAAACCTGGCGGGCACATTTCAACGAGGGGAACCCCCCCTCCTGGCCCAACCAGGTCTCCGTAACACCTGCCAGGTCCGCACCCCCCTCCTGAACAAGATCACAAATGAGGGGGGCTTTATTTACTACGGACCTGGCATTGCACAGCATCAGCCGAAGCCCTGGGTCCTGAGGGTCTATGCAATCTGAGGAGCGAGTAGAGCCTTGGGGGCCGGAGCACGCCACCACTCATAGACAGCGAGTGCGCACTCCCCTAACATGATATGGCCCCCCTGCTCCCGCCATATCTACCCCTCCCACCTACAGTACTGATGTTCAAAAAACCATCCGGACAAGCTCTAAACCCCCCCCCCTCAACCCCGGGTCCCCCACCCCCCACGCCGCGCTTGACTGCCAGACCCGACCCTCCCCCTTGTGGGTTATCCCCCATACCCACAGCCCGAATTCCAATCTGACCTTCCCCCTCCCTGGGACCCCTTAAAAATTTGATTAAAAATTTCGATAGAAAACCCCTCAATCCCCTAGTTTTCACATGCTACCTCTCTGGGTCCCAAAACCCGTCCTTGAGGTGGGCCCTCGATAGTGAGGAGGGCCACATCTGCGAGAAGGGGGAATCTCGCAGCGCAAGAAGATCTGCAGTCATATACATCTCCAAAATGCAGCGATGGAGGCCCGAAGCTCAGACAGGGGACTTCACAAAAGATGTAACACAGCCATTTGTTCATCGATGTGCTGTTGGTATCTCTACTGTCCTCCCACAACAGTAGGAGGGTCCTAATTATCTCCTCCAATGGGGACGACCTCCGGCCCGCCCTCTCACGGCGGAACCCCCAAAGGGCCGTAGATTGAAAAACTTCTCCCACAGACAAGAGTCATGGGTGTAAGAGAGGACCCTTCAACAGTTGCATCAGTTTGGCTGACCATGGTCGGAGGAAAGATTTATCAGTCTATCAGTCAGTCAATAAGTCACGACATTGAGTTATCTGGCATGGAATTGTGCTGCAGTGAGTTGTCCCAAGGCAAGTTGGTTGTAGTCAGATGGCCGCGGTGAATTGGCCATGGCAAATTGTCCCATTCCGCTCTCAAGGAGCTTTAAGAATGGCCCAACTCCAAGAGAAAATTGGATTTGCCTTGCATTACAACAAGTACTTGGGAGCAATAATGGGCAGAAAATCCTTGACTACCTCCTAATGCCAGAAATATGCTGGCTTTCCAACTCCTTGTTCCAGCACTCCTTTTTCTGAGTGTTTCTTTTCTCCCTCCTTCACGGCAGAGTCCAGCGGATCCAAAAATTTCAGCCCAACTCTACATTGGACGGATGGCTGCCTGTTTTGATCCTGTAGGAGAAGGTGGGCAGCATTTTCCAGTAGGAGGAACTTGATTGCAGGAGAATAAATGTGGCCAAGACAACATTTATGAAACTCGATATATGTATATGTATCTCAAAGATTATCAGTTCTTCTAAGTATGGCATTCTTATATGAGCTCATCCAAGATCTTGCGGATGAGATAGTTGAAACTGCATGACATCCGACAATCTTGCAAGATTGTAATATTTTTAATTTTCACAGCCAGTGTCTGAAAACATTGCTGATCAAAACTTACTTCTAAATATAGTCCCTTTCTGCAGTTCCTTTTTACCAAAATCTAACTTAGGTGCATGATCCAGCATCTCTTTTACACCACTTTGACTACAGTTGTTTCTGACAAGGAGTAGATTTTTATGGGTGTTGTATTCTACCTACTCTCTCACTGACAAACGTGCATACTTGACGTGTCCTCTTGATATCATTTCCCCTCAAAAATCCATTTCTCCCCTCATTGCTTTTATGGGACTCTTTGGGGCACTAATCTCTTCTGTAAACTGATTATATTGCAGGTTAGATTTCAAAGCCACAACACAATCAGTTTTGCTGGTGGGAAATGGCTACTTCGAGAACTGAAATATCAAATCAGATATTCTCTAGGAAACTGACAAAGAGATTACAAAATCTCTTTGATCTCGATTATGGTCAAGATCAGGGTCTTCCGGAAGTTGGTTCTGAAATGGACTATGGGATGGGGACCATGAGAAATGGGAGAGAGAAGAGAAAAAGTGTCTAGTAAGCAAAAGCAACAGACGAATGTAGCTTCCACTGTTACACAAAGGAAGGATTTAAAAATTGGATCAAACCCAAGCATAGAATTGCAACTGTAGTAGCATTGACTGCCCAAAGCATGTATTCTGCAGGCACAAGGCATGTGCTTCATGTTCTCATGTTTGAAGCATGGCAAAGCATGACATCTTCTGCCTCTCAAAATAACAGAAAAACAGAATTGGAAGGGACCTTGGAGGTCTTCTAGTCCAACCCCCTGCTCAAGCAAGAAACCCTATACCATTTCAGACAAATGGTATTCCAGTCTCTTCTTAAAAACCTCCAGAGATGAAGCACAAGCAACTTTTGAAGGCCAGCTATTCCACTGGTTAATTGTTCTCACTGTTAGAAAATTTCTCCTTAGTTCCAGGTTGCTTCTTTCCTTGATTAGTTTCCATTCATTGTTTCTTGTCCTGCCTTTGGGTGCTTTGGAGAATAGCTTGACCCCTTCCTCTCTGTGGCAGCCCCTCAGATATTGGAACACTGCTCTCATGCCTCCCCTGGTCCTTCTTTTCACTAGACTAGACATATCCAATTCCTGCATCTATTCTTCATATGTTTTAAATGCAAAGAAAGAATTACTGTAAGCAGCTCTACTTTCTCCCTGCTGCCCGTCACTTCCTTGTATCTTCTCTCATTTGTGGACCTATTGTTTCTTTACCTTTTTTCTTGTTTTTTAATATGTTGAAACTTGTTATTATTATTTTTTAATGTTTGCTGCAAATCTTAGTTCATCCTGAGTTCATCTTTGCAGTTTTGAGCTATCTGCTGATATTCTGCCTTAGTAATGTGTCCCTCTTTCCATTTTTATATTTATCCTTTTTGTCTTTCAATTTATCAGAGAGTTCTATGTGCAACCATGCTGTTTTCTTCTTGGATTTCTTATTTTTCTTTTTCAGTGGTATTGTGCTGGACTGGGCTTTTATAATTATATTTTTTCAGAGTTTCTCAAACGTCTTGCGTTGTTTTCCTCTTTTAAGATTTTCATCCATGGAATCCTTCCCAAGATCTCTCTAAATTTGTTGAAATCATCTTTTTTAAAGTCTAAACACTGGTCGGATTATGTTCTATTACTGATGTTTCTGCTGTGCCTCCTGAATTCCAGAGGTGTGCAGTGATGCACAGGAGAATGCCATGTAGCCCCTGCTAATTCTTGGATGTTGTGCCTCAACATGAGTGACCAGATCACTTCCTAAGGTTCCCAGTGGGCTTGGGGTTTCTATAACATCATTGGGATGTGAATTACACCCCAGTGGAATAGCTGAACCATTTCAGATACAGAAGGACTTGCAAAGCCTACCACTGGGTCAATGTAGTTTTCACTGAGAGGGATGGTTGTTTCAAGTAATAGAGCTGCAACTTCAAAATGTTTGTGCTGATGACACCCAGCTGTACATCTCCACCCCAGACCACCCCAATGATGCCCTTGCTGTGATGTCCCGTTGCCTGGAGGCCGTGCGGATCTGGATGGGGAGAAACAAGCTCAGACTCAACCCTTCCAAGACCGAGTGGCTGTGGCTTCCAGCGTCCCGATATATTCAGCTGGTACCATCACTGACTATTGGGGATGAGATCTTGCTCCCCACAGAAAGGGCCCACAACTTGAGTGTCCTCCTGGATTCACAGCTATCTTTAGAAGATCATTTGACGGCCGTGGCCAGGAGTGACTTTTATCAGGTTCTCCTGATCCGTCAGTTGCGTCCCTTTCTGGATCGGGACGCCTTGCGCACGGTCACTCATGCCCTAGTCACCTCCCATATGGACTACTGTAATGCTCTCTACATGGGGCTCCCCTTGAAAAGCACCCGGAGGCTCCAACTGGTCCAGAATGTAGTCGCGCGGGTGATTATGGGCGCAGCTCGTTGCGCCCATGTAACACCTCTCCTACGCGAGCTGCACTGGTGGTCTTCCGGGTGCGATTCAAGGTGTTAGTTATCACCTTTAAAGTGCTCCATGGCGTAGGACCTGGGTACCTACAAGACCGTCTTTTGCCACCAATAGCCTCCCACCGACCAGTTCGTTCTCAAAGGGAGGGACTACTCAGGGTACCGTCAGTCAATTTATGCCGACTGGCGACTCCCAGGGGGAGGGCCTTCTCTGTGAGGGCTCCAACCCTTTGGAATGAACTGCCCCCGGAGATACGGAATATCCCTGATCTCCGTGCTTTCCGCCATGCCCTCAAGACCCTGATGTTCCAACAAGCGGGGCTAAACATATGAACATGTGAATGTTTTTAAAATGTTATCTATTTTAGGTTCTATTTAATTGGGCCAAACTATGTTATAATAATAATTTTAATTAGCAATTTTATGATGTTTGTGTATCTATATTTTTATTGACTGTACACCGCCTTGAGTCCTATGGGAGAAAGGTGGTATAGAAATATAATAAATAAATAAACAATCAAACAAACAAATAAATAAATAAATAAATAAAATCAGAATCAGAATAGATTGGAGATCTTCTCGTCCAGTCCCTTGCTCAAGCAGGAGACCCTGTACCATTTCAAACAGGTCTTTTCTTCAAAACTTCCAGGGATGAAGCATCTACAACTTCTGAAGACAAGCTGTTCCACTGGTTAATTGTCCTCATTGTTAGGAAGTTTCCCCTTAACTCCAGATTGCTTCTCTCCTTGATTATTTAATCTTTAGACAAGGTTGAGAAATATTGTCATACTTCAGGGGTGGACAACTATAGCAATGTTATGACCTGTGGACTTCAACTCATGCTGGCTCAGGAATTCTGGGAGTTGAAGTCCACCTAGAATTGTGTTTCTCAACCTTCTCGACTAAGCAAGCTGGCTGGGAGCTGAAGTCCACACATCTTAAAGCTGCCAAAGTTAGACTCACGGAATTATAGGGTTGGAAGGGCCCTCAGAGGTCCTCTAGTCCAACCTTCTGCTCAAGGCAGGGGACGTTATGCCATCCTGAACAAATGGTTGTCCATTTGATCTATAAAGAGCAACAAAGATGATTAGGGGGCTGGACACCAAAAATATGATGAATGGTTGCAGGAATTGGATTTGTCTAGTCTAATGAAGAGAAGGACTAGGGATGACATGATATCCGCCTTCCAACATTTTAGGGGCTGGCTGTCACAGAGAAGAGTGGGACAACCTATTCTCCAGAGGGCAGGACAAGAAGAAATGAGATGGAAACTTATCACAGAGAGATCCAACTTAGAACTAATGAGAAATTTCCAGACATGGAGAACAACTAATCAGCAGAATGGCTTGAGCGAGGGTTGGACTAGATGACCTCCAAGGTCCCTTCCAACTCTGTTATTCTGTTATTCCAGCGATGGAGCACCACAACTCCAGGAAGCTGCCTTTTCAATTTGTTGTTCTCACTGTCAAGAAATTTCTCCTTAGTTCTAGGTTGGATCTCTCTTTAATGAGCTCGAGAAACACTGACCAGCGAGTGAAGAGTGAAGCTGGAGAGCCTCTTCTCTTAAACGTATCCAACTGAGCCTGCCCAGCTGTCTCTGCATCAGGATCCGACTCAGGGGTGGGTTCTAAACTTTTTTACTACCGGTTCTGTGGGCGTGGCTTACTTTGTGGGCATGGCTTGGAGGTCATGTGACTGGGTGAGTGTGGCTAGCTGGTCATGTGACCGGGTGGCCATGGCTATGTGTATAGGGACTACTCAGAGGGCTGAAAAAAGTCATTTCTGACAGGTCCTCGCACTTTTGACTGGTCCTCACATTTATGACCATCCTCACATTTATGCCCGTGCAGCATTCTTAACAACCATGTCACTCATTTCACAACTGCTTCTCTTCACCATGGTGATAAGATAGGGCAAAAAACGTAAAATGTGAGTCGTAAATTCGAGGACTGGTCAAAAGTGCGAGGACCAGTCAAAAATAACTTTTTTCAGCCCTCTGAGTAGTCCATGTGCACAAACGGACTACCCAGAGGGCTGAAAAAAGTGATTTCTGACAGGTCCTCGCACTTGTGACCGGTCTTCGCACTTATGACTAGTCATCATTTATGCCCATTGTAGCATTCTTAACAACCGTGTCACTCATTTCACAACTGCTTCTCTTCACCATGGTGACAAGATAGGGCAAAAACGTAAAATGTGAGGACAGTCGTAAGTTCGAGGACCGCCCACTTTGGCAACCACTGGCTTAACTATTTAACAACCGGTTCTACCGAAGTAGAATCCCACCACTGGGTCTACCCATTTATTTTTGCAGGCACCGGTCTACTCATTTGTTTTCTTTTAACACTGATCAGCTGTAGGGCGACAAGAGTTTAAACAATTTTTTCCCTCTAACCATCAGCTGGGACTCAGGAGGCAGCAATAGATTGGGAGTGGGTGGGGTAAATGAACGGCGACCGGGCCGGGAACCGGTTCAGGGGTGTGGCCAGCCAATCTTATTACCAATTCTCTGAACTATACCCTGTGCTTGTTCTGGGAAGTCTAGGGAGGGGGATGGGGGGGAAGGAGGGAAAGGGGGGTGGGAAAGGGGAGGGAAGGGTTGAGGGGGGAAGGGTGGGGGGGGAAAATGTTTGTATTTTCTACAAAACTTTTTAATAAAATTTTTTACTACCGGTTCTTGTGAACCGATGCGAACCGGGAGCAACCCATCACTGATCCGACTGACACTCTTGCTCTGAATCTCCATTCGGCTAGCAGCTTGGAGCTCAATTCGGGCAGCCATTGAGAGGGACTAACTTCAAACTGGCAAAGTATTTTGCAATGGCCTCCGCCATCTAGTGGTTTGATGGAGGTGGAGCAAAGAAGCTCACCAGTACAGTAGTTGTGTATTTTGGCTGCTCCTTCTGGCAATTCACCAGCAGAGAAGGAGGTCAGCATAGTCATTCTACCAAGAAAGGAAGCCACAAGCTCCTTTGTGCTCTTAGAACTTCCCCCTCTCCCTATGATTGGGCTTTGTTTTCTTCCTAGCTAAAGTAGATCTAACAGATTAACAGAGCTGGGAGGGATCTCGCAGGTCATCTAGTCCAACCCCCTGCCCAAGCAGAAGACCCTACATCTGCCTCTACCTAGAATCGAACTCACAACCTCCTGATTGTGAGGCAAGAGCTCCACCTCTAGGCCACAGCAACTGGTGTTTGTTTGTTTGTTTTTTGCCATGCTGAAAGCTCTTTTTGCCATGTTGAAAGGACTCCTTCTCCTTCCCCTTCCCCTACTCCTTCCCTTTCATCTCCTCCTCCTTCTTCCTGCAAACCTCCCCCCCTCTAGCACTGATGATGTTGCCTAGTTGGGTCATGAAACGTCTTCAAGAAAACCACCAAGCTCAGAGAGCACCAAAGACCCCACAGTACAGTAGTCTTCCTCCTTTTCCTCCTCTCCTCCTCCTCTCCTCCTCTTCGTCCCAGGCTACCAGCCACTCCAAAAACATTTGAAAGGACCCCAACTGGAATGGCTAAAGTAGGGGACATGCTGTTTTGTGATCCATATGCAGTGCCAGGTCCGATGTCCGATGGGTGTCCTGCTCCAGGTTTATCCTTCCAGAGCGTCATTCCTAATAAGAGTGCCGGCAAGGAAGGGAGGGAAGGGGGTATCCAAAGAAGTCAAAATGACAGCCACAACTGTACAATCAAAACTTTGCCGTTTTTAACATACTTGCATGAAAGTAGCCTGGATAGCTCAACAGACTAAAAGCCTTAACATTAACATTCAGCTGTCTGCAATTATTGCAAGTTCAAATCTCCCCAGGCTTAAGGTTGACTCAGCCTTCCATCCTTTCTAAGGTAGGTAAATTGAGGACCCAGTTTGTGGGGGCAATAAGCTGACTTTGTATAAAATATACAAAAGTATGAAGACTATTGCTTAACGCATTGTAAGCCGCCCTGAGTCTCCGGAGAAGGGCTGCATATAAATCTAATTTTAAAAAAAGAAAGGTATTGCATTTGGTTCATTTTATGCACTTGCTGGTTGCATTCTTTTGTAGAGTTCACTGTCATTGAGGGTATGTGAATGAGAAAAGAATCTGATTCCAATCAGTTATTAAAGTCATATCAGTTAGGATTTGCATTCAGAATTGATTCAGTTTCAGACTGATTCAGGAAATGAATCTGATTTTGTTTGGCTCTTTGAATTATACTAATCAAATCAATTCTGTTTGAAAGTCCAAACTGATTCCCCCCCCAAAAAAGTCTGAACATGTGAATCATCATCCAACAGTCCACACTAATTTTGAAGCCAGTTTCCAATGAGTTGCCAATAGTCTGATTCTATTTGGGTTGAATTGCCTTAGAATCAAATTTCCACACTGAATATTTACACACCCCTAAATACACATAATGTCCTTTGTATCATTCTGAATTTGTACCATAAAGCTACAGTACAAAAAAAAATAAAATAAAAAATAATAGCAAGTTTATTTCAAAAGATAAACGACAACAGGTATAACCTGCATTTGTTCCTGTGATCTCTGAACAGTAATATGTGGAGTATTGTAAAGAGCCCTTTGTGGGACATGGGAGCATGAAGAGTGGAGTAATGGTTCTCCGTGAGTTTTCCCTCCAGGTGGAACATCTGTAGAACAGCTACAACAGGCAGGTGGATTTCATGGGACAGCTCTTGTTGCCCCCCAGTTCCTGGGCTGGTGAAGGGAGGTGGCTCCCCTTTTCCACCAACTGAGTTTAAATAAGCTTGAGGTCCTGTTACCATGACTGACTGATCGATTGTTGCTACTTTTAGTTGTTCTTCTGAGGTCCAGAATGAAGTTTTAGGAGAAGTACTTTCCCCCCCCCCACCTTCTCTTCCAGATTTAATCAGACCCCAAAACTTCTGTCCCCTTTAGGAGATCGGCTGATTCCGTCTGGAGAAATCCCATACCTGTTGCATTTTTTAAAAAATAAAGATTGGGCAGATTTAAGAGCTGAAAAGTAGGTCATGTCCAGAAAGAGAAATATATGGCAAGCCCAAGCAAGCGGTTGCATTATCAGCTGGCCTGAAGTCCTCCATGGAGCAGAACCTGGCTATTTTAGCTCCAGAGATTCACCAAGATGTATGCAGGATAAAGCAGAACTGGTTTTTTATTATAAGACTCAGCTATAAACACTTTGGTATGTTTGATGTCCATGGAGCAGATGGACTAAATTACATCTTCTGCTGGACCCAGAGTCATCTACCGATTGTTTAAATTACAGCCCATCTGAACATCTAAAGAAGGGTTTGAATTCCTGAAACCATAACCCTTCTCAGAAATGCTGAAGGCAGAATCCATCCTTTCCAAGTTGAAACCATAACCCTCCACTCCTTTAATAGAGGGTGTACGTAGCCAAGCTGGGCTTCCTTGTGGGTGGGGCCCATCATTTTGATATGACAAGCTGAAGCTGTAAGCCAAAGTTCTTCAAACTTGACAGCTTTAAAACTTGTGGACTTCAACCTATGGCTAGAGGGAAGAATAGGGCCAACAACATAGGATATCAGGAGAACTCAAATTAAGAAACATAGAACTAGTCACATGAGAAGAGTTGTATGATGGTATAAACAAATGGTTAACATGACTGTAGAAAGATATAGCTCAAAATGTATAAGGTATATCAAAGTGAAAGAAAATTAATCTGAAAACTGTAAAATAAAGGAAAAATAAGGGAAATAGAAATTAACCACTGATGTGAGAGTTTCTTAAGAGCTAGTCGATAGACTTCTTGTTTCATCATTGTTCTAGTGCTGTGTTAATGTATATGTGTTCGTATGTATTTGTGTTTTCTGTCTGTTTATGTTAATAAAATTTTTTTTAAAAAAAGACTTGTGGACTTCAACTCCCAGAATTCTATGCTGGCTGGAGTTCTATTCTGGGAGTTGAAGTCCACAAGTCTTAAAGCTGCCACGTTTGAAGACCTCTGCTGTAAACGGAGACCTTGAAAAGAATAAAAGTATCAACAGCTGCAGATAATGGCAGACTTTCTCCTTCCAAGGAACCCTCCTTCAGCAGTTGAAAGAGCAAGAGCTGAGAAGCTTCCTGCAGATCTGGATGTTGGGAACGTTCTCTGAAAGACAACAGATTGAGATGGATTCCCTGCCCCAAGAACCATTTGGAACTTGTTTCTCTCACTGGCTTAAGTAGAAGAGCCCACGTTGGCATCAGGAGACATGGCAATTTTGCCAGCTGAGAGCCAACTTGGCTTCTGCACTCAACAAATAGAGGAGGTAGGATAAAGAGAGGCCAAAACTAAGTTTGATTTAAAGTAAAATTTAAATGTAATCAAATTTGAAGCAATTATGGGTAGATTATAATTGCTTCCCTAATCATTTCCCCCTTCTGGCCCATTGAAATTTATAATTCAGTGGCAACTTTAGGAGTGGCCAAGTCCACGTTTTCAGAGGCTCTCATCCAGTTCTTATGGATGTGGACTTGAACTCTCCCAAAAAGCAGATTAAAACACCTTCCCTGCATCTCTTCACACACTCCCCACCCAATCCAAAGCTCAAATCTTTTATGGGGGCCCCCAACTCCTAAATATTTTGGGGAAGTGAACATAGTTAATCTCTCTACAATTTTAAATCCTTTTTTAATGTATGCTTGACATTTAAATTTTCTGTTGATTGTTTTTAAACTATTCTTTGGTAGTCTTTTTTTTTTTAATCATCTCCATTATGTCTCCATGAACTTTTCTTGGAACACATGAAAGGTTGACACATGTACATCATAAATTTAATGAATGTAGAGTTGGCCTTCCTTCCTGGGTAATTTTTAACATTGAATCTTAATTGATGTTCAGGTTTAACACCATAACTTTTTCTGTTGCCTTCAGGAGTCCACAATGTTCTTAACTTCTTCTCATCTCAAGAAGCCAAATGTACAGTCAGTTGCTCTTTGAGCCAATCAAGGCCTCTAAGCTTCTGAGCTGGATCCTCCCACTGGTCAGAGTAGAAAGGTCTGAAAGTCCATGCCTGGGAAACAGAGCTGGTTGTGGTCTTCCCGGTCTATAACAGCCGGTAGGTATCCGGTGGTTCTCATCCTTTTAGGATTATCTGACTCAATTGACCAGAAAATGGTCCATGTATCCAGGGAAATAGTTCACACCTGTTCAGTTGGGGGGAATTTAAGGTATTTTGAGTTACAGGCTGGGAGCAGATGAAGGTAACATCATGAGGTTATTTTGGTCCCCAAAAAAGAGCAAAGAAAATAAGCTTGTATCAGAGGTGGATGCATGAGGGACCTGGCTCCCTTCTCCCTCGGTTAATTCTGATGGGGCAGCAAAGTCAGATGCTGCCAGATTCAGGGCAAGCAGAGGTTGCTAAGCAACATGGCTCTCTGGTCCACGGCGCTTCCTCCATCACCCCCAAGCTTTCAAAAGATCCCATCTTGTCCTTTGTTTGACGCAGCGGGACCATTGTCATCTGCTGGTGGCAACAGAAGAGCGCCTAGAATCCAGCACGAGATGGGATTCGATGCAACGTATGGGGCCCCAAGAGTAATGGGAAAACAAGAGGGATCTAGGCCAGGTCAGGCAGCCCTCAGAGAAGTGTTTCAACCTTGTCACCTTTAAGATGTCTGGACTTCAACTCCCAGAATTCCGTAGCCCACAGGTCTCCAACGTTGGGCACTTTAAGCCTGGAGGACTTCAACTCCCAGAATTCCGTAGCTCACGGGTCTCCAACATTGGGCACTTTAAGCCTGGCAGACTTCAACTTTCAGAATCCCCCAGCCAGCTTTGCTGGCTGGGGAATTCTGGGACTTGAAGTCCGCCAGACTTAAAGTGGCCAAGGTTGGAGACCCGTGCCCTAGCCAGTGCAGACATCTTGAAGTTGCTACGGTTGAGGCACACTGCCTCAGAGAGGGCGAGAGGGAGGTGATCTCGCCTTGCTGCGATTTGCATGGTAATTAATAGAGGTTTTGCATTTCTCTGCAATAGCTGAAGAGCAAATGCCTCTGTTTCCCTCTGGGGGCTCATGGGCCCCCACTTCAGGAAGCGCCTATCAAAGGCGGAAGCCGACGGCGAAGTGCCTATCAAGCCACTGAATAACTTGATTTCCTCCAGGAGCCTTGACTTGACAGATGGGATAAAATGATGATAAATATTCCCTTGGTAGAAAATAATATAATGAGGTCTGGATCACAGAAAGAGATAAGTGGCTTGGGGAAGTGGGCCTCAGCAGGGAGGGGCGGGTGTGGAGTGGGGGGGGTTAAAGAGAAAAGAAAGTGCTAACAAGCCAACAAATCTCATCTAGGATCCTGATTTGTTTTGGCAGAAGAGATCACAGCTAGCAAGCGAACCGATTTGCCTGGGGCGAACGTGGCACAGGAGGAGAAGCCAGGGTTGTCTTGTAAGAACCTCACAAGAGGTTCTCACATGCTCTTCAGCATCTTTGTTCTCCTCTGCATTTTGTGGCTGGCTGAGGGTACCAAAGAGAAGCTGAAATCAAAACCAGAAAACAAGATCAGCAATTTGGGGAGCAGGATTCACATTGGACTTGCCAGGCCGCTCCAGTCCAAAAATATCAGAATAAGACAGGGTTTTGAATCACATTGCCAAAAGGGATGTGCAAAAACAAGGTGAGAATTGCTTGCCAGCCTGTTGCCTAAATGTTCTGATGGGGGTCTTGGGAGGTCTCAGAAAATAAAAAGTGGTTCAAATTCATTTTAAGATGCGTATTTTAGGAGGCAATGAAGGGCGCATTTGGGTTAAAGGATGTGCAAATGAATGCCTGATAGGGCAGATAAGACCACACCTAGAATACTGCATCCAGTTTTGGTCACCACACTATAGAAAAGATCAGGGGTGAAATGCTCCCGGTTCGGACCGGATCGCCCAATCCAGTAGCAATGGAGGCAGGTGGTTCGGAGAACCGGTAGCAAAAATCCCTGCCCCACCCATGCCCAGCTGAGCCGTGCAATCATCAAAGGCTTTTTTTTTTTTTACTTTTAAAAGCTATAACCTCTATAACCTCTTCTATAACCTCTTCGGCAGAAAAAATGCTTTTAAAAGTAAAAAAAAAGCCTCTGATGATCATGCGGCTCAGCTGGGATCGTCAGAGGCTTTTAAAACCATTTTTTCTACAACCTCTAGAAAAAATGCTTTTAAAAGCCTCTGATGATCCCAGCTGAGTTGCCTGATCGGCAGAGGCTTTTTTTCTTTTAAAAGCCTCTGATGATCCCAGCTGAGTTGCCTGATTGACAGTGGCTTTTAAAAGCATTTTTTACAATCTCTTCGCTGAAGAGGTTGTAGAAAAAATGGTTTTAAAAGTAAAAAAAAAAAAGTTGCCCACGCCCACCCAGTCACATTAACACCCCCCCAAGCCACGCCTAGAGAACCTGTAGCAACAAATTTTACATTTCACCACTGGAAAAGATGTTGAGACTCTAGAAAGAGTGCAGAGAAGAGCAACCAAGATGATTAGGGGGTTGGAGGCTCAAACATACAATGAACGATTGCAGGAACTGATCATAGCTAGTGAAGAGAAGGACCAGGGTGACATGAGAGCAGTTTTCTAATGTTTGAGGAGCTGCCACAGAGAGGAAGGGGGTCAAGCTATTCTCCAAAGACCCCGAAGGCCAGACAAGGAATAATGGATGGAAACTGAACAAGAAGAGATTCAACCTAGAGATAAGGAGAAATTTCCTGACAGGGAGAACAATCAACCAGAGGAACAGAAGTTGCCTTCAGAAGTTGTGGAAGCTTCATCCCTGGACAGAAATGGTGTAGGGCAGCGATGGTGAAGCTTTTGGGCACCAAGTGCCAAAAAGGGAGCGCTTTGCGCGCTCGTCAGAGCTGCGACCAGGAAGAGGAGCTGCCCAGGGGGCATGCGCATGCCGGATAAGGTACTTCTGGTTTCCGGCGCGTGCAGGCACGCCAGCCAGCAAGTCTTCCGGTTACTGCTGCGCATGCACACCCGCCAATCAGTTGGCCAGTGTGCATGGTCATGCCAGAAGATGGAAGACCAGCGGCAAGGTCCCTCCAAGGTCCCTTCCAACTCTGTTACTGTTACACGAGTTGGCTACAGCGAGTTGTTCCATTCCGCCTGTTCTGCCCCAGCTATGGACCCCAAAGACCGCAGCACACACCACGTCCGTACAAACCTTAGTTGACTAAGTAAAGACTACTAATGAGCTTTCTTAGTAGTTGTTCGAACACAAGTACAGTTTAAATCAGTCTTTTCTGAACAAGGGCTGTTAATTTAACTTCATTAACAGCTGACAAGAATTCAAAGAATAATAATTCAATTCTGAGGCACAGCATTTCAGATAACCGTAATTTTACTGTGGTTGGCAGAATGCCCAGAAGCAATTTGCAGGAAAACTGACAAGAGAGAAACAAGAGCCGAATCAAATGTTTCTGGAATCAAGACGCGAAGGAATATGAACGAAGTTGTTTCCTGCAAATTGCATCAGTCGTCGTCCTTCCTTAAATAGGCTAGGGGAGTGGCCAATTAGCCCCAAGCCTTACTCTTGAGGAGACCTCCTCCTGAGGAGCCACTCCTGTCTTTTGGCAGCTCTGCGCACCCCTGCATCGAGAAGAGGCTCCTCCTCTTCGTCCTCTTCACTTAAGGGAGCTTCTGGAGGTTCTGAAGGCCCTGGCTGAATCCCCGCCTCTGGCACCACATCTTCTCCAGCCTCCTCACTGTCCGACTCGAGCACCAGCTGCACAGGCTGCTGGCGCAGCACCACACCAGCCTCCTCGCTGTCGGAATCAGCTACAATCCGCACAGGCCACTGACGGGCCACAACAGTGCCACTCATCCTTCTCCAGAACCATTTACCACCTGGTGGATAAGAATTTTAAAAGTCATATATTAAGAAATGCATTATTACGAGTATGGAAAAAGTATCAATATAAATTAAATAATAAATTACCTATATGGACAATACCTAGACATATGATAGAGAATATAAGTGTGGAACAGAAACAAAATGTGATTACTTATAAAGAGCTTCTTATCTTGGAAAGAGGCACATTGCAATTAAAGTCTTTAGAGGTATTAAAGGAAGAAAGGAAAATTCAAACTTGGTTTCAGTATGGACAGTTGTATACTAGATGAAAAGAAGATCAGAAAATTGGTATTTTGCAAAATGAAGAAAATTTAATAAAACAAATCAGGGATCAAAGTCCAATGCATATTAAAAGGCTGTATAATGCACTGATAGAAATAGACTCAGAAACTGAGTTAGTGAAGGATTGTATGATAAAATGGGCACAAAACTTTGGGGAATCAATAACCATGGATGTATGGGAGAAAATATGGGTTAGAAATGTAAAATTTACTCAAGCCCAAAACCTGAGAGAAAATTTTTACAAAATGTTTTATAGATGGCATTTATATCCCAAAAACTTAGCTTGTATGTACCCGAGTTTAAAATCTACGTGTTGGAGATGTAAATGTGATGATGCAACGTATTTTCATATTGGGTGGACATGTAAGAAAATTAAGGCATTTTGGATTAAGATATGGTGGATTATACAAAATATTCTTAAAAGGAAGATAAAATTTACTCCACAGTTGTTTTTATTGGGTATAACTGTAGATTGTATAGTTATAGAGACTAATCTGATTTTGAATTTAATAACTGCAGCCAGACTTTTGGTGGCGCAATATTGGAAGAAGGAAGAATTACCTACTATTGAAGAATGGACATTAAAAGTAGCTAACTTGGCGGAGATGGCTAAAATCTCTGCATATTTGAAGGATCGTTTGAATGAAAGATATGTATTGGAATGGAGAAGATGGATTGACTATATACAAAACAAATATGGGACTAAAAAGTTGCAAATAGCTTATGAATGAAATATTTAGATGATTTTTCTTCTTATTCTGACATTTTGGTACCTATGGGGGAGTTAAAGAGTAAGGGGGAGTTAAGAGCTTATAGTTAGTTTGTTTATGTTAGATTATGTTTGTTAAATGCAATACCTTGTATTTTGCTCTGGGAAGTCGGGGAGGGGGAGGGAGAAGGGAATGGGTGGGGGGAGGAGGGGGGGGAAATCTGTTTGTAAAACATTCTAAAACTTTTCAATTAAAAAAACAGAACCATCTACTACCTGGAAAGGCAGATGGAGAGGAAGGCAGGGAGAAGTGAGAGTCAGTGTGTTTGTGTATTGTTGCATGTGTGAGTGTGTGTGTGTAAAAGAAATCCCTTCTTGGCACTGTGCGCTGCTGCCATGGGCAGGGGATACAATTAGAAAACCTCCAAGGTCCCTTCCAACCCATGATTCTAAATTCTATGTTCATAATAGAGTATGTCTGATCAACGTCAATAGCACAAAGGTTTAGTGGTATTCTTGGAGAATGCCAAACCCATGTTCCAAAGCAGCCAGGAGAAGAGTTGAAAGGATTGGGGAGGGTTGGGTCATAAAACAGCCAAGAAAGATTGTGTGCTGTATGTGGGTGTCTGTCTGTCTGTCTGTCTGTCTCTCTCTCTCTCTCTCTCTCTCTCTCTCTCTCTCTCTCACACACACACACACACACACACACACACATTTCTCCATGAAATCCCCCTGTTGCCAGTTTGGCGCCTTGACAGGTGCCAGTAGAGAGGCTGGACTCTCCTTTGCATCAAGCAAAACAACAAGGAAGAAGTAAAATAGTGAGCAGGATCGTTCCTCGTCTGATCCAACCTCTTAGGGCCGTGATGGCGAACCTATGACACACATGCCAGAGGTGACACGCAGCACCCTTTCTGTGGGCACGCGAGCCATCACCCCAGCTCAGCTCCGCTGCCCATGCATGCCTCCTGCCAGCCAGCTGGTCTTCAGGTCTCTGCAGGGGGGCAGGGCACATGCACGGGGGCTGCGCGCCAGTGGTGGGTTGCTACCAGTTCGCCCCGGATCAGGCGAACCGGTAGTGGCAGTGGTGGGAGGCTCTGCCCACCCGCCTGGATGGTTCTGCGCATACACAGAAGCGGCGCTTGCTTGCTTGAGCATGCATGTGCCCACAAGCGAACCAGTAGCGACGGGATTTGCAACCCACTACTGCCGCACGCGCATTGCATTTTGGGGGTTCAGGTGCGTGCTTTGGACACTCGGTCCAGAAAAGATTACCCATCACTGTCTTAGGGGTTGACCTGAGCATGTCACCAACAAACATTCAGTGCTGTGTGTCTAACTGTATCAACGGGAAACCTGGAGTCAGGATTGGTGGGGGGGGGTCACACTCGGTTCCCGGCCGACAGTGGCCACCATTACAGGCTAGAGATCAAAGGAGGGCAACCTGGCGGGGACTTGGCAGCCAAAAGAGATGGTCAGAGCAGAAAAACTGCCCCAGACAGCCCACTCTTGAGTCTTCCTGCAAAGGAAATGGCTGAGTCGAGGGAAGGAGAGACTGGCTTCAGTGTTTTCCTGCAATGCTTGGAGAATCGGGCTTGAAACAGGGTTATTGCAAAGGATCCTTGCTTGTAGGTTATGGGGAGGGTGAATGTAGTCTAAACAATTCCCCACTAATATTACCTCTCAGTGTTCAAAATTCTCTCCCTCTCCCTCTCTCTCTGTGTGTGTGTGTGTGTGTGTAGGATACTTTCTTTGCCAATACGAGGATTGCTGTGACGCCTTCATTCTGCCAGATTTGTTATTTTATACCGGGGTTTCACTATTATTCCTAAAACAAGCTCTAACCTTTAGATTTGTGGCATAGAAGCATTTGGAAGGAATTAAGCAATAATTGCTGAAATTGCTGAAGTTGTGTATTATTTAAAACACGCTGCCTCGAACATCCACCATGAAACCCACAGTAGTGTCCAGTAACTGCGTATGTATCTTTATTACCTATTTATGTAGCACAGTAGAATAATAAAGGTCGTTTAACCAGAAACGCTAGAAATAAAAGGAGTCTCGGGAGCTTTGAACTTGTTAGCAAGTTACAAAATCCTTGCAGATTTATTTGATACGGCCCTCTTCCCCACCCAGGAATTTAATACTTCCTAGATGTTTCAGAGTCAAAAACATCTGGAAACACCAGGTCACCTGTCCCTCTGGAAACCGGTTGCCAGCATGGTCTTTCCACGCATGAACAGGCTCCAGTGTGCAGGTGCCAGGAAAGGCCTCTTCTCTTCAAACCAACATGATCCCTGCTAGAAGATACCATCAGGGAAGCAGTAACAGCTAAATGTGCTTTTCCTGATACATCTTTGATTTTTATTTTACTTTCTTAAGAGAAGTACGGGGGGTCCTCCATTTATGACCACAACTGAGCACAAAAATTCTGTCGCTAAGTGTGATAGTTGTTAAGTGAGATTTAAAGTGACTTTTGCTTTGCCCCATTTTTCTTGCCACAGTTGTTAAGTGAATAACTGCTCTTGTTAAGTTAGTAACATGGTTGTTAAATGAATCGGGCTTCCCCCTTGACTTTGCTTGTCAGAAGGTTGCAAAAGGGGATCCTATGACCCCAGGACACCCCAACCGTCATAAATATGAGCCAGTTGTCCAGGGATGCTGCAATGGTCATAAGTGTGAAAAACAGTCATAAGTCACATTTTTCAGTGCCAGAGTAACTTCAGATGGTCGCTAAATGAATTGTTATTAATTGAGGACTATCTATACTGGCCTCAGGCCCAAACCTGGAAAGGACCCTTTGCAAAATATAATTCCCTATTTTCTAACGAGTCAACATTTTTCACTCAGAAACAAAATCAATTAATCAATTGTTCTCTTACTGCAGGATATTGGCTCATTCCACACCTTGGGATTAACTTGGCGATTGAGGTCAAAAACAGCAGAGAGAAGCATCACAGGGGCAATGAAAAGAGAAAACGATTTTAACTTTTCAGAATTCCAGCTTTCCTGCCTTCTATTGAAGACCTGTATGCTGCACAGGACAGAAAGAGGACTGAGAAAATATCTACAGACCCCTCACATCCAGGACACAAATTCAAGGAGAGATTCAACCTAGAAATAAGGAGGAATTTTCTGACAGTGAGAACAATCAACCCATGGAACAGAAGTTGCTTTGGGAGCTTCATCACTGGAGGCTTTCAAGAAGAGACTGGACTGCCATCTATCAGAAATGGTGGAGGGTCTCCTGCTTGGGTAGGGGGGGGGTTGAACTAGATGACCTACAAGGTTCCTTCCAACTCTGTTAATCTAATCTAATGTTTCAACTCCTCCCATTGGGATGGCATTGTGTACCAAAACAACCAGACCGAGGCAGATTTTTCCCCCATGCCATCACTCTGCTAAACACGTAATTCCCACAGCAATGTCTTATGCCTAAGGATATTTACCCATGTAGTAGGGCTGTATTATTATTATCCTTCTCATCTTTCCTACTACCTTCTCCTATCATATCTTTATTGTTTGGATCTTATAATTAGTGATTTATCACTGTTGTTTGAGAACTTATGCACCGGAGACAAATTCCTTTTGTGTTCAATCACACTTGGTCAATAAAGAATATTGAATATTGAAGAGCCGATGTGGCGCAGTGGTTAGGGTGCAGTACTGCAGCTACTTCAACTGACTGACTTCAGCAGATCAAATCTCACCGGCTCAAGGTTGACTCAGCCTTCCATCCTTCCGAGGTGGGTAAAATGAGGACCCGGATTGTTGGGGGCAATATGCTATTTAGTATACTGTCTTTGGTGTAAGTCGCCCAGAGTCCTCGGAGAGTGGGCGGCATAGAAATATGACTAATAAAATAATAAATAAATAAATGGAATTGAATTTCATTCTCTTTGGCTGCTCTCCAAAGAAGAAGAAAAATCTTCAACAAGGAGGAGGCAACATTGTGGGGTAAATTTGGAATTTCAGAACATCTTCTGGAAGTTCTCAGAAAACAGAAACATGACCCATCACATAACACCCACTTCCTAAAACAATGTGGGCCTCACCTCATGCTTGGAGAATTCTGAAGGTTGAAGTCCAGGCACCTTAAAGTTGCTGAGGTTGAGACATGCTAGAACCATGATTGCAAACCTATGGCACGCATGCCAGAGGTGGCACAAAGAGCCCTCTATACCTGAAAACAGCCCCAAAACGGCCAAAAAACAGGCCATTTCCAGGCCTTTTGGGGGGCATTTTCAGGCCATTTCTGGGCCTTTTTCTGGCTGTTTTTGAAAAATGGCCAACAATCAGGCATGTGTGCGCTGGCCAGATGGTCTTCGGATTTTGTGCGCTCCGGTGCACGCACATACATGCTATCAGGGTTCCAAGTAACCCAATCGGTGGGGTCCACAAAAGGACACACGCACATGCATGCACATTCCGATTTATTTTATTTTTTTTATTTTATTTTGAATTTGTATACCGCCCTTCTCCCTGAGGACTCAGGGCGGTGAACAGCCACATAAAAACATCAAATACAAATATTAAAATACAGTTAAAAATATATATAGATTTGGCCCCATTAATTAAAACAATAAACAAAACAATTAAAAACACTTAAAAAGAATTAGGCCAGCCCGGCTTGCTGGAAAAGGAAGGTTTTAAGGGCTCAGCGGAAGGCACTGAGGTCATGGATTCTCCTTATCTCCGGGGGCAACTGATTCCAGAGGGTAGGTGCCCCCACAGAGAAGGCCCTCCCCCTGGGGGTCACCAGCCAGCATTGTTTGGCTGATGGCATCCTGAGGAGGCCCCCTCTGTGGGAGCACATGGGTCGATGGGAGGTCGTCGGTGGCAGCAGGCGGTCTCGAAGATAGCTAGGCCCTATGCCATGGAGCGCTTTAAAGGTGATAACCAACACCTTGAAGCGCACCTGGAAGACCACCGGGAGCCAGTGCAGCTCGCGCAGGAGCGGTGTTACATGGGAGCGCCATGCTGCTCTCGTCACTACCCGCGCTGCTGCGTTCTGGACCAGCTGGAGCCTCCGGGTGCCCCTCAAGGGGAGCCCCATGTAGAGAGCATTGCAGTAGTCAAGGCGAGAGGTGACGAGGGCATGAGTGACTGTGCACAGGGAATCCCGATCAAGAAAGGGCCACAACTGGCGAATCAGGCGAACCTGACAAAAGGTCCCCCTAGTTACAGCCGTCAGATGTTCCTCCAAGGACAGCTGTGTATCCAGGAGGACTCCCAGATTGCACTTGGTTTGGGCACTTGGTGCCGAAAAGGTTCGCCATCACTGTGCTAGAAGATAAATTCTAACATCGATCCATCCTTGAGAAGACCTGAAGCCAAATGTTCGCCACCAGATGCTCCTTGCTGCTGCTTTTCTTTTCTGGGCAGCCAGGCATATGTCCAAGTAACTCTGAGTTGGTACAGAGAACCACCAGAGAGGTCAAAAAAGTCAAGATGGCAGCTGCAGTTGCACGATCAAAGTTTAACTCCTTTTTATGCATGCTATGTAAAAATTCCAGATTCAGTTAAGGCAGGCTTTCTCCATCAGGCACCGTTCCTAACCTCTTTGGTTTTACCAAACCCTGCCAGCAACTGCCCTCTTGCCTGGGAATAACGGGCTTTGAAGTCCAGCTGATCAAGGGAGGGTGAATTGTTATGTTTAAAAATAATAATAATAATAATTTTATTTCTATACCGCCCTTCTCCCGAAGGACTCAGGGCGGTGTACAGCCAATTTAAAAACATAAGACACAACAATAATTAAAAATTAAAATAATTAAATAGATTTGGCCGATTTAAAACCCTAAAAATTAAAATACCCCAATTTAAAATTATTATATTGACAGCCCTGCCTGGCGGAACAACAGGGTCTTCAGTGCACAGCGGAACACCCGGAGGTGGGAGATCTTACGTATTTCCGGGGCCAGTTCGTTCCAGAGGGCTGGGGCTCCCACAGAGAAGGCCCTCCCCCTGGGTGTTGCCAGCTGACATAACTTGGCCGATGGCACCCTGAGGAGACCCTCTCTGTGGGAGCGGACTGGCCGGTGGGAGACTATTGGTGGCAGAAGTCAGTCTCGAAGGTACCCGGGTCCTATGCCATGGAGCGCTTTAAAGGTGGTAACCAACACCTTGAATCGCACCTGGAAGACCACTGGAAGCCAGTGCAGCTCGCGCAGGAGGGGTGTCACGCGGGCACAACGAGTTGCGCCCATAACCACCCGCGCGGTCGCATTCTGGACCAGTTGGAGCCTCCGAGTGCTCTTCAAGTGGAGCCCCATGTAGAGAGCATTACAATAGTCCAGCCAGGAGGTGACAAGGGCATGAGTGACCGTGCGCAAGGCGTCCCGGTCCAGAAAGGGCTGCAACTGGCGGATCAGGCGAACCTGATAAAAGGCCCCCCTGGTCACGGCCGTCATATGCTCTTCTAAAGACAGCCGTGCGTCCAGGAGGCCACCCAGATTGCGAGCCCTCTCTGTGGGGGGCAAGGATTTACCCCCAATAGTCAGCGATGGCACCTGCTGACTATATCGGGGTGCCGGAAGCCACAGCCACTCGGTCTTGGAGGGGTTGAGTCTGAGCCTGTTCCTCCCCATCCAGGCCCGCACGGCCTTCAGGCAGCGGGACATCACATCAAGGGCATCGTTGGGGTGGTCTAGGGTGGAGATGTACAGCTGAGTATCATCAGCGTACAGATGACACTTCACCCCAAAACCACGGATGATCTCACCCAGCGGCTTCACATAAATGTTGAACAGGAGGGGCAAGAGGACCGACCCTTGCGGCATTCCCCATGCGAGATGCCTCGAGGTCGACCTCTGCCCCCCTGCCAACATGAACTGCGAGCGGCCGGAGAGGAAGGAAGAGAACCACCGCAAAACGGTGCCCCCTACTCCTAACCCCCTCAACTGCTGCAGCATGATACCATGGTCGATGGTATCAAAAGCCGCTGAGAGATCTAATAGGACTAGGACAGAGGAGCAACCCCTGTCCCGGGCCCTCCAGAGATCATCCACCAACGCGACCAATGCTGTTTCTGTGCTGTACCCCTGCCTGAAGCCCGACTGGTACGGGTCTAGATAGATAGCTTCATCCAGGTGCTGGGGAAGTTGTCGTGCTACCACGCTCTCAACAACCTTCGCCATAAAACGAAGGTTGGAGACTGGATGATAGTTGGCTAATTCAGCCGGGTCCAGGGAAGGCTTCTTGAGGAGGGGCCTCACTACTGCCTCTTTCAAGGCGACAGGAAAGGCACCCTCACTCAGAAAAGCACCTATAATCCCTTGTAGCCAGCCTCGTGTAACCTCCCGGGAGGCCAGTACCAACCAGAAGGGACACGGGTCCAATAAACACGTGGCGGCACTAATCTTACCCAGAGCCCTGTCCACATCCTCGGGAGCCACAGGATCAAACTCCTCCCAGATAATATTCTCAAGACCTACCCTCGTCTCCTCCCCCGGACTCACCCAGTCGGAGTCCAAGCCTTCCCGAATCTGAGCGACTTTATCGTGCAGGAATTGCACAAAAGCCTCAGCTCAACCCTGCAAGGGATCCTCCCGCACTCCCCCCCGAAGAAGCGAGTGGGTCACCCTAAACAGGGTGGCTGGGCGGTTCTCTGCAGATGCGATAAGAGCGGAAAAATGGTTAGATTTTGCCGCTTTTATCACCACTAGGTAGGTCTTGATATAAGACCTCACCTGTGTCCGGTCGGAATCAGAATTTGGCGCACGCATCTAAAATGGGGCGTACCCAGTGGTGGGTTTCAAAATTTTTTACTACTGGTTCTGTTGGTGTGGCTTGGTGGGCGTGGCAGGGGAAGAATACTGTAAAATCTCCATTCCCACCCCACTCCAGGGAAGGTTACATTTCCTCCCAATCAGCTGGGACTCAGGAGGCAGAGAATAGATGGCGGTGGGGCCAGTCAGAATTTTTACTACCGGTTCTCCGAACTACTCAAAATTTCTGCTACCGGTTCTCCAGAACTGGTCAGAACCTGCTGAAACCCACCTCTGGGCGTACCAAACATTTGAGGTAACAAGCAGGACAAGGGTCCTTTAGCCAATCTCGTAGCTCTTCCTGGGGCCATAAGGCAGTCCTGTGTCTTTCCCTCTGCTTTAATTTGGACCGAATACAAGCCAGCCTTGCAATATCGCTGCTGCTGTTGCTTTTTTTTAAACTTATATTTGCGCAGGTAATGACGATGCGGTCTCATTTATGCAAGATTATCCTTTTATCACATTTGCAGACTCATTTATGAGGCTCCTGTTTTGCTCCTGGGGGCATCATCAAGTGAGTTAAGTTGCACTATTTGTTTCCTGCAGAGAACTGGCAGGGTCTGTCTCCCCTGAGTGATGAGGCGCGGCTGCCTTTGCCAAATAGGGTCTGTGTGATGGATATGGCACGCATGAATATGATCGCGAGAAATTAACATGTTTATTGAGGAAACGCGTGTGTGTTTACATTCTGCTACCCATGGCATTACCTTTTATCACTCTCACACACACACACCCTTTTTTTTTAGCAAGAAATGTACACAAATGACTTCCATTTTGGTTCACGGGAGGAGAAACGAAAATTGGAAAAAAATTAATGAATTTGCAGAGAGATTTTTTTTTCTTTAAATAACACTCGGAGGGAGAAAGAGAATTGCAAGTTTGGTTGTTATATTTTGGTAAAGTTAAATCTTGACAATTGGGGGAATAAGGACGCCCTGTACCAGATCTTCCTTAAAGTACAGATTTGGCTGATCTCAGAAAAATGAGAATAACAATAGCACTTGGATTTATATGGTGTAAGGGTTTCCAGCCCTCTCTAAGTGGTTTACAGAGTCAGCCCATGACCCCCAACAGTCTGGATCCTCATTTTAACAACCTTGGAAGGACGGAAGGCTGATTCAGATTAACAGAGTTGGAAGGGACCTTGCAGGTCATCTAGTCCAACCCCCTGCCCAAGCAGGAAACCCTACATCTGCCTCTACCTAGGATCGAACTTCCAACCTCCTGATTGTGAGGCAAGAGCTCCACCTCTAGGCCACAGCTCCTCTCCTGAGTCAACTTTGAGTCAGTCAGGATTGAACTGCTGGCAATCAGCAGAATTAGCCTGCAATACTGCATTCTAACCACTGCACCACCATGCCTCATGTGGAAGGTTCAGATCTGGCTAGTATTTGAGTGGGGGACCAGCAGGAAGGGTACCCACAAGACAGAGCTTTGATTGCACCATCATAGCCATCATCCTTACTTTTTGCCCTCCTCCCCCCAAGTGAGGGAAGACAGAGAAGGCACTTGAATCCATGGATCCATGATCACCATGGAGCCAAGAGCTTGTCTAGAGCTCTATGATTACTTCTTCCACCCTTTGGGACAGCAGCAATCTTTGCCTGATTCGTCCATCCTTGGCAGTAAGAAGAAGCCTGATGTTGTTCCCCAATTGCAGGACTCCAGCCAGCATATGCAACCTTCTGACTCCTTCCAGGTTAGAATTGGACTCTTAGTCATTTGTTTGAGCACCATCATATGAAGAAGACCATCACATGAGAAGAGCAACCAAGATGATTAGAGGGCTGGAGGCTAAAACATACAAAGAACGGTTACAGGAATTGGGTATGTCTAGTCTAACGAAGAGAAGGACTAGAGGAAACATGATAGCAGTGTTCCAATATTTGAGGGGCTGCTGCAAAGAAGAAGGGTCAAGCTGTTCTCCAAAGCACCTGAAGGCAGGACAAGAAGTAATAGATGGAAACTAACCAAGGAGAGAAGCAATCTAGAACTAAGGAGAAACTTCCTTACAGAGGGAACAATCAACCAGTGGAATGCTTTGCCTTCGGAAGTTGTGGGTGCTCCATCACTGGAGACTTTTTAAGAAGAGATTGGACAACCATTTGTCTGAAATGGTATAGGGTCTCCTACTCAAGCAGGGCGTTCGACTAGAAGACCTTCAAGGTTCCTTCCTTATTCTATGTTCTCTATTCTTCCTGCAGGAGGGAGAACTGACCTCAGCTGTTCTCCACTGCTCCCTCCTCACATACACTCCCCATGCTGATCAGCCATAATATTGTAGAGGTAGGAAGATCATAAGGCAATCTAAGAAAATGGGGCTTCTCTATTGAAGACACTCTGTGGGAATATGGAGAAGAACAATCTTTCTACATATGCTAGAGCGCAAACAATGTCCTTCAACATCTACAGAGGAAAACCTCATATTGCCGAGCAAAAGTGCTGTTGACATGGCCTAATATTGGGCAAATGCCATTTAGCTTTAATCCTATTCATTCTACATAGTTTTTAAACGTGCTGTATTTTCGTGACCTATTTTACTTGCTCAGGGTTGAATGTTTCATGTCTACATGTCTATGGAGATTCTCGATCATCAATCAGAACTGAAGAAGCTTCTTGGAGGAGAAGTGAAATGTCTTCAAGGAAAAAAAAACCAAGGAAGTCCAGTTGCCTTTTGGAAAAGCATTTTTGGGATAACCATGAGCTGGATGGTTACAAATCTCCATAGACATTTATATGTCTTTAATTTGAAGGTGCTTCTGACGTGAATAAAGACAACCACAATATTTCCCATCACTGGTTCTGCATCCTAGGAGAAGGCAGGTAGAAGCAGGGGTGAAATCCAGCAGGTTCTAACAGGTTCTGGAAAACAGGTAGTGGAAATTTTGAGCAGTTCGGAGAACCAGCAAATGCTACCTCTAGCTGTCCCCAGAGTGGGGTGGGAATGGAGATTTTGCAGTATCCTTCCCCTGCCGCACCCAACAAGCCACACCACGCCCACCAAGCCACGCCCACAGAACCAGTAGTAAAAAAAATTGGATTTCTTCACTGGGTAGAAGGAATTGTGTAGAGCAGTGTTTCTCAACCTTGGTAGCTTGAAGATGGGTGGACTTCAACTCCCAGAATCCCCCAGCCAGCAGCGCTGGCTGGGGGATTCTGGGAGTTGAAGTCCACCCATCTTCAAGCTACCAAGGTTGAGAAACACTGGTGTAGAGCAGCAGTGAGAAGCTCCCTCCCACCTTATCCCAAACCCTCCTTGGCACCTGCCACCTGCTACTCAGGGCGTGTCTAAGCATCACCACAAGGTCATTGTGTCACTCCTTAGAGGCAAAACAAAGCTGAGGAAAATCACCTAATATCCCTTTCACTTATCCTATTTTTTGGACCATAAGATGCACCTAGATTTAGAGGAGGAAAATAAGAAAAAAAAAAGTTTTTGGCCTCTGTGCATCCAGTTTTCGCCCTCCCCGGCCCCTAGAAGCATTTTGCAGGCCAAAAACAGATCTGTTTTTTTGAGAAAATGGGACATGTGGAGCAGTGGTGGGTTTCAAATTTTTTTACTACCGGTTCTGTGGGTGTGGCTTGGGGTGTGTGGCTTGGTGGGCATGGCAAGGGAAGGATACTGTCAAATCTCCATTCCCATCCCACTCCAGGGGAAGGTTACTGCAAAATCCCCATTTCCTCCTGATCAGCTGGGACTTGGGAAGCAGAGAATAGATGGAGGCATGGCCACTCAGAATTTTTACTACCAGTTCTCCGAATTACTCAAAATTTCCACTACCAGTTCTCCAGAACTGATCAGAACCTGCTGAAACCCACCTCTGATGAGGAGGACTGCAGCGTGCTTCTGGGGGTTGGCAAGGGTGAAAACTCGATGCATGGTCTGTTTGGGAGGCCAAAAATTCTGTCTATAAGACACACCGAAATTTTCACCCACTTTTTTGGGGGGGAAGTGCGTCTTATACTCCGAAAAATATGGTAGCCCAATAAGTGATTAAATACAGGTAGTCCTCAACTTATGATGATAATTGAGCCCAACATTTCTATTGCTAAGGGAGACAGTTGTCAAGTAAGTTTTGCCCCGTATTACAACCTTTCTTGCCACAGTTGTGAAGTGAATTGCTGCCGTTGTTGAGTTGGGTAACACAATTGTTAAGTAAGTCTGGCTTTCCCATTGACTTTGCTTATCAGAAGGTTTCAAAATGGGTTTGCGTGACTCTGGGACACTCTCGGAGAGTGCAACCGTCGTAACAGTGCAACAGTCAAGTTGCCAAGCATTTTGAATTTTGATCACACGACCAGGGGGGGATGCCTCAAGACTTGTAAGTGTGAAAAACTGTAATAGCCACTTTTTAAAGTGCTTTGAATGTTGTAAAGTGCTTTTTAAAGTTGTAACTTTGAATGGTCACTAAATGAACTGTTGTAAGTCAAGGACTACCTGTATAGCATTATTGTGCCATTATCCTGCCAAAATAGATATTGCCAAAGGTTTATGCTGGCAAACCTCAACTCAGACATAAGGAAGAGACTTAAACCAGGCTGAGGTTGGGGTTTTTTTGGTTTTTTTTTTTAACGCCTGGATCTTGAATCTTATCCGATCTCCACAGGATGCTTCTTGAGCACGGACGTACATCAGCCTCCGTCTCTCTCTCACTCTTGTTCTCTTTGCTTATCATGCTAATTTGATGCCACGTTATTCTCTTGGGTGACATGGAGATAAATTTGACACCAGAGTTACAATAACTAGTCGTAAAAATTATGATTGCCAATATCTTGGAGGCACTTTCCCTGCGAATAGTAAGATGAAGTGAATTAACAGCGTGAAAAATTGTTGGCAACGGCAAGAGAGCGACATTGTAAATGTCCCAATTATTTCTCCTGTGACACAGGATTGCTGTGGGCAAGGAAACGCACAAAAGGCGAAGGCTCATTGACACGCTGAAAGAAAGACGGGCTTCTACCACCACCAAGGATAACCTTTGGCAAACACACTTCCGACCAGAAATCTTGGCAGGAATCCAGGGAGAACCTTTCTAAAAATGTTAACTCGGGCTCTTTCCCTAGAAATGACCATTTTTTAAAAGATAGTGAAGGCTTTAGACCTCAGCTCCTCGAATTCTCAGTCACATCCATAACTGAAAATTATCTGGCTTTGGAACGAGCAACACTGAATATCACCATTCACAGCATAGTGTTGTGATTCAGCTGTAGCTACAGGTAGTCCTAGATTTTATGAACATAATTGGGACCAGAATTTCCCTTGCTTAAGCAAGGTAGTTGTTCGGTAAGTCATGCCTGATTTTATAACCTTTTTTGCTACGGTTGTTAAGTGAATCACTGCATTTCCTAAGTGAATTATGCAGTTATTAAGTGAATCCACCTTCCCCTGTTGATTTTGCTTGTCAGAACACTGTTGGGAAAGATCCCAAGATAGTACAACCATTGTAAAGACATGCCAGTTGCCATGTCCATGAATTTTGATCTCATGACCATGGAGATGCTACAATGGACATAAACGCAAGGACCAGTTGCGAGTAACTTCAAACAGTTGCTCAACAAATGGTTGTAAGTCAAGGACTAGCTGTAAGTCCATTTCAGTGTTGTTTTAGTGTGGTCTATCTTTGTCTAGTAAACTAGTAAAGTTGACCAGTAAAAAAGGGAACAGGAAGAACATGCTGTTGGAACACTTCTTAATGCAGTGTTTCTTCACCCCATCAATTTTAAGATGTGTTGATTTCAACTTTACCTCTTTTCAAGGTAAAAGAGCCTTGGTGGCGCAGCAGACTAAAGTGCTGTTAAGTAGCACCAGCTGCCTGCAATTACTGCAAGTTCGAATCTCACCAGGCTCAAGGTTGACTCAGCCTTCCATCCTTTCGAGGTAGGTAAAATGAGGACCCGGTTTGTGGGGGCAATAAGCTGACTTTGTATATAAAAGAACACCGCTTAGGGGGGGCTGAAAGCCCTACTAAGCAGGTATATACAAAAGTATGAAGGCTATTGCTTAACGCATTGTAGGCCGCCCTGAGTCTCTGGAGAAGGGTGGCATATAAATCGAACCAATCAATCAATCAATCAATCAATCAACAAATAAATAAATAAATAAATAAATAAACAAACTCCCAGAACTCCCCATGCTGGCTGTTGGTAATGTAACATATATAGGCCTTGTAAAATAATTTCCTTCCCCAACAGATATTGCTTCAAAGTGCAAAGTGCATTTTTTTGCACTTATCATGTATTTATCATGGCTCAAGGCTAGATTAATTATCAATTAGACATAGAACATAGAATAGCAGGAATGGAAGGGACCTTGGAAGTTTTCTAGTCGATCCCCCTGCTCAAACAGGAGACCCTATACCATTTCAGACAAATAGCTGTCCAATCTCTTCTTGAAAGCCTCCAGTGATGGAGAACCCACAACTTCTGGAGGCAAGTCATTCCACTGATTAATTGTTCTCACTGTCAGGGAATTCCTCCTTAGTTCTAGGTTGGATCTCTAATGATCTTCTGCCCGTCAATAGGTTGGAAGGTACCCTGGAAGTCTTCTAGTCCAACCCTTTGCCCAAGGGAGAAATCCTTATACTGTCCCAGTCAAATGATTGTCCAATCTATTCTTGAAGAGCTCCAGGAACAGAGCACTCACAACCTCTAAAGGCCAGCCATTCCGCTGGTTTATTGTTCTCACTATCAAGAAATTCCTCCTTAATTCTCGGTTGTGTCTCTCTTTGACAATCTTCCACCCATTACTCCTTGTCTGCTCTCAAGTGCTTTAGAGAGTAGGTCAACCCTGTCTTCTCTGTGACAGCCCCTCAAGTAGTGGAAGAACTGCTAATGATTCTAGATAATTCTCTTTCAGATATTTGGACCCATAGCCTCCTAGTCTACCCAGCCTCCCTCTGGTCAAAATGGATAACTTCGAGTTTGTGCTTCGGCTGAAAGCCAGTCAGGAGAACCTCTTCCTTTCGATGTGAATTCATCTCCAAGAATCTCACCAAAAGCCATCCTGCGTTGGAAGAACATTATGTATCCACGGAGCTGAAGCAAACAGCTTGAAAATAGGGGTACAATATAAGGCCATGAAATATTCAGTGAGCAATTACAGATGGCCGTAAATCGTTCCCTTTTTTAATATGGTGGAACCAACCTTCGCCATACTTCAGTTATGAAGTTAATGCTCACAGTAAGGGGTCGAGACAGGTAGCTTGGAAGCAGCTCAACGCACAGGACTCGTGATCTCCTGCCTAGCGTTACCAATTTCATTATTTATGTACTTTATTCCATGTCCGTAAGATTATCCTGGCATTTTCCCCTGGTCTAAAACGAATGACTGATTTCCTTGCTTGGTTACATGGAAAGGAAGAGCAGAATGACTTTTAAAAGAGCAAACCTTGTTTCAAATGACCCCTCTCTCTCTCCAAAGAGACACCACCCTCAAGTAGGAGCAGGTACAGGTAGATCTCAGCCATTTGTTTGGTGACTGCTCAAAATTACAACAACGGCTCTGAAATAAGTGACTATGATCGGTCCTCATACTTATGACTGTCACAGCATTCCCATGGCCAAGTGATCAAAATTCAGGCATTTGGCAACATCTGATGACCAGGCCATTCTTGTGTGACCATTCTACTCTTGTCCAGGAGTGCCCAAGGCTGTCAAAAAAGTCAACCATATAATCATAAGTTTTGCTAGCTGGGGAACTCTGGGAATTGAAGTCCACGCATCTTTAAAGTTGCCAAGGTTGAGAAACACGTCCCTACTCCTTTTTAATGAGCAAAAAAGGAGCAGGGACCTGATCACAAAGCAGCGGCTGCCATTTTGACTTTTTTGCCTCCCTTGGCAGATGCCCCTCATTGAGCCCACATTCTGCTGAGATAAGTGCCTTCACACGGTGACTTCAGGAATCAAGGATGTCTCTCTGCAGTCCACTAAAAGATCTGCTTGCAATTTTGGTGCCCTCTTAACGGCTCCTGCTGGTTAATTCCTGGAGCTGAGTCAGCTTCTCCGCAGTCACACCTGTGCAACTTTGCAGTGACTTGAAAATTCTTCCTTGCAGCAAATGACTCCAGCAAGAGCCATAGAAAATACAGTTAATGTGGGAAAAAATCGAGTTTCCCTTAATTAAGTAGTTTTGTAATTAGCACTTGAGAGATGAGTTATGCGACAATGGCAGAGTTGGCATCCAGCCATCGTGGGGAATCACCAGCAATGGGGAAATTGTAACAAGCCGAGCTGGATTGAATGCACATTGTCTTTGAGCAGATATTCCCAATCTATACTAGCCATGAGGAAGGTTATGGGACAATTCACCACAGCCAACCCTCCGCGACCATCTTGCCATGGCCATCTCATACTGTGGCCAACTCGCCGTGGGACAATTCCACTCAGGATAACTCAGTGGGATACATGTTATCCGCCACTATGTTGAAGAAACAATGGTGGATAACATTTATTGTGTGTTGAGTTATCCTACATGGAATTGTCCCTTGTGAGTTGTCCAAAGGGGAGATGGCAGTGGCCAGTTGGCCATGGCAAATTGTCCCATTCCACACAAGGAATGACTTCACCTTCTGCCTGCTGCTTCTCCCATGACTGACTGCCCTGGGCAGATGATCTAGCCATCGAAAGTTCAGGGATGGACTCTTGGTGGGAGTCTGTCAGGAAATTGTGCAGCAGGTATCCAAATGAAGTCAGAGATTCTGACACAAACTTTTATTTTTATAGAAATAAATATATTTAACTCCTCTACGGTATTTACCTTAGACAAGATAGCCAGGCACATCACTACATCATGAGGTAACTCATGAGGTAAATCACAGAACAGCCTACAGAGCACACATAGAAGAAAAAAAGGCGGGAAAAAAGGGAAACACCCCACTTACACCCAACATCCAATCATAGATTGCCTCATGCAGGAGTCTGCACTCTCCAACCAATCAACTACCACTGTATGTTCTGGCCCATTGTAATTATGAGCGGTTACTAAACAAATGGTTGAGGTCTACCGGTACTTATTCCTACTTGAGGGTGGTGTCTCTTTGGGTAGAGAGAGGTCATTTGAAACCAGGGACTCTGTTAAGGTATTTAATTTAATAGCTGGAACATATTAAATTAAATACCTGGTTTCAAATGACCTCTCTCTCTCTCCAAAGAGAGACCACCCTCAAGTAAGAACAAGTACCGGTAGACCTCAGCCATTTGTTTGGTGACTGCTCAAAATTACAACGGGTCTGAAATTAGTGATATGATCAGTCCTCACACTTATGACTGTCACAGCATCCCCATGGCCAAGTGATCAAAATTCAGGCATTTGGCAACAAGCATACACTTACGATGAGCGTGGCTCGTTTCCAACCAGCAAAGTCAATGGAAGAAATCAGATTCGCTTTACAGCTGCAGATTCGCTTAACAACCATGGCAAAAAAAGGTTGCAAAATTGAGTATGACTCCCTTAACAACTGCCTTGCTTAGGAATGGAAATTGTGGTTCCCTCTTGTTGTCATAAGTCAAGGACTACCTGTATCCTTCCATAGTCTCAGAATTAACTTCTCTGTCTGCAAATGCTCTCTTTGACTTTAATTGGAAAAAGAGGCACACCTCCAATGCAGATTGATGCTGGTTAAATATCCTTTGGCACAAGACAGTGATGTGAGAATTAGGTATTTAGCAGAGTGATGGCATCGGGGAGGGGGGGGAACTGTCTTTATGTTTATTTCTCCCCCCTCCTCTTCCTCTTCCTCTTCCTTTCCCTTTCCTTTCCACTGCACACATATCCTTTTGCAATGAAACAGTCCCTGCAGAGTCTCTCTAAAAAGTCCATAACACCATCAGATTTGTTGGCTAGAGGTTAAAGTTTTCATTAGGCCAGGATTGGTTTTCTAAACTGTTGTTGTTGTTGTCATTGTCGTCATCATCATTAAACAATGGCTGTCTCTGATTCTTTGCATTCTGATCATCTGCCAGTTTCTACGTTGGCAACGGCTGGCTTCTGCTCGGCTCCTGGGAGTGAGACAGCATCACTCATCAGTGTTCTGGATTTTGTACAACCTTAACGTTACTTAAACGAATGTTGAATGTTTGCGTGCATTGTTAGCAATTGGTGATAGATGCCTTTGGGGGAACCACACATTCAATAACAACACTTCCCAATCTCTCTCTCTCTCTCTCTCTCTCTCTGCCTGCTCCCCCTCCCCAAAAAATAGACGAAAAGGGTTTTTTTTAATGGGAGGCGACATAACTGCTTGCAATTTGGCTATTCATTGTGTCTTTGGCATTTTATGTACTGCATTAGCTCAGGCAATTTCATGCATATGGATATAATGCATTAAGTGGAGGCATTTAAATATAGTGAAACTAATTTTATGATGATTAGTTGAAGGAAATCATTGCACTGCTATCATCTATATAGGAGCCAATTTGCATGAAAATGCCCAAAGTTGCTATGCCAACATTTTCGGCGCTGCCGGTCGGGGTCGTCTTCGTGTCAGGACTTTGTATTAAAAATCGGTCTCCAGTGCCGAGTCTTTTAATTCATTGCAGGCTTTAGGCCATTTGCTCACAAAACGCTTGCAGTAAAACAAATGAATAGCTAAGATACTCATTTGCATGATTCCCATTTCCGAACCATTCCCCTGAAATTAAAGGAAGCCTGCGACTTTGGTGGAGAAGACGGATGGGCAGATGAACCAGGCAATTAATATTTTTTTCGGCACTCTCTTTTAAAGCCCTCCAAAGACGGGAGCAACACATGCTGCCTTCCAGACAAATTGGGTCCCACCACACTTGCAGCCTTCGCCGTGGCAGCAGCTCGCTCCCCCTCTCTTCCCCTTTATTGTCTCACTTACATTATCCAGTAATTAAAACTATTTACCATTCCTACTTATCTGCCATCTGCTGCTATTGAGGCGTCCTGCTCTCTCTATAAAGCCATCTTCAAAGCAACAAGGAAAAGAGCAGATTCAAACACAATTGGGACAGGATGGGGAGGATGGGGAGGATGGAGGGGGGGCGGTCAGAAAGAGACAGCCCTGTTCCTTGCAGAGGCTGGGAAGGAGAGGCAGGAGGCCAGCTGGCTGATGCTGCCAAAGGACAAGGATGACGGACGCCAGAGGCCTCTGTTGGCTCCAGGCGGCTGGGCAACATCCTTTGACTCCCACTTTAATGGGGTTCCTCAAGGGACAGAAACCCAGAAATCTCTTTTGTAACTTGTGTTTAGGCCCCCACTCTGTGCCACACTCTGCCAAGAAGGTTTAGAAAGGCCAACTCCAATTCAACAAATAATTCCATCTAATGTTGTGTAGGCATCTCTTCTGGGCGTCCTTTCAGCAATGCAACATGGTATGTATGAGCATGCAAAATAGAGACCCTTGCAAACGTCATGCATCTCAAGAAGATAAGTGAAGAAAAGCTGGATTGAGTCAGGCTCAATTTGGTCTCTTCCTTTTAGTGCCAATTTGGTAGAATAGAATAGAGCAGAGGTCTTCAAACTCGACAGCTTTAAGACTTGTGGACTTCAACTCCCAGAATTCTCCAGCCAGCATAGCTGGCTGGAGAATTCTGGAAGTTGAAGTCCACAAGTCTTAAAGCTGTCGAGTTTGAAGACCTCTGGAATAGAGTCATATTCTAATCTATAGAGTTATATAAAACTCTCTTTTGCAACCATGTAATCCCTTAATTTAGGGGCAGAGTTAGAGCGACTGGATGGAGCTGAGCATTTACTGGCCAGATGCCCTTCCTGATGCCTACATAGAGTTCGCAGCAGATTTTTTTTCCTTTGCACTCTAAGAGAGAAACACCTGCCACTATCTAGGATTAAACCACCATCCTACTCATCATGGTGTTTCAGGTAGTTGTCACATATATATTGTCACATTCTATATATTCTATTCATATTCAATTCTCTTCTTTGGAATAGAGTCAGAATAGGCTATTGGTTCTTCTGTGACAGGACCTTCAATACACAGCATCTTAGGGTCTTTTTAAACATACCTTTGGATTAATTCTTTCACTCTTTGCCAGTCTGGAATTGGGACTGCAAGTACAGGAGCTACAACTCCCAGAATTCCCAGGCTCAGCCGTGCATTCTAGAAATTGCAGCTGGAGTGAAATCTACTTACCTTCCTTACTGGTTTGGAAGTGCATGCGCCGTGCGCATCACAGGCGCGTGCAGACTTTCTGCACCTGCGCAAAACCTTCTGAGCATGTGCAGAAGGTAAAAAAACTCATTACTTCCTGGTTAAAACCAGGAAATAATGACACCTGGCCGGGTGGGCGAAGCTCTGTTCCGCCGTCGTTACCGGATTGCCGAACCAGTGGCCAAGATCACTACCAGATCGGGCAATCCGGTCCGATCTGGGAGCATTTCACCTCTGAATTGCAGTCTCTGGCTAGAGATGTAGTCTTCTGGCTAGAGATAGCCAGATAGGTAAGGCTACAGTAGATACTTGCACACCCAGAAGCAACACCTATGCACAAAGAGCCTATCTACTGGTTTTCAGAAGGACTCCCAGGAGGTGTGATGGGAAACTAAATGTTGGAATTTTGCTCAGCTTTCACAAGGCTCAGTAAGAGCCAAGCAGACGAAGCTCTTTCCTGCTCCAGGAAGAGCCTCAGAACTGCAGTCGTGATGGCTCCTGTCTTTGGATTGCCACCTCTCGGTTGCAAAAATCCCATCCAGACGTGATGGCCATAAGGATTGCAACCATCTCATGATCTCTTGGAGTTTAGCAATCCAGAGTTGGGTGCCCTGCAATGCCATCTTTTGTTACAGAAATCCAAGCCCCCTCAGGTGAGTTGTTTCAGGTAGTTGTCGTATGCAGGCAAGGCTGGCTTCACCCCTGCTTTCTCCAAAAGCTCATCATAGAAAGACCCGGCATCCTTTGACAATCTAGTGGCTGGTCATTGGGGGAGGACTTAATCATTGCCTCATCTGCCTGCAGCATTTTCATTCTCTTTCCTTTTGTCAAGGAGCCAGAAAAGTAATCCTGGTCTTTGGGTCACCTTTTCCACTTTGGGTTGAGATGCTATTTCAAAATGGAGGACCAAGGAGAGCAAAAGGACATTTACAGTGCTGTAATGATGACAAATGAGTGATGACAGTTAGCCTTTGGTTGAAATGATGCCTTTGTCTTGGTTTAATTTTTAATTCTTCCATCATTGGTCACTGCAAGGAGAACAAGAGTTCTGCTGAGCTTCGACGCCACTTCTAATTCCTCCAGAAGTCCGGAAAGTTTCTCAAAGTTTACCTCCGCTCCAAGCTTCATCATCATGCTCAGAAGGACCAGAGGGCTGCTGGCCTTTTCACTCCTTGCCATTTATGGGGGTCTTCCAAATTTAAACATTTGAAGAAAACATTTAAGGGGAGGGGAAACAATTCTCCAGAAGATGTTTTTGCTGTCAATCGTGCAGTAATGTAAACTAGATGCAGCTAGTCCTTGAGTTTCGACCATAATTGAGCCTGGCAATTATAGTCGTAAGTCATGAAGATTGTGGCCAGACCCAATTTTACTATCTTTTTTTCAGTGGTGGTTAAGGGAACCCAGTGGTCATTAAGCAGACCCATTGTTCACTATGGTCTGGTTTTGGCTAGAAACCAGAAGTAAACACTGGTTTCTGGGAAAACCGTTGTAAATCACAGACATGTGACCAAAGGGCACTGAAATAACTAAAAATGGGGAGCAGCTGCCGAGCACCCAAAATGCAGTCACGTGACTGTGGGGCAGGGGCATCATCGGAACTACAAAACTGGATCGTAAGTCCCCATTGAGGGGGGAGGGGTCCATCGTAACTTTGAATGGTCACTAAGCAACCAGTCATAGGTTGAATGGGTTTATCAATAAATTTATCTATTGTTTGACTACGTTGCAGAGACCCTGAAAAGTCCCTGGTTGAAGGTCAGTGACGATTCTCAGCCATTCAGGTAAAGTTGTCTAAAAGGTTGAGTCACAGCACAACTGGACTTCTTTTTACTTAAAAGAATAACAGAGTTGGAAGGGACCTTGGAGGTCTTCTAGTCCAACCCCCTGCACAAGTAGAAGACCCTAGACCATTTCAGAGAGATGGTTGTCCACTTTCTTCTTTAAAAGCCTCCAGTGATGGAGCACCCACAACTTCTGAAGGCCAGCTTTTCCACTGGTTGATTGTTCTCAGTTTTAGAAAATTTCTCCTTAGTTCTAGGTTGCTTCTCTCTTTGATCAGTTTCCATTCACTGTATCTTGTCTTGCCTTCTGGTGCTTTGGAACATAGGTTGGTCCCCCCCCCTCCCCCTCTTCTTTGTGGCAGCCCCTCAAATACTGGTTATTTATTAATATTTATTAACATATTAAATTAATTATTATAATTAATATAATATATTAATAATGTAAATATTTCTTCTCTGGTGGAAGGTTGGACAAGAAATATAGGGTAAGAGCTGGCACTTGTGGGTCTCATATCCCTTGGAGGCAGGTGGGATTTTCAGGACAGCAATGCCACTGTGTGTTTTTTTAATTTGTGCCCCAAATGGAAAAAAAAAATATTTGCCAGGATGTCGAGAGGCATTAAGCACCCCTTATGAGCTGCTTTGACAAACGGTAGCCACGGGGAGGGAAAACCTTAACCTAAGGATCCCATTTAAAGTAAACTATGAGAATTATATATAAAAGAAGGTCTTTTAGGTAGGAACTGAGGAGCAAATGATTTTTGGTCTCTGTGGGGACAAATGAGCCATAACAAGCGCTCAATTCTACATGCATATAATATTACCCTATGGTTCAAAAAAAAAGAGGCTTTTAAATCACATAAATGCAGTTATGGGCCATTGTACAAAATAAACATTTCACTGTGCTCTGGACTGGGTGTTTTGGGGTTGTTGGCTTTTTTTTTTTTAGTTCTTTGATGGAAAGTGAGGTTTTATTGCTCTGTAAATTAAAGCTGCTTTTTTGATTTGATTGAACTAAATTAAGCCTTCTCCGTTTTGGAAAATGACAATTACCAGGACATATTTTTGGCTGTTCTGCAAATGGATTGGTACCCTTTTAACAATCCACCAAAGCTTCATTGAGGATTTCAATACCTATTTTAATTAAAACAAAAGCCTACGTAACAATAATGTCTGCCTTTAAAGAGAGAGGAGAGAAAATGCTTGTTGTTTTAAATCAGCTTTAATATGTCTTAAGGAGTGGGTGATGGATACGCCAAGCATCGGATTCTGACAATATATTTGGCGATTCTGGATGCTTTCAGAATTTCCTTATTACATCGCTGACAGCCGTTCAGTGAATTCTAGCTCTTTTTTAAAAAATAGCAATTCTCCGGCAGAAATTATTCTTTCGTACATTAGAGGGGGCCCAAAAATTATGCTCCTTTGGTTACAGCTGGCCAGTGCTCTTGGCCTTATGACAGGTAGTCCTCGACTTACAACAGTTCATTTAGTGACCATTTGAAGTTACAAAGGAACTGAAAAAAGTGACTTATGACCATTTTTCACACTTATGACCATTGCAGCATCCCCACGGCCACGTGATCAAAATTCAGACGCTGGACAACTGACTCATATTTATGACGGTTGCAGTGTCCCAGAGTCATGTGACCTCCTTTTGCGACCTTTTGACAAGCAAAATCGATAGGGAAGCCAGATTCACTGAAGAGCCGTGTTACTAACTTAACAACTGCAGTGATTCACTTAACAACTTGGCAAGAAAGGTTATAAAACGATGCAAAGCTCACTTAACAACTGTCTCGCTTAGCAACAGAAATTTTCGGGCTCAATTGTGGTTGTAAGTCGAGGACTTCCTGTATTCTTATGGTTGGTCACACAGTCAGCCAGTTGTTTAGATTGGATTTGGCACTTTTGTCCGCCTATTGAGTTTTTCCCCAGGACCTGGAACAGGCAGATGTCATTGTTGGATGGGGTTCATACAATTAAAAGGCTGGTAGGGACCATGGAGGTCTTCTAGTCCAACCCCCTGCCCAAGTTAAAGGTATCATCATAGGATGTAAGTTGTTTTAAATAAAGCCGCCTTTTGCAATTGACCAATGGAGGTCTTGTCAATGTCGATGATCTTGGCAAGTGTTGCTTCAGATATTTGGAGATGGCACTATTGCTATTGATATGATCTTATTATTATGGTTCATCACATGGTCAGCCAGATGTTTAGACTGGATGTGGCATTTTTGTACATCTTCCCAAGGCCCTGAAATAGGCAGATTTTTTTTGTTTGATAGTGCTAAAGGAATTGTCTCAGGATGTAAACTCTTCCAAGTAAAGCTGCCTTTTGCAACTGACCACTGGTGATTTTGTCAATGCCAAGGGAGTTTAAGTGGTGATCCAGATGTTTGGGGATTGCACCCAAGGTACCTATCACTATCGATACTACTTTTATTTTCTTTTGCCACAGTCCTTCCATTTGCAGGACTTTGTTCTCTGGTTCCTTCTCTTCTATTCTGTTGTCTCCATATATTGTCACATCCACCATCCGGACTTTTTGTTTTTCTTATTGACAATTGTTGTGTCTGGGGTGTTGTGTGGCAGGTGCTTGTCTGGTTGAATTCCAAAGTCCCAGGTAATTTAGCAGCTTTATCTGTTTATTATTGTCATGGTCATCATCATCATTGTCATTATCATCCAGCAGACCAGATCAAGTTTCTCACATTACAATAAGACAAAAATTTGGACCAAAGGCTTATTTCCCATTAAAGATGGTAATCAGATTGTAGGGCATCCACTGGAGCAGAGTCAAAAAAGCGACAATGATCATCATCTTCTTTAATGACCCCATAATTCCTTGCGGGGTGGAGTCCAGGCAACTGAATGGAGCTGAGTGTTTACTGGCCGGATGCCCTTCCTATCGCCAATGTGGAGTTTTGTTCATCAGATATATTCTCAGTGTTTCCAGAGGAAGAAATAACTGCCTCTACCTAGGATTAAACTCACAGCCTCCTGATTGTGAGGCGAGAGCTCCACATCTAGGCCACCGCACCATTCCTGACTTTCCACTCAGTAATGTCACAAAATGTGGTAGCAATTCCACTCATGGGTCAACCTTATTTCCTTTGTTCTTCTGTAAGCAAACTGCCTCTATTGACTTGCTGGAAGTATCCCAGTGCCGAAGAAACCCTCCATCAAGGAACTAAATGACTTCAGACCGGTTGCTGTAACATCTGTAGTTACAAAGACCTTTGAAAGACTAGTGCGCGGCCACCTGAGAACAATCACAGATCCGCTGTTAGACCCCTTGCAATTTGCCTACCGAGCAAATAGATCAACAGATGATGCTGTTAATATGACTCTGCACTACATCCTACAACATTTTGAATCTCCAAAGACCTGTGCAAGAGTCCTCTTTGTAGACTTCAGCTCAGCATTCAATACCATCATTCCAGATATTCTTCTAATGAAACCAGGGATGGGTTCTAAATTTTTTTACTACCGGTTCTGTGGGCGTGGCTTATTTTGTGGGTGTGGCTTGGGGGTTCATGTGACTAGATGGGCGTGGCTAGCTGGTCAGAGTCATTTCTGGAAGGTCCTCACACTTACGACCAGTCCTCGCACTTACGACCCGACTCATTTGTTTGCTTTTAACACTGATCAGCTGTAGGACGGCCCTTTGAATAAATAGGTTTTTTCCCTCTAGTCATCAGCTGGGACTCAGGAGGCAGCAATAGATTGGGGGTGGGACCAAATAAAAGGTAAGAATAACGTGGGTGGGAGGGTGGGAGGGCGGGGGGGGGGAGAACCGGTTCGGTGACATCATATCGTCACCGCTACCGGCTTGGCTGAGCCGGACCGAACCGGGAGGAACCCACCACTGAATTAAACTAAATCAGCTAACTGTACCTGATCACACTTGTAAATGGATCATAAGCTTCCTAACAGACAGGAAGCAACAGGCAAAATCACATCAGATACCTGCACAATTAGCACAAGAGCCCCCAGGGCTGTGTGTTCTCTCCACTACTCTTCTCTCTATACACCAAAGATTCCTCTGTTAAAATACTGAAGTTTGCAGATGATACAACAGTGATTGGTCTCATTCAAGACAACAATGAATCTGCATACAGACAGGAGGTTGAACAACTGGCCTTGTGGTGCAACCAGAACAATCTTGAACTAAATACACTCAAAACTGTAGAAATGGTGGTGGATTTTAGAAGAAAACCTCCTATACTACCACCTCTTACAATACTAGACAACACAGTATCAACAGTAGAGTCCTTCAGGTTTCTAGGTTCTATCATATCTCAAGGCTTAAAATGGACACCTAACATCAAAAACGTCATCAAAAAAGCACAACAAAGAATGTTCTTTCTGGGCCAACTCAGGAAGCTCAAACTGCCCAAAGAGCTGCTGATTCAGTTCTGGAGAGGAATTATTGACTCTGGCATCTGCACCTCCATAATTGTCTGGTTTGGCTCTGCAACCCAACAAGACAGACACAGACTTTAGAGGATAATTAGAATTGGAGAAAAAACAATGGCTACCATCCTGCCTTCCATGGAGGACCTGTATACTGCATGAGTCAAAAAGAGGGCTGTGAAAATATCTACAGACCCCTCGCATCCTGGACGTAAATTGTTTCAACTCCTACCCTCAAAATGACCCTATAGAGCACTGCACACCAGAACAACTAGACACAAGGACAGTTTTTTCCCAAACGCCATCACTCTGCTAAACAAATAATTCCCTCAACACTGTCAAATTCTTTACTAAATCTGCACTACTATTAATCTTCTCATCGTTCCCATCACATCGTTCCCATCACTTATTACTATAGCCATTTTGCTTGTATCTTTCAATTTATATTGTCTTTACTTGTTTCCTAGTACGATTTGATATCTTATTAGTAACCTTGACTATCACTAAGTGTTGTATCTTTTTATTCTCGATGGATGTGTTTTATTCTCCTTATGTACACTGAGAGCGTATGCACCAAAGACAAATTCCTTGTGTGTCCAATCACACTTGGCCAATAAAGAATTCTATTCTATTCTAACCTTGCTGAATGTAATGAACCAAGCTTGGAGCATTCCTGAATGAGGGATTTCGTGACTGAGCCCAACAAAGCACAGTTAAACCTGGTTATCCAATTGATCTCATCGTTCCCATCACCCATCTCCTCCCACTTATGACTGTATGACTGTAACCTTGTTGCTGGTATCCTTACAATTTATATTGATATTGTTTCCTGATTGCTTATTTGTACCCTATGACTGTCATGAAGTGTTGTACCTTACGATTCTTGATGAACGTATCTTTTATTTTATGTACACTGAGAGCATATGCACCAAGACAAATTCTTTGTGTGTCCAATCACACTTGGCCAATAAAAATTCTATTCTATTCTATTGATGGCTGTGTCTCACAAAATGCACTGAATGACAGGGTAACCAATTAGATGAGGGTTGACACAACATGCAAAGCTCCTCAAAATTAATTAGCATTAACCCAAACTTTGTGAGCTGAGAGCTCCACCTCTAGGCCAATTGCACTACTCCAAAAAAGTGACAATGATGCCACCTGTAAAAAGGGGCAAGGTTTTGTCTGCCACCTTGATTGTTGCCACCTTTGCTTCTTGCACACAAAACCACATGGCTCTTCCTGTTTCGATGCCTGATATTGCCATTCCCTTTGCAATAAAACCAACTGATAGGAAAATTAACTCTTCTTCTCTCCTTGTTCTCCTGCTGGGATCATTCCTGGCAGCTCTTCTCCCTCTGACATGGACTCCTGCCAGCCACAGCGGTTTAGCAGACAACCGATGGCGCTCCATCTAAAAAGCATGAAAGGCCAGTTGTGATATCTGGTTGATCTAGTTGTGCCTAAATTTTTTTCACATTTATGACCATTGCAGCATCCCCATGGTCACCTGATCAAAATTTGGATGCATGGCAACTGGTTTAACAGATTAACAGAGTTGGAAGGAACCTTGTAGGTCATCTAGTCCAAACCCCCACCCAAGCAGGAAATCCTACACCATTTCTGACAAAATGGCAGCCCAATTTCTTCTTGAAAGCCTCCAGTGATGAAGCTCCCACAACTTCTGAAGGCAACTTCTGTTCTGTTGGTTGATTATTTTCACTGTCAGAAAATTTCTCCTTATTTCCAGGTTGAATCTCTCCTTGATCAGTTTCCATCCATTGTTCCTTGCCTGGCCTTCAGGTGCCTTGGAAAATAGCTTGACCCCCTTCTTTCTGTGGCAGCCCCTCAAATATTGGAAGACTGTATCATGTCTCCCCTGGTCCTTCTCTTCACTAGACTAGCCAGCCCAGTTCCTGCAACCGATCATTGTATGTTTTAGCCTCTAGTTCCCTAATCATCCTGGTTAAAGTCACTGATTAACCCAATCAGAAAGACCAATGCTAATAAGGAAACTCAAATCTAATAATTTGTTAAAGTAGACCTCTTTTTCTCCAGAAGCTTAAGGAGGCTTCCCTGTCCTATTTTTCTTCCTAAAGTACCAGTATGAGAGAGGGGCCCGTATTCATTTGAGTAGCTGCTATGGATGGCTCTGGGTTTGAAGCTTCATTCTTGGCTCATGCCCAACAAAAGCTGCTGTTACTGCAGGAACAGAGCTTCATAGCTTAGGAGATGTCTAAATTCAGTGAGAAACACATTATTTAAATGACCAGTGGTCCTGTCCAGTCACCACATCTTCCTCCTACTTCAGAAGTCCTTTGGGGCAATGAGAGTGCCAGGTTGGCCTACAATTTTACTCTGCTGTCCACCTAAACTCTTTTAGAAGCCCAAGGAAAGAAAACAAATGTTCTGAGGCAGAATTTCCAACCAGGCAAAAACCGAAGGACCTATTTCTACTGACCCATTTCTCTCTCAGATACAGTCAGAGCCAGATGGACTTGGCTGGGCAGATGGGAGACCAGAGAGGAAGTGGATGGAGGTGGATGTACTCCAGGAGCACTCTAAGGCCCATCTGTCTTTCCACTTGCATACTCATGGTCTGGCTTCTCTTTGTCCTGCGGTTACTCAAACTCAGTGCTGTCAGATCACAACAATGGCTTCAACAGACAAGCAAGCTTCCATGAATCCTGGATTATTGATGGGGAAGGCGAGAAGATCTACAAAGTTATCAGCTGTCTCTTACACCAAACACAGGATACTTACCTCAAGGCATCCACCCGACACAGGTTGTCCATCAGGTTTTTCAAGCACTTATCTCTTTGGAGATCTATTTGTAGATTCTGTTTCAGACTTACTGTCTTTTTTGGTTTCCCTTGAGCAATGCTACTGGAGGACAAAGCATCTAGGGAAAATTAATCCATGGGATTTTTGCCAGGCTGGACATTAATAAAGCAGGCTAGAAAAGATTCAGATCACAAAATCACCTTGCACAGTTGATCACAGCTGATCAGCAATTAGCCAGGTGGGCCAAAAAAAAATCAAGATGGCAGCTACAAGGGTACAATCAAATCTCCAGACATGTGAGTTGCATCAAAACCAGGCAGAGCTTTGATTTTACCTCAGGAAATAATGCACCTCAGAAGGAGGGAGATGACAACATCTTATTTGTGCCACTTCAAAAGACAGATAACATGCAGGAAGTGAAGTCTGCAGCCATTGGTATGTCCAAAAAAGTCTAGTCTTTGACTGAGAGTGCCATCTTGATTTTTTGACCCTCTGCTCTTGCCTCCTGCTTTTCGTGCAGCAAAAGGCATAACTTACTCTCTCAGGTTCTAAAACCACAGGTGTTGTGCACCAGAGGTGGGTTTCAGCAGGTTCTGACCAGTTCTGGAGAACCAGTAGCGGAAATTTTGAGTAGTTCAGAGAACCAGTAGTAAACATTCTGACTGGCCCCATTCCCATCTATTCTCTGTCTCCTGAGTCCCAGCTGATCGGGAGGAAATGGGTATTTTGCAGTAACCTTCCCCTGGAGTGGGGAGGGAATGGAGATTTTACAGTATCCTTCCCATGCCACGCCCACCAAGCCACACCCACAGAACCGGTAGTAAAAAATTTTGAAACCCACCACTGTTGTGCACCCTGGGCTGCAGCTACAATGCTCAAAATCCTCAACCACTACAAAGTTGTCTACAGTTACTGTGCATTTAGGGAGTTTCTGTAGGCTTCATGGAGATCTCCAATGGGGCAAAACTGATCTGGGAGAGTGTTTGTCAACCTCAGCACCTTTAAGCTGAGAGGACTTCAACTCCCAGAATTCCCCAGCTAGCATGCTGCCCAGGGAATTCTGGGAGTTGAAGTCCAGCTGCCAAGGTTGAAGAACAGCGGTTTAATCTAAGTGGGTTAGATTCCTGTGCATAACTACCATAGACTAACATGCTTCTCCTCCTGCAATTGTCTATTCGATGTCTGGGAATCCTACCTACACCTTACCAGTCCTCCAAGATTCAGAAAGACAAGATATTCAAGACCACTAAAAACATGGTTAAAGAGTAGGCTCTGTCAGATATAATACTCCTGTAATAACCCACTCAGATTAGACCAATGTTCTTCAATCTTAACAACTCAAAAATGTGGGTGGACTTCAACTCCCAGAATTCCCCAGGCAATTCTGGGAATTGAAGTCCACTCAGCTTAAAGGTGCCAAACACTGCTCTAGAGCAGGGGTCTCCAACCTTGACAACTTTACGACTTGTGGACTTCAACTCCCAGAATTCCTCAGTCAGCATGCGCTGACTGAGGAATTCTGGGAGTTGAAGTCCACAAGTCGTAAAGTTACCAAGGTTGGAGACCCCTGCTCTAGAGTATGGTGACGACTCTCACCCAACTGAGGGCCCAAAAGCATAATGACGAAGAAAGCGAGCCCTATTTTCTTTCCACCATCGCTCTCCTAGGGCCGATGCTGAGTGAGCTTCTCAGGTAGCCAAGGAATCCCATCAAAACTCATTAAATTATTTCCAAATATCCTTTCAAGATGTGGAACTCCTTTACATCTCAAAGATGACAGAAACCCCCCCCAGGCTTGTTATTAAATTAGAGCTATCAGTATCTCAGCAGGATGCAAAGCTTCACCCTCCTTCTCTGCTTCCCCTCAGAAAGAGTTTCCAGTTTGAAGCCCGAATCCTCCCACTCCAAAGTTTTTCTGCTTCTTTGATTTGTTTTGCACCTCTCTATTAAATAACTAATTATTTAACATCTTTTAAAGCAGGCAGGACACAAATGGCTGCTTTTAATAATATAGAAGCCCATTAGCTTCATTTACTGTTAATGTTAAAATAAACATGAGGCAATTTAGATATACTATTCCAATTTCACGGAAACTTTGATGTTTTTCTTCTTCCAGTCACATAATTAAAGGAAAAAACTACTAATGATATTAAGTTTGTACAGTGTTAATGACAGAAGGAAGGCAGAGTAGAAATTGCAGCCATTAATATGAAAAAATAAAATATTTAACATGGGAGATGGATGAAAGCAATTTTAATAAACTAAAATGAAGAAAATTAATTTTGGAAACTTTCATTGTTTGTTACATTCTCCCATTTGGTGACAAATCTTGTGTGTTTTTCCTGCTCGGGGTTATTTATTGATGACCGGAAGACGCATCTTTAATGTTCTGTATTTATGTTCACAACTAAACTCCTTTCTATTCTGACTGCAGAAGGTGGATGAAAAACCTTATCCAGATGTGACTTTCTGTAGGATGTTGACATGGGAGTCCCTTCTGCATGGTGGACACTCCTAAGATGATGTCAAATGCCCAGGCCAAAGTTTAACATGCTCAGTCATGTCTGTCCCTCTCAACAGGAAGGTGAGTAAAGTTTAAAACAAAAATGTGCCACCTAAAAGGGTCAGCTAATGCAGTGGTTCTCAACCTTGAGCCCTTAAAAATGTGTGTCCTTCAACTCTCAGAATTTCCCAGGCAGCGTGACTGACTGAGGAATTCTGGGCACTCTTCCACACATTTTCCAATGACTATGGCTGCAAAACACTAAAATAATGTCAAAATAAGGCCACCAATGTGAATCTAATTATGGTTAAATGGATTCATTCTCTTTCTGAGGTTTATATGTCACCCTAAACCGAGCTCGCAAGTGGAAGTGTCTGCAGGGCTTAAAAACTTGATAAGTCAGACACAACTAGGAAATTGAAGCCCCTGCCCTTCAAAGAGGATGGTCAAAATCAGTGGTGGAATTCAAATTTTTTCACTACCGGTTCTGTGGGCGTGGCTTGGTGGGCGTGGCAGGGGAAGGATATTGCAAAATCTTCTTTCCCACCCCACTCTGGGGCCAGCCAGAGGTGGTATTTGCCAGTTCTCCAAACTGCTCAAAATTTCTGCTACCGGTTCTCCAGAACCTGTCAAAACCTGCTGAATAGCACCCCTGGTCAAAATATGTTTGACCATGGTGGCCACAAACATGTTGGTGCACACAGAAAAGTGGGTGGGGCTTTGATTGCATGGTTAAGGCTGTTACCTGAAATTTTTAAGACCCCGGCAGCCTCCCTTAGTGATTTGTTGAGATCCGTAGAATCGTTGCTTTGTAAAGTGTCCAATTTTTGTTTATTTAATAAAAAACCATAGACAAGCAGTGAGGTAAGAAATTAAACGAAAACAAAACAAACAGTAACAGAGATGGAAGGGACCTTGGAGGTCATCTAGTCCAACCCCCTACTCACGCAGGAGACCTATGCTAGGGATTCGAACCGCCGAACTGCCAGCCTTTCTGATCAACAAGTTCAATATCTTAGCCACTGAGCCACCTAGCCAGAAACACCACTAATAATTTTAAGGGAATCCTCTAAAAGAGCTCAGGGTGCAGAATTTAAAATGAATTTAAAATTTAAAAAGCCGCCAGCCACATCACCCAGGGAAACTGCATAAAATGTCAAAAAAAGATAAAGTGTTCTTCAAGACAATCTCACTCGTGTCTATGGACAGGTCCATGATGTCTTCTTGGCAATGGACTTGCAATTTTCAACATCCCAATTTAGGTTAAGGAGTAGGATATCCTGGTGGTCTCTTTTCCATATCCTAATCAGGTCACCTTGCTTAACTTTTAAGATCAACCCAAGGCAACCATAAGGTTTGTTTCATAGGTTGCCAGTTTGGGCAAAAGGAAAAAAAGGAAAGTTCATAGAGGCCTCAAGTAGCTTTGGGTCTCAGCAAAGGGAAGGCTTTGGAGGAATGGTTCTCCCACCAACTGCTGTAGGACTTGACTCCCGTAAGGGAGGGTCAAGTGCATGTGGGAAAGGTGTATTAATGGGACAAGGGTGCTGTTCCAGGAAACCTTGCCCAAATCAAGGAGGAACGGGAGTGTGTCTCTTTTTGCTCTTGATCGTCTGCCCCTCAAGGCATGTGGAAGCATTACCAGAAGAACAGCTGCTGTCAGTTTAAAATGCAAATTTAATTTTCTTCTCTTAACGATCACTTCGAAGTTGCCTGAAGGCCGGAGACTCAGAAAAATGGAGGTTCAGGTTAAGAAACACAGACACCAGTAAACATACCAGCATTAATTGGCATGTAGGGTTCCCGGTGGGACCCATAAAATGGCCTGGTGCAATTGATATTTTATACCATCAGCAAAATCAGGGCACTGCCCCCCCTCACCCCGTACCCTGATTGGACACTGGTAGGTGGCATCAGGTATGTGTGGTTGCTTTGAACTTTTTGAAGGAACTTCCTCTGGGCATGGAAAAATGGATTGGGTATAGAAATTTAAAAACAAAGGGCTGGAAGGAACTTTGGAGGTCTTCTAGTCCAACCTCTGTCCAAGCAGGAGACCTTATATCCTAGATGTATTCCACTCTATCCCTGAAAACCTCTAGTGTTGACCCACAACTCCAGGAAACAACCTGTTCCATTGATTAGTTGTTCTTAATTCTAGGTTGGGTCTCTCCTGCTAAGCTTCCATCTGGTACTTCTTCTCCTGCCCTCAGGGTATTTTGGAGAAGAGGTCAACCACCTCTTTTCTGTGGTAGAAGTAGAAGAAGACAAGTAGAAGCTGTCATGTCATCTCCTTCACTTCAGTAGATGAGAAGAGAGAATGAACATACCTAGTTCCCTCAACTGTTCGTTGCAAGTTTTAGCTTCCAGACCAGGGGTGAAATGCTACCGGTTCAGACCAGTTCAGGAGAACTGGTAGTAAAAAATGCTACTGGTTCAAGTGAACCGGTATTTCCGATGATCAGCTGTGACACATGATTTATTTTAGCTAGAATTGTCAGATTTCCTGCTTTCTAGTTAATCTAAATCGCGTGGCACAGCGGATTCCCCTCCCCTCGCTGTTCTACTTATCTTTGCAGACTGGAAGGCTTCAAAATGTTCCTTTTTTAGCGCTGCGTGGGCGCACCTCAAGCAAATGCACGCTTGATAGCAGACTCACAGAACCGGTAGCAGACTTCAGAGGATTTAACCGCTGTTCCAGACCCTGAATCATCTTTGTTCTTCTCTGCATTCTTTGTATTTGTATGATATTTATATACTGTAGTTATTTCTGACAAACTTTACTGGACTTTTGCAGTTTAATAGGGAGAGACAAGGTTTTAGAGACAGGCTTATAGAAAACTGGGTGATGTATGGAATGATGAAATGTTTGATTATATTTTTAAGAGATCGTAATAAGTAGTCATTGTGGATTATTCGTGCTGGGGATGAAGGGAGGCGTTCTTTTTCTATTTTTTTTTCTTTTTCTTTTCTTTCTTTGTTCTTTTTCTGCACTTTTTAATTAAAAAAACTTTTATGTATTTCTTTATTCTGTAATTGTGTAAGTTCTCTTTACACAATATAATAATCTTTAATAAAATTATTACAAAAAAAAAAGAAAGAAAGAAAATCCACCAAGCGGAAAAAAATAAGCAGCCAAACCATCTCCCTAATCTGTTAGGATTGGGAATGAGTTTAAGAGCCCACAATCTCCATCCTGGATAGTTTGCATTTTTAATTTGCCGGTATCCATTCAGATCTCCCTTTGATGTACACCTTGCTATACCTGCCAAATGCTAGAAGTGGGGGGAGGAGACAGATAATTCTCAAATGTTCTCAATCAATGTGAAAAGAAGAGTTGTGATAGCCGTCTTCCAATATTTGAGGGGCTGCCGGAAGGAAGAGGGGGTCCACCTATTCTCCAAAGCCCCACAAGGCAAGACAAGAAACAATGGATGGGAACCAATGAAGGAGAGAACTGAGCAGAAACTTTCTAACCATGAGAACAATTAAAGAGTAGAATGGTTTCGCTGCAGAAGTTGTGGGTGCTCCATCATTGGAGGCTTTTAAGAAGAGACTGGACAGTCACCTGTCTGATATGGTATGGGCAGGGTCTCCTACTTGAGCAGGGGTATTCAACTCTATTATTGTTATTTTTTAAAATAAATGTTCAATTTCCTGCCAGTAGATCCTCAACAGGTGGCCAATTATAACCCACCTTGCCTGAGCTTGGATGTTCAGCAGAATCTGACCCAGGCCTGATACCTAAACTTGGAAATTGAAAACAAGAAAAGCAAAATCAAGGTGGCAGCAGCCATTCACTCCTCTAATTCTGACTGTATAATTTCAGGAACTCACCTGGGCTTGAAATTTCCAACAACTTGGAATCTTTGAGCTGCTTGGAGACCGTTTGCGTCTGTGTTCGGGAGATCAAGGGGCAATGGGGGTGATGGAGGTGGCTCCAGATCCTCTCCAACCCACTTCCCTGCACAGTAAATCAGTGCTGTCGATGGAGATTCTCGGTCATCCAGATCATGGTTGTCACAAAGGTGCTTTTTTCAAGAGGCAACTGGACTTTCTCTTTTCTTGAAGGCATTTCGCTTTGCATCCGAGAAGCTTCTTCAGTTCTGACTGAAAGGTGCAGAACTGAAGAAGCTTCTGGGATGAGAAGCGAAACCTCTTCAAGGAAAAACAAAGGAAGTCCAGTTGCCTCTTGGAAAAAGCACCTTTGGGTAAATCAGCATTGATTTACAGCCACAAATCCCCCTTTTAGATCAGCTCTTCTGCCCTGCCCCAAGGACCCCAGGCTCTCCATTTTGCTTTCATGACTTTGTCCCTTTAAATGGCAAATTCATTTATTTACAGGAAGTGATTAATTAATAAAATTATTCACCCTGCTTTTTATTCTCTCCACTATTAATTTGTGTTGCAAAGACAACACTGGTGAGTTAATCGTAGCCTGCTGACAATAGCTAGCAATCAATTTTCCACACTTGAGTGCTGTCGATGAATCACAGGCCCTACCTGGTGGGAGAACCACTGCTGGTACCACTGAGGCATTTCCACGATAATCATGTGGATGGAGGAAGACTATTAGCGAAGCCTCTCAGACAGGCCGGGAGATTGATAGGCTAGCCAAAGGAAACGCATTAAGCAATTTAACTGTCTGGAAATCTGTCTATGATGAACATCTGGAGGTTATCTTATTATCCGTTCAATCTAGCTTGCCCTTAGTTAAGTCTTAACATTTTTAATTTTGCTTAACTTAACAATATATTTATCTCTAGCAGCTCCATCAAAGGCCAGGGAGGTTTTTTTTCCCCAGCCAGCTCTGAAGGTACAACTGCATGGAGTTGGCTTCTGATGGGCAGGAGCAAAAAAGCAGGGTGTTTTGCAAATACAGGATGAGACCACTTTTCAAGGGCCCTAGACAGCTCAGAAGAGAGGCTCTGGGCTAGAAAAAATGCACAAAAGGATCACAAGAAGGCTGTTCTGACCCAGCTTCCCAAACACGACAAACCAGTGGTGAAATCCATTTTTTTTACTACCGGTTCTGTGGCTTGGTGGGCTTGGTTTGATGGGCATGGCAGGGGAAGGATATTGCAAAATCACCATTCCCACCCCACTCTGGGGCCAACCAGAGGTGGTATTCGCCAGTTCTCCAAACTACTCAAAATTTCCGCTACCGGTTCTCCAGAACCTGTCAGAACCTGATGGATTTCACCCCTGCGACAAACCCTCTGTAGTTGAAGCAATGATTCCTTTATTAGGAATGCCGGCAGCCCCAGCAAAAAGTTTCTCTCTCAATGCAGGCTAACAAGTCTGTCAGGCCGGAAGATGAATAGTTGTCTGCCACATCTATTCGTCTCCACCCTCTGCCTTTTATCCCCAGATCTAGGGTGGGGGCTTCGCTAGTAGCGGTGGCTCTTCCTTCCCAAGGATCAGCCCATAGATTTCCACTGCTCTCCTCTCCTCTGCCTTCTGTGCATCCACGCGTCAGGCACTGGACCCAGCTGTTCCTCCTCTTCCTCATCAGCCACCTCCAGACCTGGGGGCTGTTGACTCTCTATCTGAGGGCTGACGGACGGCCCAGGCTCTGTCTCTGTCTCTCTTCCAGCTCCTTTCCCTCTTCCCCCTCAGAGCTCTCAGGTTGCCTTGACGCTGACCCTGATTCCCACACCTCCTCCTCCTCCTCTGATTCGGCTGCTGGAGGGGCTGGCGGCCGACAGGCCACAACAAAGGCATTCAGACTTTATTTGGAAAGAGTGGTCAAGTTTGGGGTAGGGTCCCTCTCTCCTAAGGTTATGAGATGTCCAGCAAAAGGAGGACGCTGACAGTGAGAGAAATTAGTCAATGGATTAGTTTCCCTCCCAGAGTTGTGGATACTCCATCACTGAAGGTTTTCAAGAAAACATTGGACATTCATTTATCTGGGGTGGTATAAGGTCTCCTGCCTTGGCCAGGGGTTGGTCTAGAAGACCTCCAAGATCCCTTCCATCCCTGTGGTTCTATATTTCTATGTTTCCTTTTTGCCCTGATGTTCTCTGTCTGGCAGGCATAGCCTTCAAATCAAGTACCGTCTGGCTTTTTGAGTATCTTCCTGGTGTTGTTTTTGGATTGCTTTCACAAGAGTCGTCATTGAAAATTTGGGTACTGGGACAAATTGTCTGCTTCTTTCTTTTGATTCGTTTGTCGGCAGACTCTACAAATTAAATTTACATGATTTACTTATTTCCCTGATTCCAGCCATTGGTTTCAATCCGGCCCTTTCAGATTTATGATCATGTTAGTCTGCGGATTGAAGGACTTAATAACATACGTTTCGGGGTGTAAAATTTGAAAAGGGTATTGTTGATTCTATACTACCGCTAGCATCTGTTCTTGCAAATAAAGATATGTTGGGGGGGAAATTGCAACTGGAAAACTAGTCTTCCTGATGTTGGAAAAAGTAATTGGATAATGGATGGGCAGTATCTAAATTTAACAAATAAAAAAAACAAAATAAATAAATAAATTACATTTGTAGGCTAAGTAGCTTTTATTTTGCAGTTTTTCACTGTAACTTTTGTCATAGATGCCAAGAAGGTTAAATAAGCAATATTTTTTTATTTTTTTATTTTATTTTAGTAGGCTTATATGCCGCCCTATCTCCAACAGACTCAGAGCGGCTCCAACATAAAAACCACAATAATCCATTATATAAAGTTAAAATGCCTAATTAAATCAGATAAAGCTAAAAAACCCGTATAAAACCCCATCAGTCCAGGCCGGGGGACTCAAATAACCAAGTTTTTAATTTGCGACGAAAGGTGCGAAGGTCAGGGGCCAACCTGAGCCCCAAGGGGAGTTGATTCCAGAGGGTGGACGCGCCCACAGAGAAGGCTCTACCCCTGGGGGCCGCCAGCCGACATTGTCTCGCCGACGGCACCCTGAGCAGGCCCTCCCTATGGGCACGAGCCGGCGATGGGATGTTGTTGCTGGCTGCAGGTGGTCCTCCTTTCCCTTTCATTTATTATTTATTATTTATTTATTTATTCAACTTGTATACCGCCCTTCTCCCCAAGGGGACTCAGGGCGGTGAACAGCCAAACCTAAAACACATATAGTACAAAAGTTAAGAAAAAAACTAAAAATAAATTAAATCATCGGCATTTCCAATTTAAAACCCAGAATCAATAAAATCGAAAATTTAAAAACCCCATTAAAACCATTTTAAGCTAGGCCAGCTTGCTGGAATAAATAAGTCTTCAGGGTCTTTCGGAAAGTGCGGAGGTCCGGGATCAGTCGTATTCCGGGAGGTAGCTCATTCCACAGGTTGGGTGCCCCCACAGAGAAGGCTCTCCCCCTGGGGGCCGACAGCCGACAATGCTTGGCCGACAGCACCCTGAGGAGGCCCTCTCTGTGCGAGAGTACTGGCCGGTGGGAGGTAATCGGTAGCAGTAGGTGGTCTCACAGGTATCCCGGCCCTATGCCATTTAGTCCTCCTTCCAATGGTTGGCGTCCTCATTTGCCTTTTGAGGTATTGGTCACCTGCTCTCTTCTATCCTGAGACTGGGACACCCCAAAACATCCTGGAAGGACATGTCAGCAAATCATTTCTGAAGCTGTTACCAAGAAAACTGCACAGACGGCATAGCTGTAAAGAGTCGAGATTAACTGGAAACCACCACAACACAATAATAACATCTTGGAATGAAAGAGGGAGTGTGCGTGGAAGGGGCAGTGGTGGGTTGCCCCCAGTTTGGACTGGTTCGCAAGAACCGGTAGTAAAACCAGCGGGAAGCTCCGCCCACTGACCCAGACGTCATCATAGGTGATCTGCACATGCGCAGAAGCTTCAGAAGAGCATGCACGTGTGCGGGCACGATGCGAACCGGTAGTAAAGGTTAGTAGAACCCACCCCTGGTATGGGGGTGGTGGTGGGAAACAGGGTAGAGGCAGATAAAGTCATTGTCAGCCTTCCCAGGTGCACCAGATAAGATCACAAGCAGATAAGTGAATTCTACTTTATTGCAAGTAGTAATAGCAATAGCACTTGGATTTATATACCGCTTCACAGTGCTTTACAGGCCTCTCTAAGCTGTTTACAGAGTCAACATATTTGTCTCCAAAAATCTGGGTCCTCATTTTACCGACCTTGAAAGGATGGAAGGCTAAGTCAACTTTGAGCCGGTCAGGATCGAGCTGCCAAACTGTAGGCAGCCGGCAGTCAGCAGAATTAGCCTGCAGTGCTGCTTTCTAACCACTGCGCCATCACGGCTCATAGTAAAACTATATTGACAGAATCTTGCAAGTACAATTCAGAGCTGCTGACTTATGAGAGACCTTCCTGAGCTTCTTGCTCTGCCCACTATGCAACAGTGGGGTAGGCTCCCTCTTATTTATCAGGCACATGGAATCAGAATGCCACAGTGAACTGATCAAAGTCACTTCTTTATTGTTGCATGCCTGTTTACAAGACTCTCACCAGATAGGAGAGAACCTAGTTTCTCTTCGGAACTGTACATGACCAGGCTGAGCCCGACGGAGAGGTCAAACATGTCATAAGTCATGAGTCTCTTGTTCCCGCAAGAGATCTAAGTTCAGCCCACCTTGAATGCCTGTCTTCTCTCTTGCTCATTTCCTTTGACTATTAGTTGGTCAGATTCTTGTAGAGAGCTTAAGCTTGGGATAAATCCTTATACTCATTTGAACTGTCTGAATCTCCTGATTTCCCCGGTGCTTGACAGGAACTGCCAGATAAGGGGTTCAGGGATTCTGTGCAAGGACTCTAAACTCACTCTCCTCTTCACACCTCCTTCACAATGTCCAAGCTGGAAATTCCACCACATAGCTGACTATTCCCTAGGTGGAATCTCTTTGCTCTGTCTCCCAAATTCATTCTCAGACACTGCTACAGTCATGCAGAGCATGGATGACATGGACACAGGGACACACTTCTCCGCCTCTCACAATCAGGGCATCCACAGAGGGATGTCCAGAGGTGAGGAGGATGATGGTAGATGTGATGCACCTAGAAAGAGTTGGCACTTTGATTCTGCGGTCACAGCTGCCATCCTCAACACGCACACACACAATCATATAAATGCATACACCGTATACTCATGAGAATGCCCGTACTTACAATATTCGTATTTCAGGTCATCCATTGGAACACACTTCAGTGAGATGAAAGACCAAACAAAGGACATTCTTTTTCACACAGTTTTACAGATAGTCCTTGAATTGCAACCATTCGTTTAGTGACCATTTGAAGTCAAAACAGCACCAAAAACCGTGATTTGCAACCAGTGCCTGCATTTATGATGGTCGCAACATCTCTGCAGTCATGCAATCAAAATTCAGCTCCTTAGTAACTGGCAGGTGTATATGTTTAGTTTGCTTTATTGATTTGCCCATGGGCCATATCTGTTGTAGCCCGCCAGAAGCCAGGGAAGCTTGCAGCAGAGTCAGACAGTGAGGAGGTTGGGGAGGAACATGAGCCAGTCCTGGGGGCTGAGGAAAGCTCAGACAAGGGCTCTGCGTCAAAGGCAGAGAGGGAGCTAGACAGCAGCGAGGCAGAGGATCAGCTGGAGCCCGTTCCCACTGTGCGCATGTGCAGAGCTGCCAGAAGATAAGAACAACTCAGAAAGCAAGGTCGACTTCGGAGTAAAGCCATACCTTGGGGATGATTGGCCCCTCCCATAGGAAACAAAAGAGGAGCAAACAGGGAGTGGGCTTTTGCAGGAAACAATTTGTTCATTCCGTGACTCTGAGAGACTATGTGCCAAGTTTTGCCTTGTACTGCAGTTGGAAACAAGTTATATGGCAGCTTGCCAAACGAGATAAGGTCTGTGTTGAGAAATATTCCTTTGAAAAACTGTTTGGACAAACCTTGCTGACTGTGAATGAACGTAATTCACAGTCGTGTAAATAAAAGAGATTTTGCCAGGACCAATTCCTGCTTCCTGCTTCTTAAGGGAGGCTAGGTCAGAACAATATCAAAGTACAGAGTTCCAAAAACAAATGATTACTATAATCTGATAAACACAATTTAAAATGGAATTGGAATAAATACAATTTAAAATGAGATTGGAATAAAATACAATAATTTAATATATGGATAAATAAAATATGATAAAATTATATTTCAGTGTCACTCCTACAATCTACCCCATTCAGTCCCACCTATGCCAATCTCAACCAAACCATTTTGCTCAAGTACTGTGCTGTATTCAATGTTGTTTTCGAATTCTGGCCACACATAAGGTAGGTTGTTTTGATACGGGGATCCCAATGGATCATTTGTTTACTATATAGACCGAGGTACCTGTCTCTTACCCTCTAAAACAGGCAACAATCAAATAGGATGTGAGCCAGGTCTTCTACCTCTGCTGCTCCGCAAATGCAGAGAGCAGGTGATATATGGCGCCCGAAGGATCCCAGGGTCATATGATTTCCATTTCTAACAGATTTACAGAGTTGGAAGGGACCTTATAGGTCATCCAGTCCAACCCTCTGCCCAAGCAGGAGACCCTACACCATTTCTGACAGATGGCAGTCCAGTCTCTTCTTGAAAGCCTCCAGGGATGAAGCTCCCACAACTTCTGAAGTTGTTCCATTGGTTGATTGATTTGGGACGTTCCCAGATGACTTCTGACAAGCAAAGTCAATGGGGGAACCCAGATTCATTTAACAACCTTATGTTCCATATAATAACCCCAATGATTCGCAGTGGAAATTCTGGTCCCAATTGTGGTTGAAAGTCATCATTAAACAGTTACGTTTACTGCTCCTAGTGGCTGTGATCATGGCAACCATTTAGAATTATTTGAACTGGATCCTGAGCAGGTTTATGACATACCGGGTTCCCCATTAAGGGGCTGGACTAGAAGACTTCCAAGGTCCCTTCTAATTTGTTACTCTGTTATTCTGCTCCTTTCAAAACCCCAGAGCATCAGGTGGCAACAGCAAAAAGTCAGCATTTTATTAGTATCTTGAGTGCTGCCATTTGGGATTATCTGGAATTTTCCAGGTCAGGCATGGCGTCCATACCCTCAAAGCTACTACTATCGAGAGCTCTTGAATCAGAGGGGAGGATCCTAAATAGCAATAGCACTTAGACTTATATACTGCTTCACACTGCTTTACAGCTCTCTCTAAGCAGTTTACAGAGTCAGCATCTTGCCTCCCAACAATTTGGGTCCTCATTTTACCAACCTCGGAAGGATGGAAGGCCGAGTCAACTTTGAGCCCGGTGAGATTCCAACTGCCAAATTGCAGGCAGCCGGCAGTCAGCAGAAGTAGCCTGCAGTACTGCATTCTGACCACTTAGAGGCACCACCACGCCTCTAAATGCTAGAAGTGACAGTGGAAAGGGACTTGTGTTTCCCAAATGCATCTGAAGTGAAGTAAGCAATACAGAAGTTTGTGTTAAAAAAACTCACAGAGGCTAAAACTGTGACTCTCACATACCAGAGATGATGCCAGCCCTGTTTCCAACACAGAACCAATGGCTGCTAATCAAAGAAACATTTGAGGGCCTTTCCGGGTATGGAACAAGCCAGTGACTGAGTTCACATGTTGTGCTAAGCCATTGTTTGTTCACTTTGGGTTTGCCAAATAACCACAGTGACTGAGTTCATGCATCTGGTTGCATCAAATACTCCAATCCAGCATTTGCTGCAAATTGTCCATCTTATCAGCCAACAACATGGCATCCCTTGCATATGAAGGCACACATAAGATCACACTTGAACACTACATCCAGTTTTGGTCACCACAATATTAAAAAGATGTTGAGACTCTTTTGCACGGTCACTCATGCTCTTGTCACTTCCCGCCTGGACTACTGTAACGCTCTCTACATGGGGCTCCCCTTGAAGAGCACCCGGAGGCTCCAACTTGTCCAGAATGCGGCCACGTGGGTGATTATGGGAGTGTCATGGCACTCCCATGTAACACCTCTCCTGCGTGAGCTGCACTGGCTCCCGGTAGTCCTCCGGGTGCGATTCAAGGTGTTGGTGACCACCTTTAGAGCGCTCCATGGCTTAGGACCTGAATACTTACGAGACCGCCTTCTGCCAGCAAGAGCCTCCCACCGGCCAGTACGCTCCCACAGAGAGGGGCTCCTCCGGGTGCCGTCGGCCAAACTATGTCAACTGGCGACCCCCAGGAGGAGAGCTTTCTCTGTGGGAGCACCTGCCCTCTGGAATGAGCTCCCCCTGGAGATACGGACGATTCTGGATCTACGTACTTTCCGTCAGGCCCTCAAAACTTTTTTATTTCATCAAGCTGGGCTGGCCTAACTCTCCAATGGTGTAATTTTAATTTGAATTTTAAATGGGGGATTTTGATTTGATTTGATTTGATTTATTTGATTTCTATACCGCCCTACTCCCGAAGGACTCAGGGCGGTGCACAGCTAAACAATAAAATACATACATACAAAATTTAAAAGTGGAATTAAAATCAAATTAAATAGTTTTGGCCCAAACAAATTAAAACCCCAATCAATTTAAAACCAATTTTAAAATTTGAATATATAAAATACTAAAAAATATTAAAAAATTAAAAATCTTTTATAAAAGAGGGAGAAAATTAGGCCAGGCCCGCCTCGTGAAATAAAAAGGTCTTTAAGGCGCGGCAGAAGGTGCGCAGATCTGGGATCCTCCGTATCTCCGGGGGGAGCTCGTTCCAGATAGTAGATGCCCCCACAGAGAAGGCTCTCCCCCTGGGGGCCGCCAGTCGACATTGTTTGGCCAACAGCACCTGGAGGAGCCCCTCTTTATGAGAGCGTATCGGCCGGTGGGAGGCTGTTGGTGGTAGTAGGCGGTCCCGCAAGTACCCAGGTCCTGAGCCATGGAGCGCTTTAAAGGTGGTAACCAAAACCTTGAAGCGCACCCGGAAGACCACCGGGAGCCAGTGCAGCTCGTGCAGGAGGGGTGTTACAAGGGAACGCTGTCGGGCCAAATTGTTTAATATATTTTTTAATTGTTTTTAAATTTTGTATTCTATGTTTTTTTATCTGTGGCTGTTCACCGCCCTGAGTCCTTTGGGAGAAGGGCGGTATATAAATGTAAATATTAAATTAAATTAAGAGTGCAGAGAAAAGCAATAAAGATGATTAGGGGGCTGAAGGCTAAAACATATAAAGAATGTCCTTCCACTGGTTAATTGTTCTGTCAGGAAAGTTCTCCTAGGTTGGTTGTCTCCTTGATTAGTTTCCATCCGTTGCTTCTTGTCCTACCTTCAGATGCTTAGGAGAATAAGTTGATTCCCTCTTTTCTGTGACAGCCTCTCAAATACTGGAACTCTGCTATAACGTCACCCTTAGTTTTTCTCTTCACTAGACTACCCAATTCCCGCAGCCATTCTTCATATGTTGTTCAACAAGTTCTAAACTTTGAAACACTCTTTTCCTTGCTCTACTAAACATCAGATTTCCAAATACAGCTAGATTGGAAGACCCGCATAAAAACAAGAACTCCAAAGAAAACTAGGCTAAAAGTAATTTATGAGGAAATGGAATAAAAAAGGGGTGAGAGGAGAAGACTAGCAAATAGGTTTGGAATGCATCCAGCACAGTGAAAGTAGAAGCTGACTTCTTGGTCTGAGCAGCCTCACCAACTCAAGGTGTCCACAATCCTAGATCCGCACGTGTAGTTGGCTCGTGGACTTCATCTACATGGTAACCATTGCTTCATGTTGAATCCGAGTAGCAATAACATCCGCAAGGCAAACCACACCCCGCCAGAGGGCGCTCCAACATTGAAAAGCGGAAGAGCTTCTGGTCAGAATGGAGTCAGAATATCTAGAGCAGTGTTTCTCAACCTTGGTAGCTTGAAGATGGGTGGACTTCAACTCCCAGAATCCCCCAGCCAGCGCTGCTGGCTGGGGGATTCTGGGAGTTGAAGTCCACCCATCTTCAAGCTTCCAAGGTTGAGAAACTCTGATCTAGAGTTTGCAGAAAAAAACAAATCAGCCCCCCAAAGATTCTACACCGTTTCTTATTTGTTTTCTTTTCTTCACTAGCCCAATTCCATGAACCATGCCAGGTGATTCCACAGGAAAAGCCAGGGCCCTTATTAACATGTGAACCCTTAGTACCTTGCCTTTGGTAAGAACACACTTGGAATATTATTAATAATAATAACTTTATTGTCATTGTACGTGTATACACAGTATACCCTTACAATGAAATTCACTTAACACCCAAAGACCAGGTCCAACACACATAACAAACCCCAAACACACACCCCCACCCACCACAAATTCCCCACCCCTAAAACCACCCAAACATCCACACAACAGACCAAGTCATGCTGTCCAACAGCTCACTGATGGTGGCCCTTTAGTTCATTGTTGAGTGCAATTATAGCTCTGGGATAAAAACTATTCAGAAGACGTGTGGTCCGAGTTTTCATTGTCCTGTATCTTCTGCCAGAAGGCCACAGTCCAAAAAGATTGTAAGCAGGATGGGAAGAGTCTCTGAGAATGTTATGCAACTCCCTCAAACAGCGAGATTCGAAGATGTCGTCCAGGGCTGGTAGCTGGAGCCCGATGATATTCTGGGCAGTTTTAATGATTCTCTGTAGAGCTTTTTTGTCCACTACAGAGCTGCTCCCATAACATGCAAGAATGCCGTATGTCAGGACACGCTCAATGATGCTGTGATAGTAGGACATAAGTAGGACAATTTATCACTTGGATGGCTTTATCTCCCTCATAGGTTACGATATAGTATACCTTGGAAGCAGTTTGAAATGTAATTTTAAAGTAATTTTAAGCTACATTAATATATATACATATACACACTAAATGCTGACAAAATAAGTAATCAGGAACACTTTTATTATTAAAAATAATAATGAGCTCATTTGCACAATCAGAAAACTGATTCCCTAAGCTGTAGTTTGCTTAGCCTCTGCCTAAATTTAACATGGACACTATAAGAGCCAAACAGCTTGACTCATTTTACAGAAAAAAGCCTAACCAAAATTAATATTAAGCAATTTCACGTGTGATGCAAATTGTTGTTCCACTTTTACCTGACCTGATCCTCCACCTATGACCATTTGCTTAGCAACTGTTCAAAGTTATGATGGTGCTAAAAAAGTGGGCTTATGACCAGTCCTCAAACTTATGACCATTGAAGCTTCCTTGTAGTCCTTTGATCATGACAGGAGCTTGGCAACTTTGTTATTCTGGCAACATCCCAGGTGATTTGGTCATCATTTGTGGCCTTCCCAGCCAGCTGCTCACAAGTGAAGTCAGCTGGGGAAGCAGATTTGCTTAACAATACAGGAAAAAAATGAAATAAAATTGGGTGCTAATCAATTAACAATTGAGTCGCACAGTGTTGGAAGTTCTGGTGCCAATTGTAGTTGTAAGTTGAGGACTACCTGTAGAGTTGATGGTGTGAATATTTTCCAAAGCACCTGAAGGCCAGACAAGGAATAATGGATGGAAACTGACCAAGGAGAGATTCAACCTAGAAATAAGGAGGAATTTTCTGACAGTGAGAGCAATCAACCAGTGGAACAGAAGTTGCCTTTGGAAGTTGTGGGAGCTTCATCACTGGAGGCTTTCAAGAAGAGACCGGACTGCCATCTGTCAGAAACGGTGTAGGGTCTCCTGCTTGGGTGGGGGGTTGGACTAGATGACCTACAAGGTCCCTTCCAACTCTGATAATCTGTGTCTGTATCTGTATCTATATGTATATAGCCTGAGACAAACATTTGCCTCTTAAAAGCTTTAAGATCCGCTGCAGGTATTATGTGGGCTGAGCTTCTGAGAACATTGGGCTCCAAAGTTTAAGAGCAAAAGTAATTAAGTAAACTAAAACAAGCAAACAATGTTGTCAATATTTACACAAATTCAAACCCTGAAGTTGTGGTTTAAGCTACGTAGATGACACTTCCGCTTACAAAAACGAAACTAATCAAGGAGAGAATTAACCCAGAAATAAGGAGAAAATTCTTGACAGTTAGAACAATTGACCAGTGGAACAGCTTGCCTCCCAGAAGTTGTGGCTGCTCCATCAATGGAGGCTTTTAAGAAGAGACTGGACAGCCACTTGACTGGAATGCTATAAGGTCTCCTGCTTGAATAGGGGGTTAGACTAGAAGACCTCCAAGGTCCCCTCTGACTCTGTTATTCTGTTCTGTCAAGTCCCAAAGGTGCTTTTTCAAGAGGCAACTGGACTTTCTTGCTTTTCTTTGAAAATGTTTCGCTTCTCATCCAAAGAGCTTCATCAGCTCTGCAATTATTTTTTTGGGAAATCCGTTCATATGCTCACACCCTTCGAAAGGTGTTCGTCCCAAAATGTCTATGGGGATTCTCAGGTCATGGTTGTCCCAAAGGTGCTTTGGGTTGAACATCCTTTGAATGGTGTGGGAGTATGGCTGGATTTCCTAGATGAGAAGTGAAACGTCTTCAAAGAAAAAACCCAAAAAGTCCAGTTGCTTCTTTTCTGTGGGACAACTGTGACCTGGGTGACTGAGAATCTCCATAGACATTTATTTATTATTTATTTATTGGTTCGATTTATATGCCACCCTTCTCCGGAGACTCAGGCTTACAATGCGTTAAGAACAGCCTTCATACTTTTGTATATACCTGCTTAGTAGGGCTTTTTGGCCCCCCCACAAGCGGTGTTCTTTTTTATACAAAGTCAGCTTATTGCCCCCACAATCCGGGTCCTCATTTTACATACCTCGAATGGATGGAAGGCTGAGTCAACCTTGAGCCTGGTGAGATTTGAACTTGCAGTAATTGCAGGCAGCTGGTGCTACTTAACAGCACTTTAGTCTGCTGCGCCACCAAGGCTCTTATTCTTATTCTTATTCTTATTGTTCCATTAAATCCTTTTATGCCTGATAACAAGTCTTTAGGGAGGATCAAGGATTTTTTTTTAATGCAGTTGAAATAGAATATTACCTTCAGACTTGGGTATGGCTCTATCTAAGTACAGATAACCGTATCTGTATTTTTCACAAAGCAATATCCAAGCCTGAAGGTAATCATATTGAAGATAGCATCTTCATTCAACAACAGGTGGCAGCAGTTTGTTATCCTTGACTGAAAAGAAGAAAATTTAGATCTTGTTTGAACAGGAGACCACAAAGAAATTTCAGGGCTGAACATTTCCGTGATGGGAAATAGGAAACATTTAAGAAATCCTGAAAAAAACCTGTGGCAATAACATGAAGGTGCTCTTATAGTCACATTATGCATGCAAATGCAGGTAGATAAATATAGGTAGTCCTCAACATATGGCCACAATTGAGCCCCAAATTTCTGTTGTTAAATGAGACAGTTGTAAATTGAGTTTTGCCCCATTTTACGACCTTTCTTGCCACAGTTGTTAAGTGAATCACTGCAGTTGTTAAGTTAGTATCATGGTTGTTAAGTAAATCTGGCTTCCCCATTGACTTTGCTTGTCAGAAAGTTACAAAAGGGGATCACATGACCTCGGGACACTGCAACCGTCATAAATACGAGTCAGTTGCCAAGACTCTGAATTTTGATCATGTGACCACAGAGATGCTGTAACAGTTGTGTGAAAAATGGTCATAAGTCACTTTTTTCAGTGTTGTTGTAACTTCGAATAGTCACTAAGCGAACTGTTGTAATTCGAGAACTACCTGTATGTTCTGTCAGTCTCTATGCAAAAATAGGACAGACCAAGCAGAAATGGAGGGAAATAAAAGGAACAAATTGAAAATATGCAAAATTGACATTTCCTTGCCTTGCCTCTCCTCTGCTCTTCCACTGCAGTCGTGCGACTTGATTTATACTAACTATGTAGTTGCAATAAAACATCCCCAGCGCATTTAAAATAAAATGCCATAAAATTATAAGCATAAAAGGATAAACTAATCTCAAAGGCTTTCCAGAATAGCTCCATTTTCAAAGGTTTCTGGAGGGCTAAACCAGGCTGGGCAGATCTAATTGCTGAGTAGACATTATTCCACAGAGTGGGTGTCGCTACTGAAATATACCTATGCCGGCTGGGAATTCTGGGAGTTGAAGTCCACACATCTTAGAGCTGCTAAGGCTGAGAAACACTGCTCTAGGGAAGGGGTGTCAAACTCAAGGCCCATGGGCCGGATCTGGACTACGGGGTGCTTACATCTGGACCAGAGGTGGGTTTCAGCAGGTTCTGACCAATTCTGGAGAACTGGTAGCAGACATTTTGAGTAGTTTGGAGAACCAGTAGTAAAAATTCTGACTGGCCCCGCACCCATCTATTCTCTGCCTCCCAAATCCCAGCTGGTCGGGAGGAAATGGGAATTTTGCAGTAACCTTCCCTTGGAGTGGGGTGGGAATGGAGATTTTACAGTATCCTTCCCCTGCCACGCCCACCAAGCCACACCCACCAAGCCATGCTACACCCACCAAGCCACATCCACCGAACCGATAGTAAAAATATTTGAAACCCACCTCTGATCTGGACCAGGGGGCCGGCCTGGAAATAGCAAAGGACTGGCCTGCCGTGCCTCTGGCAGCCAAAACAGGGCGTGGGGCAGTGGTGAACTCTAAAATTTGTTACTACCGGTTCTGTGGGCATGGCTTGGGGGGGGGGGGGTTAATGTGACGGTGGGCGTGGCCATTTTTTTTTAACTTTTAAAACCATTTTTTTCTACAACCTCTTCAGCAAAGAGGTTGTAAAAAAATACTTTCAAAAGGCTCTGACGATCCAAGCTGAGTTGCCTGATCGGCAGAGGCTTTTTTCTTTTAAAAGCCTCTGACGATCAGGCAACTCAGCTTGCATCGTCAGAGGAATTTAAAAGAAAAAAAGCCTCTGCCGATCAGGCAACTCAGCTGGGATCATCAGAGGCTTTAAAAGCATTTGAAGATCCCAGCTGAGCCGCACGATCATCAGAGGCTTTTTTTTTTACTTTTAAAAGCATTTTTTCGGCCAAAGAGGTTGTAGAAAAAATGCTTTTAAATTTTTTTTTAAAAAAGCCTCTGATGATTGTGCGGCTCAGCTGGGCATGGGGCGGGGTGGGGGGACAGGATTTTTGCTACTGGTTCTCCGAACCACCTGCCGCCATCACTACCGGATTGGGCGATCCGGTCCAAACCGGGAGCATTTCACCCCTGGCGTGGGGGGACTTTGTGTGCCCCCCGGACCCTGTTTTCAGCCTGAACAGCCTCCTGCAGCACTGTTCCAGCCAAAATGGGGTGCAGGAAGCCACGGGAGGGGGTCCCCCATGCCCCATTTTGGCTGGCAAAGTGCTGAAGGCTGAAAATGGGGCACAGAGAGGCCGCATGAGGCTTCCCTGTGCCCCGTTTTGGCTGGCAGGGAAAGTGGGGAAAGTGCTCTAGGGGATTAACACCAGCTACTAAATAGAGAACTACATTCTGGATTAAGGAAAGCTTCTAGATGTTCTCCATGGGCAGCCCCATATAGAGCATATTGTAGTGGTCCAGATGAGAACAGAGGTTCTTGTTGAGAAGAACGAGAAAGACGTTCTTCCTTCTAATCAGATGAAGATAAAATGAGGACGGAGAGACTTGCCCCAAGCAGGGTTCTGACTCAGGCTGCCCTGCTGAAGGCATGTTTGATGTTCAGATCCAGTTTCCTGAAGACAACAGGCCCTTCCTTCCTCAGTGCCCCGTCTTCCTTGGATGCTTTGTTTACCCAAAAGATAACAATCCCCACCACTGGCGCCATTGATCTCTCTGCCAAGACCACAGGAGGCAACAAGGAGGCTGAAGAAACATCACCTGTCAGATGGAGGAAGACCACCAGGTGAGACCAGGGGCCGAGGAAGAGAAGAGGACACCATCAGGGAGGACTTGTTTACTCTGCCGTGGCCTGAGCAAACACGATTGCACAACTGCACATTCAGCCCAGGAATTTAGTCATCCCAGGTTAAACCAGACAGCAAAGGAACTCGGATTAATGGGGAGGGGCTGATTGCTCTCAATTCGCTCTCTGGAGGAGGAAGAAGAGAGGCCTACATCCAGGCTATCATGTTGAGGTTGCAAGAATTGCACAAAATAAAAGGATTGGGTCTTCGCTGTCTCTGTGTGGCTGCCTTGTGACCACCTGGTCTTTGTAGTCCATTCTGGGTAGCCCTGCTGCTCTCCCACAGCCACGCCTGTTGCCAAATTTTTCACTTGATAAAGAGAGGCCATTCCACCAATTAACGGTTCTCACTGTTGGGAAATTCCAGGTTGGATCTCTCTTGGATGAGCTTCCCCTATTGGCTTTTGTCCTACCCTCAGATGCTTTGGGGAATAAGTCCATCCCCTCTTCCTTGTGACAGCTCCTCAAGTACTAGAAGACAGTTATTATGTTCTCCACCATCCCTAATCCAGAAAGAGAGAGAGGGAGGGAGGGAGGGAGGGAGGGAGGGAGGGAGGGAGAGAGAGAGAGAGAGAGAGAAAGAGAGAGAGAGAGAAAGAAAGAAAGAAAGAAGAAAGAAAGAAAGAAAGAAAGAAAGAAAGAAAGAAAGAAAGAGGAGGGAGTGGGAGGGAGAAAGAGAGAGAGAGAGAAAGAAAGAAAGAAAAAGAAAGAAAGAAAGAAAGAGAAAGAAAGAAAGAAAGAAAGAAAGAAAGAAAGAGAAAGAGGGGGAAGGGAGGGAGGGAGAGGGAGGGAGGGAGGGAGGGAGGGAGAGAGAAGAAAGAAAGAAAGAAAGAAAGAAAGAAAGAAAGAAAGAAAGGAGTGGGAGGGAGGGAGGAAAGAAAGAAAGAGAAAGAAAGAGGGGGAGGGAGGGACGGAGGGAGAGAGAGAAGAAAGAAAGAAAGAAAGAAAGAAAGAAAGAAAGAAAGAAAGAAAGGAGGGAGGGAGGAAGGAAAGAAAGAAAGAAAGAAAGAAAGAAAGATAGATAGATATCTGCAGAGTGGTGATGCAGATAACAAAGGTCTACAGCTTCATTTGCACAGGTAAGGCCTCAATCTTTACTTTTTAACACACACATACCCCCCCATACCCCCACAGACAAACCTGACCCTGGCCCTGGACACTGGACCAAGTATGCTAAGAAAGCATTGAGGGCGGTTATAAATTCAGCACTACAAACAACTTGCTTGTCCCAAGGAGCTCTGTTGGGGCTGGTCCTTTCTCTGTCAGGAGGAGAAGGGAGGGGAGGGGAAGGGAGGGGAAGGGGGAGGAAAGGAGGGGAAGGGATCATTGGTAGAGGGATGAGGTGGGCCCCACTGGAAGACCTGAAAAACTAGATCAAAGAAGGCTGTCATGGAGAACATCTATTTCTCTGGTTGATAAGAGTAAGACACTAATTTGATGGCACCCATCAATCAATTAAAAGAGAGAGAGAGATTACGGAAGAATTTCTACTTCCTGTGGAGGAAGCTGGGGAAAATCAACCAGGTTCCCCTCCAGTCCTTTCCGAATGCCATTGCATTCCTGCGATGTGGCCAAGCCCAGAGGGTGTTTGTGGAGGAGCCTAAACCGAAATCCACCCACCGGCAGTCTGGATTGGTGTAATCAGAGAAGCTCATAGTCCCCCCTTCAGCCCGATGACGATGTCGTTTGCCCGGGGGGCAAAAGTTTGGAGGGCATCCTCCCTTTTCTGGGCCAAAAAGCCAAAGGGATCTCGGTGTCCTGATTAGAAGTGATTCATATCTGCTCTGTGTATATCCAGCCACGGCGTTTTTCTTCCCAGCTGGCTCTTTCCTGAGTGACTAATGGAAGAGCTCAGATTTCGGTTATTAATAATGTCGTTGAGCCATCTGTTCAGGAGGCCCATCCGGCAGGTAGGGTTGCAAAGAGACACCTGTGACTCATTCAGGCTACATTGGAGCAGGAGGAGGAATACCCAGCTGTGGGGCGGTGTGTGTGTGTGTGTGTGTGTGTGTGTGTGTAGGGAAAGACTTCCTCATATCCATGGGATAAAGAATCAGAATAGAGCTGGAAGGGCCCTTGAAGGTCTTCTAGTCCAACCCTACACCAGTGATGACTAACCTTTTTGCTGTTGCATGCCAAAAGTGGGGAGAGTACGGGGGGGGTCACACGCATGCGTGCCCACACCCATAATTCAATGCCCTCCGTGCCCTGCCCCCTGCACATGCGACCCCCTGTGCTCCCCCCACTTTTGGCACGTGACAGCAAAAAGGTTACCGGTGGGCCCAGTAGGCCCGTTTTTTCACCCTCCCCAGGCTCCAGAGGCTTTCTTGGAGCCTGGGGAGGGCGAAAATGGCCTCCCCCACCACCCCAGAGGCCCTCCAGAGGCCGGAAACAGCCTCCCAGAGTCTCTGTGCGAGCCCTGTACTTACCTGGCATCCAACATGGGCTGCGTGGAGACCCCTGGCAGGGAAGGGGCAGCATGGGTGGGACCAGCCGAAAATCAGCTGGCCGACACTCTCATGCGTGCTGGAGCTGAGCTAGGGCAACGGCTCGCGTGCCCACAGATATGGCTCCATGTGCCACCTGTGGCACGCATGCCATAGGTTCACCATCACGGCCCTACACCATTTCAGACAAGTGGCTGTCTAGTCTCGTCTTAAAAACCACCAGTGATGAAGCACCCACAACGTCTGAAGGAAATTTCTGTCCCACTGGTTAATCAGCCACAGCTAACTTTTGGCAAGAAGAAAACAAAGCAGGCAACGAAGATCGATTTGGTCTTCATTTTATTCAGAAGATGATGCAGGTAGTCCTCAATTTATGGCCAAAATTAAGCCCAAAATTTATGTTGCTCAGCGAGAAATTGGTGAAGTGAGTTTTGCCCCATTTTACGACTTTTCTGGTCACGTTTATTGATGTGAATTTCTGCAGTGGTTACATTATAACACGGTTGTTAAGTGAATCCGGCTTCCCCACTGACTTTGCTTATCAGAAGGTCACAAAACGGGATCCCATGACCCCGGGACAATGGTTATAAATGTGAGTCAGTGGTCAAGCACCCGAATGTAAATCATGTGTTTCGGCCAAAATATTTAATAATTTTAAGGGATTTTTAATATTTGTATTATCTGTATTTTATCTTGGCTGTTCACCGCCCTGAGTCCTTCAGGAGTAGGGCGGTATAGAAATTTGATAAATAAATAAATAAATAAATAAATAAATAAATAAATAAATAAATAAATAAATAAATGTGACCCTGGGGATGCTGCAATGGTCATAAATGTGGGAAATGGTCACGTCATTTTTTTCAGTGCCATTGTAACTTATTTATTTATTGATTGATTGATTGATTTAATTTGTATACCGCCCTTCTCCCAGAAGGGACTCAGGGCGGTGAACAGCCAAAATTAAAAAACATACAAATACAAAAGTTAAGATAATTAAAAAAATTAAATAATTGGCTACCCAATTTAAAACCCCAAATCCATAAAATTTAAAATCCCAGTTAAAAACCATTTAGGCTAGGCCGGCTTGATGAAATAAAAACGTCTTCAGGGCTTTACGGAAGGTCCGGAGGTCCGGGATCAATCGTATTCCGGGAGGCAGCTCATTCCACAGGGCGGGTGCCCCCACAGAGAAGGCTCGCCCCCTGGGGGCCGCCAGCTGACATTGCCTGACCGACGGCACCCCGAGGAGGCCCTCTCTGTGAGAGCGTATTGGCCGGTGGGAGGTTATCGGTAGCAGCAGGCGGTCTCGCAAATACCCTGGCCCTAAGCCATGGAGCGCTTTAAAGATGAGAACCAACACCTTAAAGCGCACCCGGAAGACCACCGGGAGCCAATGCAGCTCGCGCAGGAGAGGTGTTACGTGGGAGCGCCACGTCGCTCCCATAATCACCCGCGCGGCCGCATTCTGCACCAGCTGGAGCCTCCGGGTGCTCCTCAGGGGGAGCCCCATGTAGAGAGCGTTACAGTAGTCCAGGCGTGACGTAACCAAGGCATGAGTGACTGTGCACAAGGAGTCCCGATCCAGAAAGGGGCGCAACTGGCGTATCAGGCGAACCTGATAAAAAGCCCCCCTGGCCACGGCCGTCATATGCTCTTCTAAAGACAGCCGTGTGTCCAGGAGGACGCCCAAGTTGCGAGCCCCCTCTGTGTGGGTCAGTGACTCGCCCCCAATAGCCAGCGATGGCACCAGCTGGCTATACCAGGATGCCGGCATCCACAGCCACTCGGTCTTGGAAGGGTTGAGCCGAAGCCTGTTCCTCCCCATCCAGACCCGCACGGCCTCCAGACACTGGGACATCACTTCGAGGGCATCATTGGGGTGTTCTGGGGTGGAAATGTACAGCTGAGTGTCATCAGCGTACAGATGGCATCGCACCCCAAAACCACGGATGATCTCACCCAGCGGCTTCACATAAATGTTGAACAGGAGTGGCGAGAGGACCGACCCTTGCGGCACCCCGCAAGCAAGGTGCCTCGAGGTCGACCTCTGCCCCCCTGCCAACACAGACTGCGACCGGTCAGAGAGATAGGAGTAGAACCACCGCAGCACGGTGCCTCCCACCCCCAGTCCCTCCAGCCGGCACAGCATGATACCATGGTCGATGGTATCAAAAGCCGCTGAGAGGTCTAATAGGACCAGAACAGAGGAGCAACCCCTGTCCCGAGCCCTCCAGAGATCATCCACCAATGCGACCAATGCCGTCTCCGTGCTGTACCCAGGCCTGAAGCCGGACTGGCACGGATCTAGATAGACAGTTTCATCCAGGAACTGTGGGAGCTGTCGTGCAACCACATTCTCCACAACCTTCGCAACAAAGCGAAGGTTGGAGACCGGACGATAGTTTGCCAAAACGGCCGGGTCCAGAGAAGGCTTCTTGAGGAGGGGCCTCACCACCGCCTCTTTCAAGGCGGGAGGCAAGAAACCCTCTCTCAAAGAAGCATTTATGATCCTCTGGAGCCAGCCTCGTGTTACCTCCCGGGTGGCCAGTACCAGCCAGGAGGGGCACGGGTCCAATAAACATGTGGTTGCGTTTAGCCTCCCCAGGATCCTGTCCACGTCCTCAGGAGTCACAGGGTCGAACTCATCCCAGATAACATTCTCAAGACCAGCCTCAGTCACCCCGCCGGGATCTACCCAGTCAGAGTCCAAGCCTTCCCGAATCTGAGCGATTTTATCGTGCAGATACTGTGCAAAATCCTCAGCCTGCCCTTGCAAGGGGTCTTCCCACGCTCCCTGATGTAGGAGGGAGCGAGTCACCCTAAACAAGGCAGCTGGCGGTTATTTGCCGATGCAATAAGAGCGGAAAAGTGGTTACGCTTTGCCGCTTTTATCGCCACTAGATAGGTCTTAATATGAGACCTAACTAGTGTTCGGTCGGATTCGGAGCGACTGGCCCTCCAACCACTCTCTAGGCGTCTTTTCCGGCGCTTCATCCCCCTCAGCTCCTCGGAAAACCAAGGGGCCGGGCAGGTTCGGCATCGGGTCAGAGGCCGCAAAGGCACGACTCGGTCCAGAGCACCGGCGGCTGTCCTATCCCAGGCAGCCACCAGATCTTCAGCCGAGTCGTGAGCCAGAGTTTCAGGAACTGGCCCAAGCTCCCTCTGGAACCTATCAGGATCCATCAGGCGCCTGGGGCGGAATCACCTGGTCGGTTCCGCCTCCCTGCAGTGGGGTGCAGCGGTCGAAAGGTCCAGTCTCAGGAGAGAATGGTCCGACCATGACAGGGGTTCAATAACTATATCCCCTATATCCAGACCACTCCGCCACTGACCAGAGATAAAAACCAAGTCCAGAGTGTGTCCTCCCACGTGAGTGGGGCCATGAATTAATTGTGTCAGGTCCATGGCTGTCATGGAAGCCATAAACTCCCGAGCCATCCCAGACGCCTCACCGGTAGATGGCAGGTTGAAATCCCCCATGACCAAAAGTCTGGGGGTATCAACCGCCACCCCAGCAATAACGTTGAGAAGCTCGGGCAGGGCCGCTGTCACGTGGCAGGGACTTCAAACAGTCACTAAGTCAACTGTTGTAAATCGAAATCCTTTATTATTTTAACAGAGTGGATAGAAAGAAACCTTATTAGGCTTCATACAGCCCCACTGGATCTAAGAAGCTTCATTATATTTTGTGACATTCAGCAAAAAACTTGATTGATAATTGATCAATCAATCGATTTTGCTACAGTGGCGCTGTGGTCCGAGTTCAGTATTGCAGGCTACTTCTGCTGACTGCTGGCTGCCTGCAATTTGGCAGTTCAAATCTCACCAGGCTCAAGGTTGACTCAGCCTTCCCTCCTTCCGAGGTGGGTAAAATGAGGACCCAGATGGTTGGGGATTGTTGGCTGATGCTGTAAACTGCTTAGAGAGGGCTGTAAAAATACTGTGAAGCGGTATATAAGTCTAAATGCTATTGCTATACACCACCGAGCTTTTGATCACAATTTTTTTTCATGGCTTATATCATCTCTATTTTAGATGATGATAAATAAATCTATTTATTTATTTTCCTTTAAATTCAAGATCTCTCTGTAGGTGCCTCTCTTGACGCAGGTAGTCCTCAATTTACGACTGGCCACTTCAAAGTTACAGTGGGACTCTCAAAAGGTACATACAACCCAGTTCCCAAGTTACAACAACCCCCCCCTCCCTGCAGCAGTCACGTGACCACATTTCGGCTACTCAGCAACCCTCCTGAATTTATGGTGATTTGCAACGGTCCTGCAATTGCGTGGCCATGATTCGCATTTCTGCCAAAAACCAGTTTTAAGAACTGTAATGTACTCGTAATGACCGTGGATTCACTTAATGGCTACAATGATTTGTTTAATGACAACAAGTCATAATATCGAGTCAGTTTCATGATGCCCCACTGTACAACCTTCACAACTCATGACCGTAGCAGGAAGACTCCATTATAAGTTGAGGACTAGCTGTAAAGCAAAGCCATTTGTGCTCTGACTTTTGGAATCAACTGGCATTTGTCCTATCTCTATTGGCCTAAAATGCTGACAGGATAGCATGGCTCAACAGGGAAAAGGGGGAAAGTATCCAAAAGTGAAAGGGGCAGGCCCACCCACGTTTCAACCTCCCTCCCTGGACCTCCCACTTCAAGAGGAATGGCTCGATTAACATGGGACACCTCCAAGCTAATTATCGTTAATATTATCACGCATGTTTGCATGCCACAAGTCCATTTCATCTGACCCTTGAAGGGTCAATCGCAGCTGTAGCTACTGGACATTGTCTGTGCACATGGTCGAAGGAGAGGATTTTAAAAGGGGGTGGAGCAGGGGCAAAAAAGTGAATGCAAAAAGCAGAACATTGGCTGGGAGGTCCAGCATCTTCACCCTGAAGGAGGTCCCAAAGGAGGGGTGAAATGCTCCCGGTTCAGACCAATTCAGCTGAACCCGTAGCGATGGCGGACGGTGGTTCAGAGAACTGGTAGCGATGACGGTGCGAGGCTCCGCCCACCCGCCTGGTCGTCGTTGCTTCCTGGTTTTAACCAGGAAGTAACCTGTTTTTTACCCTCTGCGCATGTGCAGAAGGGTTTAAGCGTGCATGTGATGCGCTGTGCGTGCACTTCCAAACCGGTTGGGAAGGTAAGTAGATTTCATCCCTGTCCCAAAGGTACTTTTTCAGGAGGCAACTGGACTTCGAAGACATTTCGCTTCTCATCCAAGAAGCTTCTTCAGCTCTGACAAGATAGTGGGGAATGGAAGGAATCATATTCCTTGCAGGAATCCTTTCATTCCCCAGTATCCTTTCAGAGCTGAGGAAGCTTCTTGGATGAGAAGCGAAATGTCTTCAAAAGAAAAAACAAGAAAGTCCAGTTGCTTCCTGAAAAAGCACTTTTGGGACAACCAGGACCTGGATGACTGAGAACCTCTACAGAATTTTAGCTATACAATTTGGGTTGAAGACCCTTGGGATGGTGTGGGAGTAGGAATGGATTTCCAGAGAAAAAAATGCAGACTACAGGAGCCATTTGCATTACTCAGGTGACCCTGAGGACGCAGATAAACCTCCAAGGGCTTCAACGACCCTCAAAAAGGATGCAAATGACCACCTGTCTGCAAGGAATATCAATCCTTCCATTCCCCACTATTCTTTCAGAGCTGAGGAAGCTTCTTGGATGAGAAGCAAAACGTCTTCAAAGAAAAACAAAATCTAATTTAGATTAGATTAGAATTCTTTATTCGTCTAGTGTGATTGGACACACAAGGAATTTGTCTTTGGTGCATAAGCTCTCAGTGTACATAAAAAGAAGAGATACATTCATTAAGAATCATGATAGTTGCCTCCTGAAAAAGCTCCTTTGGGACAACCATCACCTGGATGACTGAGACCCTGAAGGAGGCTTTCTCCAGATTAATCGCAGGTTGTTGTGTTCAGGAGGTTAAAAATGCCGATGAATTTTCCCTTTATGAGAGCCAGCTCCTCTTTGCCTCCTGTCGCTTCTGAAGGAGGCAGGGCTGAATCGAGCTTCACATTGCAACCAAACCCCTAAGTTTGTCTAAGCTGCTTCTTCTGCAATGTGAAGCTCGATTCAGCACCGCCGACTGTCCGTCAGGCTCTGGCAGCTTTAAGGTTCCCCCCAGACTGGTCAACAGAGCTGTGTCTGCAGGTGTGTTGGAAGAAATATCCATCTGGTTCAGTTCCAAGCTGGGAAAAAGACACTGGAAACATGGAGGCTGATTGGAAAGGTGAAGCAGAAGCACACGGGAGGTTATGGGCAGCTGACCACATGGAGTTGAAAGAGAGGGGTGGGGTATTTATACCTCCTTTTGGGCTTTGCACTTGAGCTTCCTGTTCCTGTGCAAGAATATGTATTCTATTAGCTGTTGTAACTAACTTTGTAGGTTGTCTGAGTCCCAGGTTTGGTTGTCTGAGTCCCAGGTTTGGTTGAAGTAATGAAGAGGCTTGTAGAATAGAATAGAATAGAATAGAATAGAATAGAATAGAATAGAATAGAATAGAATAGAATAGAATAGAATAGAATAGAATAGAATTTTTTTATTGGCCAAGTGTGATTGGACACACAAGGAACTTGTCTTGGTGCATATGCTTGCAGTGTACATAAAGTGCACATTGTGTTCTGAAAGCGTGTTGGGCAATCCCTATTATGGCATAATGGCTTTGTCCTGGAGGGCCATGTCTTAATCCCATCACCCTGGAGCTGAAGGTCTTTTGTCTTGTAGATAGGTTGGCCCAGTCTTTCTTAATGGGCACCAAATATCTTCTGGGGGCAGGGAGCTGCTTTCGATCTTTAAAAACATGTTTCTCCTTTAGGGAAATATAATAGTCTGACTTTTAATATTTCTCAAAATATTTCATTCTTCTAGGAGGGGTTTAGCTTCCCACAGGTGCAAAGGAGCTCCCTTTTGCATCTGGCCAGACTGGCTGAAGTTAACCAAAGCTGGTCAATGGAACCCCTGTTTCTCCCGGCAACCATCATAGTATCCCTTTCATGCCCTCGTACAGTCAGGGAAACCGTGGTTGGCATTGCAGGCAATTATGAATACTTTAAAGTACGGCAGTTGAAAGGCAGTGCAAAGACACGGCTATAATTTTTCAGCTTGGTTCGCTGATTTGGGCGATGGCTCAGGGTGGCACAGCCGCCCACTGTCTAGCCAGCAAAGTGCCAGGCTGAGAGCCTGGTGAAGATGGCAGGTTTCCTCAACCCTCTTGAAACCTCGGCTATTTTTGTTCCTGCCTGGGCTACAGACGGAAATAATGCTGCTTTTCTTTCAGGGTTGTTGATCCAGATTGTTTTCCCACATAAAAATAAAGGCATGGGAAAAGTCTGAAGTTTGATCCAGTCAGACAAGATCATTCCTATCTCACTGTAGGTTGTAGGACAATCTAGGCCAGGGGCCTCCATCAGCAACTTTAAGACTTGTGGACCTCAACTCCACAAGTCTTAAAGTTGCCGAGTTTGGAGACCCCTGATCTAGGCCAAGGTTGCCCAACCTTGGCAACTTTAAGATTTGTGGCGTTGCTGGCTGAGGAATTCTGGGAGTTGAGGTCCACAAGTCTTAAAGTTGCCGAGGTTGGGGATCCCTGATCTAGGCCAATGCCAGAATGAAGCTCCCTCACACAGAAAGCCCATAAATGACACAAATTTCTAAAAGTAGCTGTAGAACATCCAATGTATGGGATCGCTGACGGGTGGGTGAGGGGAACTATGTCACGAGTGTTTCCAGGATTGCTGTGGCTATCTGCCTACTCACAAACAGTATGGTTTTAATCAAGCCATCTACTGTTGCCAATTACCTGCAAGCCTTCCCCGCCCTGGATAATTGCAGGTTGACTCCTTACATAAGCAAGGACCTTTCGCTTGCTACTCGGGCCTAGTCTTCTAGGCCTAAATGCACAGCTCCTGCAGGAAGCTTGGGCAATGCCGCTGATGGGAGAAGAATGCAGATAAGGACTCCAGACGTCGTTACAGAGAGACTCCCACGGATGCTTGCCTTTTGCTGTTTTGTAGCATGCAAGCTATCATCGGGACTGCTGTTGCTGGACCTTCTTCCTCCCACAAGCTTCAAACAGTGTTTGCTATTTGAACTGTTTTTACTTCAGGTGATTTTCAGCTGTGAGGCTCGTGCTGCCCTCGTTATGATTGCCTTGATGATGTATCGACGCCGAAGCTGCTTACCTTCATGCTAGCTTTATTCTTTTGTGAACTGTTTTCGGTATTGTGGAGAGGGATCTAGGGAGATAGCCTTGCCTCACATACCCAGACAAGACTTTGTTTTTAATGTGTTTTCATAAAGACATAGTGCTTTTTAAATGTTTTAAAGTAAATTATATTTTTACACAAGACGCCTCTGTTAGAATCATTTCAGTCTCAGTGTGTTTACTCATGAGCTGGTTCACGGTCCGGGGTACCCCTCAACCCCATTTCGTCACAGTTGGTAGCAGAGGATGGTTTAACGAACCTACGCTCATGTGGTAACGCGCTAGACTGGAATGTCTGCAGTTGAATAGATGTTGACTAGGGCAGCAGCAGCAGTAAAAAGTATGAAGTCACAAACTGGACTGTCTGGGGCTCAGGCCAAAAATGTTTTGGCTGAAAAACCCCAAACTCTAATTGATTTAGAGAATAGTGGAGCTGTAAGTTTTGGAGCAGAGGCCTCAACTTCTGAAGGGCCTAAGATAGTGAATAAGCCATCATCACCTAAAGAAGTAGAGACTGGAAGAACGCCACTTCAGGTCTTGAAAACAAATACAGAGGTGGATGATGAGTTTAGGAAGGCAATCCTTCAGTTTTTAGGTTTGCCCACAGTAAGTCAGAACCCGACTGCTGATTCTAGCGGATTATTAAAGAATCCAGCTGCGAAAGGAAAGAAGATCGAAGTCCTACAAAACACCGGATCGGTAAGAGACTTTCAATCTTTTCCTAAAACCCCCACCTCAGACCATAAGTGGAGAATGGGGGATAACAGACTGCCTGATTCGAATGTTCCTGCTTCTTTGTTAAACCAGCATGGCCAAGTTGATATTGTGCCACCTGCTGTAGAAGCCATCATAGATCAGGCCATAAAGACTTTAGCTCCCTTGATGACGTCAGTGACTTCTGCTAAAAATTTAAGAGACTCTCATGTTGAGCGTAAGGTTGCAAGTGTGATAGAAACTTTGGCAACCATTTTAGGCGATGGTTTGCAGGCACCATCGGCTCAACAAATAGGAGCTGCACATACCAAAGCACCCCTGATGTCTGCGACTAATTCAGCGCACGCCACGAGTGGGATATATCCATCCGTGATGACATCGACATCCAGGACGGTTCCGGAGGCTGCCTCAACTGAAGATAGGAATTTGGGAGCGCGTCCAAAAATTCCTAGAGATGTGCACCAGAGAGGACCCTCAAGTTTTTGTGATCAAACCAGGATGAGCTTTGCATCCGCACAACCTGAAGTTTTAATCCCTCCCATTGGGGAGGAACGATTGTCAGAATGCCAGATAGAAGACACTGTGCTGTGTGCTTCTATTCCAATGCCTTATTGCCCGTTCCAGGATGGACCACATTTTGAACACCAATTAATGTCTGTTTCCATGTTTAATAATGTACAGGTCCTTCCTCCTAATTTTAAAAGTTTAAGTGTGGGTGGAGGAAATTTTAAGGAATGGGTTAAAAGTATTCAAGTAATTTTAATGAAAGAGAATGTTTTATCGTTGTTGTTAAAACCCCCACCTAGACCATGGTCCTTAGAAGTTGATCTTTTACATCATAAGGCCTTTTGTATTTTATTGATGTCCATTGACCCTGCATTATATCCCAGTATACCTAGTAACCTGACCGTAACAGAAGTTTGGGTGAAACTGCATAAGTTATTTTGTTCAAAAAGCTCCCATGTTACAAACAGAGTTTATAGGGAGTTCTATTCCGCAAGGTTGAAGGCGGGAGTAGATATTAATGAACACTTATGTGAGTTAAACAGGTTAAGGCAGGAATTGATGTTGATGGGGGAAACAGTGTCTGAACAAACCCTCATTACTGTTATACTCAATTCCCTTGACCCTAGCTGGGATAATTTTATATCGCAATTGGATAATGTTAGTTGTAATAACTTATCTTTAGAAGTGTTATCTGGTAGATTGATTGCAGAAGATAACTTGCGAAAATGCAGGGTGGCTTTTCACAAAAAGGAAAAACCTTTAAGAAGGCCCGATAGTTCAGATAGAGCATATGCTATCGGGGAATGCTTCAATTGTGGTTCAACAGAACATTATAGAAGGGATTGCCCACAAAATGCAAATGCTAGGGCAAGTGTAAAGACACCTTCTGATAATAAATGTAAAAGGAGGTCACTTCCTCCAGGCAGAAAGCCAAGTGGAGACGTTCCTAACCACAGAAGGGGTAAAAAGCCGAATGAAGGCAACAAAGGGAACAAACCCAGGTTTAATGATGGCTCTGTAGGTATAGTGGAAACTACTGAGTCAGAGCTTACAAGGGAACAGCGAGAGCAACTATGGTTAATGGACAGTGGAGCCAGTAACCATGTTGTCAGTGACCGAAGGTTGTTTGTTAATATGAGAAGGCATCAATCCATGGTCAAAGTTGCAAACGGTAAAAAGGTCAATGTTGTTGGCATTGGAGATGTTTATATTCCTGGGATAGGAAAGATTCATGGAGCATTGTATGTACCAGAGATAGATCATAATTTGCTAAGCCTAATGAGGATATGTGAGAACCCCAGAATGGAGATTCTGTTCTCAGGAGGAACAGCTGTGATCAAAAACAACAAATGTGTGATTGGGGAGGTTTTGAAGATAGGTGGCTTGCCTTATTATTCCCCCAATACGAATGCTGAGACCTACAGTGATAGCAATTATACTATCTCAATTGGTAGTAACAATGAATCACAGTTAGAACTAGGTGATGAGGATCAAGACTTTCACCAGAGGAAGCCTTGTAAAGACAAATGTAAAGTTAATAAAAAGTTTTTAAATTTTAACTTAGAGTCAGATAATAGGAAACCTGAAAATGCTAATGCAATTTCTATAGGAGAGCCATTGCACAATGAATGTGCTCACTTGATGCATCGCAGGCTAGGTCATGTGAGTTTTCCTATAGTGAAAAAGGTAACCGAACACTCAAGGGGAACCAAGATCAATGACTGTAACACATTCCTAGACTGTTCAATTTGTAGGAGTGCAAAGTTGAAGGTAAAATCTGCGCCCAAGAAGTCTCAGAGGTACTCTGAACACCCGTTTCAGCTCGTCCACATGGATTTGGTGGGTCCATTCGCACCTTCCGTGGGTAAGAGACGGTACTTTCTTACCATAGTAGACGACCATAGCAGATTTGGATTTGTTTTTCCCCTAATGTCCAAGAGTGAAACGTTGACTAAGTTTAAGGAATTTTGTAACTTAGTCCAGAACCAGCATAAGGTCAGAGTTAAGAAAATCTTAACTGACAGGGGTACTGAATTTAATTCCAGGCAGTTCTCCAGTTGGTTGAGGAGTAAGGGCATAGTCCACTTACGCACCGCGCCCTACTCTAAGTTTCAAAATGGCGTTGCAGAACAGCGCAGCGACATATTACAAACAATGATGCGGTGCGCCCTAGAGGATTCCGGACTAGACTTCGCATATTGGGTAGAAGCAATTAGATACGCGAACTACACCTTGAACCGAGTGTGGTCTAGCATGGTGCAGAAGACCCCATACGAGGTGCTATACGGCCATAAGCCTAGCTTGGCACACCTCCATGTTTTCGGGGTGATGGCCGATGTTCATGTCCCGAAGGAGCTCAGGAGAAAGGGAGACCGGATCTCTGTTAAACTGAGATTTGTTGGTTATGAGCAGGGCTCCAAGGCATTTAGGTTTGCCTACCCTAACGGGAAATTAATGATATCAAGGTCTGCCACTTTTCACGAAGGGGCCAATTGGAGTAAGATCCATGCCAATGAGATTCTTACTCAGAACCCTTCCCGCAGTTGTCATAGGCAATCGGAGGATGTATCGGAGAACCTATCCAATGATAGGGATACATCTGGTTCTGGGAAGCGTGCATCCCAGGCACCCTTGAAAGGGGTATTGAAGCGTAAGATGGGGGTAGCCAGGAAGGATAGGCACCCAGCTTCTGAGACGCATAGTGTTAGTCACGAGGTAGATGAATCATCGGACGACTCTGATGTGAGTGACTCTCCTAAAGGCAGACCAGTTAGGGTTACCAGGGGCAATAAGCCTAAGAGGTACGACGAATTTGTTACCTCAGTCGACCAGGTTTTGGCCACCCCTCAGAGATATGAGGATGTGTTGGCCTTACCTGACCATGAACGACAGAAGTGGCTGGCCGCCATGGATACGGAATTAGACAGCCTGAAAAGGCTGGATGTATTCATGCCAACAAGATTGCCCAAGGACAAGAGGGTGATCGGCACCAGGTGGCTATTCAAACAAAAGCCCATTGAAGGTGGGGGTTTTGTCTATAAAGCGAGACTAGTAGCGCAGGGATTCTCGCAGAGATTCCCTGACGATTATGAGGACACCTTCTCGCCCACGGTGCGCCCTGAGAGCGTGAGAACAGCTCTCACCATCGCTACCATGCGAGGCGAACATGTGTATCAGTTCGATATTCAGACCGCGTACCTGCACGCCCAGTTAGACAAAGAGCTGTACGTGAGGATTCCTCAGGGAGTAAGCCATCGGGAAGATGATGTGTGGTTGTTGAATAAGAGCCTATACGGCTTAAAACAATCTGGTAAACGATGGTACGAGTGTCTCACAAAAAGCCTGAGAGAGATGGGCTTTTTACCATCGTCAGCTGACGAGTGTGTTTTTGTCAAGGAAGATCAGGACATTAGGGAAACAGTACTGTTGTACGTTGATGACATACTATATATTTGCAGATCAGAGAACAGGCATAAGAAGTTCTCTGAGGACCTAAGTAAGAGTTTCGCTCTAAAACCACTAGGTCACATTAGCAAATTTTTAGGGGTGCAATTCGTAAAAACCGAGAAGGGGTTTCGGCTTTCTCAGGAAGATAAGATTCAGGAATTGCTTAAAAAGTGTAGCATGGTAGAGGCGAAGCCATGTGATACCCCTATGGCAACAGATTTCCTTAAGAATATGTACACTGAGAGCACGGAGTTTGAGGATAAGACCCTTTACAAGTCCGTGATTGGGTCGTTGTTGTACATTGCAAATTGGACTAGACCGGACATCAGTCTAAGTGTAAATGTGTTATCTAGACATTCTGAACATCCTACACAGTACCATTGGAGCGGAATCAAACGACTCCTGAGATATTTAAAAGGTACTGTGAACTATTCATTGTTATTGGAACCAGAAGCAACTAGAGAATTAAGATTGAGTTGTTTTTCGGATGCCGATTGGGCAGGGGATGTTAGATCTAGAAAAAGTACCTCGGGGTACATTGTATACCTAAATAGTAGCCCCGTGTATTGGTACTCTGGGAAGCAGAAGTTAATTGCAACCTCCACAGCGGAAGCTGAGTATGTGAGTTTGTCCAAAGCTTCCAATAACCTAGTTTGGTTTGACGATCTTCTGGTAAGCTTATGGAGGCAGCCCATGCAACCTATAAAAGTCTATGAGGATAACATGGCTGCCATTAACATATCGGAAGCCGATGCTGTAGGCCAGAGATCACGCCATATTGATATACAAAACAAACATGTGAGGCAATTGGTGAAAACAGGTTTCATTAAGACTGTGTATTGTGAAACCAAGGAACAGGTAGCGGACGTGTTTACCAAACCGCTGCCCCGTGACCAACACCTCTATCTCCTGGGTAAAATGTCAATGGCTATGTGAATGTACTTCCCATTGATGTATATATGTACCCAATGTAGAATGTATGTTTGTTAACGAGTCAAATAGCCGCAGAGAAGGGGATTGTCACGAGTGTTTCCAGGATTGCTGTGGCTATCTGCCTACTCACAAACAGTATGGTTTTAATCAAGCCATCTACTGTTGCCAATTACCTGCAAGCCTTCCCCGCCCTGGATAATTGCAGGTTGACTCCTTACATAAGCAAGGACCTTTCGCTTGCTACTCGGGCCTAGTCTTCTAGGCCTAAATGCACAGCTCCTGCAGGAAGCTTGGGCAATGCCGCTGATGGGAGAAGAATGCAGATAAGGACTCCAGACGTCGTTACAGAGAGACTCCCACGGATGCTTGCCTTTTGCTGTTTTGTAGCATGCAAGCTATCATCGGGACTGCTGTTGCTGGACCTTCTTCCTCCCACAAGCTTCAAACAGTGTTTGCTATTTGAACTGTTTTTACTTCAGGTGATTTTCAGCTGTGAGGCTCGTGCTGCCCTCGTTATGATTGCCTTGATGATGTATCGACGCCGAAGCTGCTTACCTTCATGCTAGCTTTATTCTTTTGTGAACTGTTTTCGGTATTGTGGAGAGGGATCTAGGGAGATAGCCTTGCCTCACATACCCAGACAAGACTTTGTTTTTAATGTGTTTTCATAAAGACATAGTGCTTTTTAAATGTTTTAAAGTAAATTATATTTTTACACAAGACGCCTCTGTTAGAATCATTTCAGTCTCAGTGTGTTTACTCATGAGCTGGTTCACGGTCCGGGGTACCCCTCAACCCCATTTCGTCACAAACTAGGTTAATTTTATGTGGGAGACCGTAGCCCCTCCTCCAGGACCAACTTCTGTGCAGATAAGGAAATCTGCTGAATATTCAGAAAATGCACCCAGCTGCAAGCAGCTGTTTTCCCCTGCAGAGGAGGAAGAAAACAGAGTTGGGAGTCAGGCGCAAGTAACCAGGAACAGATTACAGATTAACAGAGTTGGAAGGGACCTTGTAGGTCATCTCGTCCAACTCCCCATCCAAGCAGACCCTACACCATTTCTGACTGATGGCAGTCCAGTCTCTTCTTGAAAGGCTCCAGTGATGAAGCTCCCACAACTTCCAAAGGCAACTTCTGTCCTGTTGGTTAATTGCTCTCACTGTCAGAAAATTTCTCCTTATTTCTAGGTTGAATCTCTCCTTGATCAGTTTCCATCCATTATTCCTTGTCTGGCCTTCAGGTGTCTTGGAAAACAGGTTGACCTCCTCCTCTCTGTGGCAGCCCCTCAGATATTCGAACACTGCTGTCTGTCTCCCCTGGTCCTTCTCTTCACTAGACTAGCCATGCCCAGTTCCTGCAACCGTTCTTCATATGTTTTAGCCTCCAGTCCTCTAATCATTCTGGTTGCTCTTCTCTGCACTCTTTCTAGAGTCTCAACATCTTTTTTATAGTGTGGTGACCAATATTGGATGCAGTATTGGAGTCGAGGTCAAAGCATTTCAAGTTTATTACATGCTACCTATACACAAGAATTTGATTCTATGACCATTTTTCACAATTATGACCGTTGCAGCATTCCTGCATGATCAAAATTTGGACACTCGGCAACTTGGCTTGTGTTTGTCACAGTGTCCTGAGGTCCTGCCATATCCAGGGGTCACGTGATCCCCTTTTCCGATTTTCTGACAAGCAAAGTCAACGGGGAAGCCTGATTCACTTAACAACTGTGTTACTAACTTAACAGCTGCAATGATTCGCTTAACAACTCTGGCTAGAAAGGTCATAAAATGGGGCAAAATTCACTTAACAACCATCTCGCTAAGCAACAGAAATGTTGGGCTGAATTGTGGTTGTAGGTCGAGGGAGGAAGTCAAGTGCCCCATCGTGAACAATGTGTTCACTTAACAAGTGTGCTGTTCACTTTATGACCACTGTGTTCGTTTAATGACTGCCACAACCCCCCCCCAAAAAAATTGGGTCAGTCACATGACAGAACAGAATAGAGAATAGAACAGAATTCTTTATTGGCCAAGTGTGATCGGACACACAAGGAATTTATCTCTGGTGCAGAAGCTCACAGTGTACATATAAACAGCAAGTAATAGCTCATAGGTTATAATCATAGTTACAATCATGACCTGTTTTATGTCCTTCACAACTTACCAACCTAATGGGCAGGCTCCGGTATGGCCATAAATCAAGGACTTCTTGTATCCTTTTATTTAAGCTAAGGATGCTGCAAGTTGCCTTTAAACTGATCATTGGATCTAGAAAAGAATTGGGCATCTTATAACTGGCGAACCACATCTAGCCCTTCAGTGGCCCCAGTGGGTGGACAATGTTGGCAGCAGGGGGTAGGGCATTGGCAGTGGGGTAGTTGAGACATTGGCGACAGGGGGCAGGGTGTTAGGGCGTCAGCATTGGCAGGGGTGGGTGTTCTGTCCCCAACCACATGCACACACACCAACAGACGTTCAGGAGTGAAAGACCAAACCAGCTGGCAAAATCCTTTTCCTTATGATAACGGAACTTGGCAACAACCTAATGGCTCCCTGCCAAGAGTTTATTATTTACAAAGAGGAGAGATAACTTCTCTCCACTTCTGATACATCCAAGGAAAGCAGCTCAATAATTACAATCAAGTCCAGAGATAATCCAGTCTTAAAGCAAAAGTCCAGCAATGCAGAATGGTGTGGAAGCTTTCAGCTTTGTTCGTCACAAGGTTTGACTGGCCACCACGCTCCCTTTTATATCCTGTGGGGTGTGGTCCAGTGATTTAGTCTAATCTCAGGCACGCCCTTTCTTCTGTTGCGCACGCTTATCTCTGCGACGCTGGCGTGGGTCCAGCCAAGACTCATTACCCTCATCACTGTCCATCTGTGGCTGTGTGGACGTGCTTGGCCCCAGCCCTATCTCTTGCCCTTCGGCGGACACCGAAGGCATTGCCAGAGAGGAGGGTCCTGGAGAGGGAGGCCTTGCCAATTCCTCCCCTTCACTCTCGGAGTCCCCTCCTGACAATGACACAGGCTCCGGTAATGGTAGTGGGGCACAGTGGAGGGGGGAGCATCGGTCCAGTATTGAGGGTGGAGGACAGGGTATCAGGGGGTGGGAGTTGGTAGCTGTTGGGTGGCTGCACGGGCAGCCCTCCACAGCCCTCCCATTTTCTCATGTGGCCCCTTGGAAAATTAATTGCCAAGCCCTTGTCTAGAAAGAGTATCACCCAGTTCTTAGCAGATCAACCAGAAGCCATTGATACTGGATTTAAAAGGATCAGAATCAGAATAGAGCTGGAAGGGACCTTGGAGGTCTTCTTGTCCAACCCCCTGCTCAAGCAGGAGAATCTATACCATTTCAGACAAAGTGATTGTCCAGTCTCTTCTTCAAAGCCTCCAGTGATGGAGCCCCCACGATTTCTGGAGGCAACTTCTGTTCCACTGGTTAATTGTCCTCACTGTTAGGAAGTTTCTCCTTAATTCCAGGTTGCTTCTCTCCTCCATTAGTTTCCATCCATTGTTTCTTGTCCTGCCCTCCGGTGCTTTGGAGAAGAATTTGACCCTTTGTGGCAGCCCCTCAAATACTGAAATACTACTATCATGTCACCCCTAGTCCTTATTTTCTCTAGACTAGCCAAACCCAATTCCTGCAACCCTTCTTCATACGTTTTAGCCTCCAAGCCTTTGATCATCTTAGTTGCTCTTCTTTGCACTTTTTCCAAAGTCACAACATCTTTTTGTAATGTGGTGACCAAAACTGGATCCAGTATTCCAGATGTGGCCTTACTAAGGCTTTATAAAGTGGTACTAATACTTCACATTTATTTATTTATTTATTTATTTATTTATTTATTTATTGGTTTGATTTATATGCCGCCCTTCTCCGGAGACTCAGGGCGGCTTACAATGCATTAAGCAATAGCCTTCATACTTTTGTATATACCTGCTTAGTAGGGCTTTGCCCCCACACCACAAGCACTGTTCTTTTTTATACAAAGTCAGCTTATTGCCCCCACAAACCGGGTCCTCATTTTACCTACTTCGAAAGGATGGAAGGCTGAGTCAACCTTGAGCCTGGTGAGAATTGAATTTGCAGTAATTGCAGGCAGCAGATGTAAATGGATGTTAATAACAGTGCTTTAGTCTGCTGCTCCACCAAGGCTCCTTTTGATTTTGATTTGATGCCTCTCTTTATACAACCAAGGATTGCATTGGCTTTTTGGGCGGCTGCTGCTGCATACAGCTGGTTCGTGTTTAAGCACTTATCCACTAAGACTCCAAGGTCCTTCTCACAGTTCCTGTTTTGGAACCCAGTTTCGGCTAATCTCAGCATTGTGTCTGCTAGATTTTGCTGCCTGCCTGTTGACTTGTCAATAGCGGCCACGGGTGTCAAACTGGATTCCGGATGGGATTGGTCAGGGAATCATGTGGAATGAATTGAAATTCTCTGCTCCTTTTGCTGCTATTTTGGAGGGAAGCGGTTCTTCTGAGGAGGCCTCCCATCCGTCCCACAAGCCTCTGGCCATCTCAGAAGCTCTGGAGAAAGGAACCTCTGAGATAGCATCTGCAATTATTCTCTCTCTGAATGAGTTCCCTCTGGCTTCTTCCAGGAAGTTAGCAAGAGGCCCAGGGCCAGGAGTTGGGGGGCGATTTCACAACATGCCCCAAGTGAAATCTTTTGCTGATAAAACCCAGGTCATCCCCAGCAAATGGGGGCCTCTTTCTCAGGACAAACGGAAAGTGAAAACTCAAATTAAAACGAGCAGGGTTTTTCACCTTAGATGGGCCTCAGGGAAGCAAATGCTACTCATACCTCTAGCAGAGGGAAGATTGCACAGAATGTTGGAGCAGGGTTTACCAACCTTTCGGACCTCAGGGACCACTAAATTCATAATTTTAAATCCCGCGGACCACTAATATGATCTGCCTAATGACTGGCTGGCTGGGCGTGGCTAGGTGGTCATGTGACTGAGTGGGTGTGGCCAACTCGATGTCACTCACATTGAGGGGCACCTTGCCAGCCTCTACTCACCCCTTTCCTCCCAGCCGCAATTCCTCACCTCCCCGCCTAGGCTCCTTAGGGCCCCAACAGGAAGCAGTTGTTGGAGCTAAGCAGCCACCACGAGAAAGCGTTGGCAAAGCAGCTGGCTCAGTTCAAATTGGATCTGACCGAGAAAGAGGCTCAGCAGAAGCACCTCACTGAGGAGTAGGAGCATAGGCTTTCCAAGCAGAGCGAAGACCTGTGGGAGTGCAAGGCCAGGTACCGGCGCCTGGAGGCTCAGCGGGCTGAGATGACCAGCTAGTTCCAGGCCATGATGCAGTCCCACTGGAATGAGGCCCTTCGGCTCTTCACCACCAGCGGCGCTTCCCTCCAGCCTTCACCCAAAGCCCCACACCAGGAGGCCGAAGCAGACCCCAAGTCGGAATTTCTGCCTTCCTCCGACCCACACAAAAAGACCCCAAAGGGGGAGGCTCTCTGCAGCAACACAAACGTTCATTGCATGTATCCAGCCCAGGGGCCATAGTTTGAGGATCCCTGATTTAGTGCAATATAAAAAATGCAAATAATTTTTCTGCGGACCACCAAAATTTTCTCGCGGACCACCAGTTGGTGACCACTGTGCTAGAGAGTTCCAAAGTCATTTACTCCAACCCTGCTCGGTGCAGGATCCAATGATTACATTAAAGCATCGCTGCCAGAAGAAGCATCCAGATTCTATATGGCTCACCATTGGCTTTTCTTTCAGCATCTGCAGAGAGAGAGAGGTGGTGGTGGGGGCAGAAGGGGAAGGAGAAGGAGGAGAAGGAGAAGGAGAGAGAAGGAAAAGGAGAAGAAAAAGAAGGAGAAGGAGAAGGGAAGGAGATGGAGAAGGAAGAGAAGGAGGAGAGGGAGGGAGAGGAGGAGGAGGAGAGGGAGAGAGGGAAAAGGAGAAGGAGATGGAGGAGAAGTAGAGGGAGAGAGAGAAGGAAAATGAGAAGGAAGAGAAGGAGATGGTGAAGGAGGAGAAGGAGGAAAGGAAGGGAGAGGAGAAGGAGGGAGAAGGAGAAGGGAGGGAGAGAGGGAGGGAGGAAGGAAGGAAGGAAGGAAGGAAGGAAGGAAGGAAGGAAGGAAGGAAGGAGGGGAAGTGCAGGAGGGTGCAATATTCTTGTATAAACCTCATATTTCCTTTATTCCTCACCCCACCCCACCCCAATAATTCAGAGGTCGTCCAGCTGAGTGGGGGTGGGGTCCCAAGAGGAAGGGATTTTTTCACCCAGGGCCATGCTTTACACCAGACCTTTGGCCTTTTTAAAATGGCTGAGTAAGATTTTGCTGCTGGTTTAATTTTAATTATGTTTGAAGCATTGTCATTTACTCCACTAGTAATATCAATTTATTATTTATTTACTTTTTTGATAATTGCTCCCTGATATGTACAACTTCTAGGAAGCTGTGCCTGTTGATGGAGATTTAAATGGTCTCCTTAGGTGTCATAGTTTGTGTGTTTCATAGGGAGTCAGTGCAGCCAATAAACTCGTGAGGTTACATGGGTGCATTGAGGTATCTCCATAGCGACTTGCACTGCTGAATCCTGGACTGGGTGTCTTCAAGGGCAGTCCCAGGTACAGCACCTTGCAGTAGTCTAGATGGGAGCGACTAAAGCAGGAGTGATTGTTGATAGGATCTCCTGATCCAGGAAGGGGCACAATTTGCATCCAGGTGGATTTGTGCAAAGGCTATACCTGCCATCTGATCTTCCAGCTGGAAGGGTTCGAGAGGAAACCCCCTCACTGGTATTTCATCTCTGATAACTTAATGACAGTGCAAGCAAAATATACTTCCTTTACAGTGCTAAAAAAAAACAAAAACGGGAGTCTGGCCTGAAATTCCCCTCCCGCGAGTCCTTTGCACAAAGGGGAGACACAGAGAGAGAGAGAGAGAGAGAGAGAGAGAGAAAGAGAGGGAGGGAGGGAGGGAAAGAGAGGGAGAGAGAGAGAGAGAGAGAGAGAGAGAGAGAGAGAGAGAGAGAGGACATGGCCACATGTCACTTGTGTTATGTTATGTCCAGCTCTGGCAAGATGAAAAGATTTCTCCAACCGTCTAGCACCCAACTAGCCAACCATTTCAAGATTAGACTTGATCTGGGCTGGGCCAGGTTTCCCCCTATTCGGGGCTTGGCAGAAAGCAGGTCTTGCCACGTGATTTAGGGGAGGGTGTGCACCAAACACTTGGCTAAATTGTGCTCAGCTAATTTGTAGCTGGGTGCTTCGGGCAGGAAGATATCAGACAGAGCCAGGCAACGGGGTATATATTCGGTATTGCCAAGGGGAAACCAAACTAGAACTTCCACCCAGTAGTGGGTTTCAAAAATCTTTACTACCGGTTCTGTGGGCGTGGCTTGGTGGGCATGGCATGACTTGGTGGGCGTGGCAGGGGAAGGATACTGTAAAATCTCCATTCCCTCCTCATTCTGGGGGAAGGTTACTTCAAAATCCCCATTTCCTTCCGATCAGCTGGGACTTGGGAGGCAGAGAATAGATGTGGGCGGGACCAGTCAGAATTTTTACTACCGGTTCTCCGAACTACTCAAAATTTCCGCTACCGGTTCTCCAGAACTGGTCAGAACCTGCTGGAACCCACCTCTGCTTCCACCAAACAATCCAGTTTGGTCTAGTGGTGAAGGTGCTGGCCTGGAAACCAGGAGATGGTGAGTTCTAGTCCCATCTTAGACATGGAAGTCAATTGTGTGACTTTGGGCCAATCACTGTCTCTTAGACCATCCCACTTTGCAGAGCTGTTGTTATGGGGAAAATAGGATTAGGAAGGCGCACAGGTAGTCCTCGATTTACAACTGTTCATTTAAAGACCGTTCGAAGTTACAACAGCAGTGACAAAAGCGACTTATGACTAGTTTTCACACTTATGACTGTTGCAGCATCCCCGTGGTCATGTGATCAAAATCCAGGCACTTGGCAACTGGCATGTTTTGTCCCAGGGTCACGTGACCAGCATTTGTGACCTTCCCAGCCAGCTTCTGACAAGCTGGATTCGCTTAATGACTGCATGATACACTCAACAATTGTGGCAAAAAAATTATAAAATAAGGTACAACTTTCTTAACAACTGCCTTGCTTAGCGATAGAAATGTTGGGCTCAGTTGTGGTCATAAGTTGAGGACTGCCTGTATTATGTATGTTCACTGCCTGGAGTTATTTATAAAGTAATAAAAGCAGGGTAGAATGCAATAAATAGATAAATACCAAACAGACACATTGCTTTTTAAGCATTGCTCTGAAGCTGATAACTCCCAGCTCTGCCGGTGGTAGACCGATGTCTTTCAGGAGTCTGAACACAAAACCTATCTAGATCAGGGGTCTCCAATCTTGGCAACTTTAAGCCTGGTGGACTTCAACTCCCAGAATTCCCCAGCCAGTTTTGCTGGCTGGGGAATTCTGGGAGTTGAAGTCCGCCAGGTTTAAAGTTGCTAAGGTTGGAGACCCCTGATCTAAATGGTGTTTTCAGGGGTCTAGGGCAACTCACCGTGGTCAACTCGCTGTGGCCAACTTGCTGTGGGGCAACTTACCACGGAACAAGAGTTACACTAATCAAAGGTATAAGTACAGATTAGGCGAGACCTGGCTCAAAACCAGTCACTGTGAGAAGGACCTTGGAGTCCTAGTGGACGATCGCTTGAATATGAGCCAGCCATGTGCAGCAGCAGCCAAAGAAGCTAATATAATCCTGGGTTGTATAAATAGAGGAATAGAATCAAAATCATGTGAAGTATTAGTACCACTTTATAAAGCCTTGGTAAGACCATACTTGGAACCCTGCAACAAATTTTGGTCCCCATACTACAAAAAAGATGTTGAGACCTTGGAAAAAGTTCAGAGAAGAGCAACTAAAATGATCAAAGGCCTGGAGACTAAAACATACGAAGAACGATTGCAGGAATTGGGTTTGGCCAGTCTAGAGAAAAGAAGAATTAGGGCGGACATGATAGCAGTCTTCCAATATTTGAGGGGCTGCCACAAAGAAGAGGGGGTCAAATTATTCTCCAAAGCACCAGAAGGCAAGACAAGAAACAATGGATGGAAACTAATGAAGGAGAGAAGCAACCTGGAATTAAGGAGAAACTTCCTAACAGTGAGGACAATTAACCAGTGGAACAGTTTGTCTTCAGAAGTTGTGGGCGCTCCATCACTGGAGGTTTTTAAGAAGAGATTAGACAGCCATTTATCTGAAATAGTATAGATTCTCCTGCTTGAGCAGGGGGCTGGACTAGAAGACCTCCAAGGTCCCTTCCAGCTCTATTCTATTCTAATGTCAAAGAAATGGTGGACTAGAATCAATAAAGAGAGGATGCAAAAGGAGAGACAAAATGAAATGTGAATGACAAAAATTAAAATAATTTTGTAATTATTTTAAATACTTAAATTGTTGAATTGCCCTGCAGCGAATTGTCATGTGGTCATGGCAATTCCGGTTTTGGGGCTTCAATTCAGTTCCCTTTACAGGGACAGGTGGGTTGCTCCTGGTTTCGCAAGAACCGGTAGTAAAAATTTGTAGTAGTTCGGAGAACCAGTAATAACATTGGCTGGCCACGCGCCCGGTCGCTGCTTGCTTACCCCACCCACCTCATCAGAGGCTTTTTTTTTTTTTTTTACTTTTAAAAGCATTTTTTCTACAACCTCTTCGGACGAAAAAATGCTTTTAAAAGTAAAAAAAAAGCCTTTGATGATCGCGCGGCTCAGCTGGGATCGTCAGAGGCTTTTAAAAGCATTGTTTTCTGCAACCTCTTAAGGTTGTAGAAAAAAATGCTTTTAAAAGTTAAAAAAAAAAAGTTGGCCACGCCCACCCAGTCACATTACCCCCACCAAGCCACGCTCACAAAATAAGCCACACCCACAGAACCTGTAGTAAAAAAATTTAGAACCCACCCCTGGACAGGACCTCACAGAAATCTACAAAGGCAATCCTACAATGCTAACTCAGATGTTTGAGTCAACTGCCCTCATCTTTTTAATGGAAGCAATTTTTTCCCTGGCTACTTCATGCCACCTTTTCTCCTTCTTGCCAGAGATGGGTCTACGAACATCCCAAACCAGGTTGCCAAGTGGAAAAACTGAGGCGGCTTTAAAGCTTTTTACCCTCAAGGGATGACTATTTATTACACATAATTTTGTTGGCAATCAAGGTCTCTCAGCCATTTTCCATAAGAGATACAATCAAAATTAAATCCAGGGATATTAAAAACAATTTAAAAAGAACAATTAAGAACAATTAAAATGAACAATAAAAGCTCACTTTAAAAAAAAAATGATTTAGGGCTCTTTACAAGCCAGGAAAAGGTCAACTTTCTTCATCCCAGCATGGAGTCCCCTTGAGGGAGGCCTGGGGTGAGCTAGGGCAGCCTCCTCAGAGGTGTGGGTCTGGGTGTGGGTGTGGGATCATCTCCAAAGAGCCATTACTTTAAATAGGCTGGGCCCGAGCCAAATAATAATCAGTACTTTGGCTTTTGCCCAGGAAAAATTTGGCACAATACTTTTGGCACAAGTGTGTTATGATGTCTTTTGAGTTCTTCCAGAAACCAATATGGGTGCTGAATTCATGCACTTGTGTGTCTCTGTTCGACTGACATTTTTTATATCTTTTCGCCATATAGAATGTATTGTTGTTTGGTGACCCATACCTACCATATTTTTTCAGAGTATGACGCACCTTTTTCCCGCTAAAAGGGGCTGAAAATTTAGGTGCATCTTATACACCGAATGTAGCCCCGCCCACCCACTGGCCCCCACCCTTTGGCCTCTGCCTCACAGCAGTTACCTCCTCAAAAGCAAACAGCAAGAAAAAAACAGCTCCTTTCAGCTTCAGCACAGCCTAATTAGCACAAGTTGATTGGATCGGCCTCCCGACTCTCAGCTGATTTGCTCTCAGCTGTTTTGCACAGGCTCTGTTGCTTGCTGCAAGGAGGTAAATTGCTGGAGCAGATTTTTTGTTCCCTTGTGCTAATCAAGCTATGCTGAAAACGAAAATGAAAGTAAAGCAGGCTGTTTGCTGTTTGCTGCAACGAGGCAAAATTGCTCAGGGGCAGAGGGAGATTTCTTTTTCTTCTTTTCGACACCAAAAAAGATAGGTACATCTTATACTCCGAAAAATACGGTAGGTCATGTGCTAAGTGGACGGTTCTACAACAAACAAATATTGTGATGTTTAAAGGGTTGGCCAGAAGTGGGAAAAGCTGTCCTCCACCGTTGATATTCCTTGAGTGACTTTGAGGTGGTCATTCTGTTTTAGCTCAATCTAATTCACATGGTGAATTACTTTTGAGTGACCTGAAGGATTGTATTTTGGACAGGTCAACTTAATCGAAGTCTTTTTATGTGATTGTTAAGAATTGACAGTGACCGGATAGCATATAATCAATCAGTCTGTCAGTCAGTTTACCATCCAACCAGAAGCATAATTCCTGCTATTATACCTGACACCAACCACATGCAACACAGCCAGCTGCAGAACTAAAAGACTTGGTTCACTCTATGGCACTGTTTCTCAACCTTGGTAGCTTGAAGATGGGTGGACTTCAATTCCCAGAATCCCCCAGCCAGCAGCGCTGGCTGGGGGATTCTGGGAGTTGAAGTCCACCCATCTTCAAGCTTCCAAGGTTGAGAAACACTGCTTTATCGGAAGACATTGTAAGGCCGTAATTCATGCTAAAGGTTATCCAACAAAGTATTAACTGACACGGTGATAATTTTTGTATATCTCGTTTTTTCTACGTGTTTCACTTATCTTCTTTATACTGTAACTGCTATTCTAATAGCAAATCCTTCATAAAAGTTATTGCATTACATTCTTGATTAAATTATCTTTCCATTGATATATAACTTTATGGTACTACTCCCCCCCCCCAAAAAAAGTGGTGTTATTAGCTAGTTTTAGAAAATATACTTTCCCCAAAAGGTTTCCACAATTTTGGCCACTGCTATATTTCATTTAGCTGTATTTCCTGTCTTGTTTACCCAGAAGGCTGACATCAATTTTGCAACTCTGAAGATACATATCTCCCACCGTTACTTTTAACTGCCTGATCTATTAGGATGGCTCCTTCCTCTCACTGTTAAACCACTGGTGCTCCCCACAATCTTATCTGACCGTTTTGTACGCAGATAGAGCTTCAGTAACACATATCAGGTCTGCACACTTATCTATTATTCTCTCATGAAGGCATGAGGGTTTATTATATATAAAGGTAAAGGTAAACGTTTCCCCGGTCCAGTCGTGTGTGACTCTAGGAGTGGGGGGCTCATCTCTGTTTCTTAGCCGAGGGAGCCATCATTGTCTGAAAACATTTCCGTAGTCATGTGGCCAACATGGTAAACACCAAAGGCACACAGAACATTGTTATCTTCCCACTGAAGTGGTACCTATTTATCTGTTTGCATTTGCATGCTTTCGAACTGTTAGGTGGGCAGAAACTGGGGCAAATAATGACACATGCACACACATTGTGTGCTGCTTGGGTCTGTAAGCTATCCACCTGACAAGCTCCGGGGAGTAGGGCAGATGGAACTGGCTGAGAAGACAGAATATTAACATGCAGATCTCTTAATCTGCAACGATCTTCTAATGCCTCTCTTGGTACCTTCCAATACCTTTCACTGTTCCTCCTTCCCCAAGCCTGACAGATCCTAGCCAACATCATGCATCTCCACATCAGCACTGACTACCATATGCAGGATGCATCTCCATGCCCAGCTCTTTATCCACAGCACCTCCAATGCCTCATATTTTTCTCTAGAAACCTTTGCGGCTTCTAACCCTGCTCTTCAAAGCTTCTAGCAAATCTTTCCACAACCAGTTTGTGCGAATAGGAAGGGAATCTTTTTCCTCTTCCATTTCCTCCTCTCCCCCACTCCTCCTCTTCCTCTCAGTATATATTGTTTAATAAGCTTAGTTTATATCCATGTGCATATCACAGTAAACGATGATTCCTCTAAAAGTTGGTTTATCATTATCAGAGTGCTGGTACCTACTGCTTGATGACCTGTCATTAATTTCCTGACAAAGAGAGCAATTAATCAATGGAACAGCTTCCCTTCCAGAGTTGTTTTCAAGAAAAGATCGGACAACCATTTGTCTGAGATGGTGCAGGGTCTCCTTCCAGTCCTCCAATTCTGTTTTTGTATCGTGGAGTGTATCCGTTTTTCACTTTTTTTGTGAAAAGTGAAAGAAAGAACTAAAATGGAAAATATCAGAGATTCCAGGTTTTCGGACCAAGATACGCACAAGTGAAGAATCATGTTGTCACATCTTGTTCAGTAGACAATGTTCCACTTTGCGAAGTGCAGAATATTGGAAGGTTCAGCTGTTCCCCCGTTGCCGTTTTTAACAGGAAGACGAGAGCCGAGAGACGCCCCCTGTGTGGCCAATTTTAAACGGAGGTGCAAATGTCACATTGATGAAGTTGTCAGGCATAATTATGATAGTCGTATCCGACTATGGCAGAAGTTTAAGCATCGTTCAGTGAATCCCAGCGGCATCGTTGCATCTCTGCCTGCCTGAACAGCCTGCCTGTGTGGTAACCAGCACCATTGTGCCCGTCTGCCATCACGGCTGTCCCCACACTCTGCGCTAGGCAACGCTGCCATAGAAGCAGAGGCCTCTCGAGGGTGGAACATGCTGCTTTGAGAAAGGGCTGGATGGCTTTTTCTTCATCCCGGGCCTTGGAAAAGCTGGCCTTTTTTTCTAAAAGCCAGGAAGATCTTGCATGTCTTCTAGAAAAGGGGTCCCCAACCTTTCCGGCTTGGTGGACTGGTAGGGGGAGAGAGAGGCTGGTTCCGTGTGAGTGGCAGACACGAACACAAGCATGCACCAATTGCATTTGCACAAGCGACGGGCACCCATGCGCACCACTCACACCAATAGAGCTTCACACGCAAGTGCCTGCCACTCGCACAAGCGGAGCTGTGGGTACCTGCGCACTGCTTGCGTGGCCCAGTTCCAAATGGGGCATGGCCCAGGGGTTGGGGACACCTATTCTAGAAGGTCCAAATTGATACAACAGCAACCAAAGACAGTTCCGTCGTGCCCTGGAGGTAGGTCAGCGGGCATTAGTCTCTCAAAACCTTTAGGACAAGGAGCAAAGCTTTCACTACAGCACAAGCTGGAAGAATTTGTCCCAGAGAGGGCCCTATCTACAGAATGCACAATAAGAGTTGGAAAGGACCCTGAAGGTCTTCTAGTCCAACATCCCTGCTCAAGCAAGAGACCCTATGCATCCTATAGGTACCACTTCAGTGGGAAGTTAACAGCATTCCATGATGTCATGCTGGCCACATGACTGTGGAAATGCCTCCAGACAGCACTGGCTCAATGGTCTTATCAAAGCGGAGATGAGTACCATCCCCCTATCACTGGCAACAAATAAAATCTGCAGGGAGTCCTTTACCTTTTTAATAATGCAAGTCATAATTTCTTCCCTAAATAGTCCTTTAGGAATAGTGGACACCCGCCTCCCAAAAAAGAGAGATCTCTACCTCTATTTTAAGTCATGATGGAATGATAAACTGATGTCCCAGAAAGTGCAGTAAGCAAGAGGCACCAAAACTTTGGGAGTCTGAAAAATTGCTCCTATGGCCAAGCCCTGGAGATGAGGGGGAGCACCGAAAGATGGTGTCTCCAAAATGGGGGAAGGCCTTTAAGTCCTCCTCTCCTCTGACAACCAATAACATTAAAAACACAAACAGATTCTTGGGGTAGAAATGGTATGGAACCAGGGGGCATTATCAAACAAGTTCATGGAAACAGACCTCCATTCATATATTTTAAAAGAAGATATTTACTTTGCGGTAAATATTTTCTTCATTGACTATTCAACGAGTGACACATTTCTCTGAAAAACAAGAACCTGAGAAACTCATTCACCGAGACAGGCCCAGATCCAAAATGAAAATAAAATTTGAAGCCACTGAGGTCTTTCCAAGGAAGGGAGGACCAACTCTGAAAGGCAGATGGTTACATTATGTGCAAAAGAGACGAGGAGTGGGCTCCCTTCCCCTCCTAATCCTGTCTTGGAGTAGAGAAGATCTCGTCTTCTCCATTCATGACTTCCAAGGTGAAAAGCCATTCTCCTGGGCGTGAGGAACACTTACAAATCTCCTGGATCACCCTGTATTTATTAACCAGAGGTTGAATGCGTAAAACCTTTGGGTTAAATATAAATGGACCCACGTGTTTGTTAAGTTTGGTTTACTGAATAAACCATATTTGGGTTTGTACAAGAAGACATAAACAATCTCTCAACCATGTGCACAAAGTTCCCTCATTGGCAATTCACAGAACAGATTAATTAAAAAACAACAACATAAAAGTGTCCAAAGTCTTGCAAAATTGCCATGTTTCTGAGATTTGGGATGAGAATGTTAATATCTTGCAAGATCTGCCCTGAGAGTTTAGCTTTGTTTAGGTTTAAATGTTGGCCCTGCGTTGTTGTGCAGAGTTGTTGTGCAAAAGTTTCCAATGCCTGAAAATGTTTCCTATCCCTGCAATAAATCATACTTTAAAATCACAGTGACTGAGCTCTCACATTAAACAAAATCCAAACAAACCTGATTACATCTTGGGTAACATGAAGAGTCCAGCTTTGGCCTAGTATGCCATTCTCATGGGCAAAGAGAGCACATTCCAAGTGATGGGCACGTAAACAATCAGCCTCGTAAAGGAACAATAATAGTTTAAAACATTATTTCTCTGAGTTACTACTCCAGTGATAAATTGTGGTCAGAGAATAGTTGGCTACATTTGTTCTTTTTACAAATCTTTGCAATTCCTCTTTAATTATCCGATATGCACAAGGAACACGTTAACTGCTTCTTCTTCTCTAACAGCTTTTTGAAATATTTCTCTGGAAAGCTTATATGATCTTCACTGCTATAAGTATCATTTACTGTATAATTGAGTGAGGGTGTGAACCACTAAGAATGGTTCTCTTTCCTCTCATTTCCACAAAGTACAGAAACCAACGAAGAAATGTTTTAGAGAAAATAGAAATTTGTGGTTTGGTTTATTTATATTCATATTCAGATGGATGGGTGGATGGATGGATGAATGAATGAATGCTCAGCTTATCCAACAGGCCAGTGTTTCTCAACCTTGGGAACTTTTAAGATGGGTGGACTTCAGCTCCCAGAATTCCCCAGTCAGCACAGTGTTGAGAAACATTACAATAGTGTAAATTGCAAGCTGGTCACATGCACTGGGCAAACTCAGCAGCAGTGTTGGCAAGCTAAAAAGCAAGACCAGATTTCCAGGAGGGCAAAAACAGTCCTGGAAAACTCTCAACCTTTGGCTGCCAGCTAGCTGTCATCCAGAATTTTGCAGGGCCAGGCTGCTAACTGTAATCACGATCACCTATGCCTGGTACAAACTCAGAAAATGGAATTAAACGGGTTAGTGGGCTAAATAAACGTCTCTCCTGGAAATACAGATGAGGACCCTCACTTCTGAAAGTCTCCATATCCAGTTCTGGGATCAGATCATCACCTTTGACTGCAAGGAGCCTTGATAGTACAGTGGTCTACGCACCCTGTTATTAACACAGCTGCCTGCAATTTCTGCTGGTTCGAATCTCTCCAAGGCTCAAGGTTGACTCAGCCTTCCATCCTTTCTAAGATAGGTGAAATGAGGACCCAGTTTGTGGGGGCAATAAGATGACTTTGTATAAAATATACAAAAGGATGAAGGCTATTGCTTAACGCATTGTAAGCCGCCCTGAGTCTCCGGAGAAGGGCGGCATATAAATCAAATTAAAAAAAAAAAAAAAGGACCCATCCCACCTTGCAAGCAAGGACTTGCAGGCGGCACCTGTCAGGTGCTTCGCCTCTGTAGTGGGCACTAGTGGGAGGGAAGGGCTGGGAGGTTTTCTCTCATTTGCTTCACGAGAGGAAGCCGGTTCTTGCCTGCTGCCCTTGGGGGGTCTTTTGGTTTAATCAAAATAGAATTGGAAGGGACCTTGGAGGTCTTCTAGTCCAGCCCCCTACTGAAGCAGGAGATTCTATGCCAGTGATGGCTAACCTTTTTGCCGTTGCGTGCCAAAAGTGGGGGGAGTGTGGGGGGTTACACATGTGCATGCCACACCCATAATTCAATGCGCCCTGCCCCCCCCACGCATGCGCCTCCCCCCCCCCACGCTTTTGGCAAGCGATGGCATGGAGGGACCCGAAGGCCCGTTTTTCGCTCTCCCATTTTTTGCTCGGATGAAAACGGCCACTCCCCCAACCAGAGGCCCTTTGGAGGCCGGAAACGGCCCGTTTCCTGACTTCTGGTGGAACCGGAAGGCCCATTTTTCGCTCTCTTTCTAGGAGCCTGGGGAGGGCGAAAACAGCCTTCCCCACCCACCCCCAGTGGCCAGAAATGGCTCATTTGCCGACTTCCAGTCCCACCTAGAAAGCCTCTGGAGCCTGGGGAGAGTGAAAAACGGGCCTTACCCCTCCCCCGGAGGACCTCTGGAGGCCAGAAACAGCCTGTTTCCTGACTTCCGATGGGCCTGGAAGGCCCAAAAATCTGCTGGCCGGCGCGCACATGGACGCTGGAGCTGAGTTAGGGCAATGCTCGTGTGCCCATCAATATGGCTCTGCATGCCACCTGTGGCACGCGTGCCATAGGTTTGTCATCACAGTCCTATACCATTTCAGACATGTGACTGTCCAGTCTCTTCTTCAAAGCCTCCAGTGATGGAGCTCCCATGATTTCTGGAGGCAAGCAGTTCCACTGGTTAATTGCCCTCATTGTTAGGAAGTTTCTCCTTAATTCCAGGTTGCTTCTCTCCTCCATTAGTTTCCATCCCTTGTTTCTTGTCCTGCCTTCTGGTGCTGTGGAAAATGAATGGACCCCCTCCTCTTTCTGGCAGCCCCTCAAATACTGGAAAACCGCTATCATGTACCCTCCCCTCCCCCAGGCCTCCTTTTCTCTGGACTGGCCAAACCCAAATCCTGCATCTTCCTGCGTTTTAGTCTCCAGGCTTTTAATCATCCCAGTTGCTCTTCTTTGCACTTTCTCCAAAGTCACATCCGCTTTTTGTAACGTGGGGACCAGACCTGGAGGCAGCCAGGTGTGGCCTTGTACCAAAGACTTGGCGGGATTTTGATCCTATGCCTCCGTTTATACAACCGAGGATTGCCTCGGCTTTTGGGGCTGCCGCAGCACAGGGCTGCCTCGCGTTTCAGACTCCGAGGTCCCCCTCGCCCTTCCTGCTTCGGAGCCACAAGGGGTCCGAAAGCGACCCCGAGGGCGCCGTGCGGGGCTCCGAGACCCTCCGCTGTGAGACCGGCCAGCCGGGCGGCCGAGCGAGGGAAAGGCGTCTTGGGGCCGGACGCCTCCCTTCCTCCCGCCAGGCGGCCTTGGGTGGGAGGGGGGGCGCGGGCAGGGGGGGGGCTGAGGGGCAGGTGGCCTCCCTCTGCCCCCGCCCCTTCGGAGGGGGCGGCCCCCCGATTTGCATGCGGCTCAGACGGGCGCCGGAGCGCGCCTTTGCGCAGGAGGCGAGGAGCGCGCCCAGCCGGAGGAGGAGCCGGAGCCGCTGCCGCTGCCGCTAGAGGCGCGTTGGGCGAAGTCGGCGGAAAGTTGGCGGCCGCGGCGGCCGCGTCCTCCGCTTTGTCCCGGGCCGAGCCAGCGGCCGTTGCTTGGCCGGGCAGAGAGGCGGGGCGGCCGGGCGACAGCGAGAGCGAGAGCGGGGAAGGCGGCCGGGCTGCCCTGGGCCGGCCTCCTCCTGCTCCTCCTCCTCCTCCCGGCGCCGGCCATGTCGTCCATCCTGCCCTTCACGCCGCCCATCGTGAAGCGGCTGCTGGGCTGGAAGAAGGGCGAGCAGAACGGGCAGGAGGAGAAGTGGTGCGAGAAGGCGGTCAAGAGCCTGGTCAAGAAGCTGAAGAAGACCGGGCAGCTGGACGAGCTGGAGAAGGCCATCACCACGCAGAGCGCCGCCACCAAGTGCATCACCATCCCCAGGTAGGGCCGCCGCGGGTGGGGAGCGGGGCAGGCAGGCTTTGTCCTCGGGCCGTCTCTCCGGGGCCCCCGCCAGGAGGAGGAGGAGGAGGAGGGAGGCTCCTGGCTTGCGGGGACCGGCCGGGGGCTCCGGAGGAGGAGAGCGCCTGCCAGCATCTCCGCCCGCTGCCCCCGCCGGGAGCCTTTAGGCGCAGAGGCCGGCAGCGCTGGGCAGAAGGGGGGCGCGCGTGTGTGGGTCTCCCATTGGGGAGGAGGCGGCGAAAGTCCCCCGGAGGATGGAGAGGCGCCCCGCCGGCAGCTCTGCCTTCGCCCGCTTCGCAAGAGCGCTCAAAATAGGGGCCAAGAAAACCGAGGGGGTTAAAACCAAAAAAACCCCTCATCTTTAAATGAGCTGCGAAAATGTTCCATCGAATTCACTTATTCCCCTTTTTGGTTTGGTTTTCTTTGCATTTATTCCAAGGCTGGCATTGATTAGGAGATTGGGTTTATGCCCAAGCAGAAGAGGGCAGCAATTGCAATTATTCGCCTACATCAGTGTTTCTCAACCTTGGAAGCTTGAAGATGGGTGGACTTCGACTCCCAGAATCCCCCAGCCAGCCAGCAGCTACCAAGGCTGAGAAAGACTGGCCCATATGAAATAGAGACCAGCAGATGATAGTAGTGACGCTTGGCAACATGGCACGAATGGCAGGATTCTGTAACCACCTAGCTTTTTTTTTTTTTTTGGCTAAACCCCTAGAAACCGATTTCCCAGCAGGGCCCTTCCTGGCAGCCAGCTCCTCTCCTCCCAGAAAGTTTTAACCCTGATTTGATGCTGGAGCAGCTTGTTCCGAAGTGACCAGGACTTGCCAGGCCAGACAGACCACAATTTGATAGAAGAAGGGCATATACCTTGCTGGGAATTAGGGCAGAGGATCCACCAGGGTTCAGTTTCCTGGGGGATCAGCTGGGGGTCTGCCTGAGCGGAGGGGATGAGCAGTCTTTGCTGGCTTCCGGCCCTGTCTGAAAACTGCCCGGAGGCGTCTGGGTGAGCTGCCTTGGAGACAGGCCGAAGTGGGGCAGAGGCTCTGATGGACTTGCTGTCTGTCTAGACCAGGAGTGTCAAAACTCGATTTCATTGAGGGCCGCATCAGGGTTGTGTTTGACCTTGGGGGGCTGGGGTGGGCGTGGCTAGCTTGATATCAATAGTGTTGGGGGCGCCTGTGATGGCCAGAGCGCTCTGCCAGAGAAAATGGGCAGCTCCAAGCTCCGTTTTCGGCTGCTACCGCTTCCTGCAATCCTCTGCCAGCAAAAATGGAGTTCGGGAGGCCCGCGGGGTTTTCACTGGCAGAGGCCCCACGGGCCAGTTCTTTGCTATTTCCAGGGCAGCCCCGCGGGCCAGATCTAAGCACCCCACGGCCCAGCTCCAGCTCCTGGGCCTTGAGTTTGACCCCCCCTCGTCTAGACTCTAGCCACTGGAAGGGCCCTCGGCTGAGTCTCTTCGGCCTCCATTGCTAGAAGGTCTCTGCACAGGGAGCTCCCCCAAATCGCCCTTTCTTGCTGGGATAATATTCTCAGAGGCCTTTTCCTTTCCTGCCATGGGCTGTGCAAAGGCCTCACAGAATCCCCGCTTGTGCCTTACATGGGAGACAATCCATTTCGAACTCCTGGAGCTTGAAGGGAGAATGCAGTTGGCCTAAGTTGGACAGGGTGGGGATTGTTCGGCTGGCCAAGTTGTTTCCTCATCATTTATTTTGGCCCTTCATTCTGGGTTCTTATAGCCGGGCGTGATTGCTCCAGTTCACGTGCGTGAGTAAAAAAAACCCACAAACATTGATTGGTTCTTCCAGAAACTGTTTGAGTCTGGAGTTTAAGTTTCATAAAGGTTTGCTCCTGGAGGGAGCCTGGGCTGGCTTCCTTCCTTCCTTCCTTCCTTCCTTCCTTCCTTCCTTCCTTCCTTCCTTCCTTCCTTCCTCCCTCCCTCCCTCCCTCCCTCCCTCCCTCCCTCCTTTCTTTCTTTCTTTTTCTTTCTTTCTCTGCAAAGCAGCCGCGTGGCCTCTCTTTAGTGCAAGGGGAAAGTTCTCAGGAGGCTTGTTTGTTTTCGTCCCTGCCTTTTGCTTTCCCAGCGCTCTGTAAATGTGAATCTTGGCTGTCAGAGTGATTTAGGAGGGGACGGCTGGCTCACACAAAGAGGCATCTGTTGTCCGGGCCAGCCGGGGAGATGGGAGGCGAGGAGGGTCGGGCAGTGCCGAAAATGTTTCTTTTTTGAAAGACAGCTTCCAAGTGTCAGGGCAGGGTTGCATGCTTCTCAGGGTGGAGAGTCTCGCTGGGTAGAAACTGCCTTTTGCAGAGAGGCCGGATTCAAAATCGGGGGCATTTATGGCTGAGGGACAATCTGTCTGCCGTCACCCACCCACCCACCCCGCTCATTGTTCTCTTGCAGTGCCAGTTTATTTGTTTGGGGAGGGACTGCTTTTCTGCAGAAGCTCATCTGGGTTTGAATTCTCCAGAAGGGACTGGGGGAGAACTGGCATGCCTCTGAGCCACAGCTTGGGTTAGGAAACCTAATTTCTTCATACTCCTATTAGTTCTCTCCTCCTCTCCTTCTGGAGCTCCAGGCAACGTTCCCAGCTCTGCCTCCTCCTGATTTATTCTCTCTCAACAAGGCAGGGAAGTGACCGGCCCCAAATCCCTCGCGGTGAGTTTGAAGGTGGAGAAGGAACTGTACTTGTAGCCTCCGGGTCCTTCTTCCCAACTCTCACCTCAGGCTGCTCTCTGGGCCTTGTGCAAACTCTTCTCAAGAAAGCTCTTTTCTCTTTCACGAGGTCCTTTTCCTGCCTGCTCAGAGGTCCCTGCCCGGCTGATCCCTTTCACAGCCCTCAAGACCTTCCTGGAACGTTGTGTAAAAGGGATGCTGTCGTTTTTGCTCAGTGGTGGAAATGCCCTCCGCAGGTGGCAAATCCCCGTGGATTTGCTTGGGCCAAAGTGCATCTGTTCCAGAAGGGCCGCTGTGTGAACAGACATGGGGAGACTCTGGTTTTTGTGGAAGACTTTCCAAGGACAGGACCAGTGGTGGGTTGCTCCTGGTTCGGCCCGGTTCGGGCGAGCCGGTAGGGATGATGATGTGACGTCAGTGAACCGGTTCTCTATGACTGTGAGGTGGGCCCTCCCGCCCACCCCTGCGTTATACCTACCTTTATTTGATGTTTTTTAGCCCAGCTGATAGGCGCTGTAGAGTGGATTGCTGCTCCTCAGCTGCGCAGAAATCTAATGCGCTTGCGCAGAATGCAAGTTCTGCACACGTGCAATTGAAGCGAGCATGCATGTGGCAATCGTGCGCAAAGCGCATGTGCGAAGAGAACCGGTGGTAACACCAGTTGGAACCCACCACTGGACAGGACATTTTTCCATTCCACCTTGTAGACCCAGGTTTGTAGACCCAGACCATCGTGCAGTGGAGGTGGTTGTGCTGAAGGCTTACTCTGGTGGGAAATGTGCCTGTTGTTTTCGTTCCCACCATTTTTGTGTTCCAGGCCTTCGGTGCCCTTTCAACTTATATAACCCGTTTTACGGCATAAGTGGATGGCTGGATTCGGAGAACAAGCTAAGATCCTGGCTGAATTTCTTGCAACAGGTTGAGACACCAGCTGCGCGCTGCTTGGCATTTAGCTCCTGGCGTCTTCCAGGTCCTGCAATTTCATCGCTCTGCTGTTGGCAGTGCCGGAGAATTTTGTTACTTCTGTATATTTATATAAAGGAGTGATGGATTAGAGTGGAGTTCTTTATGAATACAGACACTTAAAAAAATAACTTCTGGAAGGCGGTCAAGGACCCTCTTGCTACACTGGCGTAACTCATTCTGCAGAGTCCTTCTGTTGCCTTCTGCAGTTAGGTAATCGCTGCGGAATAATCAGCTCTCTGATGAAATGTCTGTGTTAAATGTAGAACTTGCAATGAATTTTTAAAAATTACAGCAAGTGAAAAAAGATGGGGATATGCTGTGGGAATAATACTGCAGGCTTCAGTCTTCAGCATCTAGTCAAACCCACAATTTGGCTTTTTAACATCTGGCCTAATGAGAAAGTCAGGAGTTTTCAAAAACCTGAATACCTTTTCTGAATGTTGAGTTGGCCTCAGGAAGAAGGCACTGCCTGAGCACAGTGGCTAAATTTGTATAGTAAAGAGAGCAGTTTAGCAAAATAATCTCTCCTCCGGTTGAAATGTTAGATTTCTGAAATGTTTCCATCACTGTGTACTGATAGTCCTCAATTTAGGACCAATCATTGAGCAACCGATCTGAGGTTACAACGGCCACCCCAAAAGGAATTTATGGCCTGATTTCAAAGTTCCAATGGCTGCATATCCAACCCAGTCACACGATCAGATTTTGGGCCCTTGGCAACTGGCTCGCCTTTAGGGCAATTTGCCGTGTCCCATAGTCATGTGACTGCGAATTTGACTTCTATTTCTGGCATTTGCTTCCAATTTATGGCCAAAAATGGCCATTGGGTAAAACGGATTTGCCTAACAACTGTGACATTTGCCTATTGACTACCACATTCACTTCTGCATTCTGGTCTTAATTACGGATGTAAATCAAGGACTATATGTATGTATCAGGGCTGAATCTACAAAAAAAGTACAGGAGAACATGTTAGAGCAGGAGTGTCAAACTCAATTTCATTGAGTGCTGCATCAGGGTTGCATTTGACGGGGGGCGGGGCGGGGGGACGTGGCCAGGGTGAGCGTGGCCAGCTCAACATCACTCATCTTGGGGGCACCTGTGGCAGCCCCAGTGCTTTGCCAGCAAAAACGGGCTCCTGAGCTCCATTTTCAGCTGTGACAGCCTCCTGCAACCCTCTGCCAGTGAAAACAGAGCTGGGGGGGTGGGCATGTGCGGCCCTCGCAAGCTCTGTTATCAGCTGGGACAGAGTCCTGCAACCCTCTGCCAGTGAAAACGGAGCTTGTGGGGGGCGCACACACAATCCTCCCGAGCTCCGTTTTCTCTGGCAGAGACACCGCGGGCTGGTCCTTCGCTGTTTCCAGGGCAGCCCCGCAGGCCCGATCTAAACACCCCAAGGGCCTGATCCAGCCCCCAGGCCTTGAGTTTGACACCCCTGTGTTACAGCATTGGGTCTCAAAGTTGTTTCATGTTGATTTGTCCTTCAAGAATATCCACTTCTAGAGGAAGAAGCAAAGTCGGCTCTTAAGGAAGGCAGAGCCATTTCAGAAATAATAAGATAAATAATAAGATAAAGGCTTTACAAATCCTTAGTAAGACCACACTTGGAATTCTGCATCCATTTTTTGTCGCAACATTACATTCCACATTCCACATCAAAAAGATGTTGAGACTCTGGAAAGAGTACAGAGAAGAGCAACAAAGATGATTAGGAGGTTGGAGGCTAAAACATACAGAGAACGGTTGCAGGAACTGGGTATGTCTAGTCTAGTGAAAAGAAGGATTGGGGTGACATGATGGCAGTGTTCCAGTATTTGAGGAGCTGCTGCAAAGAAGAGGGGGCCAAGTTGTTTTCCAAAGCACCAAAAGGCAAGACAGGAAACAATGGATGGAAACTAACTAAGAAAAGAAGCAACCTGGAACTAAGGAGAAAATTACAGATTACAGATTAACAGAGTTGGAAGGGACCTTTTGTTGGTCATCTAGTCCAACCCCCCCGTCCAAGCAGGAGACCCTACATCATTTCTGACCGATGGCAGTCCAGTCTCTTCTTGAAAGCCTCCAGTGATGAAGCTCCCACAACTTCTGAAGGCAACTTCTGTTCCATCGGTTGATTGTTCTCACTGTCAGGAAATTTCTTATTTCTAGGTTGACTCTCTCCTTGGTCAGTTTCCATCCATTATTCCTTGTCTGGCCTCATTCCTAAAGGAGAGAGCAATCAACCTATGGAATAGCTTGAAATTGTGGGTGCTCCCATCAGTGGAGGCTTTCTAAAAGAGTCTGGATAGCCATTTGTCTGAAATAGCATAGGATCTCCTGCTTAAGCTGGGGGTTGGACTAGAAGACCTCCAAGGACCCTTCCAACTCCACTATTCAGTATTCTATGTTCCAAACAACCTCTGCAGATCAGACTGAAGCCCCAATTTAGATTATCAGCCATCTGTTTCCACAGCAACCAGTTTTGATGCCTCCAAACAAGGTATTGGTGAAAATTACTTCCTGCATTTGAATTTCCTAGCAAAAGAATTCAGAAAATGCAAAAGAAAAGCAGAGAAGAATGTTGCCCTGGCCTGTGAATGTTATAAAGCTAGAGTGGACAGTGGCTCTACAGTTCAATGAATCAATCCATGATTTGAGTACCCTCTGGACGGGTGGATTTCCAGAATCCTCCTCACTCAGCATACTATTGCTAAATAGATTGGGATTTAAAAGTCACAGATCTGCTGAGTGTCAAGAGCGATTGGAGAATTTGGGAAGTTTTAGGTGCAGACCTTGATGTCCTTGTATCAGAAATGCATGAGGCTTAGTTCTGCTGGTGTAGCTCTTTCCACACTCGTGCAGCGTGTGCCGTTTACACCAACAGCTTTTGCAATAACAATGGACTCTTAAGCATTTCTGCAGGAAATTTGAATTGTCCAAATAAATATTTCATCCTCACTCGCTTTGAAGCATTGCTGGATTAAGAGGGGGAAGTGTTGCAGGGCCGTCACAGTTTATATGCATTGGCAACAAAAGCAGCAGATGGCAAGGAACCACAGAAGCTGCTGGCCGGAGATCCCCCGTGGATCTACCTTGTCTTTGCAGGTTTAAACTAATGCTTGCTTTTCTCTGGATTCCATTTTTGGCAGAGCCGATGGCAGATCCTAAAGCACTGGAGTTTCAAATTTAGAAGTAGGTTGCATCTCAGTTATTTTAAAGCGGTGGGGAAAAATGGTGGTTGAGAATCATTAGACTAGGGCAGTGCTTCTCAACCTTGGCAACTTGCAGATATGTGGACTTCAACTCCCAGAATTCCCAGAACTCTTATCGGACTGTAGGGGAGAGGTGTACTAATGCTTTGGGTGTCCCATTAGAGCAGTGTTTCTCAACTTTAGTAGCTTGAAGATGGGTAGACTTCAACTCCCAGAATCCCCCAGCCAGCGCTGACAGTGAGAACAATCAACCAGTGGAACAGAAGTTGCCTTTGGAAGTTGTGGGAGCTTCATCCCTGGAGGCTTCGAAGAAGAGACTGGACTGCCATCTGTCAGAAATGGGATAGGGTCTCCTGCTTGGGCGGGAGGTTGAACTAGATATCCTACAAGGACCCTTCCAATTCTGTTAATCTGTAATCTTTGCTCAATAAGTGGGCCAGACCAGAGACTTACCTGAGATAACTTGAGCGCTGCTGCAAGGCAAGTTGCTGTTCTCCCACAAAGTGGCCTTGAGCTTTTTGGCATACTTAAGGCAGCTTGGCAGCGTTGGGCCCTTCAACTGCCTTGGGCATGAAATGCCTCCCCTACATATTTAAAGGATGAGATTTGCACAACGCAAACCTTATTACAGGAACAGTGTGTAGACCTTCTGGCAAGCACGTAAATCTTGATTTTAGAATAATTTATCACCAGTTGATGCTCTTTGCAACGTGGAACAGTGGAACACGGGCTGGCAAAGTTCTCCTGAGGTCAGTGAGAGTTGTGCAGTCACTGAGGTTGGACAAAATCTCCTTCTTGCCATGACTTATTCCCATTTTCTCTTCTTATTCGCCTCCCTTTCTAAAGTTCCGGTGGTCATGGAGGATCTTCTGTTCCTCAGTAGCAGAGGTTTGTCCAGGCATTTATGGGTGATCTATGTATTTTTAAAAAAACTTATTAAGCTGGGAAGGTGATTCTGGAGGAGAAACTGGTGTTCCTCTGGAATTAAGGTCATATGATAACATCCTTAGCAGTCCTTGAATGAAGAGGCTGGAACGAAGTGTTCTTATCCACTTGCTGCTTGACTTCCAAGCAAGTAGAGAGAAGAAGCGTCTTGTGGATTTCCCCCCCTTGTGCTGAAATGCTATGGAAGTGCTTTGCACATGCAACTTTGAGGCTTACCACATCCACCCCCACATTCAGGGAAGGGTGCAGGACTTTCCCAGCGCTCCATCATGTCAATTCACAGCACAGATAAGTCTTGAAATCATGGCATAGTAACCATTTCTTTTCCAGGGAAAGGCTGTGTGTAGACACATCCCCAATACAAGAAGTGCTTTGTTTAACTGATAACCCTAAAAAGCGGGTAGCAAGAAAATAGCACAAAGAGTTTTGTGATGCATAGAACAGTCATGAAGCCAGAGGCTAACTTGGGTTTGTGTAAGTTGGGAAAATGGGTGTCTTCTTTTATACAACGGTGGGAAAATTTGACTAGATCTTCTGTTCATATTCTAGAATGTGGGCGTTAAATCAACATCTGGTACAACTTTGCTAAAATCAGCAGGACTTCTGTTGACCACAACTCTTGTTGATTTCATTGTTCATTCTTAAAGATGAGGACATCCGAACCCAGCATTTTGCATTTTATGTTTTTCTTCATATAAAGCCACCCGAACTAAAGATGGGCAGAAAAGGCTCTAGCAGAGCTGTTGATGGGCTTTAGCAGGCCATCCAACGGATAAGTTGACTGTCAGAAACTGCAGATTGATACCGTCCGAAACAACAGTGATCTCGGTGCTGGATTTTCATATTGAGTTCATTGATCGATTCGTCTTTATTTTGAGGGTTTCTGTTTATTTTGTTTATTTTGAGGGATGGAAACTAATGAAGCAATCTAGCACTAAGGAGAAATTTCTTAACTGTGAGAACAATCAACCAGTGGAAGGCTTTGCCTCCAGAAGTTATGGGTGCCCCATCACTGGAGGGTTTCAAGAAGAGACTGGACAGCCACTTGTCTGAAATGGTATAGGGTCTCCTGCTTGAGCAGGGAAGTGACCTACAAGGTCTTTTCCAACTCTTATTAGTCTAGATTCAAGTCTATGTTTCTGGGAGCAACTTTTAGCCAACAGATAAGTTGACTATCAGAAACCACATATTAATATTATGAGAAATAACATTGATCTCTATCCTGGATTCCCATCTATAAAGTGGCGTTCCCTGCAAGGATGCAACTATAAGGGATCTAGTTAAGAGATCCACCACTCCCTGTACCTTGAATTTTGGTTTACCCTCATCAATGGTGTTTTACTGGACCACCAGATAGCTCCCATTGATGTCTCATTTCAAAGGTCCAACTAAACCTTTCACCAAGCTTCCAGTCATGATTTGTCCATCATGACGTTCAGGCCATGATGCCAGATTATTGAATTCTGGTTTATGGTGATGTTCAGCCTGGCCCAAACTAGGTGTGCTTGGAAATTATTAAAATAAGTTACTCACAGATTGTTTGCCAATATGCCAATCCTTTTTGTTGTTTTTCCATGGTAAGATAATTTTGTTTTGAGTCATATTTAATTAGGAAATCTGAGAAATTGAATTATTTAAATCCTAGTTTATTGAGCATTTAATTCATCATACTGTGAATCAAGGTGAGAACTTATGGTTGATTAGTGTCTTGATTGTTTTTTGTAGCTTGGATTTATAAACTGAGATATGATGATCTAAGTAGGCCATTTTAAATAATAGACTCTAGTGTGTTATGTATGGAAAGAATTTAGGATATGAATTGGATTGCTCATTTGAGTTTGACTCAGAGATCGAATTGTCTTTATTTTGAGGGACTCTGTTTCCAGGAGCAACTTTTAGCCATCTTTAGGTGGTGGTAAGTCAGCTGACTTTGAATTCTAGTTAAAACCATCCTTTTTACAACCAGGCATGGGCTACTTTGTCAGGCCTTGACATTCCACAGATTTTTTGAGGGAAACCTTAACTGGTCTCCCTCCTGGCTCTGTATTCTGTTCACCCTTATGTTGAATTTATGTTTTACCGACAAAGAAATAAAGGTAGAATAGTATAGATCTGAGGACGCGGTGGCTCAGTGGCTAAGACGCTGAGTTTGTTGATCGAAAGGTTGGCAGTTCAGCGGTTTGCATCCCTAGTGCCGGTGAGCTCCCGTTACTTGTCCCAGCTTCTGCCAATCTAGCAGTTCAAAGGCACATAAAAAAGGCAAGTAGAAAAATAGGGACCACCTTTGGTGGGAAGGTAACAGCGTTCCGTGCGCCTTTAACATTTAGTCATGCTGGTCACATGACCACGGAGATGTCTTCGGACAGTGCTGGCTCTTCGGCTTTGAAACGGAGATGAGCACCGCCCCCTAGAGTTGGGAACGACCAGCACATATGTGCGAAGGGAATCTTTACCTTTACCTAGTATAGTTCTATTTCAAGCTACTTAGCTCTCATCAGCTAGCCATACCCTTCTGGGATTCGAACTTGGCTACTTGCATATTAGGTAGATGTATTAATTTCAAAGCCATGGGCTCTCCTCACTTTGTCGGCTATACCAGGGGAAGTATCACTTTTTTATCAGGGCAACCTGGTCTACCCAATTATAGTCAGTCGCTTTTGCAAAGTGAGGAGAGCCCGTGGCTTAGAGGTTAATACCTCTAAAGAGGACCCAGATTGTGGGGGCAATAAACTGACTTTGTATAAATATACAAAAGTATGAAGGCTATTGCTTAATGCATTGTAAGCCGCCCTGAGTCTCCGGAGAAGGGCGGCATATAAATTAAAGCAAAAAAAAAAAAAAAAAAAAAAAAAACATCTACCTAATATGCAAGTAGCCTGGTTTTGAATCCCAGAAGGGTATGGTTAGCTGATGAGAGCTAAATAGCTTAAAATACATCTATACCAGTCTCCCTTTATTTCTTGGTCAGTAAATATGAATTCAACACAAAAATAGTTTGTTGCAAAAGCACCTGCCTGTGAAGGCTCCTGGATTGGGGCTAAAAGGCGTAATCGGAAGCAGTATGCTCCATCCCAGAATTCACCCTTGTGTTCTTTGATGTGGACCACTAGATCAGTGTTTCTCAACCTTGGTAGCTTGAAGATGTGTGGACTTCAACTACTAGAATTCCCCAGCCAGCTATGCTTAATGGAGAATTCTAGGAGTTGAAGTCCACACAACTTCAAGCTACCAAGGTTGAGAAAAACAGATTGCTTTATATTTAGATTGCGTTTCAAGACAGTTGAACCAAGGAGGAGTGGGACCCATTTAATCTTGAATAACGTCTCTCCAATGTTTTTTATTATACATTTATTTATTTGTATCCTGCCTCTATTATTTTTACAAATAACTCAAGGTGCTGAACATATCCAACGATCCCCCTCTTCCTAAATTCCCCACAATGATAACCCTGTGAAGTGAGTTGGGCTGAGAGAGAGAAAGAGAGACTAGCTCAAAGTCACCCAGTTGGCTTTCATGGCTAACTAGAACTCCCCGTGTCCTGGTTGTTTGGCCATTAGACACCCAGCCAGCTTTCATGGCTAAGGCAGGACTAGAACTCCCCATTTCCTAGTGATTCGCCCAAAGTCACCCAGTTGGCTTTCATAGCTAACTAGAACTCCCCGTGTCCTGGTTGATTGACCATTAGACACCCAGCCAGCTTTCATGGCTAAGGCAGGACTAGAACTCCCCATTTCCTAGTGATTCACCCAAAGTCACCCAGTTGGCTTTCATAGCTAACTAGAACTCCCCGTGTCCTGGTTGATTGGCCATTAGACACCCAACCAGCTTTCATGGCTAAGGCAGGACTAGAACTCCCCATCTCCTAGTGATTCGCCCAAAGTCACCCAGTTGGCTTTCATAGCTAACTAGAACTCCCCGTGTCCTGGTTGATTGGCCATTAGACACCCAACCAGCTTTCATGGCTAAGGCAGGACTAGAACTCCCCATCTCCTAGTGATTCGCCCAAAGTCACCCGGTTGGCTTTCATAGCTAACTAGAACTCCCCGTGTCCTGGTTGATTGGCCATTAGACACCCAACCAGCTTTCATGGCTAAGGCAGGAATAGAACTCCCCATCTCCTAGTGATTCGCCCAAAGTCACCCAGTTGGCTTTCATAGCTAACTAGAACTCCCCGTGTCCTGGTTGATTGGCCATTAGACACCCAACCAGCTTTCATGGCTAAGGCAGGACTAGAACTCCCCATTTCCTAGTGATTCGCCCAAAGTCACCCAGTTGGCTTTCATAGCTAACTAGAACTCCCCGTGTCCTGGTTGATTGACCATTAGACACCCAGCCAGCTTTCATGGCTAAGGCGGGACTAGAACTCCCCATTTCCTAGTGATTCACCCAAAGTCACCCAGTTGGCTTTCATAGCTAACTAGAACTCCCCGTGTCCTGGTTGATTGGCCATTAGACACCCAACCAGCTTTCATGGCTAAGGCAGGACTAGAACTCCCCATCTCCTAGTGATTCGCCCAAAGTCACCCGGTTGGCTTTCATAGCTAACTAGAACTCCCCGTGTCCTGGTTGATTGGCCATTAGACACCCAACCAGCTTTCATGGCTAAGGCAGGACTAGAACTCCCCATCTCCTAGTGATTCGCCCAAAGTCACCCGGTTGGCTTTCATAGCTAACTAGAACTCCCCGTGTCCTGGTTGATTGGCCATTAGACACCCAACCAGCTTTCATGGCTAAGGCAGGAATAGAACTCCCCATCTCCTAGTGATTCGCCCAAAGTCATCCAGTTGGCTTTCATAGCTAACTATAACTCCCCGTGTCCTGGTTGATTGGCCATTAGACACCCAACCAGCTTTCATGGCTAAGGCAGGACTAGAACTCCCCATCTCCTAGTGATTCGCCCAAAGTCACCCGTTTGGCTTTCATAGCTAACTAGAACTCCCCGTGTCCTGGTTGATTGGCCATTAGACACCCAACCAGCTTTCATGGCTAAGGCAGGACTAGAACTCCCCATCTCCTAGTGATTCGCCCAAAGTCACCCGGTTGGCTTTCATAGCTAACTAGAACTCGCCGTGTGTTGGTTGATTGACCATTAGACACCCAGCCAGCTTTCATGGCTAAGGCAGGACTAGAACTCCCCATTTCCTAGTGATTCGCCCAAAGTCACCCAGTTGGCTTTCATAGCTAACTAGAACTCCCCGTGTCCTGGTTGATTGGCCATTAGACACCCAACCAGCTTTCATGGCTAAGGCAGGACTAGAACTCCCCATCTCCTAGTGATTCGCCCAAAGTCACCCGTTTGGCTTTCATAGCTAACTAGAACTCCCCGTGTCCTGGTTGATTGGCCATTAGACACCCAACCAGCTTTCATGGCTAAGGCAGGACTAGAACTCCCCATCTCCTAGAGATTCGCCCAAAGTCACCCAGTTGGCTTTCATAGCTAACTAGAACTCGCCGTGTCCTGGTTGATTGACCATTAGACACCCAGCCAGCTTTCATGGCTAAGGCAGGACTAGAACTCCCCATCTCCCAGTGATTCGCCCAAAGTCACCCGGTTGGCTTTCATAGCTAACTAGAACTCCCCGTGTCCTGGTTGATTGGCCATTAGACACCCAACCAGCTTTCATGGCTAAGGCAGGACTAGAACTCCCCATCTCCTAGTGATTCGCCCAAAGTCACCCAGCTGGCTTTCATAGCTAACTAGAACTCCCCGTGTCCTGGTTGATTGGCCATTAGACACCCAGCCAGCTTTCATGGCTAAGGCAGGACTAGAACTCCCCATCTCCTAGTGATTCGCCCAAAGTCACCCAGTTGGCTTTCATAGCTAACTAGAACTCCCCGTGTCCTGGTTGATTGGCCATTAGACACCCAACCAGCTTTCATGGCTAAGGCAGGACTAGAACTCCCCATCTCCTAGTGATTCGCCCAAAGTCACCCAGCTGGCTTTCATAGCTAACTAGAACTCCCCGTGTCCTGGTTGATTGGCCATTAGACACCCAGCCAGCTTTCATGGCTAAGGCAGGACTAGAACTCCCCTTCTCCTAGTGATTCGCCCAAAGTCACCCGGTTGGCTTTCATAGCTAACTAGAACTCGCCGTGTCCTGGTTGATTGACCATTAGACACCCAGCCAGCTTTCATGGCTAAGGCAGGACTAGAACTCCCCATTTCCTAGTGATTCGCCCAAAGTCACCCAGTTGGCTTTCATAGCTATCTAGAACTCGCCGTGTCCTGGTTGATTGGCCATTAGACACCCAACCAGCTTTCATGGCTAAGGCAGGAGTAGAACTCCCCATCTCCTAGTGATTCGCCCAAAGTCACCCAGCTGGCTTTCATAGCTAACTAGAACTCCCCGTGTCCTGGTTGATTGGCCATTAGACACCCAACCAGCTTTCATGGCTAAGGCAGGACTAGAACTCCCCATCTCCTAGTGATTCGCCCAAAGTCACCCGTTTGGCTTTCATAGCTAACTAGAACTCCCCGTGTCCTGGTTGATTGGCCATTAGACACCCAGCCAGCTTTCATGGCTAAGGCAGGACTAGAACTCCCCATTTCCTAGTGATTCGCCCAAAGTCACCCAGTTGGCTTTCATAGCTAACTAGAACTCGCCGTGTCCTGGTTGATTGGCCATTAGACACCCAACCAGCTTTCATGGCTAAGGCAGGACTAGAACTCCCCATCTCCTAGTGATTCGCCCAAAGTCACCCAGCTGGCTTTCATAGCTAACTAGAACTCCCCGTGTCCTGGTTGATTGGCCATTAGACACCCAACCAGCTTTCATGGCTAAGGCAGGACTAGAACTCCCCATCTCCTAGTGATTCGCCCAAAGTCACCCGGTTGGCTTTCATAGCTAACTAGAACTCGCCGTGTCCTGGTTGATTGACCATTAGACACCCAGCCAGCTTTCATGGCTAAGGCAGGACTAGAACTCCCCATTTCCTAGTGATTCGCCCAAAGTCACCCAGTTGGCTTTCATAGCTAACTAGAACTCCCCGTGTCCTGGTTGATTGGCCATTAGACACCCAACCAGCTTTCATGGCTAAGGCAGGACTAGAACTCCCCATCTCCTAGTGATTCGCCCAAAGTCACCCGTTTGGCTTTCATAGCTAACTAGAACTCCCCGTGTCCTGGTTGATTGGCCATTAGACACCCAACCAGCTTTCATGGCTAAGGCAGGACTAGAACTCCCCATCTCCTAGAGATTCGCCCAAAGTCACCCAGGCTTTCATAGCTAACTAGAACTCGCCGTGTCCTGGTTGATTGGCCATTAGACACTCAACCAGCTTTCATGGCTAAGGCAGGACTAGAACTTCCCACCTCCTGGTGATTCGCCCAAAGTCACCCAGTTGGCTTTCATGACTGCAGTGGGACAAGAATCCACAGTCTCCTGCTTTCTAGCTTGGTGCTTTAACGACTAGACCAAAACTTTATTTATTGTGCCTGCTTAAGGCGACTTCCATAATCAGCTGACCAGCATGAGATGGTCCTGAGGGCATGCATGAAAGAGACAGCCTTCCTTCTCTTCCCCCTGGGGCACCCCACTGTGCTGAGTTGTGTGTATGTCCATGACGTTCACGCAAGGCCCCCAGCAGGAATGTTGGGTCACCTTGTTATGCACAGCCAAGGCACTCTGCTGGTATTGAAATTGTCCCTGTGCCAGGCCATTCTCTGGCTCCCACTTGGGTTTGGATTGCCCTTCACGTGTGGCAAGGAGGCCTGGCCAACATTACCACATCAGCAGGCGCAGTCTGAGGAAGCCAGCTGCCTGCTTGTCATACTAACCACACATCAATGTTGGGCTCGTGAGGGAAAGTAGCAGCGCTCACGTCTCCTGTGCATAAATGGCAGCCTTCACAAACTCCCAGAATTCCCCAGCAACCACGGCCATCGCTGGGAATTCTGGGAAATGGTGTTACAGTGATGATGATAATAACAGTTCTCCTTGACTAGTTAGCAAAGGCTTGTGCAATACATTCTTCTCCAGAGGAATACAGCTGTGCCTCATGTAGAACACGATGTGAAGCCAAGAAAGATGAAAATCAATTCCTTCCCCCCTCACCATTAATGTATTTTCTGGACAAAATATATCCCATTTCCAGAAAGTTGGTGTTTTTTTTTTTTTTTTGTCCACTTAAATTCCTAACTTTTTTTTTTTAAGTATATGTTCTTATACTGCTTTCTGTGTATGCTTTGCTAAGATTCTGAGTTACACGTTTTCCAGTTTTCCCATCCAACCAAACTCTTGGAAGATGGCCTTTAAAATCTGAATTAGTAATTTTCAGCTGCTTTTACTGGGTATGAAGTAACCTGCTTTTGACAGTTTGCTGGAAAGTCAGAATCAAAACAAGTTCAGGAAAATCTCTTTTGAGGCAATAATGGCGTTCTAAAGTTAGGAACACTAAATCATATGAACACCCTGCATACACATAGTTTTAACTTTTGCTTTGGGTCATTTCCCTGGCCCGGAACCTGCATTGTGGCTGATCTGGAGATGACCATTCAGCTGTTGTGGTTTGTAAGTTTTCCCACCTTGGTCACTATCAGATGTCTTTTCAGATTCAGATTGTAACTCCCAGAATTCCAGGCAGTTGCAGCTTGAAGGTGCCAGATTGGGGAAAGTAACACACAAAGAGAACTGAACCAAATTGAACTGAACTGAACAGAACAAAAGAGAAGAACAGAGTTGGAAGGGACCTTGGAGGTCTTCTAGTCCAACCCCCTGTTCAAGCAGGAGACTCTACTATTCCAAATAAGTGGCTGTCTACTCCCTTCTTAAAAGCCTCCAATGATGAAGCATCCACAATTTCTGAAGGCAAGCCATTCTACTGGTTAATTATTCTCACTATTAGGAAATTTCTCCTTACATTTAAGTTGCATCTCTCTTTGATTAGTTTCCATGTATTACTTCTTGTCCTGCCTTCAGGTGCTTTGGAAAATAAGTTGACCCCTCTTTTTTGTGGCAGCCCCTCAAATATTAAAACACTGCTATCATATCACTCCTAGTTCTTCTTTTCACTAGACATACCCAATTCCTACAAACATTTTCATATGTTTTTGCTTACAAGTCCCCATATTATCTTTGTTGCTCTTTTCTTCACTCTTTCCAGAGTCTCAACACTTTTTTATGATATGGTGATCAAAACTGGATGCAGTATACTAAGCGTGGTCTTACTAAAGCTTTATAAAATGGTATTAACACTTCACGTGATCTTGATTCTATCCCTCTGTTTATGCAGCCTAGAAGTGTGTTGGCTTTTTTGACTGCTGCCGCACACGGCTGGCTCCTATTTAAGTGGTTGTCCACTAGGATTCCAAGTTCCCTCTCACAGTTACTACTGTTGAGCTTAATCTGTACTTGAATACTTGTTTTTTCCTTTGCCTAAGTGTAAAACCATACTTTTCTCTACATTGAATTTCATTTTTGTTAGATAGGGGCCAGAGATTGAATTATTGGACAAGAAAGCAACCAAATGGTAGAACTGCACAAAAAACTCATGAAAATAGGATTCCCAGAGTTTTGTTCTATCTTCACAATCCACATATTAATGCTACGTATCATCTCTGGCACATGGCATCCCATTCCTGTGCACTGGTTATTGTTGTGGCCCACCAGCGGCCTGCATGGATTGTTGCTGATCCCAACAACGAGGAGGCTGATGTGGTGCTGCGCCAGCAGCCTGTGCAGCCAGCGCTTGAGTCGGACAGCGAGGAGGCTGGAGAAGATGTGGTGCCAGAGGCAGGGATTCAGCCAGGGCCTTCAGAACCTCCAGAGGCTCCTTTAAGTGAAGAGGATGAAGAGGAGGAGCCTCTTCTCAATGCACGAGCACTCAGAGCTGTTAAAAGGCAGGAGTGGTTCCTCAGGAGGAGGTCTCCTTGAGAGTAAAGCTTGGGGCTAATTGGCCACTCCCTTAGCCTATTTAAGAAAGAACGCAGCTTGCAACAAGCTGCAGGAAACAACTTTAGTTCGCTAATCATCGCGGTGGGATTTCTCTGCAACCTTGCTTCTGGGCTTTCTGCCAACTCCAGTAAGACTCTGACTATCTTATCTGTGGAATTTCTGGCAGGCTGTTAAGAACGCTTATTAACAGCCGGCATTTGCTAAAACTGCGTTATTTGAGTAAACTAAGTTTTGTTCAGAGTTTGTGTGTGCTGTGTTCTTTGGGATCCGTAGATGGGGCAGAACAGTTACCGGTACTTCGCAATATCATACCGCCCTACATTAGAAGACAACAATCTCTTATCCCACTGTGGTCGAGGATGCTGAATATTGAGGCTTCTTCGCCTCTCCACCAGGACAATGTCCATCACAGGATTGAAATCCCATGGACCAGCTTGGCAAACAGCTGCGAGCGGTCCTTGACCACCATTGAGCCCCAGCATTTCTGTTGCTAGGCGAGGCAGGTGTTAAGTGAGTTTTAGCCCCATTTTACGACCGTTCTTGCCACGGTTGTTAAGTGAATCACAGCAGTTGCTAAGTTAGTAACACGGTTGTAAACGAATCTGCCTTCCCCATTGAATTTGCTTGTCAAAAAGTCACAAAAGGCGATCACATGACCGCTCCCCCCCCCCGGACACTGCAGTGGTCATAAATACGAGTCAGTTGCCAAGCGTCTGAATTTTGATCATGTGACCATAGAGATACCCAAAGTGGTTGCAAGTGTGAAAAATAGCCATATGTCAATTTTTTCACTGCCATCGTAACTTTGAACAGTCACTAAACAGACTGTTGTAAGTCAAGGACTGCCTGTATTCACCTACCCAGGTTAAACCCTGAGAAGGCCCATAGAGAGGAAAGGTCCAGGGTTCCTCCTGTTATTTAATATGCATGGGTCCTGTATTAAAAATTTGCAATTTTTAATACACAGGTAGCTCTCAACTTCCAACAGTTCTTTTAATGACTGTAAGAAGTTATAATAGCACTGAAAAAAGCGACTTGCGACCATTTTTCACACTTACGACCATTGCACTTATGACCCCATGGTCACGTGATCAAAATTGGGAGGCTTGGCAACTGACTCACATTTATGACGGTCACAGTGTCTCCCCTCTTGCAACTTTCCGACAAGCAAAGCCACTGGAGAAGCCAGATTCGCTTAACAACCGCGTTACGAACTGAACAACTGCGGTGATTTCACTTCACAAAAATGCGACAAGAAAAGTCGTAAAATGGGGCAAAACTCACTTAACAAGTGTCTTGCTCGCCAACGGAAATTTGGGTCTCAGTTGTGGTCGGAAGTCGAGGACTACCTGTCTAGTGATAGGGGTTGTTTTGTTTTTTGAACCGTGAGCCCCTGCTGCTTAGCCCCGCACAGTTTTCCATAAGCGCCAACACGGAAAGAAAGAACTGAAGGAAAATATTGAACTGCAGCCCTGTTTCTCGCCTCCTTCGGCTCCTCTGGATGCTCTGAGAGCCCTTTGAAACCCGAGAGCATCATAGCTGCTGCTCCCGAGGGAGATTTGGTCCAAGGGAGGATAATTATAGCTACGCAGGCTGTTGGTGTGGGTAGCACTTTACAGAGTTTGCATGCCATTTTTTCTGAAGGAACCTCTAATTGAAAAACGGGAGAAGGTGATTAACAGCCCACAAAAGCTGAAGTGGTTGCAGGAGTGTCTGTGGTCGGCTTCTACCCGCAGCGGCTCTTGGAAGGAAAACGGGGGTTGGGGGTCTCTTGGATTGGAGGGAGCAGAGAATGTGGGGGGGGCTCTCTCCGCTCTGGCGCTCATGCGCCACTTCTCGGCTTTCGTGCCGGTAGCCCTTCCGTGCTTGCTGTCAACAAGGTTGTTTGCCAGAAGATAATGCAGCACCTGGTGAGTCACCTTCCCACTCCCAGGCCCTAAGCTGCAAGCGGCAGTGAGGTGTGGCTCCAGGCGGGAGAAATTTCTGGTTTGCAAGGCTTGTCATTGTTTAAAGTCTCCCATACTTGGGTGTAAATCGTGCCTTTTTGCAGCTCGAAGGGTTGTTTGCGAAGTGAATCACTTTCTATTATCTCAGGACTTCTCACCAATAATGTGGGAAGCGCTTAATAGGAGCTGAGTCAGTCAGAGACGCTTTTGAGTCACCCCCCCTCAGCCCTGATCTGAACCCTTGGGGGTGGAAACAGGCCCCTGCCAGTGGAATGAGCACAATGTTGGCAGAAGATGGCCTGTTGCACGATAGTCCCCCGATGGCCTCTTGCCTGGACTTCAATCATGGAAAGGTTGTGTGGCGATATTTCTGAAGTCGGCCTCTTGTCATTTTATTACTGGATCCCTAACCTGCTGTTGCAACTCTCCTGGCCCCTTGGGAAGATTTGGAGAAGAAAAGTGAATAAACCAACTTCTCTGGCCAGGGTAAAATTAAGAAAGAAATTAGTTCAGGCCTGCTCTTGACTGTTGCCTTTAAATGATGGACTCTGTTTTAAGCAATCTGGATTCAGATCCTGCCGGAACTGTGCATGGGACACTTTCTTGGATGAAATGCTTAACAGATTAACAGAGTTGGAAGGGACCTTGTAGGTTATTTAGTCTGACAGATGGCAGTCCACTCTCTTCTTGAAAGCCTCCAGTGATGAAGCTCCCACAACTTCCAAAGGCAACTTCTCTTCCATGGGTTGATTGTTCTCACTGTCAGAAAATTTCTCCTTATTTCCAGGTTGAATCTCTCCTTGGTCAGTTTCCATCCATTGTTCCTTGTCTGGCCTTTGGGTGCCTTGGAAAACAGGTTGACCTCCTCCTCTCTGTGGCAGACCCTCAGATATTCGAACACTGCTGTCTGTCTCCCCTGGTCCTTCTCTTCACTAGAGTAGCCATGCCCAGTTCCTGCAACTGTTCTTCATATGTTTGAGCCTCCAGTCCCCATGAAATTGGAAAGAAAGGATGTCATGCATTTGGGCCTGAATTTTTTATTTTTTTAAGAAACTCTCATTGCTTTAGCCTTCAACCTTGGCAACCTTAAGATGTGTGACATTCATAACTGGCTGGGGAATTCTGGGAATTGAAGCCTATGTGTCTTAAAAGTTGCCAAGGTTGAAAAACGTTGCTTTAAACTATTAACTCAAGTGGTAAGTCACATAATGAACCAAACAGCATTTTGGTACCCTGCCTCCCAGTTATAATTGGCATTCCAGGCCAGCAGTCAGATCTGCCCCCACACCTGGGGGTAGCCTGCCATAAAGTTTGGGGAGTATGGATGGGAGGACATAAGGAGGGGGCATGACAGGAACCAGACAATAGTTGAACAATCCAAGGACACAAGCTTGTGAGCAGAATGCAAACACCCATCAAAGGGGCGCCAAACTGTAGAGCTGTTACCAAAACACCCAGTTTGAACCTTATTGGATACCACCAAGATGACCAAGCGGGGAGGCCCTAGGAGAAGAGAAGGTCACCAGGTTTACACAGGAAATCCCCAGATCTGGCTTTGCTACATTGTAACCACTTGGCTTTAGTAAAAGTATACCTTTGACTACAAATGGAGTCAAGAGTCTTTCTTTCCTGAATGCCCAAGCTTGGACAGGCATGACACCAGCAAATAAAACCTAATCCACCTCTTGAAAGGATGACGGTTTCTTGTTGGGCCCATATTTAATTTCCTGTCAATTCATGTTGAGATGATCGGGGGCTGATGAGTCTCGTTTTTTGCATTGCCTTCTGGTGGTAGCCTTGGCTTGTGCTGAGAGTTGCCATCAACTTCTGACTGAGAACAGCAAAACTTGTTACCCTCCAGATAACAAACATTAGACAGGAGAGGGTTGTGTCATGTAATCTTATCCTAGATAAGTGGGGGCTGAAGGATATTTTGTCTTCAGAGCAGAGATCCACTTGCCTGAACAAGCTTACTCTACTTGAGCTTAGGCAATGCAGGACATCGTACGTTGTAATTACTTGAAAGCCACGGGTGATTAACAAAGCAAAGCCATTAAAAAATGTAGGCAATTCACCTGACTGCATCAGTTGTCCTGGAGCAACCCCCCCTCACCCCATGTGCAAATAAAATGCAAATTTGGGTGAGAAGACTAAGGGCTGCTACGACTGGGTTTGTATGGGTGGACCTGCGTGTGATCTTACAGCAGACTCACCCAGATCAGAAATTGTAGAACTCATCAAATTTGCAGATGACACCAAGCTGGCAGGAATAGCCAACACTCCAGAAGATAGGCTCAAGAGACAGAAGGATCTTGACAGACTTGAACATTGGGTGCTATCTAGCAAAATGAAATTCAACAGTAAAAAAGTAACTGTGAGAGGGATCTTAGTGGAGTCCTAGTGGACAACCATTTAAATAGGAGCCAGCCGTGTGCAACAGCTGCCAAAAAAGCCAACACAGTTCTGGGCTGCATAAACAGAGAGATAGAATCAAGATCACGTGAAGTGCTAATACCACTTTATAATCCCTTGGTAAGGCCACACTTGGAATATTGCATTCAGTTTTGGTCGCCACGATGTAAAAAATATGTTGAGACTCTGGAAAGAGTGCAGAGAAGAGCAACAAAGAGGATGAGGGGACTGGAGAGGCTAAAACATATGAAGAATGGTTGCAAGAACTGGGTATGTCTAGTTTAATGAAGAGAAGGACTAGGGGAGACATGATAGCAGTCTTCCAATATCTCAGGGGCTTCCACAAAGAAGAAAGAGTCAAACTATTATCCAAAGCACCTAAGGGTAGAACAAGAAGCAATGGGTGGAAACTAATCAAGGAGAGAAGCAATTTAGAACTAAGGAGAAATTTCCTGACAGTTAGAACAATTAATCAGTGGAACAACTTGCCTCCAGAAGTTGTGAATGCCCCAACACTGGAAATTTTTAAGAAGATGTTGGATAACCATTTGTCTGAAGTGGTGTAGGGATTCCTGCCTGGACAGGGGGGTGGACTAGAAGACCTCCAAGGTCCCTTCCAACTCTGTTATTCTATTCTATTCTAAATGGAAGGTCGCCACCAGTGAGATGGTCAGGTTGATTGGTCAGAATATACCTGTAGTAGGGCTAAGAGATTTCTAGGTATCTTAAATCAGTCAGCGTTTTATGGATAACAAATCTGAAGTGGAAAAGAGAATACAAGTAGTCCTTGACTTACGACCATAATTGAGCCCAACATTTCTGTTGCTAAGCAGAACATTTGTTAAGTGAATTTTGCCCCATTTTACAACCTTTCTTGCCACCGTCGCTAAGTGAATCCTGCAATTGTTAAGTTAGTAACATGGTTGTTAAGTGAATCTGGCTTCCCCGAGGACTTTGCTTGTCAGAAGGTCGCGAAAGGGATCACGTGAGCCCGGGAAACCACTAACCGTCATAAATGTGAGTCAGTTGCCAAGTGTCTGAATTTTGATCATGCAGTCATGCGGGTGCGACAATGGTCATAAGTGTGAAAAATGGTCATAAGTCAACTTTGTGTTGTAATTTTGAACAGTCATTAAATCAGTGTTTCTCAACCTTGGTAGCTTGAAGATGGGTGGACTTCAACTCCCAGAATCCCCCAACCAGCTGGCTGGGGGATTCTGGGAGTTGAAGTCCACCCATCTTCAAGCTACCAAGGTTGAGAAACACTGCACTAAATGGACTGTCGTAAGTGAAGGAAAACATGTACAGAGGAAAAAAACAGACAGTGTTGGAACTGTGACGTTCGTCACAAACTTAGTTTTTAAGCAGTTTTTTTTTTTAAATTTGATTTATATGCCGCCCTTCTCCGGAGACTCAGGGCGGCTTACAATGCGCTAAGCAATAGCTTTCATCCTTTTGTATATTTATACAAAATCAGTTTATTGCCCCCACAATCTGGGTCCTCATTTCACCTACCTTAGAAAGGATGGAAGGCTGAGTCAACCTTGAGCCTGGCGAGATTCGAACCTGCAGTAATTGCAGGCAGCTGGTCTTAGTAACAGGGTGCTTTAGACCACTGTACTACCAAGGCTCTGTTGCCCACTTTAAAGTGCGTGGGCTTACGCCCCCTCCCCCCAAACCTCTCTTGCCAATCAGCGACCAAGGTGGAAAAAACACCATTATAATGTGGAGAGATTGGAGATGGATCAGATTTACAGTATTCATATTTAGTGTTTCCTGAGGAGTTTTGGGATTTGTGCCACCTGGAGGGAGGTTTCTTCTGTTCCAGCCATGTGAGAGAGAGCGAAGGGGGCTTTATGGCCAAGGACAATTGGGACAGGAGACAGAAGATGTGGAAGCTCCCTCAACTCTACATTTGCCCGTAAAAAGAAAGGAGCAGCCTCACCTATGAGCAACATCCTGCCTCCTTACTAACCGCAGAGTCATGTCTCTCTCAGTGCTCCATGCACGATCGTGGGGGGTGCCCAAACATGCCTCCAACTGTTTTCTTCTGAAACGTCACTATCAGCAGTAGCTGGGCAGAGGCCATCTTGTTTAAATAGGTAGATATGATTCAACCCATTTTGGGCCCTTCGTGGCACAATTTGCATTACACACACACAACTCTCAACCAAATGAATGAAGCACAACATTGCTACGTTCCCAGAAACAGCTGGGCTCAAACAAACAAACCATGTTTAGTCTAGCATATGGCCCACAGATTCCTAAGACAATAGCTGGGGTCCTACAACTCTTTAACTCTCAGACTATACAACCCCATTTTAGCCTAATCTAACGGAGACCCACCCTACAAGTGATTAATAGCATATTTTTGGAGTGCCTGATTTAATTGTTGTCTTAAGAGCTAACATACTTTACGTGGCTTACTTAACATGGGTTTCCTTGTTGTGGGAGGATGAGAAGAGTAGCAGCGGTGAAATCCGGCTGGATCTATCCGGCTTGCGCGATCCGGTAGGGCCGGCAGCGGGAGGCTGTGCCCACCCGCCGGGACGTCATTGCAACCCATTTTTGACCCTCTGCGCCTGTGCAGAAGGCTCTGTGCATGCACAGAAGAGGTGTACACACTCACATTCCTGATCTGGTAGCGAAGGTAAGTGCATTTTACCCCTGGGAGAAAGGCACTAGAAAGTGTCACACTCATGTTGAGTGGCACATTGAACGAGCATTGCAGAATGCAATTTGTGCTCCCGAAACACATTTCTCTGAACTTTGCTTACAAAAAGAAATCAGCTACAGGTAGTCCTCGTCTTACGACCACAGATGAGCCCTGAATTTCTATTGCTAAGCGAGACAGTTGTTAATTGAATTTTGCCCCGTTTAATGAGCTTTCTTGACACAGTTGTTAAGGGAATTAAGTTAACTCACTTTGCAGCCTGCTTGTTAAGTGAGTCTGGCTTCCCCGTGGACTTTACTTGTCAGGTCACAAAAGATGATCATGCGACTGTCATAAATACGAGCAGTCGCCAAGTGTCAGTTTTGATCACATAACCGTAGGGATGCCGCTTGGGTTGTAGTTGTGAAAATGGTCATGAGCAGGGGTGAAATGCTCCCGGTTCGGACCAGATCGCCTGATCCGGTAGCGATGGAGGCAGGTGGTTCGGAGAACCGGTAGCAAAAATCCCTGCGCCCCCCCCCTCCCCCATGCCCAGCTGAGCCAGGCGATCGTCAGAGGCTTTTTTTCTTTTAAATGTCTGACGATCCAAGCTGAGTTGCCTGATCGTCAGAGGCATTTAAAAGAAAAAAAACCTCTGACGATCAGGCAACTCAGTTGGGATCGTCAGAGCCTTTTGAAAGCATTTTTTTACAACCTCTTAGCCAAAGAGGTTGTAGAAAAAATGGTTCTAAAAGTTTTTTTAAAACAATTGGCCATGCCCACCCAGTCACATTTCACACACACACACACACACACACACACACACACACACCCAAGCCATGCCCACAGAACTGATAGTAACAAATTTTAGATTTCACCACTGGTCATAAGCCACTGTTTGAATGGTCACTAAACAAATGGTTATGAGTCGAGGACTGCCTATAAATGAACGGTGTTTTTACACACACACACACACACACACACACACACACACACACACACACAAACCCTATACTTATTGGAAAATATTTGAAGACATTTCACATGATATAAAGAGGAGCCTGAGTCCAACTAATTTAATATTTTGCTTCTCCCAGCATCATGTAGCCCCCAGTGGCATTTTTAAAAAAATGGGGAGGAATCCCTGCCCCCAGATAGTTGGTCTGCAAGTATGCGCACCAGTAGTGAGTTTCAATTTTGTTCGCTACCGGTTTGCTCATGGGTGCATGCGCGTGTAACACTTCTGCACATGTGCAGAGACATCTGGGCTGGTGGGCAGAGCCTCCTCCTGCCACCGCCACTACGGTTCGTCCGATCCGGGCGCAATCCACCACTGGTGTACACCCTCTTAGGAAAATTAGAAGACAAAGGTAAACTGAAGTGATAAAAATAACAGAATAACAGGAGTTTTGAAGGGACCTTAGAGGTCTTCTAGTCCAACCCCAAAAAGCAGTGGTGGGGGCGCTGCTAGGAAAGGGACAAAATGCCACCTCCCTTTGCAAGTTGGCCGTTTGGGGAATTGCCAAGACACTCCCCGACCCCGTTTATAGCGGAAGAAGGCCCTGGCAATCCTAGAGGCATCCAAGTATCAAACTGAAATCAAGGAAGACTTCACTTATTTATTTATTTTATTTTTATTATTGGTTCGATTTATATGCCGCCCTTCTCCAGAGACTCAGGGTGGCTTACAATGCGTTAAGCAATAGCCTTCATACTTTTATATATACCTGCTTAGTAGGGCTTTTGCCCCCCCCCCCCCCCCCAAGTGGTGTTCTTTTTTTATACAAAGTCAGCTTATTGCCCCCACAATCCAGGTCCTCATTTTACCTACCTCGGAAGGATGGAAGGCTGAGTCAACCTTGAGCCTGGTGAGATTTGAACTCGCAGCAATTGCAGGCAGCTGGCAGCTAAGTGCTACTTTAACAGCAGTAGTTTAGTCCACTGCGCCATCAAGGCTCTTTTTGCCTTCCTCCGCCCCAGCCCCACCAGCCCAGCTCCCGCACGAAGCAGCCATGTTGTGGGGACCCGAAGACTTTGCTCTCAAAATTCCAGCGTTGGCCTTTGGCTGCAAACACAGGTCTGTTTCTGCCCTGCTTATTCATTTGTCTTCTTCTGAGGTTTGTAAAGCTAACACCCGCTCTGTTTTGTAATCTCAATACGGTGGGCGTTGTGGTTTGTACAAGTCATAGAGAGAACCCACAGAGCCTTCTGGGGTTATTGTCTGTTTAAACCCCAAAAAGACAGTTGAGCTGGTTTTAGAGAGCAGGAACCGCGGAGGGTGAGCCTCACTGCGTCCTCCTCCGCTTTGGTCAGTGCCTGCTGGCCTCCATTGACCGCACCATTTTTTAACTGGAGATCTGGACCGATCTCTTGCCGAGTACCATATTTTCAGAGTATAAGATGCACCGTAGTTTTTGGGGAGGAAAATAAGAAAAAAGCTGATTGGCAGGTGGATCGGCCTCCCGGAATACCCCCAGTCAGCTGTTCCCAGAGGTGACTTTTAGCAACAGGTTCCTTGGTTGTGAGCTCTGGGCCTTGCTTTTTGTTTGCTTTTTTTTCTGCCTCTGAAAGCCTCTGAAACAGAGCTTCAGAAAAAAAGCCTCCGAAGCTCTGTTTTGGGGCTTTTTTTCTGAACCTCTTTGAGGGCTTCTTTTCTGAAGCTTCGTTTCTGATGCTTTTTTCAGCCTCTGAAACCTCCGTTTGAGAAGGTGGGTGGGGCTACATTCAGACTTATAAGACACACCCAGATTTTCACCCTTTTTTGGGTTAAAAAGGTGCGTCTTATGCTCCGAAAAATACGGTACTTTCAATATTAGCCCAAGGGCTGCATGAAATCAGTGAGGGTTAAGACTTCACGCTAGGACCAAGGATCGAATCATTTTTAAATGGGGACAAAGTTATAATTCAGGTAGTCCTTGACATATGACTGGTTATTTAGTGACCGTTTGAAGTTACGATGGACCCACCAAAACCTACCTGTTCCAAAGTTACGACATCTGGAAACCCACCACCACCTCCACCGTGGTCATGTCTGTGGAGATTCTCAGTCATCTGGGACATAGTTGTCCCAAAGGTGCTTTTTCAAAAGGCAAGTGGACTTCTCTTGTTTTTCCTTGAAGACGTTTCACTTCTCATCCAAGAAGCTTCTTCAGTTCTGACTGAATGGTGGAGAACCGAAGGATTTATATTCCTTGCAGTGAGACATGTGCAGATCTACATTGGAGAAGCAAAACAAACACTTCACAAATGCATGGCACAACATAGGATACCAAACCCATCAGGACAAGATTCTGGTACAAGTGGTCCTGAGGGAAGGCACAGATAAACCTCCAAAATGGCCTCAATGACTTTCAGAAAGAGTGCTAATGACCAGATGACTGCAAGGAATATAAAGCCTTCCATTCCCCACCATTCAGTCAGAACTGAAGAAGCTTTTTGGATAAGAAGTGAAACGTCTTCAAGGAAAAACAAAGAAAGTCCAGTTGCCCTTTTAAAAAGCACCTTTGGGACCACGATGGTCATGTGAATGCATTTTGGACGCTCAGGAACTGGCCCTCATTTATGGCCATTTCAACACCGCCATAGCAAACAATACCCTTGTCAATCATGGTGTTTGCTTCACATGGCCACCAAACATGCTCACAAAACCGGGTTTAGTCACATGATTTACAATTGATTTACGGCCATAATTGCCAGACTCAATTATGCTTGTCACTCAAGGTCTCCCTATATCAGGGATGGCTAACCTTTTCCAGATCGAGTGCCCAAAGTGCACCCAATCCCCCCAAATACAATGTGCATGCAGCCCCTTGCACGCCCCCCATGGACATGCCCCCCATGCACGCCCTTCCCGATGCACACAGAGACCCAAAGACCAGCTGGCTGGCGCGGCAAAGCTGAACTGGGGCGACGGCTTGCGTGCTCACAGAGTGTGCCACCGGTGGCACCCGTGCCATAGGTTCGCCATCACAGCCCTATATCTATTTCAGACCTTAAATCAGCTCCCCACCCCATCCCAACCAGGAGATAAGATTGGCAGACTTCAGTGCCCCACACGCCATCTTAAGTCACCGTGATCCTTGCTAGTTCTGCTTTCTCTTCTCTTTCCGAACTTGCTGCTCTGGAATTGCTCCTTCAGCATTTCAGGAAGGCTACGAGGGCGCCTTCATTTCACGGGTGCTGCTGCTAGTTCAGGCCAGATCAGCGTTGCTGTCTGGGGGATTCTGGGAGTTGAAGTCCACCCCTCTTAAACTTGCCCGGGTTGAAAACTACTGAGCCAAATGATGATTTCCGGCAGGCCTGGGGCCGTTGATCTCGCTCTTGTGATCTGGCGAGATCCGGCCATGAATGGTGTGAATGAGTTTTCAATGTTTTTAATGTTTTTTAATTTTTCAATGTCTTTTTATAATGATTTTTTAAATGTATTGTGAGCCGCCCTGAGTCTTCGGAGAGGGGCGGCATATAAATTTAATTAATTAAATTAAATAAAATAATTTTGTACTCGTGGCTTGAGATGTTTTCTTTTGCTGGCCCAAAAAAACAGCTACAGGTAGTCTTCAACTTACGACAGTTCATTTAGTGACCGTTCAAAGGTACAACGGCGCTGGAAAGAGTGACTTATAACTGTTTTTCACACTTAAAGACCATTGCAGCATCCCTATGATTGCGTGATCAAAATTCAGACACTTGACAACTGACTCATATTTATGACGGTCACAGTGTCCCAGGGTCATGTAATCCCCTTCTGTGACCTTCTGACCAGCAAAGTCAATGGGAAAGCCAGTTTCACTTAACAACCGTGTTGCTAACTTAACAAGGGTTAAGTGATTCACTGAACAACTGTGGCAAGAAAAGTCGTAAAATGGAGCAAAACTCACTCAACCATTGTCTCGCTTAACAACCTAAATTTTCATCTCAATTGTGGTCATAAATTGAGGACTACCTGTATTTCAGAAGCAGGTCATCCAGGGCAGGAAAGAAAAAGAAGCTGGTTTCCATTCTTGATATCAGATGGTTTGGTAGGAAGAAATTTCCAATTTGGGGAGCCTCCAGATGTGTTAGGGGTGCCTGCTCACTGGCATTTTTAGAGTTGTAGTTCCAACACAAACTCAAGGAGAACATTAAGATGAAGAGGCTGACACGGAGGGTAGAGATTATGGATTTTCTTCCTCTCTGCAATGCCCTTCTCTGGGAAAAAGTGTTTAGCTCACAGACAGATCGAAGAGGTTTCCTTATTTCATTCTGCATTTACATTTTATTTTATCATGCATTAATGAAGGTTTTATCTCCTACAGCTAATTATAAATATTATAGCTGTATTTTAATTGCATATGTATTTTAAGATTTCACTATAGATTTGCACAGTTAAATAAATATGAAGTAAATTTTGCGGGCTGCCTTTACGACAGCATTATAAGCAGAAGGGGATGATTTAATCAGGAGGGTTCAGGAGAAATAAAACGAAAGAAGTCCCTGGATGAAAAATTTCAGTGTAGTTTTTCTCTGTGTTTCCTTGAACTTAGGTGCTGCACTTCAAGGGCTGGTAGGTGTTTCACATAGTAGGTGTCAAAAAACGTTTTAAAACCTGAACTTCCCAAATCTTATAGGATTTTAGCAGAATTGGCCTTGGTTTTTGCATTCTTATTTTAAGAGTGTGAAATGTTGCCATCCTTTCTGGCAATTTTATCTCACAGAAGAACACTGAACTCCTGCTAGAATTAGTAATCAATTGGCTAGTTTTCTGCTGTTTTAATGGTTTTTAATACATTTTTATTAGATGCTTAGAGAAAATATAAAACCAGGAAAGAAAAGAAAAAAGGAATAAAAAGGTTAGGATACAAATGAATAAAAAGATAATCTCATCTTGCGGTTTAAACAAATTATGATCTTTCCATTAAGTGAATTTCTTTCTGCCTTCCTCTTCATAAAGATTCAATTCAGTGAAGCAAGGGAAGAATAAATCTGGGATTGTCACAAACAAAGTGATGTGATTTAGCCCTTCACTTCTTCCTCCCCTGCTCCCTTCCAAAGATGTTTAGTCTATTATAGTGTGAATTATTTTCCAAGGTGATCTTCCAATACCATTGAGCATAACAGCATTGTCACCAGATATGAAAGAATGGTCTTTATCATTTTTATAATCTCCAGTTGTTTTTAAAAAATGAACTCTACCATTTTAGCTGTCAAGACTGGACCACTAAGTCCAAACATCTTATATCAGTTTTTTTTCTAAGCATAATGTTTGGTATAAATATACTTCTGGAGATGCCAGGTTGGCTCAGGCTACGGTAGTCCCTCAATTTTCACAAAGAGATGATGATGATGATGATGATGTTATCTAGTTTGGATAACGAAATGTCAAGGACCCCTCATCAGGTCTGTTGGAAAAGTTCACTCTAGGGCAGTGATGGCTAACTTTTTGCCAAAAGCGGGGGGCGCATTGGGGGCTCACACGCATGCGTGCCCACATCCATCTATGCGCCCCGCCGCCCCTACGCATGCATTCGCACCCCCCGTGCTCCCCCCGCTTTTGGCACATGATGGCCCGGTGGGCCCGGTATGCCTGGTTTTTTGCCCTCTGCAGGCTCCAGAGGCTTTCTAGGAGCCTGGGGAGGGTGAAAACAGCCTTCCCCACCCCCCCGGAGACCGGAAATGGCCCATTTGCCAATTTCCGGTGAGACAGGAAGGCCTGTTTTTCACTTTCCCCAGGCTCCAGAGCCTTTCTAGGAGCCTGGGGAGAGCAAAAATGGCCTTCTCCACCCCCCTGGAAGCCCTCCGGAGGCTGGAAACAGCCCGTTTCCAAACTCCCGGTGGGCCCAGAAGGCCTGAAAATCAGATGGCCAGTGCACACATGTGCGCCAGAGCTGAGCTTGTGCGCCCACTGATATGGCTCCATGTGCCACCTGTGGCACGCATGCCATAGGTTCGCCATCACGGCTCTAGGGTAAACTCAGTTTCCTTCCACCAAAACCTTCCAGATTAGGCACTGAGTCAATCACAGCCTGCTTGATCAACGTTTTATGCGGGGACATCCACAAGTTAGAAGGCCCCAGATTAGGAATCTTGACCTAAGTAGTGTAGACCAAAATCAGGCGGGCACATCTGCCTGCCTTTCATGTTTTGTTTCATTTTAAGTCATGCTTCCTCTTTCTAATTTAAGTTTCCATTGTCAGTCATTAGATTCGAAATTGTTCTTTTCTTACTTGGGAGAACTGGTGCTAAATATAAAACGTCTATACACTTGAGAGCTGCAGAGCTCTTCTCTCTATCCGGTAGCTAACTGCACATACTGGGTACATTTTCTAAAACATCAAAACTCGTTTGAGTAATAGCTGAATTTTGTAAACGGATCTGTGAATGAGCCAGATCCACATGGCTGAAGTTACGTTGCACATAGTTTCTGCTTGGACTAGGGACTGAGAGGGGCTTCTGGCACTTCTAGCACAGGGGCAGGCAACTATGGCTTCTTTATGGACCTCAACCCCCAGCATGGCTGGCTCAGGAATTCTGGGAGTTGAAGTCCACAGCTCATAAAGGGGCCATAGTTCCTCACCCCTGTTCTAGCAGATAGTTGGGGAAGATTGGAGGTGGGGGAGAAAGGAGCTTAGACTGTCTGGTGATGGGGAACACCCGTCGTTGTCTTCTGTCCATGCCAGAGGAAAACGTGGTGGCCCTTTCAAAAGTGTGATATGGGGGACTTTCCAGATGTGGGTTGATAGTTTGTATGTCTAAACATTGGTTTGTTGGGAATAAATGAAGATAAGCTCTACGGGTGAATGTATACTTAATAAATTTAAGATAAGAATAGTTTATAAACGGACACGGGACAGTTAATATTACAGAGTCTGGAATGGAAGTCCCTGATTAGATCATCGTTGAAATTCTGGCCAAACGTTTCAAGCAGACAGTTCCTGCATCGTTTGCTGCTGATGAACGATTGCATCGTCCCAGCCCCGTCTGATGGAATGGTGGAACAATCAGCACACGTGCTCATTGAAATCATGAAGCCCATTGTCTCAAAGGTGCCTCTAAAAGCAGCTGGACTGTTTTTTTCCAGTTTTGGTCACCACACTACAAAAATGATGTTGAGACTTTGGAAAAAGTACAGAGAAGAGCAACTAAGATGATCAAAGGCCTGGAGACTAAAACATACGAAGAACGGTTGCAGGAATTGGGTTTGGCTAGTCTAAAGAAAAGAAGAATTAGGGGTGACATGATAGCAGTATTTCAGTATTTGAGGGGCTGCCACAAAGAAGACGGGGTCAAATTATTCTCCAGAGCACCAGAAGGCAGGACAAGAAACAATGGATGGAAAGTAATCAAGGAGAGAAGCAACCTGGAATTAAGGAGAAATTTCCTAACAGTAAGAACAGTCAACCAGTGGAACAGAAGTTGCCTTCAGAAATTGTGGGTGCTTCATCACTGGAAGCTTTTAAGAAGAGAGTGGACAGCCACGTGTCTGGAATGCTTGAGCAGGGGGTTGGACTAGAAGATCTCCAAGGTCCCTTCGAGCTCTATTCTGAATTGAAACTGAAATTCTCATCCAAGAAGCTTCATCAGTTCTGATGGTGGTGGCGGGATGGAAGGATAGGTACTGACAGTTGAGACTGGATGGTAGCGGGATGGAAGGAGAGGTTCTGATAGGATGGTGGAGGCTCTGGAAGGATTGTATTTCTTTGCCGTCATCTGATCATTAGCACGCTCCCTGAGAACTCTTGAGGCCATCTGTGCCCTCAGGGTCACCTGAATCAAAGTGCAAATGGGGGTGGAATCTTTTTTGGAACTTCTGCAAAGGCTGCATTGTAGGCTGGAGATTGGTGGTGTCTTATCCCCTCCACCCCGCTCTGCTGAGGGAGGGGTGTTCAATTTTAACATGGATGGATTCTTTTGCGCCTCTTTCAAAACAATGGTCTTCTCCATCAAAATATTGATAGTTCTTCCTCAGTTCTTCAGTTCCTCAGCCAGTTCTTTCTCAGTGGCAAAGCTGAGGGATGTGTGTGTCTTGGTTAAGGCAACACCGTTGCCTTAACCGGGGATGGTGGGGGGGGGATACCCTTTACGGTTCACAGTGCAGGACGCTGATGGAATCATTTCAAACCAGAGAGCCACAGGAGAGTCTGCAATAGGAGACTAATAAACACATGACATTGGAAAGAAGTGTGAGTGAGCTCTAATTTGGCAGGCTTTTGAAATCTTCTGGCACATGCTGTGCCTCAGTTTGTACCATATATGGAGAGTGAAAGTGGAAAAGCCCAACTGATAAGTCATCTGATTCCCCAACAGATCTTTCTAGGCCAAGGGTAGGCAACTATGGCCCCTTAACAACCTTTGGACTTCAACTCCCAGAACTCGTGAACCATCATGGCAACTATGGCTCCTTTACGACTTGTGGACTTCAACTCCCAGTACGCCTCAGGAATTCTGGGAGTTGAAGTCCACAGGTCGTAAAGGGACCATAGTTGCTCAACCCTGACCTAGGCTGTCTTTTTTAGTTGGAGGAAGGGGAAGGAGACCCAAAAAAGGAGTCTAGGCTAAGAATGTCGTCCTTACCTGTGCCTTGGTGGCGCAGCAGACTAAAGTGCTGTTAAATAGCACCAGCTGTCTTCAATTACTGCAAGTTCAAATCTCACCAGGCTCAAGGTTGACTCAGCCTTCCATCCTTCCGAGGTAGGTAAAATGAGGATCCGGATTGTGGGGGCAATAAGCTGACTTTGTATAAAAAAGAACACCGCTTGTGGGGGGGGGGGGGGGGGGGCGAAAGCCCTACTAAGTAGGTATATACAAAAGTATGAAGGCTATTGCTTAACGCATTGTAAGCCACCCTGAGTCTCCGGAGAAGGACGGCATATAAATCAAACCAAGAAAGAAAGAAAGAAAGAAAGAAAGAAAGAAAGAAAGAAAGAAAGAAAGAAAGAAAGAAAGAAAGAAAGAAAGAAAGAAAGAAAGAATAATAAATCATACATACATACATACATACATACATACATACATACCTCCTCCAAGCATTGGGCAACCTCTCTTGACTCCTCGACTAGCAAGAACATCCACTGCTAATGATGTTTATCAAGGTGGTGTCCTCCAAATGGGCTAGGAGGCCATTGCCTCTGGTCACACATGTTGGGTTCTGGTTAGCAGAGAGTTGGGCAGAGGGAGTCCGTAATTTAATAGGATGCACCGTCTGAAAGATAGAAATACAGGAAACACCATTCCCCAGCAGCGGGCTAGATTTCTTCAAAGGTCATGATCCACCCATAGATTCTGATTATCTAATTTGTCTGTTTTAGCAAATAATGTGGCTTGAGCTGCTCCGTTTGTGAACTATACAATCATAGAATTGGAATGGATCTTGAAGGTTGCTGAGTCCAACTCTTGCTCGGTGCAAGATCTGCTCAAGCGTTTAGAACAAAGGGCCATCCAGTCTGTCTGTTTGAAAACCTGTTTGAAAGCAGGGATGGCACACGCGCGGGCGAGAAGCACAAGCAGCATGTACCTGTTTGGCACTCAGTGAGTAAATGGTTCACCAACACTGCACTAGGACTTCAAGGTCCCCCTCATAGTTACTACTGTTGAGCCAGATAGCACCTATGCTATATTTGTATTAAATTTATATTTATCGACAAAGACTCTCCCTTTATTCTTTGTCGGTAAATATAAATTTAACACAAAAATACTGTATTTTTCGGAGTATAAGACGCACCTTTCCCACCCTAAAAGGGGGTGAAAATATAGGTGCGTCTTATACACCAAATGTAGCCCCGCCCACCCACTGGCCCCCACCCTTTGGCCTCTGCCCTGCAGCAGTTACCTCCTTGCAAGCAAACAGCAAGAAAAAACAGCTCCTTTCAGCTTCAGCACAGCCAAATTAGCACAAGTTGATTGGATCGGCCTCCTGACTCTCAGCTGATTTTGCTCTCAGCTGTTTTGCACAGGGCTGTGCTGCTTGCTGCAAAGAGGTAAATTGCTGGAGCAGATTTTTTTTTTCCTTGTGCTAATCAAGGTATGCTGAAAACAAAAATGAAAGTAAAGCAGGCTGTTTGCTGTTTGCTGCAAGGAGGCAAAATTGCTCAGAGGCAGAGGGAGATTTCTTTTTCTTTTTTTCCTCACCAAAAAAGGTAGGTGCGTCTTATACTCCGGTGCGCCTTGTACTCTGAAAAATATGATTGTTTGCCGTGAAAGCGACTGCCTGCAAAGGCTCCTGGATTGGGGCTGAAAAGCGAATGCGGAAGCAGTATTCTCCATCCCATGTTTAGGTAGACCAGGTTGCCCTGATAAAAAACATTTCACCTATTCTATACCTGTCGTTTTGTTTTTCCTACCTAAGTGCAGGACCCCTCAGTTCTAGTCCTCTGACAATAGGGACCTAGCTCACACCTTCTTCCTAGAGGACAACTGAAAACTTGCTATCAAGCAGGGATGCCCCGCTGCTGACAAATGTTTAAAAGATCATTCCAAGCTAACTTTCACTTTCTTTTCTGCTGTCTTGGAGGCAGAAAGATTAGAGGAAAACTCCCACACACGCATCCAGCCAGTCAGGTTTTTTAAAACTCTATTCTCAAGAATCTCAGGGTTTTGCAAGAACTTGATGGGATTTCGTGATAATCTAAGGTCCGAACCAACAAGAAATGTTCAGTTGAACACAGCCAATTTTACGTTAGAGGTTTGCCTCTTAATCAGGGGTTCTAGGAATTTATTATATTTTAAACAAGTTTGAAAACTTCCACAGGAGGTGTTTCAAACCTGCTCAGGTGATATCAAGCCAGATGTGGCACCATCGGGCATACCCAGCTGCAGGGATGAAATCCAGCAGGTTCTAACAGGTTCTGGAGAACCGGTAGCAGAAATTTTGAGTAGTTCGGAGAACTGGCAAATGCCACCTCTGGCTGCCACCAGAGTGGGGTGGGAATGGAGATTTTGCAGTATTTTTCCCCTGCCACGCCCACCAAGCCACACCCACAGAACTGGTAGGGAAAAATTTTGGATTTCACTCCTGCCCAGTTGGCAAGCCCTGGTATCTGTACGAGTCAAAAAGGGCAAGACACTAACGCAGCAATCAGATTGAAAGTTGCCCATTTCCACATGCAGAAACTGGAATGAATGAAGGAGAACATAGGTGTCCCTGGATAATGTCTCAATATCCAATCTGGATCGGTCACCGTGACCAGAGCTTTACTCTTCCAAACTTTTAGACTCGTGCTTGTACCCATTCTCAGGGAACTGGAACTCTACTGGAATATGTGGTTTCAGCTATTCTGTGTGTTGTATTTATGTGGTACCTTCCAATTGGTTGATTGGTTTGTTGATGGCCGGGGATTGGCTGTTGTTTCCTTGTGCTGCCAAGCCCTTGGCTCTAAGTACCTGATAAGCTGGTGGTAAATCAGCACTCCTGTTGACTGACAAGCGGCCTGTTTCCCAGGCATCCATCACTTCCCTGGCTGTTTTTGTGCCTGCTCAGCCAACAATCTTAGTAGCTGCAAAATTGAATGTGTGTCCTTGTTCATTGCAGTGTGAGGCTGCCAACGAGTTTGTCTGACTGCTCGCTTGTGTTCTTGCAATCTGTTGGTAGCTTCCTCCCCGTCTGTTTTACTGGAATGTTTAGTTTAAAGAAAAGAAGGCAAAGGGGAGACATGATGGCAGAGGCTTGAAGGGATGTCACAGGGCAGCAGAGGCTGCGGATTTATTTGCGACAGTACCCAAGGATGAGACAAGAACCCACAAGTGAAAGCTTTGCAGAGAGAGATCCGATCTAGAAATGGGAAGTTTTCTGAACATCGGATCTCTTATGCACTGGACTAGCCGGCCTCCTGGAGACATGGTGGCTCTGTCAGTGGACACTTTCAAGCCAAGGTTGGGTAGCCACCAGTCTAGGATGGTCTGAGGATTCTTGCTGTGGGCAGAAGATCTCCAACATATAATTGACCCCTTCCAACCTACGATTTTATGGAGTAGATGGAAAGCAAAGCCACTTTGTTAGAAGACAGTTACTAGAAAAAAAAACAGAATATCAAAGTTGGAAAGGATTTTAGAGGTCTTCTTGTCCAACCCACTGCAGGAGGCCCAAAACCATTCCAGACAAGGGGCTGTCCAGTCTCTTCTTAAAAGCTTCCAGTGATGGAGGAGCACCCACAGCTTCTGAAGACAAGCCCTTCCACTGGTTGATTGTTCTGACAGCAAATTTCTCCTTGGTCCTAGGTTGCTTCTCTCTTTGATTAGTTTCCATTCGTTGCTTCTTGCCTTGCCTTTGGGTGCTTAGTTTGAACAATTTTTACATAACTGGAGTGTCAACTCAAGAAGGTTGGCGGTTACTTGCATCTTCGTGAAAATCATTGAGAGATGCAAGTAGATTCACTGAAATGGAGTGTGGGGGGGAATAGTTGGCGGTTTGAGAGAAAGTGAGAAGTGGGTTTTCTGTGTAACCAAGAACATCAATGGTGAGGAAAGAGATTTAACTACAAGACCTGGTGTTTTTCTTTTTTCTTTTCTAGCATCATCTTGGTTTAGAGACTGTGGTTTGCCTTTTCATCTTGCTTACCTAGGAACAGTGGTTGGAAAAATTTGATTTTTATTACACAATGCACTGGGAATGTACAGTATAATCCAATAAATATCGATAACCTTTTTTTCTATATAGCTGTATGTAGTCCTCAATTTATAAACAGTTGGGATCAGAACTTCCATTGTTAAGTGGTGCAGTCGTTAAGTCAGTCCTGCCCAGTTTTACAACCTTCTATATTTGTGTGTGTGAGTGTGTGTGTTTCATAAATTAATCTTAACATATTTAAGATACTGCACTCAGTTTTGGTCAGCATAATATAAAAAAGATGTTGAGACTCTGGAAAGAATGCAGAAAAGAGCAACAAAGATGACTGAAGGTTGGAGCCTTATGGAAACATATGAAGAACGGTTGTAGGAATTGGGTATATCTAATCCAGTGAAAAGTAGAACTTTAAGGCAGGGGTGGGTTCTAAAATTTTTTACTACTGGTTCTGTGGGCATGGCTTATTTGTGGGCGTGGCTTGATGGTCATTGACAATTCTTTAGGATTTAGCAGAGGTACTGGTCTACCAGGCTTTTAACTGCTTGCAGAGCTGTACCCGTCTACTCATTCGTTTTTGGAGGCACCGGTCTACCCATTTGTTTTTGCAGGCACCGGTCTACTTATTTGTTTTTGAAGGCACCAGTCTACCACCACACTGCCTTTTAACACTGATCAGCTGTAGGACGGCCCTTTGAAGCCCCTCGGCAAGAGTTTAAACAGTTTTTTTCCTTCTAGCCCATCAGCTGGGACTCAGGAGGCAGCAATAGATTGGGGGTGGGGCCAAATAAAAGGTAAGAATAACGTGGTGGGGTGGCGGGGAGGGGTCGGGGGCAGAACTGTTTCGGTGATGTCATATCGTCACCGCTACGGGCTCAGCGGAACTGGGCCAAACCGGGAGGAACCCACCACTGAACTAGGGGTAACATGCAAGCAGTGTTTCAATATTTGAGGGGCTGCCTGAAAGAAGAGGGAGTCAAGCTATTCTCCCAAGCACCTGAGAGCAGCATAAGAAGCAATGGGTAGAAACTAATCAACCTTAGAACTAAGGAGAAATTTCCCAACAGTGAGGACAATTAATCAGTGGAATGGCTGGCCTTCAGAAGTTGTGGGTGCTTCATCATTGGAGGTTTTTAAGAAGAGATTGTACAGTCATTTGTCCAGAATGGTCTTGGGTCTTCTGTTTGAGCAGGAGGTTGGACTAGAAGACCTCCACGGCCCCTTCCAACTCTGTTATTCTATTATCCGATTCCCCCACTGACTTTGCTTATTGGAACCCCCTGGGAAAGTCACAATTGTGATCAGATAATCTAAAACCATTGTAAATCCATGCTGGTTCTTTGGGAGCTCAGGGCACTGCAATGGTCTTAAGAGCGATGACCAGTTGTAAACCACATTTTTTCCAGCACCATCATAACTTCAAATTGTGTTTCAACAAAGTTGAGGATTACTTGTGTGTGTGTGTGTGTTTATGACCCTCCAAAATTCTGTTAACTCCAAGTTGTGGCTTCATTTTTCCTTTCCTCCGTTGTAATCCATTTATGTATGGGGTAAATATATGGTTGTGTTGTTGCTGAAATTTTGACTTCTACATAAGGAGGGAGGGAGGGTTTGCGAGTAGCCAGCAGGAGTTTCTCTGGACCAGATCGAGCCTGTTTGCAGTATTTTGGGTGTTCTCTGAGAAGAATGAAAGTTTAAAACAATTTGGCCATGGAGTGACATTCACTTCTTCCCATCATGCCGGAACTGAATTTGCGTAAATTGTGAATCACAGGATGAAGCATTGTTTTAACGAGTGAATAAATAGCAAGAGTATTAAATGTTTTACATTCTCTTGTGCCTTGGGTATAAAGGCCAATGAACTTGGTGTCCGTAGACTTTACTTCTAACTTTTTATACATCCCCTTAAATTCATGTAGGACTCAGCTCGCTTTTTAGTGATTTTAATCTCAAAGAAGCTACATTTTGCGTGTTTAAAAAACCAACCACATGGAGGTTGAAACACAGAATTTGCTTGCATCCTGTTTAGGTCTAGATCAGGGGTGTCAAACTCGATTTCATTGAGGGCCGCATCAAATTTGTGTTTGACCACGGGGGCCAGGGTAGGCATGGCTGGGGTGGGCGTGGCCAGCTCGACATTTCTCATGTTGGGGGCACCTGTGGTGGCCCGAGCACTCTACCAGTGAAAACAGGGTTCCCGAGCTCCGTTTTTGGCTGTGACAGCCTCCTGCAGCCCTCTGCCAGTGAAAACAGAGCATGCGGCCCTCCCGAGCTCTGTTTTCGCTGGCAGGGGCTGCAGGAGGCTGTCGCAGCCAAAAACGGAGCTCGGGAACCCTGTTTTCGCTGGAAGAGGTACCGTGGGCCAGTCCTTTGCTGTTTCCAGAGTGGCCCTGTGGACCAGATCTAAGCACCCCACGGGCTGAATCTGGCCCCTGGGCCTTGAGTTTGACACCCCTGGTTTAGATGCACCAGTTGTGCATGAACTGAAGGCTAAAACACACGAAGAACGGTTGCAGGAATTTCTCCTTAGAACTAAGGAGAAATTTCCTGACAGTGAGAACAATTAAGCAGTGGAACGGCTTTGCCTTCAGAAGTTGTGGGTGCTCCATTACTGGAGGCTTTTAAGAAGAGACTGGATAACCATTTGTCTGAAGTGGTGTACGGTTTCCTGCCTAAACAGAGGGTTGGACTAGAGAACCTCGAAAGGTCCCTTCCAACTCTGTTATTCTGCTACTGCATTTGGCCAAATGGTCTGTGTTTGCCTGATGTAGTGGAAACATCAGTTCCCAATTACTTGGGGGAAAATCTTGATCTCCATAAAAGATGCCTCTGTGTGTGTATGAGACAGAGTGAGTCACACAAGTGGAAGCTTACTCTCCTGAGATCCTCCAGCCTGTTCCCAGTTACACACATGATCTATGATTCTGCTCTGTTTGTCCCAATAGTTAAGCCAGAGTATGAAATGGGGAGGATCAAGTTTGTTAATGAAAATGCAATTTAAAAAAGAGGAGTGAATATTTCCTTTTGCAGGATCCAATCTGAGTCGCTCACCGGGACCAGAGCAATAGCAATTATTATTTTTTTAATTTGATTTATATGCCGCCCTTCTCCGGAGACTCAGGGCGGCTTACAATGTGCTCAGCAATAGCACTTAGACTTATATACTGCTTCACACAGAGGTGGGTTTCAGCAGGTTCTGTCCAGTTCTGGAGAACCGGTAGCGGAAATTTTGAGTAGTTCGGAGAACCGGTAGTAAAAATTCTGACTGGCCCCGCCCCCATCTATTCTCTGCCTCCCAGCTGATCAGGAGGGAATGGGGATTTTTCAGTAACCTTTCCCTGGAGTGGGGAGGGAATGGAGATTTTACAGTATCCTTCCCCTGCCACGCCCACCAAGGCACAGAACCGGTAGTAAAAAAATTTGAAACCCACCACTGACTTCACAGTGCTTGACAGCCTTCTCTAAGGGGTTTACCAAGTCAATAATCCGGGTTCTCATTTTATCCATCTCAGAAGGATGGAAGGCTTCAGCTGGTCAGGATCGAACTGCTGGCAGTGGACAGAATTTGCCTACAATACTGCACTTTCACCACTGCGCCACCACAGCTCAGAGGAAGGGAAATCAGGAAAGGAAAAAGGAAGGAAGAGAAAGAGAGAGAAAGGAAGGAAAATATTGTGATAGCAATTATCTACTGCTTCACAGTGCTTGACAGTCCTCTCTACGAGATTTACAGAGTCAGTATATTGTCCGCAACAATCCGGGTCCTCGTTTTTCTGATCTTGGAAGGATAGGAGGCTGAGTCAGCCTTGAGCCAGTCAGTATCGAACTCCAGACTGTGGACAGACTTTGCCTACCTGCATTCTAACCACTGCTTGAACTTGTGCTGGAGCCCATCTTCTTTGTCTCCAGAATGTTTACAATTTACATGTTCTGGCGAGACACGTTCCCTGAGGATAAGCTCTACCACAAGTCTTCGGAAAGCTCGGAAGACTAAAACCTCTGGTCCCGGTGAGCGACCCAGATTGGATCCTGCAAAGGAAGGAGTCTCCTCATCTGAGGTGGGCTTTGTTATCGAGTGGAAGTCCTGGGTCCTTTTTTACAGGAACAAAGCCAAGGGTCCCACACTGGATATCGTTTATGACGATTTGTTGATTGAGAATGCTGAAAATAACGATTATTTTTAGAAATTTTACTACTGTCCTGGGGAAAAACCCCAGGATTCTGGGAGAGTGCAAATCCTCAGTTTTTCTGCATTGTAAAGGAAGGCTTTATTAAGATCATCACCTTCAAAAACCTTTCTGTCTTTGGAGCTGGGCTTTTTATCTCTGGGTAGTGAGTCATAATTAAGGAAGCTGGAGCTATAAAACTCACTCATTTCTCTTTTCTGCTGTATTTTCACTCTTTTCACTTTTGTTTTCGCTCTCCCCTCAAAATGTCTGATTTCAAGAGGCAAAAATTCTTCCATCTTTTTCCTGCTGGAAACTCCACAATGCTACTTGGCTAAGTGGGGAGTAAGTTTTGGGGTTATCAGGTGCATCTGCGGAAAGTGTATGATGAGGCGTGTGGTTGCTGGACAGGAAATTATTCATCCCACACGCCCTTATTAGGGAACACCGGAGGCTGGAGAAAGGCAAACAGAACTGGTTTACTGCTCTAATAAAGTGGAGGAAATGGAAAAAAAGTTGTATTTTGCTATCTTAGCGGGGAGTTTACCTGGGAGTTTAGTCCTCCTTTCCTCCTTCCTTAGTGCTTATCCATTTTTTTTTCTTTTGAGGAAAAAAAATGGCAAGTAGAAAATCTCTAGGGAGGAGGAAATTTGGAAGGAAAATTGTGGGCCTCGTCTTAATTTCAAGGATGCCCTTGAAAGACTCGTGTAACTGTGCTCACCTACTTCTCTGTTTGGTATTTTATTAAAGTTTATTATAAAATAAAAATAGAAAAAGAGACAGAAGTTGGAAAGCTAAGAGAAGGAAGAAGGAAGGGTGCAAAGAGAAGAAAAGGAGAGAGAGGAAAGAAAGAAAGAAAGAAAGGAAGGAAGGAAGGAAGGAAGGAAGGAAGGAAGGAAGGAAGGAAAGTTCTAACTTTCAAAGAAAGAATTACAACTTCAACTTTTTGCTTCACATTTCTAATATTTCAAGCCATTTCCATAATAACAAAGTCATTCCAATCCTCAAAACCTAAAATCAGTTTCATTTTTTCAATTTCAGACCAAAAGTTCAGAGGTGGTTTCCAAATGGAAACAAAACTAGAGAATGTCTTCTCTTTAATTAAAACAGTTGTGCCATCTCTGCCAACCCCATCACTTTTACCATCCATTCTCCCATTGTGGGAATCTATGCTGTGGTTTGCTGTTGCAGTACCCGAGTAACAGAATAACAGAATAGGAAGGGACTTTGGAGATCTTCTAGTCCAACCCCCTGCAGAAAGAAGCAGGATGTCCCATACCAGCGGTCCCCAATCTTTCCAGCTTGGTGGACTGGCAGAGGCGGCAGTGGGGTTTGCGAGCATCAGCGCTCGCCCACCACTTCTGTGGCCCGGTTCCGAATGGGCTGTGGCCTAGAACTGGGTCATGAACCAGGGGGTTGGTGACCCCTGCCCTATACCATTCTAGACAAATGGCTGCCCAGTCTCTTCTTAAAAGCCTCCAGTGATGGAGCACCCACAACTTCTGGAGGCAAGCAGTTCTGCTGGTTAATGGCTCGACAGCTTCCTGGGTACCTGGATGAAGCTGTCTATCTGGATCTGCTCCAGTCCAGCTTCAGGCCTGGGCACAGCATGGAAACGGCATTGGTCGAATTGGTGGATGATCTCTGGAGGGCTCGGGATAGGGATTGTTCCTCTATCCTGGTCCTGTTAGATCTCTCAGTGGCTTTTGATACCATCGACTATGGTGTCATGCTGCGCCAGTTGGAGGGGTTGGGAGTGGGGGGCACCGTTCTGCGGTGGTTCTCCTCCTATCTCTCTGACCGGTCGCAGTCTATGTTGGCTGGGGGGCAGTGGTCGACCTCGAGGCACCTTGTTTGTGGGGTGCCTCAGGGGTCAGTCCTCTCGCCCCTTCTGTTCAACATTTATGTGAAGCCGCTGGGCGAGATCATCCGTGGCTTCGGGGTGGAGTTCCATCAGTACGCTGACGATACTCAGCTGTACATCTCCACCCCAGGCCATCCCAACGATGCCCTTGAAGTAATGTCCCAGTGCCTGGAGGCCGTGCGGATCTGGATGGGGAGTAACAGGCTTTGACTCAACCCTTCCAAGACCGAGTGGCTGTGGCTTCCGGCATCCCGATATAGCCAGCTGGTGCCATTGCTGGCTATTGGGGGCGAGTTATTGGCCCCCACGGAGAGGGCTTGCAACTTGGGCATCCTCCTGGACGCACGGCTGTCTTTAGAAGAGCATATGACGGCCGTGGCCAGGGGGGCTTTTCATCAGGTTTGTCTGATTCGCCAGTTGCATCCCTTTCTGGATCGGGACTCCTTACACACAGTCACCCAGGCACTCGTCACATCCCGCCTGGACTACTGCAATGTTCTCTACATGGGGCTCCCCTTGAGGAGCACGCAGAGGCTCCAACTGGTGCAGAACGCGGCCACGTGGGGGATTATGGGAGCGAGGGGGCGCTCCCATGTGACGCCTCTCCTGCGTGAGCTGCATTGGCTACCGGTGGTCTTCCAGGTGCGCTTCAAGGTGTTGGTTACCACCTTTAAAGCGCTCCATGTCATAGGACCTGGGTGTTTGCGGGACCGCCTTCTGCTGCCGATAGCCTCCCACCGGCCAGTACGCTCCCACAGAGAGGGACTCCTCAGGGTGCCGTCAGCCAGACAGTGTTGGCTGGCGACCCCCAGGGTGAGGGCCTTCTCTGTGGCAGCATCTGCCCTCTGGGACAATTTGCCCCCGGAGATACACATGATACCAGATCTCTGGGCTTTTCACCATGCCCTAAAAACTTTTCTTTTCCACCAAGCAGGACTGGCGTAACCCCCCCTCCCCCCCTTTTGAGATGTTAGATTTTTAATTGTCTATGGGTTTTAGTTGGGATGTTTTAACTTTTGGGCCAAAGTTTTGTAATTCTTTTAAAAATTTTAAATTTTGTATTGGAATGTTTTTTTATTTTTGGCTGTGCACCGCGCTGAGTCCATCAGGAGAAGGGCGGTATACAAATTTAATAAAAATAAATAAATAAATAAAATAAATAAAATAAATTGTTACAGATAGATACAGATGCAGAGTTGGAAGGGACCTTTTAGGTCATCTAGTCCACACAGACCCCACCCAAGCAGGAGACCCTACACCATTTATGACAGATGGCAGTCCAGTCTCTTCTTGAAAGTCTCAAGAAGAGACTGGACTCCCACAACTTCCAAAGGCAACTTCTGTTCCATTGGTTGATGGTTCTCACTGTCAGAAAATTTTTCCTTATTTCCAGGTTGAATCTCTCCTTGTTCAGTTTCCATCCATTATTCCTTGTCTGGCCTTCAGGTGCCTTGGAAAATAGCTTGACCCCCTCCTCTCTTTTGCAGCCCCTCAAATATTGGAAGACTGCTCTCATGTCTCCCCTGGTTCTTCTCTTCAGTAGACTAGCCAGGCCCAGTTCCTGCAACTGTTCTTCATATGTTTCAGCCTCCAGTCCTGTAATCATCTTGGTTTTGTTTTTTTTAAATTTGATTTATATGCTGCCCTTCTCCGGAAACTCAGGGCGGCTTACAATGTATTAAGCAACAGCCTTCATACTTTTGTATATTTATACAAAGTCAGCTTATTGCCCCCACGAACTGGGTCCTCATTTTACCTACCTTAGAAAGGATGGAAGGCTGAGTCAACCTTGAGCCTGGTGAGATTTGAACTTGCAGTAATTGCAGGCAGCAGATGTAAGTGGATGTTAATAACAGTGCTTTAGTCTGCTGAGCCACCAGAGGTCCTTCTCTGCACTCTTTCTAGAGTCTCAACATCTTTTTTATGGTGTGGTGACCAAAACTGGATTCGGTACTCTAGGTGTGGCCTTACTAAGGCTTTATAGAGTGGTTTCAATACCTCCATTGATCTTGACTCTATCCCTCTGTTATTGCAATTTAGGATTGCATTGGCTTTTTTGGCTGCCGCTGCACATATTTAGCTGGTGGTCCACTAAGACTCCAAGATCCCTCTCACAGTCACTGCTATTAAGCCTGGTTTCCCCCAGTCTATATATGTACTTTTGGTTTTTCTTGCTTCTCTCCTGGATTAGTTTCCCCAGTTCCTTCTTTGCTCACTGTGATTGGGGAATAAAACTCCACATCAAATAGCAGGTTTTTGAGAAAACAGGAATTCCTACGACCTGCAAACAGGAGGAGAAGAGCAAACAGGAATGCAGACCAAAGGTACGGTCTGAAAAGAAAACAAGGCCATCACAATCTTTTTTAGAAGCTCTTGGATCTGATCCCTTCATAGGCAAGAGTAGCTCTTGACATTTATGGGGCTTTGTTTGATGGCTTTTTTGTTTTTTACGATGTTTGCTCTTTGTTGAATTGTTTTCAAGAAACTTGTTTTGATCGCTATGGTAACTTCGGGTCTGCGACTGTGCAGCCAACAAATCCATGGGCAGTTTTCAAACTGGAGTGGAGCCCCCAAGGAATTAGTCTTGCAAACAATAGTTTTGCCTGTGTTTATAAACATTCTGGAGTAAATGAAGAGCAGGAGGAAGCCAAGTGTGCTGATGATTCCAAATCGTCTGTAGTAAAACAAAAAAACAGATTGGAAAGCGCTCTAAGAGAACCTCTCTCCAAATCGAAGCCAACGGATCTCAAGATGACAGAATAAGAGAATAACACAGTTGGAAGGAACCTTAGAGGTCTTCTAGTCCAACCCCCTGCTCAAGCTGGAGACTAATTTATACCATTTCAGACAAGTGGCTGTCCAGTCTCTTCTTAAAAGCCTCCAGTGATGAAGCACCCACAACTTCTGAAGGCAAACCATTCCATTGGCTAATTGTTCTCACTGTTAGGAAGTTTCTCCTTAGTTCTAGGTTGCTTCTCTCCTTGATTAGTTTCCATCCATTGCTTCCTGTCCTGCCTTCAGGTGCTTTGGAAAACAGATTGACCCCCACTTCTTTGTGGCAGCCCCTCAGATATTGGAACGCTACTAGCATGTCACCCCTAGTCCTTCTTTTGACAAATGCAGTTCAGTGTCAACAAGTCCAAAGGAAGCATAAAACCTGATTTAGGTTAGCAGGGACTTTTCAGAAAGTGAGCGTGTGAACTCAAGCATGTAGCTGCTGCAAGCAGACCAATTCCATACGTGGATTCATTCAGGATGGAAATGAAAATACTCAACACAATAAGGTCTTTATAGACGTGGTGAGAGGCCACCGTTGACATTCCTGGAGCTGTACAGATTTGTACAGCTCTGGTGACCACAGACACCTAAAGAGAGATCTTATAAGGCTGGGGAAGGGGCCTCCAAGAGCAACCCCAACAGCTGCGTTGTGACTGCAGGCTTTTTTAGCTTCGACAGGAGGAAGTTGAAGAGGTCTTTAAAGATTTGCATTGTACAAAAATATGGATGGAGGGATGCTTTTCCCCCGTCTCTCAAAATATCACTTACCCTACCCATAGAACTAAATCCTAGGGGGATTCAGAACCAATAAACCCAACTCAGGATGAAATGTTGAACTCACTTCCCTGAGAAGCTAAGGCCGCCAGTTTAGAGAGCTTGGAAGGGCAAATGGTCCTCCTCCCAACGGATCAGTAGCGGCTTGTCTTCGTGGCTGTTTACGAGCTCCCGAATCATGCAGACTGTGGAAGTGGCCAGTGGCCAGTGGCTCTCGTCTCCTTGAAGACCTGAAATGCACATAGTTGGCCGGTGTGTTACACAAAAAGATGGTTTTGGGGCTCTTAACGATTTTTGGTAAACCCCTCTCCCTCCCTTCCTCCTTCCCTCCCACTTTCTCTCGCCCTCTCTCTCTCTCTCTCACTCCCTCTCTCTCTCCTGACCATCAGAGTCCCAAGTGAGATGCAGCCTTAAAATGCTTACAGAAGGGCAGAGAGAATTGGAGTCTCTTGGCTCAAGAAGCCTAAGACCATGGCTTATATTAGATATACTGACTGGTTGGATTAGAATTCTGTCTGTGGAAGCTAATGGACCCTTGTTACTTCCCAGTTTGCCCCCAAGGATACCTATCCACCCACCCACCCATCCATCTTAACAATCCAGCCCATGCTTCTTGCAGAGCCACCCACTATAAGCACACAGAGTCCATCTTGCTGAGTGCCTGGCAGGGAAGCCTTGTTTTCCCAGGCACAACACGTGGAGAGGAGGTGTTGGGACATGGGTGTGGTTTGCTTTTAGTTTCTGGGAGGAACATCCCCTTTTGCCACAGGAAGCAACATTGCTGACACTGGACCGCAATGCTCTCCTGTATCCTTTTCTGAGCAGGGAAACAAGGGAGTTGCCAGTCAACCACCAGCATGGGAAACTATGCCAGTTGGCATCCCTTCTACCCAAATGCGGAGTCGGTGAGCCAGAGAGACTACTTAAGTGGTAGTAAGGAAAGGGTGAAGTAGGGGGTGGGGCTGCTGGGTTCTGTTGTAGTTGGCACTGGCTTCCAGGTCCATGGCGGACATTTTCAGGCCATGCTGGCACTTGGCATTGGCAGTTCTGATGCCAACCAAGAAGATCCTTCCTGCTCAGCCATTTGGGCATCTTGTCCTCTACAGAAGTTTCCAGGTTAGCAACTTCTCGGACTTTTGTGTACAACACACAGCATAGGAGTTGTGTCACAAAATATATGAATGAGTACAAACACATGAAGTTAGGGGGATTTTGATCTCAAGTGTTAACACAAATCTGATGGAAAAATCACAGTTGTTAACAGTGTAAATGTGATGGCCAAGTCCAAAAATACATATTTTGGCAATTTAAGAAGAAGTTTGGTTTTCTTAGGTCAGCATAGAGAGTCATCCTTTGCCAATATAAAAAAAATCAAAACTGCAGCGTCAACCAGGGTCTTCAAGAGACATGGTCTTTGCTGATTTTTAAAAGGGTCTTTATATTATAAAAAGCCCAGATTTAATAAGGTAGTTGAATATTAATACTGTATGATTTTTTTTGTTAAGCTTTATTTTACTTTTATCACTATTATATGTCTCTTTGCATCTTCCTGTTGAATTGTTTTCGTTTTGCAAATTTACAAATCAAAAAGTATAAAAAGGCCCTGTAGTGTAGCTTTGGGGGTGGAGTGGAAACACCCCCCCAAATAAACTTCAGGTAACTTTGCAGTAGGCTTGGTTTAAAACAGTGTTTCTCAACCTTGGAAGTTTGAAGATGGGTGGACTTCAACTCCCAGAATCCCCCAGCCAGCACTGGTTTAGAAGGTAATAAGATCTTAGTCTTGTAAGCAGTCTTTCTATTTCTCCTAAACCCTCCCACCCCACCCCGTGCATTTCTAGTGATCCAGTAGATCCAGTAAATATGGAGATCCGGTAAATGAGTAGCTGACTTGTTTTGGCTTAACAGCTTCTGAAGTTATTTCAAGAATACTTGTCAATCGAAAGGTCGGCAGTTCAGCGGTTCGAATCCCTAGTGCCGCGTAATGGGGTGAGCTCCCGTTCCTTGTCCCAGCTTCTGCCAACCTAGCAGTTCGAAAGCAGGTAAAAAATGCAAGTAGAAAAGTAGCGACCACCTTTGGTGGGAAGGTAACCGTGTTCCGTGCGCCTTTGGCGTTGAGTCATGCCGGCCACATGGCCACAGAGATGTCTTCGGACAGTGCTGGCTCTTCAGCTTTGAAATGGAGATGAGCACCGCCCCCTAGAGCCAGAAACGACTAGCACATATGTGCGAGGGAAAGCTTTACCTTTACTTACCTTTAATAGTGGCAACTATTTAAATATTTATTATTTAATATCTTTAATTTTTTGATGGTTTTAATGGCAAACGAAGACCTTCTAGCCAAGACTTGTCTCCAACGGTGCCTTTTCTCTCCAAATTCAGGTCGCTGGATGGTCGGCTGCAGGTCTCCCATCGAAAGGGTCTCCCGCACGTCATCTATTGCCGGCTGTGGCGGTGGCCAGACCTTCATAGCCACCATGAACTGCGCGCCATGGAAATGTGTGAATACGCATTCAACATGAAGAAGGACGAAGTGTGTGTGAATCCATATCACTACCAAAGAGTGGAAACACCAGGTAGGGCCAACCCAGGAGCCCCTAGGGAAGGGGGGAAGCGTAGGGGTCTCATTGCCAGAAACCCAGAAGCCTCAAAGTGGGGCTGCATTTGTGACTGGCTGCTTTTGTCCTCAGTATTACCTCCGGTTTTGGTCCCACGACATGCGGAAATTCCAGCCGAATTCCCTCCGCTCGATGATTACAGCCATTCCATTCCCGAGAACACGAATTTCCCAGCTGGCATCGAACCTCAGAGTAACTACATTCCAGGTATGGTGTCCCCAGGAAGGAGAGAGAGAGAGTGGGAGGGGGCTTCCTTTCAAGCCCCAGGAACCTCTCTTCACTTTGGCACAGAGGGCTTCAGGCAGTAGTGAAATTCAAAAATTTCCCTATCAGTTCTGTGGGTGTGGCATGGTGGGCGTGGTTTGGGTCATGTGACTGGGTGGCCAACTTTTTTTAAAGCATTTTTTTAACTAAAAAAAGTTTTTTAAAAATTGTGATGATCTCGCAGCACAGCTGATTGTCACAGCTGATCACTGGAATTTTTTTTTTATACTTTTTAAAAGCATTTTTTTTACTACCTATTCACCCCAACCGGTAGTAAAAAAATGCTTTAAAAAAGTAAAAAAAAAAAAAAAAAAGTTTCCAACGATCAGCTGTGACAATCAGCTGTACCGCACAATCGTGGGAACCTTTTTTACTTTTTTAAAGCATTTTTTTACTACCAGTTCGGGCAAACTGGCCCGAACCGGTAGCATTTCACCCCTGGCTCCAGGTTTTCTCACAGGCAGCAGGCAAAGAAGAAAAATGCCCCTTCTCTTCTCCCCTCCTGCTATGTTACCCCGCTAATTATGGGTGTGAGAGGAGGATCCTTTTGAAAAGTATTGGGAGACCTTCCTCCCTTCTGGTGGACTTCCTGCTCCAGGGCCTCCGTCTGGTTATCGACACCCCCAGCTCAGTTTCTTTCCAGCCCTGACCCTCCACTGTTCCCTGGTGGGCGCCACATCTGCTAGCGCTTATTTCATAGCCAGGTGGTAAGAAAGATTTGGATTATAAGCCCTTCCCTTATTTTTTTATTTTGCAAAGACCAAACCTTGACCTGAGTTGTTTACTCTTTTGTGCTCGTCTTTTGGGTCTCTCTAGCTGTTACATTTTGTAGGCAAGAGGAGGAGGCCTTCTCCTTCATGGTCCCAGGCTACAGAGCTCTCCTGACTTCTCCTCTTAGAAACGCAGCCAAGAGGCATCTCCCTTTGCCAGGCTTTTAATAATTTGTTAACGTTTTTATTAGTTTTGAGTCATGCTTTCAAACCTGGTATTTTGGATTTTGCTTGGCCTATCTTGGGACCTTGACTGAATAGAAAAACAGACTGGAAGTCTTGATAAATAGCTCGGTGCGGTTGAGAATGGCACGGCCGTTTTGTAAAAGCTCTATTTTAATTTTCCTCCCCCTCTTCAGAGACACCGCCTCCCGGATATCTGAGCGAGGATGGAGAAACCAGTGACCATCAAATGAACCACAGTTTAGATGCAGGTAAATCAAACAACCAGAAATGATTTTTGTGGGATTTTAGAGGCATTGTTCTCTTGTCTCGCAACTCATCTCTGGCCAGGTTTTGAAAACTCATCCCATCCCTAAGAGGATTCCTTCCTCCTCCCTCTTCCTGGTCTCTGTGATCTTGCCTCCTCCCACCACTTCCCCCACCCCCTGGTCTAAATCAGGGGTCTCCAACTTTGGCAACTTTAAGCCTGGCGGACTTTTTTATTTATTTATATTTCTATATCGCCCTTCTCCCGAAGGACTCAGGGCGGTGTACAGCCTATTAAAAGCACAAGACAAACATCAATTAAAATTATTTAAAATTATTAAATAATTCGGCTCAATTTAAAACACCCAATTTAAAATTATTATGTTGATAGCCCGGCCTGGCGGAACAACAGCTCCCAGACTTCAACTCCCAGCTAGCAACTTTGCTAGCTGGGGAATTCTGGGAGTTGAGGTCCGCCAGGCTTAAAGTTGCCAAGGTTGGAGACCCCTGGTCTAGATCATTCTCTCCTTCTCTGCCCAGGAGTTATTTTTCCTGCTGCAGCTGATGTTGACAAGGAAAGCAACACTCCTGGGTTCAATTCCAGCCATGTAGGGAGGAGATGCACATTGAACAGGGCTTAACCCCAGCTTCTTAGCTTAGTTAGGCAGCAAAAAATAAATCAAATTTTTTTAAACAAACTCTTCGATGGGCGATTCCTCAAAAAAAAATATTAGCCTGAGAGAGCCACAGCTCATGGCTGGGGAGAACGGCACTTGTACTGCTGATATAAGCCACGAAACATGACAACGGTATCTGAAATAGCTATTTATCATCAGAAATGACTGAATGGGAATACAGATTCTGCTTCTCTCCCAGTTTAGTTCCATCTTTGCCATCTGCAGTTCTCCAGAAGAAAAAGTGGAGAAGTCCATAAATAGAGGGAGGCAGATATTTCTTGAATTTGTTTGGCAAATGAATGTGGTTAAAGTTGGGGTTTTTTTGTTGTCACAAGTCTATATTAGAGGAGGGGGCATAGCTTTGCTTTCTGCAATGTTCACCCAGTTCTAGAGCAATCTGGACACACCTAAGGGAGCAACAGCATTTCAGATCCCTTTTGTGACTCTAGAACTGTAACATAGAATTTCCTTGAGGAAGTGTTGTGGAGATTAATGAGACCCGCACTTAAAATTTAGCCAATTTGTACACTGCACCAAAACACTTTGGCTTAGCACATGAAGACAATTCCTGTGGTTTATTCAACAGATCAGAATTATGCAAACTTTGGGTTAGTGCAATGTGTGATCTGAATCACATTCTGTCTCAGAGTTACTTACTGAATTTCCTTCTGCCCCGCTAGGTTCGCCAAATTTATCTCCGAATCCGATGTCTCCTGCACACAGTAATCTGGGTAAGTGTAGCATGATGTGGAATCTTTGATTTTTTTCCCCCTGGGAGCTGGAGGCAGAGAAGGCAAAGAGGGTGCTGCAGAACTGTAGCTTTATTTGGGAACTGTTGTGAAAAAAAGACTCAACATTTAGCATTCTCATTCCACCTCCACTCCCAGTTAATAGATTTATCAGGTTGTATTTTCTCTTGAAGTTCTGCCACCTGTTTCTCTCTGGGACAAGATGAATGTACGTATCCTAAGGAAGCAATCCACTCTGAGATCATTTCCAGTTCTCTTAAAAAACTATTTTGGTTCCTGATTGAGAAAACAGATGTGCGGCAGCAAGCCAGCTCTTGAATCTTGCACGAATATGATTTAAGTAACAAATGTCTTGTGGCATTTAGCTCGTTCTTGTCAACATCCACTGACAAGAGGCTCACAGACACAAATAACATTTTGCTCAACTCGGCTTGGCTCAGAGATGCTGTCCACTCAACCTCTATCAGGCTGCAGTCCAAGTCCTCATCCACCATTCAGTTGTATTTATTGACAAATCTGGAAGTTGTTGTCATTTTCAGTCTTTCAACCCCATGTTGGGTCATCCAATGAAACTTTAGGAGTGGTGGATTCAAGGCAGATGCACTGATGTTCTTCACACACTGCAGAGTTAAAACTAAAATATGGTGGGAGCTGATACCTTTGATGACTTTAAAAGAGAATTATGCCAACGAATGGGGAATAGAGCCTTGATGGTACAGTGGTCTACGCACCCTGTTATTAACACAGCTCCCTGCAATTTCTGCTGGTTCGAATCTCTCCAAGGCTCAAGGCTGACTCAGCCTTCCATCCTTTCTAAGGTAGGTGAAATGAGGACCCAGTTTGTGGGGGCAATAAGCTGACTTTGTATAAAATATACAAAAGGATGAAGGCTATTGCTTAACGCATTGTAAGCCGCCCTGAGTCTCCGGAGAAGGGCGGCATATAAATCAAATTAAAAAAACAAAAAACAAAAACAAAGCTGGTCATCAAATGTCTTTCCGTAGCAATTTGCCTCTTACTTTGGGTACAAGTATTCATATATTTTGCTGGAATGTCCTTGGTCCCATCTTCTCAAAGTTATGAGCCCTGGTGGCACAGTGGTTAGAATGCAGTATTGAAGGCTAATTCTGTCCACTGCCAGGAGTTCGATCCTGACCGGCTCAAGATTGACTCAGCCTTCCATCCTTCCAAGGTTGGTAAAATGAGGACCCAGATTGTTGGGGGCAAGAGGCTGACTCTGTAAACCGCTGAGAGAGGGCTGTAAAAGCACTGTGAAGTGGTATATAAGTCTAAGTGCTATTGCTGTTGGTCAGGGTAGGAGCAAAAGCTGGACTTCCAGGCTGATCCATCACCTTTTTATATGTCTATTCTAATTAGTAGCAATTATCTCCAAATCCTTGGTAAAAATTACTTTCGGACAAGCTTGCCATTCATCATCACTCTGCAATGGGGCAGCAGGTCCAAACTCCATCATCAGCCAGCTGCAACTCTTCCATGCCTTGGAATGATGTTGAATGACCAGCAACATCTTTGGACAGGGGTCAGATACATGAAGATGGTTGCCACTGCAATGTGACTAAAGCTTCTCTACTTCTTCATGCGATGGTGCACATACCAAAGTCATGGTTAGTTGTGCCACTGTGGTCATCATCTTCATTTTCTGACCATTCCCACGCCACTGTGCACAGCATGGGAGAGTTTCCCAGAACATCCTTTTTCTGGACCAGTGGATTCTGCACATTGCTAAGAAGAAGCCAGAAGGTGGCTTGATTTTGCTCTCACAATTTGTGTGTATCTGCCTGTCACACTTTGCAAACCAAGTGCTATATTTTATATTTGAAAGCATAATGTCAACCCAAAATGATGGTTTATTCAAGAAACCATGATTTGATTAACTGGAGGGCATGTATTGAATGTGCAGCTTGATTGAGGGATGCATCATTAGCAATATAATTGCTTGTAATGCAACCTTTCCTCCTGAATCTTACTAGACTCCTTGAAGAACTAGAAATACAGCTACTCCTCAACTTACAACCACAATTTCTGATCCTAAGCTAGGAAGTTAAGTGAGTCTCACCTGATTCCCTCCCCCCCCCCTACAATACTGTTAATAATATTTAACAGAATAATAGAGTTGGAAGGGACCTTGGAGGTCTTCTAGTCCAACCTGCTTGCTCAAGGAGGAAACACTATACCATTTTTAGACAAATGGTTGTCCAATCTCTGAAGTTCTAGAAAGCGTGCAGAGAAGAACAACAAAGATGATTAGGGGGCTGGAGGCTAAAACATGAAGGACAGTTGCAGGAACTGGGTATGGCTAGTCCAGTGAAAAGAAGGATTAGATGTGACATGATAGCAGTGTTCCAATATTTGAGGGGCTGCCACAAAGAAGAGAGGTTCAATCTGTTCTCCAAAGCACCAGAAGGCAGGACAAGAAGCAACGGATGGAAACTAATCAAAGAAGGAACTAATCTGGAATTAAGGAGGAATTTCCTGATAGGGAGAACAATTAACTAGTGGAACGGCTTCACTCCAGAAGTTGTGGGTGCTCCATCACTGGAGGCATTTATTTATTTATTTATTTATTTATTTATTTATCTATTTATCTATTTATTTATTTAATGATATTTATATTCCGCTCTTCTCCCGAAGGACTCGGGGCAGCTCACAAGATAAAAACCACAGAACAATAGTTAATAAATTAATTTAAGTTAATTAAAATAATCCAATTAAAACCTTTAGAGAAGTAAAAATTCCCAGCAGATCAGACGATTTGTTGAAAGAGCCATGTCTTCAGGTCCCTGTGGAAAGAGCGGAGGTCGGGGGCCATCCGGAGCCCGGTGGGTAACCCATTCCAGAGGGTCGGTGCGACCACAGAGAACACCCTCATCCTGGGCGCCATCAGCCGACATTGCCTGGTCGATGGCACCCGGAGGAGGGCAGCCCTCTGCGAGCGCACTGGACGGTGGGAGGCCAGCAGAAGGTGCTCCTGCAAGTACCCCAGGCCCATGCCATAAAGGGCTTTATAGATAAGTACCAGCACCTTGAAGCACCTTTTAAGAAGAGATTGGACAGCCACTAGTATGGAATGGTATAAGGTCGTCTGCTTGAGCAGGTGATCAGACTAGAAGACCTCCAGGGACCCTTCCATCTCTGCTCTTCTGTTATTCTATTATTCTGACTACCTGTACACATTTTACTTATAAACCGAGGACTACCTGCACACATTTTTAAGCGGCTGGCAAAACTGTACATGTGAGAAGAAGCGAACTTTATCCCCTCCGCTTTTTTCTTGCAGATCTCCAGCCGGTCACCTATTGTGAACCGGCCTTCTGGTGCTCCATTTCCTATTATGAGCTCAACCAGCGAGTGGGAGAGACATTCCACGCTTCTCAGCCCTCAATGACCGTGGATGGATTCACGGACCCATCAAATTCGGAGCGCTTCTGCCTTGGCCTGCTTTCCAATGTCAACCGCAACGCAGCTGTGGAGCTGACCAGGCGGCACATTGGTAGCCTCCATTGCCTTGTCTTTGGGAGTGGGGGCTGGAAAGGGGGGCAGGGGGTGGAAGGGACTCAGGCCCTGCGTAAACAATGAACTCGGCCAGGAGAGTTTAGCCTTTAGGACACCATCACTTTTCTGCTTACCTTAAGTTGGGTGTGGGGAGCTATGGCCCCTTTATGATCTGTGGACTTCAACTCCCAGAGTTCCTCTCAGGCATTCAGGGAGTTGAAGTCCACAGGTCGTAAAAGAAGCCCCTGCCTAACGTGATGTTGCATATTTAATTACACAAGGCCGTCTGGCTTGATTATCTTTCTTGTTTATATAATAAACTTAATGTTTGGAAGGCATTCACTTTTCTGTGATCTTCACACAGGCACGCTCTTTAACTCTGTTTATTACAGCTGGCTCTCTTAGCCACACAAATGGAAAGCTGGACTCTCTTCCACGGGATGAGAGCAGCGACTTTACAAACCACTCTATCAAAATCTCCTATCCAATTTTGAAAAAGTTGTGTTTCTTAGTGGTGCTCTTTTTGAGACATGTTAACAAATCATAACATTTTTGTCCAGCAGGCAGTGATTTCTTGGAGTCAATGAACAGAGGGAAACAAACAGAACTAGCTGCCATGCTTTGGAGATTCAAAAAAAAAACCCCAAAAAAACAACAACCCCAAACTCTGTTCCATCTGTAGTGATTTCATCAGTTTTGGCCTTTTTTAAATAATGGAATTTCCATCAGTGCCTCTTCCTGGAGACTACAGAAAAGAGGGCTGACTTATTAGAAAGCAATTTATGGCCTAAGATAACCTGCATGTGATAGTGGCTACAGCACAGAGAAGGCACATTCCAGATGTTTCAGACTATACTTCCCATTAGCCACATTGGTGAGAACTTAAGCCCCAAATTCCTGAACGGCATCAACTTGCCTATCCCTGGGATGCAGAGTGGGTCAGCTTCTGTCCAGCTCTCAATTTCTCCTCCGTGGGTGACCCAAGACAGGTAATTCAGCCCAGCCTTCTCACTGCATGGCCATCAGGATACCCAAAGGTGTTTTTCCAGAAGGCATCTGGACTTTCTTAGTTTTTCCTTGAAAATGTTTCACCTCTCATCCAAGAAGCTTCTTCAGTTCTGGATGTTTTCAAGGAAAAACCAAGAAAGTCCAGATGCCTTCTGGAAAAACACCTTTGGGATATCTTTGTGGCCATGCAGTGAGAAGGTGCCTTTTGGAAAAACGACCTGGACGATTGAGACTCTCCATAGATAGTCAAGATATGTTACCAAGCACCATATAAGTTGCTTTTTGGAAGAAGGGTGCAAAGCTCTTCCGTGCGTCTTGCTGCCAGAGAGGGGGTGGAGGGAGGGAGGATTCAAAGGAGTCCTTCTGGGCTTTCAAAAAGAGATGGAGCTCTGTCTTTGCTGTCCTGATGCTGAGCCTCTGTTTTCTAGGGAGAGGAGTAAGACTGTATTACATTGGAGGGGAAGTTTTTGCCGAGTGCCTTAGTGACAGTGCCATATTTGTTCAGTCCCCCAACTGCAACCAGCGTTATGGCTGGCACCCAGCTACCGTGTGCAAGATACCACCAGGTAATTCATTTTGACTCTGCTTCCCTTTGTGTTTTATGTTTTTCTCTGTCACTTCTGTCCAATGAGTTGGCCCAGAGGACTGACTCTGCGGCAGTGAATCTGTGCAGTGGAGAACCACAGTAGGATTTCCATAGGAGATTATGTCTGTCTGTCTGTCTGTCTGTCTCTCTCTCTCTCCACATTAGCTGCCACTTCTAGGAAAAATGAAACACAAACGAGATTTGAGACTGTATTGTTGTTCTTAGAAGTCCCTATTGGCATGTCGAATGCAAGATTCGACTTTTCAAGAACTTGGGTTTTCTGGAAGACCTTATCCAGTTTTGCAAAACAATTTGCGTTCATCTCCTTTTTGGATCAGTTTAAACTAGTTGATAGCTCTGTTGTTGGGTGTGATGGAGAATTAGAAGGAGGTTTTTTGCATGCACTGGAGTTGGAAGGAGAATTATGTCCAAGAATCTCTGAATAAGGGGCAGATTTACGATTAGACCAAGAGTGAGCAATTATGGCAAGTGGACTTCAGTTCAGAGAAGTTGGGAATTCTGGGAGTTGAAGTCTTCAGCTCATAATGTTGCCATCATTGCCCACCCTTGGATTAGACCTTACCCAGTTGGTGTCCTTCAGATGTATTGGCACTGCAGTCAACATATGTATCAGTGGTGGGTTTCAAAATTTTTTACTACCGGTTCTGTGGGTGTGGCTTGGTGGGCGTGGCATAGCTTGATTGGCATGGCTTGGTGGGCATGGCAGAGGAAGGATACTGTAAAATCTCCATTCCCTCTCCATTCCAGGGGAAGGTTACTGCAAAATCCCCATTTCCTCCTGATCAGCTGGGACTTGGGAGGCAGAGAATAGATGGGGGCGGGGCCAGTCAGAATTTTTACTACTGATTCTCCGAACTACTCAGAATTTCCACTACCGGTTCTCCAGAAGTGGTCAGAACCTGCTGAAACCCACCTCTGATATGTATGCACAATTTATATCTAGACAACAACACATTGCTTTTCTTTTTCCTTGCATTAAATCTCTGTATTCTCACATAGCTCAAAATTTTCCTTAGAATATTTGGCTAGCTGGACCCATGCAGGGAATCCTAAAAGGCGAAATACTACTATTGGTTTTATGATACACATCCAAATCTGAACAACTTCTATGAAGGAAGCCCAGTTTGAACCGCCTGTCTCTTTTCACTTTAAGAAAGATAGTTTCAGCCACTAAGTAATTTTTGGATTTCTTGGTTAAATCCCCAGTGCCAGAAGTTGTTTGTGCTGATGGGTTAGATAAGTAGCAGTTTCTATTGAAGCTGACAGGAACACTTCAGATGATGAGCATTAAAGTAGGAAAGCAAAGGAGGTAGTCCTCGAGTTATGGCCACTCATTCAGCAACTGTTTGAAGTTAAAAAGGTATTAGAATAGAATAGAATAACAGAGTTGGAAGGGACCTTGGAGGTCTTCTAGTCCAACCCCCTGCCCAGGCAGGAAACCCTACACCACTTCAGACAAATGGTTATCCAACATCTTAAAAATTTCCAGTATTGGAGCATTTACAACTTCTGCAGGCAAGTTGTTTCACTGATTAATTGTTCTGTCAGAAAATTTCCCCTTAGTTCTAAGTTGCTTCACTCCTTGATTAGTTTCTACCCATTGCTTCTTGTTCTACCCTCAGGTGCTTTGAAGAATAGTTTGACTCCTTTTTCTTTGTGGCAACCCCTGAGATATTGGAACATTGCTATCAACTCTCCCCTAGTCCTTCTTTTCATTAAACTAGACATGCCCAGTTCCTGCAACCGTTCTTCATATGTTTTAGCCTCCAGTCCCCTCATCATCTTTGTTGGGATTTCTCTCTGCTTCCGTTTAATGGCCCACTTGTTTTAGGATTACCACAACAGCTGGGACTGCCTGGATTGGTGTGGCCAAGCTATGTGGTCCCCTGGTATTGTAACTAGAGGACTTCCTGTATCCCATCATTTTACAGATCCCAACAGTAATAAAAAGAACAGCTTAGTAGAAACCTTTTTCTCTTTCTCAAAATTACGTGTCCTACTCTACTTTTCACTAGTTTTTTTGTTTTCTTCTTTTATTTGTGAAAAGCTTAACCAATTTAGCAATAAGAAACAACTTGCCTTGAATATTTTAAAACACTTGGTCCTATGACTGAAGATGCACTTGAAAGATTTGAGTGTTGTCTCTTGAGATCAAACAAGCTATGAAAGTGCTAGAAATACGGAGCTGGCTTGGGGGAAAATCTGGTGCCGCAGACCTCATGAACTGCAATCGCAAATGTTTTTTTTGTGGTGTTTAATTTCAGAAAGAGCTGCCTGTGTGTTTGTGTGTGGTTTTAACCCAGGAATGTTGTGTCTCTTGCTCTTCCATGTCAGTGTAACTCTGGCCTTGATTGCAGATCAGCAGATCCTGCCTGCTGTTTTTTGGCACTGGTTCAGAGCTGAAGCATGCAAGAGAGGCTGAGCCCTGAACCAGCTCCGAAAAGTAGCAGGCAGGATCTGCTGATCTGCAATCGAGGCCAAAAAAGCCAACATAATCAGAAGGATAGAATCATGTGAAGTGTTAATACCACTTTATAAGGCCTTGGTAAGGCCACACGTGGAATACTGCATCCAATTTTGGTCACCACAATATAAAAAAAGACGTTGAGACTCTGGAAAGAGTGCAGAGAAGGGCAACAAAGGTGATGAAGGGCCTGGAGGCTAAAACATAATGAAGAACAGTGGCAGGAGTGGGTCTAGTTTAATGAAAAGAAAGATTGGGGTGACACAATAGCAGTATTCCAATATTTAAGGGATCTTACAAAGACAAGGGGGTCACGCTATTTTGCAAAGTACAAGACAGTAAGATAAGGAACAATAGATGGAAACTAACCAAAGAGTGATGCAATTTAGAAGGAAGAAGAAATTTCCTAATGGAGAGAGCAATCAGTAACAGTAACAGAGTTGGAAGGGATCCTGGAGATCATCTAGTCCAACCCTCTGCTCACGCAGGAGACCTGTACTAGGGATTCGAACCGCCGACCTTTCTGATTGACAAACTCAGTGTCTTAGCCACTGAGCCACCTAGTCAATCAACCAATGCAAGCAATCAATTAGCCTTAAGAAGTTGTGGGTGCTTCCGTCACTGGAGGCTTCAGAACGGGTATCGGTGGGTTCCTCCCGGTTTGGCCCGGTTCCACCGAGCTGGTAGCGATGACGGTATGATGTCACCAAACTGGTTCTGCCCCCCCCTCCGCCTCCACCCCGTGTTATTCTTACCTTTTATTTGGCCCCACCCCCAATCTATTGCTGCCTCCTGAGTCCCAGCTGATGGCTAGAGGGAAAAAAAACTGTTTAAACTCTTGCCGAGGGGCTTCAAAAACCGCCCTACAGCTGATCAGTGTTAAAAGAAAACAAATGAGTAGACTGGTGCCTGCAAAAACAAATGAGTAGACGGGTACAGCTCTGCAAGCAGTTAAAAGCCCGGTAGACCAGTACCTCTGCTAAATCCTAAAGAATTGTCACATGACCATCAAGCCACGCCCACAAAATAAGCCACGCCCACAGAACTGGTAGTAAAAAAATTTAGAACCCGCCCCTGACTGGTATGGATGGGAGATTGAATGGAGGCCAAAGGAAGCAGCTAAACTGGAAGGAGACATGTCTTTACTGACCACTTTGCTGTTGGGGCTCAGCGAGGTGCTTTTGCCACTCCTGCATATTAATTTCAGACCGGTTAAGAAATGAGAGGGTCCCCAAAGAAAGATCTATTTTAATTTACGGGGTTACTTATACAAGGAGACCTCGACTTACAAAACCAGCTGTTTAGCGACCATTCAAAGTTACAGCGGCACTGAAAAAAAGTGACTTGTAACATGGTCCTCGGACTTACGACTATTGCAGCATCTCCAGGGCCGCGTGAACAAAATTCAGGCACTTGGCAACCGGGATGTATTTATGACGGTTGCACCGTCCTGGTCATGTGATCAGCAGTTGCAACTTTCCCAGTTGGCTTCTGACAAGCAAAGTCAATGAGAAAAGATGGATTTGCTTAATGATCATGAGATTCATTTAACAACTGCAATGATTTGGTTAACAAGCGTGGCGAAGTAGGTTGTAAAATTGGGTGCAACCGCCTTGCTTAACAATGGAAATTCTGATTTCAGTTGTTGTAAGTCAAGGACTAGCTGTAGCTTGCTGGCAGGTGTCTAAAAAGACATTCTCAGTGGTTGCCCCCAAGGTGTACCATCCATCCCTTCTTCAACGACCGAGTTCTGACATTTCTCGCTCTGGGAATCCTTTTGACACCAAGGAGACCTGCTGAAGAACTTCTGGTCTTCAGCCATGAACCCTAAATAGCTTTAAAGGCTCTGCCCACATCTCTTGATGTCATTATCGCTCTGAATACATGAGCATCTGCCCTTGAAGGGGCCACCCAAAATTCAAATAACAGAATAACAGAGTTGGAAGGGACTTTGGAGGTCTTCTAGTCCAACCCTGTGCTCAAGTAGGATTGTAAGTCATGAGGTCTTTTGCTCCTTTATTGATCTCCAGGTAGATGTTGGCTATTACTGCCCTCCCAAAAAATCTTTGAAAAAAAACACTGAACTGTTGACCATGTTCAGACTACGCCTGAGTGGCATAGGAGGCTAATGCCTTCTACTAAGGCAGCATTTAACATCCAGCTGCCTGCAATTACTGTGAGTTCAATTCTCACCAGGCTCAAGGTTGACTCAGCCTTCTATCCTTTCTAAGGTGGGTAAAATGAGGACCCGGTTTGTGGGGGCAATAAGCTGACTTTGTATAAAATATACAAAAGTATGAAGGCTATTGCTTAACGTATTGTAAGCCGCCCTGAGTCTCCGGAGAAGGGCGGCATATAAAAATAAATAAAAATAAAAAATAAAAAAAATGTTGGCTGCTCTTTTCCCAGCCTACATTGTCTAGGCTACAAGGCTCAGTAAAAGGCAAGCCGACTTAGGGATGTCCTTATGGGATCCTTAAATTTGTACAATAGTTTGCAGTGTTGATCTTGGTGAAGATCATACCAGGGATATGATCTATATCAGGGGTCTCCAACCTTGGCAACTTTAAGACTTGTGGACTTCAACTCCCAGAGTTCAGCAAAGCTGGCTGAGGAACTCTGGGAGTTGAACCTCCACAAATCTTAAAGTTGCCAAGGTTGGAGCCCCTCTTCTATATGCTGCAGCAAAACTGCACAGACACATCAGAAAATGCAACACCAATTTTTAAAAAGGACGCAATGAGAACACAAAATTATAGGTTGGTCAGCTCAACATCCCTTCCAGAGAAATTGGTAGAAACAGCAACCAAGTTAAGAAAAAAGAACGAGGTACAGTGTGGCCTACCCTCCCGGTGCTTCTCAGCCTTGGCTACTTGAAGATGGGTGGGCTTCAACGCCATGTTGGTTGTGGGATTCTGGGAATTGAAGTCCACACATCTTCAAGCGGCCAAGGTTGAGAAGCACTGCCCTAACTTTTGCTGAAGGGAAATAAGCAGAGAGTCCATAAAAGTAAATCCTACCTCATCAACCTCTCACTTCTTCATTTTTTTTAAAAAAAGAAATCTTTATTCCAGCAATCTCTAACTTGAAATTTCCGAGATCATCAGGTGTATTGGACTTTTGCTCTCTGTTTACAGAAACACAAAATAGAGTTGGGTTTTTTTTAATAAAAGAAAAGCTTTAAAAGATTATCTGTCCTGATAATTTCTGACCTTAGTGAATAGCTAACATTCATAATGATTAATATATCCCTGTTTGATGTCCAAGGTGGCCTCTTACAGTATTATTAACCCAGCAACTAACCAAATTAATATATTATGACATCACAGCTCTTTGGCATTTATCCATTCGCTAGCAGAGCAAATACTAACGTGTATCTTGCAGCTTCCCAAACCTCACATTGCAAAGAAGAAGCTCTTGATTGATTATTTAATGGGAAATTTACTGTTGAAAGAAGGTTGTCTGCTTTTTAGAAAATAAGAGAGCTTCCATTTTTTTTAAATTCTAGAGTTTTGTGTGTCCATTTCACTAACCTTGAGGGAGAGTATTGTGTCTTGTCTGTGGTGAACTACTGAAGGACACAACAGCACACGAGGTGATGCTGTTTGGGAAATACCTGCTAACGTTGGTCCTCTTGTTGTCTTCGTTCTCTGTCCTCCACAGGGTGTAACTTGAAGATATTTAACAACCAAGAATTCGCAGCCCTCCTGGCTCAGTCTGTCAACCAGGGCTTTGAGGCCGTCTACCAGTTGACACGCATGTGCACCATCCGGATGAGCTTCGTCAAGGGCTGGGGGGCCGAGTACAGGTCAGCATTTCAGTCCGGGAATGGAAGGGGAGCTCTGGGGGGGGGGGCAGAATTACTGGGGGGGGGGCGAAGGGGGCTTCCCGAGTCCTCAGCTCCTCTGGGATTGATTGGGTGATTGGGGAGCTGAAGGCTAAAACATACGAAGAACATTTGTGGGAATTGGGTATGTCTGGTCTAGTGAAAAGAAGGACTGGGAGAGACATGATAGCAGTCTTCCAATATTTGAGGGGCTGCCAGAAAGAAATCAAAAGGTCAACCTATTTTTGAAAGCACCTGAAGGCAAAGACAAGGAAGAATGGATGGAAACTAATCAAGGAGAGAAGTAACCTGGAATTAAGGAGAAACTTTCTAACAGTGAGGACAATTAACCAGTGGAACAGAAGTTGCCTCCGGAAGTTGTGGGTGCTCCATCACCGGAGATTTTTAAAAAGAGACTGGACAGCTACTTGTCTGGAACAGTAGAGAGTCTCCTGCTTGAGCAGGGGAGTGGACTAGAAGACCTCCAAGGTCCCTTCCAACTCTGTTCTTCTGTTACTCCTGGGCCTCGAGATGGCTGGGTGAAGAGGCAGAGAGACGACCAGCAATGTGGCCCTCGAGATGAGGCTGGAAGGAATGGTTTCAGCTGCAGTTCGGAGCACTGGACATTGTCCTCTTTATGATGGCCATTTAGGGAATTGGAGGGCAGGAAGGAATTTTTACAGGGAGGTAGAAGAGGGTTGGGAAGAGGCCCCAAGGTGGGAGAGTGGGGGTTGAATGCACGGCTTGGGTTGTACCAAGTGGAGAAAGCACAGGACCAAGACTGTGCCATCTGCAAGGACCCCAGGAAGAAAGCATCTCTGCCAGTGGGGGTTGGGGGGGAGGGGGAAATCCTGGCCCTGCTTCCATGAGCTCCTGGGAACGGACGGCAGCTGTGGCTTCCCAGTGCTGTTTCCCATCTCAGCCAGGGAAGGAGTGGGCGCCCAGACCTCTCAAATTACCTCTCGCAGCTCCTCCAGATGTCTGGAGTCCATCTTGCTTTGCTGTTGGCTTGCTCCCTTCTCAGGCTGCTTTGGGCCTTGGCTGATGGCCAGGGTGTCTAACGAGCTCCAGATGTGCACGCCGCTGCCACCGCTGCCTTGGGTGGGGCTGAGAGGCCTCGGTCCTTGAGAAGAAACAGCTGGCCAGAGCACGTTCTGTGCTTGTGCATTGCAACTGGCCCCCGGCTGCATGTTAAGCAGGGGTCAGCAGGGCCTTGTATCCCTTGGTCTCATCCCAGGGCTGCTCCCCTCCCTCCCTCCCTCCCTCCCTCCCCTTGGAGGAATCTCTCCTTGGGCCTTTCTGTTACGTGTCTTCGGAGGGGTCGCTCTGGGGCAGAACCTGGCTAAGCACGGCCGGCCGGCCTCTCTCCCTCTCACCAGGGGCTCTTCCCAGGCACTTGCAAACCACAGTTGGTGGCCTGACTGAGCTGAAGGCCTTCTTGCTTGGGTGTCTGAGTCATGCAGCACCAGCCTGATCTTTCAGGAAGCAGAACCGGAAGACGATGGGCTTCCTCCTCTATTGTTCTTCCAGCCGCTGCTGGCATTCAAGGAATGCTGCGGGGGATTTCTGAGGTTATCAGTGGTCATCAAGACAACGGCCTGGACTTGGTGCAAAGGCCTCTTGAAGCCATTTGCACGGCTCCCATCACAGCATCTGGGAACAGCCAGTGTCCTGGCTTTTATCTATTGTAAATCTCACATCTTTTAGGTTCCACCCAGTACTCTGAGTTTAATGCCGTGGGAGATGGGGAGAGAAGGGTCCCTGTCTGATCTTCTCCCAGACGGGGCTCTCTCCCTCTTCCGCTCATCAGGATGCCCTGTTCTTCCTGATCGACAGAAGCAGAGCATGTGGCAGGGGCTTTACAATAGCCCGCTTTGACTCAGTTGTCCCAGGGAGCAAGTAGGGACTTCTCCAGTTGGTAGAAGACTGGATTAGATGATCGCCAAGGTCCCTGCCAATCCTGCAGAGATGTGCAGTACTTGGAGCCAGTAGGGATAGGTGCTTGGGATCTGGCACAGGCCTCCTCAATGCATCTATTGGCTGCTTCGGAAAGGAGCTGGGAAAATGCCTGCTTGAGTTACACTGGTCTTAAGAAGATGTGTGATCGCAGCCTGTGTAGGTCTCTGAGATGCCTCCTGAATTAAAACAGCCATTCTGCTGAGTTGCGTGGCTATCATGCCTAGGAAAATGCCCGGCTCCTCTAAGGAGCTGCCAATGGACACGGGAAGGAGGCCCGGGCCAAACCCAAAACGTTTTTGTTGCTCTAGATCTGATTAGCGTCCACCTTGGAAGCATCTAGCCAAGTTCTTGGCCAGAGCAGCAGTCCTCTCCTTCCTTCTGACACCCAAATCAAGCAGACTATTTCTTTATTTAGAACATATTTATTTATTTAGTTCAATTTATATGCCGCCTTTCTCCGAAGACTCAGGGCGGTTTACAATGCATTTAAAAAACCATTATAAAAACATTTAAAAATTAAAACATTAAAATCCATTCACACCATTCATGGCCGGATCTCACAAGATCGCAACAGCGAGATCAACGGCCCCAGGCCTGCCAGAAGAGCCAGGTCTTCACCGCTTTGCGGAAGGCCAATAGGGTGGGGGTGGTCCGGACCTCAGGAAGTAATTGGTTCCAGAGAGCTGGGGCAGCCACAGAGAAGGCCCTCCCCCGCGGGCCCGCCAGCCGGCATTGTTTAGCTGACGGGACCCGGAGGAGACCAACTCTGTGGGATCTTACCGGTTGCTGGGAGCTATGCGGCAGAAGCCGGTCTCAAAGATACCCTGGCCCTGAGCCATGTAGGGCTTTAAAGGTAATAACCAACACCTTGAATTGTGACCGGAGACCAATAGGGAGCGAGTGCAGCTCGTGGAGAATTGGTGTAATGTGGGTGTATCTAGGTGCACCCACTATAACTCGCGCAGCTGCATTCTGGACCAACTGTAGTCTCTGAACACTCTTCAAGGGTAGCCCCATGTAGAGCACGTTGCAATAATCTAACCATGAGGTGACAAGGGCATGAGTGACTGTGAGGAGAGCCTCCTGATCCAAGTAGGGTCGCAATTGGTGCACCAGGCGAACCTGTGCAAAGGTCCCCCTAGTCACAGCTGTCAGATGTTGTTCCAATCTCAGCTGTGAGTCTAGGAGGACACCCAAATTGTGAGCCCATTCTGAGGGGGACAATTTCTCTCCCCACCCCCCAGAACCAAGGATGGACAATCAGCATGGTCTTTAGGAGGCAATACCCACAGCCATTCGGTCCTGTCTGGGTTAAGTCTGAGCCTGTTGACTCCCATCCAGACCCTCATGGCCTCCAGGCACTGGCACATCACATCCACCGCATCACTGAATTGACACGGGATAGAGAAATACTTAGAACAATAGGTTTGGAAGGGACTTTGGAGGTCTTTTAGTCCAATCCATTGTCCAAGGCAGAAGTCTTATACCATCCCAGAGAAGTGGCTCTTCTTAAAAACCTCCAGTGATGGAGCATCCACAAACTTCTGGAGGGAAGCCATTCCATTGATTAATTGTTTTCACTACTGGGAAGGCCTGCAGAGCTAATTTTGAGATTAGGAAAGAAATGAGCCAGATGTTGAGGGGGCTACTAGCAGAAAAGATTCCAAAGGAGAGATTCAACCTGGAAATAAGGAGAAATTTTCTGACAGTGAGAACAATTGACCAATAGAAGTTGCCTTCGGAAGTTGTGGGAACTTCATCACTGGAGGCTTTCAAGAAGAGACTGGACAAGCCACCTGTCTGAAATGGTGTAGGGTCTGCTTGGGCAGGGGCTTAGACTAGATGACTAGATGACCTACAAGGCCCCTTCCAGGAAAACATCAGAGATGAACTCAAAAACCCCACCTTGATTTCGTTCAACATAAGTTGGAATAGAGGGAAACTAGGAGGGGCTTTTACAGTTCTTTTTGTTTGTTTGTGTGTGTGTAACTTACAAAAAAGCCCATAATGTCTGCTTCTTCCCCTGCCCAGCCTCAACAGGGAGAGATTAATCTGCTTCTGCTGATCAGGAAGAAGAGAGGCGATTCTGGGTTTCGGTTTTGGTTCTCTGCTCTCCTCCATGTTGTCATGGAGATACAATGGTCCTCTCTGTGTTTCCATTCCAGGCGGCAGACGGTCACAAGCACTCCCTGCTGGATCGAGCTCCACCTGAACGGCCCCTTGCAGTGGCTGGACAAGGTCTTGACGCAGATGGGCTCCCCGAGCATCCGCTGCTCCAGCGTGTCTTAAAGGATGAGGAAGGTGGAACCAGGTCAAATCTTGAGCAGGGACAAAACAGCTCAGCCTCTTCCTTGGTAATGTACAAAAAAACAGAACGGAAACGAGCATTTAGGGTAGCGGCTGTGCCCTTCCAAGGCCCGGCCCTTCCTTCTGTTCAGTGAAAGATTTTGTTCGATATTCTGGATGGGAGCAAAGACTTCCTCATAATGTTCATGTGTTCAGAAGATCCACCCAAAGCTTTGAGATGCCCAGGCAGGTCCTTCCGTGGGCCACTGGAGGAGAGCCTCGGCTACATTGGCAGCTTGGATTTCTAATTTAGGACAGGCAGGTTGTGGCTGATGGGCTTTGCAAGACCGGGTGGCACTTGACAACAATTCTTGGGAGGCTAGAGAGCAAGGAAATGGTTCTGCCTCCTCCTTGCCCTTCCTTCTTCCTACCTCTTCGTGCAAGAATTTCCACTTTGTACCGGGCACATGGGGAGAAGAGCCAAGACATCTTCTAATATTTCTTTTTGAGCATCCACCTGGGCAACTGTGTGTTTTTCTCTGCCAACCGTTTGGAGGAGGGGATTTTCCTCATCTGCAGCCCCGACTGATAAGGTGCCATTAATTGAAGATGAAGAGGACTCGTGCCCCAAGGAAGGAGCTGCCTCCTCTCGGACATGGAAATGGATGCTTGAACTGACGCTGGGATGATCTCGGAGCTAAGACTTCCTGCGTTAAAGGCAAGTGTCCCCAGCTCATCCCTCATCCATCAGTCCATGTTTTAAGGATGCTTCTCTTTTGGACTTGCTTGGAACTGTCCGCTTCTTCCGTGCTGACCTGCTGGGCTCACGATCCCATCTTCTCAAGAACCTCTGAAGGACTCTGAGCATCCAGAAGGAGAAACTTTTGGAAAAGCACGTTTGCCTGTCCTGCTTCCAAAACTGCCTCTAGAAGCATTAGCTGGAAAGGAAGAAGACAGCCAGCCAGAAGTGTTCTGGAGCAAAATCGGCCAGGAGAAACTTACGCGCCTTCCTTCCTCATCAATAGGATTTCCTTGGCCGTTTGACTCATCTGCCAAAACGGATCTTTTCCACCCATCAAATCGGAACAGCCTGACCACAGCACGGCTCCCAGATGATTTAATTGACAGTTATTACTGTTTTGATTCTTGTAGCTAAGCAAACATCTGTAAACAGATTTGGAGCCATGCTTACTGTTCTTCAAAGCAGTTGTGTGTGTGTGTGTGTGGGTGTATTTGTGCAAGGGTTCTACAGTGGCCAGTAATTCTGGTTAGTACGCTTCGTGATTGTGAGGGCGAAATCCATGTGCGGTGTCTTTGTGATCAGAAGTAACTGTTATTCATGCCAGTCAACCCATCTGGAGTTGTTCAGTAATTTGGACTTGTTTCTAGATTCTCAAGACTTAAAAAAAACAAACTTGGTAACCAGTCCCCAGAAGTTGAGAATCCATTATTTTTCCTCAGAATTGAGCGGATTAATTAAAACCTAAGAAGCTCAAATAATATAGAAGAACACAATTTGAGATACCTTGTGGTAAAGTAACTCAAAGCATTTAACTGTATTGAATAGGTTGTATGTCTGTTCAGTGTGGCCCGACCGGCAACTATTTGGGAATGCAGATAAGAAATACCATTTCAATTTCAGATTAATGTCTTGACAGATGATTTAAAGTTCAGTATTAATCTGGTCGGCCTTCAGAAATAGAAATGGCTGCCTCATTGCATAAAATGAGTGGAGCTTCCTTGGAAAAAGAGATGGCTTGTTCTCAATCTGAGTAATCTCTGAGCAGCGTCTGAAATCCCACTGGGTTTTTCGTAGGGTTAAATTCACCTTTCAATATCAGAGCAATGCCGGAGTCGTCTTAAAAATGGCATTTATAGAATCTTACTCTATAAAGATTCAGTGTAACCTTAACCCTAACTATACGGCAATATGCCGTATGGAATATTTGAGTTTCAGAAATGCTTTTAAATAATTCAAGGAGAGAAAACTTGCAGAATGTAGGTGGTGTGCATGCTTTTTGTAAAAAACAAAAAAAAGTTATAGCAATTGTGGCTGGTAGGAACAATCAATCCAAAGACATTTTTGAAGGCTTTTTTAAAAATGTGGTCCGTGTAGATTTTTTTAGGCACCCAGAATGAAATATGTTTGCTCCAGGTTCTGTACAGCTTTAATCAAGTAGCCATCAGTGTGTTCTGGTTCACTGGGGAAACTGTTGCCGTTTTCGCTGACTTGATTTCTTCCAGATATGCTGGGTGTGCGCTTATATTGTCTCTAGGAGTTCTGAGCATCCTAGCCTGTTGGGTAATTTTAGGCTAGCTAGGTCCTTTATGGTGAAAAGTTAATTTCTGGGTGCAGGGAATTCACTTTCTTTCAGGTTCTCTCCTTGAAACACTACATTTCTACTAGTTTGAGTGGGCCTTCCTATGTTGAAGGATCTGGTCACCCAAACCCGATTGTAATTGGATGGCGTGGCTCTCCCAGACCAATCACACAGACCTATTGTGCTTTTGATGACTTATTTACTGCTGGAAGGACAGATTACGGAGAGCCCCCGTGAGTCTGCCAATGAACAGTGAAGAAAGTTTGAAGATAGTTTTAAATACATAGATATATATTTTCTTACTCAGCATATTAGCCACTTTGCACGAGTCCAGATTTTAGTTCTTGAGACTTCCTTTTTGTATTCAGTTCTTGTGATAAGTCTACTGGGTAAATCATTTCCCTGCCCATTAAATCTTTCCATTGTTGGCAAAACTGAGGTATGATCAGCATTTTCAGAGTTTCACAAACAGGAGAGGTTTCTTTAGAAAATGTCTCTCAGTTTCTACGTTGAGTGAAGAGGGAAGACGTTTCTCCGTAGATTGCAAACCTTGCTTCGTACAGCCTGGGACACCAAGCCACCAAAATGTCCATGAAATATAGTTCAGCAAAATTCTCAGCAGCAGTTTAAATAAACTTTTTAAAGTTTCAGCTGAACTCTGCTCTACAGATAAAAGTGGGAATGCTTGTAAGAGGATCCAATGTGAGCCAGATAATCTTGTGAAATTAAAAATCCCACCCTAAGCCTGTGTTTGTTGATTATGATGAATCATAGTGTACATTATTTGGTTGTTGCTAGGATAGTGCTTCCCAAAATTGGGTAAATTATCCAAAATTGGGTAAAAGCGGTTTTTCTTTGGCTAACAACACACGAACCTAACAGGGACATTTAAATAAGGATTTTCTGATAAGATGTTTTGGGTAATGAAGATAAAAGTGTGGGAAACACTAGCTTAGGAAATCCAAACCCACCCATTGTGGCTTATTCAACAAAACACAGTTTAGCTATATATGTGAACTCACCCAGACTATTCAGGTATAAACGGAAAAAAAATCTTCTCAAATTGATGTTTGGTATTAAATTGATGTTTCAAATTAGATGTTGAAATGCCCAGGAACTGCCATAAAATAAAGTATACTTAAGTGCATTTAATTTTCCCCAGTCTGCATCCATAGACCTGCTAAAAAATGTTCCTTGTGCCTTGTTAAAATCTAGTAGAAATTTGGAAATGGTGCAGAAGGGTGCCCAATTCTAGCTTCCTGGGCTCATTAGCTGGGGAAACAGGTGCCAGGTAAGCTATTGCTCAGGTGTTGGTCTGACCCTTTCAGGTCTTGAGTGGGACCTGTTAGTATCAGGCTGCATTCGTAACACCAAGCCATATCATGGTTTGCCTCAAGTTAAGTGGATGCATTCTGCAAACATAGTCAATCATAGTTTAGTCAACAAAATGTGATTAAGCAAGGCATAGCACAGAGGTAGCTGAACCCAATCTTGTTCTGCAGATAAAAAGCCAGCTAAAAACTTTTGTCTGACCCGCTTCTTGCTACCTGAAATGGAAGTTTGCGAAACAAGCCATACAACATGAAACTCACACAAGTGCCAAAATCTTGAAAAGTCCTCATTGGGATATCTGGAGCTGCACTTTAAAGAAAGACTTGGTGACTTCACAAATGTGGGTCCCAAGCGGTGCAGGCATAATTCTTAAAAGGAATCTGGAAGCATTACGTACTGGACAGAAACGCTTTGGTCTACTGACCGGATGTCCGTGTGACGAGCACAAGAAACGCCTCGGGCAATATTGTGCAAAGTATAGGATTGTTAAGGTAACAATGTTAAGTTTCCCTGTCCCTTCCCCTTTCAAGATTACATTGATTGAAGCTCCACAAAGTTTTGGGGACCCTGGAGCCCATACATTGGTCCAGAGATGATGCTGTAAGCCTTTGTTGATGGTTGAAAGTAACTTCCTTTGACTTTGAAAAGCCCCTCTCGGTTGCTCTTCTCCTAAATGTGATTCTTTGCCGTTGTTCCTTGGAAGGGATCACCAATGCTTGGGCCTTGGTGTACATCCCAGGTGCTACATTGAAAGCATTGGATGGCCACCACTCCGATTCCTCTTTGCAGCAGCTGAAATTCGCTCTCTTGGGATTCAGAGGCGCTGACCTTCTAGCAGTGCCTTTATGGCTCCCTGGCATGGATAACCTGTCTTGGGGCTGGGCCCCTGTTGAGGCCAAGGCTCTTCTGCCATGCTGTCAGGTGACGCAGTGGGCACACGCATCTGTGTGCCAAACCACGTGGCTTCTGAACTTTTCATTTGCGCAGGACTTTTAGATGCAGCATCAGCCCTATTGACTGGAATCATCTCCTGGCTGCGGCATCTTTCATCTCCCCTGTGGACTGTTCATGAGCTGACCTGGACTCTTTCGCCTTATGTAGCTGCTGGCCGGCATGTCCAGATGGCCAGGATGGACTTGGATTTTATTGCCTTCGATAAAAACTTTTTTTTTCCTTTGTATGATAATGAGCCAAATCGTATTGTGTGCATTTTTTTATATTGCGCTTTCTACAGGCCTTTGGGAGCAGCATCCTCACTTCACAAAAGGATTGAAAATGGGTGGTTTTAGGAGAAAAGAGGCTGCTGGAAGCTTTCCAGCAAAGGGGCACAAAGGGTAAAAATTCAAGGATGATCCTGCAGAGGTTGAAGGACTGTTGAAAGCTGCGTTGAGATCAACTCCTAGATGACCTCTCTTGCCAGGACTAGTTGGACAGGACAGGACAGGAGGCTGGCTGTGTTCCGGATAGGCGGGGGGGACGAGGCTTCTAAAATTGAGCTCCATGCTTCTAAATCCTCAAGAGGCTGGCAGAACCAGAATTTAAATTTTTCTAGGATAGGGTAAGAAATGATTAGCCTCTCCAGTAGAAAGGTGTGGTTAAAATGTTTTAACATGGTTTTAGGTATATATTTATTTATGCAACTAATGTAGTAGCCAGATTCACTCAAGATTATTTCTCAACTTCAAGAGAGTTGGGGGAAGATTTGACAGAGGTATATCATCCGATGGAGATTCAGACAGTAACAAGAGACGGAGGCTGGTCCATCCATTTTTCTCAGTAGCAAAGCACTTAATTTCTATTGGATTGGGCTTGGCTCGGTTCACCTGCTCCACTGTTGCTTTGGATGACTGACACTCTTGAGCAGAGGTCTTCAAACTTGGCAGCTTTAAGACTTGTGGACTTCAATTCCCAGAATTCTCCAGCCAGCTCCGGCTGCAGAATTCTGGGAATTGAAGTCCACAAGTCTTAAAGCTGCCAAGTTTGAAGACCTCTGCTCTTGAGGCACACGTCTTCCACGTGTGGGACCCTCTTTCCAAGCTGAGTGGACAATGTAGGTGGGAGGTCTCAAAGGTGCTTTTTAAAAAGGCAACTGGACTTGTGGTGCCAGCCTCATAAAGATAACCATGGCAGCTGTAGGACCAGCTTTCCTTTCCAAAGTCCTCCCCTCACCCCACCCCCATCAGACTGGGGCCAGGATTCTTGATTAACTGGGTTGAGGCTGTGGGCCAGGGAGGCCGGGCCGTGGGAAATGGCAATTCCCTAGCACAGGAGAGCAGTCAAGTTAAGCTGTTCTACACATCTACCTACTTTTCTAGCATTGGCGTGCAAGAAGAATCCTTGTGCCTCAAACAGGCTCAGGTTGGGGACGGGCTTCTAACAATGGAACCGATACTAAGCAAGTGGTCCTTCCTCTTTCTGTTCTCCATCCCTTCCATTAGTAGCCCTTGATACAAGGAGGTGGTTGGCATCATCAAAGGCACCCAGAGGTCTCCTTCCCACCTTTGATGGAAGTAGAGTTCAGCTCTTGGTTTCTTGAGAAATAGTGGGCTTCTCGCTAGCTCTTATGAAATGTTCTTCACCCGATGTTTTGTACTTTTGGCTGTATATTGCTTGTTGTCCTTTGGCCTTTAGCTTATCTCTATTAAAAGCTTTGTAACATCCATGTCCTATTATTTCTAAAAGTGAAATTTCAAGTTCTGGGGTGTTTTTAATAAACTTTTAAGAATCTTCCTCCCCCGTTTTAGAAGTCAGGTGAATCCAGCTCGAGAATGGCAGCAGCTTCAACCAGGACAAGCCATGCTGGTCCCTGTGGAAACCACAAGCTTCCTCTTCCCCAAACATTCCTTTGTAGACCGGGTGGCCGTGCCAGAGGGGGATTCCCCAGCTGGTGGGGTGGGGAATGGGAAGGTAGACAGGTTGGGAAAGAGGCAACCTTTAGTAAGCAGCTGCTTTCCTTTTTTTTTCCTACCTTGATCCCATGGCTGTTAAGTGGGCCGGTATCCACCTTTCACGGCCAGCCCCTTCCCCTCAAAAGCCCTCCCGTCCCAAACTCTGCAGCCCCTCCAAGTTCTAGTTCCGAAGGGCTACCCCCAGCCCTTCCTGGATGGGCAGAATGCAAACTGACCGGACATCAGCCTGTGTTTTGAGCAGACTTTATTCATTCTAACACAACACCAAAGAAACAGAAGGAGGTCATCGTCGTCCGTCCGTCCCCCCCGCACCCCCCTGTGGCTGGACCACCACACAGCCCCCTTTCCCAACAGGGCCATCTCCAGGTCTTGACAGCAGCAGCAGCAGCTTACATCTGACCCAACCGGGGATCAACGGCTGCGGATGATGGGAGCTGCAGCCCAAAATGGCTCAGGAGCAGCTGGGCGGCCACGTCTCCCAGTAGAAGAGGGGTGAAGAACTGCACAGAACGATGGGATCCCAACAGGCTGCAGCAGTGAAGTTTCCAACAGCAGCAACTAGACTCTAAAGTGCTTTATTTGCCTGGGGGGTGAGGGGTGGGGTGGGGCTGCTTCAGGCCTGGGAGCGGCAGGAGATGGCTCGGTTCTGCTGAAACCAAACACGTTCCGACACTAAGAGGGAGCCCCTAGATTTACACACCTTTTGCAGGAAACGGCACGCAGGGCCTGTCAGTCCAGCCTTGCTGCTTCTGCATAAGGTAGCAGTCCCCAACCTTTCCCATTTGGTGGCCCGGGGGTGTGGTGGGGAAGGGATGGTTCCCCGTGAGTGGCAGCCGTGCGCATGAGCACATGCAGCTCTATTTGTGCCAGTGGCGTGTGCCCCTGGTACTCCCACAAATGGAACTTCATGTGTGCGTGTGAGCACCCGCCACTCACAAGTGGAGCTGTTCATGCACGCTCGCCTGATGCTTGCATCGGTCCGGGGGGGGGGGGGCAAGGACCCCTCCTGGCATAAGGACTCTAGTAGAATCCTAATCTTCCTGGCTGCAGGTTTGGGCAGAGAGAGAATTGTGCTCCCCTTCCCTTTGTTGTTTCCAAAGGCTGTGAAGCAATAGGCTCCTCCAAGCAAGGCGGGAGTTGCACGCAGCCTCTCTCAGCTGCCACTGACGGGACACCTGGGGGAAATGGGAACGTGCTCAGATGATTCTCCTTGTGCTGGTTCACCCTCCGCTTCCAGGCTGGGGAGATGGCAAACAAGCTCTGTCTCCTCTTGGCCGGCCAGCGTTGGATAAACACTCGGGATCCGATTCCAAGTGAAGTTGAGCCAAGAGGAGCTGCCTCTCGCAGCCTTTCTCCCCTTTTAAGGGTCTAAGGGACATCAGGACTCCTAAACTAACAGATAACTTGCGACGAACATTCCCCTCCAGATTCCAGTCGGTATTTTGATATGAAGACAAGTTAGAAGACAAATGGAACCGTCCAGACACTGTGCAGCTTCTCCTTTAGTTGGGAGCAGGTTCTGTTCACTTGGAGGTCCACATTCCCCTTGGTAAATCCAGGCAGGGAGATTGCGGAGGCAGCTACTTTCCAGTGCTGAAGAACAAGAATGAACTAAGTCTCCAGGGATACCCCTTCACCCCCACCCACCCCACAAAATCTCTGCCAGGACTGCAGAGGAAATGAGGCCTTGTCAAAATCTGGGTGGTAGTCAACCCCCGTCGCACGTCCAGAACCGGAGTCCCGTTCCAGTCTGCAATCCCGCCCATCCTTAGTTGTCCTCGTCAGAAGACAAGCCTTCAATCTCATCCTGGTCTCCTCTGATGGCCATCCAGAAGGCTTTGGCAACCTAGGAATCAAGCAAACAGGCTGAAGCTTCCGGAAGCTCAGCCCCACACCTATGGGAGACCAAACACCCTACAATAGGGGTCCCCAAACTTGGCAGCTTTTAAGATTTGTGGACTTCAACTCCCAGAATTCTCCAGCCAACTATGCTGGCTGGAGAATTCTGGGAGTTGAAGTCCACAAGTCTTAAAGCTGCCAAGTTTGAAGACTTCTGCCCTACAAACTCCCTCCAGGTAGATCTGTCAACTTAAGCCATGAGGGGCATCAGTGTACACACTTCGCTTCTATCCTGGGCTTTGCAACTTGGGGAAACAAACTAAAATCTGAGCGTGAATAAATCTGATTTTGGTTGGGGAGAGAAGCTGGCAAGAGAAGAGACAAGGATTAGAAATCTCTCAGTGAAATGCTAGGGGTACTTATCAAGCAGCATCTGGCTGGGTTTGGGCTCAGAAAACAAGTATTTCCAATCCCAAATCTTACCTTTTCGGCATGCAGTTTTCTTTGTTCGTGAGGCAGGGTGGCAGCCTTTTCTGGAAAACGAAAGGGGAAGAAAAATCACCTTTGGCTAGAGAGCAAAGAAAGATGTTGGTGGGGATGAAATAGAAAAGGCTGTATGTAAAGATACAAAAAGGACAGACGGATCGTGGCCATCTGTTACGCAGAAACTGCCTGCCCTAAAAGAAGCCAGAAGCAGCCGGTAGGCCGGCAGGAACTGATGGGTGCAACTTCAGCTATTCCTTTTTTTTTAATTATAAAAGTTTTTTTTTTAAAACAAACAAACATACAGACAAACAATACATCCTCAAACATTCAGTGTTTCATCTGAGTGCATATTTTGAGTCTTCTACTCCCTCCATCATTTTCATATATTTCTATCATACCTTTATATTTTCATTTACATTGTTACATCATTCTTCCCAAATTTCTTATATTTATATTAATTCATCAATTATCTAAATTTTTATATATATCTCTTCTCTAACCATTGATATAATTGCCCCCATACTTTAAAATCTCCGATTCTTCCTTTTCTTTAATTACCAATGTTAATCTATTCATTTCGCACATATCGGCACATTCCAATATTTTCTTAATTACTTCACCCTCTAAAGGGATTTTCTCTGCTTTCCAATTTTGCGCAAATACAGTTCTCGCTGCAGTTACAATATGTATAATCAAATAAGTATTCTCTTTACTATATTTCTCCAGAAGATGCCCAATAGGAACAGTTCAGGTTTTAAATCAATATGTTGTTTTATCATTTCCTCTAGCCATGTTCTAATTTTAATCCAGTAATTCCTCGCTTCTAGACATGTCCAAACTTCAGGTACTCCTGTCCCCACCTCTGATCACACATTCCAGAACATCCCTCCTTGTTCCTTCCTTCTCTACGCAGTTTTCCCACCTGTGCAAGACCCCCAAGGCTGGAGGCAGGTAAACGCTAGTGAGGAAACGCAACCAGGCTCTTTCTGACTCCAGCAGATAAATTGGGGAGGCAGAAAAAGGGTTGTGTTGCATGCCCTTATAACATCAGTTGCCAGAAGGTAAGGATGGATTCCTAATTTCCTGTTTTCCTTTCTTGCTCCCATTATGGAAGAGGAAACCGGAGGCCAGCCAGCACGACACGGCACAGGCGGCCTCCAGAGCACGGGGCTGGGCTGCTGCTTTCCTCCTGCTTCCTAGATGCTACTGCTCGGAAACTGCATTTCCCAGCATTCTCCTTGCCCTCCCGCCCCAGCCCCTCCCTCCATTCCTTTGTGGGTGGGTCAGGCTGAGGAGAGCTACCTGGCTCTTGTGCTCCGAAAGCCAGCCTGGCAAATTTGCACGAAAACCGAGTTATTTTCCGAGTTTGGGGAAATAAGCTGAGGGCTACCTTTCATTTCCTTTAACTTGGAGAAGAGTCGCTCAAAGTTCTCGATGTCTCCTTCTCCTGCGGTGAGGCTAGCGAGCTCTTGAATGTCCGTGTCCAGCACTGGGTCTGAAAAGAAGCCCAAAAGAGAGGCAGCTCTCACTGGGAATGGGAAACCTTGCCATGGCCAACTCGCTGCAGGACAAGATACTGCAAAATCTCCATTCCCACCCCACTCCAGGGGAAGGATACTGCAAAATCCCCATTCCTGGGGGAAGGATATTGCAAAACCTCCATTCCCACCTCACTCTGGGGCCTGCCAGAGATGGCATTTGCCAGTTCTACGAACTGCTCAAAATTTTTGCTACCAGTTCTCCAGAACCTGTCAGAACCTGCTGGATTTCACCCCTGGAGTGGTCCTGCAGTGAGTTGGCCATGGCGAATTGTCCTAGACCCGCTCTGACTGACTGGATTGACTGATTGAGCAGGAGGTGGATTGGGACAGGAAGAGAGCCCCTCCTACAACCCCCCGAGAGTCCTCCTGAGTGGGGAGACTGGTGGGGCTGAAATAACTTCTTGCAAAACAACCGATGGAGGGAACAGACCTGTTTTCTCCACTTCACCCTACTTAGCAGAGAGGCTCTTACCAGCCACGGGGTCCCCCTGGGTTCCCTCCGCCGGGGCCAGGGCTGCTCCTGAATCCAACACAGATTGGGCCCTCTCTGCCGGCAAAGAGTTGGCCTGGTGGGGAGGGAAAGAAGTCGAATCAGACTCAACCCCCTCCAGTGGAAATTGGCCCAAAGTACAGGTTGACCTGAGCCAGCCTCAAGGATGCAAATTCCATGAAGCCGGCGAGAGCCAAACCGGTTCAGAAAGGACACCTGTGTCCAAATCTAGGTAAATTCCAATTGCAATACCAAACACATAATCTGGTGATCCCTGGGACTTAATGTTTTAATTGTAAAGAACATCATTAAATTTCCAGGCCTTCTTTTACAAAAAATGTTGGAAGATGAAGAGCCCTGCCCAGTAAATTAAACCTGAGTACCCCAGGGTTAAATCAGGGGCATACCAAAGAAGAGGAAGAGGAAGAGGAGGAGGAGGAGGAGGAGGAAGGAGAAGGAGAAGGAGAAGGAGTAGGAGAAGGAGAAGGAGAAGGAGAAGGAGAAGGAGAAGGGACATCCCACCCAGGAAGTTTTTAAAATGGCTGTTTACTTCTGGAGCTTCATTCTTGTCTGACCCAATCCTGCGATCTGCCCCCACTAAGGCTGGGAAAAGGCCGAAGCTGTGACTCGCCTCTGAAAAGGAAGAAAGGATGGTCAGTTAGCAGAAGGCTTTGATGGCTGGCCAGGCATCTCCCAGCCCTGGCCTGGAGGAGATTCGGCTGTGGCTTCAGAAACTCCCAGCCAGAAGCCAAGCTACCTGGAGGCTGTGGCTCAGGGGCTTCCACACGGCCCCTGCCTGAGTGTGCCGGTCACTGAGGGCCTGTCACCATCCTGGAGTAGGCTAAATCCAGAGGAAGGTGATCTAGCACAGAGGTTCCCAAACTTTCCAGCTTGGCAGATGGGCGGAAGGTTGGTTCGCAAACACCCACCACCCACGCAGATGGGGCTGCACTCATGGGCACCCTCGTTGGCCGCTTGCGTGGCCCAATTCCGAACAGGCTGTGGCCCCATAGTGGGCTGTGGCCTGGGGGTTGGAGACCCCTGGTCTAGCAGCAGTAGTTGCAAGGCTCCGTCAGGCTTCTCCTCTGGCCTTTCTGAGGAGAATCTGGGAACAACTGCCATTTTTCTTGGCTCCTTCCTGCCCCTGCAGGAGCACCAACCTAAGGGAATGTATTTCACAGAGAGACCCCTGGCCCTCCATCACCCGGGGGGGTGGGGTGGGGACGAGGGACGGGGCTGTTTCTGTCATCAGCGGTTGAAAGAGTTCTTCTCAAAACAAACGTGAATTTGACCCCAAACCCCAAAAGCAAGTCCACCCCAAAGTATCTCCCCACCCAGATTGTGGCTTTTCAGCTTTTGCAGATGGGGAAACCACGACCGTTTCTAGCGGGAGAGCGGCCACTTCCCCTCCCACCTGCAAAGAAAGCCGAGTCTGCCAGTGACTCAAACTGAGAGCACCAAGAATCAAAACCCGAAGCAGCAGGGAGCAAAATTCTTGGCGGTTAGTTACGTTTCTGCCCAACGGAAACCGCCTGAAAAGCCGGCTTGCCACGACTCTCCCTCGTGCGGAGGGCCCTTCCAAGCAGAAGATGCCGTAGCCGGACTGAAATCCCTGTTGCAGGAAAGAGGCTGTGGGGAGGGGAGGGGCACCTGCACCATCTCCCACTGGCTTTGCTCAGGCCTAGGGAAACGGGCTCCCCCCCCCCAGCATTAAACCTCAGTGCAGTACAGGTAGTTTGTTTAGTGTCCTCAGGTCATGCTCTTGCAACCTTCTGACAAGCAAAGTCCAGATTCACGTCACAGTCGGGTTACTAACTTATCAGCTGCAGTGATTCACTTAACATCACTTAACAGTGATTCACTTAACAACGGTGGCAAGAAAGGTCGTAAAAGGGGGCAAAGCTCAATTAGCAAATGCCTCGCTTAATAACAGAAATGTTGGGCTCCATTGTGGTCGAGGACTACTTAACGGGTGGGTTTCCCTTACCTTTGCGCAAAGCAAATTTGATGACATCTCGGTGGATGGGTGGAGCCTCCCGCTGCCGCTGCTACCGGTTTCCCCGAACCGGGGCGAACCAGTAGCAACTCACCACTGTACTGTAATCGTATCTCGCGAATGCAAATGGCCTAGTTGTCAAATCCAGAGGAAAGCCTAAAGCTGCCTTTCCTCTCCCTGGCAGGGGGTCTGCAAGCCCACCATTGCTCTCACTGGCCAAGGAAGGAGAAGGCCTCCTGCGTCTCGCCCGTCAAACCCAGGCAGAACCTTGGCGGCAACCATTGCGGGTGCCATCTTGACATTTTTGACTCCTGATTCCACACTCCTGTCCCATTGGGATGCCAGGCCCTGTAAAAGCAAGTGTGATCTCCAGTCTACCCTTCTCCTAAAACAGTGTTTCTCAACCTTGGCCCCTGGACGATGTGTGGACTTCAAGTCCCAGAATTCCCCAGCCAGGCTGGGGAATTCTGGGAGTTGAAGTCCACACATCGTCCAGCGGCCAAGGTTGAGAAACACTGTCCTAAAAGTATAAAATCAAAACCACATTCGAACACCAGTTTTTAAGGGGTAGAAACACAGGCAGTCCTCAACTTATAACCACAACTGAAGCCCAAAATTTCCACTGCTGCTAAGCAAGGCAGTTGTTAAAGAAACCACGCCCCGTTTTACAATCTTTTTGGCCATGGTTGTTAAATGAACCACTGAAGCTGTTAAGTGAATCATGCAGTCGTTAAGTGAATTGGGCTGCCTCCGTTGACTGGCTAAGCACCGGAAATTTGGTCACATGACTGTGGGGATGCTGAAATGGTCGTTAAGTGTGAAATCTGATCATAAGTCACTTTTTTCAGTGCCACTGTAATTTCAAATAGTCATTAAACCAATAGTTGTAAATCAAGGACCACTTGTACTGTGAAAAACTAGAAGGACTGGAGAAAGGAATCTGGCAATAAAGGGGGATCTCACGAGCCCCACATCACCCTCAGCATCCACCTCTACGGCAGTCTTTTTTGGTCTCAGCAATTTGGAGATATGTGGACTTCAACTTCCAGAATTCCCCAAGCCTGCTGGAAAATGTGCTGGCTGGGAAATTCTGGGAGCTGAAGTCCCCACATCTTCAAGTTGTTAAGATTGAGAAATGACGTTGGATAGTGTGGAATCGAATGTTTTATGATGAATGTTATTTTTACAATGACTATAATAATGATCTATCACTGTTGCTGTATGTGCACTGAGAGCTTATGCACCGGAGAGAAATTCCCTGGGTATCTAATCACACTTGGCCAATAAAGAATTCTAATTCTAATGCTCTTAAGGCAGGGATGGCGAACCTTTTCGGCAATAAGTGCCCAAACCGGAATCCGCATGCATGAGTGTGCACGCACTGGAGTGCCGGAGACCAGCTGGTCGGCAACCTCATGCCTGTTTTGGGGGCCATTTTCAGGCATTTTTTGGGGACATTTTTTGGGCCATTTTCAGGCATTTTTCGAGCCGTTTTCCGGTGCTTCGGTGCCCACGAAGACCAGCTGGACGGCGCACCGGAAACCCAAAGAGCAGCTTACCGGCAACTGCATGCCTGTTTTTTGGGCCGTTTTCAGGCATTTTGGGGGGGACATTTGGGGGGGGGCATTTTGGGGGCCATTTTCAGGCATTTTTTGGCCTGAAAAACAGCCCAAAAAACGGCCTTAAAAGGGCCCCAAAACAGCCTGTTTTTTGGCCATTTTTCGGGCCGTTTTCCGGTGCTCCGGTGCCCATGAAGACCAGCTGGCCGGCGCACCAGAAGCCCAAAGATCAGCTGGCCGGTGACTGCATGCCTGTTTTTTGAGCCATTTTCAGGCATTTTGGGGGGGACATTTTGGGGGGGGCATTTTGGGGGCCATTTTCAGGCATTTTTTGGCCTGAAAAACAGCCCAAAAACGGCCTTAAAAGGGCCCAAAAACGGCCTGTTTTTTGGCCATTTTTCAGGCCGTTTTCCGGTGCCCCGGTGCCCATGAAGACCAGCTGGCCGGCGCACCAGAAGCCCAAAGATCAGCTGGCAGGTGACTGCATGCCTGTTTTTGGGACCGTTTTCAGGCATTTTGTGGGGGGCATTTTGGGGGCTGTTTTTCAGGCATTTTTTGGCCTGAAAAACAGCCCAAAAAACGGCCTGTTTCTTGACCATTTTTTGGGCCTTTTTCCGGCGCTCCAGCGCCCGTGAAGACCAGCTGGCTGGCGCACCAGAAACCAGAAGACCAGCTGGCGATGGTGCGCATGCCCACAGAGAGGGCTCTGTGTGCCACCTCTGGGACGCGTGCCATAGGTTCACCCCCATCGCGGCTCTACGGTGACCAAGCTGATCCTCTGTCCTGACCCATCGAGACATGCCTTGGATGCAGTCCACAAGTGGGATCTCCGGCAACTCAAGGCATTCTGAGCCCAGGTTGCAACCCAGGGGACCCCAGCCGTTTCTCTACAATGAGGCTGAGATTGAGAGAGAGACTTCCTTTCTTGTTCTAGAGCCAGAGGTGGCTTAAGGCTGAACCTCCAATCAACTTTCGCTTCTCCTAAGTGCCAGTCGCTGGTTCTGTCACAGGTAGGCACAAGAAGCAGCCAATAATGCCTTAAAAAGATCCCTTCCTGGGGGATGCCATTGATAGCCAGTTGAGTCTGGTGACTTTTGGCAGACAGCTGAACGTGGCAAACTAGTTCACAGGTCTCCAACCTTGGCCACTTTAAACCCGGCGGACTTCAACTCCCAGAATTCCCCAGCCAGCTGGCTGGGGAATTCTGGGAGTTGAAGTCCGCCGGGTTTAAAGTGGCCAAGGTTGGAGACTCATGAACTAGAGCTTCGTAGAACTGGAAAGTTCATTTAGGGTCAACCATCACTGGTGTTGTGGCTCCGTTACCTGAGCCTGTGTTATCGGCAGGAAAGGACTCCGAGAGTGAAGGAGAGGAGTTGGCAAGGCCTCCCTCTCCAGGACCCTTCTCTCTGGCAATGCCTTTGGTGTCTGCCGAAGGTCAAGAGATAGGCCCGGGACCAAGCACGTCCACGCAGCCACAGGTGGACAGTAATGAGGGAGATGAGTCTTGGCTGGATCCTCGGCAGCGTCACAGAGATAAGTGTGTGCAGCAGAAGAAGAGGCGTGCCAGGGATTAGGCTGAGTCATTGGACCACACCCCACAGGGTATAAAAGAGGGTGTGGTGGCCGGTTCAGCTCTGTGACGAGCAAAAAACGGATATCGGACAACCTTCTTTGTATTTACTGGACTTTGTTGATTATTATGTATTGGCTTTGTTCCCAGACGAAGGGAGAAACTCCCCACTCATGAGTAAAGAATACCTGGCAGCTAGCCACTGGGTTGCTGCCAATTCTGATACCAGATAAAACTGTGGTCGGCTGAGTTCTTTAGCTGTTGCCTGTCTGTGGGGGTGCGTGTGTGAGATGGGGACAGAACAACTGGAGGTTTCAAAGAAAAGATCGGACACCCACTTATCTGGGATGGTGTCAAACCTTCTGCCTTTGGGCCTGAGGATGGACTAGGACAGTGGTCTCCAAAACCTTTGTATCTTGGTAGGCCTGCGGAGGGGCATTGGGGGGGGGGAGGGAGAGGAGATGGTTTTGTGCACACATGTGTACCTACCACTTTCACACATGCTCGCCCACCACTCCCACGCCCCCAGTTCCAAACCCACTGCAGCCTGGCACTGCAGCCACAGACTGGGGGTTGGGAATTGACTAGAAGACATCCAAGCTCCCTTCCATTATTCTACAATTCGAAGAGCCCAACCTGCTACCATAAATTAAGGCATCTACAATTGCTTATGCCATCTTTCCGGACAACTGATTCCATTGTTGGATTCTTCTTACTGGGAAGACGCAACTTCCAGCAAAATATGTTTCCTGTTGTTATTCCATGAGGTGTGCCCCCCTGCCCCGCCCTCCTATGGACTGTCGAGAGCAAGTGGTAGCTGCCTCCCACAGAATTGCCTCCCAGTGTGCCAGACATCAGGGAGAAATTGCTCTACACCCATGCCAGAGAATTATTGTCATTGATTTTTAAAAGCTGACCTTAAGAAACCCCCTACCGTTTTTTATCACGATGTTTGACCAGACGTTGGCATTCAAGGCTTGGATGATTCGCTTCACTCCTGTAGATTCTGGAAAATCGTCTAAAGGGGGGGATGAGGAGAGGACAGTTGGAATACGACTTATTACAAAGGCTTCGTCAGAAACAGAATCATCATCATCATCATCATCATTTAACGACCCCATAATCCCTTGCATGGTGGAGTCTGGGCAACTGAATGAAGCTAGCGGAGTGTTTTACAGGCCGGATGCCCTTCCTGTCACCAATGCGGAGTTTTGTCTGGCAGATATATTCTCAGTGTGTCCAGAGAGAGAAATATCTGCCTCTACCTAGGATTGAACTCACAGCCTCCTGATTGTGAGGTGAGATCACCACCTCTAGGCCACCACACCACTCTCTTCGTCAGAAACAGAACGAGGATTCAGAAACTGAGAAGAATAAACAAGGCTGGAAACTGTTCTCTTAACATGGTCATTCTCAGTTCTCAATCTGAATTTACCACCACCAGGGAGGGAGGCCTCACAAAATGCTGGCAGAAGCATTGCAGGTAGTCCTCAAATTACAACCCCAGCCACATTTCTGTTGCTGAGCAGAACAGACAGTTCTTCAGTGAGCTTTGCTGCATTTTACGACCTTTCTTGTCACCATTAAGTGAATCACTGCAGTTGTGGAGTTAGTTTCACGGTTGTTAAATGAATCCGGCTTCCCCATTGACTTTGCTTGTCAGAAGGGCGCAAGACGGGATCACGTGATCCTGGGACACTGCAACGGTCACAAATATAAGCCAGTTGCCAAGCGTCTGAATTTTGATCACGGGGATGCTGCAACTGTCATAAGTGGGAAAACTGGTCATAAGTCACTTTTTTCAGTGCCGTTGTAAGTTTGAACAGTCACTAAATGAAAAGTTGTAAGTCAAGGACTGCCTGCAATTATAAAGACCCTTTTAAGAGCCGTGGTGGCGCAGTGGTTAGAAGGCAGTACTGCAGGCTATTTCTGCTGATTGTCTGCTGTTAGCAGTTCGACAGTTTGATCCTGACCAGCTCCAGGCTGACTCAGCCTTCCAAGGTCGGTAAAAGAGGACCCAGATTGTTGGGAGCAAAAGGCTGACTTTATAAACCACTCAAAGAGGACTATAAAGCACTGTGAAGCGGTATATAAGTCTAAGGACTATTGCATGTCACACCCATGTCATGCGGGGGGCACATGCGCATGCATGGGGTTGGGACGTGTGCAAGGGGCTCACACGCACACGTGCACGGCGCAGGCGGGGGTTGGGTACACACTGCATTTTGGGGGTTCGGCCACAGTTTGGGCACTTGGTCCGGAAAAGGTTAGCCATCACTGGACTAGACATACCCAATTCCTGCAACCGTTCTTCATATCTTTTAACCTCCAAAACTGTTTCAGCGACCAAAACAGGACACAATGTTCTAAGTGTGGCCTTATCAGGCATGAGAAAGTGGGCCTTCCACTTTAGGTGGGTAAAATGAGGACCCAGATGGTTGGGGTCACGCGGCTCAGCTGGGATCGTCAGAGGTTTAAAAAAAAAAGCTTCTGACGATCAGCAAGTCAGCTGGGATCGTCAGAGGTTTAAAAAAAAAGCTTCTGACGATCAGGCAAGTCAGCTGGGATCGTCAGAGGTTTTAAAAAGTTTTTTTTAAAAAAAGTTGGCCACGCCCACTCAATCATATTACACACACACACACACACCAAGCCATGCCCACAGAACCGGTAGTAACAAATTTTACATTTCAGCACTGGTAGAGAGGGCTGTAAAGCCCTGTGAAGCGGTATAGAAGTTTAAGTGCTTTTGCTGTTGCTTTTGCAGAGTCTGGGGAAATCTTTCTGATAGTCCGCGAACCAAGGATGGAATTCCATACTCAGCAAAATAAATAAATGAAATAACCAAACCTTTGCAAGCTCCACTGATCTAAGGCTCAAACAGAACAAGGAGCCCACGCTGACTATTTTGGGAAAGAGAAATTCCTCATGTAAAATGGCCTTAAGAAGGATTGCCAAATTCTTCACAGCTATCCCCACTCAACCATGAAATCAAGGTAGTTTTCGACTTACAACAGTTTATTTAGTGACCGTTCAAATTTATGACTTATGACCATTTTTCACACTTACGACCGTTGCAGCTTCCCCATGGTTATGTGATCAAAATTCGGATGCTTGGCAAGTGACTCCTATTTATGACCGTTTCAGTGTCCTGGTGAGGCCGTGTGATCACTCTTTGCGACCTTCTGGAAGCCAGATTCACTGAACAACCGTGTTACTATCTTAACAGCTGATGTTGATTCACTTAACAACGGTGGCAAGACAGGTAGTAAAATGGGATAAAATTAGCTTAGCAACTGTCTCGCTTACCAACAGAAATTTTGGCCTCAATTGTGGTCTTAAATTGAGAACTACATGTAGTTTAAAAAAAAAAAAAACCCTCCAGCCTTTTCTGCAACTTTAGAAAGCTGTGATCTCCTCAGGCGGATGACTCAAACAAAACTATCAAAATGACGATCCAACCAAAAGAATAAAAACTTTTATATCACCTTGAAGGCCCGCCACACGATACAAGTTTCAAACGAAGCCTTGGCATATTTTAAAAGGGAAATTCTGATAAGAAATGACTAGGCAGGAACAGATTACTCTTTTTTTTTTTGTTAGAATCCTAAAAATACCAACCAGCTTCGGGGGTGAAAGATGCAAAACTAAAATAAAATGACAGCCTCTTCTGAGCCTAAGGATGTATTTCTGGACTGGAACTGAGTTTGTGGCAAGCCATCTTATCTGTTTAAATCCGAGATGGAAGAAATAAGAGATTGTTTATGCCACTAAGGTAGTCAGAGATTTCTTGCCTAATCTCTCAAATATCTATCACAGTGGTCTTCAAACTTGGCAGCTTTAAGATTTGTGGACTTCAACTCCCAGAATTCTCCAGCCATGCAATTCTGGGAGTTGAAGTCCACAAGTCTTAAAGCTGCCAAGTTTGAAGACCTCTGATCTATCAGGAAATAGCTCAAGAAATACTACACTATTTTGCCACTACACCCATGTAATAAAGAAACAAAACCTCCCTTTACAGCTCTTGATGCAGCAACCCAAACCCAGACTTCCCAGGGCACAGACAGCTACACCCCACATTTATATACCATATTTTCCGGCGTATAAGACGACTGGGCGTATAAGACGACCCCCAAATTTTCCTGTTAAAATATAGGGTTTGGGCTATACTCGCCGTATAAGACTACCCCTCTTCCAACGCACACCAAATAAAAATTTAAAAAACATCAACTGGCTCACCCACAATGTAAAAGCAGTTGTGCTAGACCCAAAATGGCCCCTGCAACAAGCAGGAACCTCACACAGCCACAAAAAGCCCAAAAACCCAACTTTCACTTTACACACATTACACACTTTACACACACAAAATTCCACATACAGCTTTGTGAGATTTTGTGTGTTTGTGTAGTTAGAGTGAAACACTACAGAAACACACCACATCTCAGAAAGCTGCACAAATATTATTTTATTTTTATTTTTATATGAAAGCTAAATTTAAACTTTCTAAACGTTAAATGGCTAGGTCTAAAAAAGAACAACTAAAAAAAAAACCCCAATAACTATTTTTTTTAAAGATCCCAAAGGGGAAAAAAACTTACCCAATAGAACAGGGGTCTCCAACCTTGGCAACTTTAATACTTGTAGACTTCAACTCCCAGAATTCCTCAGCCAGCTTTGTTTTGCTGGCTGAGGAATTCTGGGAGTTGAAGTCCACAACTCCCTGCCTGCTTGATTGCAGGCAGGGAGTTGCTTGCTGATGGAATGGATTCAGGCAAGCGAAGCAAGGCAAGCAGCTAAGGCAGTGGTTCTCAACCTTCCTAATGCCGCGACCCTTTAATACAGTTCCTCATGTTGTGATGACCCCCAACGATAAAGTTATTCCTAAAACCATCAAAAATATGTGTTTTCCGATGGTCTTAGGCCAGGGGTCCCCAACCTTTTGGACCTCAGGGACCACCAACTTCATAATTTTAAATTTCGCTGACCACTAATACGAATCCATTGCACCGCTTGCTGAAGCACCTGGACTCCCAGTACGGGATGGGGTCCTTCAGGCACTCTCCCTCCTCTCTGTCTCTCTCTCTCTGTCTCCCACTCTTTCTCTCTCATTCTCTTTCTCTCTCTCTCATTTTCGCTTTCTCTCTCTCTCTCCCTCTCTTTCTTTCTCTCCCACTCTTTCTCATTCTCTCTTTCTCTGTCCCCCTTTCTCTGTCCCCCCCCCACTCTTTCTCTCTTTCTCCCTCCCCCTCTTTCTCTTTCTCTCTCTCCCACTCTTTCTCTCTCATTCTCTTTCTCTCTCCCCCTTTCTCTCTCTCTCCCCACTCTCTCCCTCTCATTCTGATTCTCATTCTGATTCTCTTTCATTTTCTCTCTCTCATTCTCTCTCTGATTCTTTGATTCTCTTTCATTCTGTCTCTTTCTCTGTCTCTCATTCTCTCTCTCTCTCTCTGATTCTCTGTCTCTCTCTCTCATTCTCTTTCATTCTGTCTTTCTCTCTCTTTCTCTCTGTCTCACTCTGATTCTCTCTCTCATTCTCTCTCTGATTCTTTGATTCTCTTTCATTCTGTCTGTCTCTCATTCTCTCTCTCTCTGATTCCCTCTGTCTCTTTCTCTCATTCTCTTTCATTCTGTCTTTCTCTCTCTTTCTCTCTCTGTCTCACTGATTCTCTCACTCTGATTCTCTCTCTCTCATTCTCTCTCTGATTCTTTGATTCTCTTTCATTCTTTCTCTTTCTCTGTCTCTCATTCTCTCTCTCACTCTCTCTCTCTGATTCTCTGTCTCTTTCTCTCATTCTCTTTCATTCTGTCTTTCTCTCTTTCTCTCTCTGTCTCACTCTGATTCTCTCTCTCTCATTCTCTCTTTCATTCTTTGTCTCTTTCTCTCTCTGTCTCATTCTGATTCTCTCTCTTTCTCTCTCTTTCTCTCTCTCTCTCATCTCATGGGCCAGCCAGTGTCTTGGGGCTGAGAGGAAGTCAAGCATCTCCCTGAGAGACTGAGGGCCGGAAGAAGTGTGGGAGCGAAGCACTACTTGAACTTGTGCGGCATGAGCATTCGCCTTGGTATATTTGTGCCAGCCGATGGCCAAGGCAGCCCTCATCTGTCTGCTGAAAGTGCAGCATCAGGATTCTGCCTTGCTATATTTGTGGCGCAAGGCAGCCTTTGTTTCCTGCTGCTTGGGATTCAGAGTGGTAAATGGCGTCTGATCCGGAGAGCAGCTGGATTTTGCTCTCTAATCCAGATGCCAGATCGGCCCCCTGCAAACTCTCGTCTCTCGAGGAGCGCTCCCTGAAGCGGGGCTGGAAACTTTGGTTGGACTGCTTGAGAGAGGAGAGCTTGCAGGGGGGCGATCTGGTGTCTGCAATGGAGAGCGGCATCCGGCTTTTTCTCTCTGCTGTAAGAGCGCTGTAAGAGTGGCAGCCCTCATCTCCTAATGCTTGGGACTCAGAGCGGTAAATGGTGACTGGTCCGGGGAGCAGCTGGATTTTGCAGTCCCAAGCATTAGGAGATGAGGGCTGCCACTCTTACAGCGCTCTTACAGCGGAGAGAAAAAGCCGGATGCCGCTCTCCATTGCAGACACCAGATCGCCCCCCTGCAAGCTCTCCTCTCTCAAGCAGTCCAACCAAGGTTTCCAGCCCCGCTTCAGGGAGCGCTCCTCAAGAGATGAGATCTTGCAGGGGGCTAATCTGGCGTCCGCAATGAGAGCAAAATCCAGCTGCTCCCCGGACCAGTCACCATTTACCACTCTGAGTCCCAAGCATTAGGAGATGAGGGCTGCCACTCTTACAGCGCTCTTACAGCAGAGAGAAAAAGCCGGATGCCGCTCTCCATTGCAGACACCAGATTTCCCCCCTGCAAGCTCTCCTCTCTCAAGCAGTCCAACCAAAGTTTCCAGCCCCGCTTCAGGGAGCGCTCCTCGAGAGACGAGAGTTTGCAGGGGGCCGATCTGGCATCCGGATTAGAGAGCAAAATCCAGCTGCTCTCCAGATCAGACGCCATTTACCACTCTGAGTCCCAGGCAACAGGAGAGGAGGGCTGCCTTGCGCCACTCCTGACATAAATATACCAAGACGGAATGCTGTTGCCGTACAAATGAAAGTAGTGCTTCACTCCCACAGCTTCCAGCCATCGTAAACGCCGCTTCTTCCCGCTTCTGCCGCCCCCTCCCCCACCGCCACAACAGCACCATTCATTCCGGATGGCGAGGGCTGCGCTCGTTTTTCTGTATTGCACCACCTGCAAAACCCCTATGAAAGGGTTGTTTGACCCCCAACCACTGAGCTAAGGTAAGCAAGCCGGAGGGGGAAAAGTTTTTCCCTTCTCCATGGCTCTGGCGATCCCAGCTGAATTGCCTGATTAGCAGGCAAAGCTGGGATCGTCAGAGCTTGGATCGTCAGAGCTTGGATCGTCAGAGCCATTTAAGGCTCGTCAGAGCCTTTCGGGCTGGTCTGCCTGGTTACAGGAGAACGACACCCGGCGTATAAGACGACCCCCGACTTTTGAGAAGACTTTCATGTGTTAAAAAGTCGTCTTATACGCCGGAAAATACGGTATTTATTTTTTATTTATTAAATGTATATACCGTCCATCTCACGATCAAGTGACTCTGGGAGGCTTAAACATCATAAAAGCAAACATCCAAAACATCCAAACATTAAATGTGAAAATTTGGCCTTCAAGCATTTTTGAATTTTTTTAAAAAAAACTTTGAAAACCTTTTTGAAAAAATTGAAAAGGCGCCAATATAAATATTGTAAGCCACTCAGAGTTATCCTGGGTAGGGTGGGCAGCCAATAAATTGGATGGGTGGATGGATGGATAGTAGATTGGTAGGTGGGTGGGTGGATATGTAGGTAGGATATTTATTTATTTAGCGTATGGTTGCTCACACACAGTATTAAAACACTTCATTTTTACAGGTTAGAAACAATTAAAACAATAAAAAAGCAGTAAGAAAACCTAAAAGGAAAGCAGAAATAACATTTCAAAGTTTAATGTCGAGTTTGGAGATCCAGTCAGTAGCTGCCGTTGTTATGCAGAGGAAGTCCCTAGAATCTCCTGGATACCTTCTGTTAGGGCATTCCCTCACTATATGCTGGATAGTCTGTCGGGGGGCCCCGCAATCACATTGTGCTGAAGGTGTCTTTCCCCATTTATACAGGGAGTCAGTACACACCCCATGAGTTGTTCTAATTCTATTATATAATTCTATTATATAGGTAGGATAGATGATAGATAAATAGATAGATAGATAGATAGATAGATAGATAGATAGATAGATAGATGGATGGATAGTAGATTGGTAGGTGGATGGGTGGATGGGTGGATATGTAGGTAGGATAGATAGATAGATAGATAGATAGATAGATAGATAGATAGATAGGATGGATGGAGAGAGAGAGAGAGCCAGACAGACAGACACAGAGATAGGTAATGATAGACAAACAGGCAGATAGAGCAGCAGGAGAGAGACGCGTTTAAACAGAAATGTGGATTTGCAAGGCTGCCTATATCCAGGAGCTTCTATGAGAAAAAGTGCTATGAGCCACAATTTTTACAGATGTGGTGTGAATGACGCAAAGAAACCAGGAGGAAGCATCTTGAAGGACCAAGTTCTGTGGAGCAACTTAAGTACCCCACACCTCTCACTAAGGGGACTGATGGAGGCAGTGCAGGAAAGCATTTCCGGTCCCCTTCCAACATCTGGCCCTCCGTCCATTCCTCTCTCTCTCTCTCTTGCAAAGATGATCTCAACCGTTTTGGAAGTCAGAAAGAGCCACGCCAAAATGCTCAGCTCCTGAGCCAATGTGGTGAACGGAATAGATATGCAATTTTTTTTTAAAAAAAAAAAGGTCTGGACAGGCAGACACTGAGAGAGACTGGATTTGTTACGTCCCGATCCACACATCCAGGGCTGTTTTTAAAAAAGTTGAGCTGGCAGCCACAAGGGTGTGAGAGACGCTCCGCCTCTTTCTTATGCGCAATGCACATAAAAAAAAATAAGAATTGCAACCACATCGTTGTGGCTACCAGCTCGACTTTTGTCGACCACACCCTGTGGAGACCCTCGCACACATCTCAAACCACGGTCTCTGACTGCCTGTGACGCAACAACCCCACTTGATTCAGTGGGGAGAAAAAGCCATGCTTCCGGCAGAAAGACGGGCATTTTCCTGGCAGGGACGAAACTTGCCAATGACCCCAAAGAAACCGAACCGCTTGAAAGTCGCTGCGGGCAGGAGGCAAAGGCCAAAACTCACCGTCCTCATCCGGAAACTCCTCTGGGCTGAGCTCCACCAGCTCAAAGCTGTGCTTGATGCACCACTCTTGGGCCTTCTGCCGGCTGATGCCTACAAAGAGGAGAGGAAAGGCAGGGTTTTTTTGCCAAGAAGGGCTCCCACCGCTCTGGGCACTGGTGGGAGAAAACTCCCTGGATGGGATGCACGGCTGAAAACTCTTGGAATGTTCTGGGGAAGGCTGCATGTGGACAATCTGTTCAGCGTGGGAATGCTGTCGCTGGACAGAGGAAAAATGCAACAGGTAACTCTAGGATGATCTGCTAAACTGGAAAGGTTAAAATAAACTGGAAGCGAACAGGAAGGCCTAAAAGTCTGTAGAGATTCTCAGTCATCCAGGTTACAGTTGTCCCAAAGGTGCGTTTTTCAGGAGGTAACTGGACTTTCTTGGTTTTTCTTTTGAAGATGTTTCGCTTCTCATCCAAGAAGCTTCTTCAGTTCTGACTGGATGGTGCGGAATGGAAGGATTTATACTCCTTGCAGACAGCTGGTCATTTGCATCCTTTCTGTGGGTCGTTGAAGCACTTGGAGGCTTTCAGAAAAAATTGCAGACTAAAGGAACCATTAGCACTACTCAAGTGACCCTGAGGACATCCAAGTGGCCTCAACGACCCTCTAAAAGGATGCAAATGACCAGCTGTCTGCAAGGAATACAAATCCTTCCATTCCCCAGCATCCAGTCCAGAACTGAAGAAGCTTCTTGGATGAGAAGCGAAACTTCTTCAAAGAAAAACCAAAAAGTCCAGCTGCCTCCTGAAAAAAACACCCTTGGGACAAACAATTTCTCCATCTCTGCCCTTTTGGCCATCCTATGCTCCACTCAGCCCTGTTCTCCCCCGCTGCCCCTTCCACCTTCGCTCTCTTCCTCCTCCAACTGCTGATCAGGCGCTCCTGGCCTGGTGCTGCTGGGCACGTGCAGACTTTCCCCCAAAATTTGCACAGCCTTGGGAAGAAGGCCTCACAAGGGACCGAGCTCTGGTGAGGGGCAATGGCCACGCGGATGAGTGCAAGACAGCGAAAAGGGCAGAGATGGGGGAGACTGATGGGTGGGGGAGTTCAAGTGGAGGTGAGCATAGCAGGGCAGGAGAAGACTACAATCCTTGCCAAACAATGGCACAATCTTATCCTAACAACCGCAATTTGGGACTGCCAAGACTGCCATCTGCCATGTACAGTGTGGTGTGTGATGTTTCACCTGATGATCTTTCACTTATTGATGGAAATTCCGGTCCCAAATCAGGTCACTAGGCCAAGACTACTCCCATTCCGCGAGAAAGCCTACATCCGTGATGGCAAACCTGTGGCACACGTAGCCATATCAGTGGGCACGCCAGCTCAGCTCTGCTGATTTTCAGGCCTTCTGGGCCCACCAGAAGTAGGGAAACAGGCTGTTTTCTTCCTCCGGAGGGCCTGGTGGGGTGGGGGAGGCCCGTTTTTCTTTCTCACCTGGCTCCAGATCCTCTCTATGCATCTGGGGAGGGCGAAAACAGTCTTCCCCACTCCCTCGGAGGCCCTCCGGAGGCCTGAAACAGCCCATTTCCCAACTCCCGGTGGGACAGGAAGTGATGTTTTTTGCTGTCCCCAGCCTCCAGAGACTCCTATTGGTTGACAGGGTGAGAAACTGGCCATTGCGGAGAATGTTGGCTTATATTTATCAAATGTTTTCATAATTATTTTTCTTTTGGTCAATTTTCTTTCAGGTAAACGTGGTCGTTCTTTAAAAACAATAATTCAATTGGGGAACCGTTCCACAGCCTTGGGATGTTGAGGTAACCCTGGTGTCTGCAGTTACTTAGCTGGCCTAAGACCACCATTGAGGAATTGTAACCCAGGAAGCAGCATGTGGAGTCTAGCAATTCTCCAAAACCACAGAGCTGGCCAAGCTCTCAGCTTCACATTTTGAAAATATGGCCTTTTCAAGCCAAGCTGCTCCCTCTGCTGCTTCAGCCAAGCTTCACAACTTAACCAGAGTTTGTCGTCGCCTTACCATTTTCAGAGACTCTGTCACAGACCAAGATCATCACTCCCGGGAGCCAGTTTTCTATAAGAGAAAGCCACTGAGAGATGCCATCCAGCCCAGATATCTGTAAAAGGAGATACAAAGAGCTGGCTTCTTCACTGCAGGCTTTATGGAGTGTTACAAGCAAAAGCATATCCGGTTCTATAAAAATTCTTATAAAAAGGAAATCTTAAGAAGCAGAAAGGTTTGAAGGGAAATCAGCCACCTTAAGCTTTAGGTCAAAAAGTGACACAAGATGTCTGTGGCTGAGAAATGACAAGAACCTGGTGCAATGACCCTGTTGGAAGCTGGTTTGGAGGAGGGGAGGAGTTGGAACTTCACATAAAATCTGCAAATTTGACATCTATAGGCGAGCATCAACTATTAAGGTAATGGCCAAAATTGTGGAAATCTTTTGGGAAAAGTGCATTTTCTAAAACTAGCTAATAACACCACTTTTTTTTGGGAGTAGTACCATAAATCATTGGTTTATGGTACAAATCGATTGATATATAAATTTCCATATATCAATGGAAAGATAATTTAATCAAGAATGTAATGCAATAACTTTTATGAAAGAAATAGTTAAAGTTTAAGCTTCGCTGGCTGGGGAATTCTGGGAGTTGAAGTCCTCCAGGCTTAAAGTTGCCAAGGTTGGAGACCCCTGCTCTAGGCTTTCCTTCTGTAGAGAGAAGGACCACCTGACATCCTAAATGGTGATTCTCTATCTAGACCTCTCTGCTTTCTCTCCTTAGCAGGACAGGAGAACCTTTCTCAGTTAATTGCAACTCCTTGATAGTCCCCGAGTAGTGGCAATTAAAGAAGAGGAAAGCAATGGAGTTGGGAATTTCAGAACAAGCCACCTTCGGTTCCAACTCTCTTTTCTTCCATGGAAGAAAAGTTTAGTTTAGTAGGTTGGCTTAGAATTACGGACAAATCTCACCCCATGCCTATCCTGGAATGGTTGTGCTTTTTACGCGCTCCTCAAAGTTCAATAGTTGCTCTCTAGTGATGGTTTGTAAATTATGAAACCTTTAAGTAGGCAAAATCATCTTGTACTAGATGGCAACTGTTCAACTGTGCAGTGTGTTTAGACTCCTGGACAACAACTCTGCACCGTGCCTTTATTCCTTGGTTGGTTAAGAGGGTCTAAGAGTCCTACAGTAGTGGCCAAAATTGTGGAAACCTTTTGAGAAAAGTGTATTTTTGAGATTTGATGGCTAATAACACCACTTTTTTTTTTTTTTTTTTTTTTTGAGTTTCAAGATAATCCTATTCCACTGCTGGAATGACCTGGGAATAGCCCAGACCTTCACCCAATTGAAAATCTATGGAGCCGACTAAAGAAACTTATTAGTCAGAAGCGACCCAGCAATAAAAACCCAGTTAATAGAAGCCATCCTTCAATCTTGGTTTCACATTAGAACAGCTGCAGAACTAAAAGACTTGGTTCACTCCATGGGAAAATGTTGTAAGGCTGTTTTTAATGCTAAATATGAATAACCCAACTAAGTATTAACTGATGTGGTGATAATTTTTGTATAGCTCATTTTTTCTATGGTGATAATTTTTGTATATCTTGTTTTTTCTATGTGTCTCACTTTTCTTCTTTATACTGTAACTGCTATTCTAACTGCTATTTTAATATTCTAAAATCTGCAAATTTGACATCTATAGGCGAGCATCAACTATTACAGCAGTGGCCAAAATTGTGGAAACCTTTTGGGAAAAGTGCATTTTCTAAAACTAGCTAATAACACCACTTTTTTTTTGGAGTAGTACCATAAAGTTATATATCAATGGAAAGATAATTTAATCAAGAATGTAATGCAATAACTTTTATGAAAGGAATAGTTAAAGTTTAAGCTTTGCTGGCTGGGGAATTCTGGGAGTTGAAGTCCTCCAGGCTTAAAGTTGCCAAGGTTGGAGACCCCTGGCCTAGAACAGCGGTCACCAACTGGTGGTTCTTGGACCACTGGTGGTCCATGAGAAAATTTTGGTGGTCCATAGAAAAATTATTTGCATTTTTTTATATTGCACTAAATCAGGGATTCTCAAAGTACAGCCCCTGGAAGAGGTGCAATGAACATTTGTGTTGCTGCAGAGAGTCTCCCCCTTCGGGGTCTTCTTGTGTGGGTTGGAGGGGGGCAGAAATTTCAACTTTGGGTCTGCTTTGGCCTCTGGTGCGGGGCTTTGGGCGAAGGCTGGAAGGAAGCACCGTTGGTGGTGAAGAGCCGGAGGGCCTTGTTCCAGTGGGACTGCATCATGGCCTGGAACTGGCTGATCATCTCAGCCTGCTGAGCCTCTAGGCGCTGGTAGCTGGCCTTGCACTTCCCCAGGTCTTCCCTCTGCTTGGAAAGCCTATGCTCCTAGTCCTCAGTGAGGTGCTTCTGCTGAGCCTCCTCAGTCAGATCCAATTTGAACTGAGCTGTTTTGCCAACTCTTTCTCGTGGTGGCTGCTTAGCTCCAACAACTGCTTCTTGTTGGGGCCCTAAGGAGCCCGGGCGGGGAGGCGAGGAGTGGCTGGGAAGGGAGGGGCGAGTAGAGGCTGGCAAGGCGCCCCTTGATGTGAATGACATTGAGTTGGCCATGCCCACCCAGTCACATGACCACCTAGCCATGCCCACCCAGCCGGTCATTAGTGGTCTGTAGGATTTAAAATTATGAATTTAGTGGTCCCTGAGGTCCGAAAGGTTGGTGACCCCTGACCTAGAAGACTCAGGAATATCTGTGACAGGCAGAGGGCTGGTGGTATCCAAATCTTTATACTTCTTCCTAGGAGTCACACCTATCTACTTCCAAAATTAGGTCTAGATTTAACACCTGCGCGTTTCAAACCTATTGTTCAACCAATCTGCTTGATACATCGATATATATTGCTATATATACATCATGGGTGCTCCATTGCTGAAGGTCTTCAAGAAAAGATCAGACTGGCATTTGTCCGGATTGCAAGAAGGTTTTCTGCCTTGGGCTTGTGGGGGGAAGGGGGTGGATGGACCAGAAGGCCCCCAAGATCCTTTCTAGCCTTATGATTTTAGGATTCTACAAAAGTCAAATCGCATGTCCATCATACACATGTAATTTTTAGGCACTGTTTACATTTAGATGCTTTTATGTGGAGGAAGAATAGTATCAAAGCCACCACAACGGAATGCAACTTTAATCTAAGCAAGTAGATTTCACAATTTTATACATTTGATAGAAATTATCCCATCCTTCATTCAGGAGGTCTGTGTTTCTCCTATCTTTTTTTTCTGCCACAAGGTGACGGGATAGGTTGGATTAGGAGAGAGTCTGTCCCAAAGTGACCCAAGGAGTGTCTGTGGCTGAGAAGGGACTAGAACCTGGGGCTCCCAGTCCCAGCCCTGAACCACCAACCACCCTCCCTCTTCATACCGTGGAGACCAAAGTTATGCTAAGTAGTGAAAGCTCTACAATCAGTAACATCCTACAAATCTCAAGAAATCCTCAGAAAGTTTTGAAGAATAATGTATGCCAATGCGTATCTTTTCATGAAAACCTGAATTTCTCAACCTTAGCAACTTTTAGATATCTGGACTTCCAGATATCTTCCAGAAGCTTCCAGAATTTCCCACCCACAAACAGTTGAAGTCTACAATTCTACTTATACTCCTTCACCTCTCCTTAATCTAATAATATTTTTTATTATATATATATATATATTTAAATCGGTAATATTTCCCCTATATTTTTTGTATATTTCTGATTTTTAACCAGTTATATCAATTATTCCATATTTTATAATAGTCTGATTCTTCTCTTTCTTGTAATTCTTTGGTTAATCTATCCATTTCAGCGCATTCTAAAATTTTCCCTATTACTTCTGTTTCACTTGGTATTTTTCACTCTGAAAAAATGCTGAAGAAGAAATTACACTCTTTTTGTGTATATGTTGTATAAATGTTTGTTGTGTATATGTTACGTATGTCTTTTTTAATATTTATATTCAATAAAAACTACTTTTACACAAACAGTTGAAGTCACTCTCCAAACAAGGAATTGATTTGAAAGCAGAGGGTGCTTTATAATTGTAATACGTTCATCAGTTCAACGAACGTTACAGGTCACAGATGGCAGAACAACCCCTATACAGTGGTGGAATCCAAATTTTTTTACTACCGGTTCTGTGGGTGTGGCTTGGTGGGCGTGGTGTGGCTTGGTGGGCGTGGCACGGGAAGGATATTGCAAAATCTCCATTCCCGCCCCACTCAGGGGCCAGCCAGAGGTGGTATTTGCCGGTTCTCCGAATTACTCAAAATTTCCGCTACTAGTTCTCCAGAACCTGTCAGAACCTGCTGGATTTCACCCCTGCCCTTATAGTTTCTGAACCAGAATGTCCATCGGGGGTGGGGGTGGGGGATGTGGATTGGATGACCTCCAAGATCCCTTCCAATTCTGCTATGCTATGCTATGCTACTCTATATCCCAAAGTGCAGGGCAACACTCACTGTGGTGCTGTCGAAGTAGAACAGAAAAGCCTGAACGGACTCGACAATTTCCGTCGTCACCTGGAACACGTTTGCCACCACGCAGAGATGGATGGCAGCCGAGTAATATTTATTGTCTATCGTCCAGGGGTAAAACCGAGCTCCACTCTCTACGGCAATGTGCTCCGGAAGCTCTTCTTCTCCGGTGATCCCTGCAAGAGACAACAAAGAGACCTAAATAACCAGACAAGGAAAGGGGAGGAAAGGAAAGGAAAAGGAGACTCACATCTGGAAAAAAAAAATCCCCTCGCCTGGTTTTAAGTTGATCCTTGAAACGCTTCATGGGCTGGGCAGAATTGTGGTGGATCTCCACCTCCATCCTCCCCTTCACAATATGTTGTTCCCAAGAACTAACTTTCATCTACTTTTACCAGCTGCCCATGAGAAGTTAGTTGAGCCAGCTAGCTAAGCAGTTAGTATAAATAGGCTTCCCCTTGCAACCCACACGAGGGTGTAAAAATACACCCGTTTTGTCGTCCAGAATCTTGCAACTGTTTTGCTCAGATGGCCGGGCCTTGGGAAATTTCCTGCAGAACCAGAGAGGTACAACTCTCGCCCAGCCCTCGCACGATAATGACACCTTTCTATATCTGGCTCCAGAGAATGTACCCATTTTCGGATAGGTTTTCAAGCTGATGTGCCACCCACCCAAAAAAGTCCTTCCCCAAACCCGCCATAATGACAAAAATAGTGGGTTGGGAAACTGTCGTGTCGTGGGAGAACTGCTCACTTTAATTTGTGATAATTCCAACCTTCGGGCAGGCCTGCGGTTTCGCATACAAAACGTTTTGGGGGAGAGAGAGAGAGAGAGAATCAACTGACGCATTTGGCAATCGCAATCGTTCGGCAGGCCTCCCAAGCTAACTTTTGATGGTTTGTGTTTTCATAGAGCACATGCCAGCTCGCTTACATGCCGGCTCCCAGCAACGAAACAGCTGGCCCCATATCTGCATACCCCTCCCCACAATCCGAGGCAGAGGAACACCTCTGGAACACACAGATGTGTGAAATAAAAAAGGTAACAGCTGCTTCAGCCTGACACTTTTCCTTAAGAGCCAAATTGAGTTAGAGGGCGAATCTCCAGTCAGGCACTTCCAGTGTTACCTCTGAGTTGTGCAACAGTTAACGACATGCAATCCTGCTCCATCTCCTTTGCCAACAAGAGGATGCCAGAGATCAATTCTCTGTCACTCACGCATCCTTAGCTGACCAGATTTGACATCTCCTTTGTTAATATCAGTGTACATGAACTTCATTAACATTTACTAGACCGGTAATTCTCGAATTATGATCGGTCGCTTAGCCATTGAAAGAATAACAGAGATGGAAGGGACCTTGAAGGTCTTCTAGTCCAACCAACAGTTCAAGGCAGGAGCTTATACCATCCCAGTTAAATGGATCTTCAATCTCTTATTGAAAACACCCATGATTTCTGGAGACAAGCCATTCCACTGATTGTTTGCACTGTCAGGAAATTTCTCCTTAATTCTAGGTTGGATCTCTCTTTGATAAGCTTTCCTTGTCCTGAGCCCAGGTGTTTTGGAGAACAGGGTTAGCACTTTTAAGACGATCCCAGTTCCATGGTTCCACGGCCAGCGGTCTGCAAACACAGTCTTGGTGTGCCTGGAGAGCCACCTGGTGGAATGAACCACAAATCCTTCTGCGTGTGCCACAACTGCCAAAAGTGCCAATGCAGTTTTGGGTTGCATTAACAGGGAGTATTAATGTCAAAACTGTGGAAAGTGCTAGTTCTGCTCTACACTGCACTGATGAGACCACACCCTAATACGGGGCCTAATTCTGGTCAGCCCAGTGCAAGAAGGATGCCGAGAAACTGGAAAGAGCGATAAAGGGCCTGGAAGTTCAGTCTTATGAAGAACAGTTAAAAGGACCTGGGTATGTCCAACCGTTAGAGCAATAATGATGCATGGGGATGTGAGAGTTGGACACTAAGAATGGCTGATCCAAGAAGAATTGATGCTTTTGAACTGTGGTGCTGGGGTAAATTACTGCGTATACCATGGACAGCCATAGTAACTAACAGAGAGGTGTTAAATCGTATAAAACCAGAAATATCCTAGAAGATAAAGTCATAACTCTACGTCTGGTTTACTTTGGCCATGTCATGCGTACAAATTCATTGCGGAAGGCAACAATGCTAGGAATGGTTGGTAGAACAAGACGACGGGGCAAGCAAAGACCTCGCTGGCTTGATCACATCAAATCTGATGTAAAGTTGAATATGCAGCAATTGAAAGAAGCTGCGCTTGAGAAGGTAGCATGGAGAGCAATTGCCTATAAAGCCACCAAAAGTCAGACACGACTTAAATGGTTAAAAACAACAAAACAATGTTCAACCAGAAGAAAAGGGGTTATGGGGAGACATGATCTCAGTCTTCCAATATTTAAATTGGAAATTAGATTGTCACAGGGAAGAAGGATTTATTCCCCACAGCCCCCAAAGATAAGAGCCAATGGAGGAATAGTGAGAGACTGAAAAAGTGAGAGACTGAAACAGGAAATATAGAGGAATTTCCTCGCTGTGAGAGCTATTCAAGAGTTGAACATCATCCTTCCTTCTGAAGTGGTGGAGTCTCCACCACTACAGGTTTTCAAGAAAAAGTTGGACAGCCATTTGTCCAGGATGATCTAAGAGTTGCTGCACTGGGAAGGGAGTTGGACTGGGATATCTCTAACGTCCCTTTCAACCTGAGGATTCTATAAAAATTATATATCTATGACCTCGGTAGGGTTTTTTTTCTATGAGACTCGTGCAAAGAAAGGAAAATCTGTCATTCAAGCAGACACTATCCTTGCTTCATATAGTACACAGAAATGTTTAGCTTGTTTCCGAAAACATCAATAATTTAGTACGTGCACAGGTGCAAAACTCATTACACTCTTTTTATTTATTTATTTAATTTATTTATTTATTTTTCAATTTATATACCGCCCTTCTCCCTGAGGACTCAGGGCGGTGGACAGCCAGAATTAAAAACATGAAATACAAATATTAAAAACAATTAATATATATATAAATTTGGCCCCAAAATTTAAAAAACCACAAACCGATTAAACATTTAAAAAATTTAAAAAATTTAAAAAATTTCTTCCTAAGCCAGCCCGAATTGCTGGAAAAAGTGGGTTTTAAGGGCACGGCGGAAGGCACTGAGGTCTTGGATTCTCCTTATCTCTGGAGGCAGTTGGTTCCAGAGGGTAGGTGCCCCCACAGAGAAGGCCCTCCCCCTGGGGGTCACCAGCCTACACTGTTTGGCTGATGGCACCCCGAGGAGGCCCTCTCTGTGGGAGCGCACAGGTCGATGGGAGGTCATCGGTAGCAGCAGGCGGTCTCGAAGATAGCTAGGCCCTATGCCATGGAGCGCTTTAAAGGTGATAACCAACACCTTGAAGCGCACCCGGAAGACCACCGGGAGCCAGTGCAGCTCGCGCAGGAGCGGTGTTACATGGGAGCGCCATGCTGCTCTCGTCACTACCCGCGCTGCTGCGTTCTGGACCAGCTGGAGCCTCCGGGTGCCCCTCAAGGGGAGCCCCATGTAGAGAGCATTGCAGTTGTCAAGGCGAGAGGTGACGAGGGCGTGAGTGACTGTGCACAGGGAAACCCGATCAAGAAAGGGCCACAACTGGCGAATCAGGCGAACCTGACAAAAGGTCCCCCTGGTTACAGCCGTCAGATGTTCCTCCAAGGACAGCTGCATATCCAGGAGGACTCCCAGATTGCGAGCCCTTTCTGTGGGGGCCAAGGACTCGCCCCCAACAGTCAGTGATGGAGTCAACTGACTATATTGGGATGCCGGGAGCCACAGCCACTCAGTCTCTTCCTTTTTAAGGGCATCATATTATTTAAAGAGGAAGAGTAGCAAATAAAAGACATAAACCAAATGTGAGGAAAGAAAATGACATTAACTCAATCTGAGGTTTTTCCTCCTTCTGTTCAATTGTGTTTGATTCTCAAAGACTGAAGACTGCCTGGATAAGTCCCTGCAGGTTTTTTGGCAAGATTTTTGAGAAATGGTTTGCCCTTGCCTCCTTCCATGACTGATTCAAAAAACAGCCAGGAAGTTCTAGTGTTAAAGGAGAACTTCCCCAGGATTTCCCTGATCAAAATCGGATGTCTTAACTGCCACACAACTTCGGTATCACAATTGTGTGTGTGTGTGCGTGTGTGCGCCTTCAAGTCATTATTGAAACCTAGCATTTACCTGGTCTAGCCTCTGCAGCTTTCTTGGCAAGATTTCAGAAGTGATTTGCCATTGCAAATCCAAGGTGGATGTTTCCCTAAGGTGGGGCCAGAACTCACGATCTCTAGCCTCGTGCCTTTAGCACAACACCAAACCGGCTCTCTGTTTCACAAACACTGAGTGCTAATTCCCTGATTTTCAAGAGCACCCCTCTCCTGAGATTTATCTTCTCTAATTTATCTTCCCCATGAAAAAACTAGCAATATATATTTCTTTCATCAAGTTTCAAGTAATCTGGTAATGTAAGCTGAGCGCAAACGATATAGCAGCTTGAGACAGAAGAGAAACTGTCTAAGTTCAGAACAATTAAGCAGTTGTTTATAAATAACCAGGGAAAAATGCAGTAATCATTAAAAGCCACTATGTGTTTATTATATCAGAACATGTTTAGTTACTAATTAATGGCTTAAGTGTATTTTGAGAGACTTTCCACCTCCTAGCTCAGAAAATGCATGGATGTTAATGGATCTATTGCTGCACAACTGTAACTAGTGAGCACAAAGGAGAGACACCAGTGGTGAAATCCAAATTATTTTGCTACAGGTTCTGTGGGCGTGGCTTGGTGAGCAAGGTGTGGCTTGGTGGGCGTGGCTTGGTAGGTATGGCAGGGGAAGGATACTGCAAAATCCCCATTCCCTCCCCACTCCTGGGAGAAAGATATTGCAAAATCTCCATTCCCACCCCACTCTGGGGCCAGGCAGAGGTGGTATTTGCCGGTTCTCCGAACTACTCAAAATTTCCGCTATCAGTTCTCCAGAACCTGTCAGAACCTGCTGGATTTCATCCCCGAGTGACATCACATCAAATCTCCAGCAAACTACTATAAGCTTTCATCCTGAGTTCTGGACTTTGCTTGGATAAGGATATGGAGAAGCTTTATCAAACCAATAACTGGCAGGAGGATGGCAAGATTAAAGATTAAAACCAAAGAGAAGCATTCATGCATTTAAGGTAAAAAAAAAAAAGTCGTAACCATTCAACAGATTAATCATTGAGCCAGCTGTCTACTACTTATACTAAAAAGACGAACAGCATCTCAGTTTGAATTCAACAATAATCTCTAGATCACAAAAGTGGTAGAACCATTTAGTGCTAATCAGACTAGATGGGAAGAACAGTGCCAGTTCTGGGACACTTATTTGATGCTGCCAAACTGGATTGTGTCAAGCAATAGTAACCACAACAGGATGTATTTGAAAATAAAATCCCATATGAAATGGCTGAAAGACAGGGGTATGACTAGCTTGTAGAAAAGGCAATGAAAGGGTGACCGTGAAGATATCTTCAAATATCTGAAAGGCTGCTATGTTTAAGATGGCAACAAGTGCCAATTGACACTTCAATAGGGCAGGATTAGAGCTAGGAGGTGAGAACTGAAAATTGAAAATTGAAAATTTTCAATTTGAAAATTTCAACCAAAGATTTAAGAGAAATTTCAATAGCAAAAGCTATTGAACAACCAAAAATAGTGGGCTGTTATTCTTTGGCAGTCATTTTGTTCAGCAAATTTATTTGTAATCAATAAAAAATAAGGAATTTTATTTTTATCCTTATTTTTAAGGAAGGAAACGGGAAACTTGCACTGACCCCTCCTAGAGGATCCAAAGGCAAAATTTATCAAACTTACACACCTCAAGTGAGGCACTGAACATGTTACAAGCTCCTCTAGTTTCCTTATCAGAACAAAAAGTCCCTAACAACTTTTTGAGGAAGATCTGCAGGAAGCAGAAGCCAACCCAGCATGGGTTTCCCAATAAAGGCCAACAGCCCTCCTGCCTAGTCTCGAAAAGGAAGTTCCTCCTCTCCCACTTCTCTTCCCTCCCTTTGGGTGGGGGAGAAAACTCTCTCTTTCTGGCTAAAAAGCAAAAAAAAAAAAAAGCAAATTCATAAAAGAGGACTCTTGCTCAACAGAGCCTTGGTGGCGCAGCAGACTAAAATGCTCTTAAGTAGCACCAGCTGCCTGCAATTACTGCAAGTTCAATTCTCACCAGGCTCAAGGTTGACTCAGCCTTCCAAGGTAGGTAAAATGAGGACCCAGATTATGGAGGCAATAAAATGACTCTGTATAAAAAAGAACACCGCTTTGGGAGTGGGGGCAAAGCCCTACTAAGCAGGCATATACATAAGTTTGAAGGCTATTGCTTAACGCATTGTAAGCCGCTCTAAGTCTCCGGAGAAGGGCGGCATATAAATCGAACCAATAAATAAATAAATAAACCTCTCATTAGGATGGTCCTAATGACCCCCCAATAATCTGGAGGAGCAAGACTTTAGAATAACTTTAATGTCACTTTAAATGTACACTAATCGGCATACATTAAAATGAAATTTCCTTACATAATAGTAAAACACAAACAGCTTTTACTATTAATTTATCCCTCCTTTAATATGCCGTCTGTGTATTTAATAACTTTTAATTCAATTTAAATGCCACCTAGCCACCGAAAGCAACTGGTGTGTGTGTCTGGTGTGTGTATTTTACATATATGCACACATATGTGCGTGCACATACACTGTCAGCTCATGGTGGGGGACATATCTAATATTCCGGCCTATCTGTCCGGCCACAACCCTCCTGTGGGGTGGGGTGAACTGGGCCGGGGGAGAGGGAGAGGGACTGGCCGGAGGGAGGCCCAGAGCTCTCTCTCTCCCTCCTGGCTTCTCGGCCAGCCCCTTCCCCACGCAGGCTCTCTTTGGCCGCCCTCCCGAGCTCATCCCGGTTAGTCCAGGCCTGGCAGGGCTACATTAGGGATCTCACTGGTGGCGGAGAGCAGCTGCACTCTGCACATGTTCAGGGGCTCTTGGCTTACAGGGGAACACCTGTCGCCACGGGCAGGGCCAGAGCCTGGAAAGGGCCTCCGGGGAGCGGGAAGCCCGGCCGGGGCTCGAGCCGACTCACGTTTCACCAGCTCCTCCCCGGGGAAGCCCGCCGCGCAGCTGGTGATCAAGGTGCACGGGACGGCCATCGCGCACTCCAGCGGTCTTGAAGGGCCCGGCGCTTCCCTTTCCGGTGCAGGCCCCGCCCTTTCCGGGCCGTACCATTTTAAACAACGGCTGGGCGGGGGTGGGGGAGGGAGAGAAGGAAGCGAATCAAGTCACCGAACGGCTACAGAAAATTAAGAAACCCGTAATCCCCGAAGAACTGAGATACGAAGCAGAGACACCTTTTTTTCTTTCGCGAGCAGAAAGCGGATATGGGTCCAGTTCACATGGCTAAGGCCTTTTCCTCCCCCCCCCTTCATAAGGGGCTCGTGGTCCGGGCCCGAGCCGCGCGTCCCGTTGCTAGGAGGCGAGGTCACGTGGCTGCCGGTGCCTTGCCGAGCGCTGGAGGGGGAAGATCCGCCATGGCGGGGATGGCCGGGTCGGGGGTCGAGCTGGGCTGCGTCTTGGTGCAGGTGGGTCGAAGGAAGGCGGCTCCCCGGACCCCCTCGCGCCACTGACCCACCTGATGGGCTCCAGAGCCCCCCCCCCACTCCGGGGCGGGGGGGGAGTGCGGCCAGCCTAAGCCACGATTTGGCTAACCATGGTCTGTTGCATAAACCACGATGGGCGGGGCTTTCACGGCTGGCCTTGCATAAATGGACCGTGGCTGGGTTGGCAAAGCGACCCTCTCGGCCCTTTCAAGTTTTTTTTTTTTTTTAAAGTTTAAAAAAAAAAGATTATTTTTTTTAATGGTGGTTTGAATCTGGATCCCTCCTGGGCAAAGGCTGCCCTGAGCTAAAGCCGACTTGTTGCCTTTAATCTTGGTTGGTTAGGAAAATCCACAGGGAGGATTCACACCCTGGTCAGCACTTCTTTACTCTCCTATCATCAGGCAGGAGATACAAAACAGGGGTCTTCAACCTGGGCCACTTTAAGCCTGGCGGACTTCAACTCCCAGAATCCCCCAGCCAGCAAAGTTGAAGTCCGCCAGGCTTAAAGTGGCCCAGGTTGGAGCCCCCTGATATAGAAGCATAGCCAGCCAAACTAACAGGCTGAAAAATAGCTTCTATCCGTGGGCTGTCAGACTTCTGAACACAACATAACACCATAACCAGTGGTGAAATCTGAACCGGTTTAGTACCGGTTCGCTGGCCACGCATGTGCGTCAAACACAAGCTGCGTGTGCACATACCCACTGCATGCCAAGCACGAGCTGCGTGCACATCCAGTGCGCCCCAAAAGGAGGTTTGGGAAGATAAGAAGAACAACATGGGGTGGGGGGAGATGATCCGCTGTGGTGCGCGATCGTGTGAACCATTTTAAAAACTTTTTAAAAGTATTTTTTAGTGCCAGCTCACCCGAACCAGTAGTAAAAAAAATGCTTTTAAAAGGTAAAAACAAGGCTCCGAGGATTGCAGCTGTGCCGTGCGATCGTTGGAACATTTTTTAAAAAAACTTTTAAAAGCATTTTTTTACTACTGGTTTGGGTGAATAGGTAGTAAAAAAAATGCTTTTAAAAAGTTAAAAAAAGGTTCTGACGATCGCGCAGCTCAGCGGTGATTGTTGGAGCCTCTTTTTTTTTATGTTGTTAAAGCATTTTTTAAAAATTTGATTTATATGCCGCCCTTCTCCGGAGACTCGGCGGCTTACAATGCGTTAAGCAATAGCCTTCATACTTTTGTATACAAAGTCAGCTTATTGCCCCCATAATCTGGGTCCTCATTTTACCTACCTTAGAAAGGATGGAAGGTGCGCCACCAGGGCTCTATTCGTCCGAACGGTAGTAAAAAAAATGCCTAAAAAGTAAAAAAAGAAAAATTCCGACAATCAGATGAGTGACGTGTGATCGTTGGAACTTTTTTTTAACTTTTTAAAGCATTTTTAACTACCGGTTCCGGAGAACAGTAGTAAAAAAAATGCTAAAAAAGTGTTTTTTTAAAAAAATCCCACAATCGCGCGTCACTCAGCTGATCGTTGGAACTTTCTCTTTTACATTTTTTACTACTGGTTTGGGGAACCAGTAGCATTTTTTATTACCGGTTCAGGTGAATCGGCCCAAACCGGTAGCATTTTACCCCTGACCATAACCATTTAGTATGATAGACTTGCAGGGCCAGCACAATATGCAACATGTCTGCACTAGTGTAATATAATGTAATGTTATGCACATATATGTAGATAGGATTGTGTGTCTGTTAGTACGATCTATTGGGTTAGAGGGTTTTTTTGTTTGTTTCCTCTTTCCCTTATGTGTCATTGAGATGTATTTTGTGTTTGGGGGATGGGCTGCACTAAAGGAGGCTCATCCAATCTCATTGTACACATGTTGTGCATTGACAATAAGGGATTGAATTGAATTGGTTAGGTTTTGGCTTGGGTGTTTAATTTCCTAAGTCGGGACATCATTTTTGTGGCTGCACAAACATAGCTGTTGTTGTTGTTGTGTTAACCTGTGTTCTGTCCCCGTCTCCACACACACACAAACACAGCCAGCCGAGGGTTAAGAAAGCACTTGGCACGCACACAGGTCGTTATCTCAAACTTGGCAACAATATAAGCACCGTCTGCCAAGAGCTTTACTTCAACAGATAACATAAAATTACATACGCATTGTAAATAGTCCAGCAAAATAATATCCCTTCGGCAGCTTCAGGCGTTGTTCAAGTGACTAGCCAGAGTTAGTTTTTGTTCGTCACAAAGTTTTACCAGCCACCACCCTCTCTTATATAGTCTCTGGGGTGTAGTCCAGTGACTCAGTTCTAATCCCTAGCACGCCTCCTTAACTGCTGCAACCGTTTATCACGCCTTCGTTGGCATGCATCCAGGAACGACGGTTCTCCTTCCTCGCTCTCATCAGAGACACCTGGCTCCTGGCTAATCTCCTCTTCCTCGGCCGGCACCTGAGACAGTGCCAGAGTGGAGGGGCCTGGAGAGGGAGGCCTGGCCGACTCCTCTCCCTCATGTTCGGCGCCTTCTTCCTCCGATGAGATAGGCTCAGAGGGCGGGGCCACAACAACCTGGGATAAGTAAACAGCACCCGAAAGCATGAGTCAGGCCATTCTTTCTCCCTGGAATCTTTTCCTCTTTGAGTGAGTAAATTTCCTTCTGTAGTCTAGCCTGGATTTCTTGGCTGAATATAACCGATAAAACCTTTATAGGAAAGTTTTAGAAGAAAAATGTAATAAACATGGAATTGATGCTCAGTTGCTGCACAGCCTCCTCCTAGCCCTCTGCCTTTCAATTGCATTTTTGCATGGGCCTTCTCTGCCTTGACACTCACAGCTCTAATCCTGTGTGTATCTCATATAGATTTAACAAATGTTTTCCTCTCCCATTTTAATATAATTTACAGATCCCTCAGAAGTTACTGTATTCCCTTTTTAATGTCTAACCTTGCCTTCTGGTAAAGAAAAAGATTTAGTAGACATCTTCCAAAATAACTGAATGTCATCTGTCTTTTGGACTACTCTGGCAATATGATGCATCTTAGAAGAGATGCAGCTTAGAGCTGATTAAATATCTAAATGGGAAATACAATGTACTAGTCTCCAATGGAACTATCTTTGGTTTGATTTCAGAAATATTCCTTTAACAGATATAAAATAAATAGCCAAAGAGAAGCAGAGATTCCGTCTGTCAGACTTCGATGCTATCTCAAAATAAATGGATTTCCAAACTGCCAATCTTTAAGGAAATCTTTTCTTTAATTGAGCACAGCCACCGGATCATGACTCGATGCGGACAGGACTGACCTTTTGTCCCCCAATCCCTCCCTTTCCAATCCCCAAATCTCTGCTTCTCATTGGCTATCTTCCAAGTCATTCTTCAGACTTCTTGTCTCGTCATTTCCCAGGAATGTCCCCCCTCCTCATTTCCACGACAACCCGACTTCAAAGGGATTTAGCAGGCAAAAGTTCAGAGCTTATCTCTCTCCTCTGCTCTCTATGCCAGCGTTGAAGCGCTGACATCATATATAAATAAATATATTATCAGCCAGGAGGGCAAATCTATTTTTTCGATCAGAGTTTTGTCTTAAAAACCACATGACTGACATTCAGAATTTTTCATACTTACTTTAGAAGATCCTACCTGTCTTGACAAATATATTATTTTCTGATAGTAGAAACCAATGCACTCATATCACAACTGCACGATTTAGCAACTAGAAACAACTAGGTAGCTTTTACCTAGTGGGAAATGAATCTACCTACTTTCTGATAAAAGTTACAGGACCCATGTTCCCTTAGTTCCAGAGACTCTTCTCAATTTTATATGCACTAAAATTGTGCATCTAAAGATTGTGTTAATCAGTAACAGTCTTTTCCAAAAGGATGCTGTTTCAAAGCATCATAACTACTAGAACACCTGAAGAGAATGAAGTGGACAAGCTGGGTACCAGCCACTCAATTCTATGTTCCCCTTGGCTTTAATTGGCTCCATTTGCCGTGACATTTTTCTCAACCATAAGGAAATTAGGCCTCTGTTCCACTAGTTCCAGAGATCACATGTCACATTGGCACCTGAACTCTTTTCTAAGAAAGTTCTTTTTTTCCAATAATTTGTTTTATTCACAAAATTAAAATAGAAACTCCAAGAAAGAAAAAACAAACCTAAACAAGGGGGAAAACAAATGTCCACATATTTTTAATTGATGAAATTCCCTTTCTTTGGCCTGTTCACATTTCAGGAGGCCAGGTCTGCACTCCAGCAGTCTTGAACTTCTGCAGGTACAACTGGCAGGTCTGCAGGCCAAGGAGCCCGGCGACCATTGGACAGCACCAGCTTGCCAGCAAGGAGGCCTCCAATGCCCTGGGTGCTCAGCCTCACCCTTCGCCTTGGGAGCTCAGCTGAGGTTCAGGCTACCTACCTACCCACCTGTCCATTCTTAGCTCACAGACCATACAGAGACATATGGCAGGGTGGATTTGGCTCATGGGATCTAGTAGTTTGTTGACCAGCTGATCTGGAACTTATCAAGTAGAGTAGAAAGGATTGTCCCGTGTCCTCTATTTTTCAGCAATTTTTCTTAGTAGATGAAGGGTAGAGAGGATGCTTATCAAACAGATGACAAAAGATGTAGTGGGATAGCTAAAAACACACAGACACAAATTCACCAAAGTCACCAAAATTAGGGAAGGACCAGCATTTGAGGGTTCATGTCTACTTGACCAATGGCAAAGGGGATTGGAAAAAAAGAGATGGACTGCTAGCCAGGAGATGTTGCCAGCTAGGTGTAAATAAAGCCCAAAGTGTCAGAGGCTTATGGATAACCATATAAATCCTCAGCTTACAAGCAGCCACTTAGCGACTGAAGTTACAGCAGAGCTCCACGGGGGTTCATATGACCAGGATTTGATATTCTAACTGGACCTCTGCAGTCACTTCTGGAGCTTGGCAGCTGGGCTGCATTTATGGCCGTTTGGTATCTTAACTGCATTTTATAATGATTTTGCTGAAAATTCATTTACCTCCAGTTCTCTACAAAACCTCACCCATAGCAAGCTATTGGTTCACTTAACATCCACATTTAATGACCACACATTGACTTAGTGGCACCAGGGATTCACTAAACAACTGCCACAAAATGGTCATAAAATCAGGCTACAGCCATGATGGGCATTCTCCATTGCGGTTGTAACTCAAGGACTACCTGTGCATCTAGCTATCGGCTTTTGTTAGATTCCTTCAGGCAGGGAAATAGTTAAGTCAGGGATGCTGAGCAAGCAATAAATCATTTGACTCTGTTTTTACTGCATCCCAAATTCTGCCATGGTTGAAGTTGTAAAAGACAGTTTGGAGGAAGGAATCTATTTGTGTAATTGCTTAAGCTAAAATGTCTTTGCATGGCTGAAAGAAAAAACAGCACTTTCTGTCTGATAAAATAAAGCAGGAGGGGGAAATCAGAAGAAACTCTTTGCAAATGAAGTTTGGTTGGTTGCTCCTAAGAAATGATAAGGGTACGTGACAGCATAGATTAGAAATGTTAAGATATTTAAATAGTTAAAAATGTTTAGAAGCAAGATTATTAACTTTATTGGCATTTACTCCCAGTTGAAGTACCATATATATTGGAATGCAGCTGCACAGTAGAATTCTTCATATCCAAGTCTCATTGAGCGTTATATCTATTATTGGAACTGAAGCCTAAATCAATAACATTGGTATTTGAGCCAGACTATGTTGGTACAGCACACTAATCCATCAAACGCACTTAAGAAATTGCACATCATGCTAAGCCAAAGAACATGACTTAATTGGGTAGCCTTGTTGACATTATACACTGCAACACAATGGGGCTGTTTGATGTTGGTTCAGCCTTGATGTTTTGTCAACAGTGGCTGAATATGTTAACCTGGTCATACACACCTGCAGAGAGGGCCAGCAGGTAAATGCGGACAAGTGTGATGATGCAATCACACTTACACACTTTTCTCCAGCATCCTGTTGCAAGATCATAATAACATTTGTGTGATGATATAATTGTATGTGTGTGGTTATTTTAATTTGTGGACATCACTGAACCCAGCCTGGTGGTGGTTGTTTTTTCCTTTTGAATGGTCTTGTTAGAGAATATGTGATACTTGCACTACTCCAACTCCAGCCCTGTAATTTGAAATGCCAGCGTTTGTCTCCCACTCATAACATTCCAGAAGACTCTGAGATTTAAGCAGCCTGATACTTTTCAGTCTTAACTTCAGAGGTGCATTTATATTCATGTGTATTCAGTGCATGCTTTCTTTTCTAGGTTCAAGAAGATCTTCAACAGTTGAAGGAAGAACTGCGAGGTTTCAGCCATGACTGGGAAACATCAGATACTGACATTCTAGAATCAGTTGTTGAAAAGGCAGAGAACAGACTGAGGGTAAGTGGATTGCCTCTCTTTTAGTGGTAAACTACACGTCCTTGAATTACAACAGTTCATTTAGTGACCCTTTCGACGATACAACGGTGCTGAAAAAAGTGACTTATGGCCATTGTTCACACTTACAACCGTTGTGGCATCTCAATGGTCACGTGATCCAAATTCAAATGCGTGACAACTGTCTCATTATTTATGATCGCTGCAGTGCCCTGGTGTCATGTGATCAACCTTTTGCAACCTTCTGACAAGCAAAGTGAATGGGGAAGCCAGGTTCACTTAATGACTGTTACTAACTTAACAACTGCACTAATTCACTTAGAAATGTATAAAGAAAGGTCCTAACCTGGGTCAAAATTCACTTAACAGATGTCTCACTTAGCAGCAGAAATGTTGGGCTCACTTCTGGTCATAAGTCAAGGACTACTTAGGGAGGGAGGGTGGGAGGGAGGGAGGGAGAGAGAAAGAAAGAGAGAGATGCAGATATATAAAGAGATAAACATACATATTTTCTTTCTATTCCTGAACAGAAACATGCAGAGAACTATTTAAATACAGTGAACAGATCAGTGCTAACTATTTTCCCAGCGGACGATGCAAAACCGTCTTCAAGACAAATTTCCAAATGGTAAGAACATTCAGTTCGATTGGATAAATGTCTTTAAGGGGTAGAATTTGGCTGCTTTTAAGGAGTCAAAGATAGTTTTCAGAAGCCACTTCCAAACATCAAGTCTTCCGCTTCCTGGGAAGGAGTGGACAAGGAGTTGACTGAATTCACATGACACTGAATAGCTTTGCTTGGTGCTGCCTGACTGCCTTCTTCTGAAGGTCTGTGGTTTGGAAATGGCAGCCCACACCTTGTTTTGGTCTTACTGGGTTGTTCATCAGAAATTTCTGGCTGAGAATGTCTCCAGATTGAGAACAAAAGAGCCGAGGTGGCGCAGTGGTTAGGGTGCAGTACTGCAGCTACTTCAGCTGACTGCTAGTTCAGCAGATCAGCGGATCAAATCTCACCGGCTCAAGGTTGACTCAGCCTTCCATCCTTCCGAGATGGGTAAAATGAGGACCCAGATTGTTGGGGGCAATATGCTATTTAGTATACTGTCTTTGGTGTAAGCCGCCCAGAGTCCTCGGAGAGTGGGCGGCATAGAAATATGATTAATAAAATAATAAAAAATAATAAACCATCGAACATTCTCTCTTTCCCTCCTGGGAAGACCCCAGCATCTTGCATGCAGGATGGCAAGCCTTAAAACAAGGTGTGGATAGTGCTAACTCACTTGCACACTAGTTTTGGGGGACAGTCTGTGACAATTCGCCCTGGCCAACTCACTGCAGGACAAGAGTTACACTAATATCAAAGAATTGGCGGAATAGAATCATTAAAGAAAGGATGCAAAAGGAGGGGCAGAATGAAATACAAATGGCAAAAGTTAAAATAATTTTATTTTAAATAATAAAATTGAATTTGTAAATTATCCAAAGGCGAGTTTTCCCACGGTGAGTTGGCTATGATGAGTTGGCTGTGGCGAGTTGGTCAAGTTGTCCCATTCCCTTGGGGGAGCTGTGGCTGGATGTAGAGGAATAACTAAGTTTGTGTTGGGCAAAACCCTTTCTTGTCTGGACTCCTCAAATATCTGTAGCTGCTTATCTGTGGCTGTTGAATAAGATGAAAGAAATAGTCATGGTTTATTCAGCCAATTCCGTATTTATTTATTTTAGCAGTTCTTGTAGTAGCCACAGGCTTCGCTTAAACAAATTAGGAACAAACCAAGAAACCACAAATTGATGTACATTCACATATCATGCCAAGTTATAGATTAAAACTATGTCCACAAGAAATTATGCTTTCATATTGTGGTTTGCTGTTGTTGAAGAAAGCATGATTTATGTTCACTGACCACGTTTGCATGTGGTCAGTCAAAATCAAACTACGGTATATTACAGCTTAGAGTATCTGTAAACCCCAGCAAATATCAGTATATATATGTAGTCCTCGACTTACAGCTGTAATGGAGCCTGCCCAGGATGGTTGTAAGTCATAATGGTCAAAAAGAGCTGGTCATCTCAGGCAACCTGAGTTTACGACCTTTTTTTATAGTGGTTGTTAAGCAAATCACTATGTTCATTCACTGAATCTGTGGCCATTAAGCAAACATGGCAGTCATTAAGTGAACCTACTGTTCGCCATTGAGTGTTTTTGCCAAAATCTGGAAGTAAACACCATTTTGGGGGGCAGAAACATAAATTGGGTTCACATGACCTTGAGACCATGCAAACAGTCATAAATGCAGGCCAGTTACTGAGCATTTGAAATGTGGACATGTGACAGTGGGGGTGCAGCCATCAGAACTGGGTTATAAATACCTTTTGGCAATCCAAAAGGTATTAACAGTCACTAAGTGACCAGTTGTAAGTCAAAGACTACCTGGAGCATTAATACCTTTCTGTGTGACTTGCATTTTATCCTAATTACAGTTAGATCTCAACTCACAACCACAATTGAGCCCACAATTTATGTTGCTAAGTGAAACATTTGTTAAGTGAGTTTGCTCTATTTTACAACCTTACTTGCCCCAGTGGTTAAGTGAATCATCTCAGTTATTAAATTAGCAATACGGTTGTTAAGTGAATCTGGGTTCCCCATTGACTTCGCTTGTCAGAAGGTCACAAAAGGGGATCCCAGGACACAGCAACTGCCATAAATAGGAACCCGTTGCCAAGGGTCTGAATTTTGACCGGTTATAAGTGTGAAAAGTTACTTTTTCTGGTGCCGTTGTAACTTTGAACAGTAAACGAACTTGTAAGTGGAGAACTACCTACACTGAATTTCTTCTTTGGGGGATATAAAAATAAAAGGCCACCTCTTTGGCCTGCTTTCTGATTCCATTCTCTTCCCAATTTAGGGGAATCCCCTTGGAGCCTCCTCAGAAAGAAATCTCGTTCCCCAAGATGCCGGTGATGGCCCCTCCTGGCAGTGCAGCCCTGCCTCCAGCCTCATCCTTGGGCTCAAAGGTTTGAAGCAGCCAATGTCTTTAATCTTGCCAGGGATCCCGCCGTCTAGTTCTCCTCCCAAGTGATCTCACTCTGAGGAAAGGCCCACTTTGGATTTTGTTCTGCAGCCTAGAAAACAGGTTGCGGGGCAGGCTTCCTCTTTCCCTAGGGGCAAAAAAATGGAGCCATGAGGTTTAGGATGATGGCCTGGTCTTTTTAGTAAATCAAGGTGGCTTCTTCACAAGCCTCCCCTGATTTTCTCCCTACCGCAGAGATAGATGGAGGGAAGCGACTGGCCCACAATCCCTCGTGAGCTCTGACACAAACCGGGACTTGAAATGGAATCTCTCTGGTCCCAGTGCAGCAGCTTAACCCCGTGTTTCTCTGCCTTGGCAGAGAAGATGCATGGCCTTCAATAACCAGAATTCCTCCAGCAGCAAAACTGGCCAGGTAATTCTGGGAGTTGAAGTCCACCTACTTGCCAGCTGCCAAGGCTAGGAAACCCTGCCTTAACCACTGCATTGCACCAAGAACACCAAGTCTTGGCCTGGATCAGCACAGACAGAAGAAGAAAATGCAGCTCATCCATTCGTCCTGTAGGCTTCAATTACTCTTACGAGGGTGGAGGTTGGTTCTCTCAGCTTGTGGGTTAGTTTCTAAACATTTCATTGCCAGGCTAGATAACACGTTCAGCGGAATTTAGGGGATGTCAGGGTTGGTGTTCTTCTGCTTATAAGGGCTTTGTGTGGTCAGTAGGTCTTGTGATGGGGAGGTCACATCAGGTGAGGGTCATGTCAGGTGAGGGCCTTGTGATGGGAAGATCATGTCAGGTGAGGGTATTTGGGAGGATCATGACCTATTACAAGACCCTCACCCGATGTGACTTCCCTACTGACCAGGTGAAGCCCTTATAAACAGACTCTGACATCTCCTAAGCTCTGCTGAAGATGTTACCTAGTCTGGTAACGAAACATTTGGAAACCAACCCGCAAGCTCAGAGAATGAACCTCCACCCTTATCCTCCAGCTGACCTTCAGGTATTTGTCACTATCACAATCTTACACTTATGTACTCATAATGACTGGAAATTTTGAGTTTCGTTTTATAGATGTCAGTGACTAGAGTGTTTTCTTTGACACTAAGCCCATCAGTCTTAGCATGGGGGAGCAGCATTAGCAGAAGACACAAGCATGGCTGAAGGCAGTGCAACTGATGGTGTTGGGCTGAAAAGCATGCAGGGCCTCCATAAAGGATGATCTGCCCATTCCGGAATGGCAATTGAGTTCAAGAGGGGAAGGAGCAGCAATGGGCCCATCCAGGTTCCCCTCAGAGCATATGGACCAATACCTCCACGGTCCCTTCTAGCCCTCCAAGTCTATGATTCTATATGTGTCGTTGACCTATGAGGGGGTCTAGTTACTAACCTCAGGAAAGGAAATGGAAGCCTGTGTAGCCAGCTGTGATCTTTGGCTCGTTGAGGATATTCTTTATTATTAAAGGTAGCCCTCAACAATTGAGCCAAAATTTCTGTTGCTAAGCAAGGCAGTTGTTCAGTGAGTTTTGGCCCATTTGATGACATCTCCTGCACAGTTGTTAAGTGAATCACTGCAGATGTCAGTTACCCGGTTCTTAAGTGAATCTTGCTTCCCCATTGACTTTGCTTGTTGAAATGTGTTTGAATATTAGTAGCTCGGGTTGGTGGTTAGGCTGAGATAAACAAATCTAATGCTAATCTGTGCCAGCGTTCCAGAAAAACCCAACTCCAATTAAAAACTCCGAGACAGGCATTTTCTCAAAGTTCCCATTTATTAGAGTAGGTATACTGGCACATCTGGGAAAACCCGAATCTGATAGTTCCAGGTTTTCTCGCAGTAACTCAAAACCCCCAAAACCATCCCCTCACTCATCAGTCCATCACACAGTCCAATCACCATCCGTCCCATCTCGAGACATCACTCCAACCACTCCTTCTCCAGATGCAGGATTGTCCTGACCTTGACCGAAAGGAAGAATGCTATTTTGTCTAACTATATTCCCTCTACTAAATCCCCACTCCTACTTTCCCACACACGAGAAAGTGGCAGTGTGGAAGCTTCCGAGGCTAATGTGCAGGGGTGAAATCCAGCAGGTTCTGACAGGTTCTAGAGAACCGGCAGCGGAAATTTTGAGTAGTTCAGAGAACCGGCAAATACCACCTCTGGCTGGCCCCAGAGTGGGGAGGGAATGGGGATTTTGCAATACCCTTCCCCCAGGAGTGGGGAGGGAATGGGGATTTTGCAGTATCCTTCCCCTGCCACGTCCATGCCAACCAAACCACACCACGCCCACCAAGCACGCCCACAGAACCGGTAGTAAAAAAAATTGAATTTTACCACTGCTAATATGGCTTCCAAAGCTGACAATCTGCATCACACAGACAATACTTAAAAACCAAAGACTGTAGCTCAGCAGCAACAGCCAGCCAATCAAACAGTCTGAAATCAGACCATGACTCAGAAATATCTGAACAAACAACATTCAGACTAATTTGCGTCTCATAAAATGGTATTTAAAGACCAGTGTTCTGACAGACGAGCACAATTCAAAGCACACTGACAATGTCTCTTGAATGGTGATGAAACGTTTGCCACCAAATTTCCAGGCTCGGAGCTCAAACCAACAGCCTGACTTTGCTTGTCGCAAAAGGTGATCACATGGCCTCTGGACACTGCGACCGTCATAAATATGAGACAGTTACCAAGCATCTGAATTTTGATCACATGACCACGGGATTGCTGCAATGGTTGTAAGTGTGAAAACGGGTCCTAAGTCACTTTTTTCACTTCGAACAGTCACTAAATCAGTGTTTCTCAACCTTGGAAGCTTGAAGATGGGTGGACTTCAACTCCCAGAATCCCCCAGCCAGCACTGCTGGCTGGGGGATTCTGGGTGTTGAAGTCCACCCATCTTTAAGCTACCAAGGTTGAGAAACACTGCACTAAATGAAAGGCTGTAAATCAAGGAAATCCAGCTGAGAGATAGAGGCCTCTTGCCTGTCCTGAGCTTCTGAGCACAGAACAGATTAGAAATCTGTGAGAAGACAAATGAAACATTTCCCAGCTTGAAATCAAGTTTCACTGAGGCCCGTTTGTGAGGATCTACATTCTTTCGCAGAGCCTTGTTAGAACTGAAACTTTGGTGTGAAATATTTTGAGACCAAGAAAGCTAGAGAGGACCTGTAGCAAATTCTGCCCAGATTTAAGAGGAGGCAGCCATGCTTGTTCCTTACCCACCAGCTGAGGGGTCATTTCCAAAGCAATCTTTCCAAGAAAACTACTAGGAGAGATTGTCTTCATCCTGTCAAGGAAGCCCAAATGTTTTGCTGCCTGTCCTTTGGCAGAAGGAAGTTGTGGGAGCTTCATCCCTGGAAGCTTTCAAGAAGAGGCTTGACTGCCATCTGCCAGAAATGGTGTAGGGTCTCCTGCTTGGGTGGGGGGTTGGACTAGATGACCTACAAGGTCCCTTCCAACTCTGTTAATCTGTTTAATGGTCAATGAAATCACACATTCTCCACGAACATCATCTCTTCCACATCGAGATAATTTGTATCTTGTATGTTAACTCCTGAACATATAATGAAAGCATTATATTTATTAATATAATAAGTACACATGAGGTTATTTTAAAAAGTTTTCTCTCCCTGTAAGTAAATCCTTTCTCGGTCCTTATGGCGATCAAAATACCTGGATCTGTTCAGGGGTGGGTTCTAATTTTTTTTACTACCGGTTCTGTGGGCGTGGCTTATTTTGTGGGCGTGGCTTGATGGTCATGTGACAATTCTTTAGGATTTAGCAGAGGTACTGGTAGGCTTTTAACTGCTCGCAGAGCTGTACCAATCTACCCATTTATTTTTTGCAGACACTGGTCTACCCATTTGTTTTCTTTTAACACTGATCAGCTGTAGGGCGGCCCTTTGAAGCCCGGCGGCAAGAGTTTAAACAGTTTTTTTTTCCCTCTAGCCATCAGCTGGGACTCAGGAGGCAGCAATAGATTGGGGGTGGGGCCAAATAAAAGGTAAGAATAATGCGGTGGGGGTGGGGGCCAGAACCGGTTTGGTGATGTCATATCGTCACCGCTACCAGCTCGGCTGGACCGGGAGGAACCCACCACTGGATCTGTTACATCCGGATAATATCCGAGATGTCACTCCCTTTAGAATCCGAATTTTCATTTCTTTAGATATTATGAATGTGTTGCCTGTTGTTCATTTTTGACCTGCCACACATAATAATATTTTGTGTCCAAAATAATTTGCCCAACAGCGGATAAATTCGCACAGGCAGGTTCTGTAAACTTTTATTAATCAACCACTTGGTTACATGGATGGTGACAACTCAGTTGTGTGAGCCTGTGATTGCAGAACTCACTGGCAGGAAAAACATTTGGGCAAGCCAAAAAGGAACAAAATCTGATTTTTCAATTACTTCCCAAGTGAAATTCTTTGGGTGTGTGACCTCAGTAAGCTAAGAACGAATTGGAGGGATCCGTTTCGGTTCATTCACTTTGAGTGAGTTCTTAAAAAGAATGTTAAAAGCCCAGAATTTTTAGCAGTGGTGTCCGGTGGGTTTGGCGGGACTGTTTTCAGCTGCTGATGAAAGCAGAATTTTGCTAAACCTGCGGCATACGCTGGAGAGTTCAGAGTTAAGTGAAAGGTGGAGAAAGGATGGAGAACTGCACCTCATTCCTGCTGATTTCTCCTTTCCTCCCTCACCACAAGCTGCCATTCGCTGTTGAAGAGTAGTTTTGTTGACTTTCTAGCATGGGGAGTTCTAATTTTAGCTGTGATTGTTGGGACAAGGAAGTCTATTGGGATTCCAGAGAGTTAGAATGCTTTATACACAGAATCACAGAGCTGGAAAGGGACTTTGGAGGTCTTCTAGTCCAACCCCTGGCTCAAGCAGGAGACCTTATACAATTCCAGAGTGGTGGCTGTCCACTCTCTTTTTAAAAGCCTCCAGTAATGGAACTCCCACAACGTCAGGAGGCAAGTCGTTCCACAGGTTAATTGTTTTAACAGTCACAAAGTTGCTTCTCTTCTTAATTAGTTTCCATCCATTGCTTCATGTCCTGCCTTCTGATGCTTTGCTTTGCTTCCTTCTAGAATTTATAAACTGTTCCAGTCTAGGTAATTCTAAGCATTGTGCAAAATGTGATAATAAAATACAGTTAATGTACACTTTATTTATTTATTTATTTATTTATTTATTTATTGAATTTGTATACCTCCCTACTCCCGAAGGATTCAGGGCGGTGAACAGCCAGATAAAATACATATAATACAAATGTTAAAAAGCATTAAAATACAATTAAATAATTTGGCCCGAAAAACGAAATTTAAAACACCCCAAATTCTTAAGACAAATTTAAAATTTAAACATTTTTAAAAGTTTAAAAGAGAGGTTAGGCCAGGCCGGCCTGCTGAAAAAGAAATGTTTTGATGGCACGGCGAAAAGCGCGCAGGTCCGGGATCCTCCGTATCTCCGGGGGGAGCTCATTCCAGATGGCGGGTGCCCCCACAGAGAAGATTCTCCCCCTGGGGGCCGCCAGTCGACATTGTTTCGCCGACGGCACCCTGAGGAGCCCCTCTCTATGGGAGCGTACTGGTCGGTGAGAGGCTACTGGTGACAGAAGGCGGTCTCGTAAATACCCCGGTCCTAAGCCATGGAGCGCTCTAAAGGTGGTAACCAAAACCTTGAAGCGCACCCGGAAGACCACTGGGAGCCAGTGCAGCTCACACAGGAGGGGGGTCACATGGGAGCGCCCCGTCGCTCCCATAACCACCCGCGCGGCCGCATTCTGGACCAGCTGGAGCCTCCGGGTGCTCCTCAAGGGGAGCCCCATGTAGAGAGCATTGCAGTAGTGCAGGCGGGAAGTGACGAGGGCATGAGTGACCGTATTTAACGAGTCCCGATCCAAAAAGGGACGCAACTGGCGAATCAGGCGAACCTGATAAAACGCCCTCCCGGCCACAGCCGTCAAGTGCTCTTCTAAAGTCAGCTGTGAGTCCAGGAGGACTCCCAAGTTGCGAGCCCTCCCCGTGGGGGCCAATGACTCGCCCCCAATAGTCAGTGATGGCACTAACTGACTATATTGGGACGTCGGAAACCACAGCCACTCGGTCTTGGATGGGTTGAGCCTGAGTCTGTTCCTCCCCATCCAGATCCGTACAGCCTCCAGGAACCGGGACATCACTTCAAGGGCATCACTGGGGTGGTCCGGGGTGGAGATGTACAGCTGGGTGTCATCAGCATACTGGTGCTTACAATAAATGTAAGACAAAATATAATAATTGTTTAACATTTATAAGTGTTTCACGTGGTCCTCATTTAGTGACTGCCTCATTGTAGCAGAAAGACTGCCTCATTCAGCTGCAATGGTGATGAAAAAGTAGCTTTGCAGCCAATCCTTACATTTTCAACCTTTGAAGGTCTGTAAAGCAAAGGAAAGCTGAAATAAAATAATAAAACTATGGTTTTTCACTTAGCGGCTGCTTCCTTTAATGACCAAGTTGCCATTCCCAATACTTGTATAACACTCTTGGCACTGGGAGGTTTTCATTCACAAATTGCCACTTTTTTATGAGCTTGCAGGGAGCCCTTAGAGTAGGACAAGTGGTTATAGAGAGGAAACAGGGAATAACATGTAGCTGGAATACAGGTAATCCTTGATTTAACAACAGTGAAAAAAGTGACCTATGACCACTTCTGACACTTGTGACCCTTGCAGCATCCTCCTGGTCACATGATCAAAATTGCGATTCTTGGTGACTGGTCGCACCGTCCCAGAGTCCTGTGATTCCCATTTGTGACCTTCCCTGACTTCTGACAAGCAGAGTCAATGGAGGAAGCTGACTGGCTTCATGACCAAATGGTTCATTTAGCAACTGCAGTGATTCACCTAACAACTCTGGCAAGGAAGGTCATAAAATGGGACAAACTCGCTTAACAACTCTCTTGTCTTGGAAATTTTAGGCTCAATTGTTTTCCCGAAAATAAGACCCTGCCTTATACTTTTCTGAACCCTGAAATAAGCGCTTGGCTTTATTGCCATGCGCTCAAAAGCCCAATTGGGCTTATTATCAGGGGAGGTCTTATTTTGGGGGAACAGGGTAGAAAATAGGTAGATAAATGATAGATAGATAGATAGATAGATAGATAGATAGATAGATAGATAGACGATAGATAGATAGATAGATAGATAGATAGATAGATAGATAGATAGATAACCGTGTTTTCCCGAAAATAAGACCCCGTGTTATATTTTTCTGAACCCTGAAATAAGCACTTGGCCTTACTGCCATGCGCTCAAAAGCCCGATTTGGCTTATTATCAGGGGAGGTCTTATTTTGGGGGAAACAGGGTATATAACTGTAATGTGGAGGGTGCATGAGAGAAGAAGAGAAAAGGCTAAAGCTTGCAGCCCGAAGAGCCAGAGGAAGGGCCCCGTGGTTTGGCTTCTCCTATGAACTTGCAGGCTGCTTCCCCGGGGCCATCTCGCCTGGCTCCTAAGCCACGGTCAGGGTCTTTCTATAGTTCAGAGTTTCTCAACCTTGGTAGCTTGAAGATGGGTGGACTTCAACTCCCAGAATCCCCCAGCCAGCAGCGCTATGAGGCTGCCAGGCAGTTTATGACTTCTTAGCGCTTGTTATTTCATTCTCAGATTCCGGGCTATGGAAACAGGCCTCACACGATCATCCTCCGCCAGCCATTTCTCATGAGTCATTTCTCACAGGGGAACATTGCGGGCCAAGCCACTTCGTCTTCATGGTTTTAACTAGAAGGATGTAATGTTTGTTTGGAGGGCCTCTTTACCCCCAGGGCAAGAAGCAAACTAGCAAAGAGTCTTGTCAAAGCCTCCAAGCTCCTGAGCATGACTTTTGATGAATCACCCCAGCTGTGCACCCTCTAAGGCAGTGTTTCTCAACCTAATGGCCGGCTGGGGAATTCTGGGAGTTGAAGTCCACGAGGCTTAAAGTTGCCATCTTTGAAGACCCCCTGCTCCAAGGAGATAGATTTCTTCAACCTAGAGTGCTAAATAGAACTAGATCAGTGTTTCTCAACCTTGGAAGCTTGAAGATGGGTGGACTTCAACTCCCAGAATCCCCCAGCCAGCGCTGCTGGCTGGGGGATTCTGGGAGTTGAAGTCCACCCATCTTCAAGCTACCAAGGTTGAGAAACACTGCTATAATTGAACACAGAGCATTGCCATCTCTAACCAAAATTGGAGGGGGCGGAGAACAGATAGTTATTGGCTGTTTTCCAATTCCAGCTAGAAGTAACTAGAAATAACAGCCATGTGAAATTTGGATGACAAATGCAACCGTAGGAAAAACAAAACCATGGTGGATAAGATCACCCGGGGTGAAGGTAAAATGATGGGATGGGCGCCCGGCCTCACTTTGCTAGAGTTGTTTATGGTGCTTCATGAGCTGTCTCAGAGCGATGGCCACTGTTGATTTGTGGTCCACAACGTCCTGTTTCTAAAGGAATATTGTCCCGGGGGTGGGGTGGGGGACAATTTCCCCCGTCGAGGAAGGTTTTCTGGCTGCTGCAGTATTGACAATGTCAACCTTAGTGTTTTATTTAAAAGGGACATTCTCGCTCACCCACAAAGACGCACGAGGCAAGCTTATTGCAGGCAATTGGCAACATGCGCCAATCCCTTCAGTCTGCACATAACAGATTAACAGAGTTGGAAGGGACCTTGTAGCAGGGGTGAAATGCTCCTGGTTCAGACGATCCGGTAGCGATGGAGGTGGGTGGTTCGGAGAACCGGTAGCAAAAATCCCTGCCCCGCCCCCATGCCCAGCTGAGCCGCACAATCATCAGAGGCTTTTCTTTTTTACTTTTAAAAGCCTCTGATGATCACGTGGCTCAGCTGGGATCATCAAAGGCTTTTAAAAGAAAAAAACCCCTATTTTTCTTTTAAATTCCTCTGACGATCAGGCAACTCAGCTTGGATCGTCAAGAGGCATTTTTTTTTTCTTTTAAATGCCTCTAACGCTCAGGCAACTCAGCTTGGATCGTCAAGAGGCATTTAAAAGAAAAAAAGGGTTTTTTTCTTTTAAATGCCTCTGACGATCCAATCTGAGTTGCCTGAGCGTTAGAGGCATTTAAAAGAAAAAAAGGCTGTGCCGATCAGGCAACTCAGCTGGGATCGTCAAAGCCTTTTGAAAGCATTTTTTACAACCTCTTCGCGGAAGAGGTTGTAGAAAAAATGGTTTTAAAAGTTAAAAAAAAAAAGGCCATGCCCACCCAGTCACATTACCCCCACCACCACCAATCCACACCCACAGAACCGGTAGTAACAAATTTTAGATTTCACCCCTGCCTTGGAGGTCATCTAGTCCAACCCCCAGCCTACATCATTTCTGACAGGTGGAAGCCCAGTCTCTTCTTGAAAGCTCCCAGTGATGAAGCTCCCACAACTTCCGAAGGCAACTTCTGTTCCGTGGGTTGATCGTTCTCACTTCATACAGGTAGCCCTCAACTTATGACCACAATTGAGTACAACGTTTGGGTTGCTAAGCGAGACCTTTGTGAAGTGAGTTTTGCCCCATTTTACGATCTTTCTTGCCACCGTGAAGTGAATCGTTGGCACGTGTTAAATTAGCAACAGGGTTGTTAAGTGAATCTGGCTTCCTCATTGACTTTGCTTGTCAGACGGTCGCAAAAGTTGACCCTGGGACACCACAACCGTCATAATATAATATAATAATAATAACTTTTATTTGCGGTCTCAGACCAAAATACAGATATAATTGCAAAAGAACATGGGGAAAGTAACATCATACACATCATACACAGTTGGCTACCAGAAGCCTTGGCTGATAGGAATTACATCGTTCTCCTCACAACCATCATAAATATGAGCCAGTTGTCAAACATCCAAATTTTGGTCACGTGACCAATGGGGATGCTACAACGGCCATAAGTGTGAAAAACGATCAAAAGTTAATGTTTTTCAGTGCTGTTGTAACTTTGAACGGTCACTAAGCAAACTGTTGTAAGTCAAGGACTACCTGTAATCGCCTTGGGTATCCACTCGATTCTGGAGTATCTTCAGCTGAGATCTATAACGGGTGGGTTCTACTTACCTCCACTACCGGTTCGCAACGGGAGCGCACAAGCACAGAAGCTTTTGCGCATGTGCTTATTGTCCGTGATGACATCTGGCCGGGCGAGCGGAGCCTCCTGCCGCCATTACTACCGGTTCGCAAGAACCGGACCAAACCGGGAGCAACCCACCACTGATCTGTAACCTCAGGCTGTGCTTCTACGGGTCTTGAACAAGGATGCCCAGGCCAGGCCTGCAGTCCAACAGGGTCGCTTTCAGACAGAGCTGCAGACTTGCAAAGCTTCTTGGACTCAGTCGAAGAAGTGGGCTTCTCTTCTGCCCACATTAAGAGCGTGAAGGACTTGAAGCATCCAACCTAGCCATCCAGAGACATCTGAAGGGAACCTTTGGGTTAGTCCCTTGGGAAATGAGAATAGTGGCGCATGATAGACTCAGGGCAGAGAGGCATTCGGTTAGAGCAGTGGTTCTCAACCTTCCTAATGCCGCGACCCTTTAATACAGTTCCTCATGTTGTGGTGACCCCCAACCAGGGGTGGGTTCTAAATTTTTTACTACCGGTTCTGTGGGCGTGGTTTATTTTGTGGGCGTGGCTTGGAGGTCACGTGACTGGGTGGGTGTGACTAGCTGGTCATGTGACCGGGTGACCATGGCTATGTGTATAGGGACTACTCAGAGGGCTGAAAAAAGTCATTTCTGACAGGTCCTCGCACTTTTGACTGGTCCTCACACTTATGACCATCCTCACATTTATGCCCGTGCAGCATTCTTAACAACCATGTCACTCATTTCACAACTGCTTCTCTTCACCATGGTGACAAGATAGGGCAAAAACATAAAATGTGAGGACAGTCGTAAGTTTGAGGACTGGTCAAAAGTGCGAGGACCAGTCAAAAAATAACTTTTACAGCCCTCTGAGTAGTCCATATGCACAAAAGGACTACCCAGAGGGCTGAAAAAAGTGATTTCTGACAGGTCCTCGCACTTTTGACCGATCTTCGCACTTATGACTGGTCATCATTTATGCCCATTGTAGCATTCTTAACAACCATGTCATTCATTTCACAACTGTTTCTCTTCACCATGGTGACAAGATAGGGCAAAAACGTAAAATGTGAGGACAGTCGTAAGTTCGAGGACTGGTCAAAAGTGCGAGGACCAGTCAAAAATAACTTTTTCAGCCCTCTGAGTAGTCCATATGCATAAAAGGATACAGCAATAGAGAGGGATGAAGGAAGGGAAGGGAAATTAGAGTAGGAGTGAGGGTAAGAGAGGGAGGAAGAGAGGAGGAGAAGGAGAAAGGAAGAGGAAGTAGGGATGAGAAGAAGAGGGGGAGGAAGAGAAAGTAAGAAGGAAAGAAAAGAGAGAGGTGGTAGGTTTGAGGAGAAAGATTGCTGTACAATAAAAAAGATGAAAGGGAAGAAAGCCAACCCCAAACAAATATAAAGATATTAAGATAAAGAATGAATTGTTAAACTTTAAAGAATAAAAGAGAACAAATATGAATAAATAACAATAATTAGAAACACACATACAAACATACAATGTATTTTCTTTGAACAGAATATTTGGCCGGTTCATAAATTTAAACAGTGTTTAGTCATTTCAATTAAATTTACAATTTCTATATTTCCTTTTTGCCATATTTATTCCTCATCTATTTTTGTAAAAAAACAATATTACCCTTCATCCTCATCTCTAATCTTAATCAAATTCAATTTTTCCCTTCTATTCTATATTATACCCCTTCCCATTGTCATCTATTTTTATATCCATCCTCACATTGGTTAATTATGTAATATTACAGTTATTTAATATGAAGTCAACATTTTAATACAAATCAATTAGTTATATAACTACCTTTTTTGTATATTAATCAATATGAACATGAATATTCCAATTATTTCCATGCAATCCAATTTCCTATAAATCAATTAATTATATTTACCAATAATAATAAACCAAATAATTTCCCCCATATATTCCTCCAAACCACAACTTAACCATTTCTGCTTTCAACACAATATACAATAAATAGTATCTCAATTATTACAATTCCCTAGTTAAATAGAGCTTTTTTTCTTTTGTGTTTTAAAATCTCTTTTCCCTAAATTTCCCGTTGTTTGCACCTACCTTTTTTGGTGAGGAAAAAGAAATCTGCCTGCCTAATTTTCCAACGTGCAAAGCCAACAGCCTGCTTTACTTTCTCTTTCGTTTTTCAGTATAGCTAGGGGGAAAAAAATCAGCACTCTTTGCAAGCAAGCAGCAGAGCTCTGAGCAAAACAGCTGAGAGCAAATCAGCTGGGGGTCGGGAGCCGATCTAAGCAAGGGCTAATTAGCCTATGCTGAAGCTCCGCGGGCCAATAAAATTACAAAAAAAACACAGAACCCTTTGTTAAATTGCTGGCTCCCCCGTCCCTCGCCCACCACTATTTAGTGGTGCGGAGGGGCGGGGCAAGCCAGCAATTTAACAAAGGGTTCGGCTGCACCACTGGCTCTAGGGCGGCCCTTTGAAGCCCCGGCAAGAATTTAAACAGTTTTTTTTCCTGTAGCCATCGGAGGCAGCAATAGATTGGGAGTGGGTGGGGTAAACGAACGGCCGGCGATCCAACAGAGCAGAGAGTGAGGGTGAGTGAAGGCGTGGGGGGGGGAGAGGGCTTTGGCGACCCCTGTGAAATGGCAGTTCGACCCCCAGGTTGAGAACCGCTGGGTTAGAGGAATCATGCAAGCTGCCCCCTCCCATTTATATGGAAATGGGCTTTTTATAATAGACAGAAAGAGTTTGCTTTTTCTCCATTATGAAATGCTTTGCCACTTGCATTGCTGCCCATATATCCTGTGCTCCTCCAGTTGATTCAGGAAGGCATCATGTAGGGATGCTAGCAAGGTGTCAGAGCTGCCAACCTGCCATGAACTATGCAGTGGGGGAGCCGGACTGGTGGGGTAAAGTGAAACTGATGAAGTTGGTGGGAAGAGGCACTCAGCATCTTCAAGATTGTTGCTCTGGCAGAATAATGCAAGACCGTTGCAAAAACAATTTGCTCAAGTATAGTTGAACAATAAGGGGCCAAGGGAGCGGAGGAACTGGATGGGAAAAGTTAACCGGGAAATTTTGGGATGAACTTCAGTTCTGGCTTTGCTTTAAAGCAATTCACTTGAATTCTAATAAAACTATTCCTCTTGCAACAAAAGGGAAACTAGGATTATTTCTATTGAGGAGTCCAAGCTGAGGCAGGTCTGATCCAAGGCTGGCATGGATAGTGTGGAAAGCGAGATGGACGGCATATAAATTTAATTAATATAGTGGTACCTCAGCACTCATTGTTAAGTGGCTGTGGGAGATGCAATGTGTACTAAAAATGATGAGAACCAATCTTTTCCCAAAAGGAATAATGTAGTGCGTCACAAGACAGCCAACAATGACAAGTTCTAGCTTGTGCGTTGAGTACCAAACAAACGATAAGTACCAGGACAAAATTCTCACATCAAAATGCACTGCATACCAAAGTCGATGAGTTTCAAAGCAGTTGAATCAGGCGTGAAATCCAGCAGGTTCTGACAGGTTCTGGAGAACCAGTAGCGGAAATTTTGAGTAGTTCGGGGAACCGGCAAATGCCACCTCTGGCTGGCCCCAGAGTGGGGTGGGAATGGGGATTTTGCAATATCCTTCCCCCAGAAGTGGGGAGGGAATGGGGATTTTGTAGTATCCTTCCCCTGCCATGCCCACCAAGCCATGGCCACAGAACCGGTAGTAAAACAATTTGAATTTCACCACTGCGTTGAATGCCAAGGTACCACTGTAAATAGTACTAGATAAAACTTCCAGCATTATTGTAGTTGTAGACAGGCTGCATTGTGTTTCTTTACAGCACAAGCTTTCCATGATGATGAAGATTTTGTGTGACCCAAAACACATATACCACCGAAGCATTGTAAATCAGAACTATGGGGTCAGTTTGCCGTTGGTTAATCGGAGGAAAACAGCATGTGTAAGTAATCAAAAAAGTATTTTTGTTGTTTTGTTTCTCGTTTCTGATTTTTCTTCAGAATAGTTGAGCCTCTGAATAATAGTTGAAAGTGACCTTGGAGGTCTTCTAGTCCAACCCTCTGCTTGAGCCGGAAACCCTATACTTGGCTATCCAGTCCCTTCTTAAAACTCTCCAATGATGGAGCACCCACAGTTTCTGGAGGCAAGCTGCTCCACTGATTAATTGTTCTCACAGTTAGGAAAATTTCTCCTTAGTTCTAGGTTGCTTCTCTCCTTGATTAGTTTTCATCCATTATTTCTTGTCCTGCCTTCTGGTGTTTTGGAAAATAGGTTGACTCCTCAGCCACTCTCTTGGGCAAAACATCTAGCTCCAACAATATGCTGTTTTAGGAAATTCAGCACCAAGCTATTTTGTGCCAAGAAAAACATTGTTGAATACTTCACACATGTGTCTACATCACTTGATCTCTTTCGTTCAAATCCTCCTGGTACCTGGCTGTTGAATATACTAGCGCATTATGTTAGAACTGAGTATTTGAGGTGAAGAATGAAAAGTCCTGATATCTGTGATAAACCATCCATAAATGCACATCTTCACTTGCTTGTGTGATTAATATTATTACCTTCTATATAAACTTTCAGTTATTTTTTTTGCTTCAGTGAGATTCTCACTAAGTTTTTTTTTATTCTGACCAATCTTTGGATTTTATTTTATATAAATGCTCTTTACCTTCTAATTTATAGTTTAAACAATTTTTCTTTAAATAGTTTATTGATTCATTTCATTTTTTGAAGCATTTTTTATCACTGTTCTAACAAGACCTTCCAAAGTGATTCATGCAAAAATACAAAACTATCAGAGAACAAAAGTGGAAAGTTTTAAATCAGAGTTACAGCTTTCAGTTTAAAAGTGCCATGACAAGTGCGATAAGAAGGTCCTCTTTGAACGCCCCTGAGGCATTCCTAGAAAAAAGAATTTCACAACCAGAATGTGATTGTCACAAAAGAAATGTGTTGGCTCTTTCAAAAGAACCTCTGAAGATGAATTGAGCCACCTGGCAGATTCACACAAATGTTTAGAAATTTGATAAATCAGCTGCAACTCCTTGAAATGAATTAGAAGTCCAAGAAGTTATCATAAGATTGTGGGAACATACTCTAAAGCAGGTATCCAATCTTGGCAACAACTTCAGCTTCCAGACTTCTCCAGCTAGGATGGATTCATAGTTGAGGATCATCACTTCTGGAGTATAGCATGGCTGGCTGGCTGGGGAATTCTGTGTGTTGAAGTCCACAGGTCTTAAAGTTGCCAAGGTTGGCCTGGTTAAAGCAATTTGAACTGGGGAATGAAAATACTGCAGGATCCAATTTGGGTCGGTCACCAAAACCGGAGGTTTTAATCTTCTGAGCTCTCGGACTCGTGCTGGAGCCCTTCCTTAGGGAACTTTTGTCTAGCAGGATGTGTGCTTTGGGCTGTTCTGTGTGTCGTATTTATATATGGTTCCTACTTTATGTGGCTTTTGTAGATATTGATTGGGGTGTGGATGATTGGCTGTTAAGTTGTTGGCTATTTGGGCTGCCAAGTGAGCAATCAGACGAGGAGACCCGAACTCACTGGTAGCCTCACACAGCAATGAACAAGACATACATTCAATTTTGCAGCTACTAAGATTGTTGGACGAGCAGGCACAAAAACAGCCAGGGAAGTGATAGATGCCTGGAAAACAGGCCCCTCGTCAGTCAACAGAAGTGCTGATTTGCCACTAGCTTATCAGATACTTAGAAGGTGAGGGCTTGGCAGCACAGGCAAATGACAACCCTCGACTTAATAGCCAACCATCAACACCCCAATCAATGTCTAATAAACCACATATAATAGGCACCATATAAATGCCACGCACAGAACAGCCCAAAGCACACACACTCTGCTAGGGAGAAGTTCCCTGAAAATGGGCTCCAGCAAGAGTCCAAAAGCTTGAAAGACAAAACCTCTGGTCCCGGTGACTGACTCAGATTGAATCCTGCAGCATTGGATTGGATCCTGGGAACATAAATTTGCCTTCATTTGTAATTAATATACTCGCTATGGCTAAAGATACCTTTTCCAGGAGAGGACATGTGGCACATATGTCCAGGCCCACCTGGGCCTTAGGAGGCTCTTGTACAGTTGGAAGAACACCTGATCCAAAAGTGATGATCCTCAACTATGAATCTGAACCTCAAGAGACAGAATCCCGCATAAAGAACTGCTTCTTATCTCAGATTTGGCAATACTCTGGCCATGCCTTCATTCCAGCTTGCTAGCTCAGAGCTGGTCTTCTGGAAGCAATCTCACAGCACATGTTGAAAATGTTTGCAATAAATAATAGGACAAGGAAGAACTTCCAGCTGTGTTGAAGCAACCTGAATGTATCAGCCATTTGATTCTCTTTTTAAAAAGTCTAGTCAAGAATATTATTGTTACTTAAAGAATTTTCTACAAATTATATCAATGTCATTGCTATAACATATATCAATATATCACTGCAATATATAACTTAGCAGCGCTTGTGAAAATATTGAATTATGTTAATTACAGGCAATGAAAGTATACAAATTAACACTATTAATTAAACTTGAATGCAAAGTATGTTAATTGCACATAATTAGACGTATAGATTGGTGTTTGTGAATACACAAAATTCTGTTAATTACATTTGCTTAAATATGCAGATTAGCTGTGTTAATTAAAATAGCATGCGAATTATTTTAATTGTGTGCTTCTTAAGAATGGCCGATTAGCTGCAGGCCTCTTACCGCTCTCTCCTCCGGCAATTTCCGAGTCGCTCACCTCTGTCAAAGAGCAAAAATGCCCATTGAAACGGCCACAAAAATAAGTCTCCATAATTGCAGTGATCTCAAAGGAGCTCTCCGTCATTTTCATGTTCAGAGAATTGTTGCGTGGCTTGGGTGCTTGGGTCTCCACCTTCCAATAAATAAATAAATAATGCAAGACAAACTTGGCTCCTTTTCATTTATTCATGAGGGAGAATTTAATGCCTTTGCCATCCCAAGTTTTTACAAGTTGCCGTGTCCTGCTGCCCATTTTACTAAATTCCTCCCCTCGTTCTTTCTCTTGCTTTCGTCCTCTGTGAAGCTGTAGGCGTCTCTCTGGGTCTGGACTCTGCCCTGTTTGTCTCCGAATTGCCTCTGCATAGGAAAGGGGCAGCCATTTGTTCTGGAAATGATTTTGTAGGAGTAGTAAAAACCATGGTTTTCTTTTCAGATGTGCTGCAGGATGGACAAGAAGAAGGTGTAAGATCTTGGAGTGGGAATGGGGGGGGGGAGAGAAGCTTCTGCCTATGGTTTCAATTACAAAAAGGGAATAAAAGCCCCAATCTTGGCATCCGGAGTGAAATCAGACTTAAACAAATTGATGTTCCACTGCGGTAATTTGCAGCACATTCGCTGCATTTATAACAAGCGTAACAGAACACAACGGCAAATTAATAAACTGTCCTTTTCCCCCCAAATCTAAGAGAAGTCATAATTGGTGATATTGGGTTAAGTGAGCAGATGACTGTGTGCATCGTCTTCTCCACCTAGAAATGGGAATGTGAAGGTCACCTCTATCCCGGATGACAAACGGAGAGTGGGTGTTGTTATTTTTTTTGTTGGTAAACAAATTAATCTTTGTAAAGGTCACCATTTGTTTTACATTTTGCATCCAGTCCTTGTCATCTGGAATCCAAGATTGACTGTCACTCGGCAAGGTGGAGGGGAGCCGAGGCTGCCGCCGTCCATATCAGCATTCTTTGATGGAACTCCATGCCTGATTGAGATGCTATGGGCTGCTGGCTTACAGCTGTCGCCGGACAAGGAGGGAGGCCCAGCCCGGAATTCCAATAAGCCTGGCCGTCCAATCCTGCTCGGCACTGGCTGGCCTTTTGCCCACAAGTAAAATGCACAGCAGTTTGAGCCAGCTATTATCCGGCTTCCTTCCTTCTGTGCTGCTTCTGTTCTGCCTTTCGAAAGGCGCCGCGGTCACGCATCTCTTCTTGGCCACCCACCTGGTGCGGTAATTTGAGACAGGTCGGCTGGAAGGACAACCTACCAGAAGTCTTTCGATTAGGAAGGCTTCCCTAAGAGTCTAAATAGGCTTTTTTGAGTCCAAAATGGGAGGATTGGGGCTTTGGACCGTTGGATGGTTAACAGAAGGAGCTGCAAAGTTTCTTGCTGAAAAGTCTAGGCTGCCTTGAGCCAACTTTTCAATCTCTCTTCACTAATCAGAGGGAGGCCGGTAGCAACTTCGCAGGCTGACAAACTTAATGGGAAATTGTAGGCTTTCGCCAGCCATGCTTACTTCATCAGTTGCACAGAGTTAGGTAGGCTGATGTTGGATTTAAATTGGAGTGGGGGTGGGGGCGGGGGTGGGCGGAGGGGAGATGCAGATGCAGGCTACCTGAAAGACAAATTACAAGTGTCTTCTCAATTGGCAATTGCAATGTGCTGAGAGCCTGTTGTGTTTGTTGAGGTGGCCTGAAACCATTTGATGTATGTAAGTTCAGCTGTCTCCCCAGCTCAATTGTGCTTGTAAAATTTCTTTGTTCCAAAAGAGCTACTTTGAAATCTGTAATGGAGCGTCTTGGGAAATTAAAATGCTCGGATACTACTTTGTCCTAGTTTTGAGCCTTTGTGCAAGATTTGTGTCCATTAACTCTTCTGCATACAATCTGCCATGTTTGTCCTGCATGGAATCCAAAGGGGTGTTGCTGGCAGATCGTGGCAGGGGTCACATTGGAGAAAGACCAATGTGGAAGGACCTCTAACCTGGTGGGTGAAGACAGGTCGAGGCCTCTGACTGTGATGGGTGCTGTTGGTGTAAATGTAGAGGCAAAATAGATACCTGGGTTTTTCTCCCTTCTCCACTTCCACCCAATTTAAAACAAATAATAGTTTAGCCTCTCCATACATTTGATGTAATGAGAGGTTATACAAAAACATGGAACGGAACGGAATTCTTTATTGGCCAAGTGTGATCAGAAACACAAAGAATTTGTCTCAGATGTATAAGCTCACAGTGTACATGTAAACAGCAAGTAATAGACCATCAATCATAGTTATAATTATTAAGTTACAAACAATAATTGATAAATCATAAACCAATAGAAGATAGTAGGAAAGATGAGAAGGTAAGTAGAGGTGAGAATAGGCAGTGCTGAGGGAATTAAGTGTTCAGCAGAGTGATGGCACGGAAAAACTGTCTAGTAGTTGTTTTGGCATGCAATGCTCTGGATATGCAATGTGTATCCCTATTAATAACATTTGTTATCTGAAAAAGCCCTACAGATAGTCCTCATGTAGTGACCAACAACTTAGTCATTAAATGTGGCAGTCACTAAGTGGAACCCCCACCGTGTTTATGATCTGACTTCAGATTTCCTTTGCTTTACAGACCTACAAGGGTCATAAATGTGAGGATTGGTCGCAAAGTTACTTTTTCATCAGTGTTGTTGCTGCAAGTGGTCACTAAACAAGGCAGTCGCTACACGAAAGCTGCCTGTATTGAACTCCTGATTTTTGGCTGTCGTAGACTAATATGGCTCTCCCGCTAATATTAGCCTGCTGTATGGTGATTTGGAAGAAACTAATAATTTATGTGGACTGCTAAGTATCTTGGGAAGGTACCAGATGCTTAAGTCAGCAGATGGAGAAAGGTGGAAATAGTTTCTTAAGTGGTTAAGTCTATATTAAATGCTTCTGTATATTCATATTTTGTATCGTATAGCTTCGGTGCCCACAATTAAAAATCTTTTCACATGAAGTGACAAAATTAAGTGTCTTTTTTTTTCCCCCTCCCTTAAAAAAAAACATAAAATAGTCGAAGGGTTTCATCACAGATGGGAAGGTTTTTTTGTTTTTGTTGGCTTGCTTTCTGGCATGGGCGATATATTTTCCATGTGTCCATAATTTTGCAGAATCATTTCCACGGGCCACTAGTAATATGAAGCCATCATCCAACTAATTTATCAGTGTCGCTAAAGAGTAGTAACTGAAACAGCCTTGCATCTGGAGCCAAATGCTTCTGCTTCTGTTCCGTCCTCAGAATTCATCTGATTCTGGAGAAAACTTGTTGGTGAGTTGCTCAGCTGTGAACGTCGAATGTGGACAATGAAGCGGTCTCTGGTGTGCGCACATCCGGTGTCCATTTTCTGTTCTGCAGTCTGCTGGCTGCCTCCTTCACCTCCTAAAGTTGTTTTGCCTCAGTCCTGTTTTGTTCCTAACAAAAGGAAAACAATGAAAAGGGGAGGGGGGGATCCCTTTTCAAAAAAACAACTGTTCGTTTTAAATTGAACCACAGAAAAATAACCATATTGAGTGGGACATTTTTATCCACAAGAGAAATGCGCTTCAAAAGGACTAATAGAATTCTTTTGTCTCATGCCTCAAGTTAATTATACAGAGAATTGCTTGAGATAAAGAGAAAATACTTCTGCAGCACATTTCAGGCATATTATGCAGAGTAAATGTTTGCCGGCAGCCCAAATTAAGATCTCTGTTCTAACCTTTGAAAATTGTGTTCTGATGTAATGTTGCTCTCCACCAAAATGTTTTCATGATATTAGACATGTCCAATTCATTGCCTGGAAATGAGTCATTTGCTTCAGCACTACAGCAGTGTTTATCCTGTGAGCAGGATGTCGGATTTTGACCGGCTTTTCCTTTTTGGTAGAGGCCTCCGAGGCACTCCGTGTGGTCAGACAGGTCCAGATGGTTTCTGGAGAAGGAAGAAAGAGAATGGCGGCAGCGCGGCACATGAACATACGCATCGGCAGCAGCCCCAGGACGTCCACGGCCCGCCTGCCCTCCCGAAGCACCGCTGCGCCACCGCCATTCGCTTTCTTCCTTCTCCCACTGCAAAATGAAAGCGAATGGCGGCGGGGTTGCTTCGGGAGGTTGCTTCGGGCAGGCAGACGTCTGTAGCCAGGCAGGGAGGGAGGGTGGCCAGAGCGGTGGTGGCCCCTTCCACATGGTAAGGTGGCCCTGGCGCACCTGTTGCTGTGGAGGCGCAGCAATCACTCAGCCAGGGCGGCCTCGGCAGGGGGTGCATATGCCTCTCCGCCCGTACCATGTTCCGCTCTGGCCGGCCACACCACTACAAGTACAGTGACCTGCTCTTCGGCAAGATTAAGGGCTACCTGTGTTGGCCCATCCAGGTAAGCGCCGCTGCTCAGGCCGAAGGGAAGGTGCCAGTGGTGGGTTGCCCCCAGTTTGGACCGGTTCACAAGAACTGGTAGTAAAACCGGTGGGAGGCTCCATCCACTGACGTGGACGTCATCAGAAGTGATCGCATGCGCAGAAGCTTCTGCACATGCGCTAAAGAGCGTGCGGGTGGGCACGATGCGAACCAGTAGTAAAGGTAAGTAAAACCCACTCCTGGAAAGCGCTGCAGGCTCTGTGGTGGCGTGGCCGGGCCTGGCCCTCTCCCCGCGCGGGGGCCTACTGCCCTGCCAGCTGCCGGCAGCTTCCACCACTCTCGCTTCACTTGTTCGCCACCAGGAAGTGGTGTCGCGGCTGAGTCTCCTTCCTTCGGAGCGCCGGACTCTGGGGGCCGAGTTCCCGGAGTGGCAGCAGTCAAAGAGAGCAGGCAGGCGGCTGGGTGGGAATCCAGTGGGCTGATTTGGAGCCCCAAGCCCCGCGGAGCCGGCACAAGAGGCACTGGTGGAAGGCAGCCTTTTCTGCAGCATGCCCCTCCCCTCTTTGGATCGCCCTGCGGGGATGGGGCTCTGCCGTTGCAGAAACGGGGTAGGCAGTTTGTACGGAGGATTAGCAGGGGGGATGCGCAGCTCTCCAGGATGGAGAGCAGGGCAAGAGAAGGTTCTGAGGTTCGTATGGGCAGTCTAGCCAGATGGCAGAGGGAAAGTCAAATCATTGGGGGTTTCAGAAGGGCAGAATGTGCTTCAGAATGTGCAGCTCCTGGCTCTAACAGTGAGTGACGTCAAGTTGGCCACGCCACCCAGTCACATGACCACCAAACCATGCCCACCAAGCCACGCCCACAGAACTGGTAGCGAAAATTTTTAGATTTCATCACTGCCCCATAGTACCCTGTTTCCCCGAAAATAAGACATCCCCTGATAATAAGCCCAATCGGGCTTTTGAGCGCATGTGCAAAAATAAGCCTCCCCCGAAAATAAGCCCTCCCCGAAAATATTTAAACACAGAGCTGAAAATCAGGTAAGACAACAAGCAGAGCCCCATCTTGCTCCACACACCCCAAAATAATAAGACCTTCCTGAAAATAAGGCCAAGCGCTTATTTCGCGGTTCAAAAAAAATAAAAGACAGGGTCTTATTTTCGGGGAAACACGGTATATTCCACGCTCCTAACCGTGAAAACTGAGCCTGTACCAATTTTTGGGTGGTTAGTATCAAATCATATTTTGTTGCCTTAAAAATGTTCCTAGACATAAGTGGTCCATGCAATCATCATCTTAGCAGCTGAAACAGGACATGTTTTTTCTCTTCATTTAGGCACCGACGCAGAAGATTGCAAAAGGTGTGACAGTCAGCAACCTTTCCATAGCTCCACCAGCCTCCTATTTCAACAACATTCGCTCTGCCGTGCCTATTTCTGAGAAGGATGCAGGGAAAGGTCAGCCTTGGCCACTTCATTCTGCTGGGCCCATTCACAGTCTTTGCCTCTGCAAATATAACATATTGGCCAGGGAGATTGTTGGCTCTGACCATTGGACAGCCACTAGTTGCACATAGAACATAGAATAATAGGGTAGGAAGCAGTGGTGAAATGTAAATTTTGTTACTACCAGTTCTGTGGGTGTGGCTTGATGGGGGAGGGGGTTAATATGTCTGAGTGGGTGTGGCCAACTTTTTTTTTTAACTTTTAGAACCATTTTTCTACAACCTCTTCGGGTGATGGAGATGGGTGGTTCGGAAAACCGGTAGCAAAAATCCCTGCGCTGCCCCCATTGCCCAGCTGAGCCACGCAATCATCAGGGGCTTTTTTTTTAATTTTTAAAAGCATTTTTTCTACAACCTCTTTGGCCGAAAAAATGCTTTTAAAAGTAAAAAAAAAAGCCTCTGATGATCGCGCGGCTCAGCTGGGATCATCAGAGGCTTTAAAAAAAAAAAGGAAAGCCTCTGCCAATCAGACAAGTCAGCTGGGATCCTCAGAGGCTTTAAAGGCATTTTTTTTATAACCTCTTCAGCCGAAGAGGTTGTAGAAAAAATGGTTTTAAAAGTTAAAAAAAAAAAAAAGTTGGCCACACCCACTCAGACATATTACGCCCCCACCAAGCCACGCCCACAGAACCGGTAGTAACAAATTTTACATTTCACTACTGCTTTGAAGTAATGTGTGAAACCTTGTGTCTTCCTAGGCATCCTAAATCTAATCGAAAGAGGACTCATTCCACGTGCTGCTAGGATTACTTTAGAGAAGCCACCCATTCTGCCAAAACCTGTTCCTCTCCATGAATTTCAGACAAAGTACAAGAAGGTTGACGCAGGTAGGTCAAGCAGCCAAGTAGGTGCCTCCCACAGTTGAAAGGCAAATAGCTATACTGCAATGCTCTCTACATGGGGCTCCCCTTGAGGAGCACCCGGAGACTCCAAATGGTCCAGAGTGCGGCCACGCGGGTGATTATGGGAGCGACGTGGCGCTCCCATGTAACACCTCTCCTGCGCGAGCTGCACTGGCTCCCGGTGGTCTTCCGGGTGCGCTTTAAGGTGTTGGTTCTCATCTTTAAAGCGCTCCATGGCTTAGGGCCAGGGTACTTACGAGACTGCCTGCTGCTACCGATAACCTCCCACCGGCCAATACGCTCTCACAGAGAGGGCCTCCTCAGGGTGCCGTCGGTCAGGCAATGTCGGCTGGCGGCCCCCAGGGGGAGAGCCTTCTCTGTGGGGGCACCCGCCCTGTGGAACGAGCTATCTCCCGGAATATGACTGATCCCGGACCTCCGGACCTTCCGTAAGGCCCTGAAGACTTATTTATTCCAGCAAGCCGGCCTAGCCTAAATGGTTTTTTAATGGGATTTTTAAATTTTATAAACTTGGGGTCTTAAATTGGGAGGCCGATTGATTTAATCTCTTTTAATTATCTTAACTTTTGTATTGTATGTATTTTAATTTTGGCTGTTCACCGCCCTGAGTCCCTTTTGGGAGAAGGGCGGTATACAAATTAAATTAAATTAAAATAAATAAATAAACTGTTGTTTGGTAATGTGCGAAGATTCCTTGCTTATCCTCAGGGATTTAAAGCTTGAAAGCCCAAAAGGAATCAAGAAGAAGAAGAAGAAATAGAAACTTTCTATTTCTTCCCACTTGAAGCCCCAGGGGTGTTTCCTTAGCAGTGCACCTGTTAACAGAATAACAGAGTTGGAAGGGACCTTGGAGGTCTTCTAGTCCAGCTCCTTGCTCAAGCAGGAGACCCTATACCCGTGATGCTTAACCTTTTCGGTGCGGAGTGCCCAAAACGCGTGCACACATGCGCGAATGCACGCCCGCATGCCCGAACCCCCAAAATGCAATGCAAGCGCCCTCCTGCGCATGTGCCCCGGCCCCCCGCGTCTCGTTTTGGCTTCCAGGTTGGTGCAGGAGGCTTTCCAGGCCCAAAACGGGGCATGTGCCCCGTTTTGGGCCTGGAAAGCCTCCTGCACCAACCTGGAAGCCAAAACAAGGCACGAGGGCACTGCATGAATCCCCTCCGCACCCTGTTTTGGGGCTGGAAAGCCTCCTGCACCAACCTGCATCCCTTCACACATGCACCCCTCGCCCCGCACATGGGCGGTAGAGACCGAAAACCAGCTGGCTGGTGGGAGACACACACACACATGCGTGGTGGAGCTGGTCTGGGGCAACGTCTGGCATGCCCACAGAGTGGGTTCTTCATGCCACCTGTGGCATGTGTGCCATAGGTTCGCCATCCCAGGCCCTATACCATTCCGGACAAATAGCTGTCCAATTTCTTCTTAAAAACCTCCAGTGGTGAAGCACCCACGATTTCTGAAGGCAAGCTGTTCCACAGGTTGATTGTTCTCACCGTCAGGAAATTTCTCCTTAATTCTAGGTTGCTTCTCTCCTGGATTAGTTTCCATCCATTGTTCCTTGTCTTGTCTTCTGGTGCTTTGGAAAATAGTTTGACCCCCTTGCCTTTATTGGGACCCTGTTATCATGTTTTATTAGAGGGTTAATCTCTAACCTATTGGTTGGCTATGATTGTGGATTTGTTCCAGGGGTGAAATGCTCCAGGTTCGGACCGGATCACCCGATCCGGTAGCAATGGCGGTGGGTGGTTCGAAGAACCGGTAGCAAAAATCCCTGCCCCCCCCTCATGCCCAGCTGAGCCGCGCAGTCATCGGAGGCTTTTTTTTTTATTTTTAAAAGCATTTTTTTCTACAACCTCTTCAGCCGAAAAAATGCTTTTAAAAGTAAAAAAAAAAAATAGCCTCTGATGATCGCGCAGCTCAGCTGGGATTGTCAGAGGCTTTTAAAAGCATTTTGTCTACAACCTCTTCAGCCGAAGAGGTTGTAGAAAAAAAAATGCCTTTAAAAGTAAAAAAAAAAAAAGCCTCTGATGATCGTGGCTCAGCTGGGATTGTCAGAGGCTTTTAAAAGCATTTTGTCTACAACCTCTTCAGCTGAAGAGGTTGTAAAAAAAATGTTTTTAAAAGAAAAAAAGCCTCTACTGATCAGGCAACTCAGCTGGGATGTCAGAGGCTTTTAAAAGCATTTTTTAATAACCTCTTTGGCCGAAGAGGTTGCAAAAAAAAAAAAATGGTTTTAAAAGTTTAAAAAAAAAAGTTGGCCACACCCGCCCAGTCACATTACCCCCCAAGCCACGCCCACAGAACCGATAGTAACAAATTTTACATTTCAACACTGGTTTGTTCGTTGTTTAATGTAGGCAAGAAAACTAGATCAGATCGCAGTTCAATGTGGGTTTTGGGGTGGCAAAATTATATGTCTGAGGATTTTGAGCACCCTGACCTTTTCTTTTCCTAGAAGCTTTTCAAAGCCGCTTTATCTGTGTCATAGATGGGGCTCGGCAGAGCGAGAAGGTAGAAGCGGCTCCCCTCCCCTCTCAGAAGCCCACCCAGGTCTCCGAGCACCCAGCAGAAGGTGGAAAGGAGAAGAAAGGAACCAAGGGGAGCATCGCCCCACCACCATCCTGCATCTCCGTCATTTCCTCCAAGAAACTCAAACAGCAGCAGCTACTTCAGGCCATGAGACTAAGGGAGTCAGCCGCCTCTTCGGTTTGCTTGGCAAAGGTACATATCTATGGAGATCCTCCGTCATCCAGGTCATGGTTGTCCCAAAGGTGCTTTTTCTTTTCGTTTTCAAGAGGCAACTGGACTTTCTGGTTTTTCTTTGAAGACATTTCGCTTCTCATCCTAGAAGCTTCTTCAGCTCTGACTGAATGGTGGGGAATGGAAGGATTTATACTCTTTGCAGACAGCTGGACATTTGCATTCTTTTAGCAGGTCATTAAAGTCACCTGAAGGTTTATCTGTGTCCTCAGGGTCACAAATGGGTGTGGAGTCTTCTTGGAACTGCTGAAAGGACTGTGTTGTAGACTGGAAATAGACGATGTTGTATCCTTCCCCCTCTGTTGAGGGAGGGCTGTTCAGTTTTGACATAGATGGCCTCTTTGACCCCTCTTTCAAACCAGGGGTCCTCTCTGTCCAAAATATGGACTTCGTTGTCTTCCAAAGAGTGGCCTTTGCCTTTTAAATGCAGATGGACTCTGAATCTAGTCTTGATGTGTTGTTTCTCCTATGTTGTGCCATGCGTTTATGAAGTGGTTGTTTTGTTTCCCCAATGTAGAGATCTGCACATATTTCACTGCATTGTACTGCCTATACCATGTTGCTCATTTTCTGTCTGGGTGTTTTATCCTTGGGGTGGACAAATCCTTCCATTCCACACCATCCAGTCAGAGCTGAAGAAGCTTCTTGGATGAGAAGCGAAACGTCTTCAAAGAAAATCCAGAAAGTCCAACTGCCTCTTGAAAAAAAAGCATCTTTGGGACGTTGGCAAAGGTACGAGAGTCCCACGTAAGAATTCTGGGCCTTGATGGACCAACTTCCTGCGGCTACACACAGGCTTTTTAGGTCTTGCCAAGTTTTATGTAACTTCAGATATGATCACATTATGTACATTTTAGATATCATCAGATCAGGGGTGAAATCCAAAATTTTTCCCTACCAGTTCTGTGGGCATGCCTTGGTGAGCATGGCAGGGGAAGAATACTGCAAAATCTCCATTCCCTCCCCACTCTGGGGCCAGCCAGAGGTGGTATTTTCCGGTTCTCCGAACTACTCAAAATTTCCGCTACCGGTTCTCCAGAACCTGTCAGAACCTGCTGGATTTCACCCCTGCGTCAGATTTTTATAAATTTTAGACGTTACCACATACTACACAATTTTAGATAGTACCACATTTACAGCCTAAACGGAGATTGTTCCTTTTGGGTTTTAATCATGGGTTGTAGTCAGGTTGTTTTATAGACGTGCAGTTCAGGGACTGCTCAAAGTTATGGCAGTGCTGAAAAAAATAATTTTACAGTCATTTGCAACCTTTCCACCAGTGCCCCTCAGTCACATGATCCCCATCACAATCATAGTTCACATTATCCAATGCCTGACCTGTGATTTTTTTCCCCCCTTGCAGAGCAGAGAAACTGGACTCTTCTGTTGCAATGTCGCATTCTCTTCTTCTCCAAACTTTCTAATCTTCTTTCGGGAGGGGAGCACAGTCAGGGAAAGGAGAGATTACCTACAGAAATCACTTGCTTTTTTTTTAATCTACCCCCGCAGAGCAGAGAGAGTGAAGAGGAAGGGATTTCAAGAGCACAAGCTGTGTGCATAGCGTGCCCATAATTCCCAGCCCTAGGCTGCAGTGTGATCACATTGCTTTTGATAGCAATAACACTTAGAGTTATATACCATTTCACAGCGCTTTACGGCCCTCTCTAAGCATTTTACAGAGTCAGCCTCTTGCCCCCAGCCATCTGGGTCCTCATTTTACCAACCTCGGAAGGATGGAAGGCTGAGTTAACTTTGAACCAGTCAGGATCAAACTCCTGGCAATGGACAGAGTTAGCCTGCAATACTGCATTCTAATCACTGCGCTATCATGGCTTTTTTTATTATTATTATTAAAAAGTTTTTAAAAATTTTACAACGGGGAAGCCTGATTCGTTTAATAACCGTGCTACTAACTTCACAACTGCAGCGTTTCACTGAGCAACTGTGGCCAGAAAGGTCTTAAAATTGGACAAAACTCACTTAACAAGTGTCTCACTTAGCAACAGAAATTTTGGGCTCATTTATGGTTGTAAGTTGAGGACTGCCTGTACAGGAGAAGACCGTGTATCTCCATTGCTCCTGGGGAGGTGGGGGGCACTTTTTCATATCAGTCCGTCTTCTTTCTCTCCCTCCCTCTCTTTAGACCCCAGAAGCAATCCCGCCAGAGACCTTCAAGAAGGTGGCTTTTGAGTTTGAAATCCCCGTCTGCAAAGGCGTCCTTGACTACGCGGCCTCCGACCTGGTTCAGTTCAAGCAGTACTGCTGCCTCCTCTGGGGAAGCGTCTTCTCCTTCCTGCAGCAAGTGGAGGTTCTGATGAAGGAGTACGCCATTCCTCTGGCCATCGTCATGGGGAAGAAAGTGATGGACCTGGTCCCGGATTTTGAGCTAAACCAGAGAGCCACCCGGGAGGAAATCCTCTCGGTCTTAAAGAACGTCTCCACCGTTCAGAAATTTTTAAAGCAGCCTGGCCGGAGATACAAAGGCCAAAACGGGACCGAAAAAGCCGCCATCAAGATCCAGGCAACATGGAAGTGCTACAAATTGAGAAAATCCTACATTGGATTCAGGCATCGGCAGTGGGCCTCGGGCATCATTGCCATTTCTTGGTTGATCCACGTTCACTTGCAGCGTGTCCGAAAGACCCTGAAGGAGTCTCGGCAGAAACACCTGGAGAACTTCCACCTCAGGACCAAGGTAGTTGCTTGGCCCCTTTGTCTCAGCATCCGTGCACAACGATTGCAATCAAATGTTCCTTCCCCCCCGCCCTATTTAACACTACCCTTGTCCAAGCATATTTTACGCATCATTAAATGTGCAGCCTTTGGTGGCTACAGTCTGCCTCCATTCCCCCCCTCCCTCCCCTTTGAACAACTGCTGCTTTTCCTTTGCGGTGTGAAATGGAGAAAACAAAATCCCTCTGATTTGACTTGGGTCCTTCTTGTCAAAAAATGGGATTCGGTAGGTTTGCAATAGACAGCTTTTGATTGTATTTAGCATAAGGTGACCAGATGTCCCGCTTTTGGCGGGACAGTCCCGCTTTTGAGCAATTTGTCCCGCGTCCCACGGCGTTTTAAAAAAGTCCCGATTTTTCATTCTGCCTCCTGAGTCCCAGCTGATGGCTAGAGGGAAAAAACCTGTTTAAACTCTTGCCGCGGGGCTTCAAAGGGCCGCCCTATGTTGATTAGCTCGGCTTCCCCCTCTCAGCTGATTTGCGCAGGGCTCTGCTCTTGCTAAATTGCTCAGCAGTTTTTTTTCTCTTTGTGCAAACCAAGCTCAAAACGAAACTGAAAGTAAAACAGGCTGTTGGCTTTGCGGTTTGCTTGCAACGTTGGAAAATTAGGCAGCAGATTTATTTTCCTTTTCCTCACCAAAAAAGGTAAGTGCAAACAATGGAAAATTATTTAGGGCAAAAGAGGAGAGTTCAAGATTTTAAAACACAAAAGAAAAAAAAGCTCTTTTTAACTAGGGAATTGTAATAATTGAGATATTATTAATTGTATACTGTGTTGAAAGCAGAAATGGTTAAGTTGTGGTTTGGAGGAATATATGGGGGAAATTATTTGGTTTATTATTATTGGTAAGTATAATTAATTGATTTGTAAGAAATTGGATTGCATGGAAATAATTGGAATATTCATGTTCATATTGATTAATATACAAAAAAGATAGTTATATAACTAATTGATTTATATTAAAATGTTGAATTTGTATTAAACAACTGTATTACATAATTACATAATTAACCAATGTGAGGATGGATATAAAAATAGATGACAATGGGAAGGGGTATAAAATAGAATAGAAGGGAAAAATTGAATTTGATTAAGATTAGAGATGAGGATGAAGGGTAATATTGTTTTTTTAAAAAAATAGATGAGGAATAAATATGGCAAAAAGGAAATATAGAAATTGTAAATTTAATTGAAATGACTAAACACTGTTTAAATTTGTGAACCAGCCAAATATTCTGTTCAAAGAAAATACATTGTATGTTTGTATGTGTGTTTCTAATTATTGCTATTTATTCATATTTGTTCTCTTTTATTCTTTAAAGTTTAACAATTCATTCTTTATCTTAATATCTTTATATTTGTTTGGGGTTGGCTTTCTTCCCTTTCATCTTTTTTATTGTACAGCAATCTTTCTCCTCAAACCTACCACCTCTCTTTTCTTTCCTTCTTACTTTCTCTTCCCCGCACCCTCTTCTTCTCCTCCCTATTTCCTCTTCCTTTCTCCTTCTCCTCCTCTCTTCCTCCCTCTCTTACCGTCACTCCTACTCTAATTTCCCTTCCCTTCCTTCATCCCTCTCTATTACTGTATCCTTTTATGCATATGGACTACTCAGAGGGCTGAAAAAGTTATTTTTAACTGGTCCTCACACTTTTGACCAGTCCTCGAACTTACAACTGTCCTCACATTTTACGTTTTTGCCCTATCTTGTCACCATGGTGAAGAGAAGCAGTTGTGAAATGAGTGACATGGTTGTTAAGAATGCTGCACGGGCATAAATGTGAGGATGGTCATAAGTGTGAGGACCAGTCAAAAGTGCGAGGACCTGTCAGAAATGACTTTTTTCAGCCCTCTGGTTAGTCCTTTTGTGCATATGGACTACTCAGAGGGCTGAAAAAGTTATTTTTGACTGGTCCTCACACTTTTGACCAGTCCTCGAACTTACGACTGTCCTCACATTTTACGTTTTTGCCCTATCTTGTCACCATGGTGAAGAGAAGCAGTTGTGAAATGAGTGACATGGTTGTTAAGAATGCTGCACGGGCATAAATGTGAGGATGGTCATAAGTGTGAGGACCAGTCAAAAGTGTGAGGACCTGTCAGAAATGACTTTTCAGCCCTCTGAGTAGTCCCTATACACATAGCCATGGCCACCCGGTCACATGACCAGATAGCCACGCCCACCCAGTCACATGGCCTCCAAGCCATGCCCACACAATAAGCCACGCCCACAATGGCGTCCTTCTTACCAATGTTAAAATCTGTTCACCTTACCCTATACACAGCCATGGCCACCCGGTCACATGACCAGCTAGCCACGCCCACCCAGTCACATGACCAGCTAACCACGCCCACAAAATAAGCCACGCCCACAATGTCCCTCTTTACCAATGTTAAAATCTGGTCACCTTAATTTAGCACCATGCTTCTTAAGAGTTGTTTTGAGGAATCGCTTCGGTTCTGCTCTCTTTTTAGTTTTTCTGACTTCAGGTTTAAAAGGCACAACCCAGAAAGAGGGGAGTGGGGTGAGACGGGGGGTATGACATGCATTAATAGCCAGACTGTTGCTTCTGGAAATAGTAGCGGTCGGTGGTACCTGTCAACTGTCCAGCTTCTGCCAATGCCAAGCCCTGGACATCATTACGCCATCTCCTTCCCTGCCTCTGTCCTCTCCTTCCAATTTTACTAGATACCTGTACAGTACTACCATACTTTCAGTTTTATCCGTAGATTATTTTTACTTTTTATGCTATTTATAGCCTGCCTTTCCCGGTCAGGTAAACTACACAAAGGGTCTAGCAGAAGTTTTAAAAAGAAACTCCCAGGATGCTGTACATTGAGGTCCACACATCAGTGCCTGAGATTGAGAAACTCTGCCTGTGGGTTTTAAAGGCCAGCACTTCTCGCAATCTCTGGCAGCTGCTGAATTTTGCATCGGTGGAAATTTCAGGGTTCAAGGGCAGCTCCGCACAGAGCACATTGCGGTAGTCAAGATGGTGTAGTCACGGCATGGATTCCGTGTTCCCGAGAGACAGTTTGGTGTGGCCCTGCCTCCTCCAGCAGCAAAGGCAGTGCCCTCTTCCCACCTCCTCTCTTCCGCAGTCCCTCTCCCCTACTCTTCCGTTACAACACAATACCGTGCACTTGATTTGTGGCCCACAAAAACAATCTCCCTCGCCTCTGTGGCAGTCACTACTTTGTCAGAAAGTACTTAAGTTTGCAGACAAGCTTTTAATTAGTGATCACCATTTCATTTATGTTTGCTTTCTCTCTCTCTCTCTCTCTCTTTTTTTTTCATTCATATTCTGTTAATTAAGTGATCAGCCTCTAATCTTCCCCTGCCAGTAGCTTCATGTAGCCATCTAATTAAATTAATTGGGGAAGATGTTTTAAGTATGTGATTAAATCAATTAATATAATTTATGCCTGGCTTAACTGTACAGTGGGAAAAAAGGGAGGAGGGGGAACAGCTGAAGTTCGGCTGGGTTGCATCCGCGGCAGGTCCCTCCTGTCACTGATCAATGCCTTTTCTTGATTTTTAGCATCTGGCCGCCAACTGGAATCGCATCAGGAGCTCTAGGAGGACGATTATCCATATCCCATCGTTAGGTAGAACGCTTTTGTCTCTGGGTCTATCAGCAACCCCTATTACACACCGCATTATGACTCCTTGATTGAGTTCAAGGAAGGCCTTGTTTTATTCAAATTGGTCTCGGCAGGAAAATGTTGTCGACATGATGAGAGTAATAACGCAGGGCCTTCACTTGAAACGGCGGCGTTTAATTTGGGGATTAAGCAAATAAAGTCATTATGTAGAGGCCGCTATTCAGCGGAGAGGTGATTTGCGGTAATTCGCTTCCCTCTGTATGAAATGAACTAAAAAGTTGTATTCTCTCCCCCCTCCCGCCCCCTTTTCCTTCCCTCGCTGCCCTCCCCTTAGAAACACCCTCCCCCTCCCCCCCCCGGGTACCCCAGCCTCACAGACAGGGTTTCTGCTTGCCTTCCGCAAGGAGGGGATGTGGGTTTGCTGGCTTGGGTGCTATTGCGCCGATAAGCCAGGATGCTGTTTGCACCCTGCTTTTAATCAAATGTGCAGTCAAAATGATAAGCCGCATTCTCTGAAATTATTTAGTTCTAATTACGAGCAGATGGGAGGGTTTATTTGCACCTTGGGCGCCTCAGCAAAAGGAAATGCTGTGGTGAACAAGAATAATTAAGAAGTTGAATAGTGGGGTGGTTTTTGTGTGTTTGTGTGTGCGCTTAAATAATCTGCAGCTCCATGTTAATTAGCACTCGGGTAATTATTTAATTACATTTATGAATTGGGGGGCCTTAAGAGCCGTTTCCCTGTGCAGCAGTGGGGGTTTGTCAATAAAAGATGTTTCTCAAAAGGATCTTTCTAGGAAATGGCTGAAATTAGGAACAGAGGCCCACCTTTTAAAAGAAACCAGCTATCTTTCTTTTAATTGGGGGGTGTACAGAAAATGTTTGTAGAGGAAGATATCCGAGCGGCCTTTCCTTTGATTGCAGCCCTCTCTGGCCGCGGCTGCTGCTGCAGCTGTAGTGTTTACAGAGGTTCACTGAACAGTTGATGGAAGGGTATCTCTGAGCATCTTTGGCCGTCGCCCCCAGAGCCCTGCTCTTCTCCAGACCCCTTTAAAGTCTCAAGTGAAGCTTCCGGTATGTTTAGTCAGTGTTTATTTCAGTCAAAGGCCAGAGGCCAGAGCAAGTTAAAAACACTCAAGCAATATCCAGTTAAAAATTCTAGAATTAAATAGCAATAGATAAAATTTATTTATTTATTTATTTATTGGTTCGATTTATATGCCGCCCTTCTCCGGAGACTCAGGGCGGCTTACAATGCGTTAAGCAATAGCCTTCATACTTTTGTATATACCTGCTTAGTAGGGCTTTCGGCCCCCTCTAAGCAGTGGTTTTTTTTTTATACAAAGTCAGCTTATTGCCCCCACAATCCGGGTCCTCATTTTACCTACCTCGGAAGGATGGAAGGCTGAATCAACCTTGAGCCTGGTGAGATTTGAACTCGCAGTATTTGCAGGCAGCTGGCAGCTAAGTGCTACTTAACAGCACTTTAGTTCGCTGTGCCACTAAGGCTCCTAGATCAAAATCTAGATCAAAATCACAATTTGGCATCCCATCTGTCAATTGCACACGAGCAAAACGCAGCATGGCCTAACTATAATATCAATCCTTAAACTGTGAGGCCCGTAGTAATTAAATACTAAAATGCAAGAGAGTGGTAATGCAAAAGGGTTTGCTGCATTACTTGCATAAAATAGTTATGATGGATTAATCACCTGTTTCTGATGAATCCCCATTGCTGCTGTGCAGAATTTAGCCACCTGCGCTGAAGTTTGCGGTATGCACATCACAAAATTTTTCTTTCCTTTCTTTTTTTTTTAAAAAAAACAAACTTTCTACTGCTTTTGATTGCCATGCAAGCAGCATTTTAGAACATCCTTAGTTTCTTGAAACCAGATATAGGCAACACCTCATCTATCCTTCCAGGAATTCTGTCTTGGATACAGTAAAAAGGCAGGGAGGCTTTTCAGGAAGTGAAATGGGTTAATAGTCTTGACATCATTTATTTTCCCTTTCTGTGAACAAATGTCACAAATGCAAAATCTGCAAAAATATTAATCTCTTTTAAATAAATTATTGCTCTTTTTTTGAAGACATTTTAGGCAGAAAATAATAACATGATCAAATATAACTAGAGAACCATAATCTTTGGCATACTTGCAGTTTTAATAAATGTTAGATTTGATAGATTTGAGAATATATGTCTTTGCCCAATCTGGGAAGGACAGTTTTGTAATTCCAAGGAATAAAATAGCCTTAGATGGAAATAATGCAGCTGAGTTCAAAGGGTCCTGAGTCCCAGTTCCTGGAGGAACAAACTATAGCTGGAATGTGTGGCTTTCTGCTGCTACTGTCGCCACATTTGAGAGTCCTTGATTGATGCCGCTAATAATAAAATCACTTTTTTTTAACCAAACCTGCAATGATATATATATACAGTACATGCTTATTCTGAAGTAACATTTGTTAATATGTTAATACACTTTTTTCCCTTTTAGTCAAGCTTTTTTTTAAATCTCCCAAAAGGGTACTTAAACATGTTTACAGAATGTTTTTTTAATTGTCCTCTTAGGTCAACAGCTTCATCTTTAGGCTGAAGTTATACGTGGTATGGGATGCTTCCCTATAAAACTCTGTAGGAAGAGGTTAGAGTTAGGCTTCCTGAGATCATCAAATAGTATTTAGGATTTTGAGATCCAGGTTCAGGTCTTCCCTCAACCACAGAAGCTCCTCCCAGCCCATCCTACCTCACAGGGTTGTAGGTGGCAAAAATGCCAGGTACGCTGACTTGAGCTCTTGGAGAAACATTGGGATCTATATCTAACAAGAACAGAATTGTTGTTTCAAAAAGTCAGTTTTTATTTCTTTCATTTTATTTATTTGATTTTTATCCAGCCTTTATTTCTTTATAAGTAACTCAAGGCAATTTTAAAGTACAGGTGGACCTTGACTTACGATCACATTTGAGCCCAACATTTCTGTTGCTAAGTGAGACATCTGTTAAATGAGTTTTGCCCCATTTTATGACCTTTCTTGCCACAGTTGTTAACTGAATCACTGCAGCTGTTAAGTTAGTGACATGGTTTTTAAGTGAGTTTGGCTTCCGTATTGACTTTGCTTGTCAGAACATCGCAAAAGGACCCCGGGACACTGCAACCGTCATAAATATGAGCCAGTAAGATGGCATCATCTTAAAATGGAGACGGGAAGCTGGATTAGAGACCAAAAATCAAAAACCAAACAATACGATTCCCTTCACTGCACTGTGTGCATTTGCAGACATAATGATTTGATGCCAGTGCTCTGCATAGTTTCATCTTCATTCAGGAGCTGTTGTTTGCAAACCCTAGTTGCATTTCATGAAAGTCAAGGAATAAAGTCAACTAACTAACTAACTAACTAACTAACTAACTAACTAGCTTTCTGTTACAAGTGTGTGCATGCCTGTTGGCCCAATACAAACTTTTTATATTCCAAAAATAATGCTACCCTTGAATACATTTAGTGATTAATTATTCTTCAGTTTGTGCTATATTAACCAATAATGACGCTGCAGTATTTCATGAGCCTGTATAAAAAGCTTGTGAAAATGAAAACTTTGAAATGATAATTGGAAAGTCATTTCCTGCGATCCATTGATACCGAAGAGCCATCACTTGGTTGAATTTATGACAGAATAATATTTTGTGGCTTGAAGTAGTGCTTTTACTGAGATGTTGCTTTCGGTTTAAATTCCCCCACATTAGAAATGCTCTTAAATTGAAAGTTGGGGATATATTCTTAATCTATGGGAATCTTTTCATTTTTTTCTCTTTTCTGATTATTCAGGACCTCAAACAAATAATACAGTTTAATAACAGACTGTATAATTAGAATAATAGGAAATAGACAAAGGTTGTATCCCACCATTTCTCAAATAAATATGGGCATTTTTAAAACAAATGTGAACATTCTATTCCATTATTTTTTGAATTGTATTGATATGAAAGAGGTTTCATCAAATTAAAATGTGGCCTTTCGGGGTGGGGGTGGGGTTACTTACTAATGATACGAACAGCTCTGCCCCATAGCAGTTGGTGGGACTCGATCCAATGGATGATTTTGCAGGCTTTTTCTTCTGCCATATAATGCACTAACGTCCTCCCTATTTGAATGCTACTTTAACTGCTGAATAAGAGGTCTAGTTATCAATATTACAAACCTGGGAGAAGTTGCAAAAGAACCTCCTGATCAGGAAACCCAATCAACTCTAGCTCAGCGTTTCTCAACTTCAACAACTTTAAATAGGTGGACTTCAACTTCCAGAATTCCCCAACCATACAGGCTGGGGAATTCTGGGAGTTGAAGTCCACCCATCTTCAAGCTACCAAGGTTGAGAAACACTGCTATAGAAGCTTTATACGTGTCTTCTGCGATAAGAGTTGAGAACTCCATGAATTTTGAGTTAAATCCCCATCAATGAAACCTGACATTCGTCTGCCACCGTTTCATTTGTCGCAGGAGTCTTTGAGACCCAAATGCTTTAACATCTTGGAATATCCCAACCATTTGAACTGGATGGTTCCAAGGTCTCCTGCCAGAGGGATAGAAGAAGACCTCTGAATTAGAAAGCCTCTTGAGGTATCTTCCAGCCCTGTCATTCTATGGTCTATACCTGTTTCCTGTCTTCATTCTCCATGCCGTTGGCCACACTGAGATACTCAGGCTTTTAATTTAATTTAATTTAATTTAATTTCCAATTTATATACCGCCCTTCTCCCTGAGGACTCAGGGCGGTGTACAGCCAAGATAAAAAACATAGAATACAAATATTAAAACATTTAAAAATATATATAGATTTGGGCCGAAAGTTAAGAATAACAAACTAATTAAAAAATTTAAAATTTAAAAATTTCTTCTAAGCCAACCCGGCTTGCTGGAAAAGATGGGTTTTCAGGGAACGACGGAAGGCATTGAGGTCATGGATTCTCCTTATCTCCGGGGGCAACTGATTCCAGAGAGTGGGAGCCCCCACAGAGAAGGCCCTCCCCCTGGGGGCCACCAGCCTACATTGTTTGGCTGATGGCACCCTGAGGAGGCCCTCTCTGTGGGAGCGCACGGGTCGATGGGAGGTCATTGGTAGCAGCAGGCGGTCTCGGAGATAGCTAGGCCCTATGCCATGGAGCGCTTTAAAGGTGATAACCAACACCTTGAAGCGCACCCGGAAGACCACCGGGAGCCAGTGCAGCTCGCGCAGGAGCGGTGTTACATGGGAGCGCCATGTTGCTCCCATCACTACCCGCGCTGCTGCATTCTGGACCAGCTGGAGCCTCCGGGTGCTCTTCAAGGGGAGCCCCATGTAGAGAGCGTTGCAGTAGTCAAGGCGAGAGGTGACGAGGGCATGAGTGACTGTGCACAAGGAATCCCGATCAAGAAAGGGCCGCAACTGGCGAATCAGGCGAACCTGATAAAAGGTCCCCCTGGTAACAGCCGTCAGATGTTCCTCCAAGGACAGCTGCCTATCCAGGAGGACTCCCAGATTGCGCGCCCTCTCCGAGGGGGCCAGAGACTCGCCCCCAATAGTCAGCGATGGAGTCAACTGACTATATCGGGATGCCGGGAGCCACAGCCACTCAGTCTTGGAAGGGTTGAGCTTGAGCCTGTTCCTCCCCATCCAGATCCGCACAGCCTCCAGGCACTGGGACATCACTTCAAGGGCATCGTTGGGGTTTTGACTTGAGGTTGGCCCTTGATCCCCTTTAAGCACTAGGCAGAATCAGGTGGATCTATAGTATGGGAAGGTCTACCCCAGGGAAGGATCCCCTGCTGTGATGGCATCCCAGGACCAGGAATTAGATTCTTTGTAAAGCTGTTAAGAATTTTCACCCAGGCCTGTTTTTGAAGTAGTTATACAGGTGAGGCTCAAAATAGACCTACATACCCATGTAGTAGGACTGTATTACTATTAGCCTTCTTACCTTTTCTACTATCTTCTCCTGTTGGTATCTTATGATTATAATATTTTGTTGTTGTTTGCGTACACTGAGAGTTTATGCACTAGAGATAAATTCCTTGTATGTCCAATCACACTTGGCCAATAAAGAATATTCTGTTCTGTTCTTTGTTCCTTTTTCTGTTCTATTCTATTCTATTCTATTCTATTCTATTCTATTCTATTCTATTCTATTCTATTCTCTACATACACACACATGTACACAGGGGTGGGGGGAGAAAAAGGGAGAGAGAGAGAGATTTACTTTTCATGCAGGATCAAAAAACTAACAATCATGCTAGGGAATGGAGGGACTTTTCTCTTGGAGAAACTTAGGGTTTCCCCCCGCCCCCTTTGCAGTTCGGATTTTTCCGGCTTCTACCCATCTCTGGAAGTGCCAGTTATACTTTCTCTTCGTCTTGTTCTGCGAGCGAGTTGTCTTTTGCACCTTTCTGTCTCAATAATCCATGCAAGACCATTTATGACGACTTAAAGGCATTTAGGCGAATAAATTCTATTACCAGATGGGGGAATTTCCCCCCCTCAATGAAATGTTTAGGAGCAGAGTATCAGAAACTCGGACCTTAACGGTTACATATTTTAAGGTATCCCAGTCTGCTGAAATGGATTGAATTTAGATTACTTTTTGATACCATTGTCTCTGAGAGCTAAATGGAACTTCGGAAGCATATATCCAATGATAAAAACAGATGTAGCTCCTGGCAGTTGCCTTCAAAATCTTCTGGTAAGCCTTTTGAAGCATTTGTTTGGCAACTGCTGAAAACAAGCTGTTGTGCTAGCTAGAAAGGTAATTTGTTTCCCTATAATTAATTTTCAGTTGTCAGATTTCATTCTCTGATCTTCCCCCAAAGCCAGAAATTGAATGGCGTGTCTAAAATGCCTCCTATCATGTTTGCCCAAAATGTGTACATGGGATACCAGTTTTCCAGGTTTCTAGAGGAATTTGAGACCCATTTGCAAGATTCCAGAGGCCTCAATATACAATTCGAAGGACGAAGCATTATTTTAATCTCGTTAGGAAGCCACGCTAGAACAGCAGCACATCAAACCGGCACTTATTAAGCAGCACTTGGTATCGATTTTCTGACAAACTCTCCTGCTGACAATTGATCTTCTTTTCTTTTTAATACCAAGATCGTTTCTATGCAATTAGCTTAATTTCAAAATCTTTCTGGATGGGACTATCCAGAAAACATTTTATAGGAATCTCGCAATCGCTTTGAAGTATTTATTTTATATCTTACTCACACATTCCCAGAGAAACAGACTTCAGCCATCCAGCCAGCAGCGTCCTTGCAAAAACCCTCCGCGCATTCCATCGGAAAGGGCCCAGCAAAAACCCTGCTTGTATTGTGCAATCCAGATGTCACAGTAATTGCAAATTAAAATGCCTTAATGCGAAAGGGAGAGCAAGAGAGAGAATATGTGTGTGAAAATTCAATTAATTTTGTTTTAACGGAAAGTGTTCTAGTTTTAATTATTCTATCAGGAAAAGACAACCGAGGCTTTAAATGGAGATGATTTTAGTATTTGTGATTTTAATTGTCCCGGTTTTAGCTTTAGTTTTGTCTTGTATTTGCCATGTTTTTATATGAGCTGTTTTGAGCACTATGTGAATAGAAAGGTGGTTGAGATAATACAAATAAAAACAAAGACATTTGCTCATTATTTTAGTAAATATAGATCGGTATGCATCCTGAATTGTGCAATAAAATTGCATGTCAATTTATTACAACAATCCCCATTAATAAACACTCAATTTATTTGATTGTTGTCATACTATCATTTTAAGAGCTAGTTCTATTAATTGCTTTTCATTACGGCATTCCTCAGTTTTCACCAGATCTTGCTCTCAGAGAAATAATAGCAAACAAGATGGTTAAAAAATTTGAATTTTATTCAAATTGTGCAACCTTACTGCACAATTCAGTATACCGATCTAAAATTCATTTGAATTTTAACTGCGTTTGAACTTAGGATGCTATATTTCTCCTCTTTCTCATCATCATCATCATCGTCATCATTATTATTATTATTGAGAGATGCAATTCTTGTTCCTAATTATTTAAAAGCCAAATTAGGGTTCTAGTAATATCTTCAAAAAAAATCCCATACTTTATCGGAAAGTGTGGCTGTGTAGCTTATTCAGAATTAGTCTAGTATATAATTTTTTTCATATTTCAATTATTCAGAACGCAGTGTAAGTGGATTGCACTGTTTTTCTTCTTTTTTGATCAATGAATTGGTCTTGCACTGGTTGAAAGTTGAGCTCAGTAGTTCTTAGGTTAGGTTTCATTTTTAGTTTTATTAATTTTTCTGGAAAATTTCCCCAAATATAAGTAGTAGGTTGAATTCCCTCTCCCCAGCAAAAAGAGAAAAGAAAAAAAGAGCACAGAACCTTCTATGGATGTGATGCGTGTTAATCAGCTGGGATGTTTTCTTTCAGGGTACAAGCAGTCCCTTCGAGAGGCTGACCCAGATTTCGCTGTTCATCAGGGATCACAGTTCGGAAGGCTGTGCGAGATCAAAGGTACAGATTCCTCCCAGCAGCTCTGCCTCTATTGTGCTTCCAAAGAAAAGAGGTGCAGTTCAGTGGATTCACATTTCTGAGCCAACAGATTGTGCCCTCGTTGCCATTTTGAAGGCTTGTATAGTAGCTAAACTACGACGGAGACATTGGGCTTTCGTTTACCAGGTTGCAGGAACCCAGTTTAATGTATCCTAATCATAATTCTCCCAAAGGTATTTTTTTTATTTCAAGAGGCAAATGGACTTTCTTTGTTTTTCCTTGAAGACGTTTCACTTCTTATCCAAGAAGCTTCTTCAGTTCTGACTGAATGGCGGACGCTTCTTGGATGAGAAGCAAAACATCTTCAAGCAAAAACAAAGGAAATCCAATTGCCTCTTGAAAAAAAAAAGCACCTTTGGGACAACCATCACCTGGATGCCTGAGAATCTCCATAGACACATCATAATTCAGCAAGCCAAGGCTTTACATAATGCACAAACTTAGTTAATGTCTGTCAATTCCTATGCAAAAATTACTGGCAGCCTGGGGTGCCCAAAACTTCATTAAAGTGCTTTTCAATATCTATACCAGTTTTCTCAACCTTGGCAACTTTAAGATGTGTTAAGAAGCCCTGATCTATACAAAGCCATTGGATGTCATTATCAGATAATGTGGTGCTGGGTGCTGTGGTGTCCCGCTCACTCACACACACACGTAATGGTGGTTTAGCGGGTTTATTAATATTCCCCAGCATTTCCCTTCAATAAAAATCCAGAACTGTCCCAATTAAGTCCAGCCACAAGCAGACCAATGCTAGTCCACAGAGCAACGGCCAAAGAGTCCACAAGGCACTTGAAAGAGCCTGGTGGCGCAGCAGACTAATAGCCTGTTATTAACATTCAGCTGCCTGCAATTATTGCAAGTTCGAATCTCTCCAGGCTCAAGGTTGACTCAGCTTTCCATCCTTTCTAAGGTAGGTAAATTGAGGACCCAGTCTGTGGGGGCAAGAAGCTGACTTTGTATAAATATACAAAAGGATGAAGGCTATTGCTTAATGCATTGTAAGCCACCCTGAGTCTCCGGAGAAGGGCGGCATATAAATCAAATTTTTTAAAAAAGGTTCCCAAACAATAAATAAACCCACCAGGCAAAATTAAACCCACAATACAAGAGGGTTCATGAGGCAAGAAAAGTCCAGAGTTCCCAAGGCACGATCCACAGTCAAGGCACAGTGCCAAACCAAAGCAAGACAGAAATCACAACAACCAGGAAACACACAGCTAAGAAATGAACACGTTCACACCATCATCTCCATCTGTCTGCTGTGCTAAATAGCCAGCTTCTGGTGCAGCCCATCAAGAGGGGCGAGGCTGCCTCCTCATGAGTAATCGGGCTGACCTTCTCTGCGCCTGCCTTTTCTCTGCCCTACGTGTTCTGGGATCAGGTGCAGGAGGCAGTTCCTCTTCCTCATCACTGACTAGCTGCGGCTGCATAATTTCCCCACCTGAAGCCTCAGGGCTGTCCTGCTGCAGCTGTGTTTGAGCCAAATCCCTCTCAGATGTCTGCTTGGAGCCATTGACCAACTCCCCTCCTGACATGTGTGGGACTGGTTCATCTTCCTCTAAGCTGACATCTGGAGATGTATCTGCAGAAGTCATCACAGGTGCCAAGTGGATAACATCCAGCTCTACTTCTCTTTTCCATCTTCTTCAAGCGGGTCAACCTTGGGTGGGCCCAGCACGGAGCAGACTGAAGTTGGGATGAAACATAAATAGCTAGATCTGAATATGGGCCAGTCCGAAGGTGTGCATGATTTACCTTTTTCTCAGCGGTGCATTATTTATTTATTTATTTATTTATTTATTTATTTAATTAATTTCTATACGCCCTTCTCCCGAAGGACTCAGGGCGGTAAACAGATTAAGATTTCATATACATATAATTTTTTTTTTTATAAACAGTAAATAATAAATTGAGTCAACTTGGTGTATCTGCTAAGACCTTGGCATAGAATTTAGATGTTTATGCTAGCCCTGCTTGTTGAAACAGAAAGGTCTTCAGGGCACGTTGGAAAGTGCGAAGATCTGGGATTATTCGTATTCCAGGGGGTATTTTGTTCCAAAGAGTAGGTGCCCCCACAGAGAAGGCTCTCTCCCTTGGAACTACTAGACGACATTGTTTTAATGATGGTACTATGAGTAGGCCTACTCTGTGAGAGCGTATTGGTTGGTGGGAGGTTATCGGTTGCAGCAGGTGGTCTCGTAAGTACTCGGGTCCTAAGCCATGGAGCACTTTAAAGGTAAGAACCAACACCTTGAAGCGCACTCGGAAGGCCACCGGAAGCCAGTGCAGCTCATGTAAAAGAGATGTTACATGTGAGCACCATGTTGCTCCCATAATTACTTGCGCGGCCGCATTCTGAACCAGTTGGAGCTTCCGGGTGTATTTTAAGGGGAGCCCCATGTAGAGAGCATTGCAGTAGTCAAGTCGGGAAATGACAAGGGCTTGAGTGACTGTGCGTAATGAGTCCCGGTCTAGAAAGGGACGCAATTGGCGAATCAGGCGAACCTGATAGAAAGCTCTTTACCATCTTTTATAAAGATTTACCATCTTCATAGAAAGAGTTTTGCTGGCTTTTCTGATCCATGTCTCCCAAAGGGGTTGCACTGATGATGTTACCTAGCTTGGTAATGAAACGTCTTCAAGAAAATCACCAAGCTCAGAGAACACCAGGGACTCCACAAATAGGTTTGTGGTACTGTGCTTTATGCAGGCAAGAGCAAACCCAGAAGTGCAATGGATCCAGAACCCAGCACTTAGAGTGTCTTTAGATGCTCCCCATTGGGAACATGAGATATCTCTCCATTGCTCCAAACAAAATTCAAAGGGCTTGTTTCAACTACATGACTTGAATCCCACCTGCCTAAAGAATATGATTTCCTGTTTTGCACCAACCAACAATTCCATTCACCCTCTATTGAATGCTGCTTAGGAAGGGAGCATGGCTAGAAGTAATTGAGGTTCAATAGCTACACTATACAGTGGTACCTTGATACTCAATTGCTTTGAAACTCATCAAATTTGGTACTCAATGCATTTTGACAAGAAAATTTTATCCCGGTAGTCAACACACAACCTAGAACTTGTCGGTGTTGGCTGCCTTCTGACTCACTACATCATTCTTTAGTGGGGGGGGGGGGATTCATTTGATACTCATCATTTTTGGTACTCATCACACACACCCATACCCCCAGAATCAATTAACAATGCGTACTAAGGTATCACTGTATTGTCATCTCTCTCCTCTGAGAATATAGTCCTTGGCTGATTTTTAGAGAAACCCCCAAGCCTACAGTATTTGTTTAAGTTAAAAAAAAATTGCACTTTTTATGAATTGCTATGATGGGTGCATTTGGTTTTATGTTTGCTTTTATAATTATTCGTTATTTTATCGTTTTGTCTGATGATGTTTTAATTAAAAGTTGCGGTTTATTGCTATTTTGTGTTGGGTTTTAAACCATCACAGGCTGCTCTGCCAGGTGTGTGCGAGCTTAAATAATTCTTTTGATCATTTATTCCTGTTTTGTAAACTTTCCTATTTAGTTAGGAAGAGACTGGTCAGCCATTTGTCCAGAATGGGACAGGTTCTCCTGCTTGAGCGAAGGGTTGGACTAGAAGACCTCCATGGTTCCTTCCAGACCTATGGTTCTAGGTTCTATCGTTGAAATGTATTTCGAAAGCTTTAAAGTTTTAAACTTAAGCTGAAATTAAATATAGGTATCGAAGACATATGAGTGCCGTTGTATGTCTTCTGGCTTGTTTATTGCATTATTAAACTTTACTAAATAAATAAATAAATAATCCATAGGTATATGCATGTAAATCATGCATAATTTGCCCCTTAGTGGCTCTTGATAAATTAGCTCATATTTGGTCTTCGTTTTGAAAAAGAATTCTGTCAAAAAGCTTGCGATTGGATTTCTTAGCAAGTTTCACAACTCTGCAGGAGATGGGTGGCGGGTGGCAGGATGCGTTGCGTATTGATGTGAGGTCGTGTACTTTGGGGGCCGAATATAGTTTCCAGGTGGCGCTGTTGGCCATTTAACATGGTGCTCAGTACAAACCCTGGTTTATCTTCACGGGCACGTTTGAGAGGGAGACACGGGGTTTTCCTGGCAAGGATGATAGGGAGGTTTTTATGAATGAGTGCAATGAACTTCCACTTGGAACTTGGAAAGAAGCATGAAGGGAGGTGTGAGATTGTGATTGCAAAGGGGCTGTATTGTCAGAATCTGACCTATGAATCATTACCCAGCAAGTTTCCCGGGAAGGACGCAGGGCAGTCGATCTACGTCTCTCTAAAACAGGGCTGGAGAGCTATGGTCTTTTTATGACTTGTGGACTTCAACTCCCAGAATTCCTGAGCCAGCCAGAATGGCTGGCTCAGGAATTCTGGGAGTTGAAGTCCACAAGTCATAAAAAGGCCATAGTTCCCCATCTCTGACCTAAAGGGAGGCTCCTAAAGGTAGCCTGTATAGTTCTGCAGACAAAGGCACTGTAATTTAACACCAGCTGTCTGCAATTAAAGTAAGTTCGAATCTCGCCAGGCTCAAGGTTGACTCAGCCTTCCATCCTTTCTAAGGTAGGTAAATTGAGGACCCAGTTTGTGGGGGCAATAAGCTGACTTTGTATAAAATATACAAAAGTATGAAGGCTATTGCTTAACGCATTGTAAACCGCCCTGAGTCTCCGGAGAAGGGTGGCATATAAATCAAAAAAAAAAAAAAAGGGAATCAACATAAAATTGAAAGAATTCCTTTTTGTTGTTGCTTTTTCCCCTTCGCTCCTTTAACAGAAGAGCAAAAAATATTAATTTGTTAGTGACCAAGATTGCTGGCTACCCAGAATGACACACTCTACATGATCCATGTATATTTCAGCATCATTATTATTTCATAAATGCCATGTGCACAAAAAAATGTATCCTCAAAATTTATGGGAGCCTAAAATAATAACTTAATTGCCTTTATATATTATGAAGGCACTAATGTTGTTTTGTCCTCAGTGTAACTCTCCTCTATTGTGGTGTTTATTTAAGGGAAGATTTGTTACTTCTGAATGAGTTGGAAAGTTATGGGCAGCATGGAATCATCACACGTGGCAAGCAGGCAGCTACTCAGACTACAGAACAGGTTCAGAGACGAGGTCTCCAGTCCGTGATTCTCGAAGGAGCATCATTCCTGCCGTAGAAAATATCCCAAAGGTGCTTTTTCAGGAGGCAACTGGACTTCCTTGTTTTTCTTTTGAAGACATTTCGCTTCTCATCTAAGAAGCTTCTTCAGCTCTGACTGGATGGTGGGGAATGGAAGCTTCTTGGATGAAAAGTGAAACGTCTTCAAAAGAAAAAACAAGGAAGTCCAGTTGCCTCCTGAAAAAAACACCTTTGGGACAACCAGGACCTGGAGGACTGAGAATCTCTACAGAATCCTAGAAAATACTTACAAGAAGACTCTTACAATTGCTCTGTCCTTACTCTGTCCCACAAAATGAATGTAATGGTGTATTAGCTGAAGATAATTGCAAAGCATTAATTCTGCTACCCTCAGCATTGTAATTTTGATGATTTTATATAAAGTACTGCCACCTTGGATGCTGTTTACATTCTGTCCAGAGGAAGCTTTCAATATGATTTAGTATGTCGAAGAAAGCAGAAGGGGAAAATGTGGAAAGCACAATAAACTAAGCCAGTGTTTCTCAACCTTGGCAGCTTGAAGATGCTGGCTAGGGAATTCTGGGAGTTGAAGTCCACACACCTTCAAGGTTGAGAAACACTGAACGAAGCCAAACAAAGAATGAAAAATTCTTTTTAGTGTCCAGAATAATTTGGTACCATCAGCAAACTCCCAATTCTTCCTGGATCATTTGTTCATGGTCATTGGTCAAGTTAAATAGAAGAAAGAGAGAGAGAGAGAGAAGGGAGGGGGAAGAAGGAGAGGGGAGGTTGGAGAGTGGGAGAGGGAGAGAGAAGGAGAGAAAGATCAAGATAGAGCAATGTAAAATGATTGTTAGAATTGCTGAAGAGTCTTTGGTAAACACTGGAGATATGGGTTCATATCCCATTTCTGACACACCCCTTCTTTTAGAAGAGGTCAATAACCGATTCTCCAAAGCACCTGAAGGCAGGAGATGGAAACTAATCAAGGCGGGAACTAACCTAAAACTAAGGAGAAATTTAATGAAAGTGAGAACAATTAATCAGTGGAACAACTTGCCTCCAGAAGTTGTAGGTACCCCATCACTGGAGGCTTTTAAGAAGAGACTGGTCAGCCATTTGCCTGGAATTGTATAAGGTCTCCTGCTTGTGCAGGGGATTAGACTAGAAGACCTCCAAAGTCCCCTCCAACTCTGTTATTCTATTATTCTGTTAAACACTACCAGATCATACCTGCGCTTGATTTCCTTTTACAGCAGCCTTGGCGGTTCTTCAAATCTCACCAGGCTCCAGGTTGACTCCGTCCTTCTGAGGTTGGTAAAATGAGGACCCAGATTGTTGGGGGCAAGATGCTGACTCTGAAAACTGTTTAGAGAGGACTGCAAAGCATTGTGAAGCAGTACATAAGTCTAAATGCTATAGCTATAACATTTTCAACAATGCATCTGAAACAAGGATTTCTAACCTATCAGATTTGTATTCCTCCTGCTTTTTTCTTTGTTTTAAAAATGGGGTCATGTTGGCCCATTCAACAGGGTATGATTGGGTTTCAGTGGGAAACCTAGTGATTTGGAGAGTCTTCTTCTGTCCCCACCCTGCCAGAGGTATGTGGAGTGTGCTAGATGGCTGCCCCCCTGCTCTGGGATGTATTCCCCCAGAAGGGATGTTTCCCCTCCCTCTCACCTTGCATTTCTCAAGGCCCTACTTGATTTGAGGGGCCCAACTTGGCCATTTGTATCTGTTGTATTTTTAAGATATTAAGCTTTTCTTTCTGTTCTTGTCTTGCTTTATTGTTTGCTGCCCAGAATCTATCTTTCTTATTTATTTATCAAATATAGAAATCACCCATCTCCTTAACTGATGAGTGGCCAAAAAATACTTTAAGACAATCAGTAAAGTTATCAGCAAAGTCTAAAGGCTCATCCTCTGTCTGCATTATTTGCTTTAGCTCTCCAACTCCGCTCTTGAGAAGTTCAGGCATAGGGACAAATACCTATGGAGAACTTTTCCCACTGCTCAATAATCTTTTGATCTGCCTTTTGTTTCCTTTTGACTTCCTGCTCATCTAGCTTTCCAAAAGGACCCAGTGAGCCTTCTGTTTCGCTTGCTGCTGATGGCACTCTTAAGATAGGGCTACTCATTTTGCACCTGTATGTTCCTTTTTCTCCCCTTGGCTGGACAACACAACTGAGTTTTCTAAAGAAACCCTTCCTTTTTCCATTGCAACTGCATGGATTCATAGGCGTGCATAAGAGCACCAGTGTGCCTACCGTTCCTGTCCTAATGCTTTTTCTATTTGTACCTATTTTATGTATCCAATCCATGCTTATACTTATTACCAAATATGTTATTGACAAATAAAAAATAAATAAATAAAAAATAAAATAGTGGTGGACCCTTGGACTTTGATGACTTCTTCTTTGGTTGCCTCCCAATTTCAGTAATCTCATCTTGAAAAGAGCAGATCTCTCTGAAAGGGTGTTTAGAAGGATAGTCATCATCCCAGGGCCGTCACTTCATAACAACTATGCATTCTTGCTCTCCCTCTCTCTCCTCCCTCTCCCTCCCCCTCTTTCTCCCTCCCTTCTCTTTCCCTTCCTCTCCCTCTCCCCCCCCCCCCCAGGCTCTTATTACACTCCTGGTTATCATTTCATCAAATTCTGTTTTTCACAACTTCTTCAAATCATCTATGATGATGATGATGATGATATATTTTCTTATTCTGACACAACAATTAACCAGTGGAACAGCTTGCCTCCAGAAGTTGTGGGTGCTTCATCACTAGAGGTTTTTAAGAAGAGACTGGACAGCCCTTTGTCTGAAATGGTATAGATTCTCCTGCTTGATCTCAAAGACCTCCAGGGTCAGTTCCAACTCTGTTATTCCATAAAGTCAGTACATAAGAGAGCCCGAAACCTTTGCTGTTCTTCTACCTTTCTTTATTCCTTTGAGTCATCCTGGATGCTTTGGCATTAATTCCCAAAGGGGGAAAAACTTCCTATCCTGATCTTGCAAAATACTTAATCTCGCACAAGTGCTTAATTCATCTGCCCACCTATTTTCTTACTATTGTGAAACTTGGTCTCCAGGGCTGAGATGTTTTGTCAGTGGGTCTCCCCATCTGCTGAAGATCTTGGAATACTAAGCGGATGCAGGCTGGTTGTGAATCACGAGCACAATGAGGCAAATGCAGTTTTAAGCTACATCAACAGAAGTACAATTTCCAAATCATGGGAAGTAATCATTCCATCACAGCCTGCTTTGATCAAAGCCTACTTTAAATACTCTCTCAAATTCTGATCACCACATTTCAAGAAGGATCCAGAGTAAGTGGATCCAGAGGAGTAGAAATTAGGTCCTGTGAAAAGAGAGGGAAGGAATTGAGTATATTTAGTTTAAGACGAGTAGGGAAATGCTGCATGTTAAGATGCTTCCAACAAAAATGGAACTGGAGGGCTTTTGGGTCGCTTACACAAGCATTTTGTGCCACAAGCACAAGGCTCATTGCTTAGGAGAAGTACTTCTAAGGAGGCATTCTAACTGCTCCATACTAGGACCTTCTTTGGGAAAAAACATTACAAAGCAAGATTGATTGATTTATTTTATGAGATGACTGTCTGTGCTGACTTCTAAGAGCCGGTAGCTGAGCTTTGTATAGTCCAGTGTTTCACAACCTCAGCAACTTTAAGATGGGTGGACTTCAACTCCCAGAATCCCCATCTAGCATGCTGGCTGGGGAATTCTGGGAGTTGTGGTCCAACCATCTTAAAAGTTGCTGATATTGAGAAACACCGATAGAGTCTGTTGAACTTCATTTTCCAAACCACACACCCTTCCTGCCAAGCTACAAAGCCAGTCATTTAGCTGTGTTACCTGAGATTTTGTGCTAGCATGTTGAAGACTTCATTCTGAAAGCCAGTTGTTCTACAAGTTGTTTTGCCTTTAGTAAGCAGGATGGAACCGAGGAGTCAAAGGAACAAAAAGTTAAAATACCTACTTTCTCAGGTGATAGGATAATGGAAAACCTCAAGCAATGTTACCTTTTTGTCAACAATTATCAATGTGTCATCTTGTCATTGTTTTTTTTCTCCCGTTAAAGATCCAAATGTGGACGTCATCTATATTTGCCCCTTAGAATTAAGTGAAGAATTGCTGCGCTACTACAATAAACTCCTGGGTCTGCAGCCAGCCGTTCGGTCTGGGAACCCCGAGGACATTGGTGACCTACAGGACAGGTTCAAAATCCTCACCCCTGAAGCCATCAACAGTTTTCCTGTGAGTTTGTATCTTCTAATTACTATAGCTGGGGGGAATGCCGTAAAATTAAATTGGAAATTTTATAACTTGCAACGCTCTGGTACCCATCAGTGAAATATTATTGCAAGTGTTAAGAGCTGCACAGATTAAGTGACTAGTTAAAAGAGTGTTAGAAATAAAAGTCCAGTTGAGTTTTTCAGGCTGAAAGCTGAGCTCAGCTAGGCCTTCACTGCTGATTTCTGCCCAATGCCTGGCCCCTTTTAAGATGATGAACTTCAGAGGTTGACCACATTATGGAAAGCAAATTGCACAAAATACTGCTCACATATCCCGTGGCTGAAGTGTGCAGATAGTTCTTATTTTCTATTATATATTCTTTTATACATATACACACACACACACACAATTATATATGTGTGGGGTGTGTCTCTCTCTGTGTGTGTGTACTGTATGTGTATATACACACATTATATATGTGTGTATATGTTGTGGTCCGCCAGCAGCCTGCAGACCTGGCAGCGGAGTCGGACAGTGAGGAGGCTGGGGAGGACCATGGGCCAGTCCTGGAGTCTGGGGAAGGCCCGGACGAGGGCTCTGCATCAGAGGCAGAGATGGGGCCAAGGCCATCTAGGAGTGATGCATGAACTCTGGAGCCTCTAGAGGTGGACAGCAGAGAGGCAGAGGAACAGGAGGAGCCTGTTCCTAGTGCACGCATGGCATGCAAAGAGCTGCCAGAAGGCAAGAGCAGCTGAAGCAAAAAGGACAACTCGGGAGTAAGGCCAGGAGATGATTGGCCACTCCCATAAGGCTTAAAAGAGCAGCAACGAGCCGTTGGGTTCTTTGTAGAAAAGCAACATTGATTCCAGTGCTTCTTGTCAGTGTCTCTTGAACTTTGTGGGGATTTTGCCAAGAAAAGCCTTTGACAAGTTGCCAAAGACATCAAAGGTTGGTGATGAGGCCGGAGGACTGGTTATGAAGAATTTGTTTTGGACTAAGCTGAGAATGAATTCATTCTCAGCTGTTTTAATAAAATAAGTTGTTCAGGACTGAATTGTTTGGTAATCACTACTTGGGCCTTGGTCACAACAGTATATGTGTGTGTTTAGATAAAAATATTCTATATTATATTTTCTATTATATATTGCCTACCCTCAGGTACAAATTGTTGGATCTGATAGTAGGACAAGACGCAGTGGATGGAAGCTTGTTAAAGAAAGATCCAACCTGAAACTAAATTCAGAAATTTCCTGAATTAATCAGTAGAAAGGCTTGCCTCCAGAAGTTGTGGGTGCTCCAACATTGGAGATTTTCAAAAATAGACTGGACAACCGTTTGTCTGGAAAGGAATAAGGTCTCCTGCTTGGGCAAGGTTTGGACTAGAAGACCTCCAAATCACTTCCAGCCCTAAGATTCAATAAGACATTATTTATTTATTCAGCATATGATGAGAACATGCCAGAAGAGAAGTAAACATATATACACAATCCACACGTAATTATAGATAAACATTCTATGGGTGTATCGGCAGTGGCCTCAAAACTGGATGCCCAGTTCAGCTGTCCAGACAGCCACCTCTGGCGTTGCTTCATGCAGATCTTCTAGGGAACCAGAGAACGCACACTGTCGTGGCCAGTCTTGCACAATGTGTTTAATAGTTGTATATCAGCATCACAGTCGCAACAAGGGGAATCTTTCCATCCCCATTGATACAGGTCAGAGGCACGTCTTCCACAGTGGTGGGTTTCAAAATTTTTTACTACCAGTTCTATGGGTGTGGCTTGGTGGGTGTGGCTTGGTGGGCGTGGCAGGGGAAGGATACTGTAAAATCTCCATTCCGTCCCCAATCCAGAGGAAGGTTACTGCAAAATCCCCATTTCCTCCCAATCAGCTGGGACTTGGGAGGCAGATGGGGGCGGGACCAGTCAGAATTTTTACTACCAGTTCTCCGAACTACTCAAAATTTCCACTACCGGTTCTCCAGAACTGGTCAGAACCTGCTAGAACTCACCTCTGGTCTTCCAGTACCACACCTAATTCTGTTCAATTTTGGCCAGACAGAGCAAGGCAGGTCAAAACTAGGTGGTTAGGCAGAGATTTCACTAATGGTCAGGCCACAAGGAGGCACCCTGGACCCTTCATCTCTCCGGGCCTTCTCAGGGTTTAAACCAGTGGTGGGATTCAAGTAATTTAACAACCAGTTCTCTGCCCTAATGATTTCTTCCAACAACCAGTTTGCCAAACTGCTCAGAAAGTTAACAACCGGTTCTCCCGAAGTGGTGCGAACTGGCTGAATCCTACCACTGGTTTAAACTGGGTAGGTGCTAAGTGAATAGCTCTTTTCCATGCTGGCCTATGGGATTTCAGCCTTGTGAAGGACTGTCTACAGCACGGGTGTCAAACTCGCCGTGTCACATTGCCATCACATGATGCTTTGCAATGTCTTTCCCTTTCATGGAGCTGGTGTGGGCGTGGCCTGCGTGTGACACATCCAGCCTGCAGGCCGCCAGTTTGACGCCCCTGGTCTACAGTATAAGACCTGTAAAAACAACATAAGTTCAGAATTTTTTCTGTGTTTTATGCTCCTTTACCCTCTCTCATTTTTATTATTGTAGCAAAATTATTGTCAGGTTTCAATGCTGTCTCAAAATAAATGTACTTCCAAACTGCCAATCTTTAAGGAAATTTTCTCTTTATTCGAGCACAGCAACCTGATCCTGACTCTTCGCGGTCAATACTGACCTTTGCCCCCCAATCCCCCCCTTTCCGATCCCCAATTCTCTGCTTCTCATTGGCTATCTTCCAAGTCACTCTCCTGATTCCTTTTCCGTCAGTTCACAGGAATGTTTCCCCACTTCTCATCTCCGAGGAGACAGAATCTTCGAAGGGATTTAGCAGGCAAAAGTTCAGGCTTCATCCTCCCTTTTCTATGTCAGTGCTGAGACGCTGACACCAATTTATGACTTTCCACGCCGTGCTCTTGAATTACTTTCTGTTTTTAATTGAGGGGTGCTGGATTAGTCGTAGTTTTGAACCGTCTAGACAGATTTGATTCCCCAGCCTATCAGTCCCCATCTCACAGGCTGGTTGTTGTGGAAAGAATAGAAGGAAGGAGTATTAGACACAGTCGCTCCCTTGAGCTATTTATAAAAATCAGTAAGGTGAGATAAAAATAAAAAGTAATATATCCGCTCTAAAGGAAGGGTTCTCTGGTCCCCTAGATTTTTTTGATCCCGCTGCAATGCAATAAATGGGGGTCCTGGGCAAATCCCATAAACTCTGTTGAAGTTGGGGGTCTTGCCTGTATCCCAAGGGTTGCTTATTCATTTCTGTGCATGAAATATAAATCCTTTTCACTGGAAGAAGATTTCTGGGTCATTATTAAAACTATAAAATTATGATGCTGTTCTCTACAAGAACTCTGTTTGTGTTGTGCTATCACAACAGGCATATCTGCCAGCTCTTAAATTTTGTGCTGTTACAAGCTTGTTTGTATAGTTTAGCCGATTCATTGTTTTTATACAGACATTGTTAAATATATGACTTGTGATACAAGCCTCTTTTTGGCCAGAAGAAAAATTGTGGCTCAGAACATCTGGATTGCTGAATACAGTTTATTAGCTTTGTGTTGCCCATTTGTGTTGTCTGTTATATAAGCAGTAAGTTTGTTACTGACCATTAGAAATGAAAATAAATGAAAAAAAAAGAAGAAGAAGAAATTAGAAGACTTTTCATTCTGCTTCTCTAATGTCTTTGTGATCTGTAACTCCATTAAATATTCCTTCCATATCAATGTCATTAATGAAAATGTTGAAAGGGTTGAATCTTACAAAATCACATTTAATACATCACCACTTTGATGAGAAACTGTTGACAAACATTGTGATTTGAAGCCAACTCTGTATCCATTTGTCATGTCATCTGGTACATGCTTAACTAGTTTGCTAATCATAATGTCACAAGTTGCTTTATTTTTAAAATGTTTTTTGCAAATGAAATATTGTACGTATATATAATTCCCCAACCTAAATTTCTTAATTTTGTTAAATAAATTTATTTTCATCTGTTAAAAAAAAAATGAAAATAAACATAGGCCAGGAGGCACGTGTGCGTGGGGCATTTTCAATAACTTGGGTGAGCAGACAATGAATTCTTTATCAAAGAAAGCTAACCCCTGGAATTAAAGTTAGAACTGCAAATGTGATGAGAAACGGGCATTAATAGTCATGTACAGTTAGTCCTCAACTTACAACAGTTCATTTAGTGACCATTCAAAGTTACGATGGCACTGAAAAAAGTGACTTATGATCATTTTTATACTTATGATTGCTTGGTCACATGATCAGAATTCATATGCTTGGCAACGGACTCGCATGTATGACCGCCGCAGTGTCCCGGGGTCATGTGATCCCCGCTTGGGTGAACTTCTGAGAAGCAAAGTCAATGGGGAAGCCAGATTCACTTAACCACCATGTTGCTAACTTAACATCTGCAGTGATTCACTTAACAACTGTGGCAAGAAAGGACGTAAAACGTGGCAAAACTCACTTAACAAACATCTCACTTAGCAACATTGTGGTCGTAAGTTGAGGACTACCTGTATGCAAACATAACATCAGAGCTCGGTCAGTATAAAATGCAACATGAGAGGATTGCAAACAAAATAAGCTCAGATTTCTTGGAGGACATCTCTGGGTCTGTATTCATTCATTCATTTATGATTTATTTGTTAAATTTATTTGCTACCTATCTCGCTCTGGGGCTACTTTAGGCGGAGAGGGCCTGAGCTTCCTTGGTCATTCTTTGGCACTCTTTGGGGACTTTCAGAAGCAGGAGGATGAGATGACATAAGAGGGTGTCTGTATCTCTGAAAAAGCATCAGGGCTCTGGAGTTTTAGATCCCATGCAGATATTTAGATTTTAGCATATGATGGTGTTAAGCTTTTTCTAATCTATCACTATAATTAAAGGGGGCGGATTTATAGTGGCTTTACATGCAATGCAATTTAATACAATACAACAACACAACACAATACAAGTCTTTAGAAGAATGTGCTCTAAATATTACCAGTTGGTTAGGTACACAGCTGGTCTTACTTGTTTATGCTGTTGCCAGATCCCTGCACAGGTTCATGCTTTTATCCATTTCTACGTATTTTTCGTTTATTCCTCTCCTATTTTAGGCACGCTTTATAGCAGGCCATTTTACAGATTATAAAGACAAAATAGGCTTGCTACTGAGAGTATCATTAAGAGAGAGTTTCAGGCAATCACAGATCCCAGATGAATATTCCACCACAATTTATGTTTGCGAACAACCAGTTTTCTGATATACGGTCTATATGTTGTGGAGATGCACCGAAAATAGAATTTGTGACACATTCCAAACTTTTGTCTTCTAATCTTTTAAACAAACCTTTTTGACCTGAATGACTGTTGTAGGAAAGGTTTGTAGCTAATGAAACTGTTTATCCTCTGGAAAAGAATATGGCACGTAAAAGGTGTTTTGTAAATGAAATCATTTGCTGAAAGAGCCGTTTAAAATACTGATCTTGGTGGGCTGAAATACAAACTCGGATGGCTTGGTGTGCATTCTTCATTTTTTTTTTTTTTTTTGGTATTGATTTTTTCCCCCTGACATGGTAGAATCAAACGGTGCCAGAAGTGTTGAGATGAATCACTGTTATCCGAGGGCTGCAAGCTTCTCTTCCGAGTGACAGAAGGAGAATTCCGCATGGATCAAATAAATACAGATGTGTAGTAATTAGTTTTATTCCCAGCGAGCCCATTTCCGACACACTAAAGATGTGAGTGATTATGGAACCTCACCCCAACAGCTTTTATCAATTTAAACTGCTACGCTACAGGATAGGTCATAACCCAGCCTGCTATTAATAATGTATTTATTGCACTCAACATTATAAATTAGCTCGGTGGAAGGAAGAGAAAGCGCACTTCTTAACGAGACTAATGTCTTCCTCCTCCAGAACCGCCCCATGTCCCTGGCCTCCTTCTTGAAATACAGCCCTAAGATCCTTAAAAGGGTCAGAAACCTGGTCCAAGGCAAGGAAGCCTATATCGTGGGAGGCCTTCTGAACCAAGATGACCTGGAAGTGGCCGATGTGCTAGACTTGCCCATTCTCGGTTCTGATCCAGAAGTGGCTCATCTTTACAGCACCAAGTCCGGAAACAAAAGAGTCTTTGATGCTGCAGGTGTTCCGGTGCCTCCCGGGCAATATGACATCTATAGCAGGCAGCAGGTAAGATTGGGCAGGTCAGGAAATCTGAGCTGAGACTATTGGGAGGCGCCATTTCTTTCCCTTCCATTCTTACTTGGATAGAGCTCAACTTCTGCTGCCAAAGTATCAGAGGACTGAGGTCCATAATTGACTCAGCCCCGGAACTCTGTTCCTGAATGGTCAGTAAGGGAGTGTTATGGTATATGGCAATGACCTTGGGAGAGAGACATATGCTGCCTAGGGCAGGGGTCGGCAACCTTAAACACTCAAAGAGCCACAAAGGTCCTAACTGGAAGCCCCCTGTTTAATTCTGGAGCCAGCCCAAAGTCCGGTTCCCCCACCACAGAGTCTCCTCCTAGTGAGGTGTCATTTTTTCCTCTACAGGTCCTAACCAAAAGCCCTATCAATTGTGGAGCCAACCAGCGACAGGGAGCCGCAGCAGAGGGATGAAAGAGCCACATGTGGCTCCAGAGCCACGGGTTGCTGACCCCTGGCCTAGGGGAACAATCAGATAAGAGAAGATAGAGCCCTCAGCTGTATAATGGGCAGAGAAAAAGGTTCAGAAGGGACCCTCCCTAGTTTTGGGGCTGTCAAGGAGAAGATTTGTACTTTCAGACTTGCACAATTGTGCAAGATCCAATCTGGGTCGGTCACCGGGACCAGAGGTTTAGTCTTCCAAACTTTCAGACTCATGCTGGAGCCCATCCTCAGAGAATGAATGTGACCCAGATTGGATCCTGCAACATTATCCAGGGACACCTACATTTGCCTTCATTCGTTGCCCAATTCCATTAATGTAGCCTTACAATAAAGAAGAATTAGTTTATCTGGCCGTGTTTCCTTTCTAGTCTGCTCGGGAAGGCTGTCGTCAGTCTTGAAAGTCGGAAAGTACAAACCTTCCACTGTCTCTTTTACAGCCCAAGAATTTCGGGAGGGTCCCTTCTTGACCCTCTTTCTCCACCCATTGTGCAGTGCAGGCTATGCCTTCACTTATCTGACCGTTCCCAAGGCAGCATCTCCCCTCACCCCGGTCTCCCAAAGTCATTCCCACATACCATTACAGGAAGCTATGGGTTCCTTTGCCAGAGGGTTGAAGTGCAAACCTTTGTTCAACCATATTTTTTTATTCAAGGCATTGGTGTAATGCCCAGGTGCTCTTTCCTTGATTTCCTTGATTCCTTGATTTGGGCAACAAGGATTCTGCAGTGCAGAGCACCAACCTCAAGCATCTTTCCACTAAGAGAGCCTACTTGGTTCCATGCAAAGTACAGAGATAATCTCTGAAAATAAAAATGCCAGCAGACTGCAGCCCTGGATATAGTTTGCCTCCTTCTGATGATGGGCACTCTTGATTTGCTGCATTCACCATTGCCGTGGTTTTATGAGAGGGCCAACAAAATCTTCTCCAAGCTCCATCTGAGGGCCCCATTTTGAGACCTTACAACAGTGCTTCTCAACATTGGCAGCTTTAAAAGAGTGGGCTTCAATTCCCAGAATTCCCCAGGCAGCCATGCTAGCTGGAGATTTCTGGGAGTTGAAGTCCATCCATCTTTAAAATTCTCACAGTTTGCTTGGAAGTAAGTTTAGTTGAAGTTAATGGTATATTTTTCTCCAAGTAACTGCAATAACAATTGCTCATTGTTAATAATAAGCTTAATAAGGATCTCAACAATAATCCACAATACATTTTTTTCATAATAAAGTTCCCAAACAGTGGAGTTGAATTATCCTGCAAATACATCTGCATACAGGAACTCATTTACATAATTATTGAAGCAATGTGCCAATTTTACAGCTACCTAAATTGTTAAGGCTTTTTGTCCCTCAATATACTTCTCAGTTTTATAGGAGACCATTTGAGACTGTGAAGACCAATCTAGGACTGCAGCTTATTCTTCATAGAGAGTGTATGTTTTGAATTAGATTCTGGAGGAGGAAATGGAAGGCATTTCCAGTTCTAAATTGACCCAAGTTTAGGAACAATATGTACAATCTTATACATGGAGATGGAATGGAGTGCTGTGGAATATAGGTTTTGTCAATGAAATCAAAACTAAAAATAGTTCATGTACCTGTCAGCCCTGCCTTAACTTGAATCTTTAGGCAAGTACGATCCTTGATTTCATTTGTTGATAAAGGTATAGTTTACTAAAGGTCAAGTGGATTAAAGGTAAAGTTCTCCTCACACATATGTGCTAGTCATTCCCAACTCTAGGGGGCGGTGCTCATCTCCGTTTCAATGCCGAAGAGCCAGCGCTGTCCAAAGACGTCTTGGTGGTCATGTGGCCGGCATGACTCAACACCAAAGGCGCATGGAACGCTGTTACCTCCCTACCATAGGTGGTCCCTATGTTTCCACTTGCACTTTTTACATGCCTTCGAACTGCTAGGTTGGCAGAAGTTGGGACAAGTAACAGGAGCTCACCTCGTTACGCGGCACTAGGGATTCGAATCACTGAACTGCCAACCTTTCAATGGACAAGCTCATCGTCTTAGCCACTGAGCCACCGCGTAAGGAAAGCCAGAACTGAGGTTCACGTGCCAAATCCTTAGGTATAACTTTTTCTCTCCCAGACACTTCCCCTTGCTGGTTCTCCCCCCACATATCGCCAATCAGTTTTAAAAGACATGGTTTTGAAACAGTCACTGGTGCAGCTGCAGTCTTCTCCCAGAGAAACGACCTTGAGAACTCATCTCGGAGAGGCCTGCTTCTTTGCATCATTCACTTTCCCCCAAGCATTCCCCTTTCCTTCCACCCTCTCCACAGGTCCATGGCAGATTGGCATTGAACAATTGCAAAATGCAGGCATGACGTGGACGTTCTGACGGTTTCCTTTTGACCATATAAAAATTAAGAGTCTTCTACAGCATCAGACAGAATTGCTAAAGAATTACAAGCAAGCAAGATATCAACGTGGTGTTGTCGGTGGACTCTGAGCATGGTGGATTTCATGCAAATGATTCATTATCAAACTAGGTAACATCATAAATGCTGCAAGAAAACCACCAAACTCCAGAGAGCATGAAGGACCCCCCCTCAATTCAACCCTGAGCTATACATGTTATTTTCTATCGATATAAGTGTAGCGTGTCATCAAATGACTCATTGCAGTTGAATCCTATAGAGCCTATGTAATCCTATGTAGTCCTTGCTCAGCACTCAGCCCATCCGTGTTCTAGGTACGTTTCCAGCTTCTACTGATGTCACGCAAAAAACATTGGCTCCCAAAGTTACAGCAGTTATGCGTGGAAAAAGATGGATGTCTGGAGGACAGAAGATTTGGGGTATACAGCTCTATGCATATTGCTTCCATTGGGGCCAGATCCTATCTGTGGGAGCCAAACTGGATTCTCTCCTGCAGACATTCAGGCTCAGTGTACAGGTGCTTGCTGGGAAGCCTGCATCATTAGAACATCATTGGGCACTTCTCCAGGGTGAGCTTTCCAGAACGAAAACACCTGAATGGGTCTCCTTCCTAACTCAAAACATTGCTTTTTAATGTGCGGTTCTTACTAGTTTTCAAGGACTGAAGCATTCTGGAGCACCAGTAGCAATTATGAACAATTAGGTTAAAACTTATTTATATCATTCACTTTTCCAGTTTTCAATGAATGATGTTTTTAGAAAAAAATCCTCTACCTGCTTGTGTTCTAGGAAAACCTAAAGATGTTAGAAGTTGATGCAATGGTCTGAAAAAAGTCTCAAAAAGCCAATCCATGGCTGTATTGGAAGGCTCCCTGGGCTGTGTGGCTTCTCACCCATCCTTGCTTTGTAATGAGTGGGCATCTCCCATACTTTAGAAGACTGCTCTTTACTCAGTACCAGAGAAAATCACTACACTGGCAGCTGATTATTTCATGAGGTCAGATATCCTTGGCTGATCTATGAGTTTCCAGAGTATTTTCCCTATAATGAGCATAGGCATTTTTGCAGGTTTAAGGACTATAACTTCACCTATCATTAGGAGCCTGGTGGCGCAGTGGACTAAGTGCTGTTAAAGTAGCACTTAGCTGCCAGCTGCCTGCAATTACTGCAAGTTCAAATCTCACCAGGCTCAAGGTTGACTCAGCCTTCCATCCTTTCGAAGTAGGTAAAATGAGGACCCGGATTGTGGGGGCAATAAACTGACTTTGTATTAAAAAAAAGAACACCGCTTAGGGGGCCCCTGAAAGCCCTACTAAGCAGGTATATACAAGAGTATGAAGGCTATTGCTTAACACATTGTAAGCCACCCTGAGTCTCTGGAGAAGGGCGGCATATAAATTGAACCAAAAATAAATAAATAAATAAATAAATAAATAAATAAATAAATAAATAAATACCAACCATCCCGAGACCTCCCCAAGAAGACAGCTCTTTGATTTGTAAGGATATTACCGAAAGAATGAGGATTTTCAGAGAAGCAGAAAATCTTCCTACCTTCCCTCCCTCCCTTTTCCTTCCTTCCTTCCTTCCTTCCTTCCTTCCTTCCTTCTTCCTTTCTTCCTCCTTCCCTCCCTCCTTCCCTCCCTTGCACTCACTCACTCACTGAAATCAATAAATAAACATTGCCAAAATTCAGCCATTTTGCTTGAAAATCTAGTGTCCCAGTCTGGGGGTGCTAAGTGTGAAACTGGGGCCACAGGCTGTGAGCCTCTCATTAGATTAAAAAGTAGATAATGCAGGCAGGTCAACTTATACCCTGAACTATTAATCATAGTTATATAAAAATAATATACTACAGTGTGATGTGCCCAACATGTTGACCACAACGTTATTGTCATTGGTTTGAACTGTACCCTGAAATTCTACTTTTGCGTCTATTTGTCTCACGTTATTTTCATTTCCTGCTGTAAGCTCCTTATGAAATACTGGCGAGAGGTGTTAAATAATCAAAGGAAGGTGGCAATAATTTAAGGCATAGTTCAATTTTCACTTAAAGATAGCTCATAATTCTTTCCATTGGTGCAATCTTTACAATTCTATTGATCCATTTCATTTCTGTAGGGGTCGTCAAGAGAAAACCCATTTATTGGACTTTCAGAAGGAGCAAATATTGAGACCCGGAGCAAATAAATAATAATTCTATGTGGATTGTTCAAATAATAAAAGATTCCTTAAATTCCAGTATATGAGCCACTGTAACAAATTCCTCCCAAGTCAGTCTCTTTCCAAAGTTTATACTTTCCATCTCCTTAACAAGGACTATTTTTCTATCTAGTAAAAAAATGGATAGCGGTATATTTCAAATAGTCAATATTATTTCACTATTTGAAATTACTGTTTGAAAAGTACTGTTTCAATATTTGAAATAATACATTTCAAATGGTTTTTTTTATAATATGTCACCATATTATAAAAAAAAGATGTGGAGACTCTAGAAAGAGTGCAGAAAAGAGCAACAAAGATGACTAGGGGGCTGGAGGCTAAAACATACGATGAACAGTTGCAGGAATTGGGTATGGCCAGTCTAGAGAAAAGAAGAATTAGGGGTGACAGGATAGTTGGGTTCCAATATTTGAGGGGCTGCCACAAATAAGAGGGGGGGTCAACCTATTCTCCAAAGCACCTGAAGGCAGGACAAGAAACAATGGATGGAAACTAATCAAGGAAAGAAGCAACCTAGAATTAAGGAGAAATTTCCTAACTGTGAGAACAAGTGGAACGGCTTGCCTTCAGAAGTGAGTGCTTCATCACTTCATCTCTTTTAAGAAGAGACTAGACAGCCACTTGTCTGGAATAGTATAAGGTCTCCTGCTTAAGCAGGGGGTTGGACTAGAAGATTTCCAAGGTCCCTCCAAACTCTGTTATTCTGTTCTGGTCCTAATCATACAGTACCTAGTGCTCTTATGTTCCTTCTCTCTTGGTTTTAACATCTGGACCGAGGTTTGGAATAAGGTTTTAACATCTGGACCGAGTTACAGAACGAGAAGGACTAAAATGGAAAATAAAACCTTCACATTTTTCTCCTCCAGATGATCGAGGCCCTCAGTCAGCTGATTATAGACAACCCAGAAGTGCAACGTTGGGTGTTCAAGATGGATAATGAATTTGGGGGAAATGGGACTGCATTTTGTGACATCGCTAAGCATCTCAAGTGCTACGCTTGGATTCTAAAGGAGCATCATCGATATGGACCAGAGATGTGGAATAAGAGATGGGCTCATGTAAGTCACTTTGGATTGCCTAAATTTTGAGCAACTGATCTCAAAAAGCAAAGCCTAAAAGGGAAAGTCCAGGTGATTCTTCTCCTTCCAGGCTGTTGGTTCTGGATCAGTCACCATTAGAACCTCTTCTAATTATAGCAGATATTAGTTTGATAAATATAATAATTTATCAGGAATTCAGTGGTAACTATTTTCAAACAGTGCTTTGATTAAGGACAAATCAGGTTGATAGGTTGACCTCATGTTCTGTCATCTTAACCAATATTAATAATATATAAACCATAGTGACATAATATTTTGTGGAATAAGAATTCATGCTTGTATACTGAAGTTCTTGCAAGCGTCTACTAAAATAAATTTGTTAGTCTATATAGACTATGCCGTATTTTTAAATCTTTGGGCAGAAAAGAAAAAAAGTGTCAGCACTTCAAGCTGCATTTACTCTAGTGCTGACATAAGAAGGAGAAGCAGAGGCATCTGGAAAGGGACGTTTGACTTTTCACCTACTTATTTTCCCTGGAGATAATATCCCCTAGGAGATGGGATGGGAGGGGGGAAATTCCTTTGAGCTGGAGCAGTAGATTAGGGGTAGAGTGACTTGGAAGATTGCCAATGAGTGCAGGGGAGTGGGGAAGGGAAAGGGAGGGTTTGGGGTCTGGAAGTCAGTGTTGGCTGCGATGCAGTCGGAGTTAGAATGTCGTGCTAAATAAATGGGAGTTTTCTTCAAAGACTTTGTTTGAAATGCAATTTATTTGAGACGACCTCGAAACCTGACAAAAAGATTTATGGAAACACAATAGAACTTCATGCAACGTATTAAAACAATGCACTGTTTACTCCCTGAATACTTATCTGAACTTCTGTGTCTTAATAGAAGTATCCTCTTATTTACCCATCATGCATTTTATCCCAGTCATGAATCCCAGTGCTCAACTCCTACTGCAGATGCTTTTTCCAAAAGGCAGCTGCACTTTCTTGGGGTTTTTTCCTTCGAAAACTTTTTCTGGCTCAGTTCCAGCTGAAGACAACCATGACAACTCCTGGTGTATTTCATCCTTCTCTTTCTCTAGTCTAGAGGTAGTCCTCAGGTTATGACCCTCAGTTTGGGGCCAGAATTTCCATCGCTAAGTGAAGCAGTTGCTAAACAAAACATCACATGATCGCCACAGTTCCAGCAGTCCCCATTGCAGTGGTTAGGCCAGGATCTCGTGTTTCTCTGCCCTGCACAAACTGCCTCTGCTTCAACTCCTCCCTCCATACCTATTCTCCCCCACTCCCAGCTCGCATTGGAAGCTCTTGACGCTTTGCGATGCCTTGCAGGAGGAAAGCTGGCTAAGCAAGCAGACGAAGCACTGGGCTCCCGTCCCTCCCTCTCTGAAGCCCACAGGCTGGTTCTCCAGACAAGCTTCTAAGACGAGCTAAAGAGTGCCCACTGTGCCTTTATCCCTCTGCACCCTTCAGTTCTGCCACCACCACAAACCTTGATTCTCACACAGCTGCCACCTTCACCCAAGGAGCCGCCACTGCTCTCCATCCCACCCCACCATGCTGTCCACAGTCTGTGGGCTATCGCTCCTCGTGCCAGTAATGAAAGACGGGGGTCTTTCACCCACACCACCACCCCGCCTCCTTCCCCAGCTCCATCCCGCTGCCTCTCCCCTGGCTGGGCCTGGCAAGCTCCCTGAATCAGATGAAGCTCCATCACCCTGAAATGCTGGCCAGACATATCTCGGGTTGCACCCTCAGCCAGCATTTGGATCCTGGGCTAGTAGCGGGACGAAGAAGACAACAAAGGTGATATCTGGTGGCAGTTGGGTCAATGGGCAGGTGGTGAAGTCCAGGCTGGACAGAAAATGGGCAGATGGCAGGGGGATAGGTAGGCGTGGAAGGTTAAAACAGACAGGAGAACATGACTGGGGGAGGCTGTGATCAGTTAATCAATTCAGATTGGTCACCAAATGCCCAAATTTTGATCACATGACTGCAGGCTTCTTCCACAGCCAGAACTTTGAGAGCTGATTGTAACTACCATTTGTTCAGCACCTTCTTAACTTCAAACAGTCACTGAACAAATGGTTGTAACCCGAAGACTTCCTCTATTGTTATTGCTCTACTCTGAAGGTCTCAGTAGTTTCATTTGCTTACTTATTGCCTCTTGTGCAGGCCGTGATTTTGGCCATTCTGAACTTCCAGAAACTAATCAGAGGTTGAGTATAGCCCACCCTAGACCCTCTTTTATGTCCCAGGTACTAGCCCGAATTGAACCAAAGGAATCCGACAGAAGAACATAATTAAATTGGGGTCATTCTAATGCAGCTTTTAGTGCAGTGCATGAGAGTGCTAAAAACGATCAGCCACAAATTGGAAAAACAAACAAACAAACCATATCATAAAACTGTTATGGAATAGAAATGAATGGTGGAAAAATAAATTGCAGAAAATGAATTTCACTGCTTGGATCCGTTGGTCTCTAAGTTGAGGTTCTTGGTGGATCTCTGTGAACTGACAATGGAAACAACACATCCAGGTGCAGAATTAAAGTGAGATTTGGCAACCTGAGCTTCCAAACTCATAAAACATTGGGTGATGCTGCCCACATTTTGCTAATGTCTTTTTTTCTGCTGTTGGGATGTTGAGGTTGAAAGATTCAAAATATAGAACATATTATAGTCCGGGAAAGTAATGGGGGGGAAAAATCTGCAAATAAATTTCCATCCAGAGGATTCGCAGATTTCAAGAGTTTAAGCCACTAGGGTTTGATGTCAATAATAATTCTGTGCTGAGATTAATAAAGCTGGAACTTTATGTATCTATCCTTGCAATAAATACATACAGTAGAAAACAGCAAACCAATCTCAAGGACAATTGTAGAAATAAAATATCTGCATTAACAAAGTTAAGGTACATTTTCTTTTTTTAATACAGGTGGCCAAGTTGGAAAATGTTAATAAGATAGTCCTCACTTAACCACCATAATAATGTGATCATTAAGTGAGATATCATGTCACTGTGATGGGCTTTCAACCTCACTTCCACTGGTGTTATTAAGAAAATCACCCACATTTGTTAAATGAGACATCATAAACTTGCTATAGAGTAGTATACAGGTAGTCCTCAACTTGCGACCACAATTGAGCCCAAAATTTCTGCTGCTAAGTGAGACATTGCTAAGTGCGTTTTGCTCCATTTTACAACTTTTCTTGCCATAATTTTTAAGTGAATCACTGCAGTTCTTAAGTTAATAACATGGCTGTTAAGTGAATCTGGCTTCCCCATTGAGTTTGCTTGTCGGAAAGTCGCAAAAGGTGATCACATGACCCCAGGACGCTGCGACCGTCACAAAAATGAGTCGGTTGATAAGTATTTGAATTTTGATCACATGACCATGGGGATGCTGCAATGATCATTAAGGATCAAAACTGGTCATAAGTCACTTTTACAGTGCTGTTGTAACTTTAAACAGTCAGTGAATGAACTGTTATAAGTCGAGGACTACCTGTATAAGTCCAAGTGCTATTGCTAGTGTTATTGCTAGATATCACACAGAAGGAGGTCAGTTTAGGACAGTGATGGCTAACCTTTTTGCCATCGCACGCCAAAAGCGAGGGGAGCGCGGGGTGTGTGTGTGTCACACGCATGTGTGCCCACATCCATAATTCTATGTGCCCCCTCCCATGCTCCCCCTGCTTTTGGCACGCGATGGCACGGTGGGCCTGGTAGGCCCATTTTTCACTCTCCCCAGGCTCCAGAGCCTTTCTAGGAGCCTGGGGAGGGCAAAAACAGCCTTCCCCACCTCTCCTAGAGGCCCTCCGGAGGCCGGAAACAGCGTGTTTCCTGACTTCTGGTGGGCCCAGAAGGCCCGAAAATCAACTGGCTGGCGCGCGCATGCTTGCCAGAGCTGAGCTTGCGTGCCCACCAATATGGCTCCACGTGCCACCTGTAGCACCCGTCCATAGGTTCGCCATCACGGGTTTAGGATAAATGACTTGAACAGCAAGTTTCCCATAAAAGTTAAATTGGAGATTGAAAATTGCTCAGATAGATTCTGGGTGCTTGTTCTAGATACCTCTAAAGAGTTCTAGGCATTCCTACTCTAAGTTTTTCCCCCACCTCCTTCACCCTATTTTTCCTCTCCCTTACCTGAATACATATTTATATATTTAATTAATTATTGATTACTAGAGTATTAAGGACATTTATAGAAGTAATTTATAATCCAATAAGATTAACCTTTATTTTGAAGATCTACACCATATAGACCATAGACTCTAGACACCACTACTGATAAAATACTATCACAAATAACGATATTAAAATACAATAAGAGTAGTCTAGTGCATGAAATTTTGGGAGAACCTACAAAAAAGAGTTAAGATGACAAGTACCAGAACAACCACTATAACTAAGGCGAATAAGAAAATAATTTCAAATCAAGCCTCCCTTACAGCATCCCCTGCCCAACAGAGATCTATAGAAACCATGCTTGAAACAGAAAAAGAAAAGATGGGCTCTATCTCTAGTATACAAAATATTCAGTCAATCTTGGCAATGATACAGGAGTCGATGAACAAGACCCAAGAAACGATTGCTAATAACCATGAGGAGACAAAAAGAAATCACGATGATTTGAAATCCGATGTGGGAAAGATAAATGACAACATAAAGAAAATGGATGACAAGATAGAAAGGATTCAGCAAAACATTGCCAAAAACTAACAAAGGATTCAAAAGACAGAACTCAAAATGGAACTGACGGTCAAGAAAGTAGAAATGCTGGAACAACAGCAAATAGCAAGTAATCGAGAGCTCGAAGACTCACTTACCTACCTGGAAATGGAAAAGGCATCATTCTATTTAAGGTTCCAGAATATAACAGAAACCAAAGAGGAAGACTTGGGGGAGACTATGACGGAGATCTTCGCTGAAACAATACAGAGAGATAAAGATGACATAAGAAGGGAGATCGATGAAGTTTACAGGGTACATACCAACTATGCATGCAGGAACAAACTCCCAAAGGAAGTGCACATCCAATTCACAAAGAAAACGATAAAAGAGGAGCTATATAGAAAAATGAGAGAGGATGCGATCTTCTACAAAGGAAAAGAAATAATAACACTGAAACAAATCCCGAGACGTGTAAGGGACCAGAGGAAAAACTACAGCTTCCTCACAACACAACTAATGTAAGTGATGTTTCGTTGGCTGTTACCAGAGGGCATCTTAATCTCGTGGCAGGACAAGAAATTTAAGATAGACAGGCTGGAAGGAGCCCAGGAATTCTTTGACCAACACTTTGTCCTGGAAGAAGATCAAGAACCCAGAGAAGAACCGGAGAATAAGAGCCAAGAGGAACAATCCATAGAAGAAATAAAAGAGGAACAAGAGGAAAAGAGAAGACTGGAGAAAGAAAGAATGGAGAAAGAAGGAGCAAGGGGAAAACACAAAGAAACACAAGGAAACTAAAGGCAACAAATAAATAGGAAGAAAAATGCAACAGGAAATAAAAATGATTTCGAGTAATATAAATGGGTTAAATGCCCCAACTAAAAGAACCTGGACATTTACCAAATTACAAAAATTGGAGATGGATATAAATAAACCTACAGGAAGTCCATATCAAAAAACAACACCAACAGATATTAGAAAATACAAGATTAGGAAACCTTTACACTTCACTAGCAGAACAAAAGAAAAGAGGCATTGCAGTTTACATTAGGAAACATTTAAAATCAAAACAGGTATATGCAGACGAGGAGGGAAGAGTTTTAATGATTGAATTAAAACGGAATTAAAAACAATATTATTGATTTCGATTTACGTGCCAAATGAGAATCAACGTGCCTTCTTCAAAAACATACACAACAAAGTAAAAGATCTGGACTATGAAAACATTTGTATTATAGGTGACTTCAATGCAATCTCAGACACAGAAAAAGACTATTGGAGTACCAAGAAAAATAAAACTAGGAAAAAGACCCTCCCAGATACTTTTAAGGAAATGGCGCAAGAACTATGCCTCCAGGACGCCTGGAAGGAAATAAAGAAAAAAAACAGTATACTTTTTACTCCAATCCACGCTCATCCTGGTCCAGAATAGATATGGCCTGGATGACTACAGATCTTAGGAAAGACTTAGAAGAAATAGAAATAATGACAAATATTTGGGCAGACCATAATCTGGTAAAAATAATCTGGGAAGGCTATCGGAAGAAGAAGAGATGGATGATGAATACTGAGATTTTGAAAGACAAGGACTATGTACAAATGATAGAAAAAGAAATGAAAATATTTTTTGAGATTAATATTAAAGAGCAAACTTCCCTCCAGAACTTATAGGACACAGCGAAAGCCTATATAAGAGGCCTGACAATAGCATATATAGCAAAGAAAAACAAGGAAAAACAACAGAAGAAAGACAATTTATTGAAAGATCTCAAAAAATATGAATCTGAACTACAGAATGAACCTCAAAACCAAAGGATCAAAGAAAAAATAAACTTGACAAAACATAAAATAAATCTGATCACACAAACAGAAATAGCCAGGAAAATCAAATTAATAAAACAAAACCATTTCGAATACGTGAACAAGACAGGACGATGGTTGCCGAACAAATTGAAGAAAGAAAAAGAGAGAAGGACAATATATCAATTACAGGACGACACAGGAGAGATATATCATAGGAACAAGGATAAAAAGAACATAGCCAAAACATTTTTCCAAAAACTGTATGAACAGGAAGAGTCCTCAGAAGAGGACATCAAACAATATTTAAATGAAGCTGATATCAAAGAACTAGAAGAAACACATAGGGATCTATTGGACAGACCAATTACGATGATGGAGTTAACAGAGGCCAGGAAAAAACAAAAAACAAATAAAACCCCGGGACCAGATGGTATACCTGCGGAGTTTTACAAATCTTGCCAACACGTAATAGAAGAAATTTTACTTGAAGTTCTGAATGATGCACTTCTGGAAGCTATAATTCCTAATTCCTGGACAGAGCCATCATTACACTGATACCAAAAGAAGAGACAGACCACACGCGTATTAAAAATTACAGACCGATATCACTTTTAAATGTGGACTACAAATTATTTACATTGATTATCCCAGAACGACTCAAGAAAATAATTAATGAATATATTCATCCCAATCAAAATGGCTTTATCCCAAAGAGACAGATAAAAAACAATATGAGATTAATAATGGACGTATTAGAATATTATGAAATAAATTCAGATAAACAAGCGGCCCTAATTTTTTTAGATGCACAGAAGGCATTCGACAATCTAAATTGGAAATTTCTTGTACTGCAATTGGAAGCTATGAAATTCGGCAACAAATTCATAAATATGATAAAGAAAATTTACTCCTCCCAAATGGCAAAAATAACAATAAATTGACGGAACAATTTCCAATATCAAAAGGAGTGAGACAGCCCTCTGTCACCCCTGTTATTCATATTAGCCTTAGAAATTCTCTTAAAGGAGATCAGAAGAGATAAAGAAATAAAAGGTCTGAAAATCAAAGGGGAAAAATACAAACTCCAAGTCTTCGCCGATGACATGGTATTCATCATAGAACAACCGATAACAACTGGCACTAAATTATTAGACAAAATAGAAAAATACGGGAGTGTAGCGGGACTCAAAGTCAATAAACAAAAAACAAAGATGCTAACAAAAAATCTTACTAATCAACAAGAAAAAGAATTAGAAGACCAATTAGATATACAAACAACAAAGAAGGTAAAATACCTAGGAATATGGCTCACCAATAAAAACTCATCAATTAGAGAAAATAATTATGATAAATTGGCAAGACAAATTAAAAAAGATTTAGAAATTTGGAAAAAACTACAATTATCTCTTTTGGGAAAAGTCGCCTCAATTAAAATGAATGTTCTACTTAGAATTTTATACTTATTCCAAGTGATTCCAATAAAACCGGGAAAGAACTTATTTAAGGATTTTAATAAATTAATAGCAGATTACATATGGCAAGGGAAGAAAGCAAGTATTAAAGCAAAACATCTACAGGATACAAGAAAAAGAGGAGGACTGGCACTACTGGACTGGGGGACATATTATAAAGCATCAGCACTAATTTGGATCAAGGAATGGATGGAACTCAAAAATAAAAGATTATTGACTTTGGAAGGATTTGACCTACAACGAGGATGGCATGCATTTCTGTGGGAGGGCACCGATAAACAGCATGGATATTTTCAGAGGCACATCGTCAGACAAGCACTACATCAGATATGGCAGGGCATCAAAAAAACACACTACAATAAGATCCCAGAATGGCTATCAACCATGGAAGCCCAGATCTATCCCAATGCTATGGACATCACCAAAATGAGAATTTACAAAGATTTACTAAATAACCGAGGGAAATTAAGAACAAGAGAAGAATTGAAGGAGATGGGTATGTATATCAACTGGTGGCCATATCTACAAATAAAATCAAAATATAAGAAAGATTCACCTCAATTTGGATTCCAAAAAGGCCAATACGAATTAAAATTTTACAAGGATCACAGGATAAATTGATTTTAAAAATCTATAATTATTTATGAGGATACAAATTAGAAGAGGTGGTCAAAGAAAACATGATAACTTGGGCAAAGAATTTCGGCTACAATATTCAATTAGATAAGTGGGAAAAACTATGGATAATAAATTATAAATTAACAATGTCGGTACCATATAAGGAGAATCTGTACAAAATGTTCTACAGATGGCATCTCCCACCGGCCAGACTGGCAAGAATGTTTCCCAACACCTCTCCAACATGCTGGAAATGTAAACTTTATAAAGGAAACTACTATCACATGTGGTGGACCTGCCCAAAAACAAAACAATACTGGCAAATGATCAGAACACAAGTAGAAGAAATCACACAACGAAGATTAGAAATGAGGCCGGAAACGTTTCTATTAGGTATAATAAATGAACAATATGAAAAGGAAATAAAATACTTAATCATTCATATAACAACAGCAGCATGAATAATTTTTGCACAAAATTGGAAGAATAGTGACACACCAACAGAAGATAGAGTAATTAGTAAAATCATGGAATGTGCAGAAATGGACAGACTCACAAAGGAACTACAAGATAAAGAAGAACACGACTACTATCTAGTATGGGAAAAGTGGTACACTTGGTTAGAAAATAGAAAAAGGAAAAAAGAATAGGGAGCAACTGGAGTTACACAAACAGGAACATAAATCACTAACATAAGTTAACAGTGAATCATAAAGATAGATAGATGAGTAAGACCAAACAAGGAAGAGTCAAAACACAAATAAGAATATGTATTACAGTTGCGATACCTTTGACAAAATGTATACTCAAACTCTTTGTTTACATGTTTTGTATGTTTTGTTGTTACTCGTTTTGTCTTGTTTGTACCTTTAAACAAATTTTAAAAAAATTAAATTAAAAAAAATAAGAGTTCTAGGCATTCCTAATTCCTGAAACTGTATAGTAAGTCCTTTAGCACTTCATCTGTATTGGAAGAGCCCAGGGGTGGGTTCCACTTACCTTCGCTACCGGTTCGCTCTTGTGAACGCGCATGTGCTTCACGCGCATGATTGCTTCTGTGCATGCGCAGACCATCTTCCGGGTGTGCTTCAAGGTGTTGGTGATCACCTTTAAAGCGCTCCATGGCTTAGGGCCGGGGTACTTACGGGACCGCCTTCTGCCACCAATAGCCTCCCACCGGCCGGTTTGCTGCCACAGAGAGGGCCTCCTCAGGGTGCCGTCGGCCAGACAATGCCGGCTGGCGACCCCCAGGAGGAGAACCTACCCTTTAGAACAATCTACCCCCAGAGATACGAGTGATCTCCGACCTCCGGACTTTTCGTCGGGCCCTAAAAACTTACTTTTTTCAGTTAGCCAGTCTGTCTTGATTTTAGGATTGGTTTTAAAATTTTGATACTGATTTTAAATTGACAAGTTTTAAATTACAGGCCAAATTTATTAATTATTTTAAATCTATTTTTAATTGTAATGTTATGTATAAATGTTTTTATTTTGGCTGTTCACCGCCCTGAGTCCGAAAGGAGAAGGGTGGTATAGAAGTTTGAATAATAAATAATAAATAAATAAATAAATTAAATCTGTGATGACATCCGGGCAGTTGGGCAGAGCCTCCCGCTGCCACCGCTACCAGTTCGCACAAACCGGTAGGAACCCACCACTGGAAGAGCCAATGAATGATTTGTAGGTGATAGTCAATCAGGTGGCACCCCACCATCACTAGGCTACAGAATTGTTCTTACCCACCTCCTCAAAAACAACAAACCCTCTGAAGTTAAATCAATGATTCCTTTATTAAGAGCACCAGCAGCCTTGGCAAAAAGTTTCTCTCTCCGTGCAGGCTAACAAGTCTGTCCAGCAGGGAGATGAATAGTTGTCTGCCACATCTATTCATCTCCACCCCCTGCCTTTTATCCCCAGAGCTAGGGTGGGGGCTTCGCCAGCAGCAATGGCTCTTCTGTCCCAAGGATCGGCCCACGGATTTCCAGTGCTCTCCTCTCCTCTGCCTTCTGTGCATCCATGCGTCAGGCAGTGGACCCAGCTGTTCCTCCTCTTCTTCATCAGCCACTTCCAGACCGGGGAGCTGTTGACTCTCCATCTGAGGACTGAAGGACAGCCCAAGCTCTGTCTCTGTCTCTCTGCCAGCTCCATTCCTTCTTCCCCCTCAGAGCTCTCAGGTTGCCTTGATGCTGAACCTGACTCTCACGCCTCCTCCTCCTCCTCTGATTCGGCTGCTGGAGGGGCCAGCAGCCAACAGGCCACAACATGAATAGGTCAGGGGTGGGCAACTATGTCAACTTTACAACCTGTGGACTTCAATTCCCAGAATTCCTAAGCCAGCATGGCTGGCTTCAGGAATTCAATCAGAATTCCTGAGCCGGCCATGCTGAATTCAGGAATTCAACATGGCTGGGTCGGGAATTTTGGGAGTTGAAGCCCACAGGTCATAAAGTTTCCATAGTTGCTTACCCGTGGAATACAGAAACATCTGCAATGTGTTTAAAGGACATTGTAGGAGAACATCTGTATTAGTCTCTACAGTAACCAAAAGTGAGGGAGTCTGCTAGCACCTTTTCAGAGAAACTGATTTTATTAAAAGATTCTGTTTGATGAACCACTGCTTGCTTCATCAGATGCATCAGATAAAGTGAGTTGAAGCACATGAAAGCATCTGCCCTTTAATGACATCCATAGATTTAATACTTTCTTCAGTTAAGCTAATCAGTTGATTAATTTTTTTCTGTTTAATAAAGGAATGGGCTTTTAATCTGCAATCCAATACAACACTGAGGCCCTGAACATTATTATCATCATAATTATCAATATATTATATCATCCACGTCTAGCTTTTTTTAAGCACTGACAATTTCCTTTTTTCTGTTTTTGTTTTTGAAACCAAGCAACAAGCCAGCCAAGCCCACACATAATGATAAGTTTTACAATTTTGTGATCTTAAGAAACAAAACAAAACCTTTAAAGTTCTAAAAATTAACGTACTGGAACCAGGCCTCTTTTCACTAGGAACACCCTATATAAGGGTTTCTTCTCATTTTATTCTCACAACAATCCTGTGATGTTGCATCTGATGAATCTGATCTGATTGTTTTAACAAAATTTGTTAGTATGACAATGTCTTACCAGAGGCCTCCTGATTTTTAGCTTACTTTTAGAACCACTCTCTTAATCAGAGTCAGCACAACAGCTTAGCACAATCATTTTGCATTGCATCATCAAATCTAAACATATATTGTGTGAGCAGCGGAACTGTACGTGTTGTCATGCCCAAAACAAAGGCACAGGAAAGGGGATGAAGGCGCTTGATTTCTAACCATCTCACCTTTCTAACCATCCATGCCTTTTTTTCACTCTGCATCCGTCTTTTTTTTAGAAATAAATTGCAATCTCCATTGAGTATTGCCTCTGAATGCCAAGGATTAAAACCTCCCTTTGTTACGGAATGCTCTTGTAATACTTCTGCGTTTAGATATCAAAGCATTACTTTATGAGCATGGGCATGCTTTAATGTCCTATTACAGTATGGAGACCTGCTTTTGATAATGAAGACATTGTGTCATCGACTTAAGCTGCCAGATACCAAACATATGCTGGCAGGTTATTAAAAAAATTCAGCTTTGTGATAAAAGACTATCCTGCAGGCTAAGAGTACATGGCAAAAGACTCTCCATTCCAGTAGAGTTATTAGAAATGAGAATATGACTCTAAGCACTAAATTATGTTAATACTTACAAATAGCATCATTTGCATAGCGGTTTATGACACGATCCCAAGGATGTTTTTTTTTCCTTCATCGGTATGTAGCAGGGCAACGATGAAGCATAAAGCAGTTTGTAGGAGTTCCTACTGTGTTTTGCTATTCCATTTTAAAATGTAGGCCAGTTGTTGGATCCTTGAGATACAACAATGACCATCCTGACCAGGATGCACATCTGGCTATCTTGACTTCAGCATTTGAAAGCACATAATCCAAGAATTTATAGAGTCATTTCAACCTCAAGTAAAAACTGTACTCACTTCTCCGTATTTAGTTCCAGTAGTTAGCATCTGTGGCAGCTCTCTTGCAGGCTTACTGGTATGGAATCTGGGAAGAAGTTCATTGATGACCATTGATGAGCTAACTTCTAAACATCTCCAACCTTGAGATAAAATGAGAGATGGACTGGAGCAAAAATACCTTGGAAAGGGAGAAACAAGGAAGGTCATCCCATTTAAAACTCCCAACAAGATGCAATTCATTGGCGAGAAAAGTAAGACCCAGCACTTAGGCAGGGAAAACCAGGTGTACAGGTACCTGGCTCAACAGTAGTGCCTGTGAGAGGGATCTAGTTGTCCTAGTGGACAATCACTCAAGTAGGTGCCAGCACTGTGTTGCAGCTGCCAAAAAAGCCAAGGCATTCCTGGGCTGCATCAACAGAGGGATAGCATCAAGATCACAAGAAGTGACAATACTGCTTTATAATGCACTCTGAGGCCCTAGAATGAATGCAAAGCATGCAACAAAGATGATGAAGGGTCTGGAGGCTAAATCCTATGAAGAACGACTAAAGGAATTAGGTATGTTTAGCTTAATGAAGAGAAGACTCAGTGGAAATATGATAGCAGTCTTCAAATACTTGAAGGGCTGCTACAGGGAAGAGGATGTCAATTTATTTTCCATAGCACCTGAGGGTAGGACAACAAGCAATGTGTAGAAACTGGTCAGAGGCAGCTCCAACCATTAAGCAGAGGAACAGCTTGCCTCCCGGAATTGTGGTCCTCTATTGCTTGAGGTTTTCAACAAAGGATGGACAACCATCAGAAGACCTCCAAGGTCCCTTCCAGCTCTATGATTCTGGAAAGAAATGAACTCATGGTTCATAAGAAGTTGAAGTTCTTTGTGAAAGATTGGCTAGCTTTGGAAGAACTTGGGGCTGTAGGAATTGAAGTCTCAGTAGCAGATGCTTGCAAGAAGCAACAGGGGGTAGCTGTCACTTTCCTACTCTTCTCTATGAGCTTCCCAAAGACATTTGGCTGGGCACTCCAGGAAACAGATGGACCTTTGCTATGAGGCTGCCAGGCAGTTTATGACTTCTTAGCGCTTGTTATTTCATTCTCAGATTCCGGGCTATGGAAACAGGCCTCACACGATCACCCTCCGCCAGCCATTTCTCATGAGTCATTTCTCACAGGGGAACATTGCGGGCCAAGCCACTTCGTCTTCATGGTTTTAACTAGAAGGATATAACGTTTGTTTGGAGGGCCTCTTTACCCCCAGGGCAAGAAGCAAACTAGCAAAGAGTCTTGTCAAAGCCTCCGAGCTCCTGAGCATGACTGTTGATGAATCACCCCAGCTGTGCACCCTCTAAGGCAGTGTTTCTCAACCTAATGGCCGGCTGGGGAATTCTGGGAGTTGAAGTCCACGAGGCTTAAAGTTGCCATCTTTGAAGACCCCTGCTCCAAGGAGATAGATTTCTTCAACCTAGAGTGCTAAATAGAACTAGATCAGTGTTTCTCAACCTTGGAAGCTTGAAGATGGGTGGACTTCAACTCCCAGAATCCCCCAGCCAGCAGTGCTGGCTGGGGGATTCTGGGAGTTGAAGTCCACCCATCTTCAAGCTACCAAGGTTGAGAAATACTGAACTAGATGGAGCTGTCAGATGGGACTGTGTGTGTTTCCCAATCAATTCAGTATCATGGATCAGGCCCATTTCCAGAGGGAGGAAGGAGGGGTGGGGGGGGGAGAGATTGATCTACATTTGGAATGATTTCTCTCCCAAAACTTTGAAAACATTCTTCCTTTATTGTACCAGAGTGGAACACTTATCTAAAGTGGAATTTATCTAGACTTTATTTATAAGTGGGAAAATAGATGAAATAATCATGTTTTACCTAGATAAAGTATATTGATTGGCATGTAAAAACAGTGCCCTTCAGACAATTGGGCCCTTGATGGATTTGGCTTTTTTCTAAGCGCATGAGCACGTTATGGAAAATGAAGGCTAACGATACAAGGAAAATGTCTTTTCTGGTTCATTGTGGGAGTTTTCATGTCTACGTTTTCCCCTCTTCTGCTTAAAACAGCCACAGTTCAACCATCAAGAGCTGGACTGGATGCCTCGGCAACACAAAATATTGAAGGGGTGTCTTGCTTTTCCCCCTCCCATCCTGCATAGACTCACTCCGCCATATCTTTGGGAAAGGAGGATAAGGGGTTCCTTTACCCCTGATCCCCTAAAGACAGCGTCTGTACTTAACTTTCACCAGATGCTGCTGGGGAACAATGACCGACTCTCATTATTAGCTTTTGTGCCATTGTTACATCTTAAGACCCAATTGTGGCCTTAAACCAACAAACCTGGCATTTTCGGGGCGGTAGGATTTTGATAGCTGCATCTGAACATCATGTAACTTAATAGTGGATGCTAAAATTATATTAGTTAACAGGAGAGGTCTCCGCTATTCTCTCCACTCCATGGCTGTCGATAGGATGTCATGTTGTGTTTACCGATTACATCAGAAAACACGCTGGGTCGGGGCTGCTCAGTTGGCTATTATTATATTTAATGCGGCTACTGGTGTTTAGGTTTCAGGTGATTCCCTGATTCCTTAGTAAAATAACAAGGCACCACAATTATATCCCTTGGTTAAATTCCTAGGACCTTCGATAATCAGATATGCAAGCTGTTGGCTTACATGTCCTATTGATTTAATATTCTTCTAATCAGTACATAAAGCTATGGGCCTGCGGTGTTAATTTTTCATATGCTTACAAAGCACCCTTTGATTTTCTGTCACGCGTTAATTACAGTGTTTTGCCATTAAATAGGAAGCTTTGTGTAAACTAATTACTAGGTAATCATTGTCTACCGAGAGCCGCCGTGCTGTTTGGTACCTTTTATTTTATTTGGGGAAAATTCACAGATCTCGCAGTCTGGAACCACTATACCTTCCAGCCATTAGCTCTCACTAATTCATAGCATTATTGTGTTAAGATTGTAGGAGTAGTAATTGTTGTGGTATCAGTGCTGTTAATTACCGGAGTAAACAGTTGAAATTGTGCCAAGGTCTATTGTACAAAGCAGAGAAAGGGGGCTTAAATGTTACCATCTGGGGATGAGGACTTTGCAAACGGTACAAAGCAGCAGCGAGGCCCCTTCAGAGCTTCGGGGTTTGAGGCCATATGGACCCAGAATATTTGCAATCAATTGAATTTCACTGCCAGTTTTTACCAATAACCAGAGCACAGACGAGGGGGGTAAGATAAGATGGAGAACGAAAATCAGGAATTTGTTACTCCTGTCGCCTGCCATAACCCATCTAGATGGAAATTTAAATGTTTATTTTGCTGAATTTGAAGAGGCAGAGAGGCCCTAAACACAAATGTACAAATTTAGCCATGTGCAAATATAACTACCAGATGATTATTTATTTTTTTATTTTTTTAAAAAAAGAGGCTTGTATTGGTTAACACAGGATTGCAGTGAATTTTTGCAGCCGATTGATTGATTGATTGATTGAGGTTGTGTTGTGGCATTTATAGATTTTTTTTTGCCTACAAGTAAAAAGAAAAGCATGGCTTTTAGCCATGGGGAGGAAATAAAAAATGAGTTTGTGCTTGGCCAATTTTCATTCTCAGAAATCCTGAGAAGATAATTGTATTTGTTTCTAGTTCTGTTTTTTTTTTTTTTATTAGTTTATAATATAAAATGCAGGCAGGAAAAAATGTGTTGATTTGCACACCTCCCGTCAACTTCAGCAAGATAGCTTGGATGTGTCTTGGCAATGAGACGGTCTGTCTGATTCTACATTAAACATAAATCCTAAATCAGCAGGGTTTCTGTTTCGGGGAGGGCAGGAAGGCAGGCGATTCGGTGTATTTAGATTTTGCATAAAAATGTAAGTTAAAAAATTGAAATCACAGAATACCTTTTCCTGAAACAACTCTGGTTAATTAAAGAAAAATACCTTCTGCATATTAACGAAGGACATTGCTATCACTTGCCTTTGCCATAGTTAGGCTTTGAATTTAAGCCCATTGACAAAATAAATTGCCCAGGCTCGCTGCTCTGCCCAAAATAAAATTAATCAGAGCAAGAATGATTTAGCAATAGTATTGTGAGCCCAGGTCCTCCTCCTGTGGAATTTAAGCACATGTCAATATTTAGAAATGTTTGCAGACTTCACCTCTCTCTTCACTTTAGCATTTTTCCTTTTTTTTTAAAAAAAAATGTTTATTTCAGAATATTTTATTCCTGGTGCTTTAGCTCACCAGGGAGCTTGCTCTAGCAGTCTTTGGGGGGTTTATTTTTTATTTAGCTGTGAAAGGATGTCGGAGGCACAAGGCAGAGCTGTGGTTGCAGACGGAGCAACTCCTGCTCAGCCCCAGTTCCCCCGATGGAGCCTGGAGCCATGGGGTGAGAAACTGGTGTCCTTTTCACTTTGTGCATTTGTGCAAATCCAGAACGCAGAAGAACTACCTCAGTGAGGCAGAAGAGATGAGCGCGGTCCGCACGGTGCGGGGAGAAAAGCAGGAAGATGAAGTGGCGGAAAGTTGCAAGAGGCCCGGTCTCCTCCTGGCCACCGGCGAGGGAAACAGCCGGGCCACTGAAGCACAACAATGGCCGCCCTTGGCCTGTGCGCTGATCCCGAGCGAAGGGCCAGTAATGAGGAGAAGCCGAAGCCAAGCTGAGGGGAGATAATGCCGCCTAAGAAGAGGCTTGTGCGGAAGGGCCCTCGCCATTTGGTCCAACGCAAGGCGCTAGGCAGGCAAATCGCTTCCCATCCAGCTGAAATGGGCCATTAGGTATCAAGGAAAATTGTCTTTCGCTCCTTTCAGCAGATGGAGCAAATATTTTACAAAGCCATTTTACATAGGAAAACCATTTGCGGGACTCGGTAATGGCAGCTGTTTTACATGATGTTACCTTCCAAAAGATGACATCTCATGGAAAAAAAAAAAGAAGGGCAAAAAAGAAAAAACAAAAAAAACCCAGGACTTTTTGTTAATTTTCAAATTTTCAGCGGCACACTCAAGCATGCAGCCCCTAAAAGCCACATTTGAATTCTAAGTTAAGCGCGGCTGCTGATGGGTTGTTTCCCAAAACATTTCCTGCAATTTTTTTTGCTCTTTTGTGTAGGCTCCGGAGAGTAACAAAAAATGAATAACAAAACAAACTGTGGAGTGTGTGTAAACCATTGGCCTGCGTTGGAGGGGAGGGAATTTCCATCCTTTGTGTGTCAATCTGTTCAAAGGGCTGAAGCCTGGAACAGCTCCTAATTTTGGGGGTGGGGTGGTGGGGGAGAGGCAGTTTACTTTCTTCCCTGGCTCCCCAGAAAGAACTTTAAATCACAGCAAACCGGACAGGGAGGAGGAAGCCCACTTAAGAAATATATCAACATTGGTGCGGTTAATATATGTGGGCATATGAGATATGTGGATATATGCATCATTTTGCATTTATTTTGTCATGTTTATGTAGTGCATATTGGAGGTGGTGACCCTTTGAGAGCTGCATGCAACGAAATTTCGTTTTGATGTATGCCGATTAGTGTACATTTAAAGTGACAATAGAGTTATTCTAAGTCTAATTGATGGACAAAGCCATTGGTGAATAAATAATTAGTTTAGGAGGTAGTCCTCAACTTACGACCACAATTGAGCCAACTTTTCTGTTCCTAAGTAAGACAGTTGTTATGCCCCAGTTTACAACCTTTCTTGCCACATTTGTTAAGTGAATCATTGCAGTTGTTAAGTTGATAACATGGTTGTTAAGCGAGTCTCGTTTCCCCATTGAATTTGCTTGTCAGAAAGTCACAAAAGGGGATCACATAACCCTGGGTTACTGCAACCGTCATAAATATGAGTTGGTTGCCAGGCGTCTGAATTTTGATCACATGATCATGGGTCATAAATCACTGTCTTCACTGCCGTTGTAACTTTGAATGGTCACTAAATGAACTGTTGCAAGTCGAGGACTACCTGTAATTAGACTACACTTTAAGTGATTCAATTTATTTTTACAGCCTCCCTTCCTCCTCTTTTCCCTTTTGTGAAATTATTCCTTTATGTCCCACTTTGATCTGCATCACTGGAGGTTTTTAAGAAGAGATTGGATCGCCATTTGTCTGGGATGGTGTAGGGTCTCCTGTCTGAGCAGCGGGTTGGACTACAAGACCTCCAACGTCCCTTCCAACTCTATTATTCTGTTATAGTCTGTTATAATCCTCTAAAGTGGTTGAAAGCACCTGGGAAGGGCACTACTTGGCCCAAATCTCCCTTCCCCGAGCACTGCGGTCTTCTAACTATCTTGCTATCTTCCTAAACAAATGAACCTCCTAAGAAGTAAAATCATCTTCGCTTCTGCAGATTAATTGCAAACAGAAGGAAAGAAAAACCCTTTGAACAGTCATGGTACGAAAGGATACATTACAAAGATTTGGTTGTTTTTGTTTATTTTTGGATTGGAAATAAATATCACAGATATTAAATATCCTGAAATAAATATCCTGGGATCCAACCCAGGAAGACTGGATGGAATGGCCTTTCCTAATTCGAAGACAATAAGACCAAAGCAACTTAATGGTATGTATTGATTTGCAGGCAGAACATCTCACTAGCGTTAATCAATGAAAAGCGCATTTTTGTGGACCCTGCAGTCTTCCCTTCCCTCCCTGCGCTCCATATGGGAAATCATTAATTCTCACTAGTTCCCAAATTAGTTATACATGAAAGAAACCACAAGTCATTCATTCTTCCGTCTCTTGTCTATATGGTCCTTTTCAGCCGGTTCAGTGCTATTGCACGGCACTGCAATCTATAGCCTATTAAGACATTCCTCCTCCGCGTAGCTCTGCACATTTTCTCTCTGCCAACTGTAGAAAGAACTCAGAGGCTGGAGAAGGTTCACCATTCATGGTTGCCACTCTTAATATCAAGTGACCTTGGCAGCTCAAACAGACTTCCCTTACACATGGCCTCTCACTTCTTAAGAAGTGTAACTTGTCCAAAGGCTTTCTGAAAATCTAGGAATCCTGAGCAACCAGATGATGATGATGATGATGATGATGATGATGATGAAGGAGGAGGAGGAGGAGGAGGAGGAAGAAGAAGAAGAAGAAGAAGAAGAAGAAGAAGAAGAAGAAGAAGAAGAAGAAGAAGAAGAAGAAGAAGAAGAAGAAGAAGAAGAAGTGAAATCGCAGTGGCCAGTTCATTAGCTGGTATTGGCCACGGAGTCCTCCCCAAGAATCTAAGATGTTCTAATGCCGTGATGGCAAATCTATGACACGCATGCCACAGATGGCACGTGGAGCCATATTGGTGGGCACGCGAGTGTTGCCCTAGCTGAGCTCCAGCATGCATGCGCGTGCTGGCCAGCTGATTTTTGGGCCTTCTGGGCCCACCGGAAGTCAGCAAATGGACTGTTTCTGGCCTCCGGAGGGCCTCTGGGGGGGGGAGGAGGCTTTTTTTGCCCTCCCCAGGCTCCTAGAAAGCCTCTGGAGCCTGGGGAGGGCAAAAAAAACGGGCCTACTGGGCCCACTGTGCCATCACATGCCAAAAGCAGGGGGAGTATGGGTGGGGTCGCGTGCGTATGCGTGTGGGGGGCAGGGCACATAGAATTATGGATGTGGGCAACCACCCTGCACTCCCCCAGCTTTTGGCATGCGATGGCAAAAAGTTTAGCCATCATTGTTCTAATGTATTGGTGTATGGAAATGTTGTCAATCTACAGATTTTATAAGTGTCATTCAAAAGTTTTTGAAAGGGCACCCTGTGTGTCAATAACCACTGGGATCACTGGATTATTATTACTAATAATAATGATAATACTGACCTTGACAAAATCCCCATCAGTCAATTGCAAAAGGCAACTTTGCTTGGAGCAGCTTACATCTTGCCACAATAGCTTTAAAACCATCAAAGCTCCACATCTACCTATCCTGGATGCTTAGGAAGGACTCGATAGGTGGACAAAAATGCCAGATCCAGTCCAAACAACTGGCTGGCTGAGTGATGAACCATAATAATAGCATGCTGCCCAACTCCCAGCAAATTAGCTAGTTCTTTTTAAAGACTAATAATAACCCCTTGTGATAAGAGTTTCCCTTTGCAAAAACTGCTGGTCGAGTTTTGTTGAACCACATGCCGTATAATTCCTGCTTTCTGCTTGATTCAAGGTAGGCTGAATGGCATACAATCTCCCAGAACCAACCTCTTGCATCTTTATTCAAACATTTAAAAAGATTTAGCTGTGTTCAGGGACTCTCTACCTACAGGCAGTAGATGTCCCAAATAAGTTAACCAACCCACATGCTGAAGAGGGAGCCATTCTGTTTCCAGACAATCCAAAAATATATTTTGGGGTTTGAAATTCAGAAGCTGCCCTTGGACAAATGGAAAAGGAGAGGTGTCTGTACCTGCCCTCTTCAGTGGACAAAGCACAGACCCCAACTCAAAGCATTTAGAAACAGAGAGAGCCCCTCTTCAAGCAGGAGGACGAAAGGCGTGAGGGAGTCAGGAGAAGCAAGAACAGAGTCCAAGGATTGTGGTGTGAAGGGGCAATTAGTCCTCTTTGGAGCATGGGACATTTCTAATTTCAAGGGGTCGTGAAGCAGAAGAAAAAGGCTCAAGGGAAAGAGGGAAGCGATCGTGAAGTAGTGAGAGAAGAGTGACCTGGAACGCGATGTGTAAAGTTCCCAAGTTTGATGTGCTTGCTCAGCTTCCAGACTGCGGGCCTGATTGAAACCGTGAAGTTAAGACCTTGGTCTGGGTTGTTGCCTTTTGTGTGTGTGCAAATCCGTGGCTCTTTTAGGCCCCTGGGAAGCATCCTACATGGCCTGCCTCTTGTCTCAGCATCCCTTTATGTCCTGCACCCAACTGATCCCAGTTTTACTTATGTGGGCTTTGATTTAATTGAGGGCAATTTTGAATGAGGGACCAACAACCAAAACGATGTAAGTCAGAAGTGACTTGTGAGGTAGGACAAGAGCCAAGGAGATGACACCAGAGCCAAACCAAGAGTTGAAATCCAAAGTAGCCTCCCCAACGCTAACTATCTTCAGATACCTTGGCCGGGGGCGATGGGGTGCATGTGAAAACTATATGGAGTGCAGAATTGGGGGAGACTCCATAAATGTGGGTTCTACATGAGATCCCCCAGGAGAGGGTGGGGGAAAGCTTTTGAGTAAAGAGATAATCCCTATCTTTTAAAAGCTTCCCAATAGGCAAACATGAATGGTTTTAATCACTTAATTCCCCATTTGTGTTGTTAAATTTAGGGCTAAAAAATATATTCCCTTCTTTCTTTTGTAAGGAAGAGATTGCTGGGGAGGGGGGGGAACCCCCAAAAGTTGCCAGATACATGAAGGAAGATAGGGGAAACATTTCAAAAGAGGCTTCCTGGCTGTGGTTAAACAGTAACCACACTGCCTGTTGGAGGCCTGGTTTTTAATCACCCCACAAGCCGTTTTCATTTCTGCAGTAAAATTGCTTGTGGTTCTATTTAATTTGTTTCTGCAGGAACCAGCTTTGGTGAAGCTCTCTCAGGAGCTGCCGGGCCTTTTAGCACAGCACGCTCAGGCTGTCAATGAGAAACGATTTCCTACATGGGGGAAATTCCTCCAAACGTTTGTGAGTCAAGGTAAATAAGACTGCTACATTCCTGCTAAGTGCTATCAGGGATAATTATATCGCCAGCACTTTGTTCTCATTCATTGGGATATTTCTCCACTTCCACCCTCTTCCCTTCCCTGTGTTACAGTTTTTATCTTTTTAAGAATGAAATACAGGCAGCCATCTTCGATCTCACCAATTTTGGACAATAGTTTTGAGACTCCCACCTCCCTCCCTTCTCTAAAGTTACCTCCACGGTTAAATTTCTGTCCCACTTTAGGATGAGTAAACGTAACATAAATGGCACAAAACTGTTTGGAGAGGCTGTCCCTGGGTTTCTGATGGTATTTGTGGTCTTGAGGTGGGGGGAGTCCCATTGTGGTGCTGGGAAAATGCCCAAGGCCATGCATGGGCCATGGACATCACAGCATAGAGGAGCAGTTGTGAAAATGTCTCTCTTTGTGTTTCATGTTTCTTTCTTTACTCACAAACTTTGGCTAGTTAGAATTTGTGAGGAACAGGAGCGATAAAGGCCACTGAATCCTCATCTTCCATCAGTTCTGTTCATCTCCTTCTCTGCCCTCTGGAGACCACATGAGACATTTTCAAGCAGTTTTGCAGTCATCATGTTTAAGAATTAGAAGCTACATATATCAATTACCACATACATACATACATACACACACATATATACAGCAAATACCTCTTCCCTCCCTGGAGGTCCCAAGTGGGTTTGTTCTCGCTTGTCTTTCTGTATACAAGAAGAATCTGGCGATTCTTCTTGTATAAAGAAAATTAGAACCCGCCAACATTGGCTATGTAACAGTAAATATGACTTTCAGATTGAGTCAGAAAATGGTTACGGTTCCTTACAACTCAGCCAGGAGAATTTTGGGCCTGCAGGACTTAGGTTATCAACACGGAATGTCCTCTTCCTACCTACCTACCACCATTGGATGCTGTTTCCCTCCTTTGCTCCTTCCCCATCCTTCTGCTCTGAAAGAGAAAGATAGAACATGGGCAGTGTGGTCAGTCCTTAGGTGAAAACCGTGGGGACCTTCAGAGTCGGTTTTCACCAGATCTGTGCCCATATGATATATCCAATAAAGCTATTCTTTGAGGAATCTACCTGCCTCAGAGTTCTGTTCATTATGGGTGTATTGCTTGGAACCCTGACACAGGATACTTTTCCCCATTCAGGGAAATAAGAAGCCCTTCTATTTTCCTACACCAAGAAATAGATTCATTTATTTCAAATTTAGATTTCTAGGACTACCAACTCAACCATAGCATTAGGAGTGGGGTTTCTCTTCTCAGTGTCACAGTTGTGCAGCCTATATCCAATTCTCCTGCTAATATAACCACAGCCACCAAAGAAACTGCACCTTACAAGTCCAGGCAAAGCCAGAATCAATTTTCCCATTTAACCAGGAGCAACTTCTACAATAAGTGATGGAATTTAACTTATCTATTTTTGGAAACTCTGCTTGTGATAAGGCCGTAACAATTGTTTTAAAAATAATCCTTTCTACATTTGTAGAGGGTACAATGAGTTAGCTTGATGGTGCTCTTCTTTCTCCGACCAGGTGGAGTTGTAGAAGCCTTCCCACCTTCCGACAGCATCACCAGCCTCACCGTGGACATGCTGATTGAACCCACCGGGGAGGTCACGATGGTTTCCTGTGGGGACCAGTTTCACGCCGAAGGTCCCTTGCGGTCTTCGGGAACGACCCTTCCTCAGGCGTCCGTTGAACCTAAGCGCCTTCATCTGCTGTGTTCTAAAATCGGGGAGGCCTGCAAATCCAGGGGAGTGGTTGGATACTTTTCTATCGACTTTGTGACTTTCATCCACCCGCAGTCCTTGAGGCAGCAGGTGAGCCATAAAGGTAAAGCTTCAGTTCCTTTGGCACTCTCGCCAGCACTGCAGAATCACTGGGTTCCTGGGGTCGGATGGTACGTGTGCAGCAAAGTGTTTTCTTTCATTAGTCCTGCACCCTAATTAACCCCGGATCCTCAGAAATATGTGCTGTGGAAAATCCGGAATAAATGCTCATCCCTTTTAGCCTTTAGGTTCAGGGACTTTTTCTACTTTGTTTACATTTCTCCAGGGGTGACTGCAAAATCTACATTTGTCATTTAGCCATCCGTTTTCTGTTCCTTGACATCAAGGGGAAAGTATTAAAAACTGATGGGTAGATTCCTGGTGGAATATTTGTGTTTTAAACCTGGAGAATAAATCAACCCAAGGGAACGGAGGTTTTCAAGAAAAGACTAGACATCCTTTTTTCAGGATGGTATCAGGTATTCTACCTTGGGCAGGAGATTGGCCCTTCCAGCCCGGTGATTCTGTAAATGACTCCTGTGTGCAAGTCAGTCTGTCCTCTGCGTCTAGCCAAATTATTGCTTATCTTGGAAACAAATGAAAACATTTGGGAATAAAACGAAGCAAGGTTTGTTTTGATTTGGGAGCAAAACCTTCCATTTTATTCTGGCTGAGGTCCAGTTGTATTACATTTAACTTCGTGCTGCCAAGGTGCCCAACTAAATAGCAGTTTGGTCTTTTTCTCTCCTCCATGTCATTTCCTCCCCTGGAGCAAAGTCTTCGCCCTTTTGCCTACAGTGCATAAATTTCCTTCCATCCTTTCATCATCCACATCAGCCCATTTTTCTTTTTCCCAGGGGTTCTACCTTGCAATTTCCTACGTTTCTCAGTTTGTGCCACAACTTTAGCATTACTTAAGCCGAGTTTCCCCCCCCCCAACTTAATTAGATATAGAAGCAATTAATGATGCCATCTGTCTTGTTGTGTGTGAGAGAGATTACACCAAAGATTGTGCTTCTGAAAGCATTATTTTTTTGGCAAACTAGAAATCCTATTAGACTTGTTCAAACACTCTCACACTAATTTCCCATTTTAGATCGGTAGCTCAAAGGCTGAAATAAATTCTCCAGAACTATTGTACACTCAGGCATCCTTCAGGAATTATTTTTTTACTGAAAATAACCAATGATCTATGTTATTTCGCTAAACCTAAAAATTAAATATATCATTGAACATCTGTTACCACTATAGTGAAAGAGTACTTAAATATCCCCAAATCCCATTTGTGATTTGTGATATGAATCTTTTCAAAATCCCAGAAATTTCTGCAATACAGAATGGGAGCTCATAGATCTGAGATAATCCTTCCATTTTAGGGGTAGATGAAATATAAAATTTGTTCTAGGAGCTGCCTTCATTTGGGATGCCACCAGTGAAGCAATTCAGAAATAACCGCAGAATTTCCTGTCCCACTCCAGAAACCATTGATCAGGCACATGGGATTAGGGTTATAGTGGGAGAATTCATGCTGCCACCTCAGTGACTCCTGCACAGCCATAGGTCATGTTTCCTTCACTTTTCTTTTGCTCTTCGACTTTCAGTGGAATAATAAAAACAAGTATTGTCAGTTGCTAAGACTGGGCCATGCGGGAATAATTTCCTTTACTCTTTCAGTAAGTTTCCAGCAAGAGTCTTGAGATCCCTGTGGCTTCAGCACTCAGGAGCTGGTCATGGAGGAGTTAAATGATCAGAATAACAGAGTTGGAAGGGACCTTGGAGGTCTTCTAGTCCAACTCCCTGCTTGTGCAGGAGACCTTATACCAGGGGTCTGCAACCTTAAACATTCAAAGAGCCATTTGAACCCATTTCCCACAGAAAAGAAAACACCAGGAGCCACAAAACCCTTCCCGTGCCTGACTATCTCTTGAGCGGCCAAAAAACTAGCATATGTAGTTGAATTAAATGTTCTGTTTTCTTCTGAAACTTTTCTTTTCTTGGATGTATCCATGGTTGGCCTACCAAGGGTTGAAAAGCTCAATAAATTGTGTGCTGGCGGTGTCGTACATTGGCGGTTGAGACACGTATTTTGGGTGACGGAGCCACAGCAGAGGGGTAAAAGAGCCACATGCGGCCCCAGAGCCGTAGGTTGCTGACCCCTGCCTTATACCATTTGTGGCAAATGGCTGGCCATTCTCTTCTGAAAGCCTCCATTGATGGAGCACCCACAACTTCAGGAGGCAAGCTGTTCCACTGGTTAATTGTTCTTGTTGTCAGGAAATGTCTCCTTAGTTCTAAGTTGCTTCTCTCCTTGATTAGTTTCCACCCGTTGCTTCTTGTTCTATCCTCAGGTGCTTTGGAGAATAGCTTGACAGTGACTCCATCTTCTCTGTGGCAGCCCCTGAGATATTGGAAGACTGCTATCATGTCTCCCCTAGTCCTTCTTTTCATTAAAGTAGACATACCCAGTTCCTACAACCGTTCTTCATATGTTTTAGCCTCCAGCCTCCTATTCTTTGTTGCTCTTCTCTGCAACAAATGGATACCTGGCAAAAGAGATCTTGGATTATATGTTTCAGATTATACAAGGAAGGTTTGTAGAGTTGTGTAGTATTTTGAGTGAGCTCTGATTTATACAACATTTGTATTGTAGCCATGGTTCTGAAAAAAGAAGATGGAACGGAATGAAATGGACCAAAATTACAATTAGAAATAATAGATCAATTGAATATGTTTTCAATAATTGTTAACAGCAACTCAACTCATATTTAGTAAGCCAATTACAAGGCTATTTATTACAAATATGGCCTTGTTATCACATTGCTTCGAGTAACGTAGCTGTTTCTGTCTTTGTACTTCTTTCAACACAATACAAGCTAGTTTTGTCTCCAAGGGAACTTATACATTTTATGAACTGACTTTCCTCTCAGACAATAACAGAATTGATTGACAGTGAGGATCAAGAGTTAAGTGAGTAGGTTTCTAATTTGAAGAATTGCTGGTTGACAATATGAAGAGAAACTGCACAGTTAAGAGCAGCAAGAAGTCAGTTTTTAGAAATCACAATCAGAAGCAACTCATCTAATAACTTTATTGTTACAGTCCACAACCAGAATCCACCTGGTATTGTGACTAAGGTGTTGGTCTATGACTTGAGGGGATCCCAGTTGAAGTCCATTTTTCAGCCATGAAAATTCCATGGGTGACTTTGACCCAGATCCTTTTTCTCATCTCAAGATGTCTGGAGGATAAAAATAAGGAATGATGTAAGTCACCTTGAAGTCATGGAGGAAATCTATACATCCAATTACCTGATGAATTGTGGGGAGGCAGAATGTGAAGTTTCAGATGTGACTACTAGGCAAAACTCAAAAGGAACAAAAATTATGTCCAAAGGATGTGATAGTGGTAGGATTTCTATTCTGGTTTGGAGTCTCCAGATAGCACCCTTGCTTCTTCAGACAGGAGCTTCCAGGTCTGGCGGATGCCCAAGGAAGCTTCTGAGGAAGATAATTCATTTCCCCACATCAATATTTTCTCCAACCCCAAAACCTCATTTGTGACTTCTGCTGGTTTAATTCATGGTCAAGTGAAGGACTAGGGTGGAAAGCTAGAGGGCAGCAGTGCTAACGCCAATCAAATAAGGATGTTTAAGTAGGAAAACCATGAGTACCAATTTCTTCATTCCTTAACTTCCGTTAAGCCCAGAATCTTTCCTCATTCAGAGATTGCACTGATCTTGATTATTATCGCATGCTGAAGCGTATTAATAAGTCCACCTTCCATATCAAGAAATTATTTTAGATAGAAGAACAAATCCACCTTTCTTTCTGATTAGCTATAAATTCATTTTTTTCTGAAGAGCATCCATGAAGCATCTTTTAGCGATGGATTCTATTCAGGGGTGAAATTCACTTACCTTCCCCGCCGGTTTGCAAATTCGTGTGCACCGCATGCGCGCTCACTCCGCTCGGACGCACCGTTGTCTGCGCATGCGCAGAGGCTTAAACTGTCGCAAAAAAGTGACATCATGATGTCCACATGGGTGGGCGGAGCCTCCCACAGCTGTCGCTACCGGTTTTCCCGAACCGGATAGAACCGGCTGAATTTCATCCCTGATGCTATTCTAAGTATATATTAAGTATATATTAAGCAGGAATGTTTGAAAGCAAATCTGTTTTAAAGACTGTTTTCTAAACACCTTCTCTATTCTTCTTTGGCTGGGAAAAATAGTTATCCATTTTTTTCTGACATTAATACCTTCTTCAATCTGTTATTTCACTGATTAAATGCTAGACAGTTCATGTAGGATTTTTTTTTAATTAGTTTAGCAAACAGTTTTAGAAATGACCCAGCTAGCCTGTTGAAAGGGCTATGTAATTGGCTAAGGAAAGCTGAGTAGGTACATGAAGACTTTTCTCTCGTCACTGCAATGATTAAAGAAATCTGAAAGTTTTGATTCCCCAATGCAACCTTCATCATCACAAAGCAAAACGAATCAAATCAAACTCTGAAGCAGACACTGCACAAATTAGTTTGAGAAAGGGAACGGGAGCCCTTTATCTGAGTGACTTTCTGCTTGTCAAGATCTGTATTCCCGAGCCTTTATTTTGTTGGCTCTTTATTTTTTCACAAATGCTGTTAAAAGCAGAAGTTGGAATTACAAGCAAACATGGTAAGGCAGGTTATTGGTGAGACAATACATTTTGTAAAACATGTAATCCTCCATTAGACCTCAACATATCCTGGGTGATTTTATAGATTGGGGGAATGAAACTATTTGCAGGATAATCTGCCAAGCGCTGCCTTAAGTCTGAAAGAGGTGAAGGGCTCTGGAGAGCATCTCAATGGTGCAAAGGGTGCTTGTAGGAGATGCTCTTCTATTGCGGCTTTCAGGGACTCTACTAAGGAGGAAACTGGCGCTTGTGATGACATTTGAGAAGGTGCTTTGGCATTCACAGATCTCAAAGGAGAAAATACAGCCATAGTCAGGACCAGTGGGATTCATGTGGGAAGGGGTCTTAGAGGTCTTCTAGTCCAACCCCCTGCTAAAGCTGGAGACCTAATTTATACCATTTCAGACAAGTGGCTGTCCAGTCTCTTCTTAAAAGCCTCCAGTGATGGGGCACCCATAACTTCTGAAGGCAAAGCCATTCCACTGGTTAATTGTTCCCACTGTCAGGAAATTTCTCCTTAGTTCTAGGTTGCTTCTCTCCTTGATTAGTTTCCATCCATTGCTTCTCGTCCTGTCTTCAGGTGCTTTGGAGAATAGGTAGATCCCCTCTTCTTTGTGGCAGCCCCTGAGATAATGGAACACTGCTCTCATGTCCACCCTAAGTACTTCTTTTCACTAGACATAGTCAAATCCTGCAACGTTCTTTGTATGTTTTAGCCTCCAGTCCCCTAATCATCTTTGTTGCTCTTCTCTGTACTCTTTCTAAAGCCTCCACATCTTTTTTATATTGTGTTAATCAGAACTGGATGCAATATTCCAAATGGGGTCTTACTTCAATCCCAGAAATCGCTTCTAATTTCCACCCGCTATATCTCTCTATTCAAGAATTTTCCACTCTTTTTAACCATCTCCCCATTGGGAATCCAAAGCGAGGAAAGATCCTGGTTGTAGGAAGAAGCTGTCAGATCACACATCTCACATCTTTTCTCTTGTGGGTGCTTGTGTAGACCTGTGGGGAGATATTCGGCACACTGGTTTCTGAGGGAAGATTGGCCTAGAGTGGTGGTGGGGGAAACGTATAAGGTAGACTCATTGCAAAAGGATGCTAGAAAGGCCAACACTTCCTGAACGCTTAATAACGGTTGACGGAATCTCTGGCACATTTAGTTTTTATTTTGGAAAATCTGAATTCCTCTCTTTCAAAAAGTGGCTGCCAAAAGTTATAGAGCTTCAGAAATGGATGCCTGTCTTGTGGAAAGCTGCCCTGATTTCCTGTGCTTGAAAATTAAGACTTTGCCCAGCCTGTAGAACAGTGTTTCTCAACCTTGGTAGCTTGAAGATGGGTGGACTTCAACTCCCAGAATCCCCCAGCCAGCGCTGCTGGCTGGGGGATTCTGGGAGTTGAAGTCCACCCATCTTCAAGCTTCCAAGGTTGAGAAACACTGCTGTGGAATGAATCTTGAGAACTCTCTAAACACCTTGTTGAACAGGAGAGAGAAAAAGAGCAGGAGCAGGGGGCTCCTGTGAAATGAAACTCAGCAGGTTTTCCTCCTTTTTTTTCCCAGCAGCCTTAGAATTCTTTGAACAAAGCCCTAAAAAAAAATTGGAGAAAGGGAAGTAACAGAAGTAATTTATCTGAACTTTCAAACTGCCCTTAACTAAACCTTCTGCAAGGAAATGAAGAAAACTAAACCACAAAAGAATATTTTAGAGCCTGAAAATGGCAGGGAGAGAGAGGCGGTGATGCTTCGGGGGTTACTTTTTAATGCAACACGATTCAAAGAGCATTTCTCTGGAATCTTCTGTTCCGGGATGGGGCTTTTTAATGCGTGGCTTGCAGGAAACAGGCCTCGGCCTGCTTGTTTCCAGGAGCGCATGAGAAGGTGTTGTGACTCCGACACCTGAGCCTGTCTTATCGGAGGGAGAAGACTCCGAAAGTGAAGGAGAGGAGTTGGCAAGGCCTCCCTCTCCAGGACCCTCCTCTCTGGCAATGCCTCAGGTGTCTTCCGAAGGCCAAGAGATAGGCCAGGAGCCAGGCACTTCCGAGCAGCCGCAGTTAGACAGCGAAGGAGATAAGTCTTGGCTGGATCCCCGACAGCGTCGGAAAGACAAGCGCGCACAGCAGAGAAGGAGGCGTGCCAGAGATTAAGCTGAGTCACTGGACCACACCCCACAGGGGATAAAAGGGGGTGTAGTGGCCATTCAGGCTTTGTGACGGACAAAACTGAAAGCTAACAAGTCATTCTGCATTTCTGGAACTTTGTTATATGCTCTGCTTGGATTGATTTTTGGACTGGACTTGACTATTCTTTGGCTTTTGTGGACTTACTTTGATGTTTCAGTCGGAGGAGATAAACCTCCCTTTGTAAGTAAAAACTTTTGGCAAGCAGCCACTGGGTTGCTGCCAATTCTGTTATCAAAGGAAATTCTTGTCTGCTGGTTTATTTTAACTCTTGGTCGACTGCTGGTGTGCGTGTGTGAGACGGGGACAGAACAGAAGGCTTCCTCCTATGGCTGCCCTTGTGGGCATGTGGGAGTCTTCCCATTATGCCCTGGTGCATCTCCGTCAGGGCTCAAGAATTGTCCAGCCACATGGCCGGATCAGCGCTTCTTTCAAAATGTTTCAGAATCAGGAGGTCATTTTTGCTTTTTTTCAATTGGCAACTGGACTTTCTTGGTTTTTCCTTGATGACATTTTGCTTCTCATCCAAGAATTCAGTTCAGTACTGAAGAAGCTTCTTGGATGGGAAACGAAACGTCTTCAAGGAAAAATCAAGAAAGTCCAGTTGCCAGTTGAAAAAAAGCACCTTTGGGGCAACCATGATCTGGTTGTCTGAGGATCTCCAGAGACATCGAGGTCCTTTTGCCATTTTTCACTCAAATAGGGAATGCAGATTGGGGACAAAGAAACAGAGAGTCAAGTGCAGAATACGGAATAGCAGAGTTCGAAGCCATTCTTTGCTCGTGCTTTTCCTTCACCTGCTTGCAGGAAAAGAAGGCCAGGTTTTTCTTTGCCGGTAGAAATGGCTGTGTCCTTTCAGATAGCACGTTTCCCTCTGCTTGGATGTGTGCACAGACTAACATACGCTAAAACCAGTAGTGAAATTCAATTTTTTTTTACTACCGGTTCTGTGGGCATGGCTTGGTGGGGTGGGGTGGCTTGGTGGTGTGGCAGGGGGAGGACAGTGCAAAATCTCCATTCCCACCCCACTCTGGGGCCAACCAGAGGTGGCATTTGCCAGTTCTCCAAACTACTCAAAATTTCCGCTACCGGTTCTCTAGAACCTGTCAGAACCTGCTGGATTTCAGCCCTGGCTAAAACCTTCAGTAAACTATAGTAAGTAAAACATTAGAGCAGAGTAATCTCATAACATGCTTCTGCCCTCCCAAAATATTTTGGCCGTCAGCAGCACATTGCTATTGGTGTTCTCAGCAGCCAAACTTCTCCAGAATAGGCCTCCGCCTTTGGATGCTGGTTGCAATCCTTCAGGATCTGTCTCACCTCCGTGGGTGTCCTTTCACAGCAATAGTGGAACTCTTCTGTACAGATAGGCCTCAACACACAGCCGCAATTGGGACCGGAACATCCATTGCTAAGCAAGATGGTTGTTAAGTGAGTCGCAGCCAATTTTATTAGAATTAGAAGTTTATTGGCCAAGTGTGATCGGACACACAAGGCATTTGTCTTGGTGCTTATGACCTTTTTGTTGCTGGTTTTTTTTTTTTTGAATCCTAATTCATATCACTGCTTTTATTTTAATTTTTTTTAAAACAAACTTTATTAAATATAAAAAGATAAAATATCACATTAACTACATACATTATAAAATATGAAATTAAGTAAAGTAAAAGAACAGTAAGAAAGAGAAGGAAAAAAGAAAATAAAAAAGAGAGAAAAACAAGAGAAAAAAGAAAAGAAAAAAAGACGATACACATAGTATAACAACGCAAACTACTATATATATATATATATATATATATATATATATATATATATATATATATACACACATGTACATTATTGACAGTGTCTATTTGTTAATTTTGTTATCTTACAAACTTTCACATTTATTCTTTTATTTATTTATTTATTTATCCATTCATGCCATTTGTTCCATACCATATAATATTTCGAGTCTACCTTATCCTTTAATTCCAGTGTTAACCTGTCCATTTCAACGCAATTGTAGATTTTCTGAATTACTAATTGTTCTGTTGGAATTTGGTCCGTTTTCCAAAGCTGAGCAAATGCCAGTCTGGCTGCCGTAATTATATGCAATATTAAATATTTTATTTCTTTCCTAATATATTCTCTAATCATACCCAATAAGAAAATTTCTGGCTTAAATTCTATTTCTTCTGCTGTTATTTCCATTAACCAAGTTTTTATTTTTTCCTAATATTTTTTTTCTTCCCCCATTGACTTTGCTTGTCAAAAGCTGGCTAGGAAAGTCTTATCACGTGACCCCAGGATGCTGCAGCAGACATAAAATACATGACGGTTGCCATGATAAATTTTATCATTTGACTGTGGGGATACTGCGACAGTTGTAAGTGTGAGGATTTTCAATGCTGTTGTAACTTTGAACAGTCACTAAATGAATGCTTGTACGTCAAGGACTACCTGTAATACGTTTTGCCTAGATACGTTTGGTAAATCAAAACATTTCACCAACCACCACTAGATGGCAGCCAAATCAGGTAACTGTAATCCCAGCTAAAATGTTCAGTCCCATTGTGAATTTTAAGCATCATAAAGAGCGCTCTCTTCTGAGAACTGGTTTGCATTAATATTTTACTAATTGGCATTTTTACTGTATAATCTAACCTCTTCTTTTAAAAAGCAACCCCCGCACACGCAAAAAAGTAGGTGCACTCCCTGTAAAAAATATAGAAGTCAGTATTGGAGGCAGAAAAACAATTAAATGGAATGAAGAAAAGCGATCATTTAGCAACTGTTTAAGAATTTATGCTTCCCAGCCCTCCTCAGATTTTAAAGCTGAAACATTTACGTGCCTCTTTGAACATTTATATTTTACAGAGAATCTCCTGTGTTGGGTGTTGCAAAGAAATAATAATAATCTGAATTAAAATAAGAATAATTACAATTAGTAATAGTAAGGTAGTAATGTAATGTAATAATAATCTGAAAACCTAAAGCTGTATTCAAATAGAATCCCTGCTCAACACTGTATGAAGATAACAACCAAGATATTGTAATGGACTGGACAAATGTGTCACTCTCATCACCAACAAGGGAAAAATAGTGAAAACTGAAGGAATCAAGGTCTCCTATGGGACTAGCATGAAGAGTTTGGATGAGGACAATAACTAAAAATACCTGGGCATCCTTCAAGCTGACAACATTAAGCACACTGAAGTCAAGAAGGAGGTTAGAAATGAACACATCAAGAGAGTGAAAAAGATCTTAATAAATCTTAATAGCAATAGCACTTAAACTTATCTACCTCTTTAGAGTGCTTTACAGCCCTCTCTAAGCAGTTTACTGAGTCAGCCTCTTGCCCCCAACAATTTGGGTCCTCATTTTACCCACCTTGGAAGGATGGAAGGCTGAGTCAACCTTCAGCCTGGTGAGATTTGAACTGCCAAATTGCAGGCAGTCAGCAGAAGTAGCCTGCAGTACTGCACTCTAACCACTGCACTACCGCGGCTCATTAAAGTTCAAACTCAGTAGAGGGAACACCATCAAGGCAATTAACACCTGGGCAATTCCAGTTATTCGATCTATAGCTGGAATAGTGGACTGGATTAAAATGGATCTCAGTAGGAAAATCAGGAAAATAATGACAATGAATCTTGTCCTTCATCCATGCAGCGATGTTGACTGTTCTACCCTAGCTACGGACCCGAAAGAACGCAGCACACACAAAGTCTATACAAACCTTAATTAAATCAGTCTTTTTCAAACAAAGGCTGTTAATTAATTTTCTTAACAGCCTACAAGAATCCAAAGAACAAATAATTGTAATCTTATTAGGATTGGCAGAAAGCCCAGAAGCAATTTGCAGGAAACTGATAAGAGAACTAAGATCCAGACGTGAAGGAGAGTGAACGAAGTTGTTCCCTGCAAATTGCTTCAGTTGTCGTCCTTCCTTAAATGAGCTAAGGGAGTGGCCAATTAGCCCCAAGCCTTACTCTCGAGGAGACCTCCTCCTGAGGAGCCACTCCTGCCTCTTGGCAGCTCTGCGTGCCCGTGCATTGAGAAGAGGCTCCTCCTCTTCGTCCTCTTCACTTAAGGGAGGTTCTGAAGGCCCTGGCTGAATCCCTGCCTCTGGCACCACATCTTCTCCAGCCTCCTCACTGTCGGAATCAGCTACTAGCCGCACAGGCCGCTGACGGGCTACAACATTGACGGAATCTGTTTACCAAAGTGCATGAGTGGGTGTGAAATGTTGTAAGAATCAGACAGTTGAAGAAGAACAAAGGGCATTGGGAGAATATCAAAGGATTGTAAAGAAGATGCACTGATGTTTGTACACCATGAAAGTTCACTGGATATCCGGGAGATCAGACTGGCCTACAAAAAGGCCAAATGAAGAAGAGAAAAGAGGCATAGGCAAAGCAAAGTATTAGATGGCCAGTTCATAAAAAGACTAGAAGGCAAAACAAATATCAAGACCTGGCAAAGGCTAAGAGCAGGGAAATGGAAGAAAGAGACAGGGAGACTAATCCTGGCCGCACAAGACCAGGCCTTAAGAACAAAGGCATACAAAGCCAGAATGGAGAACACAGCAACAGACAGCAAATGCCACCTCAGCAAAGAAGCTGAAGAAATAGCGATACATCTAGTTAGCTGGTGCAAGAAGATCACACAAACTGACTACAAGCAACAGCATGACAAAGTAGCAACAATGGTGCATTGGAAGATCTGCAAGACATGCCATTTTGCTGCAAGCAAGAAGTGGCGGGACCACAAAACAGACAAAGTGATAGAAAATGAAGAAGCTTAAAGTGTTGTGGGACCTTTTGAATTCAAACAGAGAAGCACCTGCCGCATAACTTGCCAGATCTATCAATTGTCAATAAGAAAGACAAAGAAAAGTTTGCATAGTGGATGTGGCAGTCCCTGGAGACAGCAGAAGAGAAGAGAAAGAAGTGGAGAAAATCACAAAATACAAAGACCTGCACGTTGAAGTAGAATGACTATGGCAAAAGAAAGCAAAGATAGTACCAATAATGATACTGGGTGCAATTCCAAAACATCTGGAGCAACTCCTGAACATTTTTGACAATTGCAAATCCTGGAACAACTTTTATCCTGCGACTTTATCCTGCGGTCCTAACACCATCAAGCAACACGTGGCATCTCCCCATCCTGGGCCTCGGGAGGACCCAGGAGGTGGATAAGAATGCCAAATCCAATCTAAACGTCTGGCTGCCTGGGCAACCAACAATAATCATGAGATCTGTATGCACGTTTTGCATTCCATCGCCATCAAGAGGGAATTTCGCTGCGGAACGATATGGAAGAATCGCACCATTGGGGCTTTCTGAACCATATTGGCTGAGCTTGCCTGACCTACACAGCTCAAGTGGAGGGTGGAGACACAGGATTTATTGGCTACTAGTGATACAAGCATTGCATCCTTGGATCCCTCACTCCTGACCTAGGCTGATCTAAATGCTAAGCAGGGTTATCCCTGGTTAATACTTGGAGGGGAGACTGGAGATCGACTACACTAAGAAGTGGTGGTGGTGGTGGGAAGATGGTAATGGCAGAAACAGAATGAACGAGGGCTGACAACAGGCATGGAGAAGGTGTTTAAGGTGCATGGGGGGAGTTGATGGGCCTTTGGCATAGGAAGGAAGGAGGGTGAGATGATGAGAGAGAAAATTGGGACAGAGGGAGGAAGGGAGGGAGAACTTTGAAGATAGGCTTAGGAGCCTGCAGCTGATTCAGGCCGTGATGGATGCCAGCACAAAGGCTTAAGGAGAAGAGTTATGGCACGACAGTGATGGGAGAGAAATACGATTCCAGCCGAAATGCTGTCTGCTTAAGGCATCCTGAGATCAATATCACATTCAGTGGGCATCAGCAGCAAAAACTGGATTTCCCTTCCCCTGCGGTGGAGAAAATATCTCCATTAACCAAGAGGTTGAGTGGGGCCACTTGGCTTGTTCTCCTTTCTCCCTTTACGTCACAGGCCCCCCTACTTTGAGCCCTCCAAAGAAGTGTGGAAGGAGTGAAAATGAGTTTGGATTTAAGAGCCCACACTGGGTTTCGGTTTACGAAGGACCCGGTGGGCATAAGTCAGGGATACATTCAGGGTCGAGACGAGTCTTGCGTGGGGCTCTTACAAGGTCTTCAGGAACTTCAGTCTTTCCCAACGGGGTCCCAGCTGCTGGGCTGTGACTTTGTTTTTCCACCAGGTGTCAACAGCTAGTTCAGAGGTCTCCAACCTTGGCAACTTTAAGACTTGTGGACTTCAACTCCCAGAATTCGTCTGAGGAATTCTGGCTGAGGAACTCTGGGAGTTGAAGTCCACAAGTCTTAAAATTGCCAAGGTTGGAGACCCCTGAACTAGATTATTCCTTCTATTCCCCAGAGAATAGAAGCTGATCTGTCCTACTTGGTCTTTGATAAAAAACACTCGTAACAAGGCCTCTATGACCTGCATTGGGCATTTAAATTCTCTGTGATGTACAAGCTGTATTTACTTCCTCGGTGTTGGTTGTTTTACTTCTAGCAAAAAATGATCCTCCCCAATTATGAATCAGATGAGAGATTGGCTGAGTGCAACTGGCAAACAAGGCAAGATAGCATTCCTTACTTAAAAAACCCCCAAAAACTAAGGTTGGAAGAGGTGAAATAAATAGAAGTCTCTAGATAGAGTAATCTAGCTGGGCGGATGAAATCTACGGAATGATGCCAGCTTTGCAGAGTGCAAGGGATCTGAGTGAGACCAATATTGTGCATTTTTCATGCTGCATCTCCTAAGGAAAGAGTGAGGGCCAAGCAGGGTTAGCATGATAACAGTTGCCCAGTACTTGGGCAACTGTCACAGAGGAGATCTATTCTCCAAAGCACCTGAAGGCAGAACAAGAAGTAACAGGTGGAAGATCATTTAAAAAAATCCAACCTAGAACTAAGAAGAAATCCCCTGACAGTGAGGACAAATTCTTTGCTTGCTTGCTTGTTTGTTTGGCAATGAGAACAGTTAACCAGCCTTCAGAAGCTGTGGGTGCTCCATCACTGGAGGTTTTTAAGAAGAGATCGGATAGCCATTTGTCTGAATTGGTATACGGTCTTCTGCTAGAGAAAGGGATTAGACTACTAGAAGACCTCCAAGGCAGGGGTGAAATGCTCCCGGTTCGGACCGGATCGCCAATCCGGTAGCGATGGCGGCGGGTGGTTTGGAGAACCGGTAGCAAAAATCCCTGCCTCCTCCTCCCCCTCCCCCCATGCCCAGCTGAGCCGCGCGATCATCAGAGCCTTTTTTTTTTTTACTTTTAAAAGCATTTTTTCTACAACCTCTTCGGCTGAAAAGAATGCTTTTAAAAGTTTTTTAAAAAGCCTCTGATGATCGCGCGGCTCAGCTGGAATTGTCAGAGCCTTTTAAAAGTATTTTTTCTATAAACCTCTTTGGCTGAAGAGATTGTAAAAAAATGCTTTTAAAAGAAAAAAAAGCCTCTGACGATCGGGCAACTCAGCTGGGATCGTCAGAGCCTTTTAAACACATTTTTTCTTTCAGACAAAGAGATTGTAGAAAAAACATTTAAAACTTTTTTTAAAAAAAGAGTTGGCCACGCCCACCCACTCACATTACCACCCCACCAAGCCACGCCCACAGAACCGGTAGTAACAAATTTTACATTTCACCACTGCTCCAAGGTCCCTTCCAGCTCCGTCATTTGTAGCTCTGTATTCTGATCTTCTCCCCATATGTTGCTTTGAATGTTCTAGAGCTGCAGGCAGCCCAACTCCCGGTCCTTGGATCAGATTAGAAAACTATTGGAGCCAGCAGAGAAGAGGGCAGGTATGGGCAGCTCGGATTTGCTTGAAATAATCTGAATGTTGCTAGATGTCAGCAAAGATTTAATTTCTCGGTGTCTCATTCCTGCCATCTAGTGGTCATCTTTTTTTTTTCAACTCAGATCTGCTAGCTAGCCTTAGGAACAGATATGCCTGTAAAACAGAGGCCAAGAAAGAGAGATTCTTCTGCTTGAAGAGTTAAAAGACAAGCATCAAAATATATAATATAATCCATTCTGTCTCAGGGCAAGAAACCTCTGGCAACTGGTCGTCAGGGAAGACGAGAGGAGAATGTTGGGGGCTTCCTGGGGGCGTTGAAATCCTGACAAGATTGCCCTCAGTTAGATTCAGCAGAGTTTTCTTTTTGCATTCTTTTGTTTTAGTTAAATGGCAGCTCTGAGGGCCAGTGAAGGATGTGCGCCTCTGCAGGGCAAATTTAGAAGAGGAGTGCGAGGGGAAAATACTGCAAAATGGAAGTGAAATAGAAGGAAATCTTCGCACTGAACTGTACCAAAATAAAACCCAAGCTTTTTTTTCCCTCATGCAATGCGAAATATTTAACTTGACAAATAGGATATTTAACAGTAAAACTGATACTTGACGGTTCATTATTAACCGTTTCTGACATGATTTATTTGCTGTTATAAAAGGGGGCATTATTGTGTAATATGATTCAGAAATTAGCTCCAGTTTAGCAAGAGGCCTTGACTGTCTGACCCCTTAATAGCCTTATAATGATGCCATTTACCATTCGGTGGCTCGTCCAAGTCATTCTGGAGGAGATTTGCTTCTAAAGGGCCGCTATTCATGGAGGTGACCCTCCTGGGAGTGAGCAACCTGTGCCCAGGTGTGTGGCCAAAGCTCAGTTCTCCAGAAGTAAAAAGGCAGCTGTCCCATAGCTACTCAAAGGTGCTTTTTTTTCTTCAAAAGGCAACTGGACTGTTTTCCCTTTGAGGAAGAAGAAGAAATTATTTCGCTTCTCATCCAAGAAGCTTCATCAATTCTGATGGCGGGGATGGGGGCGGGGGAATGGAACTGATGAACTGGTTTTGTTTCTTTTGTTTTGTTTTGAATAGGTTGACCTCCTCCTCCTCTTCCTGCCCCTCTTCCTTCATTTCCTCCCCTCCTCCTCCTCTCCAGTTTCCCTATTGAATTTTATCTCAATTTCCAAATATTGGCTGCTTTTACTGTATTGGCTGTCTCATCTTGAAGCATGTTTTAATCAGTGGTGAAATCCAATTTTTTTTACTACCGGTTCTGTGGGCGTGGCTTGGTGGGCGTGGTGTGGCTTGGTGGGTGTGGCTTAGTGGGCATGGCAGGGGAAGGATACTGCAAAATCTCCATTCCCACCCCACTCCAGGGGAAGGATACTGCAAAATCCCCATTCCCCACTCCTGGGGGAAGGATATTGCAAAATCCCTATTCCCTCCCAACTCCGGGGGGGAGAATATTGCAAAATCTCCATTCCCATCCCACTCTGGGGCCAGCCAGAGGTGGTATTTGCCGGTTCTCTGAACTGCTTAAAATTTCCGCTACCAGTTCGTCAGAACCTGTCAGAACCTGCTGGATTTCACCCCTGATTTTAATCTTCTCTATCTCTGTTCAGTGGCACCCCAAACCATAGCCACCTACTTGCTAGCTTGGATGCCATGTAAACACAGGCAGTGTTCTTAATTTATCATTCCGTGTGTCATGTAAGCTTATAACAGTTTTATATAAGCTTATATAAACCATGAATAAATGGCTATGGCTAACTGAGCCATACCAACGCTACCATTGCATTCTTACATTTTCAGTTGGTCTGCAACATTCAAGCATGTTCTAAATCCCAGGTACTATTAAGAATATTGTTTCAGTTACCATCTGTTTGGGGCACTTTTGTTTGGAAACATAGAATTGGTCCATCTTTGACATGACTACAATTTGTGCATTTCCAGGCCGTGGGAAGATCTTCGGAAAGGATGGGCAGTTGTTCCCTTAAAACAATGTTTCTCCACCTTGGCAACTTGAAGATGTGTGGACTTCAACTCCCAGACTTCCCCAATCAGTAACGCTGACTGGGGAATTCTGGGAGTTCAAGTCCACACACCTTCAAGTATCCATGGTTGAGTAACACTGCCATAGAAGGAAGGAACAGGGTCCCTGCAGGTGTAGCCCAGGCATCTTTGTTATACAACCTCATAGTTCTTTAATACAAAAAGTATTGCAAAAATTATCTCCTCCTCCTCTCTCCTTCTCCTCCTCCTCCTCCTCCTCCTCCTCCTCCTCCTCCTCCTCCTCCTCCTCCTCCTCCTCCTCCTCCTCCTTCTTCTTTAGCAAGCCTACTAGAATAGGGTAGTGGAGTCATTTTGTTTCAATTGAGACAGATGTGGTGATTTGTTGCAGAGCACCGAGTGGTTCCCCTGAAGATCCTGGTCTATTTTATGCCTGCTTCTAATCCTATACAATTGTAGAATTGATATATGGCTTGTTTCCTAAGCTCTCTCTGGGATGAGCCAGCTTTCAAATATGTGACTATAAATATGTTTTAGATAGAGCAACTGAAACTGAAGATGACTTGCTGCAGTCGCTTGATATACAGCGTGTCATGGTTACATTAAAAATATGAAGGTGGCCATGGATGCAGTCATAAATAGGCACCTTCTTGAGCATTTGCACTGTTGTTGGTTTACAACACTAGTACTTACCTCTTTGGGCACACTGATAATCTTCTTCCAAGTTTCACTTCAGGTATTCACCCCCCAAACCAACTGAAACTTGCAGATGTCAGCCCTAGAATCATAGAATTTTTTTGATCAAGGGTGATTGGGCACCCAAGGCATTTCTCTCCAGTGCATAAGCTCATGCTCTACATATAAATAGCAAATAATAGGTCATAGATCATAATAAACAACGATTGATAAATCATAAAAACCAATAGGAGAAGATAGTAGGAAAGATAAGAGGATGAGAAAAGATGAGAAGTGAGACAGCGAGTGTTCAGCAGAGTATGGCGGTGGGGGAAACTATCTTTGTACCTAGTAGTTTCTGCTTATCTCCCACTTGACTGCACTGCACATCTCCCACCCCACGGACGCCTTGTGGGCATTGGTGAATATACCTTCTGCATGTCCAGCAAGCTCCTTCGTTGGCTCTTGCTTGTTCTTCTGGGACATGAGTCTCACACCTGCTGAGCAGTAGTAGTAGTAGTACTGAGTAGCAGTAGTAGTAGTGCTACTGCTACAGCATTACTACAAGGTTAGTGTCGCCAAACTGCAACCCTCCGAAGCACTGACATACCTTTCCTATATCCCCAGACCCCCAAAAAGTCATGTTTCATTATCGACAATGTGCATCTGATGATATTCCTACCCCAAGGTACCTGCAAGGGATGATACAGGTAGTCTTTGACTTACAACCAGTGGTGGGATTCAGCCAGTTCACACCTATTCTAAGCAGTTTGGGGAACCGATTGTTGGAAGAAATCTTATTATGTTTTTTTCCACTTTGCAGGGCTAATCCTGTAAGGAAGGCAGGAAGGAAACATTCTGGTGTTGTTTCTAGCCTAACCTTTATTGCCCTGCTTACAGAAACTGCCTCTCTGGTTAATCCTTATTACATTGTAACAGCTAAGGCAAAGTGCCCATCGACATGATTGACGTTGAGTTGGCCATGCCCACATGGTCACATGACCACCAAGCCACGCCTACCCAGCTGGTCATTAGGACACAGAACCGGTTGTTAAGTTATTTGAATCCCACCACTGCTTACAGCTATTCATTTAGTGACTGTTTGAACTTACAACAACACTGAAAAAAAGTGACTTATGATCATTTTTCATATGACCATTGAGGCATCCCCATGGTCATGTGATCAAAATGTGGATGCTTGGCAACTGGTTCATATTTATGACGTTTGCAGTGTCCTGGGGTCATGTGATCATCTTTGTGATCATGTGATCATCTGTGACAAGCGAAGTCAATGGGGAAGCCATTTTCACTTAACAACCATGTTACTAATTTAACAAGTGTCCAGATTCACTTAAGAACTGTGGCAAGAAAGATCGCAAAAGGGCACAACTCACTTCACAGCTGTCTCGCTTAGCAACATCCATTTGGGGCTCAATTGTGGTCGTAAGTCAACCACAATATAATGGTGCCCTGCTGTGACCTCCATTTTGTTGCTTTTTCATTGACTTCTTTTTTTTTGACGTTTCAGGTATTATAAAAAGAAGGCAGTTCTATTCACCAGAGAGGAGGCATTTCTGTATTTGAGATTGTAGGCAAATACAAAATGTAAGATAGGTTCACAAATTGTCTGAGCCGTTTCAGACAGTAAGTCCATTGATGGTGCCTCTTGTGCTCTTCAGAGATAAAGTAAGGCTACTGTCAGGGTTCCAAGTAACACATCCCACTTAATAAGAACTCCGAGGCAGGCAATTTCCTCAAAGAACATTTTATTGGGAGATATCAAATGGGCATAGACTTGGTGGAAAACCAGCTCTAAGTTCCCATTGGTTTAACATCCAATTAAAAGTAAAACTTCATCACTTCCCTCCAGAGTCTCTAGTCCCATGGTCCAATCAGCATACAGCCCAGTTGCTAGGTGACCTCAGTTTCCACCTTTCCAGCACCTGCACCAACGTCCTTGATTCCCAGGGGAAAGGATTTTATTGTTGTGGCCCGTCAGCGGCCTGTGCAGCTAGTAGCTGATTCCTACAGCAAGGAGGCTGGTCTGGTGCTGCGCCAGCAGCCTGTGCAGCTGCCACTTGAGTCGGACAATGAGGAGGCTGGAGAAGATGTGGTGCCAGAGGCGGGGATTCAGCCAGGGCCTACAAAACCTCCAGAAGCTCCCATAAGTGAAGAGGAAGAAGAGGAGGAGCCTCTTCTCAATGCACGGGTGCGCAGAGCTGCCAAGAAGCAGGAGTGGCTCCTCAGGAGGAGGTCTCCTCGAGAGTAAGGCTTGGGGCTAATTGGCCACTCCCTTAGTTTATTTAAGGAAGGACGACGACTGAAGCAATTTGCAGGGAACAACTTCGTTCACTCTCCTTCATGTCCTGATCTTAGTTCTCTTATCAGTTTCCTGCAAATTGCTTCTGGGCTTTCTGCCAATGATAGTAAGATTATGATTATTTATTCTTTGGATTTTTGTAGGCTGTTAAGAAAGTTAATTAACAACCTTTATTTGAAAAAGACTGATTTAATTTAGTAAACTAAGGTTTGTACAGACTTTGTGCTGCACTCTTTGGGGTCCGTAGCTGGGGCAGAACATTTATTTAGCCTACAACACCCCAGCTATCTCTACACCCTCCTCCCTCCCTGGCCCCTTCGCTCCAGGCTGTGTCAGCCCTGAAGCAACAAAGAGAGAAATCTCCCAAGAGAACTACACAGAAGGAAAATGGCCACAGTTCGGCCAGCTTCAGGGTTGACAGCTACCTTACCTTCATGCTGACAGGTTTATTTTTAAGCCTCAAAGAGAAGCTGTGCTTGACTGATCTCTTACTCTCCCAAGGTTTGGGCCACAGACTTAGATCTGCGCTACAGCGATCATTTGGCCATGACTCGGGTTGCGCTCTACGTGACAGAGGGGACCTTCGACTGCGCGTCAAGTCGCTTCCAGGTACATCTCCCTTCAAAGAAGCCACCTGTGCAGAAGGAACAGACCCGATCCGTAAGTGATGCTCGAATGAAGAAACAAATAAGCAGTTTGTGGCCTAAACCAGGAGTCTCCAACCTTGGCAACTTTAAGCCTGGCGGACTTCAACTCCTGGGAATTGAAGTCCGCCAGGCTTAAAGTTGTCAAGGTTGGAGACCCCTGGCCTAAACGGTGTTGGTTCCCCATTGTTTGATGTCCTCCTGCACCATCACCCCATTGCACTGGGGACACAACAGTGTGGACCCCATCAGTTTTCCACCCATTATGAAGTTTTAATGTACTAATCCATGGGTTGTCATTACATTTGGAAATTGCCAGTTGTTTCCCTGTGCCTGATGTTTTGTGTTGGATTTAACATAACTGGCCTAAAATAATTTCTTGATGGATTGTTGCTTCTGGTTCTTAGCAGAAGGGACGGACTTTGCTGGTTTTATTCTTAGGCAGCCAACTGTCTTGGGCTGATCCCATAAAAGTCTTGCCATGGATGAGGATGAGTTCTACTTACCTTTACTACTGGTTTGCAATGGGACTGCGTGAGCGTGACAATGTCCGGTTTGGTGGGCGGAGCCTCCTGCCAGTTTTACTACCGGTTCTTGCGAACCGGTCCAAACCGGGAATAACCCACCACTGATGAGGACCTGTACAGCTTTTTAAAGCCAAACTCATTGTCTTACAATATTGATTCATCACTTTCACAAGAAAACTGTGGCTGACAAAAAGGTTTCCTGACCTTCTCCAGCATTTGTCAGTATCTATAGAAGGAATGTAAAGAAAGACTGGGATGATAGGATAGATTGAGACTCTGTTGTGAGGCCCTCTGAGCCTGTCCCATCGTAGGAAGAAAGCTCCGAGCATGAGGAAGAGGAGTCAGCCAGGCCTCCCTCTCCAGGCCCCTCCCCTCTGGCATTGTCTCAGGTGCTGGCCGAGGGAGAGGAGATCAGTAGGGAGACAGGTGGCTCGGATTAGAGTGACGAAGAAACATCATTCCTGGATGCATGCCTCCGAAGGCGTGATAAACGATTGCAGCAGCTTAGGAGGTGTGCTAGGGATTAGAACTGAGTCACTGGACCACACCCCAGAGACTATATAATAGAGGGTAGTGGACAGTGATCCTTGTGACGAACAAAGCAAACCTTGGATAGTCACTAAAGCCTCGTCCAGAATTGCTGAGAGAAAGATTTCTTGTTGTCGGACATTTGGACTCTTGAGTATTTAATCTTTCTGTTTTACTGTGAAAATAAAGGCACTTGGCAGGCGGTGTGTCTATCGCTGCCAAGTGGGAGATAAAGAAACTGGGTGCGTTCCAAAGTGTTTCCTTAACCCTTGGCTGGCTGTGTTTGTGTGTGTGTGGGTACGGGGACAGATCAGACTCTGGCTGGGCCATTCCAAAGCTTGGATCATCCTCTTTCTTTGATCATTCAGTCTTTCAATATTTGAGGGGCTGCCACAAAGACGAGGGGGTCAAGCTATTCTCCAAAGCACCTGAAGGCAGGACAAGAAACAACGGGTGGAAACTAATCAAGGAGAGAAGCAACCTAGAACTAAGGAGACATTACCTGACAAGGAGAAAAATTGACCACTGGAACGCCTTCATGTTGTAGGTGCTCCATCACTGGAAGTTTTTAAGAAGAGATTGGACAACCATTTGTCTGAAATGGAATAAGTTTCCTGCTTGGACTAGAAGACCTCCAAGGTCCCTTCCAACTCAGTTATTATGGAATATTTGGTTCTCTATTTACCAGCATTTTCTTTAAATTTAAGTCTTCTTTTAGCATATCCTTCATGAACGAAGGACTAATCGCAAGGGGACTTAGTTTTCTTCCATAAGTCAGGAAGTTGAACAATGACATTGGTAAATATCACTTTCCACATACTCAACTTTCATTACCCTTCAGAATAATTAAGTTAGAAATCTCTGAAATACAGCTACTGTTCTTTGAAAACAATCTTCCATGTTGATGTGTAGCTACAATGACATAAAATCCCTTTCTATGTCATTGTAACTACACTCAGCCCAAGCTCCATATTTCTATATGTCATTGTAACTAGCTCCTTTGTTAATTGTATTATGATAATTACTTTTATTAATTTACAAGAGCCAAGAGCCTTGGTGGCGCAGCAGACTAAAGTGCTGTTAAGTAGCATCAGCTGCCTACAATTACTGCAAGTTCAAATCTCACCAGGCTCAAGGTTGACTCAGCCTTCCATCCTTTCGAGGTAGGTAAATTGAGGACCCGGATTGTGGGGGCAATAAGCTGATTTTGTATAAAAAAGAACACCGCTTGGGGGGCCCCGAAAGCCCTACTAAGCAGGTATATACAAAAGTATGAAGGCTATTGCTTAACACATTGTAAGCTGCCCTGAGACTCTGGAAAAGGGCAGCATATAAATCAAACCAATAAATACATTTTATTAATTGTAATAAAAATTGAATATATCATTGTAACTAATTCTCCCCAAGCTCCATATTTTTTGACTATTTTGGCTCTCAAAATTCCCAGGTGGCATAATCAATGGAAACCCATCTTCCAGGGAATTCTGGGATTTGTAGTCAACATATTTGTAGGTTACCAGGTACAGTGGATATAGAAACTTTACACACCCCTGTTAAAACGCCAGGATTTGAGATGTAAAAAACTCAGACCACTTCAATATTTTTTTCACCTTTAATATAATGTACAAGCTGTACAATTCAATTGAAAAACAAACTGAAATCTCTTAAGTGGAAAATAAAAATTATGGCTGCATAAGTCTTCACATTTATAAGTAGGAATGTGGCTGTGTTCAGAATTAGCCAATCACATTCCAACTGACTTTAAATAGTAGTCAGTACACACCTTTTAATATGACGACAATGGCCCAAGGTATGCCTCCAAATCCACAAAAGAATGGCTTCATCAGAAGATACTCGAAGTTTTGGAATGGCCCAGCGAGACTCTGAACCTGAATCCGGTTGAAAATCTGTGGGGTGACCTGAAGAGGGCTGTGAATAGGAGAGGCAATCTGACATTTGCAAGGAAGAGTGGGCAAAGGCTCCCAAAGCAAGGTGTGCCATGCTCCTACTCCAAGACTGAATCATCATTCACCTTTTAATGACTCCATAATCCTATGCGGGGTGGAGTCTGGGCAACTGAATGGAGCTAGCAGAGTGTTTTACTGGCCAGATGCCTTCCTGTCACCAATGTGGAGTTTTGTTCAGCGGATACATTCTCATTGTGTCCAGAGAGAGAAATATCTGCCTCTACCTAGGATTCAACTCACAGCCTCCTGATTGTGAGGCAAGAGCTCCACCTCTAGGCCACCACACTCCTCCTCCTACCCTAAGACTGAAAGATGTCATAAAATTAAAAGGTCCTTCAACGAAGTATTACTTTTTTTTTTTTTAATTTGATTTATATGCCGCCCTTCTCCGGAGACTCAGGGCGGCTTACAATGCGTTAAGCAATAGCCTTCATACTTTTGTATATTTTATACAAAGTCAGCTTATTGCCCCCACAAACTGGGTCCTCAATTTATCTACCTTAGAAAGGATGGAAGGCTGAGTCAACCTTGAGCCTTGGAGAGATTCGAACCAGCAGAAATTGCAGGCAGCTGTGTTAATAACAGGGTGCATTAAACCACTGTACTATCAAGGCTACACTTTAAGAGTGTACTGTAGAAGATGACCAACCTGAGCCTCAGTGAGGAGTCAAATGCGTCATCAGTCATGAGTCCCTGCGTGCCCACAAGGAATCAAAATTCAGCCGACCTTGAATTCCTTTCTATTTTTAACTCCCACAAATTTCCCTTGGCTGTTAGTAGTTCAGATTCTTGTAGAGAGTTTAAGCTTGCAATAAATCTTTATACCCATTTGAACTGCCTGAATCTCCTGTTTTCCCTGGCATTTGATATCTGCAACTTCCTGCAATCACGTTATTATAAGTTTTTTTTTTATTTTCCCTCCCGAAAGATTTCAGTTTGTTTTTCAATTGAATTGCAGCGTTTATATGTTATGTTAAAGGTGGGGAAAGAATTCTGAAGTGATTTATCTTGATCTGATTTTTTTACATCTCAAAAACCTGGCATTTTAGCACGGGCGTGTAGACTTTCTATAGCCACTGTATGGGAAAATGACTTTGTAGCCAGATTTTGTGCATTCCCCGAAATGTCAAGATTGATAACCTTTTGGGCTCTTCTCCTCAAGCTACTACATGGGGTAAGAGGAGCACAAGGGAGTTCTGATTCAACTCCAGTCTTAAAAATGAAACGTAAACCACGCAGCCATTCTTTAAATTAAAATAATTGTAGATTAATGCATATTTGACCTGCCCGTTGCCCACAGGACATCGTTTCTTCCTCTTCCCCATTCAGGGGTAAAACACGAGATCCAGCACATCAGATCTTTTAAAGAACCGGAAGAAACAAACAGAGACAAATCTTTTTACAGTGCATGATCTATAATGAATGATTAAGTAAAAACACTTTATGTGAAATTATGATGTTAATAATGCTTCTGTCCCCGCGAATTTATTATGTGTTCACTGGGCTGCTCGCTTTGATTTTGATAAAATGGAGCGGCGACCGAGTACGAGTGATGGTTTTTATTTTTAGAAATCTCCTTTGCCAGAGCAAATTTCCTAGATACCGCCGCTACTGTAATTATGTAGAAAACCAATCACTCATTATACTTAGGATACATTATCTTTGAGACAGATGAGGCTAAATAAGCAAGACATTAATAATTCATCCCGCAGTTCATTATGCATGTGTTTGTCTGCTTTGTAGCTGAAATAAGCACCTCATCAGACCGATGCCTGCGTTTAAACAATGGTTCGGTGTTATTGCTGCTACATTCAGGTTTACGCTTGTTAAACTGCGATGTGGATTATTTTATCAAGCATCCGTTTCTTTTATTTGCCGCTGTCTTTTGCCAGGAACAAATTTCTCAAAACTTTGGGTACCTGTTCTGGAAGCCTCTCTTTCAGCCGGCTGGCCCCGGAGAGAAAGCTGCCAGACACTACCCCAGCCCGTGCCTGCTTGCCTGTCTCATAATAGTGCCTGGGTGAGCATGGTGTGCAAGGGAAGGGGTTGCCACTCTGGTTAGCAGTTTCATGCCACAAATAACACTTGAGAATGAGAGATTTGGGATGAGGGGACCGAAGGCTGGACTTCGCATCCACAATATCTTTCCATTAAATTGGAGAGCTAGCTTAAAAACCTCCCTCTAACCCTTTACTCTCACCGTTCTAATACCGTATAGCAAAAATAAAATAAAATAATAAAATTATCCCATTGAAATATGGAATATCAACAAAAGCTGCTCGAGACACCCTCGTTCTAAGGAGCTTCCCAAACTGCCTTTCTACATATGGCACATTTTGAACCCTGCATGCGCCCATTGAAATTCAGGTCTTTACTGGATGATCACCAAAATTACTTGGCAGCCATCAGCTAGCATGGCTGCAACCCCTCGGCTCTCCCTCCCCCCCCCCCCCCCGATTTCTGCCAACAACCGGACAATATTTTGCTTAGCACGGTTGTGCAAACATTGTATTATTAGCCTTCTTGACATTGTGATAGCCAGTCGACGGCACAACAGTGGGCAGCCAGTGCCCCCCCCCCCGTGCCTTTCTTAGGGCCCTCGGGGTCCCCTCTGGATCAGCAGTAAAACTCCAAAGATTGGCACAAGAATTTCCTGCCATTTTGTGATGGGAATAAAAATTGTGCTGCAGGCCAAAAAAGATATGCCACAGCAAGTTATTTATGAATTTATTCTAAAAACCTCCCATACTTGGGAGAGGAAAAATAACAAAATCTGTCCGTGTCCACCATTGTCCTACTCAGTGTTACTGTTAGGCCCTGAAAAATGCCCGAGGACATTTTTTTAAGAACAGAGGAGGAGGAAAAAGTAAAAGTGGTCATGGTGAGAAAGCACGTGTATGACTGAAACCTTAAGATCAATTTTAACATTTTGGTGTGTATGTGAGACACAAGAAAAATGTATGAGAGCTACTACATTCTCAAATAAATTCTCAGCAGTTTTGGGCTGGCGAACGGGTTTAGGATAACTCACTGAAGCCAACTCATCCCGGTCAACTCACCACAGGACAATTTGCCGCAATCCAACATGGGATCACTCAAGAGAGGGACATCTTGTCTTGCTTTGAGTTTTGAACCTTCTCAAGTGAGAAGTCCTTGAGACTGGGGAGATGAGCTGCAATTCTACTTCTCCCTCTTTTGATTTATCAGGCGTTGAATTGTCCCATGGTGAGTCGCCCTGGGCAAGTCAACCGTGGCAAATTCTGCTGGAGAAGTATCGATGCTCTCACAAAACCATTCACGTGTGGTTGCGGGACTGCTACAATTCCTTTTAGAAGGCAGCCTGGAGAAGGCCGATCTAGCTAGCCTTCCTAAAGCCTTTCTATCATCTTGCTGACCCTGCTATTTTTTTCTGGGGAGGTGAGTTAGGCACTTCTCCAAACTAAATGTTTGTTTTCTGTGAATATTTTTTAAAAAATGGTTGTTGAACAAATGATCGTAAATCAAGGATATCTGTAATTTGCTTTTTTTAAAAAAAGAATCCTGAGACCTGGAATTCAGTACTTTAAGTCTGTGATTTTTGTACCAGTTGGTAAATCCCAGGATTCGGGGTGAGGGGGATCATGTCTGAAATCTTCTCACCCTTGATTTATATACTACAGTCCTTTTGTGTTTATTCTGGATCCTATTTCCATTACCGCATCAAACCATGAAGCAACTTTGGGTTTATTATCATTTTGGAATGATGTTCAGTGCGGTGTGAAAAGATTTGGATTCCCACCAATTAGCCTAAATTTCCTTGCAGAGTGATTGGGGGGTGGGGGGATGTGAGAGGCCTTTGAAATGTCTGAAGTGGGTTCAGAATCTCTCCAAGCAGGAATCTAGATCTTTGTAGCTTTCAGACTGAGTAGATCTCAGCCTCGGTGCGAAGTGATGAACGACATAAACGCTTCTCTGGGTATTTACTGTATATTGACTTCAGATTTATAGAATGAAACGTTGAGAGGTTTAATATCTGTTTTATATTATGCTGCTACTCATTTTGGAATTTCAGTTTGCCACTCAAGATACGAGCCCTGTTGGGTTTAGTAACTGCTTTGTATCTTCTGCATCCTGATTAATTAATTGATTGAACTATTGATTAAATTTATATGCCTCCTATCTCACTATTGAGAGCAACTCTGGGTGGCTCCTTCACTAACTACTGAGGGCTCCTTGTAAGAGAGCCTTCCCAAATTGTGTGCCCTTTGGATGCCTATTTCCCACTCCTACAATCCTTAATCTTCCAGCAGGAACAGAAACTGAGCTGGTCTGGAGGGCACCAGGTTGGGAAAACTGCACAGGGCTGCTCTTTCCATCAAGACCATGCAGTCCGACGGTAGATGTGTGAACAGGACTTAATGAATGGAGATGCCTCCTTGAGTTACAGCACTAATCCTCCTCCTTTATTGGTGTTCAAGGGAGTCGTTGCAAAGGCTGAGATTTGTTTCTTTGAAGAAGGCGAAGAAGAAATATGCCAGGAGGCTTAAGATTTAGCTACTCTTGTATAAATCTGCACTCCAGTCTCAAAGCTGGAATCTCTCAGGGATTCCTCAGCCTTAACTCTTTCTCCTTTTTCCTTTGCCAGACTTCCCTGGTCAGCCGCTACGTTCTCTTGAGCAGTTCGATTAAGAACGACAACCTTTCCTTAATTTACTATAATGTCTTCCTCCAGATGTGCAAGGCTCACGGGATCGGCTACGATGTGCGGGTAAGAAGGATGCCTGCTTTAATTTCAGTGAAATAACAATAGGAAAATAGGTTGGGGAAGAAATAGAGGTTAATAAACCTCTAAAATGTGAGAACCACACACGTTAACTGCTTTGGGGAAAGAAACTCCATGTTTTTGCCCCGTGATCGATTTCAATGAAATCTGTGATTGTGTGCATTTATTAATAGAGTTCAGATACTGAAATCCTGATTTCAGGTCATTAGGACGTGGAGGGAGATGGGGAGAGGAGGAAAGAATTACAAATATATTCTGTTTACAGACACTTTCTCTTGCTGAATACTTGACCGCTAACTTTTTATATCAGCTTGGAAGTGAACATCTTAATTGGCTTGCTCTTAAATTATTATTTTTTCTTAAATCACATCCTCTCATGTAACCCGCCTTAGCATGTGATCTTCGGAAATTGTATGTTTAGCATTTCCAGACACAGTAAAAAAAAAAAAAAACGCTTAACATCTTATCTCTCTCAACAGCTAAAAGAAGGAACTGTTTTTATCTTGTTTGAAGATAAGAAACGAAACACATTTGGGATGATGTAAGTTCTCAAGGAGTCGCTCGTCCTTGATAGTCCTGGAGTTTAAGATTCCTTCTCTTTGCCTGTCTTCTGAAAGATTAAACCCGGAGAGAATGGCTCCTTAATATACCCTGATGGCTGAGGCACAGAATTGTGTCAGAAAAGCCAGATTAAAAATATCCATAACTATTTTTATCTAGTAACTATTCTTCAAGAGCAGCCACAGCCTAAGCCTCACTGAAATGGCTGAACTCTTGTTTTTATGGGGGATCTGAGCAACCCCAAGTTTCCAACAGCATGCTCTGCCATTAATAATACTGGGGTTCTCATGCCAACCAGCAGCGCTACCTGTTCACATATTTGAGATGCTTTAGCAAAGATAGGACTCCCGTGTTTCAAATGACTCAAGCTTTTGCCCTCCTCCATTACTTGATTAATAAAAAATATTTATTACACAAATCCTTTTTACTGACAAGTTAAAATGGAGCCTCATCTTTTGTATCTCCCTGAAGATTGCCACCTTCGGAGATTGAAAATATTCATTAAATCCCTCCGTCTGACAGGCCCAAATGAGAGGGCGATTGTTTTTAAGCGTGCGAATAGAATCATTGGCAAAGACGTTTCTTTGGATATCATTAACAGAACAATTGGAGAACATCTCCAGGGGGTCCTCATGACCTTTGCTCAGCATCTCTTCATCATCTATCAAGAATTATCAGCACCTAATATGCATGCCGAGACCAATTTTAAGGTGAGGTGTTAATTAACTAACGATCCCCGTTAAATTTCTGTTCAAGGACAGAAAACACCTCATGCTGTATTATAAACAAGTGCTAAACCATCCTCGCTTCTGCTCGTAGCAGTACGTATTTCACAGCTTGCGGGTCAATATTGTGAGATTCCCGGCGAATCTGTTAGTTAAATTTAAGGGTTTTGGTACGGGAGCATGGATTTGCTTGGGCTGAGAGCGATTGGTATATTTGTTTAAAATACACACACACACACAACACAACACAACCCTCTCTAGCATGAATGGCTAGCTCCCGAGGAAATTAGATTTTCACTTTGCATACATCCACTCTGGATTTACTAATTGGAGAGGCAAAAAATGCTCTTCTCCCCAAAGACTTCTCCTATTGATTCGTCAAATGAAACGGTTGAGATGTTTGAAATATTAAAGCACATCCATTAGGAGGAGGCAAACAAATAAGCTGTTTATGTTCCAATAACTATGGAAGGGTGATGGAAGGGTAAACCTAGGGCTTGCACTTGTATACCAATAGCCCAATATGATGGCTGTCAAAGCAAGGACTTACTTAGGGAGCCTCTGGGGGGCGCTACTGTTGAAGGCACCTCTGGAGTGCTGGTGTTTTGTGAATGGCCACTCACTTGTAGCTCAACTCCAGCCAACATAGAACATGGAATAATAGGGTTGGCAGGGACCTTGGAGGCCTTCGAGTCCAACTCCGTGCTCAAGCAGGAGACAGTATAGCATGTCAGACAAATGGTTCTCCGATCGCTTGGAGCTCCAATGTTGGAGCCCAACAGCTCCTGAGGCAAGCCATTCCACCAATTAATTGTTCTCCCGGTCAGGAAACTTCTCCTTAATTCTAGACTGGATCTCTCTCTTTCTCTTTCATCTTTCACCAAGTATGTCTTGTCCTGCTTTCAGGTGCTTTGAAGAATAGATCAAGAATAGATCAAGAATAGATCAAATATTGAAAAACTATCATATCAGCCGTAGTTCTTCTCTTTGTTAGACTAGACGCACCCAGTTCCTGCAACCCATCAATTGTAGTTCCAACCTGTAATGCCCACCATCATTGTTAAGAATTGTATTTTGTGTGCTACTGCACAGTGATGGTTTGGTTCCTACTCCAAAGGTGCAAAAGATGGCACTGGAAATACACAGCAGCAATTCTGAGTGATGAACTGGAAAGCAGTGGTCCATCTCAACCCCAGGGAAGGCACCCCACACACAAGTGTCTACAAGGGATGTCAAAAAGTAAAGAGCATCTCTTGATTATATGAATGTGGTCCCCATAATGGCTTCTATGACACCACACACACACACCCGGTTGACATCAGGTGATCTCATTCTTGCATATACTTAGTTCTTTGGGCAGGTTGTAGGATTCTGAAAGTTGAAGCCTAATCTTCCTGAATGGAAACAAGTCCAAAAATCAGAAGATGCTATTTGCCCCTTCAGGCAACCTAATAAATTTTTGCAAAGATCCTGGGAAATGTTGAAGCCACCATTTTGGGTTTCTAGGAACCAAGACTTCTACCCAAACTTTACCATTGGTGACGAGTCCCGGCTGTAACCTTCAGATGATGGTAGCTTCAGCTTTGGATGACATCATAAATCATGAGCAGGGCTCTCCAAACTTGGCAACTCTAAGACTTGTGGAATTCAGTTCCCAGAATTCCCCAGCCACCTGGGAGTTGAAGTCCACAAGTCTTAAAGTTGCCAAGTTTGGAGAGCCCTGCTCATCAGGATTAAAACCATGCGCACCACCAGGGATGGGGCAAAATGTGATGCAGTTTCCTTGGCTTTAACTTAGCAACTTCCATCAACACACCCTTAGGTGAATGCCCATTATGGTCAGTCCAGAAGCCCAAACATGAGTGAGAGGAATGGATGCGGAAATCTGTGGGGCTAATCTGCAGCATTTCCCCTTCTTTCTAGGGAGCCATTCAAGACATTGAGAGGATCTTGGGGGTTACAGAGCAGAACAAGTTAAAATTTGAAGAGAAAAAGGAGGCCTCAAAAACAAAAACATCCAAAAAATAGTAAGTAAACCTTCCATCTCTATTCATAGCGTTTTCCAATAATCCTTTTGAATTTTTCTTTTCCCAAATCACACTTCATGCACTTTGCTTGAATAGGTGACCAGTCGGCCAGACCAAAAAAAAAAAAAAACATTCATTTTTCCTTAGGATAGCTTGAGCCTAAAGCTTTAAAAATCATACTTAGTTGGTCATCACCGTGCATGCCCCTTGGAAGAGAAAAAATGTGTAATAGGATGCAATTGGTCAGTTCCCTCACTCCATAACATCCTCTCGGTTGTATGCCAAAAACTTAATATAGGGTGACATAAACACCATTCCAAGCAATTTATATAAATTAATACATATACAAAGAAACCTCACAAATAAAGGCAAATATACGTGTCCCAAGATAATATTGCAAGATTGAATTAGGGTTGGTCACTGGGACCGGAGGTTTAGTCTTCCAAGCTTTAGGATTCATGCTGGAGCCCATCTTCAGGGAACTTCTGTCTAGCAGAGTGTGTGCTATGGGCTACACTATGCCTCGTATTTATGCGGTGTCTGATTGGGTGTGGCTTCACCAGACACCACATGAATACGACGCATAGAATAGCAGCCCAAAGCACACATTCTGGTGGAGAGAAGTTCCCTGAGGATGGGCCCCAGCACCATTTGGAAAGCTCAGAAGACTCAGCCTCCGGTCCGGGTAACTGACCCGGACTGGATCTTGCAAAGAAACCTAAATATGAAATTTACACCTGCTCTCTTTTAGGGCAAAGTAAACCAATTATTGAAAGTAATTGTTTTGGAAGAAAAAATACTTGAATGTTGATTCATTTTTTTTTTGTCTTTCAACAGATTAAAATACACTCTTCACACCTTGAGATTCTTGCCAGGCATCTTCAAACTCTTCGTCTTTTGAAGCCTTCCCCTTTTACAGTTGTAAATCTGAAACTGTTTTTTGGATTTCTGAAAACCACATTTAGGGAAGCTAAGTAGGTCTTAGTAGTGACCCAGGTTTTAAAAACTGTTAATATTAGATTAAATTTCCTCTTGTGTGCTTTATGTGAGTATTTATTCCTCCAATAAAATGCAATGTGTTTATATTGGAAAAAATGATTTCCCAGTGTCGGAAGTGAGAAGACTCTTCTAATTTCTAAGAATTTTAAATTTATTTTTCCTTAAAGGAATGTGCCTAAAATGCAACTGGTGCATGGAAAAGAAGGAGGCATTTTCGTGTGTTTTATCGGATGATCTACTCAGAAGATCCATTGGGTTCAAGGAGTCATATCCCAATCCCAATATTTTCAATGCCAATAATCCATAAGAACTGAAGGGAATTATAGGAACAGTCACAAATGGACTTTATATTCGATACCAGATTACATTACAAATAGTTTCACACTTCACAAATTTCTGAGAGTTGTTCTGTTACTCAAAAAAATGTAAGCACATTTGCTTGGAAGTAATTATGCTGAACAAGATTTAAAACCCATTATCCAAATTTGAAGAAACCTGTTCCTCACAGTGACTGAGTTCAGACAACATGCTTAACTAAGTTAATTAAATTAGTGCCTGCACAATATACTAAACTTGGCTAGTTTTGTTTAAAGATCTCATGTGTTTTGTGAGCCCTGATGCTTTGGTATTTATGATCTAAGGAATTGTGCAAGCTCAGTCAATGGCTTTATTCAGTAATCGGGCTAAAGGTGCTGTGTGAATACAGCATAGTCTATTTTTGAGATTCCCATTCTAAATTCATGGGCGTTATCAGCAAATCTGCTGAAGTTACTGCCTATTCTAAATTACACTTTTAAAAAAAAGAATAGATCTTTCCCATTGTTAGTACAATTTGCCCTGTTTCTTGTTTTCCAATCAGTATTTTTCAGTCTTGGACAGCTGGGGAATTCTGGGTGTTGAATTCCACATATCTTGAAGTTTGAAAAACATGGCCTTAAACCAGGAGTGTCAAACTCAAGGCCCAGAGGGCTGGATCCAGCCCGTGGGGTGGTTAGATCTGGTCCATAGGGCCACCCTGAAAAAAGCAAAGGACCGGCCCACGGTGCCTCTGCCAGGGATAATGGAGCTCAGGAGGGCCGCGTGCAGCTCTCCTGAGCTCCGTTTTCACTGGCAGAGGGTTGCAGGAGGCTGTCGCAGCTGAAAATGGAGCTTGGGAATGCTTAGGCCACCACAGGTGCCCCTGACATGACTGACTTTGAGTTGGCCATGCCCCCCACCCCCGAAGTCAAACACAACCCTGATGCGGCCCTCAATGAAATTGAGTTTGATACCTCTGCCTTAAACCGATTGCTGATTTGTAACACGGAGTCAAATCCACACAGATCCAGGCAGTATCAAGGAAGTGAGAAATACAGTTTTCATTGTAGAAATACACGCCAGTTGCCAAGTGTCTGGACTTTGATCATGCCACTATGAGGATGTTGCAACAGTTGTAGGTGTGAAAAATGGTCATGTCACCTTTTTCTGCAGAGTTCACTTCAACCCAGAGTTGAAGCGAAGCTGGCTGAGGAACTCTGGGAGTTGAAGTCCACAAGTCTTAAAGTCACCAAGGTTGGAGACCCATGCTCTGGAGAACATCTCTAGCCATGTCCAGATATATCAAGGCCAGACACAGAGAAGGGGATCAAGAATGACTGGCTGCAGATGAGGCTAGGTGCTCCAGAGCAAACATCTAAAGTTCTTCCATGTCCTCAAGGTGCCGCTTCATCTTTGCTATCCTCCTCTGTAGCTTCTCTAGCCTGTCCATATCCCTCTGGGTTTGCGGTGCCCAGAATCCCGCAGAGAAGGACTCCTGGGGTGGCCAAGGACTCCAGGGCCAAGCAGAGTCTCTTGGATGCTCCTCCTAATGCGGGTCTAGGACAACTCACCGCAAGTCGGACAAGAGTCACGCTCCTATCAAAGAAACGGTGGAATAGAATCATTCAAGAAAGGAGGGAGACAAAGTGAAATGTGAATGACAAAAGTTAAAATATTTTTTAAAATTATTTTAAATAATTCAAGTGTTGAATTGCCCCATGTTGAGTTGTCCCATTGTCCCATTCCACCCTAATGCAAGCCTGACTTTGTCCTTCTGGCAGCAGTTCTCACCCCAAAAGGGAGACTCAGCATCACTCCCCAATTGAGTCAGTCCCTCCTCCTGCGCCCATCCTACAAGAGCTCTCGGGCTTATCCCAGGCCAGGCCCTGGGCTGGCCAAGGACAGCCAGATGCCGGTTCACAATGGGATCACTCACGCACGCACCTTGCTTCCGCGCATGCGCAGATTACTTCTGATGATGTCAGGGTCAGTGGGCAGAGCCTCCCGCCGTTTTTACTACTGGTTCTATAGAACCGGTCCGAACCGGGGGCAACCCACCACTGCCCCACAACACCGAAAAGGTTCCCGCTATCCCACCCACCCCTCAGCACCTCCTCACAGCCCACCAAGCCACTATTTATTATCTATTTATTATGAAAAGGGAAAGCTGAACCCAAATCCGTTGCTAGGATTCATGCGGGAGGCTGGGGGGGGGGGGGGCTGCCAGTGCATTGCAGGATAGAAGCCGCGTGCTGCCTTCTTATTGCGCAGGAATTTGATTCATTAGCGCAATCTTGCTCTCTGAAGATTGCCCAGGTTGAAGGATGGCACATAATTATCAGGGGGGGGAGGGGGAGAAACTGTTTGCACTTCAGCATCCCTCTCCCGGAAGCCCCACCCACCCAAGCGCGGGTACATGCTTGGGCTCTAATGCAGGGGTCTCCAACCTTGGCCACTTTAAGCCTGGCGGACTTCAACTCCCAGAATTCCCCAGCCAGCTGGCTGGGGAATTCTGGGAGTTGAAGTCCGCCAGGCTTAAAGTGGCCAAAGTTGGAGACCCCTGCCTTATACCATTGCGGACTTAGTTTATTACCATCTATGATGCCTATATGTCACCTAGCTTCCCAGAACGTCATTATTTCATTAACAATGGTCTGTTGAGTGCTCTAATGTGGCTGGGTCCAGTGGTAAATCAGGTCATAACTGTGTTTCGTTTTTTTTAAAACACCATTTGTCTAAAATAACAGAATGCCGGCTGGAGAATTCTGGGAGTTGAAGCCCACACATCTTAAAAGCTGCTGAGGTTGAGAAACACCGCCTTAAGAGACTTAAGTCCTTATCCCTCCTCTCTCCCTATGAAGAAATCGCCTCAGCGTCCCTCAATGGCTGCTGGGGAATTCTGGGAGTTGAAGTCCACCAGGTTTAAAGTGGCCAAAGTTGGAGACCCCTGCCTTATACCATTGAGGGTTTAGATTATTACCATCTATGATGCCTATATGTCACCTAGCTTCCCAGAACGTCATTATTTCATTAACAATGGTCTGTTGAGTGCTCTAATGTGGCTGGGTCCAGTATTAAATCAGGTCATAACTGTGTTTTTTTTTTAAAAAACACCAAGATTTGTCTAAAATTAACAATGCCGGCTGGGGAATTCTGGGAGTTAAACCCCACACATCTTAAAAGCTGCTGAGGTTGAGAAACACCGACTTATAGAGACTTAAGTCCTTATCCCTTAACAAATCGCCTCAGCGTCCCTCAATGGCAGCCGAGGGATTCTGGGAGTTGAAGTCCGCCAGACTTTAAAAAAAGGAGGCAAGCGGCGGCAGGCGCCTCCCACCTCACGCCGACGTCGCCGGCCGGGGGCGCGCAGGGTTGGCGTGCGGCGAAGGCGCAGGCGCGGTGGCGGGCGTGGGGTGGGGTGGGGAACTGCGCATGGGTCGCGTGAGGCGGGCGGCGGGGCGGCTGCACGCGGGGCTGCTGCGGGCCCTGCTGTGGCCGTGGGGGGCTCCTCCACAGCCGGCCGCCTCGGAGGTGCTGACCCTCCACCTGCTGCAGCGGCGGCTGCCCCCCTGGACCTCCTTCTGCGTCAAGTACAGCGCGGTGCGCAACGACCAGTTCGGCCTCTCCAGCTTCAACTGGGCGGTGCGCGGCGCCAACTACCACGTACTGCGCACGGGCTGCTTCCCCTTCGTCAAGTACCACTGCTCCCGCGGGCCCCGCCGCGACCTCCACGCCCAGGACGCCCTGCTGGCCGCCCTCAAGATGCTCAACCTGGGTGAGCGCGGGGCCCGCGGGCGCCCTCTTGCAAAGGCTCCGACTCCCCCCTTTCAAGAAGCGCTCGCTTGCGCCGCCTAAACCCCCGGCTTTGAATGGCCAGGAAAGGAACCTCACGATGGGGAAGAGGCTGGCTGGCTGGCTGGCCGGCCCGCCGGAGGTCTTTTGCTAGTATCAGGGATAGAATCAAGATCAGCTGAAGGGTTAATACCACTATAGAGTAGAATAGAATATGGAAAGAAATAGAATAGAATTAGAGTTAGAATTAGAATACAGAGCAAGTGAATAGAATAGAAATAGAAATAGAATATGGAAAGAAACAGAATAGAATTAGAATACAGAACAGGTGAAGAGAATAGAATAGAAATAGAATATGGAAAGGAATAGAATAGAATTAGAATACAGAACAGGTGAATAGAGTAGAGTAGAATAGAATATGGAAAGAAATAGAATAGAATTAGAGTTAGAATTAGAATACAGAATAGGTGAATAGAATAGAATAGAAATAGAATATGGAAAGAAACAGAATAGAATTAGAATACAGAATAGGTGAAGAGAATAGAATAGAAATAGAATATGGAAAGAAATAGAATAGAATTAGAGTTAGAATCAGGATACAGAGCAGGTGAATAGAATAGAATAGAAATAATATGGAAAGGAATAGAATTAGAAAATGGAAAGAAATAGAATAGAATTAGAGTTAGCATTAGAATACAGAGCAGGTGAATAGAAATAGAATATGGAAAGGAATAGATTAGAATTAGAATACAGAACAGGTGAATAGAATAGAATTAGAATAGAATAGAATTTTTTATTGGCCAAGTGTCATTGGACACACAAGGAGTTAGTCTTTGGTGCATAAGCGCTCAGTATATATAAGAGAAGATACATTCATCAATAAGGCCTTGATTATAATACCACTTATAATGGCACACGTGGAATACGGCATCCAGTTTTGGTTGCCACGATGTAAAAAAATAAACGTTGAGACTAGAAAGAGTGCAGAGAAGAGCAACCAAGATGATTAGGGGATGAGGCTAAAACCTATGAAGAATGGTTGCAGGAACTGGGCATGTCTAGTTTAATGAAAAGGACTAGGGGAGACATGATAGCAGTCTTCCGATATCTCAGGGGCTGCCCCAAAGAAGAAGGGGGCAACTTATTTTCCAAATACCCGAAGGCAGGACAAGAAGCAGTGGGTGGAAACTAATCAAGGAAAGAACCAACCTAGAATTAAGGAGAAATTTCCTGACAGAAGAATTAATCAATGGAATAACTTGCCTCCAGAAGTTTGTAAATACTCCAACACTGGAAGTTTTAAAGAAGAGATTGGATAACCATTTTTTTTAAAATTTGATTTATATGCCGCCCTTCTTCGGAGACTCAGGGTGGCTTACAATGTGCTAAGCAATAGCCTTCATTCTTTTGTATATTTATACAAAGTCAGCTTATTGCCCCTACAACTGGGTCCTCAATTTACCTACCTTAGAAAGGATGGAAGGCTGAGTCAACCTTGAGCCTGGCAAGATTTGTACCTGCAGTAATTGCAGGTAGCTGGTCTTAATAACAGGGTGCTTTAGACCACTGTACTACCAAGGCCCCTGGTAGTACAATGGTCTAAAGTGGTGTAGAGTTTCCTGCCTAAGCCTAAGGTAGTACATTTGTCTGAAGTGGTATAGAGTTTCCTGCCTAAGCAGGGGGTTGGACTAGAAGACCTCCATGGCCCCTTCCAACTCTGTTATTCTATTCTATTCTAATATTATTTCTGCTGCTGCTAGGGGTTCACTTTCATTGATGAGAAAGTTTTCACTTTGTTTTGTTCACCGCGAGCCAGGTCTGTGTTGACCTGCAAACTTGCATGGCTCCCAGTGACACTGTGTGGCTGTCAATCAAAATAAACCAATTAAGGAAAGGAGGGAGAAACATTTCCCCCCCCCCCCCCCTTCATTTTCCAGTTGCATTCTGTACCCTTTTTTCCAAGAAAGTTCTCCAGTTCAAAATGTTCTGGAAACCTCATTTCCCCCCAGGACACTTGAATCCCACTGGCTCTGGCCAGCTGCTTAGTGACTTCATGTACAGGTAGTCCTTGACTTACAACCACAACGGAGCCCAACATTTCTGTTGTTAAGTGAGAAATTTGTTAAAGAGAGTTTTGCTCTCTTTATGACCTTTCTTGCCACAGTTGTTAAGTGAATCACTGCAGTTAATGAGTTAGTCACTCAGCTGTGAAGTGAATCTGGCTTCCCCATTCACTTGGCTTGTCAGAAGGTCGCAAAAGGGGATGGCGTAACCTGGGGACACTGCAGCTGTCATAAATATGAAACAATTGTCAAACATCTGAATTTTGATCACATGAGCATGGGGATGCTTCAAAGGTCATAATTCTGAAAAATGGTCATAAGTCCCTTTATTCAGTGCCGTTTTAACTTTGAACGGTCACTAAATGAACTGTTGTAAATCAAGGACTACCTGTATTCCTTTTTTTTTTTTTTTTTTGCAAGGTGATGCTCAACGATGGACCCCAGAGCTATTCCTAGCAGTCACTCGGACCACCTTTTCACGACAGATCTTTTTCTTTCCAAAAAAACTTGTTCAATGCTTACAGTTTAGCTTAAAATTGCTGGTGTTTATGTTTATTTTATTTTCTTGCTGTATCCTGAGTTTATTAGTAAAGCTGTTCTGAATAGTGAGAGTTGTGCGACTCTTAACCTGTTTCTTTTTGCACTAGGAATCCCAACGTTATTATACGGAATTAGCTCTTGGTGCTTTGCCAGCGTCACCGAGACTGTTCAGACATGCTGTGGTCCGGTCACTATTTACTTCCTGAATAAAGAAGACGAAGGTGCCATGTACTAAAACGTGGTTTCAAAAACTGTTAGTGTGCTAAATTAATATAGAAAAGAATTATTTTCTCAACTTTTTGCTGTGTCAACATTCTTATGCAAACAGTATATGTATTTTTTCAAGGCATGTCCCTATTGTTGAAACATATTATTTTTCTTTGATTCTGTAAAACATCAAATACATGTTGAATTATGCACAGATGCAAAACCAAACAAAACTCTGGGAAATTATTTGAATTAACTACTTTTATCCAAAGCTGACTTTCACCTCTTAATTAATTTTGATTTTTTGCAATCTTACCTCATTATCCAATTCTTAAGTACAATTTAAAAGCAATATGTTTCTTCTTAATGAATTTTTTAAAAGATATAACTGATATTCAAAACAGAGGTTCAGTCCTCTCTGATAAATAGAAGTTGTTTGTATTAAAATCCAGAGTTTTGAAGAAAAAAAATATGCCTGAAATTTCAGAGGGTTGAATGTGGAGATTGGTCTTGTACCTGCAGGCAGCTAGAGTGATTGTGATCTGGCCGAAATTAAGTACCTGTTCAATCCTATTGCTTTCAATGGAAGATAGTTAAATATGCTTTATTATTTAACTCAACATGATTTAGAAGTAATTAACACACAATATAACTTTGTCATATGCTTAATGTAGAAAATTATATTCATTCAGTCACTCTAGTTTGACTTCCAAAGTGTTGACCTGATAAAGTGTTGCAGAAATAATGTAGTTATGAAAACAGATCTAAAAGCATGCATAACATTTGTTCATTTTAAATTATTTCAGCAAACTATTTTCATCTGGGACGTTTGCTGTAAGACAAAATATAAGTTATTTTTCAAAAGGCTCTTGTTAGATTTTGTGTAAGTATATTTCTTAAAATCCATCAGAATTGAATTTTGAATTGCTTTCATTCAGAAGACAAGCAGTACATTTGTTTTGTTTTAACTGCAGCTCTAAATCTGTAATCAAGGAAACACTCCAGTATATTTGATACCAGAGGATATTCCTAATACAAGTTAAATAAATAGTTCGCCCAGAGGAGTAGCTGGTGTGTTACATTAAGCTTCATTAATAATAAAAGTGACTATTAGCATTTTGCTAGATTGGCTGGAACTTATGTTCCCAGTAATGGGCAGAATTAAATAAGTGCAGCTCATAAGTTAAAGTCAAATACTGCTCGTTCATTGCTCCCGATTCTGTCAATACTCTTCTTTAAAGGTTTGGTCTAAACACAAGACTGATAAAATGTTTTTTAATTACCACGCAATAAATAAAGCTTCCCCTTGGAGTGGCCTGTTCACTAGCTGCAGCTTATTTGATTTCTGATAATGGAGAGTGCTGACTTTGCTTACCTGTTTTTCGATAAGTGGAGGGAACGTGGCTCCTTGTCTATGTAGCGCTGGGCATCCCTCCTTGGAGAATCTCCTTGACAAACTACTCTATTGATTCCCTAGAATTTGATAGTGTTTGCAGCATTAATAGCAAGCAGAGTCTTGCTCAGGGTTCTCATGGTGCAACAATTAGGCAAATGTAGTAAGAAATTTTCTTTTTATTACATGAAAATCAATTGATCTCCAGTACTTCAAGGGTTGATCATGGTGGGAAGGTTGAACTTGGAAGAAGACTGAGGGCAAAGTTCAGAGGCAATAATAGTTATCATTAGGGGCTGTTTGTGTGACTACTTGTTGTATTTAAACAGAAGGTGCGTTCAGTTGACGTGAGGCGTCCCACTGTAGATGATGGGATAGATTAATTCTATTGGGAACGAATTTGGGTAGGTATCATCAAAAAAACTCTTGGGACTATTTTCCTAGGCAGGTATTATTATTTCAGTTTATGTGATTGCCCATCTGAAATTCATGATTATCAAAACTAATAAACAGTATTTTAAAAATGCACAAATAAATCAACAACTGGGGTAGAAAGCCCACACAAATTTAACACAGTGATTGCATCAGCTCCGCTACACATCCAGATCTCCAGGCCCGGTGACAAAACCACATCTTGAAGTCTTTGCAAAAAAACCCAACAAAGTCGGGGCCCATCTGATCATCCAAAGGGCAGATGCCACAGCAAAACAGGGTCTCCTCTTGGCTTCCACCAGCTGATGGTCCCTAATAGACGAGTTCTGGAGCACCCTCTCCTGCAGGACCTAGTGCAGGGGTCTTCAAACTTGGTAGCTTTAAGACTTGTGGACTTCAACTCCCAGAATTCTCCAGCCAGCCAACTATGGTGGAGAATTTTGGGGGTTGAAGTCCACAAGTCTTAAAGCTGCCAAGTTTGAAGACCTCTGACCTAGTGGGACAGGTGTAATCCACAGGAAGAGACAACATGCTAGCTGTGATTGAGTACATGAAGGCCTCAGGGCTGTTCTCCTTTGTTGAGCATGGAGGACCTGAAATAATGGTTTTCAATGAGAGAGAAGCCAATTCCAGGTAGATCTTTGGGACAATTCCAAAAGATAGGAGCTAATTAGTGATGAAGATCATAAGTTTTCCCGCTCTGGAGGTTTCAAGCAGAAGCTGTGAGGATCTTAGGAATGTTCTTATGTGGACTCCAATCCTTGGAGTTGGCACTTGCCACTCAAGTTTCTTCTCTGACCTATTTGTTGTGGCATAGAAACCACAACCCATAGTCAGAAACCTGACTGGTTCTTATCATCCAATTCCTGACTTGTTTGGAAAACAAAAGATTGGATTTCCTGTTTGCACTTAAGTCAAGAACTGGCAGATTTGCTAATTGAGGTAAATCGAATTACTCCAAAATTTAGGCTTAGCACTGTGTCAACTTTCAGAGTCTACTATGGCTTGTGCCTGTGTCAACCTTTTAAGAATTACATAAGCATGCTCTGTCTTAAAAATTCTATTCTTGCATTCCTGTTTAAAAGGATAAAAATGGAGTGAGTGTAAAATTTGGGCCCTGAATAAAAAAAAAAAGGTAATTCTAAGGAGAAAACAAACATGTCTCCACATTACACGAAGCTAGTCTTGTTTTACCTGTGATCTGTTTAATGACCCACATTGGCTGGGTTCTCCCAATTCTGATCTGTCCCCTGTGATTTACAAACACCTGAGATGGAGTTCCTATAGCATGTTAAGCCAAGTGGATCATTTGATGGCTTCCTACAGTGTGCGAACTCAAGATGATCTAAAATAATTCACATATGTCTTCTCAAATGTGAAGCTGCTTCGTCCTGCCTTCACACGCACAAATCTGACCTTTGCAGCATGTTACTTGCAGGAGAGAGGAAAATGGAAAAGGTTGCACATCTACTGTAGTATAAAATAAGCTCTTGTACCCAAGCGAACATCCCTTGAACATGCTCTTTTGGTTTCATGTCCTGATAAGTGGTGGGTTTTTTTCCCATCTCCCCCCCCCCCCACTCCATCCTTGGGAATGTCCTTACTCTTAGCTTTCAGTCCTCTACCACCACCACCACCATCCTACATGGCCAATTATTTCTGGTGTTTTTTTATCCTGTTCAAACCTTCCACCCACCCCCCCACCCGTTTCCTGGCCCTCCAGCGTCATTGGCAATAAAACGGCTGGGCAGGTATTTTCAATACCTCTTCAAAATGCATTTAAGCTGCCCAGAATACATGACCTTCGAGGAAATGCGATCCTTTGAAACACAATAGTTGCTCCGCTTTGTGTTTGGACGTTTCTCCCCTGCTTTAATTATCTCTTTCCTTTGGTAGAAGGGCAGTGCTTAAAAAAGCAAAGGAGAGAGAGATGATGAACATCAGGGAATTCAGCCTGATGAAACACATGCCAGTAACCGAAACCTTCGCCTAAGTCTCCTTGATAGATATCGGGCTTGTTTCGGTGTCCCTTTTAAAGAGGAATGAGTGGTGGGAGCACCTTAAACTAAACGAGTACTTAGCCTGACATCTTATCTGGGTCAATGGTCTAAGGTACCAGAGTTAAACTGCTACTGTAAATTAATGGAAAATGTAACCGCTTTGCTAAAAGATCGATGTCCAATAAAGGCCACACAATCAAATCTTGTTGCCATGATTGAGATCCTTAATTGCCTTTCAAAGGTAAGGTGGTAATCAACATAGGTTAAACTGATCTTTTTTACTAGTTCAATTACATGCTAATGGCTAGTGCCAAGGCAGAATCTTTAACTACTTTTATGTATTAAATCTTATGTTAGTAATGAAAAATTACTTAAGCTCCCCAATCAATAAAGTGAGAGTCTTAATTACTATATTTCACTTTTAGACCTTTTGTATGTTTGACAAATTTGTCCACTAGAGATTTTCCAACAATAAGAAACATTATTAACAGAAGCCGCGTCCGTGGAGTGTTGTTTACTAATCCAAAAAGCTGAAGTTTGTTGGATGTTTTGTGTATACGTGTTAATGGAAATGTCAGGCTTGCATTAATACTTACAAATGCCAATATGTAATAGTCTCAAACATTGATGTTTGCGTAAAGATCGATTGGAGGGCCCTCTTGGGCATTTCTTTTAATTCTAGGACTAAACTTCAACCAGGACATTTTAAGTTAGAAATGCAGAAAACATAGAATAAACCCTTGGACGGAAACCTCTGGCTTTCCCCACGTAGCTTCCCCAGATGTGTGGGGACTACAGCTCCCAAGTCCTGGCCAAACGGAGAGTCTTTGCCTGGGAATTTGGGGAGTTGCAACATCTGGAGGGAACCGATGGCTTTGACAAAAACAGCACGGAGCTCTGCCATCTAGACTGACCTGCAATCTCCGCATTTTCTTCAGCTTTTGAAGCTTGAGAGCCGAAAGAAGTCAAGATATAGAATACTGTAGTAAAATGAACCACGTGCCTGTTTCAGATTTAGTAGCAAGGAAATAAATCTTATTGATTTCTTTCTTGATTTCACAGGGGCCTTTTAAAGTAGTATTTTGGCATTTCGTGTCTTGAGAAGAAATCTCAACGAAACTAATCATGAATGATGAAAACATGTCCGAAATATTTGGAAACCTAATATTGTAAGGTTTTATTTCCACGAAAAATAAGACTGAAGATACTGCAGATTATGAAATATAATCTGGCTCACACCAATAACCTAAATGAAAATTTGTATGTTGTCATTACTGTGAATTGGCTGGAGTTCTGTGAAAGACTGGTATACGAAGATTTGTATTAAATGCAAAAATATTATCCTGGATAAAGGGCATTTCATTGTTTTTTTTACAATAATGTTTTATAAGCATAAATAACAGTGCTTTATTTATGAAAAGAATACGCCACCATCCTGCCAATCAAAGTCCCATTAAATATCTCTTGAAGGAACTGAGGCATGTGGCCTTTGAATTCTAGGCTCACCTGAGAAGTTTCTGTCGTCTGTATGGGACAACTAAATAAAAACATCAATGATGTACAATGGCAACATCTTGCTTTTATTTCAAAGATACAAGACACTTAGCCAGAACTTCTCTTAGAGATGTTTGTATCCTTTTAAACCCAGTTTATGAGCTCTGGGTTACCTCATGACAAAGTTGTTATTTCAGTGATTGCTATAGTACCAATTAGACCCAACTGCTAAATGTGATGGAAAGCAATTGTTCCCCCAAAGGAAAGTTCTGAATTTTAAAATTCATTTAAAAACTGTAGCACTAAAAAAAAAAAAGAAAAAAATGTATGAAGCTCGGGAAGGAGCAGGTAGAATTATGAACACTATTAAAATCATGGTCTCTTAGTTAACTTGTATACATAAATCTATTTGAGTTTTTCTTTGAAGAAATGACTCCAAGATAGAGTCATTATATGCCTTTTGATTCATGGCCCTTGTTACATACATGCTTTGTAATAGATGAATAATTTAGTAAGAAAAATCACAATAATTTTGTTGTTACTCAAAAATTTATAGGTCGGCAAAAACAATTACAAAGCCCCTCAAGCTGGCTGAGGAAAGTTGTGGAATGCTTTAAGCTTGTGCAATCCATACCCACGCAGGGAATATTTTGGGAAATCGGGAAGGACACCTCAGTCTTGCACATGTTGGATTTTTGAGGAAAAATATATATAATTGTAGCCCCTCCCAATAAGATGTTGCACGACTGGCATATTCTGTGGAAGCTCATCAAGCTCATCTATCGAGATGAGGTGGATCGGTTGCTTTTGTGGTGGTGTGGAGACAATAACTTGGTCCTTAACACCAAGGAGCTTATAGTGAATATACAGAAGGAATAGATCAGACATCCAGCCCTTGCTTATCAATGGAGGCCAAGTGGAGCAAGTGGCCAGTTTTAAGTTTCTGGGTGTTATTATAAAAGAGGACCTGACCTGGGGTGCTCACATTGCAGCACTGGTCCAAAGGGCCCAGCAGAGATTCTACTACCTGAGACCTCTCAGGAAACAAGAACTGAATGGAAAACTGCTGGTGACCTTCTACCACTGCACCGTAGAGAGTATTTGAACTTACTGCACCTGTGTATGGTTCACCAATTGCAGTGGCAGATAGGACAGCGCTCCAAAGGGTCAACATCATTGCCCAGAGGGTCATTGGTTGCCCCCTCCCCTCTTTGGAAGAGCTTGATAGCTCCCGCTGCCTTAAGAAAGTTCAAAACATTCTTAAATGTGCCCATCTCATCCTGGGCGCCCTTTTTTTGAACTATTACCATCTGGCAGACGGTACAGGATAATAAAAACAAGGACAAATAGGCTGGAAAACAGCTTCTGTCCCAGGGCAACAACTATATTGAATTCTACTGTATGGTGCAATATTAATGCAGTATCAGGGGTTTTCAATTCAATTGTATAGAATGTGAAGGATGTGTGTTTGTGTTTTATTTTTATAGTTATAATGTACACTGAAGATGGCATTTAATTTCGTTGTTTTTATTTATTTTTATTTTATTTTATTTTATTTATATACTACCCTACTCCTGAAGGACTCAGGGCAGTGAACAGCCACAAGATAAAAATACATCATTCAAAAATTAAAAACCATTTAAAAGTACATTAAATAATTTTGGCCCAAAAAACGAATTTAAAAACACCCAATTTATATAAAACTTAAAAGCAAATTAAAAGGGAGAGTCAAGCCAGACCAGCCTGCTGGAATAAAAATATTTTGAGGGCGCAGCGGAAAGTGCGTTAATCTGGGATCCTCCGTATCTCCAGGGGGAGCTCATTCCAGATGGCAGGTGCCCCCACAGAGAAGGCTCTCCCCCTGGGGGCCGCCAGTAGACACTGTTTGGCCAACGGCACCCTGAGGAGCCCCTCTCTATGGGAGTGTACTGGTCGGTGAGAGGCTACTGGTGGCAGAAGGCAGTCTCGTAAGTACCCTGGTCCTAAGCCATGGAGCGCTCTAAAGGTGGTGTCCAAAACCTTGAAGCGCACCCAGAAGACCACTGGGAGCCAGTGCAGCTCGCGCAGGAGGGGAGTCACATGGAAGCGCCATGCCGCTCCCATAACCACCCACGCGGCTGCATTCTGGACCAGCTGGAGCCTCCGGGTGCTCCTCAAGGGGAGCCCCATGTAGAGAGCATTACAGTAGTCCAGGTGTGAGGTGACGCGGGCATGAGTGACCGTACATAACGACTCCCGATCCAGAAAGGGACACAACTGGCGAATCAGGCGGACCTGATAAGTCCTCCCAGCCACAGCTGTCAAGTGCTCTTCTAAAGACAGCCACGAGTCCAGGAGGACACCCAAGTTGCGAGCCCTATCCGTGGGGGCCAATGACTCGCCCCCAATAGTCAGTGATGGCACCAACTGACTATATTGGGACGTCGGAAACCACAGACACTCGGTCTTGGATGGGTTGAGTCTGAGTCTGTTTCTCCCCATCCAGATCCGTACGGCCTCCAGGCACCGGGACATCACTTCAAGGGTATCATTGGGGTGATCCGGGGTGGAGATGTACAGCTGAGTGTCATCAGCGTACTGGTGGTACTTCACCCCGAAACCACGGATGATCTTGCCCAGTGGCTTTACATAAATGTTGAACAGAAGGGGCAAGAGGACCGATCCTTTTGGCACCCCATATACAAGGGGCCTCGGGGTCAACCTCTGCACCCCTGTCAACACAGACTGCGACCGGTCGGAGAGAAAGGAGGAGAACCACTGCAACACGGTTCCTCCCACCCCCAACCCTTCCAACCGGTGCAGCATGGTATCAAAAGCCACTGAGAGGTCTAACAGGACCAGGACAGAGGAGCAACCCCTGTCCCGAGCCCTCCAGAGATCATCAACCAATGCGACCAATGCCGTTTCCATGCTGTACCCAGGCCTGTAGCCCGACTGGAACGGATCTAGATAAGCCGATTCATCCAGGTACTGAGGCAGCTGTCGCGTGACCACACTCTCAACAACCTTCACAACAAAGCGAAGGTTGGAGACTGGACGATAATTAGCCAACACTGCCGGGTCCAGGGAAGGCTTCTTGAGGAGAGGCCTCACCACCGCCTCTTTCAAGGTGGCGGGGAAAACGCCCTCACTCAAAGAAGCATTTATAATCTCCTGGAGCCAGCCTCGTGTAACCTCCCGAGAGGCCAGCACCAACCAGGAGGGACACGGGTCCAATAAACATGTGGCCGCACTCAGTCTGCCCAGTATCCTGTCCATGCCTTTGGGAGTCACAGGATCAAACTCTTCCCAAATAATATTCCCAAGACCTGCCTCCGTCATCCCTCCTGGATCTACGCAGTCAGAGTCTAGGTGTTCCCGAATCTGAGTGATTTTGTCATACAGATATTGTACAAAGTCCTCAGCCCTATCCTCCAAGGGGTCCTCCCACGCCCCCTGGTGGCGTGGTCACCCTAAACAGGGCGGCTGGGCGGGTCACCCTAAACAGGGCGGCTGGGCGATTATCTGATGACACAATAAGACCGGAAAAATAATTACTCTTCTCCGCTTTTATCGCCACCAGGTAGGTCTTAATATAAGACCTTACCAGTGTTCGGTTGGATTCAGAACGACTAGCCCTCCAACTGCTCTCTAGGCGTCTCTTCCGGCGCTTCATCTCCCTCAGCTCCTCGGTGAACCAAGGAGCCAGGTGAGACCGGTGCTGGGTCAGAGGCTGCAAAGGCACGACTGGGTCCAAAGCTCCAGTGGCTGCCCTATCCCAGGCGGCCACTAGGTCTTCAGCCGAGCTGTCTGCCAAAGCCTCAGGAAGTGGCCCAAGCTCTGTCTGGGACCTATCTGGATCCATCAGGCGCCTGGGGCAGAACCACCTCATCGGTTCCGCCTCCCTGCGGCGGGGTGGGCGGTTCGAAGGTCTAAACGAAGGAGGGAGTGATCTGACCATGACAAGGGCTCAATCACTATATCCCCTATCTCAAGCTCACTCAACCACTGGCCAGAGACAAAAACCAGGTCCAGCGTGTTTCCCCCCCGTGTGAGTAGGGCCATGAATTAACTGGGTCAGATCCATGGCCGTCATGGAAGCCATGAACTCCCGGGCCGCCTCAGATGCCTTGCCAACAGATGGCAGGTTAAAATCCCCCATGACCATAAGCCTGGGGGTATCAACCGCCACCGCGGCTATAACGTCGAGCAGCTCGGGCAGGCCTGCTGCCACCTGGCAGGGGAACCAGGTATGTGACTAGCAGGCCCATCTGCACCCTATGACCCCACTTCACAAGGAGGGACTCACATCCGGCCGTCTGAGGAACAGTGGCCTCCCTCGGACTAAGACCCTCGTTAATAACAACAGCCACCTCCCGCCCCTCCCCTGTGACCTTGGCTGATGAAATGCACGGAAACCGGGTTGTTCAAGGTGCAATGACAATAAAGTAAAGTAAACTAAAAAGACTGAAAAGTTGCAGCCAGCTGGGTGTTTCTCAACCTCAGTCAATTTCAGATGGATGGACTCCAACTCCCAGAATTCCTCAATCAGTAAACTTAATCCATCCTGAGGTTAAGAAAGCATCCAACTAGAGTCACCAAAGTGGCTTCAAGCTGAAATTTTGAAGAAATTGCACAGGTCCTTTCTTGGCTGACAAAGAATCAGGAGTCTGCTAGCATCTTTTCCCACTAACAAATTTTGATTGAAACGTGTACACTTTTGTGATGTTAGCAGCTCACTTCACTGGACACACAAACTGATGTAGGATTTAAATTGGGCTGGGAGGAAGGGAGGGGATGATGGAAGCTGCATCTCCCCTCCATTTTCCCCACCTCATCCCATTTTAAATCCCAGATCAATTCAGCCACTCTATGCAGGTGATGAAGTAAGGGGCAGCTTTTAATAACATTTTTATCCGCCTTTTGATAACATTTGTTACTCTGAAAAGGCGCAACCAGACTGCTGATTTCTTTGCACCATACATTAGCAGGGCTGTCCTACAGAATCTAGAACAAGAAGATCCATTAGAGGACAGGCCCTCAACTCTGCACATTATCAGAATGTTCCATCCCCCAATTTAATACTTCCTCCTCCTCTCCCCTCCTCCTCCTTCTTCTGCCCCCCCACCTTCCTAGAAGAATGAAATACTTTGAGGAATATTAAAAAGGAAAGATATTTTATTTCCCTAAATGAGAAATGGAGAAACATATTTTTTTGAAAGACAGAAAGCAGACTCAGTCTATCCCCCCCTTCAGCAGATATTTCGTGCCCATTAAGAAAGATTGGGCCACCCTATCTACAAAACAAAAGACCTTCAGCTTCAGGATGAGGGGAGTAAGAAGAACAAGGCATGATCCTTCAGGACATAATAGGATTAACCCACTACCATTTAGCAGAAGGCACAGAGCTCACTACATTGCATCTCCTAAGGGTATTTCAGTCATTGCATCATCTCAAAGCAGTCCAAGCTTCAGCCAAACCTGGGAGGTCAGACAAACACCGTCCTAGGATTTGTATTTCCTTTTTTGCCTATAGAGCCAGCTATGACCCCTACATAACCCCTACATGGCCCCATGGGAGTCTGACAACAGCCAATAGGATACATGTTCTTGCACAGGAACAGGAAGTTCAAGTGCAAAGGCCAAAAAAGGTATAAAAGCCCCTCACTCTCAATTCCATTTTGTCAGCTGCACCAAAACCGTGTGCTTGGTGGTTCTGTTCATCATTAAACCATCTTTCCAATTGGCCTCCATGTTTCCAATATCTTTCTCCCAACTTGCAACTGAACCACCTCCTCCTCCTCCTTTACGCTTCTCTTTTCCCAGTGTTGAATCATTCTTGGCCAAATCTTTATTTTATTGATTAAATAAATTAATATGCTGCTCATTATTTATTTATTTATTAGATGTATATGCTGCCCATCTCACTTTGAAAAGAAATCATTGTGTTGTTTACATTTGTTTAGGAAACGCCATCCTCATGCTGTGGCATCCGCAGAGGACAAGCCACGAGCCACGCCAGGACGGCAACCAGCAACCCCTGTAATTATTCCTTGCATCAGGACCCCCATCCGAGCCCCAGTTTTCCAACAGAATTCATTCAGGCTTCTCATCAGTTTAACCTCTCTGTAACACAGACTGCTTCGGTCCTCTGCTCCCAATAAATTAATCAGTAAGCATCATTGAGCGGTCACGAGCACCCAACCTAAAGGAGCATCGTGCCCACTGATGTGGGAGGATTCCTGCCAAGTCAGTGGGTTTCTGGATCCTCCCCAGAACCCCAAATGCCATTTCTGACTGTGCTCAAATTGGATTGGGGTGTGTGCCCAGGAATGGACAGGAGGTGACGCTTGACATCTGGAACTGTGGCCAAGAAAAGCTCCAGCCTTAAACCAACTCAACAGTCAATGGATTTTTCCTGAAGGTTTGGGAGAGGAACACTGTGAAGCAGAGGTGTCCAACCTTGGCCCCCTTTACAACCTATGGACTTCAATTCCCAGAATTCTGGGAGTTGAAGTCCACCAGTCTTAAAAGTTGCCAAGGTTGGATATCCCCGGTGGTGAAATCCTGCCAGCTCTCTCCGGCTCGCGTGAACCTGTAGCAGCGGTGGTGCATGGTTTGGCGAAACGGTAGCGGCAGCAGCGCAAGGCTCCGCCCACCCACCTGGATGTCGTTTTTGACCCTCTGCGCAAGCAGAGGCGGCTTTATGCATGTGCAGAGGGTCAAAAATCAGACCTGATGATGGCGTGTGTGCGCACTTCCGAACTGGTAAGGAAGGTAAGTAGATTTTACCCCTGGATACTCCCCTGGTTCTCCTCCTCAGATTGCTCCTTCTTTAGATCGAATCCACGATCAGTTACTCTAGTTGCAGGTAGTCCTACAACAGTTCATGTAGTGACCATTCAAAGTTACAACAGCATTGAAAAAAGGGGATTATGACACTTACAACCATTGAAGCACCCCTGTAGTCACATGATCAAATTTCAGACCCTTGGCAACTGATTCATATTTATGACGTTTGCAGGGTCCCGGGGTCATGTGAGCTCCTTTTGCAAACCTTCTGACATGCAAAGTCAAGGGAGAAGCCAGATTCCCTTAACACCCTTGTTACTAACTTAACAACTGCAGTGATTCACTTAGCAACTGTGGCAAAATAGGTCGTAAAGTGGGGCAAAATTCACTTAACAAATGCCTCGCTTAGCCCCAGAAATTTTGGGCTCAATTGGGGCTGGAAGTTGAGATCTACCTGCATAAAACATAGGATAAGAAAGTGGGCAGAGGAGGCAAAAATTGTGAATATTCCGAGGAGAGCCCCCAGGTGGACTTTGGGGGACCGGAAAGGAATTGCTGGTCCCTTGGCACTTCTCCAGCCAGATTCCTTTCCTGCCAAGGGGCAAAGAAGAGAATCTGATTGGGGATTCAATCTAAAGAAGGAGCAGTCTGAGGAGGAGAACCAGGTTTATTTAAATCAGGGGGATCCAACCTTGGTAATTTTAAGGGCCTGTGGTCCCTTCAACTATATTATTCTATGTCCTATTAGATTCATGTCATCATCTTTCAATTTATTAGGTGTGGCTAATCTACAGTTTAGATTCAGAGTGGTGGGAATTTAATAATAGTAGGAGGTAAGATAAAGATAGGTCATTACCCCCCCCCCCCTTTGGTTACTTAACATATTTATGGATAAATGCATTAGGGATCGTTCCTGTGACGTTGCAACACCCATCATAAATATGAGTCCGTTGGCCAAGCCATTGGTCATGTGATCACTGAGATGGGGCAACAGTCATAAGTGTGAAAAACGATCCTAAATCACTTTCTTCAGCACCTTTGTAATTTCGGATTTTGGTCACTGAATGAACTAATAAGAGCCTGGTGGCGCAGTGGGCTAAACTGCTGCTGTTAAAGTAGCACTTAGCTGCCAGCTGCCTGCAATTACTGCGAGTTCAAATCTCACCAGGCTCAAGGTTGACTCAGCCTTCCATCCTCCCGAGGTAGGTAAAATGAGGACCCGGATTGTGGGGGCAATAAACTGACTTTGTAGAAAAAAGAATACCACTTAGGGGGGGCCCGAAAGCCCTACTAAGCAGGTATATACAAAAGTATGAAGGCTATTGCTTAATGCATTGTAAGCCACCCAATCTCCGGAAAAGGGCGGCATATATAATTCGAACTAATAAATAAATAATAATAATAATATTGTAAGAGGAGGACTAGCTGGGTTGCAAAGTGGGGGGGGGGAGAGAGAAGGAGAAGCTGCCAGCGCTCCTTGAACGAAGCTGGGGCGGGGGGGGGGGGGAGATGGGGAGGTCTGCCCTGGGTGGTTCTGGTGGCGAGGCGTTCCGCGGGCAGGGTGAGTGCGCGCCCCCGCGGGAGAGAGTGGGGGGGAGAACAGGGGAGCGAGGGGGCCGCGGCGGGAGCGCGCTTGGGGGCGGCGCCTGCGGCCCGAGCCCTTCCGGCCTGGCGCGGCCTAGTCCCGCGGAGAGCGCCGCGCCGCCGCCCGGGGATGCTCCTGCTGGCCCTGGGCGACCCCGGGATGGAACCGGCCCGGCCCGCGCTGGTCATCCGCATCCGCATCCCGGACGGCGGCGGCGCCGTGGACTGGACCGTGCACCCCGCGCCGCAGCTGCTCTTCCGGGACGTGCTGGTGAGGGGCGGCCGGGGAAGCGGCGCTGGGGGGCCTGGGGGCGGCGGAGGGTCGCCAAGAGCTGCGGGCGGAGCCGAAGGACGGGAGCCCGGCTGCGAAGGCTGCTCTGGGCCGCGCGTGGGGCGGCCTCCGTGGGGCTGGGGAGGGGGGGCTGCGGGGCCCCTCGGAGGCCTGGCAGGAGAGCCCCTCCCCCCCGGTGGGCTTGGCGTCGCCCCCTCCCCTCCCCCCCCGGCCTCGGAGGCTCTGCTGGGCCCTGCACGGGGGGGGGGGGGGTCGGGGATGATGGGTCTCAGACCACCCAGCCCTATCAGGACCCTGTGGCTGGAAGGGGGAAAAAGCAACCCCCCCCCCATCCTCAACTTTAGAAAGAACTCCCACTTTGCATCCGCCAACTTTACTTCCATCATTCTGGGTTGGATGATTGGATTCCCACCAGCTCTGAATCTTTACTACTGTAGACTTCGTACATGGAAAGACAGATGGCATGAATTGAATAGGACAGAGAATAATAAGAGTTGGGAGGGACCTGGGGGGTCATCTAGCCCAACCCCAGGGGTGAAATCCGAATTTTTTTCCCCTACCGGTTCTGTGGGCGTGGCTTGGTGGGCGTGGCAGGGGAAGGATATTGCAAAATCCCCATTCCCTCCCCACTCCAAGGGAAGGATGTTGCAAAATCCCCATTCCCACCACACTCCTGGAGGAAGGATATTGCAAAATCTCCATTCCCATCCCACTCCAGGGGAAGGATACTGAAAAATCCCCATTCCCATCCCACTCCAAGGGAAGGATATTGCAAAATCTCCATTCCCACCCCACTCCTGGGGGAAGGATATCGCAAAATCTCCATTCCCACCCCACGCCAGGGGAAGGATACTGCAAAATCTCCCCACCCCACCCCACTCCTGGGGGAAGGATACTGCAAAATCTCCATTCCCACCCTACTCCAGGGGAAGAATACTGCAAAATCTCCATTCCCATCCCACTCCTGGGGGAAGGATATTGCAAAATCCCCATTCCCTCCCTACTCTGGTGCCAGCCAGAGGTGGCATTTGCCGGTTCTCCGAACTACTCAAAATTTCCGCTGCTGGTTCTCCAGAACCTGTTAGAACCTGCTGGATTTCATCCCTGCCCAACCCCCTCTTGGGGCAGGAGATTCTATATCACTTCAGGCAAATGACCATCCAGTCTTTCCAGTCTATTGATAGGCATACTGGGCACCATACCCAAAAAATGCTTGATGGCACTTAGGGGAATCTGCACCTTGACAAAATGTCCATCTGGCAATTGGCGAAGGCCGCACTGCTTGGATTCCCACAATAACATCCTAGTTCATGTGAATAAAGCAGCTAACGAACTGGGGGCTGTGACTTGGCATTGTTCTGAATAGACAACAACAACAACAACAACAATAATAATAATAATAATAATAATAATAATAATAATAATAATAATCTGACTCTTGCAACCCTGTGCATGGCTGTCTCTGCCTTGAATTTTATATATTTATAGTTCTTTACTTAACCTACCCATCATAGGTTAACTCTGGGCAGCTCTCAGCAATAATGAAACTATGAAGGTATAAACAGAAAAATAAAACTAAGATTTCCCCAAAGCCTCCAGGAGCCTCAGTCATCTAGGGCAGGGGTCTGCAACCTTGTCAACTTTAAGACTTGTGGACTTCAGTTCCCAGAATTCCTCAGCCAGCAAAGCTGGCAAGGTTGCAGACCCCTGATTTAGGGTGCTCCAACAGCCATCTTTGGGAGGAAGTGTTCTAGAGCAGGGGTCTTTGACCCCCGGACTGTGGCCCGTTACCAGACCTTGAGCTCTTTGGAACCGGGCGACAAAAGTGGCTGATGAGTGCATGTGTGCATGCATTCCCACTTGCACAAGCAATGAGTAAGTGCAGGTGCGTGCCGTCCATGTGCAAATGGAGCTGTGCACGTGTGTAGTTGACTGTGGCTCACGCAGGACCATCCCCTCCTCCCTGCACCGGTCCGCAAAGCTGGAAAAGTTGAGGATCTCTGTTCTACAGGGTAAGAGCAGCCATGGAAAAGGCCCTTCTGTGGTCTCCCTGATGTCCAAATAGCAGGGAATGGATCTGGAGAATGCCTGCCCTATGGAATGATTACTAAAGAGAAGGAAATACTTGCAGAAACTTTAAGACAGACTAAATGCTGCTAAAAACGTAATGGAATGACTATTTGTCCCAAAAAAAAAAGGGCTGTAAGAAACAAGTATTTATCAAAAAGGCTGTGTCTGAGGGGTATGCGCATGGAAGTGAGAATTGGGTATCAGGAGAAGAAAAAGGAGTTGAAAAGGGTGGGGATACACGAGGCCTGTAAAACAAGAAGTGATATTTTCACGTTTACATTTAATCCAGATTAATTCAGGACCTGTTGGTTCAGAATTAATGTGGCTTAAATGTAAAAGCGGCCAATCCAAACGGAAGGGGTTTGATATACCAAGAGAACAAGTAAAAGTCAAAAACAAATATATGAAAGAAAGACTAGTGAAAGAAAAAAAAGGAAAGAAGAATGTTGTGGTTGCAGGGAAATTGACAAGATGCTGAAAAAGAAGTTTAAGAGCCAAAGTAGGTTCCTGAGTAGTTTACAGGTGTGATAATTTGCAAAGTTGGAAAGCTGTGGAGAAGTGTAATGAACAGAATTGGTGTCAACAAGAGTTAGTTATATTCCTTTTCTTTTTCGTTGTCTATTCTCATTCTTTTTCCACAATTAGGGTAACATTGAAAGAAATTTGAGGGAAGCATATACATGTATGTGTTAGTTGTGAAATTATGTTGTTACTTCTATTACACGTATCTACGAAGTTTCATCTGTTACTGGTTTAACATGATAAAGTGAGCATAAGTTGTGAGCTCAAAGTGATTTCCTCCACAGCCATTTCAGGTTCATATTGTCATAGGAATAATAATGCCGTTTTGGGCTATTCATTAAAACCATTAGATTAAGTCCAGCAGCTCATTTCCTTGTTGAAATTAACTTCAGATTGACAGTACCGGCAGTCCTTGATTTACAACCACAATTGGAACTAGAATTTCCATTGCTAAGCAAGGGGTTGTTAAGCGGATCCCTGTGGTTGTTAAGTGAATCACAAGGTCGTTAAGCGAATCCAGTTTCCCTGATTGACTTTGCCTGCCTTGTTGGGAGCCAGTTCGGAAGGTCACAAATGCCAATCATGCAACCCAGAATGCTGCAACTATCATGAATACATGCACCTAAATTTTGATCATGATAACCTGGGGATGCTTCAGTGGTCATAAATGCAAGGATTTTTTTCAGCGCTGTTGTATCATTGAAGAGTCTCTAAATGAATGGTTATAAGTTAAGGACTACCTGTACTGGAACTTTAACGTTGCATTGGAGTGTTATTTGAGACGGTATGTATGTATGTATTAAATTTGTATGCCACCCATCTCACTGATAAAGTGAGTGTTTGAAGTAGTTGGTGGGATGGGTTTCCAAAGAGCCCCCCATTTCTGGAAAGCATTTGGCACAGGAGTGTCAAACTCAAGGCCCAGGAGCTGGATCCGGCCCCCGGGGTGCTTAGATCTGGCCTGCGGGGCCGCCCTGGAAACTGAAGGACTGGCCCACAGTGCCTCTGCCAGCAAAAATGTTTTCGCACACAAGAGGGTTGCAGGAGGCCGTCACAGCCAAAAACGGAGCTCGGGAGCCTGTTTTCTCTGGCAGAGCACTTGGGCCCACAACATGAGTGATGCCAAGCTGGCTGTGCCCAATCCCCCCCCCCCCCCCAAGGTCAAACCCAACCCTGATGTGGCCCTCAATAAAATCGAGTTTGACACCCCTGTTGGCATTTCCAAATGCAGAAGCGCAATGGACATTGGAGTAGAGCACTCAACCTCAGCAACTTCAAGATGTGTGGACTTCAGATCCCAGAATTCTGAGGTTCACCTGTCTGAAAGTTGAAAGTGCTGTCTGGAGAGGCAAAAGCCAATGAATGGAAAAGACCATAGAGTTTTCCTTCTTTCCCTCTTACCTTAGAGCAGTGGTGGGGAGCTTGTAGACTTCCAACTCCCAGAATTCCTCAGCCCGCATTGCCGGCTCAGGAATTCTGGGAGTTGAGGTCCACAAGTCATAAAAGGGCCATAGTTCCCCAGCCCTCCTTTAAAGAAACAGGAGAATTTATGAAAAAGGCTGGAGTTTTCCTAGCCAGCAGTCACCTACTGTACGTCAGGTTGAAGCTGCACGATAGGCACATAAACGGAGTTTGCAAACACCCCCCTGAGAGCTGCTGCTCTACATCAGCCGAGTAACAACTCTGGGTGGTAAAGAGAGGCATTTTTCAATCCTACACGAGGGTCTCTTCCAAGGATGAAATATGTGCGGCTTCACTTCTGCTTTCGGCAGCCGGAGTTAACATGCTAGGAAAAGCTGAATATTAATTATTCTGTGAAAAGTCTTCCGTTACGAATATAACTAACGGCCTTCATTTTTAATGTTACAGGACGTAATCAGTCAGGTTCTTCCGGATGCAACGACAACAGCTTTTGAATGTGAGTATGGCTTGCCAGAGAGACGGGCGGGTGGGAGGCAGTTTATATTTGCATCATTTATTTAAAACAGTGACAACTACATCTTGGTTTATGTTCAGATATCTCACAGTTAAATATTTATGCACAGATGCAAGTTTAATGATAAACCTTAGCTAAGTAATATTTTATTATTTAATCACATCTTGAGAGCACATATTTCTACCGTATAGCTTTAATTACCATCCTGACCTTACTGTGCTCTTTGGACGCACTGCAATTATATTGCTCAAATTAAATGAAAAATATAAAGTACCTGGAGGCTTTGTGTGCTGAGATTTTAATGTTCAGATTTGTAGGATTAAAAGCAGAAATCGGTTAGATGGCTTCTGCGGGAATCAGACTTTTTTGTGTATATGGCACTAAATTGGTTATGGTCGTGTTACCTTCCCTGGAGGTGGAGATCCCATCACCTAGCCATTGTCTTCACGGGAGAAGGTTGGAGGGCAGCTCAGGACTCCGAAGGTTTAACCCTGGACTTCCCTGGTGTCAGACCCTTGAAGATGTCTGCAGTTCAGCACCTGGGAGCGTTAAGATTGAGGCTTCTCTCACACACACTGGAGAAGACCCCTCTCTCCATTTTTATAATGCGGGAACAATGCTGGCCCGTGAATGTAGGCTGCATTGCTATTATCCTTCTTATCTTCCCATTTTTCTCATCTTTTCTCATCTTTTCTCATCTTCCCTACTATCTTCCTATTGGTATCTTATAATTTGATTACTTGTTGTATGTATCTTATGATTAATGATTGTAACTATGATTTATGATCTATGACCTATCACTTTGTTGTTTGTATGTATACTTCGAGCTTATGCACTGGAGACAAATTCCTTGGGTGTCCCACTTGACCAATGAAGAATTTTATTCTGTTCTATTATTTTGTACTTTTGTCCTCTCCTCTCCTCTCCCTCCTCTCCTCTCCTCTCCTCTCCCCTCCCCTTGGCGTTTCTCTCGCATTTTCTCCGGTATTGGTGCAATGCCTAATTGCTGCTCCATTGTGGCATTGCTGACATGGTCAAGAGAAACACCTAATGACCAAGAGGTGGGTGCACTTCCGTGGCGTGAAGAAAGCAGTCAGTGCATTTGGTGGTTGGCCATCACTCAGTGCCATATAAAGTTACTGGGCGTACTATTGTTTTATACACCTTTGATTTTAGATAGACTATCTTATGTGATCATCGTACAAAAACATTGTCTATAATGTGACCATTTTGGCACCACTCCCCAAATACGGGCTTATAGAGTTGAAGGTGGCCGGGCTCAAGATCGCGTGGCAGGCCAGCCTGGTCTTCCCCACTGCCCTTTGCGTCTCAGCGGACGTCTCCGTACCAGTAACGGGCATGTATTGCAGTCCAGGTCTGCCCTGGGCAGAACCTGCTCTCAGGAAATATGGGTTTCATGGCTTCTCTTAACATCTGCTGCTGTGCTTTCTAGTTCTTGAATTAGCCTGTCATTTTGCATCAGCATGACATTGTTTCTCCTGCCACTTAAGTGCATCAAAAATATGTTAATGTGTATTGATGCCGTTTGCTTTCTAGGTTATCTTCTCCCTAATGAAAGCCTGAAATTTCCCCGGCTTAAGTATCTTCTCAGCTACTTGATGGCTTTCTTGGAGGCAGTTAATTGCTATCCGCAGCGGCTTCCGCTCCTGTTTGCTTAGTTATTGCTATCTCCGGTGTGTCTTCTGTGGCTGCCTCTACCTGGGGCTGTATTCTCCGTTGCCATTGGACCTTGTTGTACGCCATGTTGCTACAAATAAAACAACTAACGACATATGGCTCGTTATGGTCCTTTTATCCCAAACCGTTTTGCGCGTGCCCGGCACACTGCGTCTTTTGCAAAAATTGCTGTGGAATATTTGGTTGCCATCTGCTGCTTTCTATTTGGTGTCTTGCGAGGAGGTGACATTAGCAAAAATCTAGGCTTTATTTAGTTCTACTTTTGCTTCCCTAATGGACTGGAAGATCGTGTTGTTTGTGCTCTAGGCGAGGAGAGGGGCTCGGCAAGCCCCCTTTGAACCTTCGCATTCTGCAGAATCGCTTGAACGGGGCTCCGTGGTTTCCTCCCGGCGGGACGGGTGAGCAAGCTTCCTACTTAGTCAGAGAAATACAGTACCTGAAAGTGCCCATTTCCCTCCCATCAAATAACAAATGATGCTTGTCTCTTTTAGGGGGCCGCCGCGTCTTTTCCGCGTCTTTCTTTATCCCCAAATGTGCGTACTGTAAGAACAGGAAAGACACTTCAGTTCACCTGAGAATTTTCAAAGTTGTGTAGCTTTTAAAGCTAATCTTCTGTAATGAGGTGCTTTTTCAGTGGCGTTTATTTGTGAGCTTTGCAAATTGTGGCCTTTTAGTACAAAATCCTCCTTCCAGGTACCTTGTTTTAAATTCCTCCCGTTTGTTTTAAATTCCTCCCGTTCCCTTGATTATTCTGGGTTTGGTTTTTTTTATTAGCTGTTTTTTTCATTTAGAATCAGATTGTGTTTAGAATTTTCTTAGTTGTTACTATTCTAATGACTTCTACTGGAGATACAAGAATTACGGTATATTTGTTTATGACGTGAGAGGCCTTATGCTCCTCTTGGGGAGACGAAGATAGTGATAGAACTGAGACTCAGTGAATAACTTAGTTTGCCCCTGTGTCCCACTCGGTTTCATTGAGGGTCCCATCAGGGTTCTCTTTGATCTCAGGAGGGGTGGGCATGGCCAGGGGGGCATGGGCAGCTTAATGGCATTCGTGTCAGCCCCTGTGATGGTCTGAGCGCTCTGCCAGCGAAAACAGGCTCCCAATCTCCGTTTTTGGCTGCGAAGGCCTCCTGCAACTCTCTTTCACTGGCAGACGGTTGCAGGAGGCCGTTGCAGCCAAAAACGGAGATCAGGATTCCATTTTCGCTGGCAGAGGCACTGTGGGCCGGTCCTTCACTGTTTCCAGGTCCGGCCCTTGGGCCTTGAGTTTGACACCCCTGTCCTAGGAGTTTTTCTACCTACAATGGTGGTAGTGGTATCATTATGCCACCCTCTGTGTAGCTAGACTTTAGAGAGTAACATAAATTCTAAGGAGTGTAAGCTCAATTTTGATAGTGCAAGATGCCTGCACCTGGGGGAAGGAGGGTATAGCCTGAACTTACTTTGTTTGTTTATAACATTTAGAAACTACCCTTCTCTCTCATAGAGTGATTCTGGGCAGTGTACAAGTAGGCATAAAAATATAAGAGCTATACATAAATATTATAATAAGCAATTAAAAAGAACATTTCTATTTGTTTGTTTGTTTGTTTGTTAATGCGTTAAGCAATAGCCTTCATACTTTTGTTTATTTATTTATTGATTGATTGATTGATTGATTGATTGATTCGATTTATATGCGGCCTGTCTCCGGAGACTCAAGGCGGCTTACAATGCATTAAGCAATAGATTTCATACTTTTGTATATTGATTGATTGATTGATTGATTCGATTTATATGCAGCCTTTCTCCGGAGACTCAGGGTGGCTTACAATAGCCTTCATATTTTTATATATACCTGCTTAGTAGAGCTTTGCCCCCCCCCCCCCCCCCAAAGCGGTATTCTTTTTCATACAAAGTCAGCTTATTGCCCCCACAATCCGGGTCCTCATTTTACCTACCTCGGAAGGATGGAAGGCTGAGTCAACCTTGAGCCTGGTGAGATTTGAACTTGCAGTAATTGCAGGCAGCTGGTGCTACTTAACAGCACTTTAGTCTGCTACGCCACCAAGGCTCTAAATAAATAAATAATAATAATAATTTAAAAATTTAAAAAGCAAAGGAAGTTCTTCAGAGGACTAGCCGGTCCCATGGCTGCATGCTCCTCTGTGGGTCCCAAGTGAGATGGCAGAGCCAGATCCTCAGACTAGGAAACTGAACCAGGAGATTAGGGGCCCACCTCGTCCCTGGGGGAGACATTGTGCCTGCTAGGGTGGGGGTGGGGGCAGTGGCAGAGAAGGTTCTCTTCTTAAACTGCCAGTCAAAATTGATGGGGTCTGCAACATACCTTCCCTGATTGACCCACTAGAGGGGCCGATGTAATGATGGTTCCACAGGTAAAATTTTAAAGGTGATAACCAATGCTTTGAATTGGATTCAGAAGCAACCTGCACCCAATGCAGCAGTTGTGAAGCTCCCTCCCATTATATCATGAAATAATTTCTGTAGCCTGACCTGGCCCCAAAGCTGAGGTCCATGGAGAGGATCTGAAGTCACCCTAGACCCGTTGACATGACTTTTCAGTTCCATGCGTTGTTCTCGCTCTTTCACACCTGCCCAGCTAGTTACCCTTAACGTGAAATTAAGACAAAACCAGCGTTTGTTCATATTCTTTGGCCCTCATTTGTTCACATTTTAAAAGTTCCTCCATGTCTGTCGAATATGTGATCTTCTTTTAAACCCGATAAATTTTAATGCCCAGACTTTTATTTTCTGCAGATGAAGATGAGGATGGCGATCGGATTACTGTTCGCAGCGATGAAGAAATGAAAGCTATGTTGTCCTATGTAGGTATATGTTCAATAAACTGGATTAACTAAATTACCAACTGCTAGCAAGCATCACTCAAAAGGCTGAGTTGAATGAGAAGGGTCCAGGACAACTTGCCACGGCCATCTCACTGCAGGACAAGAGTTACACTAATATCAAGAAACGGCGGAATAGACTCATTAAAGAAAGGATGCAAAAGGAGGGGCAGAATGAAGTATGAATGACAAAAAAAATAAATATTTTTAATTGAATTTCCCGCAGTGGCGTTGGCCGTGGTGAGTTGGTGGTGGTAAGTCCATTACAGAATTAGGCAGCTGCAGGACTGCAGCAAAGGTGATTGGGCAGAATCCTGGAGTCTTCCAAGTTATTGTTGCTTCCCAACCTCAGACGCTCCCATATAACTTTTCTTTATTTTTAGTGATAGCACCAAATTAAGACACAAACATTATAATTTGTTTTGCTGTTGGTGTTTTTTTGTTTTGATATTTTTATCATCTTGGTTGAACAAGTTGTGGCTGGGATTTTGTATGAAATTTTGAAGTGTTCCTTTTGTTGGAAAACCAGTGAATAATATACTTACAGATCTTGTTGTGAGCATTAAGAAAAACATATCCCAAAGACTTTTGCATTAGATATAGTGCAGGCTAAATGGACTATCAATTTCTTCTATTTTTTTATGCATTACTTAAAGTAACGGCTCATTAAAAATGAACCCTTCGGCTCTTTGAAAAAAATTTAAAAACAAAATCTGCTTTCATCTGGATACTTCTTCACCCCTTCTCTCAGAAGAGTTATATTTTAACTGCAGGCTTGGCATGCTGAGAAGATTTTAAAGTGCGTTGTCTTTTAATAATGGCAACAAAGATAGGAAGGCTGCAGTGTTTATGTATATCTTTATAAATGGCTTGCCCTTTATGCTTTATAAATATGTACGAGTTCAGACATTCCCGGGGTTTTTTTTCAATTATAGGTAGACTTGACTTACAACCTAATTGAGCCTGGAATTACGATCATAAGTCGAGCCAGTCATAAAGTGAGTCACCATGTGACTGACCTGATTTTATGACAGTTTTGTGGCAATCGTTAAGTGGATAACACAGTCATTAAGCAAAACTATTGTTTGCAACGGGCACTTTTTTGGGGGGCTGGAAAATGGAAAACCCGTTGTCCGTTGTGGTTGTGTGATCTTGGGACACCGTGAAAAGCCTTAAATGTGGACCCATTGCCAAGCGCCTAAAATGCAGATTGTGTGACCATGTGGGGCTGGATCTTGGAGCTTCAAATCCAACTCATAATGTATATTTTTTGGGGATGGGGGTCCATCGTAACTCTGAACTTTTGCTAAACAACCGGTCATTAAGTGAGGACTCCCTGTAAAGCAGAGGGATAGGACTCTCCTCCTTCTGAACTGAGCTATGGATAGACCGGATCTTTCAAGGGGACCTATTTCATTGTCCATTGTACCCCCAGCATCTGCCACATAACATGTCTGCACACAAAGCTTTGATGTCACGATGCTCAGTTAAAGCAGTGGCCACCAACCCTTTTGGCACTATGGACCGGTTTCATGGAAGGCCATTTTTCCACGGATGGGGGGGCGGGGGGGGGGAAGGGTTTCAGTTTCATTCGCTCACTTGCCACTCAACTTCAGCTGTGCAGCTCGGCTCCTAACAGGCCACAGATCGGTACTAGTCTGTGGCCCAGGAGTCGGGGACCTCTGCAGTAAAAGACGTCTCCTAAGGAAACTTTCCAAAGGTACAAACGAAGTAGGGAAATGTTGGCAAATCGAAACTCTCGGTGCTCTGGGTTCAATCCCAGCTGCACCCAGAACTCTTTCTGTGCACCCCTGGATTATGTGTCTCTTGCCAAGATACTATTGAACAGTGTTTTCCAACCTGGGCAGATTCCCTGGGAATCTTGGGAGTTGAAGACCACAGATCTTAAAGCTGCCCAGGTTGGAAAACACTGCTATTGAGGCAGAGGGAGTCATTTTGAGGGTGGCATGGGAATTTCCTTTCAGATGGATGCTTTTTTTTCATTGGAGCAGCCCCATTTAGACAAGCCCATTGTACCAGCGGAAGGGATTGTCACTGCGTTTTTGTATTTACCAGATGAGCTCTTATTTTTGAACTTTCAGACTTACCGTAGCTTGCCAAGTTCTTATCTCTAAGCTAACTGCGCATGTCCACATTCCTTCCTTCTTTTCTATCTTTCTTTGTTCTCCGGCCAGGAGAGGTGGCTGGGAAAGCTTTGCCAAGATGTAATTAATTAGCTAGTAAGATGTTTTATTTTCTTTATAACAAATAAATGAGTTTTTCTTAGAAAATATATCTTCGGGTTTATTTTCTTAAAGTATACTTCAAGGAAATGGTCACGATCCATTCTCTAATCAAGGTGCAATTACCCAAAAGCAGAATGGGATTAATTGCCACCCTGACAGGGATAGCAATAGCACTTAGATTTATATACCGCTTCATAGTGCTTTTACAGCCCTCAATGTGTTGGAACGCGCCCCCCCCCCCCCCCAAATGTAACTTCTATGTTAAGAGTTCATCATAGCTGGCACACAAAGCTCCATTTGCTTTAATGGGCTTGGAGAGGGCTGGGCAGCCTCAAGGACTGGCCCCCATAGAGCCTCTGAAAAGTGCCAGCTTGTGTCGTCTCTGGCACTTCCCAAACGGCTACGCAGCCTAAAGAGAAAAAGCCCTTTCAAATCCTGTTCCTTTCTGAGCTAGGATTATCGTTGATCTGCTTTTCCCCTGGGCATTCTTACGCCAGTCTAAAAATGTATACAGGTAGTCTTGACTTACGGCCACCATTGAGCCCAAAATTTCTGTTGCCAAGTGAAATATTTGTTAAGTGAGTTTTGCCCCATTTTACGACCTTTCTTCCCATAGTTGTTAAACGAATCACTGCCGTTCTTAATGTAGTAACATGGCTGTTAAGTGAATCTGGTTTCCCCGTTGACTTTGTTTGTTGAAAGTCGCAAAAGGGGATCACGTGATCTCTGGACGCTGCGACCGTCGTAAGTATGAGTCAATTGCCAAGCGTCTGAATTTTGATCATGTGATCATGGGAATGCTGCAACAGCTGTTAAGTGTGAAAAATGGTAATAAGTCACTTTTTTCAGTGTCATTATAATTTTGAACAGTCACTAAATGAATTGTTGTAAATCGAGGACTAGCTGTATTTTGGGGATTGATTTCAGGCAACTGATACCTGGGTCCATCTTGCTGCAGTTATTTCCTTTTAATTAAGAAGTAGTGTGGTAGTTTTACTGTGTGACACTTTACTATAACCGTTTTATAGCATTTGAAAATGTTTAAATCTTTAGAGAAAAAGAAATATATCCAGGATGATGCATACTCAGAACTAAAGTCTTCACTTTTATGAAATGAAATGTCAGAGGTTTTTTGAAATGTATCTTGATAATTGTTTAGAGGTCCCACAACAGCAAGATAGGTTTGATTGTGTTTGTTTCTCTGTGTCTGTGTGCGGAGAGGTGCATGGATATGATCTGGAAGAGAATATTTTCATTTGTGAGCTACACTTTGCACTTGGCATCTCTGCACTGCCTCTACATTTCTGAGGTCTTTATGTTTTTCTTCAGGAGCTCGTCAAAGCATCCAACTGACCATTGTTGGAAAAATATTTAATTAATGAGGATATTCAATTTTAATTTGTATCAAGTTTTTTCTCAGTTTTGCTTTGGAGCGTCCTTGACTTACAATCGGCTGCTTAGTGAGTGTTCAGATTTATAACAGACCCTCCAAAAAGTACTTACAATCTGAATTTGAAGTTCCACCTGCAATCACATGATTACATTTTGGGTGCTTGGCCACTGGCTCACATTAATAGCCATTTGCAGTGTCCTCTGGTCACATGACCGCAATTTATGGTATTTTTTTTGCTGGAAATCAGTGTAAACTTCTGGTTTCTGGAAAAAAAAACATTCATTGCAGTCAGTGGATCTGCTTAACAACCGCTGCATTCACTTAATGACTGCTGCAAAAGAGGTAACTCACAATCCGGCCTGCGGGGGTACTTAGATCTGGTCTGCAGGGCCGGCCTGCAAACGTCCGGCTCGCGGTGCTTCTGCTAGCAAAAATGGGGTGCAGGAGGCCACATGTGCATCCCCACGACCTGTTTTGGCCTCCAGAGTGCTGCAGGAGGCCGTCCAGGCCCAAAACGGGGCCTCCAGAATGCTGCAGGAGGCTGTCCTTGACTCAGGTTATAAAAGGGAGGAAAGATAAAATATTTTACCTTTCAAGCTTGCAGGATTCTGCTACTATAGCCTATGTCAATAATTTATAGTTTTATTCTTCCTATGGAGTCAGTTTCTTGATCTGGTATATCTCTCTCATAGGGTGATCAAGTAGATCAAGTAAGTATTAAAAAAACAAAATCACAGAAATGTACGCCCCTCTATTTTTATAAGTGTATGAAGCCAAGTGTGTGGAGGTATGTCATGCCCACCCCCACCCCCATCCCCTGGCCCTCCGAGGTCAAACAGAACCCTGAGGCGGCCCTCAATGAAATTGAGTTTGACACCCCTGACTTAGACCAAGCTGGCTCTCAGTTTTCATGTGGGATCAGTTATAGGTGCATGAAACCAGGGTGCGTTTTCAGAAGTTGTAATCTGAAATAGGAAGAAATACATGTTTCCTTTAAGAGTTTTCAGACCTGAATGAAATAATTCCTAGAAGGTTGCTGTCTTATCATTGATGCAAATTACTATAAAGATGAAATTTAAGGTCAGTTTTTAATTGAAAAATGACTGGAATCCCTGTGTCATCAGAGATGGTTGTTTCCCCTGAAACCTTCTCTCCCTTGAATTACTTCTAAACTTTCCCACCAGCATTATGCTTTCCCACTATGGTACTAAACACTTAACTTGGTGAGATGGACGCTGAGATTTATTAATTGCACATTTTATTCATTGAAAAATAATCCAAACGGCTTCCCTGCCTTACCCTTGGTTAATTAAAAAGGAGCCATTTAAGTGACCCCAGAGCTAGTCTACAGTTGTTGTCTTCTATGGGTATAAAAAGGCAGTAATTTTTTTGACAGTCACTGATTGGAAAGTTGCTTGCAGCCATCTGGAAGCAAAGGGAACACGTTTTGGATCAATAACTGGCAAATTTTCCATTAAAAAGAATACCTGAAGAGTGTTCCAAATAGCCCCTGGCATCTTAACTTTCCATGGCAACCTCAAGTGCTGAGATGTGGAGGACAAATCATTTTTGGACCATTTTTCCAGACTACTTGTTAACAGTTATTGCTGTCCCAGAAGGTTGACAGCTGACATGATTGATATTTCATTTACTTGTCATCTCCGTTTGAGTAATGGAGAAGGCCATTCTTTTATTTTATTTTATTATTATTATTATTTTTAAAGAAACAAAGAGAAAAATCTACTCAGAGCCTCTCTGGAGTCAGTCCCAGGAAAATGAGTCAGTCGTATAAGAATCTGCTTCTGAAGCTGAAACTCTGGCTTTAATGTCATGTTTCCAGCTCTTTTTCTGCCTCCAGGCTGATGCTAGACGAGAAGAGAAGCAGAGTCCTGCAGATCGAGATACAGGGGACTTGGTGGGGTCAAACCACAGTTTCTCGCCTTATTTAGAAGGAAGGATTATCTTGCAAGATCAAGTTGAAGGTTCATTTAGTTCTCCATTCTCTTGTCTTTAAGATCAGGGACATCCTTAAAGACAAGAGAATGGAGAACCCTAACCCTAACCCCCCCCATGCCCAGCTGAGCCGCACGATCATCAGAGACTTTTTTTTTTTTACTTTTAAAAGCATTTTTTCTACAACCTCTTCTGCCGAAAAAATGCTTTTAAAAGTAAAAAAAAAAGCCTCTGATGATGATCACGCGGCTCAGCTGGGATCATCAGAGACTTTTCAAAGCATTTTTTTCTGCAACCTCTTCGGCTAAAGAGGTTGTAGAAAAAATGCTTTGAAATGCTTTGAAAGTTAAAAAAAAAGAAAAAGTTGGCCACGCCCACCCAGTCACATTACCCCCCACCCCCACCAAGCCACACCCCCAGAACCGGTAGTAACAAATTTTACATTTCACCCCTGAGTTAAAGTCCACAATCTTAAAAGTTGCCAAAGTCGGACAGACTTGCTTTAGATGCAGTTAAAGAACCTTTGACAATAATTAATCAGGTCAGTCACATGTTTTGCCTAGACAGATCTTCCATTGAGAAGTTTTGCAACCAGCTGGGCTTCATCTCTAGGGTCCATGCAGATGGACTGCCGCACAGTCTTCCAGGAAACCACTAGAATTCCACAATATTTCCCAGCTGGATTTTCCAATCGGTCTCTTGGAGGTCTTCCACCGTGAAGAATCCGTGAGGCTCTCTGATCTAGAACTAGCCCCAAACTGGGCTGCTTTCTACGTGACCCCGTCTTTCACTTAGTTTCTACTGGTATATATGATGGGTGGGAATCTTGCTTTTGCTTTGGCCTAATTTGTGGTATCATATTTGTACATGTATAAAATTAATATCTCATCATAGTGATTTGGGATTGCCATCTTCACCCATGTTAATATACTGTGAAAGGAGCATGCATAGGGGCAGGTTCTGGAAATACCCAGCCTATGTCTCTGATTAAGGGCCTGGTTGATTACAGGTAGGAAGAGTGTGTGTGTGTGTGTGTGTGTGTGTGTGTGCGTGCCTATTGTAACAAGATATAGCAGTTAACCAAAATGCTCTGCGTATCTGAGATACCGAAAGTGCTTGTTAGTATCCTTGGCAACTGCCAAACCAAACTAATTATTTTCCATACATGATTCTCAGAGTCCTGTTTACCAAGATTTAGTGTGTTGAAAGGAATATAGTTACAAAAAGAATCCAGCAACTGAACCATTTTCCATTGAAAATCAATGTGCCAGTAGTCCTTGACTTACAACAGTTCATTTAATGACTGTTCAAAGTTGCCATGGCACTGAAAAAAGTGACTTATAATTGTTTTTCACACTTACATCCATTGAAGCATCCCCATGGTCACGTGATCAAAATTCAGATGCTTGGCAACTGACTCCTATTTATGACAGTTGCAGTGTCTTGGGGTCACGTGATCACCTTTTGTGATGGGGGTTGGACTAGATGACCTACAAGGTCCCTTCCAACTCTGTTAATCTGTTTTATCTGACCTTCTGACAAGCAAAATCAATGGGGAAGTCAGATTCACTTAACAACCGTATTACTAACTTAACAACTGTAGCAATTCACTTAACAGCTGTGGCAGGAAGGGTCATAAAATGGGGCAAAACTCACTTAAAAAAGATCTTGCTTAGCAACAAAAATGTTGGGCTCAATTGTGGTCGTAAATCAAGGACTACCTGTATATGTTCGTATAGCAACTTTCTGATTCTTCTTTTAAAGCCTTCCAGTAAACTGGCGAGAAAGTGAGTCTTATCAGTTATTTTCATTTATTTTTTCATTTGTCTTCAATACCCCAGACCTAGGATTCAGGGTGGCATATAACAGAATAAAATTAAAGAATGGAAAAAAAAACCATAACATTAATAGTGGAGAGGAACATTCCATCCTGCTTAAAAGCACAGTGGAATATGTACCGTATTTTTGGAGTATAAGACGCACCTTAGATTTTGGGGAGGAAAATACGAAAAAAATTGATTGGCAGGTGGATGGGCTCCCGGAATACCCCCAATCAGCTGTTCCCAAAGGTGACTTTTATTTCATTTCATTTTCATTTTATTAGATTTCTATACCGCCCTACTCCCGAAGGACTCAGGGCGGTGCACAGCCAAACAATAAAAACACATACAATACAAAATTTAAAAAATAGAATAAAATCAAATTAAATAATTTTGGCCCCGACAAATTTAAAACCCCAAACTTTTAAAACCAATTTAAAATTGAATATATAAAATACTAAAAGATATTTAAAATTTTAAAAATCTTTTATAAAAGAGGGGGAAAATTAGGCCAGGCCGGCCTGGTGAAATAGTAAGGTCTTTAAGGCGCGGCGGAAGGTGCGCAGATCCGGGATCCTCCGTATCTCTGGGGGGAGCTCGTTCCAGATAGTAGGTGCCCCCACAGAGAAGGCTCTCCCCCTGGGGGCCACCAGTCGGCATTGTTTGGCTGACGGCACCCGGAGGAGCCCCTCTCTATGGGAGCGTACCGGCCGGTGGGAGGCTATTGGTGGTAGTAGGCGGTCCCGCAAGTACCCGGGTCCTAAGCCATGGAGCGCTTTAAAGGTGGTAACCAGAACCTTGAAGCGCACCCGGAAGACAGTGCAGCTCGCGCAGGAGGGGTGTTACATGGGAACGCCATGTCGCTCCCATTACCACCCGCGCGGCCGCACTCTGCGCCAGTTGGAGCCTCCGGGTGCTCCTCAAGGGGAGCCCCATGTAGAGAGCGTTGCAATAGTCCAGGCGGGAGGTGACAAGGGCATGAGTGACCGTGCGTAACGAGTCCTGATCCAGAAAAGGACGCAACTGGCGAATCAGGCGAACCTGATGAAAAATCCTCCCGGTTTTAGCAACAGGTTCCTTGGTTGTGAGCTCTGGGCCTTGCTTTTTTTGCTTTTTTTTCTGCCTCTGAAACTTCTGAAACTCTATTTCAGAAAAAACTATTTTTTTTTTTAAAGCCTCCGAAACAGAGCTTCAGAAAAAAAGCCTCTGAAGCTCTGTTTCTGAGGCTTTTTTTCTGAAGCTCTGTTTGGAGGCTTTTTTCCTGAAGCTTCGTTTCTGATGCTTTTTTCAGCATCTGAAAGCTCCGTTTGAGAAGCTGGGCGGGACTACATTCGGAGTATAAGATGCACCCAGATTTTCACCCTCTTTCTTTGGGGAAAAAGGTGTATCTTATACTCTGAAAAATACGATAGTTTTAACAGCTTTACCTGGAGGCAGCTTGTTCTACTACCTAATCCCTGCCCCTGTTATCTCTACTCAGATGCATAGACCAACCTGGGCAAGGTGTTCCCTGATGTAATGCTAGGCTTTTTCGGGGTTTGTTGGCATTCATAGCACTTTGAATTGAGCCCAGAACCCTGTTGGCAACTAGTGCTGTAACCTTAGTATTATGTTATGTTGCCATTATGGGATTCAACAATGTAGGCACTGCATGTTGCGTCGGCTATAATGGATTATCTCCCAAAGCTGTGACAATGGTGATTAAAGAATGAATCACTGTCGCTAAGGCACCCCAGCCCATATATGTGCAGAGTTCAGTGTCCTCAATCTCCAAAATGAAGATTGGGTCCGTACTATGTGTCTGCACTATGTGTTAGCGCCAAATTTACATGGGAGAGGCTCATGGTTGCCCCAGAGACTATGAACTAATGGGCCAGCCAAATCGCTGATATTCCAGCGCTTGGATGATATTGAAAGACAACAGAATCTGGCACTTGGTGCGGGAGTATGTTCTCCGTTTTTGTTGTGGCCCCGCCCTCTGAGCCTGTCCCATCGGAGGAAGAAAGCTCCGAGCATGAGGAAGAGGAGTCAGCCAGGCCTCCCTCTCCAGGCCCCACCCCTCTGGCATTGTCTCAGGTGCCGGCCGAGGGAGAGGAGATCAGCAGGGAGACAGCTGGTTCGTCTCAGAGTGATGAAGAAACATCATTCCTGGACGCACGCCTCCGAAGGCGTGATAAACGATTGCAGCAGCTCAGGAGGCGTGCTAGGGATTAGAACTGAGTCACTGGACCACACCCCAGAGACTATATAATAGAGGGTGGTGGCCAGTGATCCCTGTGACGAACAAAAGTAAACCTTGGATAGTCACCAAAGCCTCGTCCGGAACTGCTGGGAGAAATATTATTTCTGCTTGGACTTTTTTGTACGTTAGTATCTTATCTTTCTGTTTGTGAAAATAAAGGCATTTGGCAGACGGTGTGTCTATCGCTGCCAAGTGGGAGATAAGACCTGGGTGCGTTCCAAAGTGTTTCCTTAACCCTCGGCTGGCTGTGTTTGTGTGTGTGCGGGGACGGGGACAGATCAGTTTTCTCTCGGTATTACTCCCCGAATGCAACCCCCCAAATACCTCTCTACGCTGTCCTTTGTTAAATACAGGTTGGCCTTTCTAAAGGCACGTTTTAATGTGATCCCCTCAAATGTCCTAGATAGCAGGTGCTCGGGTGTGTGTGTGAAATCCACCCACTGTTCATGTGACGGCCGATCTCCAGAATTGTTGGCTCACATCGTATTTACATGCCCCCATTATCGGGAGGTAAGATCAGAATTTATCTCTCCCATTTGCCAAAGATTTCCTGGATTATCTGAAAATCTTAGTCTTCGCTTCTTACTCCAAGATACCAATTCTAAGATTACACTAAAGGTAGCAAAATTTTTTGCTGCAGTCTTGGGATGTAAGAGCCGGGGGAAGGGACGGCCTGGACCCATTGACTGAGGTCAGCTTTATTGATCGTCAGCAGTTGAGTTAGCTGGTAGTTGTATAAAGTGCCGATGTGTGGATTTTATGTAAATTGCAATATAGTATTTTCTACCTATGTACAATTTTAATCGACTGTAGTCCATATAGATTGGAGCTAAAAATTTAAAATACATGAACTGTGAGTTTGACGGAGTGGTTTCCACCACTGATCTTTTTGCTGTTTTGCACTTCAGTCTGGTCATGTGCCAGCTGTGTGTCTTGGATGTTTTGGTTTTTTTGGTCTATGACTGCAATAAAGTCTGCTATGCTATGCTATGAACTAATGGGGTGCAGCAAAATCCTCTCCCAAGGCATGGAATCCTTCCCCAATACGGTCAGTACCAACCACAACATGACATCCAGGGACTCGGGAAGATTTAGGTGGTCGATTCCAAGAGTTGTCCTGGCCTATTTTATGAGTCAGTTCCAACTAGAGGCAATTCAAGAGCCAGATATCCCCTAACAATGTCTACATTTAACTTTGGCTTCCATTCTTTTTTTCTTCTGCTTTTTGTCAGTCATCCTGTTTAGGTCTTCCTGACCTAATTTTGTCTCCCCACCCCCACCCCCTCCATAACTTTATCTCAAATTGATCTTGGTTTAGCAATGTACTGGACAGTATTTCCTGGCTCAGATTTTCAGCAGGAACTGCCACTGACTCTTTAAGCGTGGCCAAAGGCCAAAGATAGTTGGATGTGCATTTCTACATTTCTGTTGGGATATGGAAGGGTTCACCCGAAGGGCACATTATCCTACAACTGGTGGTCTGAATCGAATTTGGGTGCTCTTTACTGAGTGGAAAGCATTTGTTTCTGTAACCAAAGTCAGGTAGTTGGTTGTCCAGCGTAACTCAGAACAAATATCTCCCTGCCTTGGATTGAGCAGAGGGAAGCCAGATTCAAAGTACCTGTTTGGATTGGAGGAACTGTAGGCTATTAAAGCCTGGCTGAGCAGAGATCTTTGACAGCTGCAACCACCCCAGAAGAGAGCTACCTGGAGTCCAGAGTTTGCTATTTTGGGGCCAAGTCGCCAGATTGGTAACTCTTTTGAAGGCGGACAAGTACAGAGGAAGGGAAGTGAAAGTTGTGATATATTGCATGCATGCCGACATATGAGGGAGGTCTGCAGGTAAGATCTGGTGAGAGTGTTGAACAGCAGATAAATATTTAAAAGCCACTTTTTCAAGCCTGTGTTCATTAGTTTGCCTCTAATACGACTATTCTGGAATTGTGGAATTGAACACAAGATACAAACTTGCTTGCCATTCTTATCTATTTTTTTCCAGTATTATGCAACTGTAATGGAGCAGCAGGGAAATGGACAACTGATCGTACCCCTGCAGATCTACCCAAGAGGTAATTTTGCACAGCTTTTAACCGCTACCAATGTTCCATCAGGTCTTCTCTTTTCTAGAGGTTCAAAGACAGATAATTCTACAGTTTATTCTTAAGTTGGGGTTGAGAAATCTATTCTTTGAGTTTAGCTACAGCTATTTTCCAAAGCAAACCAGGATAACAGAAATTATAGTTTGCACCGCACAACATGTGGAAGTTTAAAAGTTCAGTGCGGCTGTCTGCCCAGGCCTCCCCAAGGGGATAAGGCAAAGCCATGGATAGTCTCCAAACTGTAGTCGGGGGGGCGGGGGCGTGTCTTTGCGATCTACTATTGCAAAAATGGGAATATTGTAAAACCTGGAGATATCATTTTTCCACACATATGTGTGCATGTTATGTAACTTTCTCCATGGACTTAGATACTTTCTTCAGAAGCATAATTTTTGATGATTGAAATTAAATGCAAGTAGATTTCCATGCAATAAATCAATTGAAATACCTCAAAACTAAACTATTCCCCTGCATAAAATAATCATGCTGCAAGCTTTCCAATTAAAACATTATAGACTTTTCATTATGTATAACGCTCTCTATTTTGAATTGGGCAATTAACCGGCAGGTTTCCTAGCAAGCTGATCAGGGTTAGAAAGAGGGCAGCAGTTGGAAGATGGAATTCTCCTCTTGAAAAAAGGATGCATTTAGAACAGAAATAGGTCAACGTCCCTCTTTCCCTCTTGCATACAAACATTCCTTGCTCACATGTACATACAAGGCTGCTGTTTCCTCAGAGTGCCCCAATCTTTTTCTTAAACACAGATTTGGAAGGACTACTGAGACGGTCAAGTCAAATGCTCTGAACCCTTTAGGACAGGGGTATCAGACTCAATTTCATTGAGGGCCGCCTCAGGTTTGTATTTGACCTCGGGGAGGCCAGGGTGGGTGTGCCCAGCTTGATGTCACTTATGATGGGGCGCCTGTGGATGCTTGATTGCTCTGCCAGCGAAAACAGACTCCTGAATTCTGTTTTTGGCTGTGACTGCCTCCTGCAACCCTCTGCCAGCAAAAATGGAGCTCGGGAGGGCCGCAGGCAGCTCTCCTGAGCTCGGTTTTCACTGGCAGAGGCACTGCGGGCCGGTCCTTGGCTGTTTCCAGGGCAGCCCCATGGGCCGGATCTATGCACCCCGCAGACAGGATTCGGCCCATGGGCCTTGAGTTTGACACCCCTGCTATAGAAATCCAGACATCCCCAGTAAAGTGCAGATTATCTTCTGCCTTCCCTTTTTTTTTGAAACCCTCATACTGCTCTCCCTATTAAGAAGATTTTCCAAAAAGTCTGTTAGGTTCTGCCTTCCTATAAGATGAACCTACTACTTCATGTCTTGCCCTCCGGACCATAAAGATAAATTTTCAGCCGTTAGATAGAAGTGCACCATATCCCCTCTTCACTTCTCTTCCTCTGGCCAGTTGCCTTAGTCTCTGAACTTCCAGGCTCTTGGACCTTCTCTGAACCAGACCAGTTTCTCTGAATGGGATCTGACACCTATTACTTTCCATCCCGAAGGTGCTTATTCAAAAGGCAACTGGACTTCCTTTGCTTTTCCTTGAAGACATTTCGCTTCTCATCCAAGAAGCTTCTTCAGATCTAACTTAATAGTGGAGAATGGAAGGCTTTATGTTCCTTGCAGTCATCTGGTTGTTAGCCCTCCTTGTGAGAGTCATGGAGGCCACTTGGAGGTTTATCTGTGTTCTCTCGGATGAGAAGCGAAAGGTCTTCAGGGAAAAACAAAGAAAGTCCAGTTGCCTTTTGAAAAAGCACCTTTGGGACAACCAGGACTTGGATGACAGAGAATCTCCATAGACATACAACTTTCCATGCACTGGGACTCTTCTTCCGTTGATGCAGCCTCAAATTACAGTTTACCTTTTCACCATCCAAATCCCACTGCTGACTCTGCCTACCTTGCAGTCAACGGCAGTTTCAAAATCCATTGCACCTTTGTTATTGTTAATCCAGATATCCCCAACCTACATCTTGATGTTCAATTTATCTCTCTTAAGCAAAGTTTGCATTTATCTTTATTGCTTTTCATTTTATTATCTTTTTCCCCCTCTTCATTCTCTTAGCTAGTAAGATTGTTTTAAGCTTCATTTCTGCCTTCTAGGGTATTAGCTGTTTGACTGATTGACTGGCTTTATATTCAGCCCACCTCAGTGTCGAGCGACTGGGTGGCTTACAACACCATAAAAACTGAAATATAAAACATTGAAAGTTACCAAGGCTGTCCCGCCCACTTTGGTGATACCTGTAAATAGATGTGAAGCATCCTTCCCGCTCTTCATCCTAACCATTCATGGAATTGTTGAAGAATAGAGAACGTTGCAGGGCTCTACTCAATGCCATCTCCAGTTGCAGGGGGAACCGTGGATAAGTGTGATTTTTCAAGCCTGCTTCATATCTTCCCAATTGTCCTGCCATACTTAATCGGTTTGCTCATCGGCATGCTATGTGGCTCTTTGTCAGATGCTTTGCTGAAGACAGGAGACCTTATTATGTCCATTGCATTCCCACAATGTGCTCAAAAAGTTGCCAGTTTGGCTTAATCACACTTACGACCATTGCAGTGTCCTCCTGATCAGATGATCATAATAAGGACGCTTGGCAACTGGCGTGTACTTATGATGGTTGCAGTGTCTTGGGGAGAGACATGATCCCCTTTTGCAACCTTCTGACAATAAAGTCAACGGGGAAGCCAGGTTCACTTAACTAAGTTAAGTTAACTGTAGGGATTCACTTATCAACTGTGGCAAGAAAAGTTGCAAAATGGGGCAAAACTAACTTCACAACTCCGTGGCAACAGAACTTCTGCGTTCAATTGCGGTCGAGGACTATAATCTTTTTAAGGCTACACTTTCACCGAGCAATGAAGAAGGGAAAGGAAGCTCTAATTGGCATATTATCCACTGCATGGGAGGGACAGATTGGGGAAGGGTTTTCACACATGCAAGTGAGTTAGAGGACACGTGGCACAGAAAGGAAGATCTTCAGCTTTTGCACGAACACCTAAACAGAAAAGGATTCCAGAGGTTTGCGAGTAGATCTTGATCACAAGTGTGTGCCAACCAGCAGATCATCATGGCGATATTGCTGGGGCCCCAATGAAGGTGGGTGATCGAGTAACAACAGATCCCACCTCCCCCCATTCCATCTCCACTTCCCAACATGTCCCAGATTTTAATCTTGGTTTTAATTGACTGTTTTAATGTAGGCGAATTTTTATGCCTGTAAGTCGCCCAAAGTTAACATTATGGTAAAATGGGTGACCGATAAATTTTATAAATGGGTAAATAAATAAATAAACATTTTCAGGGATTATCGAGGCAGAGGTTAGTGTAAGTGGGCAATTGCCTAGATCAATGTTTCTCAGCCTTGGCCACTTTAAGATGTGTGAATGTCAACAAGCAAGGAAATTCTGGGAGTTGAAGTCCGCCCATTTAAAGAGGCCAAGGTTGAGAAGCGCTGCCATAGATAAATCTGATCCTTCACATAATTTGATCCTAAATTAAGCAACTGATCTCTCTAAATTTTATTTAATTTAATTTAGCACTCTACATTTCGAAAAGCCAGCTCATTTTGCATTGCTTGGATCCTTGTATCTTCAATTTGTGGCTTAGTTCCATAAGCGATCACATTTGTAGCTACCGTAGGTCCCCTTTTATTCATGCACCCAAAGAAATAAACATAGCCACAGCATTTCTGCCACCCTTGCCCCAAATTGGGGGAGATCATGCAAATTTTACTCTGCTAGTCGTTGCTGACTGTAGGGGACGGTGCTCATCTCTGTTTTAAGGAGTCTTCAGCCAGCGTTGCCCAAAGACATTTCCACGGTCATGGGTCCAGCATGATGTCACGGAGCACTGTTACCTTCCCAGTGTTATCTATTTATCTACTCGCATTTGCCTGCTTTCAAACTGCTAGGTTGGCAGGAGCTGGGATGAGGACGGGGGCTTATCCCGTCGCATGGAGCTCCGGTCTCAAACCTGGGTTGCTGGCTTTCCAGCCGACAAGCTCAGAATCTTAACCGCTGAGCCATCACACTGCCTCCTTGCCCCGAATTAGGAACAGCTTATTGTTTTTAGTTTTTATTTTCCATTGGATGATATTCTTATTTTTCATTCCCACTCTTTTGTTCCTTCTGTCCACACACTAGCAACCCAGCCTCTCTTATTTAAGGATATGCAAGCAATGTTTAATGTAGTTTAAATTGCACGGGGCCTGTCCTTACTGCTGTGTTTAATAACTATCATCTGTGTCCTCTTGACTAATAAATGGCTCTGTTTCCTGCTGTCATAACCATGAGTGAAATGCGGGAGAGAAAGGGGGGAAATCAAATCCATCCTTTCCCAGACAATCAATCAAAATTGACAGGCCCTTTAACATACTATTTGTAGGGCGCTGTAGTTTTAAAATGGGAACTGTCCGTAACATATCGCTCCGAGCCTTTGTGGCTTTAACATTTGCCCGAACACTCCATTGGGTTGGAAAGGGGCAGCGGAATTCCAGGGGCGTTAAGGAAATGTAGTTCTCCTTTGGCTCCACTTCATCTTGAAGCCTGTGAGAAGAGCCTGACAATAGATCTGGGCACGTAGCTAGGAAGAAAGAGCATCTGGATTTATACTGTGTCTGATTCCTGATGTCCCCAGTGCTGCTTTTAATGCCCAGCTTCTCTTTTCCCACATAAAAACCAGAGAAGATTTCTTTCTGGTAACCCAGAATGCAGGTCATTGTTCTTTGGGGTGCTGAGCACATGGGCTCTCCTGTATTAAACACCCAACCTCCAGCGGATGTGTTAACTTGCCCACCCTCATACAGTGTCACCAGAAAACATGCAAAGATGAAATATTGTAAAAAGAAGGGGGCAAAAGAAACACACACACACACACACTGCAGTTACTGGGAATTGGAGCAGGAGATTCTCTTTATGGCTTTCATTTTAATATCTTTTAAGATATAAATAAGTTGAGGCTTCGATTTGTTGGTTTAAAAAATATATGCTCCTATAGGTCCAGTGATCCCATTTTACCCTCTCTGCTGAGAGTCCTAGGAGATGCCTTTCGATCATTTCTCTCCACTAATTTCTGCACCACCCTCATTACAAAAAGAAAAGATTTCATTTTGAACAAATTTGTAAATGGTGCTGATGTATTCTACAATTTAGTCAATTACTGTTTCAGCTTGCAAGCCTCCTGGGAAAAGGAACATACATGGCCTGAAGGTAGGAATTTCAATAATTGTTTCTGTAAACGTAGATGGATTTGCAATGCTGTGTTCCATTTATTGAAATGTCAGATAAAACTGTACTTTCTCAGCCTTGACAAGCAGATATATATATATATATATATTTTTACAAACTGCAGCAGAGGACAGATCCTTCCGGGGTGTGAGCTCGGCTGGTCTGTCTTGCGCCTGGAGAGGCATTGTTTCCTTCCTGGGTTTTGTGAACCCATTTCTTAGATCAGCCTTGAAGGCACTGGGGCAGTCGCTTGTCCTGCTGTCCCCTTTTGATACGGCAGATCTGCAGAAACGCTCCTCTTGGACCACCCAAACGACCCCTAAGCAAAGACAAAAGACAGCACAAATGGAGATGTCTACCTGCCTAAGAGCAGCTGTAAGATTAGGGTTACCTTTCTTTCGATTGGCCCTCCTACGGGCAATCTTACGGTGGTTCATGGGTTGAATTAGGAATTCCGTACGGTGTGCAGGATATGCCTCCATCTTTTCAGTGACATGAGAGAGAGGTAATTGATATATTCGTGCAAAAAGGTGATGGGCCGGGGAGGGAAGGAAGAGATGTATTTAATAGAGACGGAATGAAAGCCGTATTGTGTGCCAGCTCCTGATTGCATTACCTAACCAAGCATTTCAAATGCAGAGTGAATAAAAGAACACAGTTCCTCAATAACACAATGTGGTAACCTACATACAGGCTGGATTTCTACCATGGGCAACCAGCTAATTAACCTTCCTAGTGAAATAGGAAATTCATGGCAAATTACAGGTTAATTAGAACCACGTCTTCTGAATAAAAACTACGGATAAAGATTCTTTTTTTTCCCCCGCAGGTAAATACGCGAGCAGGGTCTGCTAACAATAGCAGTGCGGCCATCCCAGACTCCCTTCCAAGCCATAGGTAAGAGTCGGGGGGGGGGGGGGGGGAAAGCACGCTTGCGCTTTATTAAGGCACAGCCCCAGAAGTGATTTTTGCATAGTAATTAACAGAAGCAAACGGGGAAAGGTGGGAATACTTGGGGGGGGATTTAGTTGAGTAGTTTTCAGCAAGGTTTTTGCAGCTTGGTGAATCCAGCACTAACCTTGCCTGTTAGTCGACCTACTTCGGCATGGATTCCTTGATGGATCCCCTAAGCAAAACTTTGCATGCACTGCAGCGTGCATCTCTCTGTCACCTCTTCTGCGTACAGCGGTTGCATTTTAGGGGAAGAAGAATTTCTCCAAGTGTGATTGAGCCAAACCATTCGTGTCTGGGTTGCAGCCTGAGCTATCAGGCACCCGTCTGGACAGGCGCAGCACGGAAGGTTCTCAAACGTTGGTCCAGTTATAGATTCAGCAGGGAAATCTAAGCAAGTTTGGTCTAGTGGTGAAGGTGCCAAGCTAGAAGCCGAGAGGCTTTGAGTTCTGGTTCCACCTTTGGCAGGAAAGGCGACTTTGGCCAGAAGACAATGAGTTCTAGTCTTGCCTTGGGTATGAAAGGTGGCTGGGTGACTTCTCTCTCATAGCCCACCGGATAGGGCTGCTGTTATGGAGAAAATAGGAGGAGAAAGGAATAGTCTGCTGTCTTCATTATTTATAAAAACAAAGGGAAGAGATATATAAATATTAATGTAAATAAGGCACCAACCCTTTGTCTCAGTTTAAGGTCTGTAAAATGGGAGCGCTAGGGATAGCTCAGGCAAGCATTTGCAAGTAACACAGGATAAAAATTGTAAGTGCCGTGTAGACCTTTCTAAATGATCATAAGAACGTTCCTTGGAATGTTATTTGTTTAATGCAGACTTTGCTTCATATCTGAGCTCCTTACTCTTAACATGGTTTTTGTGCTCAGTCCCTTGCTGGAAAGTCGGGTGTGATGGCTCTCATAACGGAAGGAAAGGATGAGGTGTGTGCTGAATTTGGCAAAGATAAAAGCAGGGCCTTTAGCCAAGGGAAAGGAGCGGCAATCAGGAAAAGAACCCAGGCAGGAAGGAACAAATGGAGCAGAAACCCTGAAAACCAGAGGGCCAGTGGCTCTTTGGTATATATCTTACCAAGAAGGAGAAAACCTTTGCCCCTAAGCAGAGCCAAAATGGTCTCTGGCATTAAGAAGGGTTTCCATAGAGTTGCACATGATTGCCTTCTCTATGACCTAGGAGGACCTCCTGTGTTGTCGATAAGTGCCATTGTGGCCTGCATTGAAATGGACAAATGTGGAATTTTATATTTAAAAAAAAACCCTCTACAGTTTCTCTACAAAGATTGTATTATCTGCCATTATCATACGTCTGATGTTTAAACTCGGTTTGTAGGGCAAATTTCCCGTTTCCTTGCTTTGTGGTCATTTATTTCCTCGGCTACACTCACTTGGAGCTGATTCTGCAAATGCCCTGCAACAATGGCTTGAGTTGATGCTGTCATCTAATGGGGCAATTAATTGGCTTTCATTCCCAAAAGCCATCTGCATAAGGAATGACTGTTTTGAAGTCATTGACAGCCTGCCTCTGTTTCATGTTCACAAAACGGTTAGTTGCAAGAGATGACAAGATCAGCCTACATTTCATTTGGCAGAGTACTTTTTCTTTAAAGTATTCTAGCAGAGAGGAGGCTTATTAAAGAACAAAGAAGTTTCTTTTATTTCCGTCAGGATCGATGATCAAGACACTTCAGCCTGTCAAGAACATAATCGTTCTTTTTAAGGGCTCTTTTTCAGATGTAGTTTTCTGTGGCAGCAGTAAGAAATGGTTGTTGGTATTTAACTTTTATGGACACACCAGAAAATTTCCTTCTACATATTTGGATAAAATTAGTAGGGAGGACGCAAAAGCACCCCCTTGTGTTCCTGCACAACAACACTTCATTAAGGGACGGTCCATTCAGAGGAACTCCTGCTGGAGTGTGCTGTGAGCCAGCTTTCCTCCCAGTCCAGCTAAACTGGGCAGAAGCATAAGATCTTCAGCTAATACGCCAGGCTCAGCCTCTCAATAAATAGCAAATTGCAGCTATTCCCAGGTTTTTGCTACAAAGGCAAAGCTCAAGAGGAGTTTTAGTACTGTTTAATAATGCCTTGGTAAGACTGTGCTTGGAATACTGCATCCGGTTTTGGCCGCCATGTTATAAAAAAAGATGTTGAGAAAGAGGTGCAGAGAAGAGCAACAAAATTGATCAGGGCAGGGATGGCGAACCTTTTCAGCACTGAGTGCCCAAATGGGAATGCACATGCATGTGCACACTGGTACACCAAAAACCCAAAGACCAGCTGGCTGGTGCGCATGTGTGTGCCAGCACCTGGTCTTTGGGTTTCTGGTGTGCACATGCACGCAGGCCAGCTGTTCTTGGTGCGTGCCGGAGCGCTGGAAACCCGAAGACCAGGTGGCTGGCATTGGTCGGTGCATGCGCACCGGCCAGCTGGTCTTCGGGTTTCCAGCGCTCCAACATGCACGCAGACCAGCTGGCCACCACGAATGCAGGTGTCAGAAACCAAAAGAGGAGCTGGCGATGGCACACATGCCCACAGAGAGGATTCTACGTGCTACGTCTGGCACGCATGCCATAGGTTCGCCATCACGGGATTAGGGGACTGAAACACATGAAGAATGGTTGCAGGAACTGCATATGTCTAGTCTAGCGAAAAGAAGGACTGGGATGAAATGTTCTAATATTTGAGGGGCCGTCACAAGGAAGAGGGGGGATCAATCAATTCCTCAAAGTACCAAAAGGCAAGGCAAGAAGCAACGGATGGAAACTAATCAAGGAGAGAAGCAACCTAGAACTAGAGAAATTTCCTAACAGTGAGAACAATTAACCAGTGGAACTGCTTGCCTCCAGAAGTTGTGGGTGCTCCAATCACTGGAGGCTTTTAAGAAGAGACTGGAGAGCTACTTGTCTGGAATGGTCTAGGCAGGGTCTCCCGCTTGAGCAGGCGGTTGGACTAGAAGACCTCCAAGGGCCCTTCCAATTCTGTTATTCTGCATGAGGACCTTTGAACTGTGCAACCTTCCCAGGTTCTTTTTGGTTTTCCTGGGAAACCATTAACTTCCCCAAGGAAATTCATTTGCCACAATCAGCACTTTAAGGAGACGATAAACGAAAGAAAATGTGTGTGTGTGCTTTACACACTTAACTCTAATTACCTCAGAGTGTAGTTTACACACTTGTAATCCTAGGCAGATGTTCCAATTAGGAACGAGATGCTCTTTAGCAAAGGGCAAGTTGTAGCCCCCCTCTATAAAGTGCAGATGGGCAATGACCTTTCTTTTCTTCTTCTTCTTCTTCTTTCCCTTTTTACCTTTGTTCTGCCCAATGCTGCAGTCTGAAGAAGTCCTCCGCTGAGCTGAAGAAAATACTAGCAAATGGCCAGGTAGGTACCTTGGCGTGGGGCTGGCTGCAGGCACGATGGATGTCTGCCTGAATTCAGATGTGCCTTGTGTGCTCAAATCACCCCAGAGATGTTTACTGCTCACTTACTGGTAATGTGTTCTTTTAATAAAGTAGAGGCGAAGGCCGGCAAAGAGCTCGTGCGGTGGAGGAGCCCCTGTCCCGATTGATTTGGATTGGCACGCCAATTTACTTCCCCTTTTTCGAAATGCACTAATCAGATTTAGCTCCAAATAGATTGAAGTGCCTTTCACACCCGCCACTCGGTTGCCTCAATTTAGGGGAGAAAGCGTAATCAATTTTGAATAGCAAAACAGGGTTTCTGCTTTGCTGGCTGTTTGCAGATGGGCTCGGACGGCCCTGCCACCCAAGAGCCAGTAGCAAAGGGTGCGTGTCCCCTGAAGCTCTGTAGAAGGGGGGAAAAAAACCATAAGAAATGCCCCAGCCTGCTCCGACTCCTGCAGGGGAATGCGATGGGTGAGAGGAGAGGCCGAGCCAGCCCTTCCCGGCCACTCGGATTTGAACAGGAAGTCCCAACGTCGCATTAATGGCTTTAAATATACACCGCGAAATGAAAATACCTCAAGGCTGCAGGATTCTTCGCCAGCCACATAAATAAGTTTTAATGTTTGTCATGGTGAAACCCTTTGATAGCCTTGGAGGCAGCCCCTGTCCACGCCGTTCAAGCCTGCCTATTAGACACTATTGACTGAGACATCTGTGTCACCGCAAATAAAAGACTCTTATTGATTTTCTTAACTGCTGTTCACTTCCCTTCCGTGTTTCGAAGGCTGAAATCTTAATTATCTCAGATGCGTATTCAATGCCTTCACACAGTGACCTCCCCGAGCCTCCGTGGCATTTCATGAATCAAGTAGTGGTAGTTGAGCGTGTCAAGAAGACAAAAGCAGATCTTCACGCGTGTCCTTCAGCGGATCACCTGTAAGGCTGCTCTCTTAATGGAGGAGGACGGTCCTGCCAGCTTTGCTCCACCGCAGGCTGTTTTATTTGCGGACAGAAGCCTTTAAATAAAACTTCGGAATATGGATTTTGGCTCTTCTTTTTTAAGCATAGTCTTACCTGAAGGATAGACACGGAATATTTTTAAACCCTTTTGTGTTGCTGCTTTTTTTTTTTTTTGTTCCCTGCATTTTATTTAATCTTCAGCAGCTGTTTGCCTGTAATAAAGGTGATATTTCAAGGGTAGAGGAGGGAATGAAATATTATTAGACATTTCTTGAAAGCCTCGTCTTGCGAAGTAACGGGTTTTCAGTATCCTTGAGTGAGGTAAGGAGGTTTTTAATTGGGAAGGAAAATGATTTCTTGAGGAAGGTTTGAGATGCCTGTTATGACTGAATTGCACTGAAGAAAATAGGGAGGTTTACTTAAATTGGAAGATTGATTTCGTTTTCAAATTGTGCCGGTCTTCAAGTCACATTCCTTTCATGTTGCTGAATGCTTGGCATTAAAAAAATGAACAGAGAGGTGGCTTTTTCATTCAAAAAATGCATTAAGTACAGGCAGTCCTCGACTTACGACCACAACTGAGCCCAACTTTTTTGTTGTTAAGTGAGACATTGGTTAAGTGAATTTTGCCTTATTTTACGACCTTTCTTGCCAGAGTTGTTAAGTAAATCGCTGCAGCTGTTAAGTGAGTAACACGGTTGTTAAGTGAATATGGTTTCCCCATTGACTTTGCTTGACAGAAGGTCGCAAAAGGAGATCACAGGCCCCCAGGACACGGCGACCATCATAAATAGGAACCACTTGCTGAGTGTCTGAATTTTGGTCACATGGCCATGGCAATGCTACAACGGTCCTCAGTGTGAAAAATGGTCATGAGTCACTTTTTTTCAGTGCCGTTGTAACTTCGTACGGTCACTAAATGAACTGTTGTAAGTCGAGGACTACCTGCAGCAGCTCTGAAGGCATTCCAGAGTTCATTTTTGAGGCATTTGGGAGAATGGTGAGCCCTAAAGATCTCTGGGTGGAGCCTAGATTGGGATGGCAGGCAGCCTGGCAGAAGGAGCAAGCGCTGGAAGAGAACCGCGTGGTTCTCGTGTCTAAGAAGCCGCCAGGAGCAGAGCTCAGGTTGGAAGGACTCCACCTGCAGAAGGTGGCAAAGAGGCGCTAGCGTCGACACCTTGGCCTTTCCTATGGAGAGGACTGGAGCCTGTGCCTTGTACCAGCAATGAACACAGCTTTGAATTATTAAGGGTGGGCACATCTGGGCCTGATCCAGGCTGGTCCTATCCTGCCCCATTGATGTTGGTGAGAACCTGCCTAACCCAGGAGGACCAGTGGAGGAGAGGGTTAAATTGTGAAGTCCCCCAAGAGCAGAGTTTCTCCATCTTGGTGATTTTTCAGATGGGTGGACTTCAACTCCCAGAATTCCCCAGCCAGCATAGCTGGGAATTGAAGTCCACTCATCTGAAAATCGCCCCGGTGGAGAAACCCTGCCTCTCCTGCCTTCTCTTTTAAAGCATTAATAAAGACTTTAGTTGCCCGAAAGCCTCCATTTAGGTTTAATAAGAAATTCATATTAATCATTAACAGAAAGGGGACATGATTCTTCAAGATAATCAAATATTGACAGGTTAGAAATAGCTTTCTGCCGAGGTTCATTGATATAGGTTATGTGATATAAATATTTATTTCTTTTCTGCCACTCAGAGAAAATGCCGCCAATTGATTGAGCATTGACGTAGTGTCAACAGTTCATAAGAAACATTTGACTGGCTCATGTTTTCCGATTAGTCCCTGCTCTATGAAGTGGGATTTACTAAATCTCTCCAATTGTCTGTTCATAGACTGTGTCTGCTTTCTGAAGCCATTAGGACTTTGATTGGTTCAGGGGAGGGAGCCCATACAGGGCGAGGCGCCTGCCGTAGCTGTATATATCAAATAAGGATTAATTGAGCATTTTTTTCTAATGATTTATAAGAGATGCATGCTGATTCTTTCCAAGACAGCAGATATAAACAAAGACTATTTTATTTGCTGATCCATAATTGGATACTATTTCACTTTCGATTCATTCCTTTACTCTCAGTGGCCGATCAAAGATTGCATAAGAAAAAAATAATGCACTGGTGCTTGCTGCAAAGTTGGTAGTTGTTAGGATTTGATTGATGCCTTCAGATTCTCAAACACAATAAATAAATTGCTAGGGATCCTTGACATTTCTCACCGGGTTTATGAAGGGTTTTTATTTATTTATTTATTTATTTAGTGTGACTTTATCCTGCCTTTCAGGCAATTATAATCTCCCAAAATGGCTCTAAACAATTAAGAAAAGAGAAAGCAGCTTTATTCTCAAATTCACAATTTCAGATTTTAAAAATACAGAGCTCCAATGCTTTGGTAGCATATGGGAGCTTTCTGCTTCTGATGACAGTCAAACCAAGCCGTGGTCAGCTTGAATGTGTGTTACATTTGAGCTGAACTGGCACATCCCAGAATTGAGCAAGGGTATATCTGGAGTAGGATAATCTAGGAATTCTCATTCCGCTGCCTCTGTTTTCTCTCCAGCAAGTGGAGAGGGTAATAGAAATCCTGAGAAACAGCAGATTTCAGGCATTTTTACAAGAGGCAGAACACACATTTATTGTTCCTGTCAAGCCCACTGAGAATTTTCTTTTGGGTCCCCAGGGTTGATTCAGCCAATCTCGTTGACTAGGCAAGTGTCTCCTTCTTCCCTCACCAATCCATTTGTGTCCTTCCCAAAGCTGCACACCTGGTGGAAGAGGAGGGCCATCCCCCATAGGAGCAGATTGATTTTGGTCAAGATTGTATAATAGCTATGCTCCCCTGCTAGAGCTTCCAAGAAAGCTCCAGAACTTTCTTCCTTGGGCATTGGACACACCTGCTAACATACAGAAAAGATGCTGAGATTCGAGAAACAGTGTAGAGAAGAGCAACAAAGATGATTAGGGCACCAGAGGATAAAACATACGATGAATGGTGGTGGGAACTGGATATGCCTAGTCCAGTGATGGCTAACCTTTTTGCCATCGCGTGCCAGGAGGGGAGACGGGGGGGGGGGGGTTGCACGCAACTGGGCCCACATCCATAATTCTATGCGCTCCACCCCTGCGCATTCATGCGCAACCCCCCATCCCCACTCCCGGCACACGATGGCCCGGTAGATCCGTTTTTCTCTCTTGCCTGGCTCCTGAGCCTTCCCAGAGATTCTGGGGAGAGCAAAAACGGCCTTCCCCACCTCCCCGGAGGCCAGAAATGGCCCGTTTCCCAACTTCCGATTAGACAGGAAGTGACGTTTTTTGCTGTCCCCAGCCTCCAGAGACTCCTAGAGGCCTTAGTCTAACAAGGTGGCGCAGTGGTTAGAGTGCTGTACTGCAGCTACTTCAGCTGACTGCTAGTTCAGCAGATCAGCGGATCAAATCTCACCGGCTCAAGGTTGACTCAGCCTTCCATCCTTCCGAGGTGGGTAAAATGAGGACCCAGATTGTTGGGGGCAATATGCTATTTAGTATACTGCCTTTGGTGTAAGCCGCCCAGAGTTCTCGGAGAGTGGGCGGCATAGAAATATGACTAATAAATAAATAAATAAAGAGAAGGACTAGGGGTGATATGATAGTCTTTCAATATTTGAAGGGAAAGGGGGTCGATCTAGTCTCGAAAGCATGTGAGAGCAGGACAAGAAGTACCTGGTGAAATATTAAAGAGCGATCCAACCTAGAATTATGAACAAATTTCCTGACAGCGAGAACAACAATCAGTGGAATTGCTTGCCTCCAGAAGTGGATGCTCCATCACTGGAGGTTTCAAAGAAGGGTTTGGAATGCCATTTATCTGATATGGTATAGGGCAGTTTCTCAACTTTGGTAGCTTGAAGATGGCTGGGGGATTCTGGGAGTTGAAGTCCACCCATCTTCAAGCTTCCAAGGTTGAGAAACACTGGTATAGGGTCTCCCACTTGGTCCCAGTCATTCTTTTGAAAATGTAATCAAACATTTTTCTGATGTGTTGGTTCTTGGGTCTTTGGGTTCCACCACTAAGAATGGAGAGCCGAGCTTTGAAGGACATTTGCTGTAACTCCTAGAGTGGTTAAAGAAGTGGTAAATAAGTGAGCCATTTACTACCCACCACTTGATCCAAAAGAGATTAAGGTAAAAAAAAAAATAGGTTGATGTGGAAATAATTTTGCAAAATAGCCAACAGGGCTGCACTTTTGAAATCTTTATTTGTCCTTTCTGGAATAACTCTCAGATAATTCAAGCTTTAGAAATGTCCTCCACAGGTTTGCTTTGATACTGCAAATGTGTTCCATCCTCAGTGCCCTTTTGAACTTTCTCTTCATGTGCTTCTGCGTAACTAAATGCTCCCACTCATCTCATCCCTCACGGCTGTCCCAGTGAGGGTGGGCAACATTATGTAGATTGCAGAAAAGGTATCAGGAATGGGAAGCCTAAGAAATTAAAGGAGAAGGAAGGAAGGAAGGAAGGAAGGAAGGAAGGAAGGAAGGAAGGAAGGAAGGAAGGAAGGAAGTCACTCGATCTTTCCATATTATTATTTCCTTGAAGCATGCTTCCTTCCATCCTGTGCACATTCTGCTTTTTCTTCTTTAAACTTTTCACACTTCTTTTTGAGGAACACGTTAACTCCATTCAATCACAACTTTCTCACTTTTATCCATCCCCTCATTCCATTCTTTCTTAGTTCATTTGTTTTGTAGTTTGATTTTTATTTGTTCTTTTCTGTACCAGGGCTTGCCACTTTAAGACACGTTGCTTCAACTCCCAGAATTCCCCAACCAACTGTGTTGGCTGGGGAATTTTGGGAGTTGAAGCTCACATCTTAAAGTTGCAATGGTTGAGGAAGACTGTGCTACACAATCAGATCTTACCAACCAGCTTCTCTTAAGGGCTGCTCGCTCTCCTACACAGTCCATACGGATTTATCCTTGTTCATTCTCTACTGCATCTCGCTTTACGCATCACAAAGCCAGCAGAAATAAAAGTCTCATTTTTGCTTCTTTTGATGTTCCCTTCCTCACCACTAACTATATAATCTACTACTTTTCCATTAACATTTGCATGAACCAAAGCTTTCTCCATCCATTTCCCCCTTATTAATAAGTGCTCTATACTGCCAAACCAATTCATGTACTATTTTTAAAGTTTTCCATGGTTTGCAACTTGCATTCGTTCTGTTCTTTCCGTCTCAGAAATCACTAACTTAGTCTTTGATATTGTTGATTTTCAAATTCATACTTCTTGTTCCATGATACAGTCTAACATTTGCTGCAAATAATCTTTTGGTTCTTAGCTAACAACCCAGCATCATCACCATAAAAAATATACAACCTTTGTGCCCCCAGCCAAACACACCTACTGTCACCACTGCCACACTTTAGAAATATATCCAGAAATACATAAATCAAAGTGTGTGTGTGTGTGTGTGTGTGTGTGTGTGATGCCTGACTGTTTCTCTTTTGCAGAGGAGATCTGGAAATCCATGTTGCAATGGAGTTCTGCCCATATCAGTTTTTACAAGGGCGCTCATATCCCCTCTCCCTTTTCTCCACCTTTCTCCAATCCTTTTTCATATTCATTATTTTATTATGAATATGCGCGATGGCGCAGTAGTTGGAATGCAGCATTGCAGGCTGACCCACTGCCAGGAGTTCAATCCTGACTGGCTGAAGGTTGACTCAGCCTTCCATCCTTCCGAGGTGGGTAAAATGAGGACCCAGATTGTTGGGGTCCTCATATGCTGACTCCAAACTGCTCAGAGAGTTTTGTAAAGCACTATGGAGAGGTATATAAGTCTGAGTGCTCTTGCTATTAATTAATTAATTAATTCATTCATTCATTCATTCATTCATTCATTCATTCATTCATTCCATCTCACTGTCAAGTGATTGGGCAGCTTACAACAATATAAAAACAATATAAAACAGTCACAACATTAAAAAATGAAAAACTTCAGCATTAAGAATTAAGAGATTAAAATCAGTCAATTTTTCCTTTTGGCATACTCATACTCTTCTGCAACCCTTTATAACACAATTCTTTTCAAACTGTTTTCACATCCTTGATGCCCATTTATTCTGTTGTGAGATTAATCAGTCTTCTAAGATGTTATTATTTAGGATTTCTTTTCCTGCATTCATTCTGTTTTCACTCTTCATCTACTTTACATTTCATTTGCTTCTACCTTTTCTTTTGTGACCCTCTTTTCCCCCCCCTCCCCCAAGAGCCACTCCTGACAGTAAAAACTAGTATTTTTTTTTTCCTATATGGAGTTCCTTGCTTCTTGAGGAAAAATACTTACGGATGGTATCCCTCACTTCTTTTAATCTGGAACATTGTGCGCCATTCTTCTGACCTGGGGAGCAGAAAGATCCTTGGAAAATCTCTGGAAAAACAGCTTCCTATGTTCAAACTACTGGTTGGCATTTCAGCGAGTGACAGTCCTGAGACTTCTGGAAGGCATCACGTTAGGGAAGGTGTTCTTGGGTCCTTTCTTGGCCTGCCTTCTAAAAGCAGAGTATTTTGTAAAATGTGTTTGTGGTAATAGTGTACAGGTTGGTCTTTACTTCTTGGCCTGTTTTCCTGAAAGGGGAAAAATCATTTAGAAAACAACCCCCATTGTACGAACATTTGTTTTGATTCACGAGTGTCCGTTGTCTGTCGATTTATTTCTAAACAGTAAGTTTACTGCAACAAACTTAATAGGCAAAATAAATGGCCATTTTTGTGGCATTGCACTTCTAACAATCACAGATTGCCCAAGTTTTAGACCTGGAAAAAAATATTTCCTTGGCTATATAATCATTGCATTGAAGTACAGCAAAAGGCATTTTAAAATGAGCCTTTTTATAGCCTTCCAGTAGATTATTTTCATCATTGTTGTTCTGGCACATGATTTGTTTCTCACATCATATTTCTACAAAAGCTTTTTTTTACTCAGGAAAATTCACGGCAGAGGGTTTGGTTTTTCATGAGGTGGCTTTACTCCTTTATATTTACCGAGAGCTGATTGCCGAATTGACCCCTTGTTACCTTCTGAACATAATTCAAGGTGCTAAGTTTGACCTTCGGGTTGTTGTACCAGTGTAACTGGGCTGGTGGCTTATCTGCTGGACTTTGCGTGTGGGAAGGGAAGATGGCTGCACAACAAGAGTGCATGTGTACTGAGAATTGAGTGCTTACCTGCAAAGTGAGTGGTGTGTGCCACTTCGGTGAGGTGTCTTGAGCCAGGTGAGCCATCCATCCTTCCTGGCCATTTGAGCAGCGTGTTCTTGTGGCTCTTCTTTAGCTTTAGAGCAGGGGTGTCAAACTTGATTTCATTGAGGGCTGCATCAGGGTTGTGTTTCACTTGGGGGCGGGTTGTGTGGCTAGGGTTGGCGTGGCCAGCTTGACGTCACCCGTGTTGGGCTGCCTGTGGTGGCCCAAGCGCTCCTGAGCTCCGTTTTCGCTGGCAGAGGCACTACGGGCCGGTCCTTCGTTGTTTCCAGGACGGCCTCGCGGGCCAGATCTAAGCACCCCGCGAGTTGGATCCAGCCCGCGGGCCTTGAGTTTGACACCCCTGTTAGAGCAAAACCTGTCAGTTTCAGGAACTCATCTGTGGCTGCTTCCAGGTCAGAGTATTGGCTGAGGGACTATCCAGTCCCCTCCTGACCCAGGCCTTGTAGTGATGCTTTGAGCTCCAGAGCCTTCCGCTCCCCTCCAGGTCGGTGCCCTGCTCCTCTTGAGCTATGTTATCATTCCATTTTGACACCTTTTATCAAACTTTAATGAAATGACCCAGGCAAACAAATTGTCATTAAACTTTCCATCACTTTGTCCCCTGGTATTGTCTTTTATAAATTGGACAGCAAATGTTGTATTGATCTCCTCGTTCTTGCAGCTGAACTTGAAATGACCCAGACGGCGGGTTGTTTATGGCCGAGAGTGGCTTCTCCTTGACACTTGCACCCCCAGCCTGACATCTCTTTTGTTTTTCTTTCTTTCTGGTGGAGATGAATGAACAAGACATACGGTATCGAGACATCCTTGGGCACGGCAATGGAGGAACCGTTTACAAGTGAGTGTCCCTTTCCCCCTTTCCCCCTTCACGCCAACTTTGGGGAAAAGAAAAGGAAAAGGCATTTTCCTCTCCCCAAAATTATGTCACAAGGTGGCTGTCCTCCCCCTATGAGATGCTGATGATCTTTAACGTTTGCTGGAGCTGCCTTCATGACTAAATTATGTCTAGAAAAGTAGCTTTTGGTTGACAGTATCTGAACCTTAGATAAATCTTAGTGCAGGATCAAAAAAAATTGCCATTGTGGACTAAAAATGCTGTTTCCACATTGATAAACTTTTTCTAGGATGTTTTGTATACATTTAGACTAACATTTATAACAGGCTCTCACAACCAGCAAAGCTTGTGATGATCAATATTTTCAGAAAGTAAAAATACTTTCTAAATGACAATAGTGTATGGAAAATATGATAATAGGCATGTAAGGCGGAATCCATCTGTGGCAACATTGCCACAAATAATTGTAATAGCTATTAGCAAAGATTCTGAAGAATAATTCTGTGTCTGATACCAGAACAAGACAACGTTGTTTTGATGCGCCACAATTTGTGCTGAAGAGTGCATGCTAACATGATAGCATAATTGTAGCTATTCTGTTTGTTTTTATTGGGAGATGAACTGTTGGGATAAATGAATAATTGGTTTAGTCCAACATTACGTTATTTGCCCCCCACCCTGTCTTCTCATGCGGTGGATAGCCGGGATTCATTTCAGCCACATAGGATTGTTACTTATTAACTCTAAGCTATTTCTGTTTTGTGGATGTTACACAAGCTTGGCAGACATCCTCCTTTTAAGTTTCCAGATGTTCTTCAAGAGCAGCCCCAGATGAAACACATTGGAGTAGTCTAATAAGATATGACAAAAGCATAGGCAGGCAACCCTAGTTAGTCTGATTGACTCATGAGGAGTCAATAGGTGATATATGAACGATAATGTGCAAATATAATGTGCCTGCCACAATGGTCCTGTGAACAGGGCAGGATCCAAGGATGTTCACAAGCGGCAAACGCTAGGAGCTGCTTCATTCCCGATAGCCGATCCCAATTTCCCATTGACCAAGAAACAGCCCCTTTGTCTTGTCCAGATTTAATTTCAGCTTGTTCACCTTCGCCCAGGCCATTAGCAAAGCCAGGCAACGTTCCGCTGTATTGACAGCTTCCTTGGAATTGGATGACAAAGACTAATTGTGGTGGATCTGCATGAGCTTCCTTTACCATTATGGGAATTGCGAGAGCCTTTTGAGAATCCTACCATTTATGCAAGTAAATTAATATCCCAGGAAGTTTGTTCATAATGAAGTTGTTATGGATTATCTGATTCAGCTGTGGCAATGGAATGTAAGCTGCTGCCTTTCTTCCAATTAGATGCTAAAAGCAGTTGATAAACTTCATGTAACTACACACTATTGTTCTTTCCGGGAGCTGTCTCATTCCAACAGGACATTTCTCTGGTTAGTCAGTTAGGATAGGATAGGATAGGATAGGATAGGATAGGATAGGATAGGATAGGATAGGATAGGATAGGATAGGATAGGATAGAATTCTTTATTGGCCAAGTATGATTGGACACACAAGGAATTTGTCTTGGTGCATATGCTCTCAGTGTACATAAAAAGAAAAGATACATTCATCAAGAATCATAAGGTACAACACTTAATGATAGTCATAGGGAAACAGTCAATATAAATCTTAAGGATACTAGCAACAAGGTTACAGTCATACAGTCATAAGTGGGAGGAGATGGGAACAATGAGAAGATGAGAAGATGAATAGTAGTACAGATTTAGTAACTAGTTTGACAGTGTTGAGGGAATTATTTGTTTAGCAGAGTGATGGCGTTCGGGAAAAAACTGTCCTTGTCTTGGTGTGCAGTGCTCTATAGCCTCGTTTTGAGGGTAGGAGTTGAAACAATTTATGTCCAGGATGCGAGGGGTCTAAATATTTTCACAGCCCTTTTTTTGACCCGTGCAGTATACAGGTCCTCGATGGAAGGCAGGTTTGGTAGTAATTGTTTTTTCTGCAGTTCTAATTATCTTCTGAAGTCTGTGTTTTTAGGTTCTGGATTTCTAGCTTTTCAATTGAACTAGGTCTACTCCCTCCAAATGCATTTGCCCTTTTGTTCTTGACTTCACCCATTGCAATGGAAGTCCTGATTGGCAGGTGGGGGAAAGAGAGGAATCTGGGGTATGTCACAGATCCTTTCAGGACAGGGAAATTATTCTGTGGCTATTCAGAAAGTAAGAACTGAACCCCACTGGACTTGAGAGTTAATGCATTTCTTATGTTTACAGCTGCATTGATGGCCTTATTCTGCTTCTGCCTCTCCCAACTTTGTTATATATATTTGTTCCCACTCAAAGATACAGGCACATCCTTCCTGTTGTGCCACAAACTCTCTTAATTTCCCAAATCAATTTCCCAAATCACTGCTCTACATAAATAGCAATAGCACTTAGACTTATATACCGCTTCACAGTGTTTTACAGCCCTCTGTAAGCGGTTTACACAGTCAGCATATTTATTTATTTATTTATTCATTCATTCATTCATTCATATTTCTATGCCGCCCACTCTCTGAGGACTCTGGGCGGTTTACACCAAAGACAGTATACTAAATAGCATATTGCCCCTAACATCTGGGTCCTCATTTTATTGACCTTGGAAGGATGGAAGGCTGAGTCAACCTTGAGCCAGTCAGGATCGAACTGCTGGCAATCAGCAGAATTAGCCTGCAATACTGCATTCTGACCATTGCGCCAACCTCTGTTAATTTTAACATATTAAGATTTTATGATTAGCAGTGGTGATGTTACCTAGTTTGGGTAATGAAACATATGCAAAAAACCCACCAAGCTTAGAGAGCACCAAGGATCCCTCAAATTGAGATTTACAGCAACAAAGAGATGGTTGTCTTGATGGGAAAGCCTTTACTCTTGCAACACTCTAAGTCCACCAGCATTCCCTCTTAGAAGGCTACAGTAGGATAATGGACATATTTCTCAAGTAAAATAAAATTCCCTAAAAAAGGACCTCGGGGGGAATGGTGATGAAGATTTCATCCAGAGACAGATGGCTTCAGCACACAAGGCACTTTCTGAGGTTGTGTCATTTTCTTTTTGTCCTCTGTCATTGAGGCCATGGTGGTCCCAAAGGTGCTTTTTTCAAAAGGCAGCTGGACTTTCTTTGTTTTTCCTTGAAGAAAAACTGAACTGAAGAAACTTCTTGGATGAGAAGCATCAAAAACAAAGGAAGTCCAGTTCTCTTTTGAAAAAGCACCCTTGGGTCATTTTCTTTTCTTTTATAATTTGAGAAAAAAACCCACTTTTATTGACTTACGTTGGCCATCACATTTTTCATGAAATTATCTAGCTTTTGTAGCCTCCACTGGCATGGCAACCTCAAGCGCGTACAAATTTGCCCCCCTTAGATCAGGCATATGGGTTGGTGTGGCTGTCTGGGGTGCCAGGAGCTTTGCCAAAATGCCAATAAATTTGGTGGGCCTTTCTGGGCCGAGAAAGCAAAACGGTTCTGGCTTTTAGGGGTAGCCTTGGCTAACTGGTCAGAAGTCATGGCCAGCTTTCAGGATGCGTCGACAGGCTCCTTTCATTGTCCCCCTCACCGCACGTGTCATGCAAATAATTGGAAATAATTGCCCTCTTGCTACGTCCCTGGCACCATCCCTGTTGCAGGCAAAGCTGAACTGAATCTCTGCTTACAGGCAGCTTGAGTTGGTTTTGGTTAGCAGCCGCTGCGGCTGTGGGTCTTTCGCTGGAGAGAATTGATGATTGTTTTGTCAAATAAATTAATTATAACTGCTCCTGGTGGCACCTTTTGTATTTTTTGACCGCCAGCATCCCACATCCTGGGCCTTTTTTTTTTTTTTTTTTTTTTGAAAGGTGTGTAGTGTATATTGATTTGTAACTGAAGAATGTGTGTTTGTCCGCCTCCTGCTAAAACCCTGCGCTGAGTCGTATCCATTATGGCAATGAAATATTACCCGCGTTCAACCAACAAGGAGGCAGTCTCAGGTCGCTGAGCAGAAACATTCAGTTTCTGTTTCCAGGTGAACTAACTATTATTGAAATAGTTTATGGAGATTGAGATATTGATCACTTTCGTGCTAACCATAGCTTAAGGGAAGAGCAGCAAGTGTGGGGAGGGGACTGGGCTCTTCAGAAGACACCCTATCATGGAGTTCTGTGTCTCTCTTACAGTTTTATGCCGTTGTAGGTTTATTGCTTGAAGAGAAGGTTATCTTGGTTTCGTTTTTATGACAGTATAATTATACTTCAGAAATGCACTTGATTACTCTGTGCAGCAAAATTGTTCCAGTGGATTGCCTGGACCAATATTGCTATACAAACAACTTTTCAGTCAATTGAGTTGAGTAAAAAAAATCAATATTTCTATAGCAATATTTCTAAGGAGAACTTGCTGAATCCATTTTTTTTTTTTTTTGGTCCTTCTGTTTGTTTGTTTGTTTAAAGAAAAGGTGGTTTATAGCTTTTAGCTTTGTGTTTATAGCTTATTTCTTGCATTTTCTTAACTAAGGAATGATGTGCTTTTTGAAGCTAGCAGCTAAGGAAGAACCAAGGAGGGACGGCACCTGGACAGCGTCTGAGAAGGTTTCCTCTTTCCCCAGGGCCTTTCAAGACTCATCTTGCCAGAAGTCAGTCTTTTGGCAGCCACTAAATAGCAAAAGAGCTTCAAGCGTTTGGCCCTGGGCGCTGCAATGCCACATCGTAGGTAGAGAAGAAATCACGGCTGTTTTGGAGAGGCTGAGCTACTGCACCAGCAGAGAAAAATGTTCTTTATTAAATTCCTCAGGTTTAAGGAGAGAAAAAATATATAATTTTGAGATGATTGTGTGCTTGACCATAAAAGAAAAGAGACCAACTGAGGGTCTCTTTAAATTATGTATTTTAATAATTGATGTACTTCTTAATTAACGTAGTTTGCTCCTCATGGTTAATACACATTTCATGTATTTCCTGCTACATTTCTGTTGCGAAATGGTTCTTGCTGGAGAAGACTAGGAGCTTCTTTTCTCTTATGCTCAAGCACACGATCATCTCAGAATTGCATCTTTCCTCTCCCTAAACCTGAAGAGTTCCATAAAGAACATAAAGAGTTTATCCCTGCTGGTGCAATAGATGTGCCTCTGGGCGAACGGTTGGCACATGGAGGTAATCACATCCCCGGGCTTCCAGCCTCCGTGCCTTCAGCATCCTCTTCCTCCCCTATTTATTTCCCAGAAGTTCCCCCTGGAATCTGGCACAGGAGAGGCTGAATTCCCACCAGTTGCCAGGAATGGTCTGCCCATTGTAAACTGCAGTTGAGGGCAGCCGCGGTATATCTAAGGGGTGAAGCCAGTGTAGTTAGGCTACAGATTTATTACTCCACCTAATTTAAACTAGGTATTGTAAAAAAAAATGTCTACCCTTCAGATATTTTTGAAAATCAGGTATGATGGAAAGTGCAGACTCTTGTGTTTATATATTGGAATGTATTTATATACTGCCGCATCCAGGGTATTTACTTAAATTGCCTTTTTGAAAAATAATTCATGGGAAAGGCCAAACACAGCACTAGGTTTGCTTTCTTCCATATTTCTAAACTAAGGGTGATTTACACAGCTCTAAATTGGCTCCTGGGTTCCTTGAAATACGCTAACAATGTGATTTATAGGGCGGTGTCCCCTCTTTAAAATTTGTACAGAGGAATTAAATTGTTTATAACAGGGATACCTTATTGGTATCATTTGAAACTTGTCAGTGGTAAATAACAACTAGCATTTTCTCATATTTTGCAAACTCTTCTGCATATTTTTCTCTGCAAAATCATGTAGATAATTTGGCCCAGATTTCAGAATTGCCCTGCTAAATCGAACTCAGCAGGTCCTTTCTGTTTTCTATCATCAGCTCACCAGCTGTCTCTGGGACCTTCACAAGCAGGACACAACTACAGGTGACCTCCTAGTCCTTGTGCTCCGATGGAGCTCTCAGCACTAGAAGTATTTTCTGAGGCTTTCTGCAAGAGTGGTTGGGTTTCAATTATCAAAATTCATAATTCTCAACTTAACCTGGGCAAACCTGTAGATGGCACTAAGCTGGCAGGAATAGCCAACACCCTAGATGATAGGCTCAACATCCAGATGGATCTTGACAGACTTGAACACTGGGCCCTATCTAACAAAATGAAATTCAACATAGAGAAAAGTAAAGTCTTACACTTAGGCAAGAAAAACCAAAAGTACATGTACACATTAGGTGAAACCAGGTTTAATAGCAGTAACTGTGAGAGGGATATTGGAGTCTTAGTGGACAAATGGTTAAATATGAACCACCAGTGTGCCGCAGCAGCCAAAAAGGCCAATACAATCCTAAATTACATTAATAGAGGGATAGAATCAAGATCCCATGAGATACTAGTACCGCTCTATAAAGCCTTAGTAAGGCCACACTTAGGATACTACATCCAGTTTTGGTTACCACCATATAAAAAAGATGTTGAGACTCTAGAAAGAGTGCAGAGAAGAGCAACCAGGATGATGAGGGGACTGGAGGCTAAAACATATGAAGAACGGTTGCAGGAACTGGGCGTGGCTAGTCTAGTGAAGAGAAGAACCTGGGGAGACATGGTAGCAGTCTTCCAATATTTGAGGAGCTGCCACAGAGAGGAGGGGGTCAAGATATTTTCCAAGCACCTGAAGGCCAGACAAGGGATAATGGATGGAAACAATAAGGAGAGATTCAACCTAGAAATAAGGAGGAATTTTCTGACTGAGAACAAACTGCTTTTCTTCAGAAATTGTGGGTGCTTCATCCCTGGAGGCTTTGTCAGAAATAGTATAGGGTCTCCTGCTTGAGCTGGGAGTTGGACTAGATGACCTATAGTTGGAACAGACCTTCCAACTCTGTTATTCTAGGTTCTAACCAAATAGGGAAGATGGCCCAAAATATCACCTTCCCATGAACACTTGCTGAAGTCTTCAAGTAGAAAGTCTGCGTGTTTGTATGAATGTGATGACTTAGACATCTACGGTGGCCAGAATTAATTGATGGGGCATCTTTAAGCAACAGGGCGCCTTCTGTTTAAGGAGAGGAACACAGTCTTTGGCCTCATCTCTTGTGGGTGCAGGTGCCAACTGCTGCTAGAAATATATCCAGTTTTGAAGCCACTACTGTACCCCCTGTCGACATTTTGTACATAACTCTGTGGATTGTGTGTACATGTTTGCTTCTCTTGGTCATGTTCTCATCATACGCTAAAGAAATAATAATTGCTCAAGAGCCTTTTGGCTCAGCAGGGCAGCTCTTCTGTTATATCCTTCTTAATTTGACCTAGCAAACAATCTTTGTTATTTTCTGTATTCCAGACAAGAAGCCAGCCACCTTCCTCTTTTTCTCTTCCAGGACATCTTGAGCCTCTCTGTCCTTTCTCTGTTCCTGCTCTCTCGTCTTTGTCTAACGCAAGGCTAACTCTCCAACCTTGGCAACTTTAAGCCTGGTGAACTTCAACTCCCAGAATTGCCCAGCCAGCAAGACTTAAAAGTTTCTTAAGGTTGGAGAGCCCTGGTCTAACAGGTCACCCTCCCCCAGAATTTGCAGGGACCATTGTTACAGGTTAAGCAAGTCTGACTAGGGGTTGCAATTCCCTTGTTTCCACTGACCGTTGGTGGCCCAGCTCGTAAAACCAGTTAGGCACAAAAGTGCATAAAATGAAGACAAAGTGTCTCCCCTCGCCTTGACAAAACCCATCGCTTCTGTTGAAGGAGTGCTGCGGTGAAAGAAAATAAATAAATGGACAGCAATCACGGCCTAGTTGATGAAACTGTTCAATTAAAGCACAGACATTTACATGGTGTAATTTCCGTAAATTGCCAATGAGCCCCTTTAGACACAACCAGTGTTCAAATTGATTTCGGCATTGATTTTGGCTGAAGCTGATAAATTTCTGCTTGTTAGTTAAAGTAATTTTGCAGAAGACTTTGTGCTGCGGTATTGAAGTGTTCATTTAGCTGATGGTTAAAAGAGGAGTTATTTACCGAGGGCTGCACTGTTGTTCTGAGATGCAGCAATTCCCAAATCATCTTTTACTTTTACTTTTAATTTTTAAGCTTCAGCATCCCAATCAATAGGTGACTGAAACTGATTAAAACTTATCCAACCAGCTGCCTATGGCAGTTTAATTAGAAACTGGTTGATTCTTAAATTAAACTTGTTTTGTTGCATTCTGTACTCCTCCTCCTGAAGATTCAGCAAAAAGTTAAGTTGTTCTCGATTTAAAAATAAAACTAGGGGTTTTGTTAAGGAACAGAAGGAGACGTCACTAAGACAACCTCAAGAAATTTGATCTGAGGCTGTCCTGCACGGGGATTAGCCCTGTGGATTAAGCAAGGACAATTGCAAGTCCCCTTGATCTGCACTGAATTGAGATCGCAAGACCACTCTTCTGTGGCTAACCTCTTGCTCTTTGGCATCTCAAGAAACATTCTGCAACATCTCCTTGTCAAGCTTGGCAAAGAAGCAGGACTGTGTGTAGTTTGTGGAGATAACACTGTTCCTTTGATAAGAAACGATCGTCCTACATCACCGCTCTGTGCTTTAAAAACTCCTTGGCGAGAACACACAAAACAGATTGAGATTCTAGGCTAGAAGCTCTCTTCCTCTTTTTGGGGTCTTCTTCTCCCCACTGCTTCCCACCCCACCCCAGTATGGGGTGCCAGGACTCTCTTTATCTTTCCATCCATTGCCTGGGGTGGGGGCGGGGGTGGGGGGGAGGCTGCTCTTGCATTCTTGGAAAAGTCCATTTTAGAGGCAAACAGCCTGTGGCCAGAGGGCGCCTTCAAGTTAATAATGAATCATTTTGTGGTCATCATTCAAGCATCTGTGGTGGGATTTTTGGAGAGAAGGCAGGTTGGCATCGCTTGTGGCTTTGAATGAGCAGAGGTCCAATGAGGCTGCTCACTTCTGAATGTCCTTTTTTAACAGCCAGCAAGTCAGCTAATGGGCTCGCCTATTACAGAAGGCAACAACTGTCAAAGTGCTAATTTTCTGGAAACCTCTTCTTCTTTTCACACGGCTGTTTCGGTACATGGAAATATTGCCGTTTAAAACTCTCAAACTCTGGCCATTAGCGGAGAGCTCAATCCAATCTGCCCAGAGAAGGCCTGGAACGGATTCTGGGTATGGTTTGCTGCAGGTCATCTACAGCTGGTGACCCTCCTGTCTTTGCACAATGTGTAATGTTTAGAGACACTGAACATCTCCTGAACGAGATTGATGAGCTTTCCCTTCACTAAAGCTCCGCTCGGACTTGGCAGGGCCGGGCTCCATGTGTGTCAGATTCAGGGGTTTCTGAGCACGGAGGGCTTTCGGGGAGGAACATTTCATGGAGCCAAGGCAACAGCTGCCCGCCATAGAGCGGCATCCAGAGCAAATGCTGGAGACGATTGGAGGGGTCTTAGCTTGCTAGAGGCCTCCACAGCTACCCTTTTCCTTCTTCTCGTTCATTCTTTGTGTTCCAAATGTTGGGGCTTAAGATCCACCGATGCTCCCTGGCCCTTCGTTTAAGAAGAATAAGCTTTAATTGGGGGTGGGGGGCTCTGGCCCACTGCTCCCTCATGCCTGCTTTCAACAAGCTGGTTAAAGAAGCACCCAACTTTTACCCCAGTCCTGAAATTGCAGGTAGGCCTCGACTTACGACTACAGTTGAGCCCAAAATCTCCGTTGCTAAGCGAGACATTTGTTAAGTGAGTTTTGCCCCAGTTTACGACCTGTCTTGCCACATTTCTTAAGTGAATCACTGTAGCTGTTAAATTAGTAGCAACAGTTGTTAAATGAATCTGGCTTCCCCATTGACTTTGCTTGTCAGAAGGAGATCACATGGACCTGGGACACTGCAACGGTCATAAATGTGAGTCGGTTGCCAATGTGTCGTCTGAATTTTGACCACGTGACCATATGGCAGCTGTCGTAAGTGTGAGAAATGATCATAAGTCACTTTTTGAGTGCCATTGCTAGTCACTAAAAGAACTGTTGTAAGTCGAGGACTACCTGCAAGTCCAGGCTGATGGTTTTTCTAAGCCAGCGTTTCTCAAGCTCAGCTCCTTGAAGCTGTGTGGACTTCAACTCCCAGAATTCCCCAGCCAGCACTGAAGTCCACCCATCTTCAAGGGACCGAGGTTGTCCTAAGCCACCAACGTTCTTGGCCTTTCAGTGCAGAGTTTGCAGTAGAAACCATAGAAGTAAAAAATTTCAAAGAAGCTCTGCTTTCTTTGTGGGAGTGATTTATTTTATACTCCACATTCACTCGAAGGATCTGTTCACCTTTTCTGGGTTTTATATTCTTGGAGTAATCAGTCCGTAGTTGTCACAAATTATGTTTTCATCATATTAATATTCCAGTAGAAGAAAATACCTGTAACTCAGGGTATACAGAAAATATCTGTAGCTCAGATTGTCGGTGCTGTGTGAGCTTGGTGGTTGGCTTGCAGAAGGATCACCAAGGATATAGTACATTTATATTATATTATATTATATTATATTATATTATATTATATTATATTATATTATATTATATTATTATATTTATTATATTATATTTATTATATTATATTATATTATGATTTCATGTTTCTAGATGGCCCATCTCCCTCAAGGAGGGGCTGTATTAATACTGCAGGCATAGAAACCATCCAAAATTGTATCAGCCATGCAGCTCCAGGCAACCGTTGGTTGATACCGTCAACAAGGCTCTGAAACTCTTGTCGCTACTTGCTTTGCCAGGGGAAGCAGCACATCCACCCCCTTGTATCTGTAGGTCTCCATAACTGGATCATTAGCCATCTCCATCACTAGAGGGTTTTAGGAAGAGACGGGACAGCCATTTGTCCGGAATGGTATAGGGCAGGGGTGTCAAACTGGCAGCCCTCCAGCTCATGGAGGAAAAAAGTCACAAAATGTCACGTGATGGCAACGTGACGCCGCGAGTTTGACACCCGTGGTATAGGGTCTCCTGCTGACGCAAGGGTTGGACTAGTAGACCTCCAAGGTCCCTTCCAACTCTATTATTCTGTATTCTGATCTTGAAGCCAATGCAGGAAGCCAGTGGCGTGGGATTGTTGTACCAGAGCAGTCTTCTGGGCAATGCTAACTTGGGTTGGGTAGTTGAACCATGAGAGCACGTTCATAATTTAAACAGCCAACATCAACTTCTGGTCCTTCGGTTAGGGCTGAATGTGTTTTCCAGCAAGTTTATTGGGACAGGTAATTACTGCAGGAGCTGCAGCCGACCTGGAAGGGTTTGCTGTTAATTAAAGGCTTGCTAAGGTGTCCAGTTTTCTTTCCGAGTAACCAAAGTTCCCATTCAGACTCCATTAATCACTTTACGGATAATGCGCTGGAGAAGGTCAAGACAGCGGTGAATGTCATGGCGGCTTGGAATAAGCGCATTTACTTTCTTCTTCCAGCGAGTTGTGGTGCTTGCAGAATCCAGGGGTTCTCTGCGCCCCACGGGCACCGTATCCGCTTTGTGATCCCTTCCACAATGATAATTAAATGTTAAATTGCTAGTGTCAATGCTCTGTAAACCAAACCAGGTACTGCTCTTGGCTGGAAATTTAACCCAAACTTCCACGGATGACTTGGCGTGCATCATAATTAAATCATCAAGTCTTTCCTTTTAATTCACTTGAAAACAAGAGGCCACCCCTCCCCCTCAGAGACGAAGGAGGGGGGCGAAAAGATCGGCTTTCTTGACAAGCTAATTAAGTTGCCAAACTGCCCGGTGCAGGACATATTAAGCTAACAGACGTTAAGCACGAAGCTATCGCAGCAGCCTGTTTTGTTATCGTTCTGCTGATCTGAAAGTCAAAATGTTTTGCCGCCGTTCATAGTTTAGGGTTCATTTTACCTGCTCAGATGTAAGGACTCTGCTCTCTCCACCATCAGCCTCTCAGTAATCCCTCGAGGAAGCTTCACTCTGGCTCTGAAATAATTTTTCTTACGGTGTTTTTTAGGATTTACTTAACAGACTGCTAATTTTTAACGCTAAAATTCCATTTGTGAAGACTGGTAATTTTTTTTCTCTGTGCAATATTTTTTAGAGGAAGATACTCTTTAAAATTCCTTAAAGGGCAGAAGTCAGATGCATAGCTTCCCCATAGCTGGAATGGAGAATACATAGCTTTCCAATAGACGCTTTGGATGGTAGCTGACTGAATAGGATAATCGAACTGCAAAAATGATCCAATACCATTCCAAAATGTGTGGTTTCTACACTGTGTGAAGAAATCATTCCATTTTATTCTCCTTTTTCCGGGGCTCATGTTGAGTACTGTAGGCGCTTCTGGGCACCAACCACATTTCAAGATGCCCTCTGAGAATTTGAAAGAGGTTGAGAGAAGAGAAACGGGGATCAGGAGAGGAGCAGAAGCTGTGTTTTAGGAAGCTGGGATGCTTATCCTTCAGAAGGAACAGGGCTGGGGAGCCCTCTTCCAATGCCTGAAAGGATCCTTCACAAAGGGAGGTCAGGACTTGCTCTCTCTTGTTCCAGAGTGAAGGACGTGAAAGTTATTTTAAGTTACAGGGGAAAAAAGTTTCAGCTGAACTGTAGCCAAAAAAATTCCCAGCCACAAGAATGGTTTGATGATGCACCCAGGGGGTGATGGCTTCCTGATCATTTGATGTGTGCAAGCAGACGCAGGACCAGCGTCTGTCTGACAAGCTGTAATTTGGATCCCTGCGCAAAGCAGGGAGTTTGACTTGAGTGCCTCAATGGCCACTTCCAATTTGGATTCCGTGATTCAGCTTGAGGGCACAAGCACATCCGATTGGCTCTGTGGGCATTCCCTTGTGTTGAGAGAGGTCCGTCTTACGGACACAACATGTCCTGATGGCCCAGAACCAGCCTAGCCAGGATAATTTCTAACACTGGTCCTCACTTTCTGTGCTGAGGTATGTCAGGTCTGCCTTTCCTGGGCCATTTGTTCTGGAAAGGCAACAGGAATGGGAGACTCAAGGAGTTGTTAGTCAAGCGTGTCACATGCCTGATAGGCTTTATTCAGCTTGATAAGTCACACTTATCAAGGATTGATAACTCATCAGGATTGATTTTTGTGGCTGTTTGTTGTTCACTGGAACTGGGCTTGTTGCATATATCACCCAAGCATACAACTTCAATTGCTCAGGGATGCCATTAGCTAGAAACTTTAACAAGCTTCACGTAAAACTTAAAATATGACCGTGATTTTTCTTTGCTTTAAACTGACTGTCTTCTTCTTTGGATGCAGAGCAAACCACGTCCCCAGTGGGAAAATACTAGCCGTAAAGGTAAGTTTGTTCACAAATCTGCTTTAAAAGATTCCCCTGCCCCAGTCTTCTTTTTCCAGGACGTTATTGCGTGAAGCCAATTTTTGCAACGAAAACACATCCAGACTGAAGGGCACAATTTATAAGTACAAAGCAATCTCGTCTCCTTTTTCTTGGTTGTACAACTTGGTCCTGAGAGGAATACAGGCAGGAAAGACTTTTAATCTATTGCAGACCTGACAATGATGGCTTTATATTAGCATTTTTTTTAAAAAAAGCTACAGATTCTCTACAAGTGTTCAGGGGGCCTTTCTTCAGTGCAGTTTTTAATTTGATGGTGTGATTATTTAACTATCTGAAGTCAGCGTCTCCATATATCCCATAAATTTTCTCATCTTAGATTGTTAAATTGTGGTTTCTTCTCTTTCCTCTTGATTGAATTCAAAAATTAAGACTCTTAAATGCTTTAAGAATGGAAGCTCAGGCTTTTAGGCCTGCTCCAGAGCTGATGCCTGTCTCTCCAGCCTCTTTCTGATGGAGAATTACAAATAATTGCCTGTCAAATTCTTCTCCTCCATTGTGATGTTCTGGTAGAACAACAAATTCTTCTTAAAATTGCTTCCTCTTAAACATTAATTTTTCACCATCCCCAAATATTTTTACTGCATATACAACCACAATTGAGCCCAACATTTCTGTGTTAAGTGAATTTTGTCCCATTTTATGACCTTTCTTGACACGTTTTTAGTGAATCACTGCAGTTGGTAAGTTGGTAACCTGGTTGTTAAGTGAATCTGGCTTCCCCATTGATTTCGCTTCTCAGAAGGTCGCCAAAGGTGATTATGTGGTCCCAGAACACACCAACCATCATAAATTTGCCTCGGTGGTGCAGCGGACTAAAGTGCTATTAAGTGCTAGCACTTAGCTGCCAGCTGCCTGCAATTAGTGCAAGTTCGAATCTCACCAGGCTCAAGATTGACTCAGCCTTCCATCCTTTTGAGGTAGGTAAATTGAGGACCCGGATTGTGAGGGCAATAAGCCAACTTTGTATAGAACAACACTGCTTAGGGGGGCCGAAAGCCCTAATAAGCAGGTATATACAAAAAAGTATGCAGGATGTTGCTATAATGCATTGTGAGCCGCCCTGAGTCTACAGAGAAGGGCGGCATATAAATTGGACTAATAAATAAATAAATAAATAAATTTGAGGCAGTTGCTTTGGTTTCTACAGACAATAAACACGGCTGTGCCATGGGTTCCGCTGTGTCCCCCATTGTGGCCAATCTCCACATGGAAGAGGTAGAAACCAGAGCCCTAAACTCCTTCACAGGAATCCCACCCACTCACTGGTATAGGTATGTGGACGATACTTGGATCAAGATTAAAACAGGAATTGCAAGCCCTCACCAAACACATCCACTCTGTGGACAGATGCATCAAGTTCCTACCGGAAGATGTTAAGGAAAATAGTCTGGCCTTCCTGGACTATGCAGTCCACATTAAGGAAGACAGAAGCCTTAACACTGAAGTTTACAGAAAATCCCCACACACAGATCAATATTTACATTTTGATTCTCGCCACCCACTGGAACACAAAAGGGGAGTGATCAGAGCCCTACACCATCGGGCTGAAGGTCTTTCTACCGGCAAAGGTGGAAAAGAGAAAGAGCTAAAAAGCATGTCAAGGAAGCCCTCAGAACTTGTGGCTATCCCAAATGGGCCTTCATCAAATCCAAAAAAAAGGCCCAGCAGGAGCTCCTCCATAACAGACAAAGAAGAGAATCAATGTGTTTTCCATTTTTGCTGGTAGGCAGACCTTCAGCCCGGCGGTGTAGAGTTCTGATCACTCCCATTTTTCTGCCCCAGTGGGTGGTGAGAATCAAAATGTAAATATTGGGCTTTGCTTATTGGAAGCCAGCTGGGATTACGATCATATGACCGCAGGACAGTGGAACCATCACGAATACAAGCCGTTTTCCAAGCACCCAAATTGCAATCATGTTACCGTGGGGATAGTGCGATGGTTGTAACTTTGAGGACAAGTTATACCAGTGTAACTGAACGAAAGGACGTAAAAGCACAAAAGGAGTTAAACAAAAGGACGTAAATTGAGGGCTACTTGCATTTGATTGCCAATGTCTCTAAATCCTATAAAATGTTCCCTATTGCATATGCTTGGGTCAGGCTCTTTGACAGAGGAATGAATTGTTTCCATTTATAGATGGCAATAAAAAAAAGTCAGGGTGGAGGGAACCCCAAAAGTGGGTTTGTGACAGGTCCTGGCCATCTTCTCCAAGGCCTCCATCCCACCGCTGTGGTCAAGACGTATGCCAGAGGCTTTCTTGCAGCAATGAAGCACCGGCTTCCCAACCTGTGCATCACGAGCAGTGCGGCTGTGTGCCAGGCTGCAGTTCCTGGGAGTTTCTTCTGCTCTTAACTAGCATTTAAATGGTCCATTTGATTAATCATTTGTATACTGCCTATCGAACTCCCAAATTTCCTCTGAGTTGTACATACTGTAAAAGACAATTATATTGCCGCAGATTAAATAAGTGAATTAAAATGGAATTGCAGCTTAATTTGACCTGTGATTTTGCTCTCATTCCCGTTAGTGGCACACACGCAACTCCGGCAAATAGATGAAGTCATCCATGACAGCCCGTGATGAATTGCCATCGCTATACTGTATATTTTAATAGCCTCTCACTAATTTAAATTGAGCACCAAGTAAATTATAATTCCGTCACTTGAGTGCTTGTATTTAACTTGACAACTCATCCTTGTTTGTCCTGGAGGTGTAGCAGAGAAAATGGCTCAGGTATTGCTAGTGGGGCTTAACCCTTTCTCCGTGAAATCCGACTTGAGAAGCCCCTTTTCTGTGGCCTGGGGGTTATTTAAGAGAGACGATGGCATCAGGGCATTTTAAATTAGGAGACAAGACGCCTGTTTTTCCTAACCCTTCTTCGGTTGCCCCTTATTCACTTTTACATCATTAAAATAATAAACTGAAATAAGGATTTGAATCCTAATGCAAATTCATAGGAGCCACTACCTCTTTCTCCAGTGAGAGTAATTAAAATCAAATATATTTATTTATATTTCCTGTTTCTTAACCACTTCTGGGTGCCTGCCTGGGCATCCAGAGCCTGCCAGTCCAAATACTCCCAACAGCGTAATCCCAAACAGACACATTTTTAGCAAACGTTGGGAAACGTTGAAGAATTTGCTTCATTTTTAAAGGTAAACATCGCCCACATCATTTGAGACCACAGTTTGAATTCTCTGCTCTTTTCAGCCACCTCCTACAGGCAGTCCTCAACTTACGACTGCAATGGAGCCTGGAATTTCTATCATAGTCATGACAGTCATAACATTCATGTGATCGGACCTGATTTTATAACTTTTTCCCCACCAGTCTTAAGTTTATGTGGCATCGCCCAGTGAATGCCATAGTCGTTTAAGTGAATCAATGTATTCTTATGTGTGTTTTTTGCTGGAAATCGGCCAATCCTTCTTTTCACTAGACTAGACATGCCCAGTTCCTGCAACCGTTCTTCATATGTTTTAGCCTCCAGTCCCCTCATCATCTTTCTTGCTCTTCTCTGCACTCTTTCCAGAGTCTCAACATCTTTTTTTATAATATGGTGACCAAAACTGGATGCAGGATTCTAGGTGTGGTCTTAGCAAGGCATTACAAAGCGGTACTTATACTTCATGTGATCTTGATTCTGTTCCTCTGTTGATGCAGCCTAGGGCTGCACTGGCTTTTTTGTCGGCTGCCACACACTGTTGGCTGATATTTAAATGATTATCCACTAGGACTCCAAGATTCCTCTGTTCACCTGATCTGTACCTGTAAATACATTGTGTGACGTATACAATATAAATATATAATTTGGGGAAGCAGCCCTGTCCCACTATTTTATACAAAATGGGGCCGTGTTCTTAAAAATCAATATACCTGTAAGTTACAGCAGCTTTCAGGCTTTCTTATTTCATTTCCTATTTATTTATTTTATTTTATTTTATTTTGAATTTGTATACCGCCCTTCTCCCTGAGGACTCAGGGCGGTGAACAGCCAAGTAAAAACATCAAGTACAAATATTAAAATACAGTTAAAAATATACATATATAAATTTGGCCCCGTTAATTAAAAACAATAAACAAAAAAACACTTTAAAAAAATTAGGCCAGCCCGGCTTGCTGGAAAAGGAAGGTTTTAAGGGCACGGCGGAAGGCACTGAGGTCTTGGATTCTCCTTATCTCTGGGGGCAACTGATTCCAGAGGGTGGGTGCCCCCACAGAGAAGGCCCTCCCCCTGGGGGTCACCAGCCTACATTGTTTGGCTGATGGCACCCCGAGGAGGCCCTCTCTGTGGGAGCGCACGGGTCGATGGGAGGTCGGCGGTGGCAGCGACGACCTCCCATTTCCTATCTTGGCTGATACTGAATTTGCCTTCTGTGATCAATATCCAGCCGAAGGTTTTGCAGTGGCCAAGCTTGTCTTGAGGAAAGCTGAAGTTGCTAAAGTGAAAAGGAACATTTGAGTTTAAAACGGCCTCTTTTAGAGTCCGGAGAGGGTTAAATTTTCCTTGCTCCTCTAAGGAGTAAAATTGATACAACGGTTCCAGCAGTTTACTTTGTTTTAAGCTTTCCATCCAGGAAAAAAAAATGTAAGTGAATATTGTTGGCAAATGACTATTGATTTGGAGAAATGTGTTAAATGTTTTCTTGGCAGCGTTTCTATTACAGTTACAGCTTTTATAAATAACCCTAAAGCAAATTCTTGATAGAAATGGGTTGTGCACTTTTTCCCCCTGCTTAGACAGACATCAATACTTTAAAAATGTAGGTTTGGAAATCAGCTGGATGTGAGCAAGGGATTGAAAGAAATTTCCATTAGGAGTCAAACTGCAGCGGAGCGTTGGCTGTACTGAATCTGCAAAGCGTATTTGATCCTGAAATTCCCATCCAGATTCTGAGAAATGTAGGTCTGGATCCTGTTTTTGCCAGGCAGGGATGGCATTTGGGGGAGGGAAGTGTTTACCTCAGGATTGGAGAAAGGTTCTTGAGCATATACAGAGAACCCTCAGAGCAGGTGGGATCCATCCTCACATTTTCTAGTCTAATTGTCAGAGTTTCCAGGTGTTCCAGGTATAATTTTGTCCTACAAATACATTTAAGTAATACAGGTAGTCTTTGATTTAGAACAGTTCATTTAGTGACCATTCAAAGTTACAACAGCAATAAAAAAGGTGATTTATGACCATTTTTCACACTTATGACCCTTGCAGCATCCCCATGATCGTGTGATCAAAATTCAGAAGCTTGGCAACTGAACCATACTTATGACGGTTGCTGTGTCCCAAGGTCACGTGATCCCCTCTTGCAACCTTCTGACAAGCAAAGTCAACGGAGAAGCCAGATTCACTTAACCGTGTTACTCACTTAACAACTGCAGTGATAACAACTATAGCAAGGAATGTCATAAAACGGGGCAGAATTCACTTAACAACTGTCTCACTTAGCAACAGAAACGTTGGGCTCAATTGCGGTTGTAGGTCAATTGTGGTTGTGGTTATGGAGGGGCAAAACATTTCTTTCTGAACACAATGTTCTGGAGAAGATAGGAACTTTCTGTTTTCCTTCCAGATCACATGAATCTGCTGTTCCAGGGATGGTCCTAATTTTTTTCTAGAAGAAAATCATCCAGTTGTGGCAGAAAGATTTCATATCACCCCTGAAACAGAACCAGGAGAAAAAGAAACCTTATAAATTAAATAAAATACATATCCTGTTTCCCCCAAAATAAGACATCCCCTGTTAATAAGCCCAATCGGGTTTTTGAGTGTATGGCAATAAGGCCATGCGCCTTATTTTTATTTCAGGGTTTAAAAAAATACAAGATGGGGTCTTATTTTCGGGAAAACACAGTAGAATGAAATGAAATGATCAAAGAGCCTTGGTGGTACAGGGGTTTAAGGCACCCTGTTATTAAGCTGGTTATTAAGACCAGCTGCCTGCAATTACTGCAGGGTTCGAATCTCGCCAAGGCTCAAGGTTGACTCAGCCTTCCATCCTTTCTAAGGTAGGTGAAATGAGGACCCAGTTGTGGGAGCAATAAGCTGACTTTGTATAAAATATACAAAAGGATGAAGGCTATTGCTGAGCACATTGTAAGCCGCCCTGAGTCTTCGGAGAAGGGCGGCATATAAATCAAAAAAAAAAAAAAAACCTTAGAATTGCAATCAAATACAGCAATGTTTTGCAGCCTTGGCAAGATATGTGGACTTCAACTCCCAGAATTCCCCAGCCTGCCTGGGTGTTGAAGTCCATACATCTAAATGCTGCCAAAGTTGAGAAACACTACTGTACAAACCTATGAGGAAATAATAATAATACTGAAGTAGAATATATCTGTTGTTAGAGGTCTGAGGGCATCCATAGAGAGGCTCAAAACGACAGGTGGGTGGCCAGAAACGCACAATTGATTGTACCTTTTTTGCATCTATTGCAATACTTCTGAAAAGGTGGGCGGCTTATACTGAGTGGTCATGACTACCATCTCAATATTTTGTTTAACCTATCTTGTAGACACCCCTGATTAAAGTATTTTTATTTCTGAAGTGATTAAGCTATAGAGATGTATTTCCATATTAAAAATGGGCTGCCGAGGAGAGGTAGATTTCTTTGGGTGGCTGCCCACTAAGGACCCCCTATGGTAGGATAATTAGGGTGGGTTTTGCACAAGGCAGCATCTTGTGTGGGATTGGAAGCTAAGCAGGTGTGAGTCTGGTCCATACATGGATGGGTGCCTGTCAGGAATACTAAGCTGGGAAATCAAAGAAAATTCCAGAAAATGGTTACAGGGTCATCTACATGAAGTTGCCAAAAATTGAGCTTCACTCAGAAGAGATGTAATTTTAAGGACCAAAAGTCAAGTTACATCTAGATTGGTCTCCTTGAGCCACTTGCTGGTGGACTATTGCAGTATTTTTCAACCTCAGCCACTTGAACGTCAACTCCCAGAATTCCCCAGCCAGCATGTGTGGACTTCTGGGAGTTGAAGTCCACCAGTCTTCAAATGGCTGAGGTTGAGAAAGACTGGGCTATGGCATTGATTTTAGTAACAATGAGGACAAAAGTTGTACCACCAAAAACATGTGAGATTTTTTTTTTCTTGATGCAGACTGGAGCTTATATATTAAAAAAAAGAAATGATACAATAATGTTTCTTGCTGAGTGCTGCTTGATTTTCTGTAGCGAAATTAATAATTTAATATTAATGTTTATTTCCAGGTGATTCCTTTAGATATTACAATAGAACTTCAGAAACAGATTATGTCTGAATTAGAAATCCTTTATAAGGTAAATGCTTTTTCTAGCACTTCTTTTTCAATTCTGTTTAGCATGCTATTTTTCCTAAAAAAATAATAATTTCACTTGCTATGTCTTCTTTTTACAGTGCGATTCATCTTACATCATAGGATTTTATGGTGCTTTTTTTGTAGAAAATCGGATTTCCCTTTGTACTGAGTTTATGGATGGTAAGTGAAATACTATAACATTGGTGAAGGACCATAGTTTAAAAAAAGGAATTGGAAAAAAGGAATTGGTTGAAGAATATTGGTTTACTATACCTTAGAACTATGAAGCGAATCCTAAAAAAAGGGGGTATTTTGATAATAACATTCGCAAGGCTCAATGCATCAGGCAAGCAAGAGTTATTTCTTGGTGCTGTTTTCTTGAACAGAGTTGCACAAACTTTTATTGAAAATTTATATATGGTAGATAATAAATGGCGGTTTATATGTGGTTTAATATTTTCCAATTCCATGCAATCTGTATTAACTGACAAAACAGCTGTTCCTTCATCTTAATAGCTTTAGTCACCAATACAGATTTTCCTTCTAAGTTGTTTCTTTGGTCCTACGTGTTTCTTGTGGGTTGGAATGGCAGTTAAAGGATTATTGGGTTTTTGTAATGACAATCTTAAAGATTGCTTTACTTGGCACTTTCACCTCAGGATAAATTTCTTGAGCAAACCAGCTACAGATTCCTCACCAATTGGTTGGACAGCAAAGTGGGCACCCAGTCATCTAGGTCGTGCTGGCTGGGGAATTCTGGGAGTTCACGAATCTTAAAGTTGCCAAGTTTGGCGAACCCTGATTGAGGTGACATTTTTAGAGAAGGCCAGCTTAGCTTTAGCTGATCATATTTTGTTCTCCCTGCAGGGGGCTCCTTAGATGTCTACAGAAAAATTCCAGAGCACGTCTTGGGAAGAATAGCTGTAGCTGTGAGTACCTCGGGTGGGGTATATCCGTTCTTTAATAAATGTGGAATTGCTTAATCACAATCATGAAGTTGCCAAATGAAATGTGCAGGTGCAGTAGAAGCAATTGGGGGAGGGGAGGGGAACAAGGAAGAAAAAGGGGGGAAATGAGAGACTCTTATAATACTTGGAAAGCAAACAGATTGATTACAGCATGGATTAAGGTTCACTTGAATAAAAGCACATGACGAAAGTATTTGAATTCAGAGAAGCCTACACTGTAATCATCTTCAAGATGCCACAAGACTCTTTGTATTTTCTGGGGTAAAGAGAGCAAAGTGCTCTGATTCTGCCTGTGTGCCTTTGCACACGCTGCAGGGGCTGCTTAAGCAGAATTGACCAAATTGGAACGAATGCACCATAATCTTTGGAAGCTGAATAAAGGCCAACGGAACGGACGCCCAGTTGACCGTTGAGAGAAGGGGATTGCTGCACAATGGCTAAATCGGAGGCAGGCTTTGATCATTTAAGTGGTTTAAAGCATATCAGAGTTATTCTGTAATGCACTACTTAATTAAATTCCTGTTTTCCACACTCATTATACATCAAGCTGACAACTGAAACCCTTTAATCTAACGCAGACAGCTATTTAGTCCACTTTCATTGTAATTCACAGCTCGGCTTCATCCTCTGCACTTCAGATGCATGCGCAAAGAGCATCTTTTCATCAGATGTGCTCCCTCTGGAACAGTTCCAAATGGCTTTACTTTTGAGCCCAATGTGGTTTCTTGTGTGGTGTGGGAGAGCCTGGGGATTTTCACGTGGCCTGTTTCAGCGAGCTGAAAAGTGTTTCATTTTCCTGTTGGGATAATTTGCAACTTACTAAATAATTACGCCTGTAACTTTCATTTGACTAAAAAGACTTTCTACTTCTTGGGATTATGTGCACCCTGACAAGATAGAATTTCAGGTGGCGTCTTTTAAATGTTTTACAGGCAAACAATTCCTTGTGTGCCGAAGACTGTGCAATGAATTGGCTCCCTGTTTGACAAATTGACTTTAAAGGGATGGCTCTCACACATCCAAATCTTAAAACATGGACTCAGAATAAGGGTGTATGAAATAGCCAGGACTATCTGACTCTTAAGATAGAAGCACCAACCAATTGCTGTGGTGACAGAGACAGAGGCTGAGTGGGACAGTTTAATCCTCTCTTCCCACTCACCCCCACCCCCACCTGTGAACAACATATTGGTGAGAGAGATTTTGGCAAACAGATCCAGGAAGAGAATGCTAAGAGAATCCAGGAATTCTAAACTATATTTACTTTAGGTTTATTTTAGTCTAAGAACTTTTCCAGTTGCTTTTGAGTCCTTCATTTGTACTTGCTTTAGAGTCTGTCATCTGTACTTTTATAACTGTGTGGTTTGGTACAGCTATCAAACAGGACAGGTACAGACTCCAACTGTCAGCCTCCGCCTTTATATTGCTTGCTTGCTCGGCTGCCATTGTAAGGGGGGGAGGGGGGAGCTGTCTGGATGTCGGGGGGGGAAGTGAGCTGGTGGAGTAAATTGGAGAAACTTTTCCTCAGCGTTTCTCTGCAGCTGGGAGGCACGCTGATAACCAGTCAAGGTCAACTGTCGTGGTATTTTATTTTATTTTATTTATTTTATTCAATTTATATCCCGCCCTTCTCCTAGTGGACTCAGGGCGGTGCACAGCCAGAACTAAAACACATACCAATACAAAATTTAAAATTATTAAAAGAATTATATAACTGTATACCAGGAGGATGGAGCCATCGGAAGCTGCACCCCACGTGACCTCTTGGGGGGATGTGGATTGGATAATCCTGACTGGACGATTGGGGGGCGGGTTTCAAGGATGCTTTCTATATGTGATTTTCATGCCTATTGCCTCAGACCTTGCTTTTCTTTGGTTGCATTCAGTTCATACTCAGTAAAAGTACCTTTCTCTATGAAAATGGAGTCGGGGTGTTTCTTTCTTGAGTACTGAAAGGAGGCACACCTGACACCAACAGATAGTTAGGTCCCTGCAGAAAAAACAATTGCAACCAGCCTGATTTCCATTGAGAACGTGTATACTGCACGGGTCAGAAAGAGAGCTGAGAAAATATGTACATACGTACAATATGTAAGTGAAGGTGGTATTCACTTACCTTCAGTACCAGTTTGCAAATGCGAGTGCCTGCACCACCTCTGCGCATGCGCAGGACCTTCTGTGCATATGCAGAGCTTCAGAAACAGGACGTGATGATGTCCGGGAGGGTGGGCGGAGCCTCCTGCAGCCGCCACTACCGGTTCGTCCTAACCGGATAGAACCGGCTGAATACCACCACTGGTACAAATCTCATATTCTGGACATAAACTGTTCAAACTCCGCCCCTCGGGATGCTACTATAGGGCATTACATCCCAAAACAAGCAGACACAAGGACGGGGCTTTTTCCTTGTGCCATCACTCTGCTGAACACCTAATTCCCACAGTGCTGTATTATGTCTAAGGATATTTACCCATGTAGTAGGCTGCATTACTAGTATTCTTCTCATCTGTTCCACTACCTTCTCTTACTGGTATCATTATTGTGATTATTATTACTTTGATATTATGATTATTATTACCAGTACTTTGTTGTTATGCATAAAGACTGAGAGCTTATGCGCCAGAGAAAAAATCCTTGTATGTCTAATCACACTTGGCCAATAAACCTGTTCTGTTCTATATTCTGTTCTATTCTATTCTATTCTATTCTATTCTATTCTATTCTATTCTAATTTCTCTATTCTATTCTATTCTATTCTATTCTATTTTATTCTATTCTACTCTACTCTATTGTACCCTACCCTACCCTACCCTACCCTACATTGCAGTCACCCTACCACAAAATATAACTAAAAGTCTGAATATGCCTTCTCTCTTCCTTTCTTTCTTTGTGTGTTTGCTACAGTGAGGAAAGACAGCAGAGAAGGGCCAGTTCTAAGCATCTCCCATCAGTATGTTGCCTAAGTTAATGTGGATTTGGGTTTTGCTTGCCATTTTACCCATTTATTTTCCTTTCTGTTCTTGATGTAGAGACACTTTGCCCTGTATTTGAAGTGCTAATGTTGATTGTAGGTTCTTTCTCCCCCTCCCCCTTCGGATGTGTCCTTAAACTCTCACAAAAACGAGTGATGGATGGCAGGTATAACAACTGCCTGTGTCAAGGCTCTGTCAAGTCATTGTTATCTAACCTACCATTTACCGAGTTCCTCCAATGGCTTCTGGAGTATCTAGTGAAAAGCTGTTCTCTGCTGGCATCTCTTTAACAGCTGAAAGCTTAATACTTTGTGTGTGTGCCCCAGATTGGAAAATGTCCTTTTGTTTAGTGTAAATGAATAGTGAGATGTCTGATCGATGCATGAGAGGCTGTGGGAGATCTTTGGACCTGTACTTATAAAGCAGTCTTAAACACAGAAATGAAAATCACTCTATTATTTAGTTAACAGGGCACTTTTTATAGCCATTCATTCAACAGATACATCCAACCTCTAAAGGAGTCTGTGCACTCCTACATGTGGGGGTTCTGTTCTCTATCTTGATAGCATTCTTACATTTAATGTTAAAAATCCATCATTGCAAAGCCATGCAAATTGTGCCACTCTTTGTAATAAAAAGAAAATGCTGCAGTAGGTGAGCTGACATGTTGCTGCGGTATTATGCAATAAAAAACAAAGGCACTCTTTGTTATGTAGTATCCCTGTTTCCCCCAATAACATCCTATGTCTCTGTCTCTCTAATAATGAAATATTTGCAAACTCGGTCTGAAAACGTAAGACTGGTTACTTTCCATCATAAAGTCTATAGATGGTGGCCACTTTTTTAAAATAAGTGAAGATTTATTCTCATAGCTAAGTTTATTGCAAGATACAGCTGGCGGTTTCTAGATTCCAAGAGGAAAAAAGAGAAATGCTGCTTTGACTAAAGCTCAACTCCCGTTGAACTTCATGGACAAGTCAAAAAGTTTGGAAGAAGGCAAGAGAAAATACTCGGGTGAAAAAATTCCAGGGAAGAATTCTTTCTCTTGCCTTCTTCTAAACCATTTTGACTTTGGCCAACAGCCTAGAAAGACTTAGCTACACCAAGGGGGTAAGAATGGAGAGGATCCTCAAAGGGAAAAGCAGATTTACTGTCTACCGAGTCCTGACCCAGCCAACTAAGTAGAAATAAGACGGTCGCCATTTTGTTTACTTTCATGTGTAATTTTTGCAACACTAAATAGCCTTCAGTCCTAGCTCTTGAAAATGAAAATATGCGTCTCCATGTTATGTATTAAATATATTGACCCATTTCTTTTCCCCCCTAATTTGTAGGTTGTTAAAGGACTTACTTATTTATGGAGCTTAAAAATTTTACATAGAGGTGAGTTGCATGTTTGTTCTTTTATGTTTCAGCTGAATGTCACAATTCAGACTTAATTTCAGGAAAGGAATTTTGAGATCTTAAAATTAACCAGCTTGTGCTGGAACTTAAGACAACCCATTCTTTGACTCTTTAACAGCGTTCCATGATGTCATGCTGGCCCCATGACCACGGAAAGGTCTTTGGGCAGCACTGGCTCAGCGGCCTTGAAACAGAGATGAGCACCCTTCCCTTAGAGTCAGCAATAACTAGCGGAGTAAAATCCATCTTTTATCTCCTTTACCTTTATTCTTTGTCTCAGTTAAAGTCTGTGAAGACTGAGTTGAGAGTCAGAACAAAGTAAGGTTTCAAAGCAAGGGTGAAATCCAGCAGATTCTGACCAGTTCTGGAGAACCAGTAGCGGAAATTTTGAGTACTTCAGAGAACCAGCAAATACCACCTCTGGCTGGCCCCAGAGTGGGGTGGGAATGGAGATTTTGCAATATCCTTCCCTTGCCATGCCCACCAAGCCATGCCCACCACGCCCACAGAACCAGTAGTAAAAAAAAATTGAATTCCACCACTGTTTCAAAGTAAGTTTTCTCTAGAGAGATGGCTAAACTGCAAGGCAGATATAATCCCTTGCTCAAGTTAGATGGTCCTCTCTCTTCTTGGCAAAATGTTCTGCACTGAATATACACTGAACATTTTATGAGGTAGTACTTTTATGAGGTTTCATTTTTTCATGTATTTGGAATATTCAATATTAGCCCATTAAATAATAACAGATAATAATAACAAAGTTGGAAGGGACTTTGGAAGTCATCTAGTCCAACCCCCTGCTTAGGCAGGAAACCCTATACCATTTCAGACAAATGGTTGTCCAATCTCTTCTTAAAAACATCCAGTGCTGGAGAATTCACAACTTCTGGAGGTAAGTTGTTCCACATGTTCTAGGTTGCTTCTCTCCTTAATTCTCCTTAATCATCAGGAGCATGCCAATTTGATACGTCCCAATAAAATGTTCTTTGAGGAATTTGCCTGCCTCAGAGTTCTTATTAAATGGTTTGTGTTACTTGGAACCCTGACATTTCCATCCATTGCTTCTTGTCCTGCCCTCAGGTGCTTTGGAGAATAGCTTGACTTTCTTCGTTCTTCTTTGCTGCGCCCGAGATATTGGAACCCTGCTACCATGTCACCCCTAGTCCTTCTTTTCATCAAAGTAGACATACCCAATTCCAGCAACCGTTCTTCAGTCCCCTAGCCATCTTCGCTGCTCTTCTCTGAACTGTTTGCTTTTGTCACCTGGCATCTTCCTGAAGCTTTTCTGATACAGACCTTCTTCCCTTTGCTTCCTTACCTTGCTAGACTTCTTTCCGTGTGTGTGTGTGTGTGTGTGTGTGTGTGTGTGTGTATGATCTTTTGTCCACTTACTTCCTATACCTTATCAAATGGTCTAGTGAAGTAGGCCCCAACCTTTTGGCCAGAAGGGACTGATTCCTTCCGCATACCGGAGGGGGCGTGGTTGTGTGTGCTGCTAGCATCCCGTGGACGGAACTTGGCTTATTTGCACGGCCTGGTTACTGGCATGCTGCGGACCGGTGCTGGTCCATGGACCCGGGGGCTGGAGGTTGGGGACCCCTGGTCTAGTCTATGAGTGAACAGATCTTTTTTTGCTGAGGGTTGCTTTTCATAGGGAATCCATTCTACTTCCATCAGCTGCTAAAACATGTAGGTTTTGGCACCGTGGAAGTGAAATAGATTCATTGTAGAACATTTTGCCAAGAAGAGGGAGAACCACCTAACGTGTGGAAGAGATTGTATGTGCCTTGCATTTTAGCCATCTCTCTAGAAAAAGCAGGGTCCAAGGCAGCAATCTTGACACCCTGGGGAAAGAGAAAAAAACCCTTGTGTTGCTAGTTCTAATGAGCTCTTGGAAATTTGCATTTCTCACTGGGGATTGTATTGTACTGGTTTCTCCAACTCGAATTCGGTACTGCGCTGGTGGGGTGTGCAAAACATTTCATTTTGAATTGTTTCAAATGCAAAACATCCAGGAAATGCCACAGCTTTTCAGCTCAAAACACTTCCAGGCTGCTCAAGGCAGGATGGTCGCAGAGCTTCACACTTGAAACGTTTCAGGGTGAAATATTTTGCACGCCCCTCCTTGCACACACAAGATGAAGAGAGTCTGGTTTTTAAAAGATGATTTTGAAGAGAATACATTTTGTTTTCTAAATAAAGCAGTCTGTATGTTTTTGTAATAGATGGCTTGAATCTTGTTTGACAGTTCACATAATGGCAAGCGCCAGTGTGACATTTATTTCATTGTCTGGTAAAAATAGCTCAGGAGGAGAAGGCAAGGCAAGCTTTCTTCCTTCATCAAGCTTATTTTACTCATTTGTTAGATTTATATTCCACATTTCCTCCAGGAACTCAAAGTGGGATCCTTAATATTCACATTATATCGGTAAATTTTGGTTTGACCTTTAAGGAACTTTGACGGTGACATCTTTCCTATTAGAAAGCTGAGTTAAGCGATCATACATCTTTCTTGTTACCCACCTTTTCATCCTTTGCCTTTCCCTGGATCATTCTGAAAGCTCTTTGGGTCTCCTCCTCTTTCAAAGGCTGGGAAATGCTTCCCTTCAGCCACAGATTTTCTACACTGATCTCCTGGTTCCTCTTTGTAAGCAGATGGGCAGATTGAACTGTCCCTTCCATCGATCCCATTCAAATCATATTTCACTGACGTATTTAGTCTGTTACATTTTTCATGTTAATTGTTATACAGGTACTCCTCAACTTACAAAGGTTCATTTAGTGACTGTCTGAAATTACAATGGCAATGAAAAAAGTAACTTATGATACTTACAACTGTTGCAGCAGCCCCATGGTCACGTGATCAAAATTCGGACGTTTGGCAACTGACTCACATTTTTGACAGTTGCAGTGTCCCGGGGTCATGTGATCCCCCCTTTTACGACCTTCTGACAAGCAAAGCCAATGGGGAAGGTAGATTTCTCTTAACAGCAGTGTTACTAACAACTACAATGATTCACTTGATAACTCTGGCAAGAAAGGTTGTAAAATGGGGCAAAGCTCACTTAACATATGTCTCACTTAGCAACAGAAAATTTGGGCTCCGTTGTGGTCGTAAGTCGAGAACTACCTGTATTTCACACCAAAAATTCAAGGTCTGTCCCACAATCTCACCTGATAAAATTTCAGCTGTGGCTGGATTATCCTTCCGTTTCCTGTTCTGTCATCTATTCCATTCTGATGTCATCCTTCTGGTCATATCCAGCTATGGCATCTCTGTTTATAGTATTTGAAGCAGGTGTTTGCCAGCAATAAAGAATTCTTTTTTGCAAAATTATTAACCCACTTTTCATGTAATTGTATTTACTAAATTGATTTCTCCCTGTAATTATAGGTTTCTTCATTTCTCCAGTTGATGCATTCCAATTACCCATTAGTAGAATTATCTCCCTTCCTGATGTTGCATCTAACACCTCCTATAATTTGCCATGGAATTGCTCAGGGTCTTCCTTCATTTTGTAGGTGCATAGATTTGTATAACATTGATGTTCACTTGATAACCGCTAATTCGGGGAAATACGTTCTTGTTGTTTATTGGATTATAGATGAACACATATTTGCTGAAATCCTTTTTCGTTTTCATCGTCGCTTCGTTCCTTTCTATGGACTCATGCCCTGAATAGTATATCTTGTAGTCATCTGACTTTAAATGGCCCATTCCAGTCCATTTATTCCTAAGATCTCCAACTTGGTACATTTCATTTCCACTTTGACCATTTCAGGCTCTCAAAAAGTTCATGCTTCTCAGATTCCTCACTCCAACTGGGTGTCTCCTTGTAAAGGAAGGACTCTTTTTTCAGTTCAGACACTAACTAGATTTTTTTGAAGCTTTGGCTGGACCACATCATCATCTCCAGATCTATTCACAAAAGTTCTTCATTTTTCAGTAGTAATTTTATTTTATTTTTTATTTTATTTTATAATTGGATTTATATACCGCCCTACTCCCGAAGGACTCAGGGTGGTGAACAGCCAAAAGATAAAATACACATAATACAAACTTTAAAAAACAGTATAAAAACACATTAAAAAATTTGGCCCAAACAAATTAAAACACCCCTATTATTTTAAAACAAATTTAAAATTAACAGTTAAAAGGAAGTTAGGCCAGGCCAGCCTGTTGAAATAAGGTCTTGAGAGCATGGCGGAAATTAGAAGATTACCTTTTGATGTGCCTCCATATTTATTTATTTGGGGAATTTATATTGCCACCTATTCACACATGGCGACTCAAGGCAGCTTACAGAATGTCAAACCCCCATATAAAAACAATAAAGCTAATAAAAGAAGAGTCATATAATAATATACTAAAATCATGCCCCGCCCCAGCAACAGCACCTCACACGAGCCATTTAATGGGCTCCATCCCTCTCTGCGTTCCCCAGGCTTCAGCACCTTCCGGAAGAGTATTAGAGTGGGGACCATTCTTAGCTCTGTGGGGATGATGTTCCAGAGAGAGGGGACCACTGCAGAGAAGGCCATTCTTCTGGGTACCACCAGGTGTATCTCCCTCGGGGATGGGACACTCCCTCCCTCCTATTGCTTAAATCTTATAGCCATACTTTGTCTTGTCCCTTTCTGGGTTTCTTTAGGAGATTCTTACTCTAGGTGAGTTGATGTCCTTCCTGCCTGCAGAGCCCTACCTGCCCTCAGCTTCTTAATGGACCACTCTTGGCCTCTGCCCCTCCTTTTGACCTTATACAAGTCCTCCATAGTAGGCCAAGCAAGGAAACCACCCAAGCTAATATTATTTTTATGATAACTTTAGAGTAAGAGAAGGTTGCAAGACTGAATGGGCTTCCCCCATCCCTCTCTCTTATCTTTCTGAGAGCTGTGGAGGGTCAAGTCTGAGATGCTTTCTCAAATTACATTTTTGCACAGACTCATATTTCTTTTAGCTGGCCATCAGCTGTATTTGCTATTAAATCAATGCTCTCTGGATTTATCCTGCCTTTGTTGTTGCTTCTTCCAACACAGATGTGAAGCCCTCTAATATGTTGGTGAACACAAGAGGCCAGGTCAAGTTATGTGACTTTGGAGTAAGCACCCAGGTACGTCCCTGCGTTCCTTGGTTGTCCTGTCCTCTTAATTCTGCTTTCCAAACTGGCAAGGAGACAAATGGACTCCCCTCCAAGAGCTTCCTCTGCTGAGAACATAACAATCCCTCTTTTTTAATCTCCTGGTGACTTTTCTTCATCAGAATATGATTGTTCATTGTTTCATGACAGTAAAAACTGCTGATATTGTAATTACTACTTACCAATAGCCAACTTCATTGATATGCAGCTTGCCTCTGAAAGCGCTTGGACCAAACAAAAGGAAGGGCAGAACGAGAGGGGCGTCTGGGGAGACCGACTGGCCCATAGTAAAAATTAATATTGGGATCAACAATGGTGGTGGGCTTTAACAATGTGCAGCACAAATTTTAATTAATTTCCATTTGGGGCTTCCCCTGAGAATCTCGCGTGAAACTGACCCTCACGCTCGCCGCAATGTTGAATTGAATTGCAGCCACCTTTCCTCCCAGCCAAACATGAGGACCAAAGAGGAGGTCACGGCTGCATTATAGGTTGTCAGAATCTGTTGTCCCTCAGCATATTTAGTGTTCATTCCAGCCTGATAATCAAGGTGGCTTTATTCACATCTTGGGCTCAGCTGACAGTAGAAGGAGGAGGAGGAGAACTGTTTGAATGTGCTAGATTTCATACACCCCCTTTCCGATAGATGGATCCAGCTGCTTGGTAGGATACTAAATACTCCAAGCCTCCTCCTTCAGATTTTAGAGTTGCCTTTGTTCTTTCCCGTAAATTGAAATATTACAAATATTTTAAAAGAGGATTCTCATTTGAAGGAAGCAAAGGGGTTGGATTTTAATGCCTTTCCTGATAAATTTGTCCACTCCCCATTTTACGTATTTTTTTCCTGATTTATACATAGGATGATTAGTGCTAAATGAGGAATAATTACCTGCTTTATTTGTGCTTTATGTGGCCCTAACAAGTTGTTTTGTCTGACAGCTGGTGAATTCCATAGCAAAGACCTACGTCGGGACGAATGCATATATGGCAGTAAGTAAATTTATGAAGATGCTTTGGTTTAAATTAAAACTTCAGTTTTGTCTTCTTGATTAGTTTCTCTACTATTTCTCCAATTGCCAAGTAAGGAAGATCTGTTTGATACATAACACATACATGAAAATAACAGAATGGCATAGAAATTTACGATTAAGCTCTTGGACTCGGATTCCCCCACCTCCACCCCAAAATCAAGAGCAGCTTCCTTTCAGCCCTGGAGCATCCTGGTAGACCTTGATGCCATCCTATTTTTGGAGGATAAAATGAGAGGAGACCCCACCCATGGGTGAATGTTGAGAGAAAAGTGAGGAAATGGATGGAGGGACAGATGGATGGAGGGACAGACAGACAGACAGCTGAAAAGGGATGTAATAAATAAGGCACACAAACAGAATTTCTCTACATGCACTATGACAATGACAGCAGCCTCTAAAATAAATAAGTAAGTAAGAATAATAAAATGCCCAGCTCTTCTGCCACAGTGTGTGTGTGTGTGTGTGTGTGTGTGTGTGTGTAAAAACATGCCCCCCCCCCCAAATGAAATCAAGGTAGTTCAGAATTCTTTATCCATAAAGGTCCTGGGAAGGTTCTTTGCTATAGCATGAAACTTAATCACCTGACCCTTTCCTTAACCAAACGGTCTAAGGAAGCTGCTTCCGTCTCTGAAACGCATCATAATGCTGGAAAGCGCTATGGAAATAATGTGCTCTAGGATGACATGAAACCAAGGGCAGATTGTTCTTGCTTGCCTTCAGAAATTGACAGGTTGAAAAGGTATCACATGTGGCCTCCGTTCCATGTAGGTGGCTGATTGAAGAGGGGTGGCAGTAACCTTTGATGCTCCTCTAGCAGAGATTGTGGGCCTTAAATCGGAACCATCTGTGCCTGAGGTCCATGGCTAATCTAGTGAACCCTTCAGGTTCTGGAGCCTCAAGAGGACAGGTCTACCTTGGTGCTTAATTGACAGGCAATACGTTTTTCTAGTGTGGAGGTGATCTTGCTTGATTCTTCTTCTCTGCTGATCAAACCTGCTCTCTTCCTACTTTGGCACACAGGCCAAGTTTAAGATGCTTCAGGGAAAGAAAGTTATGAGCTCCACATTACAACAAGCCATTATGTGGTTTCTTGGTGTGGCTTGAATATTGTCTGAATTTGGACAGCAGTGTGGGTCCTACACCATCGCTCGCAGCTTACGGTTCTGTGTGGACACAGATAACTGTGATTGATTTATTAAAGCACTTAAAACCATATGATGCTTGATCCCAATCTGAATGAAGTTTTGTCATAAATGGCCTTTGGGCAAACTAACGAAGGTACTCTTAGTAGTGATTCCGAATAAAAACAGATGAGGGCATCAATGCACCAGGTGCAGCCACCACCTTCATGGGAGGGATGAAGTCCATGCAGGACCTTTCCTACTATTTACTTTCTGCCCAAAGAGGGAATCTTTCCCAGGTTCTTCTTATGCAAACAAGAATATGGAGAATCTCAATTGATGGTTGTCTTGAGATAAAGGTTTCTATACAGGTCCTTGACTTACGAGCACAATTGAGCCCATAATTTATGCTTCTAAGTGAGACAGTTGTTAAGTGAGTTTTGGCCCATCTTGCCACAGTTGTTAAGTAAATCATGGCAGCTGTAAACTTAGTTAAGTTATTAAGTGAATTCAGTTTACCCATTACCCATTGACTTTGCTTTGCTTGATGACCAAGGACACTGCAACATAACGTCATTGTCGAAGTGTGAATCAGCCTCGTTCCCCCCCCTGGGGAAACTGTAATTAATTAGAGGTGAATGGATCTTGTTTTCCATGCTGTATACTTTCAAAGAAAGAAAACCCGAATGTATTCTAAGAAACATTTTATTATAAAAGTAAAAAAAACTAGCTAACTACATCGTTACCAGACAAAGGAAAAAGATCAGAAAGTTAGAAAAAAAATTGTAGACATGCGCAGTAGTCCAATGTCTCACAAGACCAGTTTTATCTCTATTGCTACAGATAAGTTTTCTGGCCAGGCTACCATAAGTCTTAGGATGGAAGCTCAGCTGGCAAACACTTAACGCAGTGACAGTCATAAATGTGAGTCAGTTGCCAACTGTCTGAATTTTGATCGCGTGATCATGAGGATGCTGCAATGGTTGTGTGAAAAATGAGTAGAAGTCATTTTTTTCAGTGATGTTGTAACTTTGAACAGTCATTAAATGAACTGTTGTAAGTGGAGGACTACCTGTATCTATCTTACCTTATTCTGATTTTTGTCTCTCATTTTGCTAACTTTTAAGTGAGGGCAGTAGAATGTATGAAGAAGCTTCAATGTCCTTGTCCTGGGCAAGCACTCTGCTGAAGTGCTTGGTCTAACTTTGGTCTCCAAAACACTAAGCACCCTCTTCAAAAGAGAAGAGACTTCAAATCACTCATTTTCCTCATCCCTCTTCTTGTTGGCCTTAAATAGCAGTAGTAATTAAATTGTATTATTTCTTTTAATGTACGAACCTCGATTACACATCCATTTCCCAGGTGGGTCTTAAAGAAATTACTTTTTTCATACTGTTTATGGATGACTGTGACACATCCATCTGCTAATTGAAAAAGCAGAGGATTAAAGATGTGAGATGTTTCTTCAGTTCTTCCGTTCTTAAATGTCCTTTGTGCTTAACATAATTTGTTTCATCTAAGTTCTTATTTTGGGGAGGTGGGTTGAATCTTGAAAGAAAAATCGTGTAGGGAAGCCAGAGAATGTATCCCATTCCATCTGTTGCCATCAGGCTGAGATTGAAAAATCTAACTTTTTGGGAGTCTTCGTGCCAACCAGAAGTTCAGAATGCTGACATGGGACTGAATAAAATACAGACTTCAAGACTGGTTGGGAGTTCTCTTCCTTTAGAGGCTCCTAACCAAACCTAGGGGGACGGACATGATAGTGGTATTCCAGTATTTGAGGGGCTCCCACAAATACTGGAATACTGGAATAAGAGGGAGTCAACCTCTTTTCCAAAGCACCAGAAAGCAAGACAAGAAACAATGGATGGAAAGTAATCAAGAAGAGAAGCAAATCTGGAATTAAGGAGAAATTTCCTAACAATGAGAACAATCAATCAGTGGAACAGCTTGCCTTCAGAAGTTGTGGGTGCTCCATCACTGGAGGCTTTGAACAAGAGACTGGACAGCTGCTTGTCTGAAATTGTATAGGGTCTCCTCCTTCAGCAGGGGGCTCGATTAGAAGACCTCCAAGGTCCCTTCCAGCTCTCTATTCTGACCCTTTCCAGTGTGCCCTCGGCCTCCATCTGTGACCAGAAGTTCCTTCATGAAACATGTCCAGGGAGCTGCACACCTCAAAAACATGTTTCCTTCTGCAGTTCTTTTACATACATAAAACGCCAAATACGCGAGTGAGGAGAAGCCCATGTGCCAACTGCCTCGCAGCAGCTGCTTTCAGGCATTTACAGAGCGACATCTCAAATGTTGGGCAGTCGACCTGCTGTTGCCCTGGATGTGAGCAACTTGAAAACGTTGCTTAGGATAGGGGTCTCCAACCTTGGCAACTTTAAGACTTGGGGACTTCAACTCCCAGAATTCCTCAGCCAGCTTTGCAATTCTGGAAGTTGAAGTCCACAAGTCTTAAAGTTGCCAAGGTTGGAGACCCCTGGCTTAGGAGGTTGAAAATGCTTTGGCCAACCTTCTGCCGTTTCAGCAAAGTATCAGCAGTTGGTTTTGGGGGAAACGAGGTCTAAGCAACTGGACTGCAGATGCAATGCTGTGAAATTGGCCACGGAAGCTTGCTCCTCAATATCATTCTTTGCTTACCATTGTACAGACAGTCCTCGGATATATGACCACAGTTGAGCTCAAAACTTCTATTGCTAAGCGAGACATTTGTTAAGTGAGTTTTGTTCCATTTCACGACCTTTCTTGCCAGAGTTGTTAAGTGAATCACTGCAGTTGTTCAGTTAGCAACACGGTTGTTAAGTGAACCTGGCTTCCCCATTGACTTTGCTTGTCAGAAGGTCATAAAAGGAGATCACGTGATCACAGGACACTGCGATTGTCATAAATCAGTTGCCAAGCATCTGAATTTTGATCATGTGACCATGGAGATGCTGCCAATGGTTGTAAGTGTCAGAAAAACGGTCATAAGTCACTTTTTCAGTGATGTTGTTCCTTTGAACCGTCACTAAGTGAACTGTTGTAAGTTGAGGACTACCTGTACTTCTGGCAGCAAGCAATCCAAAGGGTGCCAAAAAATGCTGAGCCTTGCACGGACAGTTGCAAGGACAGAGCATGGATCCAAGGCAACTCTTTTGGTTAGAAGTATCTGAAAGCTGATGAGATGTCCAACAAGAACACCAAAGCCTTTCTGGATTTTGGAGATCCAGGGACCAGGCAAGACGGGTTTGTTATTTCCCAGCTCTGGGCTGGTGAAGGCCTTGCTGGGCTGTCTCCTCATGAGCCTTTGACTTCTCCAGTGAGCATCATGGTCACCGGAGTAGGCAGAGGAGGAGGAGGACGCTGCAAGCCAGGGAAGTTGAGAGTGGGCATCAGCTGCGACTCATGGCACAGAGAGCAGGGAAGTCATGACGGATTCCACAGGCTGCCAGCTGGATCTCAGCAGAACCTGAAGAGACCCAAATCCAGATGCTAAACTGATTGGAATTCAGTTCCCGAGCGCCCTGCCCTGCTCTGGTATCTCTGCAGGTGGCTGCTTGCGGGAGGTTTAAGCCTCTCCCGTCTCGAAGGCAACGACTTAAAGGCTTTTCTGTTCAGTGTTTTTTACTTAACATTTATTTGGCGCTAAAAGCGCTTGACCTGGGATTAACAGCTTCAAGGACTTACTTGTTGAGTACGTTGAACTGTCACTAATTTGGGCCCATTTGTTTTCCTCTAAAGGTTTCTGGGCTTTGTAGGAGCCTGGGAGGAGTTGTACAAGGTACCTCAACTAGACAGGTGCATTAACAGCACAGTGGGAAGGAAGTTCTTGCCTCCTCGTCTTATTGTTGCATTTCACACCACACCTGACCTCAGCAGTGCACACAGCCCCGGCTTCTAAATTCAGGAGTGATTGACTATTTGGCGTCCCTGGCTGACTCAAAGGGTATTAAACTGTCCCGTAATTGGTGTGAGCTTGCCGTCCACATTAGCTCTGGAGCATTTAAAAGGAAGCTGGGTTTTTGCTTGCTTAATGCAGGCAGGTAGTTACAATACCTACTTGGAGTCCGGGAGGAGATGGAGGAGGAGGCGAGGAATGATGTTTTGAGTGGCTCCATGTATTTTACTGTCATTGAAGACTGCATATAATTAAGTAGGCTTTAAATCTATGGAGATTCTCAGTCATCCAGGTCATGGTTGCCCCAAAGGTGCTTTTTCAAGAGGCAACTGGACTTCCACATTTTGGACAGAGCGGGCCGCTGGTTTGAGAGAGGGGTCAAAGAGGCCATCTATGTCAAAATTGAACAGCCTTTTCTTAACAGAGAGGGAGGGATACGACATCATCTGTCTCCAATCTACAACACAGTCCTTTCAACAGTTCCAAAAAGGCTCCACACCTATTTGCACCACCCAGGTGACCCTGAGGACATAGATAAACCTCCAGGTGGCCTTAACGACTCGCCAAAAGGATGCAAATGACCAGCTGTCTGCAAGGAGTATCAATCCTTCCCTTCCCCACCAACCAGTCAGAGCTGAAGAAGCTTCTTGGATGAGAAGCGAAACGTCTTTCAAGGAAAAACCAGAAAGTCCAGTTGCCTCCTGAAAAAGCAGCTTTGGGACAATGAGGTTGCAACCTGAGCAGACGTTGCTCATACAATTGGAGGATTCATATACTGCTTCTAGGGGCCTCTCGGGAAGTTCTTTAAATACAGAGTTCCTCAGCCAGCGAAGACAGTGTCGCTGGCTGAGGAACTCTGGGAGTTGAAGTCCACAAGCCTTAAAGTTGCCAAGGTTGGAGACCCCTGATCCAGAACACACTCGGTCAAAGAGACAGAGAATGGGGGGATGGGAGCCCAGAAGCCCTTGGTCGACGGGAGTGTCGTAGATTTTATAGGCCTGTGATGGCAAACCTATGACATGCGTGGCAGAAGTGGCATGCAGAGCCTTCTCTGCTGGCACACGCGCCGTTGCCCCAGGTCAGATCTCTGTGGCATTTCTTTCGTGAGCTTCTGTTTCTCTGCAAACAATAAAACAGAAAAAGATCTTACCTCTTCCAGTGCTGCTGGTGTTGGGATGCCCTGCCTCCCGCCCGCCAGCTGGTCTTCGGGTCTCTGCTGCGTGTGCGCGCATGTCCATGCATGCATTCATTCGTGCGTGCTCACCTTTCAGTTTGGGCATGTATGCACGCACAGTTTGGGCACTCGGTGTCTAAAAGGTTCGCCACCACTGTTATAGACAGTCCTCAACTTACGAGCACGATTGGGACCAGATTTTCCACTGGTAAGCAAGGTGGCTGTTCAGTGAGCTGTGCTTGATTTTTGTCACAGCTAATTAAGCAAATCACACGGTTGTTAAGCGAATCCAGCTTCCCACGTTGACTTCCTTGTTGGAAGCTGGCTGGGAAGGTCCCAAAATGGCAATCGAGTGACCCCAAGATGCCACAACCATCATCTATACGTGCCGATTATTAATTTTGATCATGTGACCATGGGGGATGCTTACAGTGGCCGAAGGTTAGTTGTAGGTCGCTTTGTTTCAGGGCCGTTATTGTAACTCTGATCAATTGCTAAATGAATGGCGGTCAGTTGAGGAGTACCTGTATGGAGGACAGGTGTTCTTGAGTTGTTGCGATTGAAAGGGTTGCAGAAGGGATGCTTTGTCTGACCCAGGTGCTGCTCCAGTGGTAACTTCAGAGATATCTTTGCCCAGCATGTTAAGCTGCATTATGCCAGAGGACAAGGAAAGGATGAGATGAGAGCACCTTTCCTAAAGTGTGTAAGGCCACACCTAGCATACTGCATCCAGTTTGGGTCACCACACCATAAAAAAGATGTTGAGACTCTAGAAAGAGTGCAGAGAAGAGCAACAAAGATGATTAGGGGACTGGAGGCTACAACATACAATGAATGGTTGCAGGAACTGGGCCTGACTAGTCTAGGGAAGAGAAGGACCAGGGGAGACAGGATAGCAGTCTTCCAATATCTGAGGGGCTGCCACAGAGAGGAGGGGGTCAAGCTATTCTCCAAAGCACCTGAAGGCCAGACAAGGAATAATGGACGGAAACTGACCAAGGAGAGATTCAACCTGGAAATAAGGAGAAATGTTCTGACAAGTGAGAATAATCAACCAAAGGAATAGAAGTTGCCTTCAGAAGTTGTGGGAGCTTCATTACTGGAAGTTTTCAAAGAAGAGACTGGACTGTCACCTGTCAGAAATGGGTCTGCTTGGGTGGGGGGTTGGACTAGATGACCTATAAGGTCCCTTCCAACTCTGTTAATCTGCATCCGAGAGCTCCTGCCACAACCTCACAGCTTTAAGCTTTACATTCACCGGGCTTCTGGGTTTTGGGATGCAGGTGAATCTCTTCAAGCACTTCCTTGGGGGTACCGAGGCACAGGGGAGAGGGGTCTGTTCTCAGGTGCATAATGGCCTACGCTTAGCCTCCACATTCTGCCGAAGCAGCAGGGGGAATCAAAATTAAAATTTGCTGGTATTAATTAGTACCGTAAATGGAGGCAATAAATGCCTTTAGGCACTTCATGAATGTTTGAAACGCGGGTTTTTGTTTCTTGCATAATTTACAGGCTATCATGCTACTATTTCTTGGCATTTCATTAGGTTCAACTGTCCCCTTCCTCTGTTTGTTTTTAACAGCCAGAACGAATTTCCGGAGAACAGTACGGCATCCATTCTGACGTTTGGAGTCTAGGAATTTCCTTCATGGAGGTGGGTGTCTTGCCTGTTATTTTGTTGTTGTTTTTTACCCCCCAAAATAACACCTTTAATTCTGAACTGCAAATGAAACAAATATCAAAAAAGAGCCTTTCATCAGCCTTTGGCTGGGAGAAGAACCGTCAGGCTGGTTCTTCTCTGTGATGATGTCCAGGTCTTCATTCTTAGTTGCTCCCCGGTCTCTTCTAAGAAGAGAAAGTATCTGAATGAGGGTTTGTAGAGGAATTTGCCAAGTCTTGCACTGCTGAGATACATGTCTAGGGAGATTCTCAGTCATCCAGGTCATACTTGTCCCAAAGGGGCTTTTTCAAGAGGCAACTGGACTTTGTTTTTCCTTGAAGACATTTCACTTCTCATCCAAGAAGCTTTTTCAGTTCTGAACTGAACCTGGATGACTGAGAATCTCCATTGACATGTTCCTGTGCAATTCCTGTAGGTGATTTGCTTTTCTGATCCCCCTTTGCTTTCAAATGCGTATGTGAAAGACTCCAGGTCTCCTGCAGTTCTGTAGCCATAGGGCAGGGTGAGGCCCTGGCACCCTATGGGGAAGAGAGGGGGCCTAAGGCTGGTTGCTCTCAGGTTCCCTTCCAGCAGAGGATTTCTGCCCAGCCTGCTTGTCAGTCTTCCCCCTTGAATGCCAAGTTGGTGAATCAGAGACTGAATCTGGGGAAATGGTCCAGCCTGGCTCCTATCTGAAGTCTGATTTGGGGACAAGTGAGGCCGTCCCCAGCTCTATCCACTTGGGCTTTCCACAAGTACAAGCAAGACTTGTGGGGTCAAGAGGCAACAGTTGTGATTGTCATCCGAGTTGGGCAATTGTGGCTGGTTGCAATGCAGGGTCAGCCTAATCAGTCCAGGCAGATTTTTCTCCAGACTTTTTTCTCTTCTTTAATAGATGTTTTGCTTTGGGTGATGTGGTTTATTTTGGGGGTGTTAAAGGGATTTCATGAACTTTTACATTTTGCCTGCATTTTTATTCCTGGCCATGTTAAGCATGTTTTTTTTAATGAAAACCTGGTATTTAATTCACCAGTGAATAGGAATGGAGAAAATTTGTCCCAATGCTGAGTGTTAAGCTGTATTTACTTGACATGTCCTGTATATGGCGGGGGCTTCTGGTGACAGAGGAAGATCTTTGACTGGGATTTGAACATTGCTTGGTCAGGACTAATCGCTGGATCCAGCTTTGTGTGAAAGTTCATATTAAGACTATTTGTTTTGTGAAGATTTGCTAGCATTCTGGGTGGAGCTTATATCCCCAGGCCTTCCTCCCCATAAAGCATTTTGGAAGGTTTTCCTTCCACTCTCAGATGCGTTGACCATCTATGATATGGGAACTCTTTAGGAAAGGGGGCCTCAGGTGGCCAAGCAATTGTTTTCTTGCTTCTGGCTGACTGTGGCTTTGGTTTCCTAGCCTGGCCGTGGCACTCCTTGTTCTACCTCATATCATAGCTGGGATGTCTCAAAGGTGTTTTCTCCTGGACTTTCTCCACGCCGTGCATATATGGACTCCCCAAAATCCACAAAGATGGAATTCCACTCAGACCAATTATCAGCTGCATCAATTCCATCTCCTATAACATTGCAAAACATCTAGCCACCTTATTAGGTCTTATGATTGGCAACACCCATCACATCAACAATTCACAGGACTTTGTTAGCAAGGTTTAACAAACTGTGGTTCATTATGATGTGCCTTCACTCTTCATCTGCATTCCCACATCTGAAGCTCTTATGGTAGTGAAGAAACGACTGATACAAGTCAGCACATTAGGCGACAGAACCAACCTCAGCCCAGAGCCACATAGGTGCCATGTTGGACTTCTGCCTGGTCGCTGCTACCAATTCAAGAAAGTCCAGTTGCCTTTTGAAGAAGCACCTTTGGGTCAACCATGACCTGGTTGACTGAGAATCTCCATAGACATAATTGTGATGGAAAAATGGGAGGGAGCTTCCTCTTCCTCTGTCCCCATCCCACAGTAATAACCCAACAACCACAGGTTGATCTTCCAGGGTTGTGATGGAGGGGGGAAAGCCCCGTTACAGTTGACAAGGGAGGTCTCACTTATTCTCTCTCCTTACACAGTCACCCAATTCTCCTCGTGCCTTGTCTGTCTCCCGAATCAGAGGCCTGGAACAGTTTGTCTCTCTGCTTTGTTAATTGGTGTGTCATCTCCTCCTCCGAGACTTCCCTTCAGCATGATCGCTGTTTTATTGGAGTGGTTTGAGTGACGTGTTAAACGGGCAAAGTAAGGGGAAATGTATTGCAGAAGGCGAGGTGGCTCTCTCCCAAGTCACCCAAGGTCATGGCTATTAAAGACGCGCTGCCTGCTAATGCTCAGATGGGTCGGGGACCATTCGGGGAGGACCTGAAGTTGAGGCTGGAATTTCCAGATCCCTCTGGAATCTGAACAGTTCCATTTTTGGTTCACTAGGTAGCAAAAGCTGAAGAGGTTCTTTCCAATGTATGTTTTACTGGGGAAAGGACTGTGGTTTTAAAATAGGATGCAGTCTTTTCCTCTCCTGTTGTGATATTCATACATTCTTTGGAACTTATTTATTGTTCTCATTCATTCTTTTCGAGAAACTAATCTCTGAGTTCCCAGGTGAAGATCCTGGTCTGATTCTTTTGTTGAGTTGTGGATCAAAAATCATGAGGCAGCTTAATTAAGCCAAGAGTTGGAGAAATTCAACTTCCAACCTGTAGCTGATGATCCCTCCTGAACAAGCAGTGAGATGTTTTGTGTGTAAATGACAACTGAGATTCAAACAAAAATGCAAATTAGGTGGTTAAAATGAAGGTGCTAACAGCTAATTTAAAATCCATATATATATAAGCGAAAACCACTCACATCGTAATCATGAAATCTCCAGAACTGTAAAGCCTACAAACTTGAAATTTGCCATGTATGTTCCTCTTAGCTTCTAGGTGCTCACTAAGAAACGATTTTTCGAAATGACCATCAGAGCATTAGTATTTCCTATATTGTTATTAACACGCTCTGATGCTAAGGAGTTCTCCTCCTCCTCCCCACCTGAAAAGAAATCTGTTCCAAATGCAAAACACGAGCAGAGGAGAGGAGTTTCACTTTCAGTTTTACTTTCACAGCAGTAACCAGGGGATAGGATAGTGGGAGGCCTCTGTGCGGCAAAGCTGAGGGAGAGAAGAGGAGAGGAGAGGCCAATTGTAACTACTCATTAATTTTCAAGCTGTGTCAATTTATCAAGCCCCATCACATAGTTTCATAGTGAAGCATGGGTATCCAGCTAGTAAGTATATAAACTTGAGTAGACCACTTGGATCTTTGCAATTATCTGCAACTTACACAAAAGCATATATAAATAGAAAAATCAGTTGCAAATGAGAGCAAATGTTTGTATTAATGTAATTGCAACTTATAAGACGCCATGAATGTTCTTATTCAGCTTTAAGGGATTGAAAGCAGAGTGGGTTTTCCACCCAGAGAATCTAGATAACACTCATCCAAAGGTCTTTAATCTCCCCCTCCTTCATGCTTTTTGTTGCTCTTCTCTGCACTCTTTCCAGTTCATCTGTTAATTGTGACAACCAGAATTTGAATATTTGAATATATATATTGTGGAATATTGACCTGTGCAGCATAGCACTTCCCTTAGAGCTTCATGGTGTAGATCTCTTTGGTGCATCCCCAAACCACAACGGGCTCTTCTGGCAGCTGCAGCACTTTGCTAGCTAACACTTCATCTGCATCCACCAAGACACACAGATATTTCTCATGAGTGCAACCTCCAAGCCAGCTACCACCTATTCCATAACTCCGCATCTGGTTTTATCTGCCTAAATGCAGAACCTTAAATTTCTCACTACTGAAGAGTATTCCGTTGGATAGGGCCCAATGTTCAAGTCTATCAATACCTTTTGAACCCCAAGCCTTTCTTTTGAGATGTTGGCTCCCCTCCCTCCCTCCCTCCCCGGCTGTGTGTCAGTCGTAGATTTTATGGGCATCCCTTCCATGCCTTCTTCTGAAACATCTCTGAAGAGGCTGAAGAGCATTTGAACCTTACCCTCTTTCATTTTGGATATCAAGTCTACTAATGATCAGCATTCTGTCTTGAAATGTACTTCTTGAAAGAAAAATACAACAAATATAAGGGGCAATGAGTTTCCTTTTTTCTGGTTCTATTAAAAGAGATTATGAAAGAAGAAGAAAAATGAGAACAAGATGTATCCTCTTTGGGGACCTGGTTATGAATCCTGTAATATTGTGCTGGGACTGGTATTTTTATCTCTGTGCTATAATGGCCCCAACAGCTTCTTGTCACAACTCTTTGGGATGTATTTGCCATTCCTCTGAAATCCAGCCATGGCATTGTTTTATTCATTTCTTTGCCCCTGCGTTCAGGCTCAGGTTGATAAAGCCAGAAGTCATATTTTGTGACCTCACTCATCTTCAAAGATGTGGCTACGATCCTGAAGAGTTGTAGTCTTAGTGTGGTTTTCTTCAGCATTTTCTGTCAAGCGCCGGGGAAATCAGAAGATTCAGGCAGTTCAAATGAGTATAAAGATTTATTGCAACTCTACAAGAATCTGAACTACTAATGGTCCAGGGAAATTAGTGGGAGATAAGAAAGGCATTCAAGCTAGACTGGACTTAGATCTCTTCTGGGTGCGCAGGGACTCATGAGTGATGACATATTTGACCCTTCCCTTCGTCTCAGCCTGGTCATCTGTTACATTTTCAACAGTCAAATTTGGTGATTGACTGGCATCCCAACAGAAGCAGGCAGGGTTTTGCATCTCAGAAATGGTGTAGAGTTGATGCCCACAACTCTAGAGTGGCCTAGAATTGTTGCATTACTAGACCAGGTGACATGACTAGTAACCCTTTTGGTTCCGCTCCTGTAAACCTTAATCATGCGCTGCTCAACTCTAACTCTGCATCTGTTTCTGAAAGATAGGGAGGTCAGTATTAACTAATCCCATTTAAAGTAGCATTATTTCCTCATTCTTAGTCTAAAGATTTCAAGTAGTTGTTAATTGAACGCATTAGATGGATTTAGGCACATTTCAGTAGTTACGGTATGATTTGTTTTAAATTGCTTTAACTGTTTTCTCTACCACATTTTCAACTTTCCCCAGACTAATAAAAATCATCCTTTTATAACCAACTATCCAAGGAACCATCAGTGATTTGGTGGCTTTAAATCACTCTATTATAAGAGACAGACTAAAAAAAAAATGTGGCAGCCTTTAAAAATACTTTTCAAATGAAATGCCTTATAGCTCGGAAGCCGTTCCTTCCTGTGACTTCAGGAGGCCTGAAAACAGCGTTTCTCAACTTTGCCAACTAGGAGATGTGTGGGCTTCAATTCCCAGAATTTCACCCAGGGGTGAAATCTAAAATTTGTTACTACCGGTTCTGTGGGCGTGTCTTTGGGGGGGGGGAAATGTGACTGGGTGGGCGTGGCCAACTTTTTTTATTATTATTATTTTTAAAAGCATTTTTTCTACAATCTTAAGAGGTTGCAGAAAAAAATGCTTTTAGAAGCCTCTGAAGATCAGGCAACTCAGCTGGGATCCCAGAGGCATTTGTAGAAAAAATGCTTTTAAAAGCTTCTGACGATCCCAGCTGAACTGCACGATCATCAGAGGGTTTTTTTTTTTACTTTTTACTTTTAGAAGCATTTTTTCGGCCGAAGAGGTTGTAGAAAAAATGTTTTTAAAAGTAAAAAAAAAAAAGCCTCTGATGATCGCGTGGCTCAGCTGAGCATGGGGGGAGGGGCGTGCAGGGATTTTTGCTACCGGTTCTCCGAACCACCCGCCACCATCGCTACCGGATTGGGCGATCCGGTCCAAACTGGGAGCATTTCACCCCTGAGTCCACCCATGTTCAAGTTGCCAAGGTTGAGAAACGCTGCTTTGGAGGTACTTTTCCATCTCTTCACCAGGATTTTGTCCCCACTTCTCAGCTCAGTTCCAGCTGATCGACACGTACATGAGACCCCCCCCCCAAGAAAGGGAAGGGGAGGGGAGGGCAGGAAGTGTGGTTGCCCAACAGCAACCCTGCAACTTTAGCTGATCTTGTATCCATACCTTGAAGGCGTCAGCCATATCATATAAAACAGTGAAAAGACTGGTTGAAACAGAATTAGGATATCCAAAAAAAGGGGATCAAATTAGATCACAGCCCTTACATCAGGGGTTCCCCAACCCTCAGGCTGTGGGGGCTTTGAGCCTGTCAAAGATGACTGGCTTTCTTTGTTGTCTGCATCAACTTCCAGCTCACAGTTTGCCAAACAGAAACAGGTGGGGGGTTTGGTGAATTCCTAGGGTGGAGGGGGGCTAAGGAATGCATGAGAGCCTTCTTCCCCCAGAGAGGAGATACCCACCAAGGCCAGGTTCTCAGAGCTACCAGTCGGCACAGAACGTTTTCCCAAAACAAAAGTACTGAGTGTAATTGGTGGGCAATGAACTGTGGGCCCAGGGGTGAAAATGGGGTTTTACCAATGGGGGGTTTCGTGGGAAGACCTTGACTTCTGCTGTGCCTAAATGGATCTTTATATGCCAGGAGTTTCCTTTTTTGGATGTGCCAAATGGGATGGATGACAGAGGCGTTCGGAACCGGACTGCGCAAATGGATCTGCCATACACGTGGTTGCCCGCTGCTCTCACCAAACCATCTGCCCCCCCTTCCAATCTGCAAAGTTGGAAAGATTGGAAATCTCTGCCTCACATCATTGACCAGACTATATTTTTCCATAAAATTAACACCGACAGCCATTTATTTGGCACAAAGGTGGCATATAAATAGCATGTTTTTTATTGTTGTTAAAAGACTATATTTTTATTCCAAACTGGATAATGTCATTTATTCTTATTTAGGAATTATATTTCACCTAATTCAGGATAGATAGCAGCTTTATACATATGCCCCAATATGCTTTTTATTTATAACATTAATAAAACACTTTTTTGGATCCGAATTCCAAGACTGTGTAACAATACAGCTAACATATTTTTAAAAAACGATTAAAATATGGCAGAATAGTAGCATGAAGCAGTTGTGATGAAGAATAGCAATTAAAAATGATGAGACAAACAGAAAGAGGATATGAATTAAACTATCTTGATAAATAAAAGCATGAAAACCGGCTTCTCCCCAACTCACATCTTTATGGAAACTAGTTAATGGAGCCATCTTGATCTATGAAGAATTCAGCAGTCAGAACTGGAGAATACCTTGATAAGAAACTAGCATTTAAAACTGAGGAATACCTTGGTTGGAGCTGTGATGGATGAGTGGGTTATTTGTGTTCCACTAAAGGGCAGAAAGGTTAAGGATGTTGACTCAAAAAAACTAAGAACATTTGGAGTGAGATGTGTGAGGAAGTTGCCACTGGCAGGTAGCCTTCGACTTAATGACCTCAGTTGAGTCCAAAATTTCTGTTGCAAGGCGAGACATTTGTGAAATGAATTCTGCCCCATTGTATGACTTTTCTTGATACTGTTAAGTGAATCACTGCAGTTGTTATGTTAGGAACACAGCTGTGAAGTGAATCTGGATTCCCCATTGACTTTGTCAGAAGGTCGTAAAAAGTGGATCAGATAACCCCTAGGATACTGCAGTCGTCATAAATATGAGTCAGTTGCCAAGTGTCTGAATTTTGATCACATGACCATGGGGATCCTGCAATGGTCATAAGTGTGAAAAACGGTCATAAATCACTTTCTTCAGTGCCATTGTAACCTTGAATGTTCACTATATGAATAGTTGTAAGCCGAGGACTATTTTGTACGTACAAAAGAAAAGAGAGATGTGAATGTAGCTTGTAAAAAATACAAATTATTCTGCTAGCTAGCACAGAGTTCCATACAGCTAATATCCCTGTCCCACGTAATATTGTTCAGGTTTGTGATGCCATTTGACACCAACAAGGTGGACAGTTCGCTTCCTGGACAAGGGAGGTATATCTGACTTCATCTTGTTCCCTTGCAGCCCCTTCCTCTCCAGGGGGAAAGTTTCTGCTCGCTCTGGAACTGCATTCTGGCATAGAATGAGCTTACTTTTAAAAGCTGGTTACTTAAAACTCTGGTCTTATCTCTTTTGACTCTTTGGGGAAATGCTCAGCTTTTGGTGAATTTTAAGTAGAAGAGCTAGAGAAAACCCATAAAAACATGGTTTCTTTGGGAGCCTTTGATTATGGTCCACGTGCAGATGGAAAGCTGAAGAGGGGCTTTTTGGTCAGTCTTAGAGAAATGGTCTGACATAGAGGAAGACCTTGGAATAGAAAATTACATTAGACACAACTGGACAAAAACCCCTTTAGAGCAGTGTTTCTCAACCTTGGCCGCTGGACGATGTGTGGACTTTGATCTGTCCCCGTCCCCACACACACACAAACACACAAACACAGCCAGCCGAGGGTTAAGGAAACACTTTGGAACGCACCCAGTTCTTATCTCCCACTTGGCAGCGATAGACACACCGTCTGCCAAGGGACTTTATTTCCAGAAACAGAAAGCTAAGATACGAACGTTCACAAAAGTCCAAACAGAAATAATATTCCTCCCAGCAGTTCCGGACGAGGCTTTAGTGACTATCCAAGGTTTACTTTGTTCGTCACAAAGATCCTTGACCACCACCCTCTATTATATAGTCTCTGGGGTGTGGTCCAGTGACTCAGTTCTAATCCCTAGCACGCCTCCTAAACTGCTGCAAACGTTTATCACGCCTTCGGAGGCGTGCGTCCAGGAATGATGTTTCATTATCACTCTGATCCGAATCAGCTGTCTCCTCTCCCTCGGCCGGCACTTGAGACAATGCCAGAGGGGAGGGGCCTGGAGAGGGAGGCCTGGCTGACTCCTCTTCCTCATGCTCGGAGCTTTCTTCCTCCGATGGGACAGGCTCAGAGGGCGGGGCCACAACAGACTTCAACGGGAGTTGAAGTCCACACATCGTCCAGCGGCCAAGGTTGAGAAACACTGCTTTAGAGCCAAGTTCTAAGAAGTAGATAGGGAGAATTGGGGTATTCCCTTTCAAGTCCTGTGGTCTGTATTGGGGGAAATGGCTGCTTTTTAGATTGGTAAACGATGGAGCTTGTAAGCCTGTGAGAGATAGGAAGAGACCAGCTATTCTGGGTTGACTTTGCCAAATGAAGGTCATCTACGTGACAATGGTTATGATGTTGTCCAGCTTTTTTGGTGGTTCAGTGGTGGCAGAAGGGAAAGCAGAGTCCAGTGCCCAAGGCTGGGTCATGAATAAGTAATTGCCTCCGTGGCGGGTGAGACCCATCAGAAAAGCTGGGCAGGAAGAGGTTGCCTCACAGAGTGTTATCAATCACCCAGTGACCAGAACTTCTAGTAATTACTGTATTTTATGGGGCTCTGCTTCAATGGCTCGGAAGCACATATGCTCCAGTCATTGCAGAACTTAGCCGGAGTAATATTCCAGCATGATTTATCCACTTGGTGCACTGGGAAGTAACCCCACACGTATTAGGGGAACGTTGTGAACTAAACTGCAGTAAAGTGGAAAGTTTAGGTAAAGTTGGTCCAGGTTGAGGCCTCAAACCATCCATCTCTCTCGTGTCTTCATTGCCAGGGAACAATATAAAGGTTGGGTTCCAGGGAGACAAATAAGGTAATTACTTCAACAAAGCAAAGGAAGGAAGATACACAGGGATGGTACAAATCCATAAACTCTTAAATCTTAAATAGTACAGATCCATAAACTCTTAAGCTTAACACTCAGGCAAATGTGTTGCTGCATTTTGATTTTCAGAAAGGGGATAATAAGATAATCAGCCCATTCTCTGGTCTCCCTGGGGGAGAGGAGTGTCCAGGGCCCTTTCTTTTTAGACATCCCCCCTCAAAGCTAGAATAAATAAGATACGCTCATTGATGACTTCGGAGGCGGGGACTGACTTCTCCATTAATCCCACATCAGGTTCCTAATTAGAGAGGGTTATCAGTGGTGAAATCCAATTTTTTTTACTACCGGTTCTGTGGGCGTGGCAGGGGACGGATACTGCAAAATCTCCTTTCCCACCCCACTCCAGGAGAAGGATATTGCAAAATCTCCATTCCCACCAAACTCTGCGGCCAGCCAGAGGTGGTATTTGCCGGTTCTCCGAACTAGTCAAAATTTCTGCTACTGGTTCTCTGAACTGCTCAAAATTTCCGCTACCGGTTCATCAGAATCTGTCAGAATCTGCTGGATTTCACCCCTGGTTAATGTCCAGTTTTGTAAGTCTAATTTCCTGATAGGACATTTATATTTGTTGGCTTAAAATTTATCTCATAATAGTAGTAATAATCCCATTGTTACATTTCTGAGGATGTTTTTTGCCAGAGGGGTCATCAGATATTTTTGGGGCTACATTTTTTTTTTTTTTTTTTTGTAAATTAGGCATTCAAGAACTTCAGGTGGCAAGTTGGAGAAATAATGAAGTCCTTGGTTTTTGAAGGGAAAAGTGCTGATTATGCTGTTTTACTCAAAAAAAGTTAACTCAGAGACCTGGCCTACCTATTTGGAAATGACACACAAGAAAGCCTGCCACCAAAAATTGGTGATTGTTTGGCAAGATCAGCAGCATGATCGTGGTGGGCTCTGGCAGCCCTCAAAGGGGGCTGAGGGACATGGGAGTACCCAAACCTCTTGCCTAGAGTGAGGTCCAGAGTGCAAGGAGAAATATTCTAAAATTTGACGCAAGTGAAATAGGACGAAAGTGGGAAACCCTCTGGGCAGGGATGTCCGCAAGATATGGCCAAAAGTGAAGATGGGAGTTACAACAGTGGGAGTCACAAATTCTTGGCTTTGATGTGCACCGTAGGCAGAGTTGTCCACAAACACCAGGCAGAGTTTGGTTGCAGACACCATCTTGACTTTTTTGACCACCTCTTGTGGACATATCTGCCTGGAGTGTTTTAGAATTGTAGAGTTGGAAGGAGCTCTTTGAGGCATGCAGTCCAAATTTCTTGGTGCACAAATCCAGTCCAAGCCCTCTGGCAGATAGCACATCGAGTGCCAGCACACCCAACCAAGAGGGCTCCGCAGGATCTGTGCCATTAGCCCATCAATCAGAGTCTCCCTTCCTGTTCTTTTGTTTTTTGTTTTGTTTTGCCAGTTTCCGACATTTATTTCCAGTTTCTAGCAAAACTGCTGTGGCATTTGCTAATGATTGCTACCAAAAAAAAATCTCAAAAACAGGTCTGGTCATGTGGTAATCCACTTAACAACCCCAGTGACTTACAATTATAATTATGGGCTCAATTACAGTCAGACTACCTATAGATAAGGTTTGGATTTCTCTCCATGAATAATTTTTGCGTTTGTTTGAATCTGTTACTTTCCATTGTTTTCTTGAACCCAGGGACAACCGTCTTTTTTGACATCATTTTGAGAAACTTTCAGATTTCCACACTTTTCAATTATGCCAATCTCTCTTTTAACAAAAAAGACACCTCCAATCAATAATAAAAAATCCAACCTATTATTTATTTATTTATTTATTTATTGGTTCGATTTATATGTCGCCCTTCTCCGGAGACTCAGGGCGGCTTACAATGCGTTAAGCAATAGCCTTCATACTTTTGTATATATCTGCTTAGTAGGGCTTTCGGCCCCCCCAAGCGGTGTTCTTTTTTATACAAAGTCACCTTATTGCCCCCACAATCTGGGTCCTCATTTTACCTACCTCGGAAGGATGGGAGGCTGAGTCAACCTTGAGCCTGGTGAGAATTGAACTTGCAGTAATTGCAGGCAGCTGGCAGCTAAGTGCTACTTAACAGCATTTTAGTCCGCTGCACCACCAAGGCTCTTCTATTATACTTCTATTATTCTTCTATTATACTTCCTTTTAATTGTACTTCCTTTTTAAAATAAAAAACATGGCCATAATTTTAATTAATTATTTTAATAACTAGAGCATGGTCTTAATTTTTTAAAATTGTATTTGAGGAATTTAATAGACAGACGTGAGTTGACAGGTGCCAGTTGACTAGTACAACAAAAAGTTTTAACAGATGATTTGAGATTAAGGATTCTCTATTAAAGCTGAGTATCCATTATGTGAAAATTGGGTGGGTGGGGGAGCTATGGAACAATAGGATTGGAAGGGACCTTGGAGGTCGTCTAGTCCAACCCCCTGACCAAGCAGAACACCCTACAACCTACACCATTCCAGACAACTTGGCTGTCCAGTCTCTTCTTGAAAATAATAGAATGGACCAGGGTAGCAGCAGGGATCCAAAACGACAATCAAAACCTTGCCTTTTTTAGACGCATGTTTTGAGTACCATATGTTTTGACTTTTTTGTCACCTTTGAGGCAGGGACAGGCCAGTGGAGATGGAAGTTTCTGTTTGGGACAGTGAAACCATCCAGGAAGGTCTGGGTCAGGGGTCAGCAACCCACGGCTCTGGAGCCGCATGTGGCTCTTTCATCCCTCTGCTGCGGCTCCCTTTCGCTCAAAATATGCGTCACAGCTGCCAATGTGCGACATCCACCGACGTGCAATTTATTAAGCTTTTTGATCCCCAGTTGACCAATCATGGATAAATCCAAGAAAAGAAAAGTTTCAGAAGAAAACAGAATCTTTAATTCTCCTATATATGCTAGTTTTGTGGCCACTGAAGAAATAGTCAGGCACAGGAAGGGTTTTGTGGCTCCCGGTGTTTTCTTTTCTGTGGGAAACGGGTCCAAATGGCTCTCTGAGTGTTTAAGGTTGCAGATCCCTCGTCTGGCTTTTAATTATTGTAGGGATTCTACAGCCACCTCTTCCCAACCCTCAAGCCTCTTAGACAAATTTGGACATCATTGGGAAAGAGATTAACATTTCATTCTTAGTCCCATGAGGGATGGACTATAATCCTTATTAGGTAGACAGTAACTTTTTTTTTATGTTTGGGCTGTAAGGGGGATTTTTATCCTAGATCAGGTCATTGTTAACAGCATTTTCGATTCTTCTGGGAGGTTACAAAAAGAATACAGTCTGTTTCAAACTGTTGAATAGCAATATATTTACACAAAGCATGTGGCCTTGGAACCGCCTGTAATCTTGAATGGGTTGATAAAGGCTATGCCCGCCCTTATCTGATCATCCACTACGCGGGATCTCTCTCGCCCCCCCCCCTTCCCCAGGTGAACCTCACATATTGAGAGGATTGAGAATCAATGACTAAACATTAGGACTTTTTAATGGAAGGTAAGTGAGCCCGTTTTCCCTGCGGTGTGGTGGCCTCTCCCTGTCTTGGTGCAGCCCTGCTGTTCACCTGTCTCCATCACCCTGTCCCCCAGCCCTCAGGAAGTGTGGTCCATTCCACAAGTCACCCATTGAAGGTCTTGCAATATTAAAAATGGAAGCTTTCCTCCCTCCTGATGGGCTTTGTTTTTAATCCAGGCACTTTGGAATGCAGCTGCGCAGTTCGGGGCAGAAGATTAAATTAATTTGTAACCCTTTCCCCCCATTTGGAGGGGGTTTAGTAAATCCTTCCCCTTTAATTGAAACCCTATTTCAAGGTGGCTTCTGCTGCTGCTGCTCTCTTCCCAATTGAACCTCCAGAGCGCTTAAACGTGAGTAGATTGCAGTTATATCCTCACGGATTCTTTTTAAAATTGTGCCATAAGGGGATGGCGGAATTGGTAGAGATAAAAAGGGGAAATGACATGGCTTCCCTTTGCAGTATTTAATATTTATCAGGGCTTTTGTCGGGGGACTGTTAAGGTGATTTTAAATCTTGTATCTGGAAATCTACAAATTGATCTTGGGAATGAAATCTCTACGCCGTGGTTTCAGGTAATCCAGTTGTTATGTTTGGGTTTTAAAGAGCGACAGGGAAAAAAAAAACCACTTTCCAGCGTCTGGATGCTCCAAACATGCCGCTTTTTTCCTCTAAATTGAGAGTTTAACGGCAGTGCACAATCTAAATGCAAAATCTTGAGATGGAAATTTAATTGTGTAAAATGTGCACAAAGTAATTAAGAACAAATTTTAGAACATTTCAGACTATAAAGTACTTCTTTAGCTCGATCACAAGCAGTATTGTAAGTGCTTATTTTCAATTTGCAGTTATGCTGAGAAACATGGAATGTGACTAAATAAAGCCATCCTCTGCTTTTCAGAATAACTGTAAATTAAAAAAAACAAACTTGCAACTCGCGCAGAGTAATCTGGGGGTGTAGAGGGTGGGGGAGGCTTGATGGCACCATTGTCCTTAAAAACAGCATTGCAAAGTGCATCAGGCTCAAACCCTAATAATTATTAATTTTGTGAATAAATGCATTTGGTCTCAGACGGACAACTTTAGGGAAATAAAAACGGGGATTCTACCTGTTGGCCCATTTAGTCCAGCCCAGATAGTGAACTAAAGAGACCTGCCTGAGAGACCAGAAATGGACAAGCAACACTCCCTATGAAACTCCAGATCAAGTTTCCTTAAAAGTTCTAGCAACTTTGCTTTGGATCACCTTTGTCTAACGTGTTCCAGCTAAAGTCCCTTCAGATGGCTTTCAGTTATGCAACCAATGCACCTGGAAGACACCAGGCAGGGAAGCCTGCATTAGACAATTGTTCCTCCTAGACCAGTTTTTTTTCTCACGCTGCTGCTGGCTTCAAACACACACGCTCCCTTGTCTAACTACATGCAACGTTTACATTAAGGTGACAGGCTAAAAACCAGGACACCAGGAGTTCTAGTTCTGTTTCAGGCACAAAGGCAGCTTGGTGACCTCACTTTCAGCCCTAGGAAGGAGGCTATTTCTGAAATCTTGCCCCCAAAACAGAGGAATTAGTCCATGCAGTCACCAGTCAACACAGAGTTGAAGGAACCAAAAAAAGCGCAGAGGCTGGCAGCTAAATTCCCTTCCTTTGCCTAAGCCAGCCAGATATACTTCAGCTAGCCAGTGGCCAGTGACTGCCTTCTCCTTCGCTCCTTTCTTCCTGCATGAGTCATTGGTGGCGAGAGCAGCAAAGTTGCTCCTGAATATAGTGGTGGAAAATAGGGTTAGGGCACGAAAGAGCCTCACCACCAGATGGGAAACAAAAAGTTCCAAGCTGTAGGTTGCTGTATGAGGCAGTTGCTAAGCGAGGACAACTTGTAGAGCCCTTGAAATGGATTCTGTGTGGAGTTTGGTTTAAATGAAGCATCGAAATACACATAAGATTGGCCAGTGTTGGAGGGCTTACATTTACAGCTTGAGCTTTGAAGTCAAGTCTTTTCCAAGGATTGTTTTAATGGTTCCACATAGAGAATTAAGATGTATGCACCAGCTCAATATTTAGTGTAAGACGTATTCCTTATTTCTATTAAATTCTGCAGAAAGGTGGTTGGCTCAAATTCCTGGGTATCCTGCTTTGTGTTCATACTTAGTTTATCACCTGCAGGATGTGAATAATAATGTCCTGCCTTGTACGGATCTTGGGGGGCTTCCAAAAAGTAATACAGCATTGCTAAATTTAATATCCATATTGTTTGCAGAGTATTGTTTGCCATAGATGGGTATGGAACAGCAGACCCAACCTTTCTGGCTCTGCAGATTGGCGGTGGCAACGGTGTGTGTGTGTGTGTGTGTGTGTGTGTGTGTGTGTGTGTGTGTATTTCACACACCCAACCTAATCCTGTGCATGTGCAAATGGAGCTTTGCACACTCCCCTGCCAGTTATGCGGCCCAGTTCCCAACAGGCCGCAGTCCAATAGCCGGCCGCAGATTGGGGGTTGGAGGCCCCTGGGATAGAACATAAAATAATAATTATTAGGAAGAGAATTGCCATCTTGGACAATCATTCATTGCTGAAGAAATATTGAACAACAGAGTGGAGTAACTAATGTTTAAAAATATATCTTGAGTTTGGCAGTATTATAGAAATATACGAGCTGTGGTGGTGGAGTGGTTAGAATGCAGTACTGCAGGCTACTTCTGCTGGCTGCTGGCTGCCTGCAATTTGACAGTTCGAATCTCACCAGGTTGAAGGTTGACTCAGCCTTCTATCCTTCCGAGGTGGGTAAAATGAGGACCCAGATTGTTGGGGGCAATTATGCTGACTCTGTAAACCGCTTAGAAAGGGCTGTAAAAGCACTGTAAAGCGGTATATAAATCTTAAGTGTTATTGCTAGTGCTATTTTGAGCTGTTACCTGAATGTGAGTCCTTAAACTGAGGTGCTCTTATTACGGGTAGTCCCTGCTTAACATCTATTCATTCAGCGACTATTCAAAGTTAGGATGGTGTTGAAAAAATGGACTTGCAACTAGTTTTTGAATTTACAACACTCACCCCACAGTCAAATAAAAATTCAAGCCAGCCCACCTTTCCAACTGCCCCCCAGTCACCCCCAGTCACCAGACTTTACTTGTCTTCATCTGCCTCCCCTCCACTGAGCTCACCATCCCGGCCATGTGAGGCGAGGCCCCTTGACTAGGGCTGATTACATCCTTGTGCACTCTCCCATATTTAGTGGTAGTCCATCCCAATGCACTTTTCCAGCCACTTGCACACTTCCCCGAGCCCCACCGCACTCACACTCTGTCATCAGGTTGGCATCAATTCTTAGCTACTACATAGAAGTTCCTAAATAGATGTGTCCCCAGCACTGTCTTTTGGGTCTTCCAAGGATGCATTCATCACCATTGGGACCGAGTCCCTTCACCTTGCTGCTGGTTGTCCTCTTTCCTTCCATCTTTTCTAGCATTAGAACCATCTCTAGGCAACTAGATCCTTTGCATAAGGTTTCTGATGTAGGATCATTTGAGCCTGGTCGTTTAGTCTTGGCTGAGATCATAAAATAATAGGGTTGGAAGGAACCTTGGAGTACTCTTGTCCAACCCCTTGCTTAAGTAGGAGATCCTGTGTCATTGAGGACAAAGGGCTGTCCAGTCGCTTCTTGAGACGTTAAGACCCTAGAAAGAGTATAGAGAAGAGCAATGAAGATGATGAGAAGTCTGGAGGTTAAACCATACGATGAACAATTAAGGAAACTAAGATATGTCTCGTCTAATGAAGAGAAGGACCAGGGGTGACATGATAGCAGTTATCCAGTACTTGAGGGGTTACAATAAGAGAAGGGGTTGATTTATTCTCCACAGCAGCTGAGGGCAGGACAAGAAGTAACGGATGGAAGATTAAAGAGAAATCCAACCTAGAACTGAGGACTCTGGGTTGATTTGTTCGATGATACATTGGTTTGTTTTCTTGGCTATCCACAGTATTCTCAGGACCAGGTTCTTCTTCAACACCAAAGTTCCAGCAGTACAGTACTTTTCCTATCTTACTTCTATAAATTTCAACTTTCGCTTCTGTGGAGTGACACAGGGAATACCAGTGCCTGCACAATTTTGGTCTTTGCAGTTACATCATGGCATTTGAATATCTTTCCCAAGGACTCAGTAGCAGTGCTAATCTGTGGCACATTTCTTGACTGCTGCTTCCTTTACTCTGTTAGTTGGTCCTAGGTTATAAGTTTCTAAAATATCAATTAATTATCAATAATTATATACATAGAGCATGTTCTGGACTAAGAATCACTATTGAAGAAGCTAAAATAAGTACAAAGACCAAAGTCAACACAATTATATGGAAATTATAAATGGTAGTATGTTCATGCTATTAAAATTTGTTATATTTGTGTAAATAAAATAACAGATTCTATGCATGAATAAACCCATATTTTGGATGAAGTATCCATACTTAGATTTATTTATTTTATTTATTTATTACATGTATTTATATGCCGTCATTCTCCCGATTGTGATGTAAGAATAGTTTCCAATTTAACCTGAAACCTATGTGCATCTTTTAATGTAGAAGAATCAGAGATGGTTATCAAGAAACAGGTCTCGGGCACAGTGATGCCCGTGGAGGTCATGTTGAGAACTTGGGACTTAAGAGTTACATACCTTGATACCTCACAGAGATACAGAAATGTCTTCAATGGCTCCTTTGTCTCAGATCTTACCTTGTTTTGGCTTGGAGCTATAATTATCAGTTTCTTTATATCGCCTGTGGTTTGGTCTGGAGTCCTTGGTCATGTCTTGCTGGCAGAGGTCGCATTTTCTAGAATTTACCAACATCCTCTACTTGGGTTTTTCCCTAAGGACTTTCAGAGGTGAGGCTGAGGAGATGCTTGTCATTCGGTCAAATGAGGTTATTGTCCAGCCACTGTCTGTTTTCTGCATTGTCTTGCAAATTGTCAAAAGAGCAGTCTCTTCCTACAACCTCAGCCTGTGGCAGGCAGCTCTGCTTTCTAAAAAATGTTCTGGAGCAAAGAGAGACAAATTAAAATGGTTGGGGAACAGATATGCTAAGTGGCTGATTCCAGAGGTAAGGCGGGAAACAAGACTCTCTTCTCAAACTTATGAAGTGCTATCAAGACTTTTCTGATTGCCTTCTCTTCTGTCCTTTTCTGTTTTCAATTTCCTTTTGAGGATTATAAATCAGTGGAAGTCCACACTGCTCGTGTTATGCAGGAACAATGCAAAGCCCTAATTTGTTTTATGTAAGAGCTCCCCCCCACCCCATCTTTTGGCTTCCATGCTTTAGCTGTTAGCCTATTTATAAATCTAAATCTACATACAGAGGTCATTGGTTGGCTGAACTTAAAACCATTTTACTCAGTAAATTTAATTAAGAAAATACAGTGCAACTCATAAGCAAATGAGTTTTTCCTAGTTTTAAACCAAACCATCCTCTTGAGTGTTGATTGCCTTGCTCGACCCCTGGTGATACAGAAACAGGCAAAATTAAAAAGGACATTAAAGCTTCATTAAATCTGAAACACATTTAGTACAGTGACATATCTGCGGGCTATTTCGGGGAGATTACAGATTACCTTGACAATCTTGGACTGGGGCGGTGGGGGGAGAGCCCTTGGCACAGCCCAGTCAGACAAAGGTTCTCGCCATGGCTGGCATCTTTAGGGTTGCCTTGTCCAAGCCCTGCTCTTTGAAAATACATTGCCACCAGAAGGTGCGTACTGTCCACGGCAATAATTTCTATGCCGAGAAAACTAATTCTGCACTCAGAATATATTTGCATAAAATGGTGTGATTTGCGTAAATTTTCATCTGCACTCATTTGAGTATTATTTCAAAAGGCCATTTTCATCCTAAATGTTGATCTGAAATGTTGCGGCTTCTGTGCAGAAGAGCAAGCAGTCCAGGACTCTGCCGTGTCCATAACATCCTTTGTACCCGAGACTCCTCAACTTTCAACCACAACTGAGCCCAAATTTTATGTTGCTAGGCGAAACATTTGTTAAGTGAGTTTTGCCTCATTTTAGAATCTTTCTTGCCACCGTTGTTAACATTGTAATTGTTAAGTTAGTAACATAAGTGAACCTGGCTTCCTCATTGATTTTGCTTGTCAGAAGGTCGCAAAATGGGATCCCATGACCCTGGGACGCTGCAACCGTCATAAATATGAACCAGTTGCCAAGGATTTTGACCATATGACCATGGGGAGGCTGAAAGGGTCGTGTGAAAAACGATCGTGTGTCCCTTTTTTCAGTGCCGTTGTAACTTCGAACGGTCACTAAACGGACTGTTGTAAGCCGAGGAATGAATACAAGTAGCCCTCGGTTTACAGCCATTTCTTTAGCGATCGATGTCTCAATATCACTGAAGAAAGTGACTTACGCCATGGCAGCCCCAGGGTCACGTGATGCTTGTCAATCAGGTTGCAGCCTCCCGGGGTCATGTGATTGTCAGCCTTTCAGTTGGCTTCTGATCAGCAAGGTTAATGGGGGAAGCCAGATTTGCTTAATGGCCGCATAATTCACTATACAAATGCACAGACTCACTTAATGACAAGAGCAAAAAACTAAGCACTTTGCTTAGTCATGGAAATTCTGCACCCATGTGCCATTTTCCTGGGTCCATGGGACGCAAGGCAAGGAGGAGGAAAGTGCCCTTTTTGGTGCCGGTTACCTTTGAGTCCCTCTGTCTCAAAATCAACGTAGTAACGAAAAGCAGGACCAGCAAGCGCCTGAGCTCAAAGTGAGGATTTGAATCCATCACCGTGGGGCTGAATGGAGAGCCAGCGGAGATTGGAGGGAGCACAACGCCATGGTCGTTGGGATGCTGACTTTCAAGAGCAAAAGGCAGGACTCGGCTTCCACGGTGGATGGACTCTGTCCAAAAGCCTTGGCACTTCCTCCGTGCTCATTGCAACTGTCAGCTCTTGTCCAAATGGCTCAAATCTCTTAGCAACTGAAATGCAAAGAGAGGCCACAGAATTGAAAAAGGCCCATATTTTGTTTACGAGCAGAGAATTTGGCCAGGCAGGCAGGCAGACAAATAGATGTGTTAACAGATCTGCTGCTCATTTATGGATAGCCTTTCAAAATATTGCCATTTTGCTTATCTGTTAAGGGTATTTTTTTATTCTGTCTCTCTCTCTCTCTTTTTGCCCTTAAAACAATTCTGAATCATAATCCCCTCTCAACCCCCTTCCTTGTGCTCATCCCCTAATGCAAATCTCTCTAACTAGACCATTTTTTGTCTTCCAGCTTGCTCTCGGGAGGTTCCCCTATCCTCAGGTAAGACGTTCGTTGCTGCCTCATTGATTCCTGTGGATGAAGTTGCAACAAGCAATTGTGTCAGTCTTTCCACCTGCTTCATATAAATCTGCCCCATTAAATCAAAAAGCAATCACTTCAGGGTTGTCCAAAACCGCCATGGATTTTGTTCTCCTTTTAAGGTCCAAGATTTATTTTTTATCCCTTAGACTGTTTCCCGGAGCGGAGCTTATAGTGAGTTTGAAGCCGAGCAAATTTGCTTTTCTGCCTTCCCATCAACACGCTGGCTGAAAGTGATGTGTGTGTCAAAATCCGGTGTGTTTAGAACAGCATTTCTCGGCCTCGGGAACTTTTAAGATACGTGGACTTCAACTCCCAGAATTCCCCAGCCATCATGCTGGGAGTTCAAGTCCACATATCTTAAAGCTCCTGAAGTTGAGAAACGCTGCTCTAAAGAACTAGGAAGATTCTGGAACTTGAAATCCACAGATATTAAAGTAGAATTTCGTTTTTTTAGAAAAAGGAGAAAGTAATTGTGATCACATACTTCTTTATATAAACTCTTTACATGAGTTTGTTTTGGTTGGAAGAGTTGGTTGGTTGGAAGAGGACGGAGGCCACTAATCCCAGTCACGGTCACCGGTGACCGTGCCTTACACCCAGAGCCTCCACAGCTTCCCTGTCGTTCTTTTCCACGTCTCTGTTGGTTTTCAGAAAGAAGAACTTATTGTGCATATTTCCTTTCGTTGAGCTGGCCTTGAAAATTACTTGAAAAAAGAAGTTTGTCTCTGCTTATAGGCACCCCTCCATCAAACCAGCACCAGGATTGACAGGTAGCAGTGGTTGGATGTTGCAAAAAGGCTGTTTTGCACAAAGGTCTCCTTGAGATTAGGGCCTTCAGCCACCATTGATTATGCAGGAATGTTATGTTTCATAAAAGGATTGATGTGATGGTGGTAGATCGGTAGGCCTTTAGCAACAGGCTGATTTGACCTTTCAAAATATACAGGTAGTCCTCGACCTAGGACCACAATTGAGCCCAGAATTTCTGTTGCTTAAGTGAGAAATTTGTTAAATGAGTTTTGCCCCATTTTACAACTTGTCTTGCCACAGTTGTTAAGTGGATCACTGCAGTTGTTAAGTTAGTCGCCTGGTCATTAAGTGAATTTGGATTCCCCATTGCCTTTGCTTGTCAGAATGTCGCAAAAGGGGATCACGTGATCCCAGGACACTCCACCCGTCATAAATATGAATCAGTTATTGAGCGTCCAAATATAACTCACATGATCAGTGCCTTTGTAACTTCAAACAGTCACTAAATGAACTGTTGTAAGTCAAGAACTACCTGTACTACCGTGTTTCCCCGAAAATAAGACCCTGTCTTATATTTTTTTGAACCCTGAAATAAGAGCTTGGCCTTATTGCCATGCACTCAAAAGCCAAATTGGGCTTATTATCAGGGGATGTCTTATTTTGGGGGAAACAGGGTACTACAGTAGTACCTTGGTACTCATTGTTACATTGATTCCGGGAGGCGTAATGAGTACCGAAAATGATGAGTACCAAGCAAACTTTTCCCATAAGGAATAATATAATGAGTTACAAGACAACTGACAACAACTAGCATTTTAACTGAACGCTGGCATTTACTTCTGGCTTTTGGCAAAAGTACCCAACAGCGAGCTATGGGTTCACTTAACATCCACAGCCATTTGCTTAATGGCTGCCACAAAAAGATGGTGGAAACTCAGGTAGGTCAGGTGGATTGCCCGCTTTACAATAGTCACGATTTATGACTGTAATGAGCAGGCTCCATTATGGTCATAAGACGAGGACTACCTGTAGAGAGAGAGATGGGAGCTGCCATCTATGACCATTAATGGTATAGGCCAGTGTTTTTCAAGCTTAGCAACTTTACAAGGTGCGGACTTCAATTCCCAGAATTCCCCAGCCAATGTTGCTGGCTGGGGAATTCTGGGAGTTGAAGTCCGCACCTCATAAAGTTCCCAAGCTTGAAAAACTCGAGATAGGCCAAGCTCATTTTTTTGCAGCTCCATTAACCCTAAATGATAGTTACCACTCCATATTGGGCAGTTTCCTTATTCTTCCAAACCACTTTTTCCTTGACCACCCTCTCTTTTAAATGAAAAAACCAATTCACGTGAACTCCGTATGAAAAGATACCACATATTTCTTCGAATATTCAGAATATTTGAATATTCCTCACAGAGGGGAGAGGGGAGCCAAAGAGAGCCCCAGGCAGGATTTTATTATTTAGCTAAATCTTTATGGATTTTATTCTCTACAATAATATCCATCACAACTAAAACGGGTTGTGCAACCTTCTCACAAGCAAAAAAGAATAGAATAGAATTAGAATTAGAAATTAGAAATTAGAAATCAGAAATTAGAAAAAGAATACAGAACAGGTGAATAGAGTAGAGTAGAATAGAATAGAGTAGAATAGAATAGAATAGAATAGAATAGAATAGAATAGAATAGAATAGAATAGAATAGAATAGAATTCTTTATTGGCCAAGTGGACACACAAGGAATTTGTCTTTAGTGCATATGCTCTCAGTGTACATAAAAGAAAAGATACATTAGTCAAGAATCGTAAGGTACAACACTTAATGATAGTCATAGGATACAAATAAGCAATCAGGAAACAATATCAATATAAATTGTAAGGATACAAGCAACAAGGTTACAGTCATATAGTCATAGGCGAGAGGAGATGGGTGATGGGAACGATGAGAAGATTAATAGTAATGCAGACTTAGTAAATAGTTGGACAGTGTTGAGGGAATTATTTGTTTAGCAGAGTGATGGTGTTGGGGAAAAAACTGTCCTTGTGTCTAGTTGTTCTGGTGTGCAGTGCTCTATAGCGTCGTTTTGAGGGTAGGAGTTGAAACAGTTTGTGTCCAGGATGTGAGGGGTCTGTAGATATTTTCACAGCCCTCTTTTTGACTTGTGCAGTATACAGATCCTCCATGGAAGGCAGGTTGGTAGCCATTGTTTTTTCTGCAGTCCATGGGGAAGCCAGATTCACATAACAACCGGGTTACTAACTCGCCAACTGCAGCGATTCACTTAACAACCATGGCAAGAAAGGTCGTAAAATGGGGCAAAACTCACTTAACAAACATTTCACTTAACAGCAAAGATGTTGGGCTCAGTTGTGGCTGTAAGTCGAGGACTACCCGTATTGTAATTTTTGTCATTCAACATATCATTCCCCCCCCCTTCCTTTTTCATCCTTTCTTTAAGATTCTATTCCATCGTTTCTTTGATATTAGTGCAACTCTTCTCCCTTGGCCAGTTGCCCCGCGGCAAGTTGCCCGTGTCGAGTTGGCCTAGACCCCTCCCTAGAGGTGGGCTGCCCATTTTTGCTCCTGGCTTTGAATGCACAAACCGTCCGTGGATAATTGTGGTTCTTAAGAGTATGAGAAATCCTGTGATATACAGATTAAAATTTAATTACTGGAAGTGGTTATGTTTATTCCTTGCCCGTCCCTAACCCTAATGAAAACATTCGTTGTATTCATTGGGGGCATAAATGCATCTATCATTTCAGGCGGTTGCAATACTGCAAAGTTGCAATTCTCCTGCCCCAGCAGAGGAAGAGGAAGCAGACTATTCCCGGGGTGAATGGCAGTCACTTTCCCTAACCTCCCCGTTGATACAGGCCAAAGGGCCGGGAGGCATCTCTGATTTAAAACCGGTGTTGGTCTGTGCTCTTTAAGCATCTATTAACTTGTTATTATTATGCAAATGAACCATACTAATTTATGCAGGGTTAGATTATGCAGATGCCTCACCACTGTGGTTATTGAATAATAGGAAGCAATTTGATCTCTTCCTTGTGTTTAGAAATACTTTTTTCTTTTTAAATGGAACAAATTCATTGATACTTCTCTGGACTTGAAGATTTAATAGATCAATCCATGCTTAGTCTCAATTTGCTGCTGTTGGGTGGTTCTGTTTAAACTGGCAGCTGTCTGGTGTGTAGCTCTCATTCACAAATGCTACACACTGGATCCAAAAGTGCCTGGTGACAGAGGAAGGATACTTATTATAGTGACCAGCAAAGTTGGAAAAGGCTCAGGAACAAATGGGGTCTTTCAAAGGACGCTGAATAGTAGCCAGGTGCCTGTTCAACAGGTGAACGATTGCTTTCAACATAGCAAAATTAAAAATGTGCAAAAGAAAATGGGGGGCTCTCCCTGTTGTTCTGGATAGCCCTGGAGAAGGACTTTTTGATACTTCTTATAACTATGGGAATTAGCTAACCTCAGCAAGAGAAGCATCAGGGGCCCTCAGCCTGTCTCTGGTTGAACAGTCATAAATCATGTTGGCCGTTAAGCAAGTCATCACGTGATAGCACCCAATTTTACAATCCTTTTTGCCATGGTCGTTAAGTGGACATGGCAATTGCAAAGTGAACACCGTGGTCAGTTAGCAAACCCCTTGTCTGCAATGGGCATTTTTTGCCCAGAAACCGGACTAGAAAAGTAAACCACAGTCATGTGATCACAGGACTCTGTAAATGGCCGTAAATACAAGCGGTTATCAAGCGCCCCAAATTCAGTCACGTGACCACAGGGAGGGGGCGGACTTCAGAGTTCCAAATCCAGGCCATAAGTACCTTTTTCAGAATTTGTTATAATTTCAAAGAGTCGCTGAGTGGCCAGTTATAAGTCAAGGACTACCTGTACAACAGTCTTCTCTGTTTGGGAGCGAAAGCTACAGTTGAGCTCAGCAACATTTCAGGATTGCACTGCAACAACCTCAGGTTTCTCAGCAAGCTGGACTGCAACATAGGGGTAGGTACACCCCCCCCCAAAAAAAAATCCCAAGAAGCTCTTGGAAAGAATGTTGAGTGACAGCTCTGTGAAGTGCGTCTTCTCTTCGAACCAGTTGAGATTCCTCCACCGCTTTCTCTTGCCTGCTTTGTGTTAAGAGGCTAGAAGTGAATCTCTTTGGGGCAGGAAGCCCCGTTTCCATCTGTTCTTTGTTTTGGTAACAGACAGATCAGCTACCAGGCTGTTTGCTTTTCACCGTGTGAGGACTCGATCAGAGAGAGGGAAAAAGAGCCTCCGGTGTCTGGAGAAGGCCCAGGGCAGAAAAGCCTCCCTTAAAAATTCTGTGTATACTTTATGTACGATGCGCTCCTTGTTCCTAGGCACGAAAACAAGATGTCAAAACATTTATATTAGGATGCTGTTTCTGATGTAGGGTGAATTTTATTGTCTTTTTTTCCGTTTGCAGTTTATTTGCAATTGTCAGTTTGCATAGAAAACATTTAAATATTGTGATAATTAGACGAAACACTGCTATCGCCAGGTGTTTTTTACAAGCAAACGCCACAGTTTGCTAAATCCAGCAAATTGCGGAGATGTTTGATGCTTATCTATAATGGTGATCCTTGTCAAACATTTGTTGGCAAGGATAAACAAATGTTCTGAAAGAATGGCAGTTTTAACCACTCTAAATTCCGGAGTCGAAGTGTTTTGTTCCCCCAAAAAGAGATTTAGAAGAACCCTTCTATCCTGACAGAGATATAATCATGTTCCACATGTTAAGTGAATCATCTAAGCAACCAAACCACAGAATCATCCTTTTAAAATTAGTTTCACTTTTCTACGTTGCCCCCCCAAAATCTCTAGTTGTGCACTTCTGGTATCAGGATGGTTTTGACATATAGAAATTTTCCTGGTCCACGGAGCTACATGGAGTTGTGCAGGATTCTTGCAAGGATCAGGTCTTGGAGAAACCTGCAGGAAATTAAGGTTGCCTCTTTTCTTTAAGAGATACCAGCTGTCTCGATTAGATAAAAAGGTGGCACAGGGCAGTGCCACGTCTTATCGTCAGGAAATTTTGAGAAATGGTTAAAAATTGTCCCTGCTGGTGCTTAAACTGCTCTCGGTTAGAGGCCGGGCGAATCCCTCGGCCGCCTTGAGAGGAGATGCCGCTTTTTGGCTGCCAGAGATTGTGAGGAATATGTTCAAGTGATTTCTTCTGAATCTGGCTAAAGACCCTTCCCCCTGTTTTCGGATACACTTGCAGATCTTTGTTAATAAATTACATCAAACGATTTGAAGTTTGGAAGGAAGGATGCTTGGCCCCCTCCTTCTTTTAAAAAAAAAATCTGAGTAAATAGTGCCCCTGGTATTGTAAAGCTTTGAATGTTTTCACACCCCATTAATTTATTACTTCTCCTTCATCTTTAAATTTCATTTTTTTTCCATAAAAAAAATTCCAGCTCCCTGCTGCTTGTGAGATTTCCATCTTGTTGTTAATTTTCTCTGCTCCATATGGAGCACCAGACATTTCACCTGGAGGCTGTACTAGATTTTCCTGTAGTGATCGCACTTCCGGAGGGCAGAGCTGTCATTTTGGGTTCCTTGTGCATCTGTCTGTGCCAGGCTTTCTTCCACTGGCACAAGAGAGTGTGAATAACAAATCGTCTGCACCTGAGATTTGGGTGAGGGTGTGGGTAGCTGGTGCATCTCTGCAAGCGGATTTTGTCCAAGTTTGAGACAATCGCACCTGCCATGTAGCTTCACTTTGTGGAGTCCAACCTGAATACAGGAAGCATGGAGAAGAGGGGAGAGAGAGAGAGGGAGAGAGAGAGAGAGAGAGAAGTAAATATTTCATCCTGCCTTGTCATTGATTAGAATAGAGCCTTTAATTTCATCTCACCCCATGTTGCGATTAATTTGCATTCTTTGTCAGAAGTTAATGGAGTTTTTTATGGTTCAGTTTGAAATCCTTGAAGACATCAGTGAGTTGATCTGATGTTTATACAACCGCCAGCGGAAATTTTTTTGCTTTTGATTGATGGGAAGCTTGGTGTTTATTCCAAACGGCTTTTAAAGCTGTTTTTAAGAATTATTTGAATAAAATGCAAGCGAGATATTGTTATAATGAGCAAGATTATCTGTTAAAAATCTGTTTCAAATAAAGAGCATGATAAGTAGAAGACGGGAGGGAGAAAAGAAGCTCTCCCCCTCCACGCCCTCCTCCCCAAAAAGGAAGAAGTGGCAAATGCAGAGCCAGCCTTTTCATGCAATCATCAAGCCGGCCTTGAAATGCCTGATTGCAAATCTGCCAAGGTGAGAGACCAGCGCAAGGAGCCTTGTCTGCACTTTGCCTTCCAAAGGGCAACTTTTGTTCTCCTTTTTAATCACGGCCAATTGCAAGCCAGGGTTTGCAAACGGGAGGCCATTTCCCATCTCTCCTGCCAGCCTTTTCCTGCCTGGCTGTGGCCAAACGGGTTGATGGAGTGTTGCTGTCTTGCGCCTAACTCAAAGGGACAAGACTGTGAGGCCGGTTAGCTCAGCAAAATGATGACATATTGCTTTGCTGCGGACAGAGGCAGCAGCGTCCAGTGCCACGGAAACAAAAGTGTGAGTAATCGAGAGGGTTTGAGGACACAAGGCAGCCTGTGCCTTGTTTAGGTTGAGTTTGTAAAGGGAGGTCGCCATCCAAAGTGCAGCTAATTGAGAGGAGCTGTGGGTGGAAAGGCTGAGCCTCCGATCCAGAGCCCACCACGGAGGTGAACGACGTGATGTTCCAAGGTGGAAGAATCTTTTGCACAAATACAGCCTTAAGCAGGCAGCTCTTGCTGGGGAGAGAAACCGTTGTCCAGATTGTACCTTCACAAAGATGGATAATCACAAGGGTGGGAAGAGCTCTCTCCCTCTCTTCGTCTTCTGGCCTCCAAATGAGGACATTACTCAGCTGTTCTTCCTACATTAGAATTTCTCCATTTTAGTAATATTAACAGTTTATAAATCCACAATCCAAAGTGCAAGACATGATTGCAAAACTCTTTATTTCATCCTGGAAATTCATCTTTGAAAAATTTGCAATGAAACTTTTTCCTGTTCCAAGGAGCTTCTTTCTCATTCTGGTCTATGTGATTTCAATTGAGTCTCCAGGACTTTCTCTTCAGTTGAAAAGACTATAAATGGACTTTCTACACAATGACCCCAGCAGACTCTTAATCACAGAGAGAGATTAAATGTGCATATTTTGTGAAGGTTTGCATATTCTGAACGTCTGCAATAATGAAATTATTATCTGTCCCATAATATTTGTATTCATTCATTGAGGTAGACCACTTTATCTCAAACGATCACTAAGAATAAAAGCTATATACACTACGACTACCTTGCAAAACCAACCACAGAAACTTTGCGACTATGTAGAATGAAGAGTGAGATACAGAAAACTGGATGGGCATCAGGAAGGTGATGACCCCCCAAATATATGTATATTGTGAAGGTTAAAAATAACCAGCATTTAAAGGATAGTTAAATGTTAAGTTGTTTAAAGATTATTTTAAAATGTCTGTGTAACTCAAAAGATTTTAACCTGATACCGAGAAGCCCAACCCATCCAGAGTCAGCATTCCACATTGGAGGCATCTCATCTCCTCCCTTGAAGTCCCTCTCTTGGCTCCTGAATAAAGCATCTTCTTCCATGGGAGGAATGGATCTGCTGTCCGATCTTCTCGAAGGAAAGACGTCCACTTGAACAGGCCTTTAAAGATTACCCTCTGTCCTCAGTACCAATATTAGTCAGAAGACAGCCGATGTAAGACCTCCAAAATGTAAACAACGTGAAATGGCTTTCTTAAGACCAACCAATTAGATGTTTCATCACTGCTTCCTGCATGAATCAGAGATACCAATCTGTCTCCAAGGTCAGGCCCACGTTTTCCCTTAATTCTGTCTGGAGGGGCTGGATCCAAAGTATCCCAGGAGGGGTGCTGCTGACAAAACTGACCAGAAGCTTTTTGGCACCTGAAAAGACAAGCTGTCTCTTCGGGGGGGGGGGATATGAAACCCCAGATTCCCATTGAAATGGTTCCAGGGAGTTGGGATGTGGCGTCTCCAATATGATTCCTGATGAGAATGGAAGGAAAGGACTGTGTTGTCCTTTCCGCAGTTCCAAGAAGGTTCCACACCCATTTGCACTATCCAGGTGACCCTTAAGGCACAGATAAACCTCCAAGTGGCCTCAACGATTCTCAGAAAGAGCGCTAATGACCAGATGACTGCAAGGAATATAGATTCTTCCATTCTCCACCATTCAGTCAGAACTGAAGAAGCTTTTTGGGTGAGAAACGAAATGTCTTCAAGCAAAAACAAAGGAAGTCCAGTTGTCTCTTGAAAAAGCACCTTTGGGACAACCAAGACCTGGATGATTGAGAATCTCCATAGACCTTCTTCCTTTTGCAATACCAAACATTTTGCAAAAAGCTCTTGATTCAAAAGCCATTTTTTTTCCCTTTTGGGGGTGGGGAGAAAAGAAATATTTTGTTTCAGCAATTCCTCCCTCATTATGATTCCTGTTAATGCAATTGAATGGTGGGTCAAAGAACCCTTCATCCAAGGACTTCCATTTAAAAGCAATTCATTTATTTGCAGCATCTTAAAGGGGTGAGTAATTGGCTGGTTTTAATTGAAGCTGTTGCTCCGGCTCCTTCATACTAGCAAGCTCCAAGGTTCTTTTTCTTGTGTGTAATCCATAATATTGACCATGTTTGGCCTGTTTTCATTTTGATGTAAGAGCTCCTTGTCAAAGGAAGAGAGAAAAGACATATAATTTTGTTTAACTAGAAAAGCTGCTTCGCTGATATTTTCCTTTTTCAATTGATTGAAGTATCATTTAAACATTTATTTTGTGGAATAATTGAAGAGCAGCAAACAGCCAGTTTCAGAATAACAGCGAAATCTGTTGTCATTTAACATATAACTGTTTGGAACCATTTAAAAGACATTAAACATTGTTCACATGTTGATGTCAAAATAATGCTGTTTTCCATGGTGAATTGTAAGAAAAGAAGAGCTATATTTTATTAGCCTTCACAGAAAATAAAGGAGTTAATCTATTATTTACTCTTTCAATTTAAAAAAAAAAAAACTTAAAGTTCATTTTATACGGGTTTTCTCACTGAATATGTGCAGAACACCTACAAATATGTAGATTTTCATGATCTGACATCTTCTGTTCTTACCAAAATACAGTTTAAAATTCAGTATAGTTTTCCCATTTAAGAATAAATCATGACGCTGTTGCATTACAGCACATCAGACTTGCTTACATACATTTTCCGTGAGTCAGTGGAATGGGTACAGATACAATTAACTGTCGGCTTTTCAGTAATATCATAGTAGAAGATGCATAATATCACTTTGTTTGTTTGGATAGCATGGGCTACCCAAATAGAGGGAAACGCAATGTAGCTTTTTCTGGCACAGTATACCTACAGAGCTCAAGTGCTGTGGAAAAATGGATTGCTTTGTGGAATAATTCTGAGTGCCATGTTCAGAACAAGGCATTTGAAGGATTGTCTTTTTATTCCCAGAGTGTTTCAGCAGAGAGCTTCCCATAGTTTTACATGTATTTCCATAACTGGGTAGCTGAAGAGAGTGCGTGTGAATGAGGGAGGGAGGCAGAAGTACAACATCACAAGTATGAGATTCATATGTTGGCATGAAAAAAGAACAAGTGTTGCTTTGATCCCAAAATAGCTTATTTATAGAAGTGAATTGTCATGTTAATACAACCAAAGAAAGGCAGCTTTATTTTTAGTATTTAGAGCTTAGAACAGTGATGGATGACCTTTTCGGCACTTGAGTGCCCAAAGCGCACATACGCATCCCCAAAATTCAATGTGTGTGCCCCCGTGCAGGCGCGGCAGAGACCCGAAGACCAGCTGGTTGGTGGGAGGCATGTGCGCATGGGGCAACGGCTCGCGTGCCCACAGAGAGGGCTCCGTGTGCCACCTGTGGCATACGTGCCATAGGTTCGCCATCACGGGCTTAGAAGGTGTTGCAAAAGTACGTTTTCAGTGTAACTTTGCACTTTATGCTATTCTACTGCACTTCATTTTCGCTTTTTGTTTTATGATCTGCTAATCTGGCATACCACCAGATTTATTACTATGAGGAGTTGCTACAACTGTATTTAAGGAAACCTCCAGGAGAGGAGCCAAATATTAAGGAAAGCAGGATGTAAAAATGGTTGGGTTGTTCCCTGAGCTGCAGAAGAAGGGATTCTTTTAGAGTTCCTTGACTGAAGAAAGTGGCTTTTGTTGTTGTTGTTGTTATTGTTATTCAAGGAAGAATAACAGAGGAAGAAATAAAGAACTGGAATTGGGTGCAGGTCAGGCATGTATTTTGCAAAAGTAAAACATCCATGGATTTAACTATTACATGAAATATCTGAAACTTCTTGCATTTTTAACCAGTTTTCCCACCCACCCAACCTTCCTTCTGGGCAGTGGTGAAATTCAATTTTTTTTACTTCCAGTTTTGTGGGCGTGGCAGGGGAAGGATACTGCAAAATCCCCATCCCCACCCCACTCCTGGGGGAAGGATATTGCAAAATCTCCATTCCCACCCCCCTCTGGGACCAGCCAGAGGTGGTATTTGCCGGTTCTCTGAACCACTCAAAATTTCCATTACCGGTTCTCCAGAACCTGTCAGAACCTGCTGGATTTCACCCCTGCTTCTGGGGATGTCCCAAAGGCGCTTTTTCAAAGGCAATCGGGCTTTGTTTTTCCTTGAAGACTTTTCGCTTCTCATCCAAGAAGCTTCTTTGGATGAGAAGGCAAAACCTTTCACCAGATATTCTGGGCCCTCCTGCCATGGCATCTATTAACACCCCACCCCCATTTTCATCCACCTTCCCAGCACATATATTTTATACTGACTGCTTCTCCTGGTGAAATACGTTTGCTGGGTTTTAGCTCATCTTCTTCCATTATCCTAGCTGGGTCCCTTCCTTCGTAGTGTTGAAACTGTGCAAAATGTCCTGCTTTCTCACCCAGGCTGTAGACTGGAAGCAGGAGAAGGGTCGATTGTATTCAGATACCTGGAATGGACGTTGCATCAAGTAAAATAAAGAGGAAACATGTAAAACGCTTAGCTTTAAAAAAAACCCCAAGTGCCATTTTCTGCTACATTTGGGCTTGGGAGCTCCAAATGGGTTCAGCTGAGGACACAGAAGTTGGTTCCAGTTGCCCTCTTGTGTTGCATCTTCTGCCCCTCCGGTTCCCAATGTAGGAGATAGATGGTGGGGTAACAAAAATGTGGGGCATATCCCCACAGCCCTACTGTCATCGAAACCAGAGCAATAGAATACAGGTAGTCTTCAACTTACAACAGTTCATTTAGTGACCATTCAAAGTTTAACGACATAAATCATGAAAAGTGACTTATGACCATTTTTCACACTTACGACCTTTGCAGCATCGCCACGGTCAGGTGATCGAAATTCAGGCGGTTGGCAAATGGTTCATACTTACGGCCATTGCTGTGTCCCAGGGTCATGTGATCCCCTTTTGGCGACCTTCTGATAAGCAAAGCAAATCTGGGGAGGCCAGATTCACTTAACAACTGGGTTACTAACTAATCAACTGCACTGATTCACTTAACAACTGTGGCAAGAAAGGTCGTAAAATTGGGAAAAAGTCACTTCACAAATGTTTCGCTTAACAACAGAAATTTTGGGCTCAATTGTGGTCGTACGTTGAGGACTACCTGTACAGGCTTCCCTAACTTGGCCTGCCTAGAGATGTTAGGACTGCAGCTCCCAGCATTCCCAGTTGCTCTGCAGGATACCTAGATTGGGGAAAGTTCATAGGTTTCTTTGCTGGGAATCACCATACAGTAGTCCTTGACTTAGGACCACAATTGGGACTGGAACTTCCATCGCTAAGTAATGCAGCTGGGAGTCCTCACATGATTGCCTGTTTTTATGACATTTTTTGACTGCAATTGTTAAGTGAATCCAGCTTTCCCCATTGACTGTGGTTGTCAGACTCCAGCTGGGAAAGTTACAAATGGGTTGTATAAACAGAGGCATAGAATAAAAATCACGTGAAGTATTAGTACCGCTTTATAAAACTCTATAGTAAGACCACACCTGGAATACTGCAGCCAGTTTTGGTCCCCATACTTCAAAAAAGATGTTGAGACTTTGGAAAAAGTTCAGAGAAGAGCAACTAAGATGATCAAAGGCCTGGAGAATAAAACACATGAAGAACGGCTGCAGGAATTGGGTTTGGCTAGTCTAAAGAAAAGAAGAATTAGGGGGGACAGGATAGCAGGATCCCAGTATTTGAGAGGTTGCCACAAAGAAGAGGGGGGTCAAATTATTCTCCAAAGCACCAGAAGGCAGGACAAGAAACAATGGATGGAAACTAATCAAGGAGAGAAGCAACCTGGAATTAAGGAGAAATTTCCTAACTGTGAGGACAATTAACCAGTGGAACAGATTGTCTTGGTGGGGGCTCTATCACTGGGGGTTTTTAAGAAGAGACTAGACAGTCACTTGTCTGGAATGCTATAAGGTCTGCTTGAGCAGGGGATTGGACTAGAAGACCTCCAAGGTCCCTTCCAGCTCATTTGTTCTAATTTAAATGGCGATCACGTGACTGGGAGCTGCAATGATGGTAAATACATGGCAGACAAAATATATAAATAATGTATCGAAGGAGTAATATGGATTACCCTTTGAAACTGAATGTACTGGAGTTTCTACACAGAAGATAATGCTACTGTTAAAGGTAGTATTTAGCTTCCAGCTGCCTGCAATTACTGCGAGTTCAAATCTCACCAGGCTCAAGGTTGACTCAGCCTTCCATCCTTTCGAGGTAGGTAAAATGAGGACCCAGATTGTGGGGGCAATAAGCTGACTTTGTATAAAAAAGAACACCGCTTGGGGGGGGGCGAAAGCCCCACTAAGCAGGTATATACAAAAGTATGAAGGCTATTGCTTAACGCATTGTAAGCCACCCTGAGTCTCCGGAGAAGGGCGGCATATAAATCAAAAAAATTTTTTTAAAAAAAGCTACAAATGGATAAAGATGGCAAAAATTTTGAGAAAAGAGACAAAGAAGAAAACAGGAAATTAGAATTTTATCTGTGGGACTGAATGACGGCCAGGAGGAAGAAGGGAAAAAAAGTACATAGTTGGTTTATTTGATTATGGATAAATAACAATTTGCTATCTCTTGTGATGCTTATCTTGACTGGATAGCATTTTTTAAAAATGTTTCACCGGGTGAAATGGCTTATCTTGCAATATCTATGTTATTTTTTATATGTAAATAAGGGTTACTTATTTACTTATTTACTTAATTCTGGTAATGTTTAACAGTGTTTAATTTTTTAGAATGCTTAATTATTAATTGGGATTAGGTTTTTATTATTAAAGCGAGGGATGAGCAGGATTTAGATTAAATGGAAACGGAGATTATGTATTTATGTTGTTAGGTGTCTCTTAATTTTTACTGGCCCTTTGCTGATGTATAAGGAGAGTTGAAGATTTAGAAATAAGTTTAGAGGAAACAGGGTGAAGTATGGAATGAAGATGCATTTGGTTGTATTTTAAGAGACAGTGATCAGTTCTTAATGTTGAATATACTTGCTGGGGATGAAGGAGAAAGTTTCTTTTTCTTACTACTTCCTTGGAACATTTTTTTTTCCCTACACTTTTTCCTTATTCTTTTTTATGTATTTTTGTATTAATTTCTCATATTTCACCTGTTTAATATATTTCTTAATAAAATTAGTAGGGGGAAAAAGTAAATACATACCACTTGCCAAGTGCCTAAATCACGATTACATGACCATGGGAACCCTCGCGAGCTCTGTCTTTGCTGGCGGAGCGTTGCAGGAGGACGTTGTAAGCAACGATGGAACTCGGGAGCCCATTTTTGCTGGCAGAGGGCTCGGGCCACCACAGGCGCCCCCGACACAAGTGATGTCGAGCTGGCCATGCCCCTCCCAGCCCCCCCCCCCAAGGTCAAACACAACCCTGATGCAGCCCTCAGTGAAATTGAGTTTGACACTCCTGGTCAAGAGAAACCATTTTTCCTGAATCCGCCCTTCCCACTCTCTTGGAGTGGGGTGGGGGTGTATGTTCAGCTATGGATTTGGGCTGTGTTCCATTGTGCATCATTACCTGGGCAAACTTTTACTTAAGAGAGAAAGCCTCCAGCAAATTGAGAAGAAAGAGCCCATGAAGCCGATGGTCAGCATACCAGCCATTCATCATTTCTGACATTGCTGAGCTGGGAATATTGAATGGGAAGGGTCAACCATTGCAAGAAAAATAAAGATGTTTTAGGTTCCTGCCTTTCCGTGTATCCCAGAAATCTTTTTAAGTAGGCTTTGTGACCTCACAGCGTTTTTATTAACTTAGTTTGGACTTTTTAGATTTTTTTTTTTAAGTAAAACTCCCCTTGGCATGGGGTAGACTATAAATTCTAGTGAATAAATCAAGGGGCATCCAATAGCATACTAGAAAACTGTGGGGATGTGTTGATCTGTGCAAAAGGTTGGATGGATTACTGGCAGCTAGCAGGGACTTCACCTACAGAAGGACACCTTCCAATCTCTTGGTCCATCCGTGGCTCTCCTGCTCACGAAACTGACTTTCTGAGCAGGTTACCAAAAGCCCAGATTGCTGGAGTGATTAGATTCGTCCATAGAAGATAGAATAGAGTTGGAAGGGACTTGGAGGAGACCCCTATACGATTTTAGTTCAAATCTCGGCTTGAGTCTTGCAGGCACCCATCAAGGCCATTGAGAATAGGGGAATTGCCCCAAAGACATGCATTTCTCGAACCTAAAGTAGGGATACGGAAAGTAGCTTTGGGGTTTGAGAGCGTGTAGTAAACTCTCAAAAGTGGAGCATCAACTAGTATTCACCAAGTACAGGCAGATAGTTCAGCTACATAATTAAAGTTTTCTTAAAAAGGGGGGGGGATTATGAGCAGACCCTGGCAGTAATCCAAAATTCTAATTTCTGACTATGATTTAATTTCAATTTTAAATAAATCGGTTTTTAATTTAAAAAGAGTGAGCTTCATAACATTAGCAATGATTGCAACATTAAGCGCAGTGCTCACAATCTAGCAATATAAAACATTATTTATATCTGAATCGTAAACAGCCTTTTGAAATGGATTATGCTTTTTCTCCCTATTCTAATACAACCTGGAGGGTACTAAAAAGTGTTGTGTGAAATTAACATTCTGCTGACTTTCGCCTATAAATGAGAAGCGAGCTATTAACATTTGTGTATTTTCATTATGTAAATTGTGTTAACACATGCCCACAAATTGCCACCAGCGATACAATAATTTTCTCTCAGTGATCATAATGTGTCCAAGTGAGTCATTTTGATTATGACATGCTAATTACATATTGCCTCCCCTTTTTTCCCCCCTTTTCAGATTCAGAAAAACCAGGGATCTTTAATGGTAAGCTTTATGAGTTTGGGAAAAAAATTCACTTTTCTTTTTCCTGATGGCTGCTTCTTCGCATGCTTGAATGCCTTGTTTTAAACTTAGCAAATTGCATTTTGCGGAAAAAGCAAACCTTTAACTGCCTGTATTAGATTAGGTACCATTAGAAATAATAGGACATCCTGAGCCACAATGTTTTTATAAGAGTTTGCTGCTGTTGATTAATCTTGCTATATTTTATTGCATTAATGATTTTTTTTTCCTTTTCCACTCCATGTAAAGATATTGCATATAGCCTAATACTTCTCTCCCCTGTTCTCCCCCCCCCCCTTTCCATCACAGCCTCTCCAGTTACTCCAGTGCATTGTTGATGAGGTGAGTCGCTGTCTTATGTGCTTTCACTCCTAAAGTCATCCCTAATGGACTGGAAAGCTTATATTTTGTTTCCTAATGAAGCACAATGGCCCGACGTCCTCAACAGCGAGACAAGTTGCCTTGTGCAGCTCTGAGCCGTCGACTCTGCTTGGCCTTGTTCTGCTTTGTGCCGTTTCCTGAGTCTTCCTCTTGAATTCTGGGGGAAATGAGGCTGTTTTCAGGAAAATCTCTCCCTCTCTCTCTTTTTCTTCCCCCTCCTTGGAAAGGAAAAGGGAGACCGTAGAAGCCAGCCCTGCATTAATTGATCACCTCTCCGCCTTGCCAGATGAGGTAATGTAAAGCAAGGCAAGCTGCGATTTGGCTTCTGAAGGAGGCTGGCTTGAGGTGCACTGAAAAAAGGGAGCCCCATTAACGGGGGTCAGAGTTGAGTGGTAAACAAGAACAGATTGGAAGGAGGCATCTTGTGGGAGAAAGTGGTTGTTGACGTGTCTCTTCTGCAAAATCTGGACCTTTCATAATCATTTCATCCCAGTCTGGAGGTTTCCTGCAGGAGCTCCTCCCTATCCAAGCTTCAAGATGCTGGTGTCTCCTTCAGCACACGGGCAAATGCCCACCTGCTGCCCTGGGTGACCGGATTGGGACAACTCACCGCTGCCAATTCCCCATGGTCACCTGGCCGCAGGACAGCTCAGCACGAGACAATTCAACAAGCACAAAAGTTAAATTAATTTTGACAGAACCCTGACCAATAACAATAAAATAAAGTCAATCCGGACATACAAGAGTTACAATAATTTCGGCAAAAACGTGGTCACCGATAATAAAAGTACCTGAATGAAATGATTAATACAGCGTTGAATTGTCCTGTCGCCAGTTGTCCTGTGGGAAGTTGGGTGTGGTGAATTGGCTGCAGCGAGTTGTTTTAGACCCCTGGGTGACAAGGGGCAGCAGCAGCCCCTGCATTTCAGAGGACACTACATAGCAAAGGGACTGGATGTGCCCCTTTCAGGGTACATGGGCTGGCAGAAGGGCCTTCTTTCCTTGAACTCAGCGAACCCATTGATTTCTGCTTTAGCTTGGGGGAGGTTACTGCAGACCATCCCTCAGTGGTCTCCGTTCTTCTCCAGATAGACCGTGCTGCTCCAAGCCTTCTGTGGTGGGGAAAGCAAGGGAATCAAACAGGACAGGCTGGAGCTCCTTTCAGCCCCCACCAGGTCTTTACTGGAGAAGGAAAAATGCGGGTGGGTCGGTTGGTGGGAGGATGCAGCTTAGGAACCGGGGAAAACCAGTGAATGGAATCTGGAAGAAACCGTGAGAATTGTGGCCAGCTGCAGGAACAGGTTATTGAAGCCACCGGAGGCAAGAGGGGGGATCCAGAGGAAAAAATAATTACTCAGGTGAGAGGCTTTTGTTTGTTGCGAGTGCAAGGTGAACAAAGCAGGGGCGGGGCATATCTTGAGCAGTTACTCCTGAATAAGACTGAGGACCCTACTCAGAGGAGTTGGGTTGTATTTTGAGACAAAGACCAGGTCTCGGATCTGGACAGGTCTGTCCAAATTCTTGAATCACTTGCAGTCTTCTAACAGGATCCATTGTTCTGCTGAAACGTCTTTTTTTATCTGTATTTCATTTTATCAGATTTCTGCATGGCCACTGCTGAAGTTCTACTGCCTTCACATCCCTTTCGTTCTCTCTTTGATTGCTTGTCAGACTGGCACATTCTTGTCCATAGCACCTGAGACAAGATTAATTCTATTGATATTATTATTATTATTATTATTATTATTATTATTATTATTTATTCAATTTATATACTGCCCTTCTCCTATTGGACTCAGGGCGGTGCACAGCCAAGGACCACAACCTATATATATAGGTATCTCCCGGTATAGGGACATTTCCTTCAGGAATGTTATAAAGGAACCTTTATAAGATTGTTTGTTTTGGAGACTTGCACAATTCTAGAGACTCCTGAATGCTGTGAAAGAGTTTCAGTTGATAAACCGCTATTTAAAACATTCTGATCTGACCCTGATATGATTCTGAATCCAATAGATCCTGGAGTTCATGCAAACTGTGAGGATAGGTTCACTTGTTATGATTTGAAGACATAGACAAGACACCTTTAAGGAGTTGGTCAATTATTGTCCCCTTGACCCTTTCTCATCATAGATAGCAGTCTTTAGCAGGCAAGAACGGATTGGGTGAGTCCAAGATATAGTTAATATTTCTCACCCTACTAATATTCCCTGCACTTTCTATGTGTGTCCTACCTCAGAATAATGGGCCAGAATAGAATAGAGCTGGAAGGGACCTTGGAGGTCTTCTAGTCCAGCCCCCTGCTCAACCAGGAGAATTTATACTATTTCAGATAAGTGTCTGTCTAGTCTCTTCTTAAAAACCTCCAGTGATGAAGCACCCACAACATCTGACGGCAACTTCTGTTCCACTGGTTAATTGTCCTCACTCTTAGGAAGTTTCTCCTTAGTTCCAGGTTGCTTCTTCTCTTTGATTAGTTTATTAATTTATTGGGGCAATTACTTCCTGTGATCTGGACTCAATGCTCCCCAGTTAACATTTACCTTTTTAAGAGTTTCATCATGCTATTGACTTAAGTTCCATTTGCAACCTACTAAAACATCCAAATTGTTTTCACGTGTACTATTGCCAAATTAGATTTCCTGTGCTTGTGTCATTCATTTTTCTTGCAGAAGCAGAAGATTTAAAATATTTCTTGCCATTGAAATTTATCCTCCTGCTCATCAAGTCTTTTAAAATCTTATTTCATTTTCCTCTAAAATATTAGACATCCCTATCATTTACAAACTATTATTTATGGACTAAGCAATCATCCTGCTAATTAGTTCATTTTACCATCTAGCTTACATTTCACCATTATATTAATAATCAGGAGAGCCAGCTGGATGTGCTGGTTAGAAACCAGTTCTAGTGCTGCCTTAGGCACAAAGCCAAGTAGCTGACTTTGGCCAGCCCTCCTCTCTCTCAGCCCTGTGACCACACCCAGTTTTACAATATTTTTTGCAGTGGTCGTTAAGCAAATGTCATTAAAGAAATCCATTTTCCCAATTGGCAATTATTCTCGGAAACTGGAAGTAAATGGCAGAAACCAGCTAAAGACGCTGAAAATCATGGTTATGCAACTGTGAGACACTGCAAATGGTTCTAAATCTGTGTCATTGTCAAGTACCGAAAATGCAAACATATGACCGGAGGAGGGGAGGGATGTGCCCATCTGAACATCAAAAAGTAGTTCTGGGGAGATCCGTTGTAACTTGAAACAGTCACTAAGCAACTGGTTGTTAGTCTTGGGAAATAAAACAGTTGGCGTATGATAGGATTGCGTCCTTCAGATATCTGTAAAGGAATATTTGTATCTCAGGATTGAATTGGTGGGTCCTTGGTGCTCTCTGAGCTCAGGGATTTCTCTTGCAGACGTTTCTTTACCCAACTAACAGTGATGGGTTCCTCCCGGTTCGGCCCGGTTCTCCTGAGCCGGTAGCGGTGACGATATGATGTCACCGAACCGGTTCTGCCCCCCACACCCCGCGTTATTCTTCCCTTTTATTTGGTCCCACCCCCAATCTATTGCTGCCTCCTGAGTCCCAGCTGATGGCTAGAGGGGAAAAAATGGTTTAAACTCTTGCCCAGGGGCTTCAAAAGGCCGCCCTACAGCTGATCAGTGTTAAAAGAAAACAAATGAGTAGACCAGTGCCTGCAAAAATAAATGGGTAGACCAGTGCCTGCAGAAATAAATGGGTAGATTGGTACAGCTCTGCGAGCAGTTAAAAGCCTGGTAGACCAGTACCTCTGCTAAATCCTAAATAATTGTCACATGACCATCAAGCCATGCCCACAAAATAAGCCACACCCACAGAACCGGTAATAAAAAAATTTAGAACCCACCCCTGCCAACTAGGTAACATTATCAGTGCTAGTCAGTAGTACTGATGGTGTTACCTAAAACAACCAAGCTCAGGGAGCACCAAGGACCCCTGACTTCAGATATCTATCCTGGCAATGAGTCTGTTTCCCCTCCCCACTCAAAGGTAGCAAAACAGGTGCTCTCTTTGCTCACTTTCAGAGATACAGGTTAGGTTTTGTCCTCTTTGGCTTTTACCTGTCTGTAAGATGGTGCAACTTGGAAAGGCAGCCCTGCTGTTGATGCAATTCATTGTCTGCCATCTCCATTAGGATTTTGCTTTTTGTTTACCTGCAAAAAGTCTCATTTTCAGTTGAAAGGGAAGTTATAAATATTTTAATAAATTTAAAAAGGTGGTTTGCTGCTGATTTACTTTACAACAGGGGCCCAAACCAAAGTGTCTCCCAAAGCTGCTAAAATCCAGTGCTCTACACAGAAGACTGCAGGGTCTGCAATTTTTGCTCTGGAAATCCATTCCACACCATTCAAAGACTTTTGGCAGAGGAGAAATGATATTTTTCATATGTAACCAACCAGAACAAATACTTTTTTAAAAAATTTGATTTATATGCCGCCCTTCTCCGGAGACTCAGGGTGGCTTACAATGCGTTAAGCAATAGCCTTCATACTTTTGTATATTTATACAAAGTCAGCTTATTGCCCCCACAATCCGGGTCCTCATTTTACCTACCTTAGAAAGGATGGAAGACTGAGTCAACCTTGAGCCTGGTGAGATTTGAACTTGCAGTAATTGCAGGCAGCTGATATTAATAACAGTGCTTTAGTCTGCTGTGCCACCGGGGCTCTTACTGTCCCAAAGGTGCTTTTTCAAAAGGCCACTGGACTTTGTTTTTCCTTGAAGACGTTTCCCTTCTCATTCAAGAAGCTTCTTCAGTTCAGATAGGACTTCAAGAAAAAACAAAGTCCAATGGCTTTTTGAAAAAGCACCTTTGGGACAACCGTGACTTGGACGACTGAGAATCTCCATAGAAGAGAATAAATGCTCTTTTCTGACAGGGCATCTTCGTGACTTCAGTCTTTAAAACAGCTTCAGCATGTTTATAAGTGCAAATTAGTCTTCAACAGTTGTTGACTTCTGAACTCCAGGCAGAGTTCAGCATCCCGAGATCAGATGTCAGTGCTTTCTGCGGTTGTTGTAGGCCTGGAATGAAGACTGCGCACCAAGTTGATGCTGCAGACCTCAAGCTGGAGAGCGTGTGTATGTGTGTGCTTGTGTGAGAGAGAACTGACACCACGTCGCATGGGTATAATTGCAAAGATAATCGCAAGGATAGCTTGATGCTTAGTCTCCTGTACAAGGAGCCCCACGCTTAGCCCCATCTAAAATCTCCCAACCCCAAAGGGAGACGATGTTCTTTTCCTGCCTGCATAAACAAGTCCAGAGACTTCTTGTGGCCGCTTTTCTGTTCCATTTGCTCTTCCAGCCTCCGGTGTTTTTTTCCTAACAGATGCCCCGCTCACCCTCGAAGCTCCCTGCCTCCAGTCATGAGGACTATGAGCTTCTCTTCTTGGGCATGTGAGCCGCGCGAGAGCGAGGAGCTCCAAGGAGCACCACCTGCTTCTGAGCGCCACGCGCTGCAGAATGGGGCAATGAAAGCCCCGCTGGCTTCTGGGCTCCCTGCCTTCAGCAGGCGATGAATTCCATTTCTCCTCAGGCCCCGGTGGGTGCCCTACAGATTTTGCTTCCCTCAATGCCTGCCTCATTCTCTTCCTGCTTTCCTCCCTCAGCTCTTTTTAAGATGCAGCCCTGTTGGGGGAGAATAATTGTCCCCACTTAATGGGCTCATGTCTGTGTCTCTTTCTAAATAAGGACCTCATGAGAAAAAGTCTGTTTGCTTTCCGATATGTTGCAGCTGCTGTTGTTTTCGGCACATTCATGATAACGCAAGTCTTAGCTATTAAAAGTGTTTAGTGTTCTAAGACTGATGATCTTGGGCCAAATGCTCCCTTGTGCACCAACTTTGTGAGAGCAAATGAGGACTGGAAAGATCCGGAAATTCAAAAGGGCAAAGTGGTGGGGGGAGCCACGTTGCTACCCATCCGCAGCTGCCCTTGTCTGGCAGGGTCCCCCACTCACACCTGTGAGTGGGTGATGGCGCCATTCCCAACACGCGTGTGAGGTCCCGGGTTGTGGTCCAGAACTCAGTCTTTTTCTGTGGAAGTACGTAAACAGGGAGCGTTCGAAGACTTCTCCAATGTCTGAGATCTCAGTGGGGAGGCCTCCAAACAAAAGCAAGCCCAGATGCTTTGAAGTGAGAACTTGGCTTTTGGGAATTGCCATTCTGGTCAGGATATTTGGGGAAAGGGTACAACAGAGCTGGAGAATGACGTGCCGGAGAAGGAAACTGGCAGGAGAGCTGCCTCAGACGCCTCACGACAAGAGCCTAGAATAGCTTTCGTGTAGAAAAAAAGGCCACCAAGAGGCTAGGAGAGGATGGCAACGCTGTAGTCCTCGACTTACGACCACAATGCAGCCCAACATTTCTGTTCCTAATAAACAAGAGAAATTGTGAGTGCTTCAACACTGGAGGTTTTTAAGAAGAGACTGGACAGTCATTTGTCTGAAACGGTATAGGCTCTCCTGCTTGAGCAGCGGGCTGGACTAGAAGACCTCCAAGGTCCCTTCCGGCTCCTGTTCTGTTCATATAATATAATGATATGATATGATATGATATGATATAATATAATATAATAATATAATATAATATATAATATAATATAATATAATATAATATAATATAATATAATATAATATAATATAATATAATATAATATAATATAATAATATAATAATATAGAGTCAGTTTCCAAGATCTGAATTTTAATTATGTGACCAGAGAGATGCTTCAATGATCATAAGTGTGAAAAACAGCCATAAGTCACTTTTTTCAATGTTGTTAACTTCAAACAGTCACTAAATAAACTCTTGTAAGTTGAGGACTACCTGTACTGTATGTAGATTCCTGCAGGACCTGAGGACCTTTTTCTCCTTCTCATGGGGCCAATACATGTCCCTAAGAAGGAGCCCCGCTGGCAAGGCAACCATCTGATCAAGCCGTGATTCTCAACTTCGGCCTCTTGAAGATGGGTGGACTTCAATTCCCAGAATTCCCCAGCCAGCTTTGCTTAGTCTGGTTTACCTGATGGAGCTGTCCTATCGTCTCTTTCACGCCCCACAAACATCTTTTTTCATAGTTCCTGCTAGTGTAAGTCCATACAGTTCTGTGACTTTACTTTGTACAAGTAGTCCTCAACTTACAACAGTTCATTTAGTGACCATTCGAACTTACGACAGCACTGGGAAAAAGTGTCTTATGATCATTTTTCACACTTACAACCATTGCAGCATCTCCCTGCTCACCTGATCAACATTCAGACAGTTGGCAGCTGATTCGAATTCATGACAGTTGCAGTGTCCCAGGTCCTGTCCTTTTGCGACAAACAAAATCAATGGGGAACCAGATTGACTTTAGTAACAACCGTGTTATTAATTTAACAACTGCATTGATTCACTTAACAACTGTGGCAAGAAAGGTTGTAAAATGGGGCAAAATTCATTTAATAAATGTCTCACTTAATAACGGAACTGTTTGGCTCAATTGTGGTCGTAAAGTCGAGGATTACTTGTCATCTTCATCCCCACATCCATTTTCCATTTGTTCAGTTGGGAGATTCGTCTTGTCTTCTTCGAATATGTTTCATATCCCACTCATACTTTCCCCTCCTGCAGTCGTTCGACTTCCATTCTTATTTCTTTTCTTTTCCCCTTTTCCCCCAAGATCCATTTTTGGCACTAAAAGTAGTTTGTATCCCATTCATAACTCTAATTATCCGTACATCTTTCACTAATACTCTCAGTCTTTCACCATAAACAGCTAAATCGTGCATACTATGCATTTGGATTTCCAATATATTCCTTTGCCATGAGGGTCTATGAATTGACTTATGCTTAAATCACACATTTAACACAAATATTTCTCTAAGAGATAATCACCCGATCGCCCCATTATCACTTATTCTTGGGTCTCAAGGCAGCTCAATAGCTTTTCCTCCCTTCTGTTGTCTTACTTCCATCCATCCGTTCACGTGTCATGTAGCAAAATAACGTCTCCCACCTGGATTGCATTCTTTCAGAAATGTATTTCCTTCCAAGCATATCTGTGCTGTTCTCTGCATACTAGAATATCTAATTTAAAGACAACCTTGCAAGTTAAAACTCCGTTTCCTACATCTCGCCAACCGGGAGGTATTTGCACGATCTAGGCAATACGGACCAGTCGAAAGGAAATGGCTCTTCACACAGCATGATTAACCTGCAGGATTCATTACCATGAGAGATATTGACTACCAATAATTTGGATGGCTTTAAAAAAGGAATTGGGTGAATTCCTGGAAGACAGGTCTATCTAGGGCTGTTAATTTTGAACAATCATTGTTATCTGCAGGCCTCTAAATTACCAGTTGCAGGAGTTGTGGCTGGCATTAGCATTTGGAAGAAACTCAGCAAATTGCTAAAGTAACTGGAATTAGAACTGAATGCTTCGTAGAAGGCTGCCGCACCTCTCAGAGGGATGAAAGTTATTGTTCTATGAGGAAGCCAGCTGTATTCAAGAACACAACAAAAATAATACCGGCAGTCCTTGTTTAGCAACCACAATGGGGGCTACAATTCTGTCATTAAGTGAAGTGGTCATTAAGCAAAACAGCAACTGTGCTTATGATCTGACTTCAGCTTTCGTTTGCTTTACAGATCTGTGAAGGTCAGAAATTGAAGGACTGGTCCAAAGGTGCTTTTAAAAAGGCAAGTAGACTTCCTTGGTTTTTTTTCCTTGAAAATATTTCGCTTATCATCCAAGAAGCTTGTTTGTGAACTGAAGAAGCTTCTTGGATGAGAAGCGAAATGTTTTCAAGGAAAAAACTAAGAAAGTCTACTTGCCTTTTGTAAAAGCATATTTGGGACAACCATGATTTGGATGATTGAGAATCTCTAGACAACTGGTCACAAAGGGTTTTTTTGTCACTATCACGACTGCAAAACTGCAAATGGACAGTACGAGGCAGACTCTAAATAAAGATTACCTGTAGTCTTTTTGCACTTCTGAGAGTTTAGGATTATGGTACTTGCGGGTCTGCCACAAAGAAGAGGGGTTTTTTGTTTGTTTGTTTTTTTTGTCAAATTATTCTCCAACGCACCAGAAGGCAGGACAAGAAACAAGGGATGGAAACTAATGGAGGAGAGAAGCAACCTGGAATTAAGGAGAAACGTCCTAACATTGAGGACAATTAACCAGTGGAACAGCTTGTCTCCAGAAATTGTGGATGCTCAGTCACTGGAGGTTTTTAAGAAAAGATTAAACAGCCACTTATCTGAAATAGTATAGGTACTGCTGCTTGGGCAGGGGGCTGGACTAGAAGACCCCCAAGGTCCCTTTCAGCTTATTCATTCATTCATACTGTTTACCTCTCTAGATGACTTTCCCTTTTCTAAGGCTATGCCTCTTGGTCCTCTCTCTCTCTTGCTCATCTGCCCCCAGGCCCATCTACATCTGCTTCTCTCCTGTTGAAGAGAGTGACCCACCCAAAACACTGGGCTCCACCTGGATTGGGTGGGATGAAGAATCTCGCCAGTCACTTTATTGGTAGCATTTCTCTGTTCTGTTCTCTGCTGTTTCAGGGTCAAATTCCTCCTGGGAACAAAAGACATTTCCTGGTGGGTTCGTATTGTCACGAAATTCAGTTAAGAGGGTTTCGCCAAGTGGTTGTAAACAGACAGATCTGAAATGTAGCCCCTTAACTACCAACACCAAACGTGGGTAGCTCTTTGAGACGTTGTCTGCTGCTTTGAGTCTGGTAGCCCTGGCTTGTTTCTAAGGCCATCCATCTCTTTGGCAGAAACGCTTTCAAAAACTTCCAGAAATAGAAAAGAATGTGGACCCCACCATACATTTTCTTTTCTCTGGTATTAAATACATTTGTACTGAAGAGAGTCTAGTGTCAGAATGAATCTATCTATCATTACTTGTACCCTATTCCAAATGTTTTCTGCTGTTCCTTTTCATGGAGCCTGAAACTGTGACCTTACCTAGATGCAAGATGCAAAGGCTAGATGGAAACTAGGTGAAACCACAGGTAGGAATAGCTGAATAGCTGAACCTTTAGACCAACCTGAGAACCAAACCTTCCTAAGAGGCCAAACTCATTTAAAGGTTCCTAAAAACTCAATCTTCCAAGTGTCAATGGAGATACCTGATTATATGCAGCAGAGTTTTATGAAAACGCAAGAAAGACGTCATGGGGTGAAAGAAGCAATAAACAGGCTGAGCATTTTAACAGCATTTTAATCTGGCTCTTGTGGTAGAGTCAGGTTCTGGGAGGGGCTTCTAGGTCCAACCTTCCCTCTTTAAATAGATGAATGAAAAGAAGGGTCCAGGTTGCCAAGCTTTCTGTAACAAAGAGCGATGCAATGACAGCTCCTTGGTTGTGTCAAAAGCAGTTGGCAGCCATCAATGCCGGGATGCATTTCTTAAAAGTTGGCAGGGACTTCTTAAAAAGAAGTCCAGAAATGGTGAACAAACCTTCTGAAAGAGACATCACTGCTCATGTTGCAATAAGACCCAAGGCCAAGGAAGTATGGAGTGTGTTCTAGGGTGCTCATAATTTCATCACTAGCAATAGCACCTAGATTTATGCACCACTTCATGGTGCTTTTACAGCCCTCTCTAAGCGGTTTACAGGGTCAGCCTCTGGCCCCCAACAATCTGGGCCCTCATTTCACTGGCTTCGGAAGGATGGAAAGCTGAGTCAACCTTGAGAATCGAACTGCTGGCAATCAGCAGTCAGCAGAATTAGCCTGTAGTACTGCATTCTAACCACTGCGCCTCTTGTCGAATCAGTCCTGAAATAGAAGTTAACCAGCATCAGTGTTCACGCACACAGACACATGAACACCCACCCACAAGAAGCCAAGACTCTACTTCAGATTTTCCCAGCCTACCCCAGAGTAGGACCTCGGGGCCGTTGTAACAGATCTAGCAGATGAATGAGCTGTGGTGGTGCAGTGGTTAGAGTGCAGTACTGCAGGCTACTTCTGCTGCCTGCAATTTGGCAGTTCAAATCTCACCAAGCTCAAGGTTGACTCAGCCTTCCCTCCTTCCAAGGTTGGTAAAATGAGGACCCAAATTGTTGAGGGCAAGAGGCTGATTCTGTAAACCGCTTAGAGAGGGCTGTAAAGCACTATAAAGCAGTATATAAGTCTAAGTGCTATTGCTATTGCTAATTGATCCTGAAAGGGCTCCAAAAGTGCAGCAGTAGTAACAGCAATAGCAATAGCAATAGCAAAGCTGGCTGAGGAACTTTGGGAGTTGAAGTCCACAAGTCTTAAAATTGCCAAGGTTGGAGACTCCTGGTTTAAAGCGGGGACTCCTGCTCTCTAAGCAGTTCACAGAGTCAGCATTTTGCCCCCAACAATCTGGTTCCTGAAGTACTATTGTGCAGTCTGACTTCTCTACAGCGAGATCTTTCTTGTGGCTAAATGGATATATGAAGTGGATTCTGAGCAGCTCTGACTTGGCCTACTTGTCTTCCGTAGAGCCTTGACCTCTTGCAAACCTCAATATTTATCTACTGCTAGAAACTGGAAATAGAATTTGAAGGTCTCTTTTTAAGAATTATTTTAACTTGGAGGAATGTGGGTGGGATGGAGCCCCTCAGTGCTACTATCTCTCTCTCCCTTTCCAACTGCTGTCCTCCTATTCCCCGTTCTTATTCTGGGGTAGATCTCTTAAGATGATGGGTTGGTCCTGAATCTTCCAGGTTGTTTATTGGTAGTGTTTAATTAACATCTTGTTTCTCAGTATATTGTAGAAATAAACCGTGCAGGAAGAAAACATTGTGTGCGAAACATACATTGAATAGGTAATAGAGAATATAAATTCCTAGCATGATTTTAACCCTGCCTCTTCTGGAGCAGTTATAAACTGGGGAAATTATGAAGAACTTGCTGATCAAAGATATAAGGGAAGGGATCAAAGGATTCTAGGCAACGGCTCTTTGATCCCTGGGACTATCCCCATAAAGGCTGCCGGCTGCCTGCCACCTTTGAAAATCTGAAAATGGGCCAGCTGACGGGTGTCCTTCAGACAGCACAGGACAATGAGCAGCTTTGAAGCGATGAATCCAATCACTTCTGGGCAACCTGCCCTCTTGGGGATGCTGAAGAACCCTCAGACAGTGCATCTCACATCAGCTTCTGCCCACCTGGTCCTCCTTGCCCTCTTTTCCTGGTCATAGGAGGGGGAACTCATCAGCACAAAGACAGGATGGTTGCACAGTTTTCTAGTACAGGTATACAGGTAGTCCCTGACTTACAACCATTTGTTTGGTGACTGATCAAAGTTACGACCACTCCTCACACTTACAACCATCACAGCATTCCCACGGTTGCATAATCAAAATACAGGCGCATCGCGACCAGCCATGTATTTATGATGGTTGTGGCATCCCAGGGTTGTGTGATTGCTCCCAGCTGGCTTCTGACAAGCAATGGAGTCAATGGGGAAGACGGGTTCACATAGCGACCATGTGGTTCGTTTAATAATGGCAGTGATTCACTTAACATCGATGGTAACTCCTTCGGGAGTAGGGCAGTATATAAATTTAATAAAATATAAATATATAAAAAGGGTCATAAAAGCGGTGGCTCATTCAACAACAGCCCTGCAGAACAATGGAAATTCTGGTTTCAGTTGTTGTAAGTCAAGGACTACCTATACATATGCACGTGTGATAACACTTGGCTATTTTTAAACTTTTTTTTAAAAAAACCTTTGTATTCCTGAGCTTACCCAGATCTCTCCTCCTTGAAATGGAGAGTTGAGGGTATGAATTTGAAACAAAACCTTCGGGTCTTGGACCCCAGGGACTAATCATCTTTCTTGTCCCCAAATCGGAAGGGCCCCCGCTCTGTTAATTTGCATCACCACCCGGTCTCTTCCTTTAGAGACTCTGTAAAGGCACTTCTCTTTTCTCAGGCTTTTAATAGTTAATTATTTTATTATTCATGTTTTAATTTACTTGTTTTATCGTTGGGTACGTGGCGTGTGACTATGTGTGTGGAGGGCTCTGCTGATTTAAATTGCAACTTGCCTAGAATGTTCATTTCGAGCCAGAACCAAACACGATAATTCTACGGATGTATAGATCAAGTAAATCATACATAATCAAGTAAATAATTAAAATCTGGAGGCCTTGTTTAATCGGCTGCATGTCTGTGTGATCAAAAGCATTAAGGAAAAGGATCAAAGGTGCCTGAGGAATGGCTCTGGCCAAACTTCCTGTGTGTGTCAAAGCCCGGCAAGCCCAAAACCAGCCACTTCCGTCCACTTGGGTCACGTGGCTCCACCCATAGCTGGAGGGCTGTCACATCCACAAATTAAATATTAGGGAGGGAGTTTAAAGTTCAACCTCCTCTTTTTCTCTTCCCCCCCACCCCTCAGATTTTCTGCTCCGTCCTTTGCTTGTTCTGCTTGAGTGCCTTGCTGACGAGGTCTAATAGCAAAATGCCACACCGGGCTCTGGCTGGAGTTTCCCACATATTAAACATTCTGAACTTGTCCTTTCGCTCAGAGATTGTGCATAATTAATAATTAAACAGCTTCTGTTGTAATGGGTTGACCTCCTTGAACTGTTCATTATTCACAAGGTAGAGGCAATCACTCAAAACACTCCCACCGCCATCAATGCCACCCCGGATGGCGCGTCTCCGCGCTTGTCCTGCCAGTGTTCAGAAGAGTCAGAGGGTTGCGCTGTGCGAGAACCGAGGTTGCCTCCATCATTGGCTCCTCGGGAGGCCTGTGTGGACCTTGGATGGAGACTAGTGTTAGGAGAACCTGCTGTGGGGCTGATTTGGATCCTCACTCCTAATTTGTACATCTCCCAAAAGGTGTTGGAAATTTCTCGTTCAGATCTTGCTGGAGCCCAACATTTCTGCTTGGCCTTCAGCCTTGTCTCCCCTCAGGAGGGTTTCTGAGGAGATGAAGAAGGGAGGAGACAGAGAATCCAGCCTGGCCCAGGAGTTCCTGGGCTCAGTTTGGAGTCTTGAGAGCTGATGAGAAATCTCTCACAAAATGGCTACCATGCGGGGAGAGATGTGACCATTTGCAAAGTGGCTGCTGTTGGTTCACGAATAATGGTGCACCTGTCCACGAAAACAAGACCCCCATGTATGTAGGAAAAATGGACTTCTCAAGCTGCCTCAACCTTCTGCATAGCTCAGGCGATGCAAGTATTCAGTTCAGAGGTCTGGTTGGAAAAACGAGTCTACAAGCATCTTATGGGGAAGGAGATCCTAACGAGAAAATTTCTGGAGCTCAGAATTAGCAATAGCAATAGCACTTAGAGTCATATACTGCTTTACAGCCCTCTCTAAAGGCTCTTGCCCCCAACCATCTGGGTCCTCATTTTACTGACCTCGGAAGGATGGAAGGCTGAGCCAACCTTAAGCCTGCTGAGATTCGATCTGCCAAACTGCTGGCAGCCGGTGATCAGCAGAAGTAGCCTGCAGGACTGCACTCTAACCACTGTGCCACCACGGCTCTTCAATCGTGGGATCCTTGGTGCTCTCTGAGCTTAATAGTTTGCTTGCAGATGTTTCATCACCCGACTGGGTACAAATAGTCCTCAACTTACGATCATAATTGGGACCGGAATCCCATCACTAAGCAATGCGGTCAAGTGAGTCATGTGACCCAGGACTGATTTTGCCACCCTTTTAATCAGTTTTGAAGGCAATCTGACTTAATGCATTTGCTTGTCAGAAACCAAGTGGAATCACATGACCCCAGGATGCTGCAACCATCATAAATGCATACTGGTTGCCAAGCCCCCAAGTCACGTGACCACAGGGATGTTGTGATCATCCTAAATATGAGGACTTGTCGCAAGTTGCTTTTTTCAGCACTGTCATAAATTTGAACATTCGCTGCATGAATGGTCATAAGTTGAGGACTACTTGTAACATCAGTGTCGAGAGGAGGAGGAGGGTGCTGATGACTTTACTAGTCGGGTCATGAAGTGTCTGCAAGCAAACAACCAATTGAAGGGGCACCAAGGACTCCACGGGGGGAGGCCTTGCCTGGCCTAAGGGGGCAAAGAGATTTCCTAAATGTGGGACCAGTGATTGTCCCCAGATCTTCACTTCCAAATTCCACAGGGGGCTCACATCTGTAAACCCCTCAAATATGCCATATTAACAAGTCTACCTGTTAGGTCTGTTGGAAAGAATATTGTGGAAGGCGACAGTCTCCAACCTTGACAACTTTAAAACTTGTGAACTTCAACTCCCAGAATTCCTCAGCCAGCTATGGCGGAAGGCAAACACCCACATGCTATGCTGGCCCAGGAATTCTGGGAGTTGAAGTTCACAAGTCATAAAAGGGCCATACTTCCCCATCCCTGATGTTGCCAAGGTCGGAGGCCCTGGGTGGACGGCAAACACCCACAAGCGGCCCTGAAAGTTCCCTTCACGTAATATAGAGGTGGGGAACTATGGCCCCTTTATGACTCGCGGACTTCAGCTCCCAGAATTCCTGAGCCAGCATAGCTTGTAGGCGTTTGCCTTCCACCATAGCTGGCTGAGGAATTCTGGGAGTTGAAGTCCACAAGTCATAAAAGGACCATTGTTCCCCATCCCTGATGTAATGGAAGCCCCAACCAAACAGCCTCCGAGGGCCTTCAGTTAAGACGAGGCCTTTTTTTGAGCTTTTCTCTATTTGCCCAGCCTTGTGCAATCCACAAAATGTGTGTCAAAGGCAACGCTCCGAATCTTGTCGCCTTGTACTCTTCAGTTACTTTTGATTTAATTGTGTTTTGCTGCAATTTCTGTTTGTTTGAATTGGAGACAAAGCCTTAATAAGAGTTCTAGTTAATTTTCTATCTTGTAATTACCACTCTCATTTTTCTGATAATTGGGCCGTCGCAATTATATGTATATTTACTAATCACTTCAGCAGCTCGGTGGTTGCTTCTTGCCGCCGCCATTGAGAATGACATGCACACACATGTGTTGGCGGAGGAGCTTTGAGCCTCCTCCTCCTCTCTCCTTTTTAAACTCCCCCCCCCCCCATTCTCCCCATCGCATCCAAGCCATTTCCCTCGCAACCCTCCCTAATGAACCCCTCACATGCATTTGACACAGTTGTGTGCGAGAGAAATTGTTTGGCTCCCGCCAAATGTTACACGCTCTGAGTTTCTTGCCTGCAGCATTAGAAGGTTGTATGTGATGATAGATGGCTCTCGCAAACGGCCAAAAGAGGCAAAGCACAGCGAGATTAAAATAAGTCATTCCTTTGTTAATTTAAATAGGTGCATGCATCATACTTTGCAGAGCACTCGGGGACAGAGCCGGGTAAGGTGGCGGGGGAAACGGTAGCAAAAGCTGCCGAAAGATATTTTTAATAGCAAATGAGAATAGATGAGAAGCAAAGTCATTTGCAGCTGATTCCTGTTGGATGTGGCTCTCTTGTTCCAACTGTAGGACTAATGAGATGACTGTTAAAGTCCTCCACAGTGCCATTTCATTACATCCTGAGCTGTTAGACTATAAACACTGGCAAGTCTCTCTGTCATTCTGGGGCGGGAGGGGGGCACCGCCGAGCCTCCCCATGTGTGCAGCTCCCTTTCACAGAGACCGAGCTCTTCCCCTTGAAATAATGCAGGGACCCCCCCCCTCCCCCTCGTTGATGGAATATATCTGTGGCTTCTCTTTTTGTTGGGCGGTTGGTTAATTAGCTCGGCTCTCTCTCTCTCTCTCTCTCTTTTTTTTTTTAGTCCTTTATACACTCCTGGCTTCTTCTGCTTAAATCTAACAAGATTTGGGATTGCTAAGTGTAAATAAATAGCAACTATGATGGAGGAAGCGAAGGTCAACACAAGAATAATTTCCCAGCTCTTTGTTAATTACAAGACCATTTGGGTGTTACTTAAATAATCATTAATTTCTCATTTACACTTTCGCTACCTTCTTGCCTGCCCCGTGGCTATCATTGTCCGTTTCCGACTTCCCTCTTGGTTGGATTTCTACGTGTGTTTTCCCCACTGTGTAACGCTCATTACTTTTAAATGCAGGGCTTCCTTTTATTTGATTCCGTTTTTTAAAAACGTCTTCATTTGTTTGCCATCAGAGAACGATGGCGCAATTTGATGATTTGGACTCACGCTTCTCTCTTCCTTTTTCTTCCCTCCCTCCCTCCCTCCCTCCCTCCCTCCCCTGCCCTCTCCCCGTTCCCGTGGCCAAAACTGGCTTGTAGGAATCTCCTGTCCTTCCGGTTGGGGAGTTCTCGGAGCCGTTTGTACACTTCATCACTCAATGGTAAGCTTCGTTTGCAAATGTGCCGTGCCCTCGATGTAAATGATACATGCCATTAACTCCCTGTATCACAGGACCTTATGGCTTCCTCTGAATCCTTCCAGGGCTCCAGGGACCTGGCAGGGCTGGGCCAGCTGGGCCAGCAAAGCTGAGCAAACTGTTTAAATTATGTAAACGTTATTTACACAAAGGGTCATAAAAGTACTTCGGAGGGGGACTTTTTTGCCCCCACCCATAAACAACTGGGAATCTGGGTGCATTCTCGGAGAACCGGTTCCGTGCGTTTCTACAGGCACACAGGCATGTGTTCAAAATCCCTTGGATGAAGATGATAGATGATTGTATTTACCCGTCTATTATTCAAGCATTTCTCTCCTTGCTTAGAAGAATAAGCTCCGCTTTTGAAGGGGGTCTAAACTGCAGCCTCGATTAATTTGTGGGCTTTTTATTTGGAAGAAATTTTACGGGGTCTGTTTTTGGGAGGTTTTCTGATGAGGGTGCATTATTTAAACCACACTGTGGGGCATGTTTTCATTCCTCCAGACGGACTGGCTAATGGTCAGCCAGGAAGGCTCCTTAAATTAAAAACTATTAAAAGGAAGCAGATCTAGTTTAAAGTCAGAATCTCCTGAGCACCAAAAGGTTAACTTACCATAGCAAAGATACGTTCAGTGCCTCTTTTATGTGGAAAGCTGATAAACAAGTATTTGAAGGCTAAAAGAACAAGCAACTTATGGCCTAAACATGGTGGATGAGAGCTAGAATTACTCTTTTTCTTCTCAAACAAAATAGCATAATTTAGTAGAGGAATGGAAAACAACAAAATCCACACACCAAGCCCTACACTTACTAAAATGTAATAAGGGCAACCCTGTGTTATACGGAGAAAGACAGCAGTCATACCAGTAAAGTTGCATCACTTTAAAAAAACTGAAGGTCTATTCTCTTTTGTGGAAGGGATGGGAGAGAGAAGCATTCAAAGCTATGCCTGAAACCAATAAAAGAAAATTACCCTCAGCACCACACAGAATTGGGCCAGCCGCTTGCAGTACTAATAGGAATATCCCTGTTGAAAAATACTGATGTTGAACAATCAAAATGGATGAAAAAAACCCCTACACACACACACACACACACACACACTTTCCTTTGTTCTAATTTTCCTTTCCTTTACAAGTAAAGTTTTTGACTGATGTCAATAGAATTAACTTTGAATGAGGTAACCAAGTGGGAGAAGCATTGGAGTAACTGCTGATGACGGAAGCCTCTCCTGGAATATTCCAAAGGGAGGTGTTTTTTAAAAAAAAAAAAAAAACAGGGAGAGAGAGAGAGAAGGAATTAACAGTGCGACTTGTTAATTGAAATAATAAATACAAGGCTTATGTTTATTATAAGGCCGATCCACTTTGGGGTAGATTAGATTTCTGTAGTAAAGCTGGAACCATGGGTGATCTGTCTTGCTGTACCTTTCCACTTCTACCCAGAGATTAATCAGAAAGCATATTGTTTTTATATTTTTTAATTGAGGCAGGAGGAGGGCTAACCTCCACAGATACGTCCACAGATGTCAGGTGGAGGCATAAATGATAGCACATAATAGCCTCCTTCTCCCATAAGACCCAGCTACTTCGGAATGTCAGATTAAGCGTGTTGCCAAGGTGGTTTAGAACAGCTTGCAAAGAATGCAGCCCTCGGTTGGCTTTGCCGACAAGGGAAGGGACGAGGTGCTGCAGATGGGATTGGAAAGGGAACGGGGACGATGGCAGAGTGCAGCCTGGCCGGTTGTACAGGAGGAATTCCGGGAGCTTCACATAATTCTATGGAGATTCTCAGCCATCCATGTTTGTCCCAAAGGTGCTTTTTCAAGAGACAGCTGGGCTGCCTTTGTTTTTCCTTGAACTTCTGGCTGAAGAACTGAAGAAGCTTCTTGGATGAGAAGCAAAACGTCTTCAAGGAAAAACAAAGACAGTCCAATTGCCTTTTGAAAAAGCACTTTTGGGACCCCACATAATTTCCAATCTAGTAGCCTCGCCTTTCAAAAATGGAACTGTACTTTGGGAATTGAGAGGTCCGAACCAAAAAAATCCAGATTCCTTCCAGCTTCTTTCTCTCCTGTCCTCTGTCTGCATGGGGAGAAGAAATAGGCCAGTTCTAGGATTGCTGACTTCACCATTGCAAATCATTCGAAAGCTCATAAACTAATAAGGCCCTGTGATGAGATTCCCAAAGGGATTTCTCAAAAAAAAAAAAAAGAAAGAAAAGAAAGAAAAACCCACAAGAACACCAAAGTTGCAGCCGAAAAAGCTGAAAGTTTGTAGGCCTTTGACAAGCTGGATCAGAGAATAAAGAGTAAACTCAGTGGCAGAAGTGAATAGATTTCCTTTTTGGCTACTCTTTGGAGGGATTGTATTTATGAGCTTTTGTTGAGTCACCTTGGATGATCGGGGTTTGCCCCAGGCCTGCTTCCCCAGTTTTTCTTAAGTCCCTGACATGTTCTCAATCAGCATCTAAAATGTGTTACAGCAAATTGAGAAAGAAGATAGCTTGTTCCTTCTTAGCTCATTGAAGCATAAAATATTTTGTTTTCTTTAAAAGACACCATTTGGGGCACGTTTTAAAGCAATCTTTCAACATTCCCCCTTGGTTAATACAATTTGGTTTATGACCGTTGCTCAAGCATCATGAGATATTTAAAAATCTTCTTGGGACATTTCCTAACTTTGTTTTTTTTCTCTCCGTGTTGTCAGTATGAGGAAGCAACCAAAAGAACGACCAGCCCCTGAAGAATTAATGGTGAGTCGGTCTGGCTCTACAGCCTCCAAGACATAAACCTCAAAAGTTATATTGATTTATGATACATCCAAGTTTGTTTATTGTCTTTTCCCCATAAGTTAACTAATATCAAATCTAAACTTTGCTTCCAGCACTGGCATCCAGCAGACACTACTGAGATCTCATGATTTCATTAGCATTGTTAATCGTCTTCGGTAAAATTTAAGGGTGGGATCAGACATGAATTAGCAAAAGCTTCTTGGAACGTTCTGGCTTTTGGGTCAAAAGAGACTTTCTATCAAGGAGATTATTCAGAGTCCTTCCTTAATTTGGTGAATTATGTTTTTTTTAAAAAAATCCAGATTTTGTGTGTGTGTGTGTGTGTTAGCATTTGTGATATCCAGTACTCTATACCGGGGGTCTCCAACCTTGGCAACTTGAAGACTTGTGGACTTCAACTCCTAGAATTCTGGAAGTTGAAGTCCACAAGTCTTCAAGTTACCAAGGTTGGAGACCCCTGCTCTATACAGTATTTTTATTGTGAAATGGGTGGGTGGGAGAGCCAGACTTCACCTTGCTAAGATTTCTAAAGAAAGACCGTAATTTCCCCAAGTTTTCTTTGCTTCTCTTTGTTAGTAGCAACATGAAAGATGAACAGGTTTATTTCTCCTGCTTTCTTTAGAATGAGTATTTATTCATTCATTCATTTTTTTTTTTATGGTTATTCAATTTCTATAACACCCAACTTCCAATGACTCTGGGCAGCTCACGAAAAAACATTTTTTAAAAGGATACAATCAAAAACAAAAAACAAGGAATAAAGGCACCTAAAGATCCTAAAAACCTCAATACTCACTTTGTTGGGTACATCATTTATTTGGGTGAGAGGTTTGGGGTACTTTTTATATATCAGAGGAAAACGGAGGAAGGCAGATGCCAAGTTCCCATCAAAGTGAAAGGAGGATGGCCACGATCCGTAAAAATCATGCAACTCATGCTTTGGGCTTGTCTTCTTCAAACAACAGGACCCGTGTTCGTATGCCTCACTCACTACTAAGGGTATGTGTGGAACTGCTTTGGGATCTGTGTTGGGCACAGTAGTGATTGGGAAAGGAAACTGTTGTTGAACATTTCACTGAATTGATCCCACTATCGCAGGTGCTGCTTTCTCGGTTCTTTCTTCGCATTAGTGAGACATTTGACCTTGAATCTATTTTTGAAAGCCAGTAATTTCTGTTGATGTTGAAAGAGCATTTAAACAACTCTTGATATACCTAAACGGTGTGGGACTTGGTATTTTTCTCCACACCACCCGTTCTATTTCTGAATGCGGTTAGTAGAAGCTGCCTTAATTTGCCTCTTTTTCTTTTCTTTCTTTTTTTTATTAACTTGGGATGGTTGGAAGGTTCCTGCACTTAGTCACATCCGAGAGAACTTGGAACAGGTTCTAGAGATGGAGATGCATTTACCTTACACAATGTTATTATTCTATGCCTGGGTGGCTTGACTATTAAACCAACAGAATGGGGTTTCATAAAATCCGTAGCTCTTTGTAAATGCATGCTTTCTGTGATGCAATAGGCCCGGCACTTATAAATAAAACATCTGCAGATCGCACTTCACAACCCTCAGTATATATCGGTGTGTGTGTTCAGAAGCTATAACGCCACTCCAGGGTGTAAAGCCATAAAGACGGAGGCCAAGGGGTGAGTGCCGATAGGAACAGAGACGCAGTGTTATATATCTTTCCAACTACCTGCCCTGAAGTGCTCGGTTCAACTCATAAGGCAGTATCTTTCCCCCTTTAATAATTAAAAAAAAGCATGACAGCTTCAAAAAAGAGAGTTGGGCTTCTTTTAAGATTTAGTACTTTCTCTCAGGTTGCTTTTTCTCCTTTGAAAGCGGCCTTCTAAAGCAGCTGCTTAGCCAGCGAGGTTGGCCCTTCGGTACTGATGAGATCTCCTGCCCATGGAGGGAAGCCTGGTTGAGGTCTTCTTCGCTTATGGATCTGTGAGTGATCTTGCTTGGCCACACCTGCCGTTGGCTTCCTTCTAGGGTGGACTGAGGATGGTAGGTTGATTTTCCAGATTCATCCCGATTTGGTTCTGGTTTTTGCTTACACTGCAGAATTGCAGATGGGGAGCTGGCTACACTGTTCTGGTGAATGACTTCACAACAGTGATTTTAGGCCCACCAGTTATATTGGAAGGACATTTTTTTAATGGCCAAAATCTCCTGAGACGGTGGCATTCTCACCTACAGTTTCATGAAGACTTGAAAGATTTCAGACAGATTTTCTTTTTAATCAGGGAATGGAGAAGGAGCTGAAAAGATGGCTACTTACACAGCAGCCGTTATTCTTCTAGTCTTTCTTGGTTTCCTCAGGTGAGGAAGCCAAGAATCTGCTGAGGTGTTCAAGTAGCATTTTCATCTTAACCATACAGAACAGAATAGAATAGATTATGGGATGGGATAGGACAGGACAGGACAGAACAGAACAGAATAGAATAGAATAGAATGGAATTTTTATTGGCCAAGTGTGATTGGACACACAGGGAATTTGTCTTGGTGCATAAGCTCTCAGTGTATATAAAATACAAGATATGTGGAACTGCACCAATTTCTCTGTACTGTTTCAAATGTCATCCTGGTGGTGGATTTCTGAAAATCTTTTAGCAAGACAACATGAGGCATTGGCCATCTTTTGGACAGACATGCTGAGTTTTGCCAAGGGGACAGCGAGAGAGAAATGGTTGGGCATAGACCAGTTGGAGCAGAGACCGAAAATTAAGCTACCACAGGTAGCTCTTGACTTAACAATCACAATTGGGACCAGAATTTCGGTCACTAAGGGATTTGGTCATTAAGCAAGTCATGTAACCAGACCTGATTTTTGCTGTGGTCATTAAGTGAATCCAGCATCCCCAATTGACTTTACTTCTCTGGAAAGATCCCAAATTATGAGCACATGACCACAAGACTCTGTAGCCATCATAAATGCAAGATGGTTGCCAAATGCTTGAATTGCAGTCGCATGACCAGGGGGCTGCTGCAACAGTCGTGTGAAGATGCAGCAAAAGTCACTTTTTCTGAGATCGTCGTAACTTTGAACCCCCATTAAATGGTTGAAAATCGAGGAAGTTCCTGGACAAGTCCAGCTCTCTAACTCATTCCTTAGCTATAGAATGAGAAGAAAGCTACAGGGTCTTCTGGCTGCATGGTTACTTTAGAATACTGTCAAACTCCCAACCCCCAGGCCGGATGCGTCACACGCTAGCCACACCCACACCCGGTTTAGCAAAGTGGGGGGGGAGTCCCAATACATCACGTGATGCTGCCATGACAAGGTAAGTTTGATACCCCTGCCATAGATCATTTAATAAACCATGACAGCAAAGTGAATACAGTGATACCTTGGTACTCGACATTAATTGGTTATGGGGAGTTACAAAATACGAATGCCAAACCATGTCACCCTTTGTTTTGGCTGGAAAAAACTTTCTGTCTGTCCTTTTCCCTATGTCATCCACCTTCCCAGCATGGCCGGCTTCCTGTCTGCCCTCTGCGGCCATCCCCCTCGTCCTCTTGCAGTGCACCAAATACCAAAGAAACTACGAGTACCGGGGCAACATTTTTGCATCAAAATGCATCCAGTACCAAATTCGACGAGTTTTGAAGCCATCGAATATGGAGGTACCACTGTATTGCAGCTTTTCACGCCTCTGTTAGCTAAATCAGGACACATGACTCCAAAATCCAGTTTTGACTGTTATTTATCATCATCTTTTCCAACATCTGTGTGGAATGCTGTCCACCAGGACTGGGCCTCGGTGTAGCAAGACATACACTTGCACAGGTCCACTGAGGAGGCCTTCCACGGGAGAAAAGGATTTGCTTTCTCTGAGAGTGTTGATGCTCAGAGAGAACCTTTCAACAACTTGAATGCAAGGCCCCTCAAAGTCTACTCCAAGTGGTGCTCTGTCCCCCTTTTGACTGGAGAGCTGCCTCTGACATGCGCCTACCAATGTTGTTTCCGTATGTTGATGATGTTGTCACAGCAGTAGCTGAAGCGAGCTTTGAATCGGGGTGCATCGCTTCCTTCCTTAGATCCCTCCTTTGCAATACCTTACGGCGCCATTTCACCTGGCTGCAATGCTTACATCCTTCATAAACTACCGATCGATCCAGGAGAGAGCCCGTTCCTGCCTGCTTACAAAGGGTTGATTTGAAGAGGCAGGAAAAAGATGTCTGTTTATCTGTTGGTCGGAGGGACGCAGCCCTGTACGAGGGGGACGCACGAGAGAGGGACGCACGTGGGACGCCAGGTCATGCGGCGATGCGCTTGGCTTTGGCCACCGTTGATTTTGGCCTCAGTGGCACCATTTTCCCGAAGCTTTCAGTTCCTAAGCTCTATTTAATGGAATCTATGCATAGTAAGTAACCAGGTCAGAGAGAGACAGCCTTCCCCGTTTGAGATCAATCGCTGGCTAATACTTTATCTAGGTCACTTTATTATCTCGTGGCGATGCCGTTCCCATCCACCGCCTCCTTTCGTAAGACACACTTCAGCTGTGGGGAAAGTGTGTTAGCGCATACATATTAAAAACATATACCCATTCTATCTGTATGTAAATGCACAAGGCACAGCTGGATATTGCCAAGGAGTTTGATTTACTAATGGTTATTATCTGTTCTCGCTGTTCAGTGGCAGGGAGAGTTCCAGCAAGCATCCGAACATGGAAATTGTCTCCCAGTAGTGCTAGCCTGCTTTTGAGAATTGTTTAGAAAGGCGGCCCGGCTTGTGGGGCTTTAGCACGACCGCGTTTCTGAAGGGGCTCCGGCAGCCCCTTGCCCAGTCCTCCTTGTGAAGCGTGTCCTCTTCCCCGAAAGCAGAGAACGTCCCGGGGGGCTCCTGAAAGCCACCCCCCGCTAGACTGCTCTCCGCCCTAGAACAGAAGGCACCTTGCAGAAAACTGTACCCCCACCCCAGGGAAGCTGGGGGCACCTCGTCTTTGTTTATTGGAGCCCCCCCCCAAAGGAAATAATGGCCTTGGACCACACTATGTGGATATTGAGGTTTCTTAACGTCACCCCTCTGCTTCTAGCTGGCTCTTCGGGGAAGAGGGATAAAGAGTCTGTCTGTCTTTCTAATCAATCTTCTATCATTTATCTATCTATATCATCTATCTTCTGCCTATCCCTCTATTATCTATCATCTATCTCTAGCTAACTATATTCTAGCAATTATCTATCTATCTATCTATCTATCTATCTATCTATCTATCTATCATGTATCTATCATCTATTGAATTTCTATGCCACCCATCTCACCAATACAGCCACTCTGAGTAGTTTACAATATAATAAAAGAGTTCAAAAGTGCTAAAAAAATAAAAAATAGAATAAAAAGGTTAAAAGTTAAGAACCAAGGCGATGGGCAGCCCCATCAGCCACCCCCAAGGTAGCAGCCCAGGCCAAGCAGCTGTTCCGGAAGGCCAGGGGAGGGGTGTGTGGCTCTCACCTCTGTCTGTCTGCATTCAGAGCCTGCCTGGGTTAAGCAGAAATGCCATTTCGGAAGTGATACCAAATGGGCTTTTCATGCTTTCCCCCCTGCACAGATAACGACAGTGAATGAAGGCAAATAAATGTGTCCCAGAATACAGGATCCAATCTGGATCGGACTACCAGAATGTGGTAGAGAGAAGTTCCCCGAGGATGGGCTCCTGCATGAGTCCAAAAGCTCAGAAGACTAAACCTCTGGTTCTGGTGACCAACCTAGATTGGATCCTGCAGATCTACACAATCTCTACCTCAGGGGTGTCAACGGGCCAGATCCGGCCCACAGAGTGCTTAGATCTGGCCCTGGAAACAACGAAGGATCAACCCGCGGTGCCTCTGCCAGCAAAAATGGAGCTCCTGAGGGCCACGCGTGGTCTTCCCGAGCTCCGTTTTTGCTGGCAGAGAGTTGCAGGAGGTGGTCACAGCCAGAAACGGAGCTCTGGAGCCCCTTTTCAATGGCAGAGTGCTCAGGATACCACAGGCACCCCCCTGGCTCCTCAAGGTCATCACAACCCTAATACGGCCCTCAATGAAATTGAGTTTGACACCCCTGCTCTACCTTGTGCTCTTCGGCACATTTTGTTTTTTCCTACTTGTTCCTGATTATCTTTCATCTTTTTGACCTGGAAGGCACCTTTGCATCTCCAGCAGTTGGGGCCAACCAGTTGAGACGAAGAGCCTCTGCAGGGCCAGTCAGGACAGACCGTGCTCTTCTTTTGATGCTGATGGACTTTGCTGGTAGTGTGTTTGGAACCTCACTGTAAAGAGCCAACTGGAGGGTGGGTGAAGGTTATTCATAAACGTTCATTAAATAGGAAACAGCCTCTCTGAGGCATTCTGGGTGATGATGTCAGGATGCAGGTACCTGTAGCAGAAATTGTCCTTTGCATTAAGTTGCATCATTTACACAATAACATCATTGCACCAATGTCAGAAATTGTCCTGGGGATGTGGGTTGTTTTATGTGAAGTGCATTGTCTTGCGGTCCATCTAATCATAGTTAGGTTGTTTAAATGTCTACAGAGATTGTCAGTCATGCTGGTCATGGCTATACCAAAGGTGTTTTTTCAAGAGGCAACTGGGCTTCCTTTGTTTTTCCTTGAAGACATTTCACGTCTCATCCAAAGAAGCTTCTTCACTTCAGTTCAGAACTGAAGAAGCTTTTTGGATGAGACATGAAATGTCTTTCAAAGAAAAAAAAGAAAGTCCAGTTGCCTCTTGAAAAAGCATCTTTGGGATCTAACTAGGCTTTGTTGTCTTGAGGTCAAACAAAATCAAACAAGATTTGAAACAAAACAAAATGAAACAAAATCAAAAAACAAGATTTTTGTCCAACAAAAATCTGCCATAATAACAAATGCATTATAATTTATAACAAGCTGACTTCTAACAAACTGAATTTGATGTATCCATGTCTAACTAAATCATTTTCAAGACATCTAATGTTGATAAAATCTTGCAAAATTATTACAAATCCCTGCTACCTTTAGATAAGAATAAAAGACAGGAAAATGTACAGTACTGGGAATGCAGCATTTTATTCAACGTGTTTACTATAAAGTGCAAGTATTTTTAGTTAGGTGACAATCAATTTTTTTTAAAAAAAAATTGCTATTCTCTTTAATGGTTTTTCTATCATGGGATCCCATGTTAGGCAAATACTATTATCTCCCTTAAAGCCACATTAGAGAGAGGAAGTAATGGATCTCCTACCTTTCATTAAAAGTTTGTCCTTGCATAAAAGCTGTTGACTAAATCTACAGATAAGCAGTGATGACAACTCATGGGTTTCAAACTCGTAGAAACGCAACTACATAGTTATAAGACCGAGGAAATGTAAATAGAATGGAGTTGACTTTCTGGATTGTGAAATCAGAATCAGAATAACAGAGTTGGAAGAGTCCTTGGAGATAATCTAGTTCAACCCCCTGCCCAAGAAGGAGACCCTACACCATTTCAGACAAATGGCTGTCCAATCTCTTCTTAAAAGCCTTCAGTGATGGAGCACTCACAACTTTTGAAGGCAAGCTGTTCTACTGGTTAATTGTTCTCACTGTCAGGAAATTTCTCCTTAGTTCCAGGTTGCTTGTCTCCTTGATTAGTTTCCATCCATTGCCTCTTGTCCTACCTTCAGGTTGCCCCCCCTCCCGCCTTCTTTGTCACAGCCCTTCAAATATTGAAACACTGCTGTCATATCTCCCCTAGTTCTTCTTTTCATCAGACTAGACCTACCCAATTCCTGCAACCGTTCTTCATGCTTTAGCCTCCAGCCCGCTAATCATCTTTGTTGCTCTTCTCTGCACTCTTTCTAGAGTCTCAACAACTTTTTTATATTTGGTGACAAGAAAATAAAAAAGCCACTTTATTAATTTACAAGGCAGTGAATTTGTTTTGCACTTTGCAAAAACAGCTAATCCAATTGCTTGAAAGTCCTCTTGAATACAATAACAGGGATTGGCCGGGAGAAGGGAGGGGGTGTGGTTTTAAAAAGCTATTTATTTATTTATTTATTTATTTATTATTTGTTTATTTATTTATTTATCAAGAGCGTATTAGGTAATAATATGGTATTATTAGGTATTAAAGGTATTAATATATATTAATACGTATTAGGTAATAATATGGTAAAGTCTATGTCTGTATGATCAAATTAATGCATGTTAAAAGACAAAAGGATGCCAATCATGACTTCTCAATGCCAACCACCTGGATGCCACTGTGCAAGGAATCCTCATTCTCTTCCCAGCATTTATGAATTGCCTGTATGGATGGAACATGGACTGTGGAGTTGTAAGTCCAAGAATAACTAGTTGGGGAGGTGCACTCGCACCACCCCACCCCCGCATGGGCTCACGCCCCCGCACGTACCCCATACACCCCGCCTTCTGTGCATGTGCAGCAGAGACCCGATGACCAGCTGGCCGGTGAGAGGCGTTTGTGTATGCGCGGCGGAGCTGAACTGGGGCGAGGACTCGTGTGCCCACAAAGGGGGCACTCGTGCCATAGGTTTGCCATCACGGCCCTAGTTCATAGCAGTCTGTCTCACAGACACAGTCTCCTCAGGATAAAATCTAGATGCAACTGTCAAGAGTCGGGTTAGTGTCAGGGTTCCAAGTAGCACACCCAACGGAATCAAAACTCCAAGGCAGAAATGTTCCTCAAAGTATAGATTTATTAGGCATGTCATATTGGTGCATCTGGGGAAACCCGACTCTAAACCCCCCCCCCCTCTGGTCTCCCCCCTAGTTAAACGTAAATAATTTTTTCCCCTGCCCATGCAATCCATCACATGGTCCAATCAGGCCACAGGCCACGGGTCAGTTGGTCTCAGATCCCACCTCCTCACACCTGGTGGGAAAGACCTTGGTTCTCAGAGGAAAGAATTTTATTTTGGCTACAATCCCCCCCCCCCCCCACTCCCGTTCCCACAGCTTGACTCATCTCTGCTGTGGCAGCCCTGAAGGTGCCAGGGGAAAATGGCTGCAGGGCTTGACAGCAACTTCTAAAGCTGGAAGATCTGAACCGATACCCCCAGGCCTAGTTTTGCTTGTGCCTCAGAATCTAGATCTGTTGTCATCTAGAATTAACATTCAGGAGGGAAAAGGAATATAGGTGTGGCTGTGCATGTTTTGCATTGTCCACAAGGTCCGACAGATGCAGCTGAATAGCAGCCACAGCTGTGGAATTAGTCCAGTTCCCATGACTGTTGGCTGATTTACCGTGTCAGGAGGCTGAACTGATTTCCAGCAAGTGATAAAATTACCTTTCCCACCCACCCCCTTGATTCTTTAAAAGAATTACCTTTTTTTCCTTGATTCTCCTTAAAAGAAGACGTTTAGGTTACTTAATAGGAGATCAAATATTTTAAAAATCCAGGATTAAAACTAAAAGCAAACAAAAGCAGGAAAATACTCCCTCGACACAGTCAGAATTAACAGGACAGGAATGAGTCAAAACTCCCGGGAGAAGGCATTTCAAAACGTTGATAGTGAAGGTCACCACCACCAGGGAGGCCCTTTATCCTGAAGCCCCCCCACCCCTCGTGCCCCATAATTGTCCTGCCTCTCTCTGAAGGCTGAAAACCGTGCAAATGCACCGTCAGGCCCTGTGGGACACTAGACTCCGTGCATGGTTGTGTGAACAGATTTGAGAGTTACAGCAGAGGCTGACAAGATGATGCTTGCTTGTTAATCTAGGACACCATCCACCAGGGACCCTTCCTACACCAGCCCCGCCGAAGCCAGTTGTGTTTGTGTGCCAGTCCCTTCACAATTGGTCTCAGCAGGTAAAAATAGACTCTAAAATAGGTTGAATTGGCAGGAGCTCAGCGACGGAGGGTGAAACACAGGAATTGACATTTTCTCTTGACGTAATGTGTGAAGGGCCTCGGGCTCCCGTTAGGGAATGGGAATTTCAATCACCTTAATTGGACCTTCATAACTGGGAGGCTCCTGGTGCTGGGAAGACCCCCATTCCAGGATCCAGTCCAAGGATGGGCCTGTGCATGGCCATGAAGCATTTTCCATCCTGGACAGCAGTCGTGGGATCCAGTTGTGGGAATTGTCGTCCTTCTCACCATCCCTGCATACGGAGTTGAGACAATACAGGATCTCCGTGAAGAGCAGCTAGGCAGAAGGCTCCTTAATTGGATTTCCTGATGACTGACAGGGTTTCATTATCACAGGAACTTTCTTTGGTTAGGCTGCCCCATGGGTGGGATGTCCCCCTTCCCCCTCCGTGCTCTGCTTTATTCCTCCGAATTCCCGGTGGTGCAATCACAATGGCGAACGAGCCTTTTAGCACCTTCGTTGTCTCCTTCCCTCGTGGCAGCTGGACCCAGCTGGTTGTGAACAAGAGAATGTTCTACCGACAAAGCCCTTTACACACACACACACGCACTCTCTCTCTCCCCCTGGCCCACACAGTTTCAATCGTTTTAAAAAACACACAAACACACACACAACCTGCCAAACCTGTTGAGGATTCGAAGTAGCTTGAGATGTGGAAGGAGTGTTAAGTATTTGTAATGGGGAGATGAGGGCCCCAGGGACGCAGGGAGATAAACAACCACAATTAAGGCCAAATCTGCCATAGCAGAATCCAAGCTAACATGTGCCCCCCAGACTGTTTGAGGAGGGGCGGCATTGAGGGTGATAAAGGAATTGATTTCTGTCTTGTTTACACTTTGCCAGCCCCATCTCCATCAACCGGGGAGATAAATATTTCATACATATCCTGATTTTAGTTAATTTTCCCCCTCCCAGATCCTCACAGTGGGTCTGCTTCTCTTCTCACAGTGACCAGGCCGAAGTTTCTTCGGCATTCATACGGAGCGGCTAATTGGCTATGAAGGGCCCCTGTGTTTAAATGGGCTTGACAGGAATTTAAATTTTGTTTCAATCAACCTCCGCCTTTGCAGCCTGCTCCACTGTCTAATTTTTAAATTAAACATCATTTTATATTATTCCTTCTAGATAGACTAGCTTTCAGTTCCTGGTTTGAATGTCCACTATAAGCCCACAGCCACCCTTGGGGTTCATGAAGGCCTTGCCTGCGACTGGTCAGTCGAGAAGGGTCCTTGGGTAGAAGCCCATCGGCCTCTGTGAGATTGAAGTCCGGCTGTGGAACGCCAGCCCCTCTTGTAAACCAGTCCCTGCCACGGTTCTGTATTCAGCTCCCTGGGAGTAAAGAAAGGAAAGGGAGGTGCTACCCCTGATCTGGTGGAATTGACCAGGGGCTGAATAGCGAAGAGGTTGGTTGGTTGGTTGGTTGGTTGGTTGGTTGGTTGGTAGGTAGCAAGCCAGGAGAGCCTGTGGGAAATGGGTTCATGCAGTAGAAGGTGAGGGTACAGATTATCCTTGATTTGTAACAGTTCAATTAGTGACCATTCAAAGTTACAAGGTCACTGGAAAAAAGTGACTTACATTTGTCACCCTTACGACTGTTGCAGGATCCCCATGGCCACATCATCAAAATTAAGACAGTTAGCAACTGACTCACATTTATGACGGTTGCAGTGTTCCGGGATCATGTGATCACCTTTTACGACCTTCTGACAAACAAAGTCAATAGGTAAACCAGATTCACTTAACAACCATGTAACTAACTTAACAACTGCCATGATTCGCTTAACAACGGCAGCAAGAAAGGTTGTAAAATGGGGCAAAATTCATTTAACAAACGTCTTGCTCAGCAACATAAATTTTGGGCTCAATTGTAGTCATAAGTCGAGCAAGGGTGGGTTCTAAATTTTTTTACTACCAGTTCTATGGGCGTGGCTTATTTTGTGGATGTGGCTTGGAGGTCATGTGACTAGGTGGGCGTGGCTAGCTGGTCAGAGTCATTTCTGGAAGGTCCTCACCCTTACGACCAGTCCTTGCACTTACGATCCAACTCATTTGTTTGCTTTTAACACTGATCAGCTGTAGGACGGCCCTTTGAAGCCCCGCGGCAAGAGTTTAAACAGTTTTTTTCCCTCTAGTCATCAGCTGGGACTCAGGAGGCAGCAATAGATTGGGGGTGGGACCAAATGAAAGGTAAGAATAACATGGGGGGGGGAAGGTGGGGGGGGAACCGGTTCGGTGACGTCATATCGTCACCGCTACCGGCTCGGCCGAACCGGGAGGAACCCACCACTGAAGTCGAGGACATCCTGTATTTTTTCCTCCAACAGATCCTCCTCCGCAGTAGTGGGGAAAAGATTTCAGAAGATCCATCCTGGGACTATCCTGTATTCTTGCTGCATTTTTTTAAAAAAATTTGATTTATATGCCACCCTTCTCCGGAGACTCAGGGTGGCTTACAATGCGTTAAGCAATTGTAAGCAGGAGAATGCTGTAACTTCTACCTAAAGCAAAGCCAAGTCACAGATTATCTAGGTCCATGATGGTGAACCTATGGCATATGTGCCACATGTGGCACGCGGAGCCATATCTGTGGGCACGCGAGCGTTGCCCTAGCTCAGCTCCAGCATGCATGCGCCACCTGATTTTCAGGCCTTCCAGGCCCACCGGAAGTTGGGAAATGGGCCGTTTCTGGCCTCCGGAGGGCCTCTGGGATGGTGGGGAAGGTCGTTTTCGTCCTCCCCAGGCTCTTAGAAAGCCTCTGGAGTCTGGGGAGGGCAAAAAAACGGGCCTACTGGACCCATCGTGCCATCACATGCCAAAAGTGGGGGGAGCGCAGGGGGGTCACACATGCATGCACGGGGGGGGTGGAGCGCATTGAATTATGGGTGTGGCCACGCACACGTGCACCGCCCCACACGACCCCCACTTTTGGCACGCAACAGCAAAAAGGTTAGCCATCACTGATCTAGGTTGTTTTGTCATGGAAGCCTGACTTTCTAGCTAGCTTTTATTAATGCTTTAATTCCTTAAGTGAAAAGATAGAGGAGATGTTTATCAGGTTGCAGAGATAGTATGGGGTACAATACTTATAGTAGAGAGAAAGAAAATTCAAAACTTTGAATTGTCGTGTTGAATTTGATTTGAATTTGGATTTGGATTGAATGTGATGATTGAAATGGGCTGCAAATTACAGAATGAACCCAGTCTCTAGAAACTGTGTTAAGACAGGGATAATACCACGTGTGCAAAAGAATTAGGAATAGTAGTTGACTGAAAACCGCCTTGGACCAGATGGTTATCCATGGCTCTGAAAAAGGAGGAATACAACTTTAGGCTGTATCCACCAAAGTATCATTTCCGTGTTATTTTCCCAATGTATTCTGCTTTAATCAGACCCTATCTTGAGTATGGTGCCAACTTCTGGCAGTGTTTGTTAAGAAGAATTCAGAGAAATTGAACAGGTTTGGAAAAGGACAGCAAAGATGACCAGGGAATTAGAACATTTATGGGGAGAACCTAAAGGAGCTCAGAGAAAAGAGGGCTAGGGAAAGATATGATAGCCCACTTGAACTATCTGAAAGGATATTCCATAGAAGCTCAGGGATGGTTGCTCTTGCGCCAGAATGCAGGACATAGAATGATAGATTTAAATTATAGAACAGGTATAGGTAAAGGAGTCCCTGCGGATTTTACTCTGCTAGTCATTGCCAACTCTGGGGCGTGGTGCTCATCTCCGTTTCAAGGTCAATGAGCCAGCGCTGTCCAAAGACATTTCCACGGTCATGTGGCCAGCACAGAGCGCTGTTATCTTCTCACTGAAGTGGTACTTATTTATCTACTTGCATTTGCCTGCTATCAAACTGCTGGATTGGCCAGAGCTGGGACGAGGACAGGAGCTCATCCCGTCGCATGGAATTAGGGTCTCGAACCTGGGCTGCCGGATTTTCAGCCAACAAACTCAGCGTCTTAACCACTGAGCCACCGTGCCATCCCTAAATTACAGAAAGGCAGATCTAATTGAACGTTAGAATATACAAGTGGGCTGCCTTTGACTTGAATGTATTTGAAACAGAGACTATATAGAGATGCTTTAATTTGGTTTTTGTATTAAGCATAATAGCATCCAAGACTTAAATCTTTCCTCCTTTCCAGCTCAAGAAATCTGTACTTTTATGCCTTGACCCACAATGCAGACTCTTCCGTATATGAAAAGACTAGTAGATCTTCCAAAATCTTAACAGCGTTTCATGTTTTATTTCTCCCTCTGCCAATGAATCAGGCACTGGACTCTCAAGAGATTGGAGTATGGTGGTAGATGATGAACTGATTCACACAAACACTTTTGCAACTCTAAACAGTGTTGATCTCTACCTCCATTGCCAGCAACCCAGATGATGAGTAAAATACTTACTCTTGTCCTGGCCCTGTAACAGTGTTGTTGCAATGGTCCAAGTAGACCCCGTTTCTCCTTCACCTGACTCCGTCTAATCTGCCTTGGCAAATTGTAAAGCTGTATTTGACTTATCTGGAAGTAACCTTAAATTGTAATCTTGTAAGGATTCCTGTGCTGTTTCCCTCTCTCCTTCTCCTAATGAGGTTATGACCAAATGCTCATTATAATTGCTTTAGACGCCTTTTAATTTTCAAGCTTATTAATCATAAGAAGAGTTATTTAAAATTGCATAAATTAATCTTAGATTAAAAGCCCATCAAAGTCTCAAAACAATTAAGAATAAGTAGGATTTCCCTGGGGCAGCAAGTTTTATTTTAATAGTGTAGCCAGGTGAATATCGGAACATTTGAAGTGCACGGATGATTAATGTTTCCGACAATTTTGGAGGAGAGATTTTAAAATGGCAACTCCGGAGCTTACTGTATGGTTCAGATCTATTGTCTCTCACGTCCGCTAATGAGCATTTTAATTACAGCATGGAATAGGGCACCGAACCATGCGAGAGGCCAAATCCTCCATTGGAAAATAGCGATGGAAAAAAGTCAGTTTCAATTTGGCTCCTTGCTGGGGTTGTGTTTTTACTGCTGAAAGCACGTGGCTGGTAGAGAGGATTGGGCAGGAGGCTGCAAGTTTGTGTTCCAACTCAGATGGCCAAATAAAAGGCCCGTTCATTGGCTCCAGCTCCTTGTTACCACTTCTCGTTCTTTATGCAGTAATAGCTTCTCGTTTCCTGTGAAGCACAATAAGATCTTTCCAATAGGCCAGAGAACAATGCTGGATCCATTTAAGAATTTAATTTCAGCGTGTTCTAAATGTCACACCTGGATGAAGCAGACCCTTCTCCATTTTCCTTATAGCCCAATTAGAGGAACAGGAGAAACAGTCACTGGCTAGTAGCAACCAGCTCTTTGGGGGCAAAATAATGGCAGCACCTCCAGGCTTTGTTGATATGACTAATTGGACAGATGGGCTGACCAGGTGAGAGTAGCTGATGGGTCTTCCACTCTCAGTGAGAGAGGGGATTTGCTGTCCATACACATATATATGTATATGTTTTCAAAGCATTTGATTAGGTTAACAGAGTTGGAAGGGACCTTGTAGGTCATCTAGTCCAACCCCCTGCCTAAGCAGGAGACCCTACACCATTTCTGACAAATGGCAGTCCAATCTCTTCTTGAAAGCCTCCAGTGATGAAGCTCCTAACAACTTCCGAAGGCAAATTCTGTTCCATTGGTTGGTTGTTCTCACTGTCAGAAAATTTCTCCTTATTTCCAGGTTGGATCTCTCCTTGATCAGTTTCCACCCATTATTCCTTGTCTGGCCTTTGAGTGCTTTGGACAATAGCTTGACCCCCTCCTCCTCTCTGGCAGCCCCTCAAATATTGGAACACTGCTATCCTGTCTCCCCTGCCACGCCCAGTTCCTGCCACCGTTCATCGTATGTTTTAGTCTCCAATCCCCTAATCATCCTGGTTGCTCTTCTCTGCACTCTTTCTAGGGTCTCAACATCTTTTTTATAGTGTGGTGACCAAATCTAGATGCAGTATTCTAGGTGTGGTCTTACTAAGGCTTTATAGAGTGGTATTAGTACCTCCCTTGATCTTGATTGTATCCCTCTGCTAATGCAATTTAGGATTGCATTGGCTTTTTTGGCTGCCACCGCACCTGCTTGGCTCATATTTAGCTGGTTGTCTACTAAGACTCCAAGATCCTCTCACAGTTACTGCCATTAAGCCTGGTTTCACCCAGTGTGTCCTTTTGGTTTTTCTTGCCTAAGTGTAAGACCTTATTTTTCTCTACAATTAATTTCATTTTGTTAGATAGGTGTTCAAGTCTGTCAAGATCCATCTGGATGTTGAGCCTATCATCTAGAATGTTGGCTATTCCTACCAGCTTAGTATCCTCTGCAATGTATAAGCAGACACACACATATATATATAATGCAACACACACAATATGATAATGTCATAAAAGAAATTAAAAAAAACAAACATTTTATTTATTATGAAATAAACAAACAAACAAACTATCTGGAATGAAGAGAAAGAGAAAAATGACTTTCAGAAAGGCCTGTGGGAATGGTGTCCTGCCCTTTGAGCAGACTTCTGGGGGTTCAGAAGGGGAGCCTTAGGGAGGACTCGTCCACTTAACCTTTCCATGCGTCAAATGTGGAGCCCAAATTCTCTTTTGGAACATGAAATTCAGCCAGTGGCGATCTCTGCTAACTGTAAAATAAAAAAGAAAACCAACAATTGGGCAAATCCTTCGGGGTTTTGAGGAGAAGAGGACAGGATGGTGTGTCAGGACTGAACCCCCAAAGCTTTTGACCTGTCTAAGGCTAACATAAAGGAGCCTAACAGTTGGTTTTTGCAAAAAGCTGTAATATGGTTTGTTATCTTATTATTGCCATTTAACAAACATTACAGTTTGCTGCAAATAATATTGCTATTGTGATTACTTAATTATAATTATTGATACAGCTTCTTGTGAATTATTATTATTATTTCCAGCCAAAATACCCAAGTAAATGTGGTTGATTTGGTTGAATGTAGTATGAACCCAGCCTGAATTTTTTGCTTATGATTAAGCGTGACTTAGTGGCTTAGTCAACACATCTTGGTAAAACAAGCCAATTTTTATGTGGTTCCAGCCAATAAGTATCACCTTCTATTCAATAAAGAACTTCCACATGAAACCAGAGTATTTTTAAGGAAAGAATTCCTACAGAATTGCTGTTTTCTGTTTTGTACAGAAGGATTCCAGAGTCATGCTCAGCTGCAAGGTTCTTGTTTTACAAATCGAACGGTGTAGCCTGAAGAAATACTAATTTCTCTGCTGGCTAAGGCACTGTGGGTTTCCCCCCTTCCTTTTTATGCTGTCCTGACTCAAGTCCTGACCAGCAAGCGTGCGATGCCCCCAGCCCTAATGTGCCATTAACGATAGGTTAATGTACAGGATAATGTTTGACAGGCTCTGGGTTCATTACGCTTCTGAGTATATAAGATCTTTCTTGCAGAGGCCCATGGTCTCATTGCATTGTATCATGCAATAAAAATACCCTTTTAATATCACACCCTAATAAACTGTACTTGAAGTGCCATCGGAGGGCACCACAGCCCTTCCAGCAACTTAGCTTCCGGTTGCAACAGTTGGGAATTTCCATCTTATTTTATTGTTTCTGATCCAGATGTTTTCTCAGACCTGTCTCTAAAGGAAAGGCGATGGCCTCTGTGGTTTTGGTGCAGAGATAAATTCAGCTTTTCACTTTTGCTTACCATTGTGGGGCATAGCAAAGCCTTACTGCAAAATCCATGTCAACAGCAGGTACCCCTGAGCAAGAAGGGTCTCAGGATTGGGCCTTTGATGGATGGACGTTGGTGGGATCCAGAATGCTGTGCTGGAGTCTACAAAGCTTCTGCTCAACTTCCCCCCCCCCCAAAAAAAATCCTTGTTATGATTTAGAAGTCTGAAAGAGCTTTGAGAATATTTTTCCTCACCTGAGGTCCCGAACCTTTAAAGAGGAAGCCGAATTTTAGATTCCTTAAGTTCCATTACTTAATGCATTTAACATACACAAGATTACAATAAAGTATGTCTGAGCATTCTGTGCTGTGCAATAAACCACTTTGCTTACCTACATTTGAGAAAAAAAAAAAAGCTGCATAACCAGCCAAAGGGCCTTATGAAAAAAATGGGCCTCGGTTCACAAAAAATGTTCCTATGGGCCACAGTTCTCTTTTCATCTTGATCCTTTGTTTCTTGTTCTGCTCCCTCACTCCCAATATCTCTGTGCAAGAATGTTCAATTCTGTACCCGACCCAGGCACAGTCTTCTAAAAAAAAAATTGAAAAAGTGATGACAGAAAAATAGCCCATCAAATCTCTTCCAAAATACCCCAAACCTGCAGATTTGAAATTCTGATGTCAATAATAAATTTGAATAAAATGAGCAGCTACAACCTTCTTAGATAAAGTCCCTCTCCTTCCACCAGCTGTAACAAAAGAAAGTTTTGGAACAGAAATGTCTGACTAACTATCCAATATAACTGACAATGCCGTTCTTTCTGCTTCTTCAGGAAAGCGGAAGCTCTTTTGATTGTTTGAGGACTCAGCAGGTAAAAAAGTTCAGGAAAGTTCAATCAGAACTGAGCTGGAAAGGTCCTTGGAGGTCTTTTAGTCCAACCCTGCCCAAGCAGGAGACACTATATAATGTGAGACAAGTGGCTGTCCAGTCTCTTCTTTTTTTTTTTAATTAAAAAGTTTTATCAAATAATACAACAATTTTTCCCATCCCTCCTCCCCCCCATCCCTCCTCCACCCTCTCCCCCCCAACCCCCCTTCCCGCCCCCCCCCGACTTCCCAGAGCAAATACAGGGTATAGCATTTAACAAACATAAACTAAAATATGCTAACTTTCTATAGACTCTTGCTCTTTAACTCCCCTTTCAACTAACAAAACATAATTCAAAAAGAAAAAATAATTTTCTTTTTCTTTTCTTTTTTCATTCATAAGCTATTTGAAACTTTTTAGTCCAATATTTGTTTTGAATATAGTCAATCCATCTTCTCCATTCCGATATATATCTTTCATTTGAATGGTCCTTCAAATACGCTGAAATTTTTGCCATCTCTGCTAAATTCACTACTTTTAATGTCCATTCTTCAATAGTAGGTAAGTCCTCCTTCTTCCAATACTGCGCCACCAGAAGTCTGGCTGCTGTTATTAAATTTAAAATCAATTTGGTCTCTATAACCGTACAATCTGTAATTATACCCAACAAAAAGAACTGTGGAGTAAATTTCATCTTCTTCTTGAGAATATTTTGGATAATCCACCATATTTTTATCCAAAATGCCTTAATTTTTTTACATGTCCACCATATATGATAATACACATATGTGATAATCATCACATTCGCATCTCCAACACTTAGGTTGCAAACTTGGATACATACAGGCTAGCTTTTTAGGATCTAGATGCCATCTATAAAACATTTTATAAAAGTTCTGTCTTAAATTTTGGGCTTGCGTAAACTTTACATTTCTAACCCATATTTTTTCCCACATCATTCTTCAAGCTGTCCAGTCTCTTCTTAAAAACCTCCAATGAGGTCGAACTTCTGGTAGCAAGCTGTTCCACAGGTTAATTATCTTCACTGTTACAAAGTTTCTCCTTAATTCCAGGTTGCTTCTCTCCCTGATTAGTTTCCATCCGTTGTTTCTTACCTTCAGGTGCTTTGGAGATTAGGTTGACCCCCTCCTCTCTGTGGCAGCCCCTCAAATATTGCAATACTGCTATCATGTCACCCTGGTCCTTCTTTTCTCCAGACTAGCCATGCCCAGTTCCCACAACCGTTCTTCATTCAGTTTCTTCAGAAACAGAGCAAGAAAGTACACATTGCTTTGGGGAGGGTGGCGGGGAGGTTCATGGCTCAGATCATTCCCAAAACAAAATGAATGCAATTGATTGGTTGGACAAAGAACCCTGGGGAGGTCCAGGGGAAAAGGGGGGATTTTATCTATGTTTTTGCGTGAAAACTTTAGAACTGGCTTTGCTACTTCTCTGCCTATGTGGAATTATCAGTACAGTAATTCTACTCTTGGTAAAACAACGTCCCAGGAGTTTCTTTTGCTGCATTTGCCAACAGGACAGATGAAGAAAATCTTAACATCTGGATTAAGGATAAACCCAAGAAGGAAGGGAATTGGGAAAGTGCCAGGCGCAATTGCTGAACAAAACTAAATGCTCTTTGGCCTCCTCCTCCTCCTCCTCCTCCTCCTCTCTAAAGGTCTTGGAAAGAGTTAATCGCCTTACACAAATTGGTGGCTCTAAAAAGGCAGCCTTACTCAAGAAAACGAGATGTGACAAGTTCATTTAAAATGCCTGTTTTGTCATTGTTTATCTCATTTTCAGAGTTGGCAAAGAAAATTAGGCTGGCTGACACTCACCCACTAGCATCTCTAGGCCTCTGACCTGACCTGACCGGGGCCGAATCTTTTGCCCCGAAAGAGTGGACTTTCCCCAGAAGATGCTTGAGCCATTCCTTTCTTCAGCCCTTGAGCCCACGAGAAACTTATTAGCATATCTTCGTCTTTAACAGCAAGCAGAGAATAATTGTTATTATTGCTTCTTGATAAGTGTGGGCCATGTAGGATTAAGGTCCTACTGGGCCAACAGAGACTCCTTAATGGGGAAAATGGTATATAGTGGGTTGATTAAGCAAGGAACTAGTAGAAGGTGAGGAAAATTAAGATGTGTTTCTTTAAAAATACAGAGAAGCAAACATGTGTCTCCATTTTTAACATTCATTGTCTTGTACCTAATACAGGTAGTCCTCAATTTATAATAGTTCATTTTGGGACCATTCGAAGTTACAACAACACTGAAAAAAGGGACTTAAGACCATTTTTCACAATGATGTCTGTTGCAGGGTCACATGAGCAAAATTCAGACGCTCGACAACTGACTCGTATGTATGACGGTTGCAGTGTTCCTGGGGTCACGCAATCCCCTTTTGCGACCTTCTGACCAGCAAAGTCAATGGGGGAAGCCAGATTCACTCAACAACCCTATTACTAACTCCACAACTGCATTCATTCACTTAATAACTGTGACATGATAAGTTGTAAAATGAAACAAAACTTACTGTCTCGCTTAGCAAGAGAAACGTTGGGGTCAGTTCTGGTTGTAAGTCGAGGACTACCTGTCTTAGCCTAATTCTGATGGATGCTGGGCTCCTGCTCTCAGTCCTGGGGTTTTGTACTAGGCACATTCATTCCCTTAGTAGATCTCTCACAATTGTTTTGAGCTGCACTGGTGCCAAACAAGGAGCTCTTCATCCTTGTAGGAATGTTGCCTTGACATGACCGTCTTTTCTTTCTTTCTACCTTGCAACCCTTGCAGTGCTGTAATTGGGTAGTAGCATCCTCTCAATGAAGACAAGGCCACAGGCCAGTCCTGCCAAAAAGAACTCTGAATTAAAGAGGCAAGAAAGGGCCACAGGACTGAAGGCCAAGCTAGCTTCTCCACTGATGGCTGAAACTCAGGGGAAGGACTAAGAGTACCGGCCTTGATCAGATACAGGTGCAGGGATGTCCAAGTTGGGGGCAAGCCCAGAGAATAAGGTGATAAGCCAAGAGGTGCCGAATGGATCATAAGCCAAGATCTGACCTTGATGGCCTTCAGTTCACAGAATTCTTAGCAACAGCCTTGCTGGATTTAGGAATTCTGGAAGTTGTTGAACATCTGGGAGTTGCCACAGTTGGGAGGCATTGGATTAACTGCTGGCCCCTCCCTTCTTTAAAGTGGGATCCTTGTGGGATCCTTCTGCAACATCAGCTCCTGCCCTGGTTCCAGAAACAGAGGGGCCAGATCCCTCACCCACAAAGTCTCTTGTCTGGAGGAGTGTTCACCGCTAGAGAAAACGCATTTCAGGCTTCTGCGCATTTACATTTCTGCACCATTACTTGATAAAATGAAGGGACTCTCTACTGGGAGATTTAAGAATTGTGGAATTTTTAGATCTGGAGCAATATTACTCAGGAATAAAGGGCCTCCCTCCCCCTCCCCTGGAAGCTGGTGAAGCGCAGAAGGACCCTCATTCTCTTTTCTTCCCCTCTCTCTCTTGTTTTCCATTACTTCCTTCCATGCTTGTTGTGTTCTATTTGTTTCTTCGTTCTTTAGAAATGAGAATGTCGGGTTAACAAATGGGGTCTGTCTCTTTCTAACTGCCTGGAACTTCATTATACCTGCATGAACTGCCAGCTCCATTTCCAGTGTGGCTGGCTTGTTCTGGTGCCCACCCCCCCCTGCCCTCCAGCCTCCTCTCAGCCCCTCCAGCTCTCCGCTTCTTCCTGCCCCAGGAAAATCCAGCACCACCCCCGCCAAGGGGGGAAGCATTGAGACAAGGGCAGCTTTCTCTGCTGTTGCTGCTGCTGCTTCCTTTTTATTTCTCAAGCTGACCTCTCTTTGGGGGGCAGAAGAGGCCTTGCCCTTACATCTCCTGGGTCTGGACAACTTAGCAAGTGGAAACATCCTGCAGGAGATTTTTTTTCCCCCAGCCATTCTTCGGCAGTGACTGCTGGGCTTTTCATACATACTTGTTTCTTAGGTTGCCATCCCATCTCATGACTCTTGGCATGTCTCAATGGTTACAAAGGATGGCAATTAAACATTGACATTGAAATCGCTCCATCAGTAATGCAACCAAGACGTTGAGCTCACCCCAAAGTTCTCCAGAATGAACTGGCTGGTTAATTTTCCGAAATGTCCATTCCAAGGAAATGTTCTGTATCGAGGTCCAATCATCTCAGTAGCAGCCACTCGTAGGCTCAGGCCCACTCTAGAGAGAGGGGCAGTCACAGAGAAGAAAAAGATGGACCTTTCCTCCAAAGCATCTGAAGGCAGGACAGGAAGCAATGGGTGGAAGCTCCTTGGAGGCAGATCCAACTTGGAAATAAGGAAGAATTTCCAAACAGTGAGAACGATTAATGAGTGGAGCCACTTGCCTCAGAACAACCTGGTCTCCCCAAATATGGGAAGGTGCATACTGCTCCCCTTTCGCCTTTCAGCCCCAATCCAGGAGCCTTGGCAAAAGGGGAGCAGTACGCTCCTTCCCATATTTGGGTAGACCAGGTTGCCCTGATTGAAAAAACAGTACCGTGTTTTTCGTTCCATAAGACACTCCTGATCATAAGACACACCTAGGTTTAGAGGAGGAAAACAAGAAAAGGAATATCTGCCTCTGCCTCCTAGCATCCATCCGGTATTCATCTGGCTAGCGTCCTTGTAACAAACAGCCTGGTCAGCTGCCTGCTCCATGTCTGCTGCCTCCTCCTGGAAACACTGGAGCCTTCGCCACCGAGCAGCTGATCGGCGGTTGGATCGGCCTCCCGGAATACCACCAATCAGTTGTTCCAGGCGGCAGGGATCGCCACCATCGTTCACCACTGCGGCCTGTCGCCCATATTCGCTCCATAAGACGCACAGACATTTCCACCCACTTTTTTTGGGGGGGGGGGAAGTGGGTCTTATGGAGCAAAAAATACAGTAATCTCTCCCCTGGTACAGCTGACAAAGCGAGGACAACCTGTGGCTTAGAGGTTAATACATCTACCTAACATGCAAGTAGCCCGGGTTTGAATTCCAGAAGGGTATGGCTAGCTGATGAGAGCCAAATAGCTTGAAATAGATCTGTACTCGTCTCCCTTTATTTCTTGGTCAGTAAATCTAAATTTAACACTGTCATTGGAGGCTTTCAAGAAAAGACTGAACAGCCATTTGATCGGAATGGCATGTGGTCTCCTGCCTTGAGCAGAAGACTCTGAGGACCTTTCCAGCCCTCGTATTCTGTGTTCTGTAGTGGAGGACATTTATTTTTGTTTTTCCAAACCTCTTGCCAGCCATTGGACACTCAGGAAGGCCACTTCCAGGTTTGCCCTTGACTGTCTTCTGAGGACTGGAATTTTGGCTGAACTGCCAGATGGCTGTGCGGCCAAGAAATGACTTGGCCCATTTTTCTCGGAAAAAAGAGATTCATGCTGGAAACCAGCAGAATCTGCCTAATAGCTGATCTTGCTAGCTCTGTGAACCTCCTGCTCCCTTGTCTGCAACCTCTTGATTTGTTCCGTGACTCTGGTTGGGTTTGTGTGGCTGCTTATTTAAAAGGCAAGACAGGTAATTCCAGCCTTAACTGTGAATGAGGACATCTTTTCTGCTCCTCCAGGGATCTCCATGAGTTTTACAAACAGTTAAGCGAATTTAACCTTGTGGCATTTGCTGAAGAGTGATTACTGTAAGGAATCTGGGTCCTGAAGAACTAAGCATGGGATTTGAGCGGAAGGACATGGCCAGGGGGTGGGGTGGGGGCCACAGGGGTCTGGCTTGGGTCCTGACAAATACCAAGTTAGGCAATTAAAACAAATAACACTGAAAGTATACAATTCTTTCCTTCTTTTGTAAGAATCTAGGGCAGAGTTTCTTAACCTTGGCAACTTTAAGATGTGTGGACTTCAACTCCCAGAATTCCCCATCCAGCATTTTACCTTCTTTTGAAGATAAAATAGTTGCTGGATTCTTTGGTTTCGTCTTGCACAAAACCATCTAGATCAGTGTTCCTCAACCTTGGGAACTTTAAGATGTGTGGATGTCAACTCCCAGAATTCCTTAGCCAGCCACAGTGTCTGGGGAACTCTGGGACTTGAAGCCCACACATGCTAAAGGTTGAGAAAAACATTATTTAGAGGCAGGGGAAAAGACAAGACAGGAAAGAGATCCCAACACTATTCATCAGCAGGAGGAAGGATTTGAAGTCAAGCAAGGGTGCATCTGAGGACACACTTACCTTGGGGCAGAAACGGGGGGAATTTAGAATAATCTGAAAGCTTATTCTAAATTCTAAGCTTTACCCCATCCAGGGGGGTTGGAGACATTGCATTCATAAATGCAAAGTGACACAGGAAGGCCTTCCCTTGCCTAAAGAGCAGCACACCAGTTGTGGCATCACTTGCATGTTACTCCCCTGAAGTCCAAAGGAGATTAAGTAAATCCCCATCTTCCTAATGTGATTACATCTCAAAGCTTCTTCTTACCAGCATTTTCCTCTCTCCCTGTCCCCACGCCATCTGTGCATCTTCTGTGCCTATCTGCTTCTTTTGTGTCACACCCTTCAGCCCAACCAGTCCTTTGCTCCTCACACTCCCACCTCTTCTTGAAGACTTTGGGGCCATGTTACTAAGTCATTAGTCTTGAAGGAAGTTACGTATGTTGGAGATGAGTAAAACAAGTCACTTAGACCTCTAAAAGAAAGTTGCACGTTTTCAAAATTATTTCACAGCTCCTCCTTCTATCCTCCCGTTCATCCCAAATCCCAAAGAGCAGTCCTGTGGCCTTCTGAGAACAGGACATCATGCATTATATGCCGGTCTCATATGGCCCAACACAAAGCACAGAAACTGGTAGCATCTGCCAGAGCTTTCAGATCTGGGTTCCTGTTCTTTGCTTTTCAACCTTGGCACTAAAGTAATTCAGAATCCTAGAACAATGTTTCTCATTCTTGAATAACTTGAAGATGTGTAGAATTCAACTCCTAGAATTCCTTAGCCAGCATGACTGGGGAGTTCTGGCAGTTGAAGGCCACACGTCTTCTAGTTCAGGGGTCTCCAACCTTGGAAACTTTAAAACTTGTGGACTTCAACTCCTAGAGTTGAAGTCCATAAGTCTTAAAGTTGCCAAGGTTGGAGACCCCTTTTCTAGTTGCCAAGGTTGAAAAACATTGCACGAGGGCCATCTCCTGTTGCCTCCTTAGATGATCCTGGACTCAAGAGAGAAAAGGGGGCTTCTCCGTGGCTCCCACCTTCTGTCTTTGTGTAACTGCAGATCCCACATTTTGTCCTGCCTTTGAAATGTATCGAAATCAATACAAAGAGGAGAATGTTTCCAGCACATGGGAAACCTATTTTGTCTTCTCTTCAGCTGCTTGAAAAGCCCCCTTTCAGTTCCCAGCATGTATTGAGCCTTCAAAAGAAAAAGACACAGTTTATTTTTCAGCTTAAAAAACACAGAGAAAGACTGATAGTTATACATGAGCTACATATTTCAATGGTAAAACCCCACCCTCTTTTTAGTAGGTTGTGTTCACACAGTCGGGATGTCTTGCAAAAGTCTTTAGCAGGATGACAAGAATGTTGCATTTCCTTCACTCCTCAGCTCTTTGACCCTCTTAACTGAACCCACTTTTTCTTCTTTTAGGGCCACCTCTTTATTGTGCAGTACAATGACGGGAATGCCGAAGTGGTCTCCATGTGGGTGTGCCGGACCCTGGAGGAGAGGCGTTTGCAGCAACAGGGATCACAGTGAGAGGAAGAGAGATGCACTGCCTCCCACGAGACAGCAGCCTCCCAAGAGCTTCATGGCAAATGCATTTCAGAGTGGAGCCTGCAGGGAGAGAGACGGGGTCTTTTTCTTCAAGAAATTCAGCAGGAGTCCTTTGCCCCCACGGCTCTCATTACCCCCTGCATCCTTAAGACAACACAAACATATATTTTATAAACCGAATGTATATATGTTGGCCTCCAAGTATTTTATACGCTTTGGGGTCTTTGCTAGCTAAGCATAAGGACATGAGCAGAAAATGGAGGTCCTGTGGACTCGGTCAGGTGCCTGCTTTGGATTGGGATTTGAAACTGAACGTTAAATGATGGACCGGTGAAAGAAAATGGATCAAGATGAAAGAATAAAAAAGTGTAAGCAGTATCTGCCAAAGGGAGCATGCTAGATTTATTTTTGGAACAGACAAGTGTGTGCTTGCACTATCCCCTATACTCACTTCTTATGTAGGACGAGGTGGACACCAAGGACATCAGGAGATTTTAGCAGAAGATGAACAGGAGGGAAAGTTGGGTTGGGCTTTCATTTGCTGATGATGTTATTACGTTGAGCAGTAGAGCAATTCCTTGGGGTTGGTCTAAAGTTCATTCTTAGGGGAATTCTTGCCAGAACTGCAGAAGAGGTGCTGCTGGCCATGGTTGATTGCAAAGTTGGACCTTTTGATTGGAAGCTTCTTTTGTTCCTATTCAGCAAGCCTAAGATATACTTAAATCACTGATCTCTCTCTCTCTCGCTTTCTTTATTTTCCTTTCTTTCTTTCTCTCTCTCTCTCTCTCTGTCTTTGTCTCTCCACAAATGTTGCCTGAGGCTGATGTGACTTATCATTCATTTGTTCAATTAAATGTGTATGCTTGTTCAACCAACACCAATGAAAGCTGCAATAGCTAGGTTTTTAGAACACCAGGCTAAATTGAGCCTGGGCAGTTGGTGACTGAAGATGGTCTGGGAAGCCATACTGTCAAAAGTGACCTATTGACTTAGCAGGTTGTGTGAACCGTGCCATCCTATTAAGCTGCAATGTTTTTATTTGTTTATTTATTTGTCGCACCAATATATCTTCTGCCGATTTACCAGACTCTAGGTGGTGTACCTGGATAATGCAATTTATCTGTTTGTGTATAACATTATGGGGGATAGCAATTGTGTCTTCTTACCTAGTTCAGGGTTTAGCATCTTAGGTGAAGCTACTGCAACTGATTCAGATGAAATCTATCCATTAACCTCACCAAACGGAGTCATGTGTCAAATGGAGACCAACTCAAAGAAGCGAGGCTGGGAGTTGTGCAACCCTCTGATGTTTTAACCTTCAGTAGCTACTCTGCAAGAAGGACCAAAAACAGGAAGAAGGAAATTGTGCTGTAATCCAGTCCACCAACAACCAACAACCTCTGGACTCAGTGTAAAAGGAGTCCAGCCTTTGATAGCAAAAAAGGTTCTCTGCACTCTAAAACGTGGACCTGTTGCCCTCTTCAACTTTTGTCCCCCATCTAAATAATTATGACATTAAAAGATTATGCTGAAAGTTTAAGAATTTGGGTCTTTCTTAGTAAAGGTAAACGTTTCCCTGTCCAGTCATGTCCCGACTACAGCATAGTGGTCATCTCCATTTCTTAGCAGAGGGAGCCAGCGTTATCCAAAGACATTCCGAGGGGCATGTGGCCAAGGTGCATAGGACACTGTTACGTTCCCAATGAACTGGAACCCATGTATCTACTCACATTTGCAGGCTTTCGAACTGCTAGGTGGCAGGAGCTGGGCGAGGACGGGAGCTCACCCATTGCATGGCACTTGGGTCTCAAACCCAGGCTGTCAGTTGTCCAGCTGTTTTTAACCACTGAGCCATTGTGCCCCTCAGGGTTTTTTTAAAAATCACTAATATTTCATTGTTCTAAATTTGCTTTAGAATAGAATAGAAACTTTATTTAGTCGTTTGACCATATCTTTTTAAAAAAACTAATGCAAATATACAAATAGATACAAAAAACCACAATTGGACATGTTCACAGTAAGTTGTCATCCTGACAGTTAACCCCAGTCTTCTTTTAAAATGCTGTTTTCTTCAAAATGGCCTTTGAAATCAAGAGTGCAGACTTGCTAGTGATAACGCAGGTTCCTTCCCTGCAAACAGTAAGACATTCTTGGGTCTCTTACATGAGTGCCATTGTTCTTTTTAACACACTCCAGCCCCTCTGCTATTTATTCTTGAGGAAGTCCTTCAGAAGCCCACCGTCTTGGGGTGGTTGATAGGAAGCAAAATTGCTTACCGAGAAGGCTCTGTTTGTGATGCTCCATCACTTGGCTCTGAAGAAGGATCCAAATGGGTTGGAGGCCTTTTGTAGCGCGAAACAACTTCTGCTGAACAATTACAACTCCTAACCGTTAACTTTGAAGGCAGCCTGGAAAAGGTTCTGCTTCCTTCCTTGAAGGGATCATCCATCTCCAGGTGAAGGATAGAGATTGCAGGTGTGAACTGATAGACGAAAGTTTGTCTTAATTGCTACGATGTCACAGCCTCTCTGGCAGATAACACTACAATGAATGACTCCATGGACTGGTGGCTGCAGGTGCTTTTTCTAAAAGTGAGACAAATTTCTTTCCCTTCAGCCAGTTGGGCTGAAACGGCTCTTTCTTTTGCTTCTTTTCTAACACTTCGCATAGAGCGCTCTGGTCTAAAGCATATTTCTGTTTAATTTAATTTAAAAATCACATTAAGTTCCCCATTTACTTACATTAAGTTTTTTTGGGGGGCAAAGAAGACAGTTGCAGCCTGGAGTTTACTGCTGAAGAGCCTTGCGAGTTTTTGAACCTCTTATTTTCATTTATCAGCCACACCTCAACTATTGATAATCCACATTGATTCTTTAAGCGTGTTTTAAGGGAATAATGTGTTCTGAAAATGTCAACATTCAGTGACAGCCCCACTAATAAAGATGTTTTGGATCTGATGATGCTTTATAATTAGCCATTTACCCATTGCACCCAGCTTGAATTAACCTGTTTCACATAATACAAAATGATCTCAATTGGATGTACAAGGTAATATATAAAATGTGAACAGTCTTGTCATTATTTTTGTTGATCATCATGTAAATCTCATCTTGCCTACCTGCTTGGATTGGTAATTAAATGCAATGTTTCCTTCTTTCTCTCCATACTGCAAAGGATTAGCAAACCCTAGTAAGTCAAGGAGAACAGTGGAAAAAATGGGTTCACAATTAAATGTAAAGACAGTGAGCAATAAGCTTTAGAATTGAGACTTAAGATATTGAAGTGGTGAAGAGCTTTCAGGATCTATCATCAACAGTAAGGAATAAGTCCTCCAGCTGATGCCAGGAAGGCCTTGGCAGAGACCTTCAGATGCCAGGATATCTACAAAGAACCAAATGGTGCAGGCAATGATACTGTGGCATTTTGTGGAAGTGAAAGTTGGACTTCGAAGAAGCAGGACAAGAAGGACATTGATGCTTTTGAACTCTGGTGTTGGAGAAGACTCTTGAGAGTACCTTGGACAGCCAAGAAAATAAACAAATGGATCACTGAATCAATCAATGCTGAGTTCTCACTTCAAACCCAAATAACAAGGCTCAAATTGTCATCTTACTTGGGGTATATTACACAAAGACCTATCTTTCTGGAAAAGGTTTTAATGCTGGGAAAGATAGAAGGAAAGAGAAGGATGACAAGCAGCAGGGTGGATAATGCAGTAGTTATAAAGAGCTGTTGGCAGACCTGAAGGACCATGTTAGGTATGGGATGGAATTCAGAAAATCAATGTGATTGCTAAGAGCCAACAACAACTTGGGAGCACTTTATCAGCCATGAACAGATACGCCCCATATTGGAAAGGCTGCATGGGGTGTCAGTTGGTCTAGACTGGAGAAGTCCCAACTTAACTGCATCTCCAACTATAACATGACTGTGGTCCACTGCTTCTCTCTTAGGCCAGCCTACCTCACATTTCCACAATTGTGGAAAATTGGAGGAGGGGATGTTCTGCATATGATCATGAGAAAAAGTGGGACATGTATCTAATAAACACTCAACAGGGGTGCTTTGATCGTGATTCAGTGAGCTGCTTCCCTCTACTTTTCGTTCTAGTAGCATTCAAGTGAATTCAGTAATTCCTTAAACGCAGCCCCTTTCATGTTTGGAAGCCTGGAAAAAGAGATCTGAAGGATTTTGGCAGGAATCAAGGCATCCTCCAAGGGAAGGAATGGGCACCAGTTTCCAGTCGCTCAGCCACAGAAAGATGTTTGCTTTGCACCATTTCTTGAACTTGGCTTTGGCAGTGGGGTCGGAAGAGAAGTGCTAGTGGGTGGGGGTCAAAAAAAGTCATGGTGGCATCATCAGCCGTGCAGTCAGAGCCCTGTCCACATTTCTGATGTGCCCTCCTGTTATTTTACTTTTTTATTCTCTCCCTGGGGCCTTCCATGGACACCCCTAAACCAGCTGCCTAGATTTGGGGTCACCTGGAGCTCTTTTCTCGCCCCAAATGCCATCCAGGCAGCATTGCAATTGTTTCTGAAGTTCCTCCAATTAACTCTCCCTGATTAGCTTTGCTCAGCTTTAGTTTTTAGTCAAAGAGAAGAGAACAAGGCAGAAGAAATTAGTTTCCATTGGTTTTTCATTATGTATAAAATATCAGGCTGATAACAGGCTAAGGAGCATCCCTAACAATGAGGGGAAAATAAGTCCAGGGCAGAGGACAGGCAGGGTTGTCCATTCCTCGTGATGGGGGGAGCTGCAATTGAATAGCCTCAGTTCTCTCTCCGGGGGTTCCTGATGGGAATCGGGTTCATTGCAAGCAGCTAAGCGACCCAAGTTACCCTATATGGTGTCATTGCCATCAGGGCTCATTTCTGGGGAGTTTCAATTTGGCTTGTGTAACGCAGCCTCCCCTGACCGGGTGTCCTGTGGATATGCTGGACTACAACTCCCAGAATCCCTAGCAAGTCCAAGCATCGCTAATGATTCAGCACACATGAAGGGTGTCAGAGCGGGAAGGTTAAAACAATCAGTGAGGAAGAATTAGGAAGAATCAGGAGAATTAGGAAGTCCTAATTCTCCTGAGCCATGTTGACAGTCTCATGGCTTTGATGACTGCTGTGTAAGGAGCAATGAAATAATACAAGTCGTCTTATTTGTGGAAGGGTGTAAGAATCACACGCTTTTTCAGGGAAGTGTAACATTTGTCATCTTTGTAGAATAATCTGTTATTAAGCATTTAGGAACACCGAAGACCGATTACAAAGCATTCATGTCTACTTGTGCAACAGTCTGATAACTTATATGGGGGTTCTACATTGAATTGTCTTATAGTGCACAATCTGCTTCAGCACAATGTTTCTAAATCAGAAACTAATCATTTGTATTTAAGCAACGTATTACGGTATTTCTTCCTGACATCACTGAATCCGCACTGTGAAATAAAAATCAGTGAAATTCTAATAGTTTTGTGATAAGCCCAATTTCTAAAAGTGAATAGAATAGAATAGAATAGAAAATAGAATAGAATAGAATAGAATAGAATAGAATAGAATAGAATAGAATAGAATAGAGGAATGAAGAATGGAATGGAATGGAATAGAATAGAATAGAAAATAGAATAGAATAGAAAAGAATAGAATAGAATAGAATAGAATAGAATAGAATAGAATAGAATAGAATAGAATAGAATAGAATAGAATAGAAAATAGAATAGAATGGAATGGAATGGAATGGAATAGAATAGAATAGAAAATAGGATAGAATAGAATAGAATAGAATAGAATAGAGGAATGAAGAATGGAATGGAATGGAATAGAATAGAATAGAATAGAAAATAGAATAGAATAGAATAGAAAATAGAATAGAATAGAATAGAGGAATGAAGAATGGAATGGAATGGAATAGAATAGAATAGAAAATAGAATAGAATAGAATAGAATAGAATAGAATAGAAAATAGAATAGAATAGAATAGAGAATAGAATAGAATAGAATAGAATAGAATAGAATAGAATAGAATAGAATAGAATAGAATAGAATAGAATAGAATGGGACCTTGGAGGTCTTCTAGTTCAGCCCCCTGCTCAAGCAGGATAATTTATATCATCTCAGACTAGTGACTGTTCAGTCTCTTCTTAAAAACCTCCATTGTTGAAGCGCCCACAATTTCTGGAGGCAAGCTGTTCCACTGGTTAATCATGGTTATAATGGCATATTTTTTTCAAAACAACCCATGTATTTGTCTGTGGCTGCTGTAAGGTGGGCATTTGTACGAAAGAGTGTATGTTTATACGCTCTTGTGTTTCTATACAGTACTCGGCAAGAGCAATGTTTCTCAACCTGAATTACTTTAAGAGGAGTGGACTCTAACCAGCTGGGAATTCTGAGAGTTGAAGTCACTCATCTTAAAGTAGCTGAGATTGAGAAACGATGGTATATGGTACACATGAATTAAACGTCTCACATGCTTCTACTATAAATAGAGTACAATAGAGTAGAATAAAGTATATTATTATATTACATTCGGCAAGCAAGAGCAGCGCTTTGATGATAAGGGACCACCAGAAATCCCACCCCATGAAGCTGTCAGGAGCTAAGCTCAGTTCAAGGGAGTCTTTACATTTCTCTAATGTGTCGTTTCCTCTGTTGACAGTCATTGTAGTTTATTCTGCCAGGCTCAGACATTCACATATGTCCAATAGTTTAAATCTGTTGGAATACGCTCGCCATGTTTGAGAGCAAACTGCTGTGAATTTGGCATTTTCTCTGCAAAACGGTAAGTGAGCTGCATTAAAGAGGAGAAGCCAAGAGACTGAAAACCTACCTAATTGGTAATTGAGTATTGAATTATGCACCTCTAGAACTTCAGTCCCCTTTGTTCTATGGGGTTGAGTGGAGAAACCTGAGAGGTGAAGTCCACCTATCTTGAAGCTGCCAAGATTGAGGATCCCCAGATCTCACAACAGATCTCTTCTGTCTTCATAATGGGCAAAAACAATACTCACAGAGTTCAAAATCCTCCATTATCTCAGGCTATTATTGTACACTTAGAAATTAGTAGTTTTGTCTCCATCCTAGGTTGGTTAATTTTTTTGCTATTGCTCCACAATATCCATGTTGCATTTATTTAAATTAATTAATTAATTAATTAATTAATTAATTAATTAATTAATTAATTAATTTACTTACATACATACATACATACATACTTAAAAGATACATATGGCCACCAATCTTAAACAACTCTGGGTAACTTACACCAAGAAATAAAACAATAATAAAACATAAACCCAAACCCTGCACCATAATCATCCCGCTTGGGGCACCACAGATTCAGCTCATCTCCTTCCATGCTTTCTATCTATACAATCCCAGCATCTCCCTAAAAGGCCAGAAGTGAGGGTGGGGAGGGCTGAGGAATCACCAGGGCCAGGTGGCTCAGCAGACTAAAAGCATTGTGATTAACATCAGCTGTCTGCAATTACTGTAAGTTTGAATCTCACCAGGCTCAAGGTTGACTCAGCCTTCCATCCTTTCTAAGGTAGGTAAAATGAGGACCCAGTTTGTGGGGGCAATAAGCTGACTTTGTATAAATATACAAAAGGATGAAGGCTATTGCTTAACGCATTGTAAGCCGCCCTGAGTCTTCAGAGAAGGGCGGCATATAAATCAAATTAAATAAATAAATAAATAATAAATCAGCAGGGGGGGTATTCCACAAGGTAGGGGCAGCCACGAAAAAGAGCATCCCATCAGATAGCAATAGCACTTAGACTTATATCCCGCTTCACAGTGCTTTGCAACCCTCTCTAAGCAGTTTACAGAGTCAGCATTTTGACCCCCCAACAATCTGGGTCCTCATTTTACTGACCTCAGAAGGATGGACGGCTGAGTCAACCTTGAGCCTGATGAGAATCGAACCACCGAACTGTTGGCAGCCGGCAGTCAGCAGAACTAGCCTGCAGTACTGCACTCTAACCACTGCGCTACCGTGGCTCAGATGGCACGATTTCAGGGAGGAGACCCCAAGCATGCCCACCCCACCCTATCTGTTCTAGTAGGAAGATATTTTGCAGTCCCAGAAATATCATCAGATCAAATGATATTATTCCTTAGGGGCAGGGGTGGGTTCCACTTACCTTTACTACTGGTTTGCAATGGGAGTGCACATGCACAGAAACCTCTGCGCATATTCAGATCATCCATGATGACATCTGGGCGGGTGGGCAGAACCTCCTGCTGCCATTACTACCGGTTCGCAAGAACCGGACCGAACTGGGAGCAACCCACCACTGCTTAGGAATAGTTGCAGGTTTTATCAGTATGGGGCCTAAAAATAATGACAGTACAATTTGCTCTTGAATATACTGATGAACATGAATATTGAATGATGTTGTGAATCGGGAGCAATCCAGAGTGGTCCTGCTTTTTCCACTCTGCAGTGTTTCCTAAAACAGCACCCTATGTTCACTGTCAGTACATTTCAATGACTGGCCCTTTGGGTGAGTATCCCCGTGTGCCAGGAGTTGCTGATATTGTTAACTTCTTAGTCTGCTGCCCATAACACACTCTTTCCCTCAGCTCTTGACATTCAGAGATCTGATGGGCAGGAGAGGAAAATGTCACTTCACTCCCTAGATTCACAGAATCACAGTGATGGGAGGGACCTTGGAGGTCTTCTAGTCCAGCCCCCTACTCGAGCAGGAGACCCTAGACCATTCAGGACAAATGGCTGTTCAATTTCTTCTTAAAAACTCCAGTGATGGAGCAGCCACAACTTCCGAAGGCAAGCACTGATGAATTATTCTCCCTGTCAGGAAATTGTTAAATCAAAATTTAACCTAAATTTAACTTCAATTTTTAATGTAAATAAATTGTTAAAGTTAAAACTGTTAGATTGCAGAGCCTGGTTCTATATTTAGGATGAGAAATCCTATTTCTAGAATATCTCAGTAGTATTTTTATTTTTTAAAAAAAAACCCTTTCCACAATTGAGTTTGTAAAAATCGAATGTCAACCACTTTATATGGTATCTGAAAACTTGTGTGTGTTAATTTCAGACGTGCAGTTACTCAAAAGGATTTTTGTTTTCTAAGGCATCACTGGAGATTTTCCTGAAGTTTTGCTTATGTTAAAGCCCTGCTTCAGAGAAAGATATTCTGCGTGTTTAAAAAGTAACTTTATCTTTCCTGGAGTCCCCAAATGCTTCAATTTGGCCAAGTTATATTCCAGAGCAGGGTGCTGAGGGGGGAAACGTTCCTTGCCTCCTTTTCTTCACAGCCCCCTGCTGCCAGTTTGCCAAGGGCAAAGCGTCGTTCTTTGTTTTCTCAACAGCCGTTTGAAAAAGCTCTCTTGGTGTGCGAATTTATTGGCACAGAGAACAATTCACAGAAAGGATCAAACTGTGACTTCAAAACAACCACCAAAACAGCAAATCTCAAACTCTGCCAGCTGAGGCACAAATTCTCCTTTGGATGAGTTCACACACAACAACATCCACTCGGTTCCGACTGTGCTTCATCACTAGATGTCCTGAAATATTTAATTGGAAATCTTTGGGTCAGTCTGGTTCCCAGTTCACAATCCTGCATGTTGACAATGGTTCTCCCACCCACCCACTGCCTGCACAGCCACAGGCCCTCTTGCTCATCGTGAGCTAGTAAGACCTCAAAACTTGCATCTCCCAAGATTTGTCTCTTAAGCAACTCTTCCAGGGAGTAGAAAACCACCTGCCTTCCCTGATATACAAAAGTTGTACTAAGTCCCACCTTTTCTGATGGCCCACTTACGATTCTTCAGAAAAAGAGCTCCTGCTAAGACTTGAATCATAGAGCTAGAGGAGACCTTGTAGTCCAACCCACTGCCCAAGACAGGAGTCCTTGTTCTATTCCGGACAAATGATTGTCCCATCTTTTATTGAAAATCACCAGCGATGGAAAACCCACAATTCCAGGAGACAAGCTCTTCCTTTGATTAATTGATCTCACTAATAGGAAGTTTCTCTTTAGTTCCAGGTTGAGCCTCTCTTTAGCAAACTTCTACCTATTGGTTCTTGTCCTTTGAAGAATAAGTCAACCCCCTCTTCTCTTTTACTGCCCCTCAAGTACTGGAAGTCTGCTGTCATGTCACCCCTAATCCTTCTCTTTATTACGCTTTATTATACCCAGTTCCTGCAACCTTTCATCATATGTTTTTGCCTCCAGACCCTTTATTGTCTTTCTGGCTGTTCTCTGCACTCTCTATGGTCTCAGCATCCTTTTTGTATCATGGCGACCAGAATTGGGCACTGTATATTCCACGTGTAGCATAAAATGGTAAAAATTAAAATGTAATTATTATCATTATGGGCACCTCCTTGATCTGTTCAACATAAAGATGGGATTTAAATCTAATAGGTATATAACAGCTTAAAATGAACATTCTCAATTGTTCTTCTTCCCTCCCACCCCCCAATTAGGTAATAAATATCCAGGAAAAAGCCCCATGGAGAGGAGGGTCCCTCTGGAAGGAGCTCCCTTGTAGTCTCATGTTTCAAGTGGGATAGAACCTCCTCTACCAAAAGGAACACAAAGTCTGCCCCGCATCAAGTTCTGCAAACTTCCTTCTTTCTTTCCTCATTTCTTTCCTATTAGGGGTGTCCACCAGGTGCGGTTTAAAAAAAAGAAACCCTTCTGGCAATGTTTTTGTTTGTTTTACATAAAATGGGGAGTGCGTTGGTGTCATCATGGCTGCCATCTTGACTTTTTTTGACCAGATCTTGTGGTCGTCCCTGCTTCTACATTATACAAATGGTTCCAAGCAGCAAATCTCAAACAGCGTGTTTGTTTGAGTCTTTCACTGAAGAGGAGGAATGACAGCTGATATTCAAAAGGCTGGGAAAGGATCTTGCATCTTGCATTTCTGGCTACTCTGCAATTCCAACTTGCTGCTTTGGAGGACTGACTGAATGAGGATGCTGCTGACAGATACCTATCCAGAGCTGACCATGTTTTCAGCTTTACACAACATGTCTGATTGGAGGAGGGCACTTCGATTCACCACTGGAGGTGCGGTTTGGGTTCAATTTGTTCCTTTCTTAGCTCAGAAGCCCATTCAATGCACTGATCCAGTTAGACACCCTCTAGTATTGCAATCGATAGATTTTCCTTGGGTCTATTTGTTTACATTTTTTTCTAAAAAGCATAACAAAACTATTTATTTTCAATCTTGATTAATATCAGCACTACAGGGCTATATATCTAGCCTAGTCTTCTAGCTTGACATAAACTCCCAAATGGAAGGCAGAGTTGGCAGCTACTTGACACAAGATTATGCTAGATGGTCCTTAGGTCCTTTCCAGTCTGAATTGTTTTCCACCTCCGTAGTTCCCACTGGTGTCCATCTCTACAAAACTTTCACTCTTTCCTAGAGTTTTCCAGGGAGAGGGTAACAAATAAACAGGCAAATGTTGTTTCCCAGCAATGGCTGAGTCAGTACAACATGTTCTGAGGACAGACCAAATTGGGGTGAGAATGTCTTACAAGAGTTGTAAGTGCTAAAGGAGAGAAATATTCTTCATTCAGCCTCCTAATTCCAATGATTTTAACTGTTGGTGAAGGGGAGTGACCAAACACAAGAACTAGCCCATATTTGGATGAAAGAGAGTTAGCATGCCATCACTATGAGCCAAACTTCTCTTCTCCTAAAAAAAACCCATGGTGATTTTAGTTACAGAATGCACAATCTGGAAGAAGACTAAGCAGATAAATATAATAAAATTATAAAATATAAAATAAAATAATAAAATAAAATAAAATAATAAAAGTTCTGTTCGAGGGTTAACATACTAGATAAATACAGTCTTCTAACATTCCTGTGTTACCTGATGCAAGATGCTGAAAATAGATTCAAGAACTGAATTTGGGGTAAAAAATACAGAGCTTCAGTCCATCCAGGATGACAAATGAAACAGAAATGCAGGAAGGGCTTTCATGATTAGAGATGCAGACTTTTCTCTGTCTGTCTGTTTGTGTGCTATATATTCTAGTGGTAGCATTTGTACTGACTAGGGAGTTTACCTTCACGAAAAAGTAGACTCATAAACTACAAGGGTGTCTTAAGACAGGATTTATGGGTTGGGCCTTCCTGCCTATTGGAGAACAGCCTGAGCCTCTTGATTTTCAGGGCAGCCGGTGGAATCCCGGGCAGAGGGTTCAAGGTTTATAAGTGGCTGGTCAGCCCAAGAGATTCTTAATGGAAAATGGATGTCTGGGTTTTGAAAGGGGCCTGTGGGGCGGGGGAGAGAGATTCTGAAACAACCAATGTGCTACACCTTTAGACAGACACACGGTGAGGGTTCCAGGGGGAGAGAAGGGTGAATGGTCTCGCGGGCATCCAGCTCACCCCTCTTCCCAGGGGGTCCTTTGTTCGAGCACCTCCATCCCTGTCTGGAGAGCCTGGGTGGTGGGGATCCCTGTGCAAATGCGGATGGCTTTAATTGCTCCCCTTTAGCTCATTTTCATTGAAGGAGGCTCTCCTTGAGCCTAATCAATAGAGCCTCATCCATCGATCGGGCACTTTTCATTCGCCAACCTCGTTTTCCTGGTCCCTTTGGGGGGGCGGTGTGTGTTGGGGGGGTGGGGCGGGAATCCAAAGCCATACATGGGAAAGGGGGAATCCTGTCCTCGTTCTCCCCGGGTGTTTGGTTCAAGGTGGGGCAGGGCCCCTCCTCTGCTGCTTCTGCGAGAAACCGCTGGCTGCGCTTGACCTTCCGGAGAGCCGCTAAGCGGGGGCGGCGTCGCTGCTTTGGATCCGAGTCCGCTGCCTGGAAAGCCGCTGCCGGTCGCTGTCCGCGGTGCTGAAAGGCCTCGGCCGTTTGGGGAGCGCGATCTCTGGCCGCGGAGACCTCCGGAGCTGCGCGGGAGGGGACCGGCAGCCCAGCCCTCTCCGCCCAGCCGTCGCCCCCGGCCGATGAGCTCTGCCCGCCCCGTCCAGCAGAAGCCCGCCTCCCTTCGCCAGGCGGCCGCCCTTCCCGGAGCTTTTCCGCGAGGAAGCGCCGGCTGGAGAGGCCGCCCGAGGGAGGGAGGGAGCGGGGCCCGGATCGATGGCGAGAGACCGGGATTGATCGGCCGCTAAAGCGAAATTTATTGGGGTCATGCTTTGATACGGTGCTGATCCCGCAGTTAAATGGGGGACATTCGTTTCCAATCGGAGGCGCTTATTAAACTTCCAGGGTCTCCGACGGCGCTGATTTATGGGCCAATCTCTGTCGGAGAGCCCCTCCGGAGCGGGGAGGGAAAGAGCCGTGGCTGGAGGGGGCGGGGGCGGGCCACGGGCAGGGCCTTCGAGCCGAGAAAGACCTGGTCAGCCAGCCGGTGCCTCTGCCGTCCCGACGGAGCCCGGCGCGCCTCCTCGCGAGGAAGCTGAAGCCACACTTCGCCCCTGCGCCCCTCCGCGGGGCTCTTCCCCCACCACCACCACGAGGTCGCCGGCCCAGCGGCTTCCACTCTGAGACCACCGGAAGGATTAGTTTCCTTGGGTTCGTCTTGCAGGTTGAAGAGTATTTGATTCAGGCGACCAGAGAGACGGAGCCTTTTGTCCAGCCCAATAAAATCTTTGTCATATTTGGTCTTGGAACTGCCTGGATTCGGTATAGAATGTCTTCAAATATTGGTATATTGTTGTTAATCTTAGCTAAAAGACTGAAAGCCCTGCAATGGGATAACTCAGAGAAATAACAACAGCAGCAACAAACAACAACAATAATCATAATCATAATCTACAACGTCATGATCGAGTTGCCAAAATCATACATTGGAAGCTTTGCCAGAAGTTCAGGTCCGAGGGCAGCAAAAATTACTAGGAATACCAAATTGACAAAGTTCTTGAAAATGAACAGGTCAAGGTCTTGTCGGACTTTTGGATCCAGACAGACAGATATCTGGCCCACAATACGCCTGACATCACTATTGTGGAAAAGAAATCAGTCTGGTTCATTGATATTGCAATACCAGGTGATGCACGAATTAAAAAGAAACAACTAGAAAAAATATCATGATTGGTACATTGAAGTTGAGCGATTGTGGAGGAAGAAATCAATGGTTGTACCAATAGAAATAGGGGACCAATACCCAAAGGGGTGCCTAGATACATGGAATTTCTGAAGTTATCAGACCCAAATATTCTGACTTTGGGAAAAAAAAAACCCAGCTTACTCGGAACTGCCTATATATTCAGACGTTACCTTAACAGCTCTTAGGTCCTTGGTTAGGACTTGAACTGTTAAGTTTTTACTAGTCTCAGACAGTGAATCAAACTGAAGATTAAATCTTAAATAATAAAGGAGATAGTACAGCAAAGATGATAAGGGGTCTGGAGGCTAAACCATATGATAAACGGTTGCAGGAAATAGGTATGTCTACTCTAAACGAATAGAAGAATTTGGGTGACATGATAGCCGTCTTCCAGTACTTCAGAGGCTCTTACACAGAAGAGGGGGTCGACAAAGCCCCAGAGGGCAGGACAAGAAGGAACGGATGGAAGATTATTAAAGAAAAATCCAATCTAGACGTAAGAGAGAAATTTCCTGACAGTGAGAAGAATTATTAATCGTTGGAACAGCTTCTCTCCAGAAATTGTGAGTGCTCCATTACTGGAGGTCTTCAAAAAGAGACTGGACAGCCATTCGTCTGGAATGGTATCGGGTCTCCTGCTTTAGCAGGCGGTTGGACTAGAAGATCTCCAGTGTCCCTTCCAATCCTGTTATTCTATGATTCACCAACCCAGCCTCAGCCTCTAGGGCAATGTTTCTCAAGTGGAAATTTAACGATTTCCATGCTTGAGAAATCTCCCAGGCCTTTCCGCAGAGTGTTTTTTCTCAACCTTGGCGACTTGAAGATGGGTTGACTTGGCACTCCCAGAATTTCCCACCCAGTTTCTCCTGGGATTTGAAGTCCCGTTCATTCTCGTGCATCCCAAAAGACTCCCCTTCCCTTCACGGGTCATGTTCCCTCCCCCATCCCCAGCTAAATAATCTGGAAGGCCCTTTGTTCTGGGGGATTCCAGCATCCAAGCTTCCTGCAGTAGCCTCTCCACAAACATTTCCAATATGCCCTACTCTTCCCCCAGCCGTGAGAAGGTTCCCGGTTTATTTATTCTCCCATGAATCAGAGGATGGGTGCTGAGAGGGGAAGTGTTCATCTTTTGAGACCACCAGGTACAGATCTAAAAGGCAGACAGCAGAAGCAAATTGGGAATCAAATCCCAAATCAGTCCAGTATCCCAGCCCCAACAAGCAGAAGGTTCACTGGAGCTGGAGGAACAAAGAAGGACCTGGTGAGATGGTGCACCTGCATGCAAACATTCCCCCACAAAACATTCGTGTGAGAGATGAAGGGGCCATTCACTCATTGTGTCTGAGGCCAAAGGAAGCCCTTCTGAAGGACCCAGGCAAAGCCCGTTGATGGAGAAGCCTTAAGCGTATTGGACTGCCTTGGTGGATGAGAAGAACATCTGTAACGAATTACATCATTGGGCTTCATGATGTCTCCAACTCATCTTGAAAAATCTACCGGGGTTCTTTTCTAATTTGTATCTCTGCATGTTGTTTTTGTTTTCTTATTTTTAAAATAAAATTTATTTTATTTGCAAGGCACCCAAAGTTGTCAAATTTGGGAATAAATAAATCATTGAATATAGGCAGGTACCCATTAGAGTATCTTGTGACAGTGAGTTTCTTAGGACAGAGACAAGAAAGATATATTCCTTGGGTATAGCTGGCAAGTGTTGACATGTGCCATCTCCTGCCACATTCTTTCCAGATTAAGAATTTCGGAGCCTGTCTCTCCCCTTCCAGTCATTCAAAATCTTTTAGGCTTAATGTGTCAATCTTCCAAGCACCAAACACAGCTGCTCCAAAATAAAGAATAGAAAGGAAACATTCAGCCATCTCCTCAACCCTCTCTCACCACGTATAACCACCCCAACCCTCTTGCACTGGATGAGCATTGAGTTTTAATTAGAAATTGTTACAATTAAACCCAACACACACGCACGTGTGCGCACACGCCTTAATTACATCTGATTTTTAATTCCGAATCCGTGTTTACACAGTAAGCGAGATGTACCTCCTGATTAGCCCCAATACTCTTTATACTGTACTAATTATGTAAATTAAACCTAATTAACTGACAAAAAAACTGCAGTTAATTCAACTGTTAAAAGATATGGGATCGCAAGGAGCTTTAGTGAAGTAATGAAAGGATAGGGAAGGGGAGGCACCTTCCCGTTTGCTCTGGGGGAGGAAGGGAAAGGACCACCATCCGTTTGGTCTGCGTGGGCCCCGGTCCTGTGCTGTTAGCCAACAGGTGGGGCCCCACCCTTGGCTTCTCCTTTGGATGCTGGGTGGCTTTTTCCAGACCAAAACGGGAAACTGAGAAAAAGGGGGTGAAGGAGCTGCAAAGATTTTGAATTCTTCTTTCCTTAAAATGTGCTTCTTTGTTCCTTCTTCTTCCTCCCACGTGCATGTATATTTTAGTTGGCTCCCATGCTTGTCCCTCAAATCGGATTATCTCAGCCTGTAGTGTAACACTTGGAAGAGAAAGAAACAAAACCACGAAATCCCCCCCACTTCATTCACATTTCTTCCTGCTTTGGAACATTTGGCCAGGGTTGCTAAGGATCCATAGAACCTACATATTATACTGTCCCGCCAAACTTTCTTTCCTCTCCATTCCTAACATAAAGTGTGTGTGGGACATCATATTACTGTAGTAGAAGTGTGTGTGTGCGCGTGCATCCACGTGCACTGGCTATCTTTCCAGCTCTGAGAAACCGGGAAGGTCCAGAGAGGGGAAGTGCTACCTTAGAGGGAGCGGCCAGGTTACCAACATCGCATCTCACTTTTAATGACCTTTCAGGTGAGTCTAGTCGAGAGCAAGGAAGAGAAGGGCCTTTGGGAGCTGCCTCAGTTGTGGAATCTACCCAAGGGCCTCAGGGAACCCAAGGAACACAGCGAATGGGCGTCAGCCGTGGGGAGCTTCAGCACCTGGGACAGCGACACCCGTGGTTAGTAGGTCGGGTTGCCGTCTAAGAATCGCCGGCGCTGAACTTCCCGGACTGGGTCAAATAACGGGCCGCTCCTAACTCTTCAAGGCCAGAGCGAGCAAGGCAGCAGAGCCCTCCGGGTGCCAAGCTAGCCCCCCAGGCTGCTCGGCTTCAGCTTTCCAGATGAGACTCGCTCCTCTTTGCAGGTTCACCAAAGCCCAAATTGAGCACCTTCGTTCTGCTTGAGTTGCAGTTTCTTTATACCAACATTGTGTTGCCTTCTCAGATTTTTGTGCTTTGATAGGACACATATCATAACAGCTAAATAAACCACCTTTAAGTAACGAAACAAGGAGCACTTCTCACCCTCCCGTTTTTCTTAAGTCTGCTAAAATGGCCAGCACTCTTCTCCCCCTCTACTAGACTCCGAAGGGACACGATCCCCTCAGCGATTGTCCTCCTTTAAGGGTTCCCCTGAAGCAATCAAGAGAAATCTGTGAGCAACTTCAACAATCGGTCTTTGATCCTACTGAAAGGACCAGGTTTCGGTTACTCTATGCTGGGGATTAGAGCCAGCGCTGGGTTCAACAATGTTGCGCTTTAACCTGCTTCCTTGAGCTGGTCCGACTCCAAGCTTCGTTTCTGCCCCTGTGAAAGAGGCTTCCCTAGAAAGCGTTAGGACCAAAGAGCCGTGGCTATTTTAAGCTCTTCCTTGAAACTACTCGGCTTGCCTGGCGGCTAGTGGTCAACTTCCTTCCACGTTACAAACTTTTCCTCCCCCTCCGCTTCCCCCTCCCCCTCTTCCTGGGGTTGCTTTTGCAATTGACACTCTGGGCTAACAGACGGGTCTAATATCCGCAGCTCTGCAGAGGTTAAGGGGCCTGGGGCGAAAGGCGGGGAGAGGGGGAGGACGGGGAGGATCTGACGGGTGGAGAAGTCGGATTAAATACGGCGCTTTGTAAGTATTTACAATTACATTTAATCTCTGCTTCACACGTTGGTTTTGTTGTTGTTGTTGTTGTTTAGTACAGCAATTCAGATTACAGCAACCCACAGACCAACCACCCAAGCCGGTGAATAAAGTAGAATAAAACGTCCAGCGAAATATTTTTTTTTCAAATCGAAAATACAGTCCTTCAAATTCACATCAAAAAGAAAACGCTCTCTCCCCTTCTCTTAGGTTGCCCGTGTATTGAACCAGCTAGAAAGCTCCCGTCCGCTACCCGCTTCTGCGCTCGATCCTGTGCAGAGGATTCACCTTTAAAGATGCCTGCCTGGGTTGCAGTCCGCCACAAACGTTTAATGCTGTAATAGCGGCTATTAAATATTTAACCACGCATTTGTTTGGGGGGGGGGAGGGCCAGGTTTGTAGGGAGCTGCGGGAGCCGCTGCGCCTGCCGAAGGAAGGAGAGGCTCGGCCGCGGCTCCGATTACCAGGGCAAAGTCTAATTAAAGGCCAAGGATGGGGAGGGGCCGTCCTCTGACCGTCCGGACTTGCAACATTTATTGGTCACAAGGCAGGATTCAATGTGTCTGCTTTAAATAATTAAAAGCCGAGGAATAATTACCAAATCGCATTGTAATTATGGCGAGCTATCCGCTCCTGGAAAGGGGAGCGCGGCTCGGGAGGCCAGGCCAGGTTACGCAGAGCTGCCTGGCAGGATTATTCCAGCTCACCTTTTATGTGCCGGAGGTGCCGGAGGGGCGAGGGATCTTTGGGTTAAGGGGCGAGCAGGGAAGTTCCTCGCACCCATAAGCAGCACCCACTCGAGGGTCCCGAGGGTCGCGGCTGTTCTCCGCCCAGAACCGCCTGGGAGAATCGGTTCAACTTGCACAAAAGCAGAGAAAAACTCCTTTAATTGTTAAGCCCACCCCGCACCCCCACATACACAGAGCACACCGTTGCCCTTCGAACTGCCGTCCTCCTCCTAGCATTTAACGAATCCCATCTTCACCCAAAATAAAACGTTAGTAATGACATAAACAATCATACTCATGCTTTTCAAATCCCTCCCTGCCCGCAACCGCATCTTATCCCCGCGTCTGCTTCTCAAGGACAAATTGCGCGTCCTGCTAATCAACTCCCAAGCAGCCACTTTCCCTTTCAGAACAAAGCGCCGGAATATGGAGCCCAGATGCCGGGGCGAAAGGCGAACGCTGTTGGCTGCCGAGCCGGAGCGCCCGCGCCGCAAAAGTGCTCGCCCGAGGGCGCCAGCCTGGGCCGTTATTAACTTCTGTTTGATTAGTGTAATTGCTCAAATTTGGGGCCGGACAGTATGATTAATTACAGTTTAATTAACGCGTCCATTAAGAGCACTTAATGCCAAGATGCTTTTAGAAACAGCCTGAGGAATGGAGTGCTGGGAAGGGACGAGGCGGGGGCGAGTTTTTCATTATAATGTTTCAATGTATTTATTGTAGTTTGGGGGAAAAATGAATATTCCTGGAACGCGTTCAACATAAAGAAGAGGGCGGGGACGAGACACCCGGAGAGAGGAGGAGGAGGCGGCGGCGGCAGTTGGATAAGAATAATATCCTAAATAGAATAACAACAAGCACCATGCCAACCTCTCTACTTAATTGTCTTTTTAATGCCTCCTTTCCAGCTTGAGAGTCAGGATCAGGTGTGTAAAGCGGCGTTTCCTTGCAAGCCCGAGCTGGGTGCGAGGGCGAAGGGATTCGAGCGCTCGGCCTCCGCAGACCCCACCCAGGGCTCCCTGGTCAAACGAAGGGCCGGGGCGCTTTCGTTTGGGGCCGGTCAAAGGACGCAGCGAGAGCGCCCTTCCCAAAGATGGCATCTCCCCTCCGGTACACCTGGCCTTGGATTTCAAGCAGAGACTGCAGGTGTCTCTCGAGAGACCCGAAGGTTTGTCTCTTCCAGGGTCCTTCAGCTGATCGCGGGGCCAGTTATTATCCAGCTGGGGAAAGGCGAGCGGCTTCTGGGCGCCTCGCTACTTTTGCGGGTTCTTCAGCAGGTCCGCGGAGGCAATTTTGGATAATTTGATGATTATTCATTGTTTACTTCTGCCTCCCCCACCCCCGTGAGAAACCTTCCGATTCAAGAGGAGGGACAGGCCCGCTCGGTTGACAGGCTGGTTTCGATGTTGTACCTTTGATTTCCCTGCCAGCTCCGCGACTGAGCCACGCGGGGAAGGGGAAATGGATTCCGTCCTTCTAGGGAAGGGAAGGATCCACGAAGCCCCTGCCCTCCCGGGGATCTGCTTATGGGGCAAGTAGTAAATAGGCCATTTTTAGAGTTGCCCCCAAATATTGAGCATTCAATCACCCTTAGGACTGGCCGACGGGGGCGGGGAGAGGGGTAGGAGAAGCGGGTCTTGCCAGCAGCCGGGCTTCAAGGAATTCAACCCCCCCCCCATCTTCGTTTGAGTCGCCCTGCACCTAGTCCTCAACTGAACTCCCTCCATCCCTCGCTCCAGACCCCCGAGAAATCGCCTGCGGGGCCTGGAGCCGTTCAAGGCTTGGGGTGGGGGCAGCGATTATAAATTACCCTCATTTATAAAAAGGAGAGGAGAAAAAAGGAAAACGGTGAAACAGAAGAATAAGAACGAGAACGGTAGTTGGGCTACAGCACCTGTGACTTGTAAAAGGAAATGCGGGGCGAGCGGGGAGAGACCCACCTTCTGGAGAGGCCGAATCCCGCTGGAGCCCCAGAGGAGCCAGTCCTGCTTTTTGCCCTCCCCCCTTGTTGGGTTCCCCCTTTCATTGCCCCTCCCCATATTTTCATTTGCAATACCACCGAGACGGAAGTGCCGGCGTTGTTTAAATGGCCTGGGGTGGGACACTTAATCGCCCCTCCGTTGACCGACTTCCCCGAGCCCTCCCTTCCCGTCTCTTGCCCTTTAAGAAAGGCCCCGACCTGGAGCCGGAGCAAAGGAAGCTTCGCGCGTTCGATCCCGGGTCCCTGCGGACGTATGTGTGAGAGACGGGCTGGGTCGAGGCTCCTTCAGTGGGTCAGGCTAAGGAAAAGGAAAGTGGGCAGCCAGCGGGGACTCTTACCTTCTCGCTGCCGGCGGCTCCTTGCTGCGCGCTTCCTCCTTCTCCTCCTCCTCCTCCTCCTCCTCCTCCTCCTCCCCCGCCCCGCGCTGCCCCTCCTCCCGCCAGCAATCTGTCTTTTCTTAAGGAAGCCCATCTGCCTTTGGATTGACTGCCCACCGGATGATTGACAGGCGTCCCGGCGGCGTTTCGCGCAACGGTGCTAAGTGGGTGTTGCCCGCCCGCCTGGCTCAGAGTTGCGCTGCCGGCGGATTAGAGGGAGCAGCGGCTCCAACGAAGGCTGGGACCCGCCCGCCTCCGCCTCCTCCTCTTCCCCCCGCCTCCTGCCTTTCTCCCCCCTCCTTCTTTTTTTCCTTTTTTTAAAGCCGAGCCATGCGGTCAACCGCCCGCCCGCCTCGCCAAAGCCGCGGACGGAGGCGACGGGCGGGAGACCGCCGGGAAGAAGCTCCATGAAAGCCGCCGCCGCCGCGCCTCTGCCGGGCTCGCCTGTGGATCTGGGCGAGTGAGAAGCCGCCGCCGCCGGTAAGCCAGGGCCCCGGGCAGGCGGAGCTGTGGGGGGGGGGGTCCCCTCCTTCCTCGCCCCTGCCGCGATCCCCGCTCTGCGCTGGGAAGCTTTCCGGCGATCCGGGAATCGCTCCCGGGCGGCGAAGACAGCCTCCCCTTGGCGGCGGCGGAGGCGGCGGTTCCCCGGACTAAGGGAGGTTTTTCTGTCTGCCTCCCCCTTTCCGCTTCTTTCCCCCTTTCTAAGGATGCCTCGCATAGCTGGAGAATGTTTAGTTTAATTTTATTTCGTTGTTCCCGCCTCAGTACGGAGGCTTCCTTGCTGCTTTGCGCGAGAATTTCAAAGCTGCGCTGGGTCACTTTTTCCAAGGGGCAAAACGGGGATTCGAACATCAATTCATTGCATGTAATTTTCTTTGCGTAGAGATCCCATTAGGAGCGTCAGGGCCCCCGCCCCGCATGGATGCGCGCCTCCCTTGTTCAGGGTAGGTTTTCTGGGGAGAACCTGCCCGGCGTTGATTCGGTTTGGGCGCCTTTGCGGTGAGGTTCGGGGCGAGGGGTCAGGAGGAGGAGGAGGAGGAGGAGGAGGAGGAGGAGGCTTGGACGGCGCTTCGCTGCTCCTGCCGAAGGGCAGAAAAGGAAGTTGGCGTCCCCGTTCGAGAGCGGCCGAAAGGCTGGGCCGCTTGGCTGTAATTCCCCGCGAGCTGCCCTTTAATCCCGGCCTCTGCGTTTTCTTGGCTGCCGGCGGAGACTTTCGGTGGCGCTTAAGGAGGCTTCCGCGTCTCCCGAAAGGTATTAGCCGAGCGGCGGGGACGGATTAGCCGCGGCGGCTCACCCACTTTTCGACCGAGCCCTTCATCCGATTTAGGCACGAGAAAGTTCCAAAGGGAGAGGCGGGGTGGAAAAGCCAGGAAAGCGCAGGATCGGCTCCCCCGCTGCCTGCTGGGCTGAGAACCGCCGCGGCTGTTGCTCCTTTTGGCCCGACGGGGCGATCCTGGAGCTGGCCTTAAATGCCTCTTACGGCACGAAAAGGCCGGCAAAGCAGCCTCCTTCGGCTCTGAAGCCCCAGCGGGGCCGTCGAGGTGAGCGCCAGCACCGCTGGCTGACAAACCGCCGGACAGCTCCCCGCGCGTGTAAATCCCCCCGCGAGGCTCCCTCCGGGAAGCCTCCGCTTCCTCCCTCCCCAGCCCCCTCCCCACCCCCGCCGCACGAACAATGATCAGGATGCCGGTGGTGTTTAGATACAATTCGCGGCTTAGGACATTTTGATTTTTTTTAATGCATCTTTTGAAAAGGGGGCAAGAAAGCGGAAAGGAACCACCAGAGTCAAGGAAAGGCCCTTAGGGAGCACCCTCAGGCGTCCGCTCGCCCGGCTTGAAGAGCTGGGCCGGGGGTGGGTGCGCTCTCAGGCCGCTTCCCCAAGGAACCTGGCGGCGAGGCTCGGTTCAGGCGGGCGCACGCCTCCCCCCGCCCCTCCGCCCGTTCTTCTCCGCCCGGAGGGCTTCCGAGGAAGGCTCCCCGAGGGAGGGGGCGGCCTGGGCTGCGGCAGAGGCCCTTCCGCCGAAAGTGGACGGCAGGCTTGGCCCCGGCCCGGCCCAGGATGGAGGCGTCGGCCGGCCTCAGCTCCAGCCCGGCCTCCCCCGGGCCCCGTTGTCCAGCTGGCCGGAGCCTCGCTCAGCGCCTCTCCCGCTTCCCCCTTCTTTGCAGGGGTCCGGCCGCCTGCGGCAGAGATGGAGCCGCTGGCCGCCGCCAGTCAGCTGGGAGCGGGGCGCGAGTCTGGCTCCTCCTCCTCGTCCTCAGCTTCGTCCTCTTCCTCGTCCTCCCCTCACTCCAAGCAGGAGCTGCAGCCCTACGCCGGCTCCAGCCCTCTGAAGCCCAACCAAGTCGGGGAGACCTCGCTCTACGGCGTCCCCATCGTGTCGCTGGTCATCGACGGGCAGGAGCGCCTCTGCCTGGCGCAGATCTCCAACACGCTGCTCAAGAACTACAGCTACAATGAGATCCACAACCGTCGGGTGGCGCTGGGCATCACCTGCGTGCAGTGCACGCCGGTGCAGCTGGAGATCCTGCGCCGAGCCGGCGCCATGCCCATCTCCTCGCGCCGCTGCGGCATGATCACCAAGCGCGAGGCCGAGCGGCTCTGCAAGTCCTTCCTGGGCGAGCACAAGCCGCCCAAGCTGCCCGAGAACTTCGCCTTCGACGTGGTGCACGAGTGCGCCTGGGGCTCGCGGGGCAGCTTCATCCCCGCGCGCTACAACAGCTCCCGCGCCAAGTGCATCAAGTGCAGCTACTGCAGCATGTACTTCTCGCCCAACAAGTTCATCTTCCACTCGCACCGCACGCCCGACGCCAAGTACACGCAGCCCGACGCCGCCAACTTCAACTCCTGGCGCCGCCACCTCAAGCTCAGCGACAAGGGCGCCACCGAGGACCTCAGCCACGCGTGGGAGGACGTCAAGGCCATGTTCAACGGCGGCACCCGCAAGCGGACCTTCTCCTTGCACGGCGGGGGCGGCGGGGGCTCCTCGGCGGCCAAGAGCGCCCTGCACCCGCCGCCGCCCTCCCCGGCCGACCTGGCCCCGGTGCACAAGAGCCTGCGCTGCAGTGGCGGGGCCGACGAGCCTCCCGGGACGGAGCGAGGAGGGCTGGGCTTGCCCACCGTGGCGCACGGCCCGGCCGCGGCCGCCGTACGAAGCTACCCGGTCATCCCGGTGCCCAGCAAAGGCTTCGGGATGCTGCAGAAACTGCCCCCGCCGCTCTTCCCGCCGCCCTACGGCTTCCCCGCCGCAGCCTTCGGCTTGTGCCCCAAGAAGCAGGAGGACTCCCTGGGCGGGCCCGGCGGCGACCCCAGCAAGGCCGGCGCCCTGACGCAGAGCATGTTCTGGGCACCACCGCATCCGCAGCCGCCCCAGCCGCCGCCCCCGCCGCCCCAGCAACCCGGCGCTGCGGCCAAGGAGGGCGGCGTCTACCCGTCTTTCCCCATGTTCTGGCCGGCCTCTGGGAGCCTGCCGGTGCCGCCCTATCCCGCCCAGAGCCAAGCCAAAGCCGCCGCCACCGCCGTGGTGGTCGCCGCCGCCGCCGCCGCCGCGGCCGCCGCAGCCGCCGAACCGCTGGGACTCCGCGGCCACGTGGAGCTGGAGGGCTCCGAGCCGTCTGGCAGCGAGCGGAGCAGCGCCACCCCGCAGGAGGGCTCCGGGGCCGCCGAGGCCGAGCGCTGCCCCAGCGCCCTCTCCAGAGCCGCGGCGGCCCTCGGGGAGGAGGAGCGCTCCGGGGACGAGGCCCTGCTGGCGCCCCTGCCGCTCCCCAGGAAGGGCAGCTACCTCTCGGCCTTCCGCCCGGTGGTGAAGGACGCCGAGAGCATCGCCAAACTCTACGGGACCCGGGAAGTTTACGGCGGGCCGCGGGGCTGCGCGGGCTACCTCTCCCCGGACTTCCTCAGCGAGGGCAGCTCCAGCTACCGCTCCCTCTCGCCCGGGAACGAGACGGCGGGCGAGCCCGATGTGGACGTGGAGTCGAACCGCTTCGCGGAGGACGAAGACGAGGAGGACGAGGCGCAGATCGGAGACGCCCAGCCCTCCCCGCCGCCGCCGCAGCTGCTCCTGACCGAGGCGGACGAGGCTCTCGCGGCAGCCCCGGGGGGAGGCCCGGCAACGGCCGAGAAGGCGGCGGAAGCGGAGGAGGCCTCCTCGGAGAGGACCGGCAGCCGGGCTGGCTACGAGGTGCGTGGGGGTAGCGGGAGGGGAAGGCGGGAAAGGCGGGTCGGCCGCCCCAATCAGGCGTCCCCTGAAACGGGGTGCTTTGAAGGCCGTAGAGGCTCTGCGAAGGGCGGATGGGGGCGGGAGGAAGCCTCACAGCAGGGAAAAGGAGGGCAGCCGGGGATTCCTGCCGCTGTGGCCGGTGGAGGCCCGATCATGCCGGCCACTTTTCACTGTCCCGCGGGAAGATGCTTATTTTGCCTTCCCTTCCCTTCGCATCTCCTTTGGCTGGGTTGCAGCACCAGGCCGAGATCACATGGGGCATCCCTCCCTTCAAGCCCACTATACCTGCCGGGCCCATAATAGGTTGTGTGTGTGTCGAGTCAGTGTTGACTTCTGGGACTTCCTGGAGAAGCCCCTGCAGTTTCCTTGGCCACTTTTAAAAGAGAGTTATTTGCCATTACCTCCTTCTTGGGGCTGAGAGAGAGTGACTGGTCCAAGGTCACCCAGCCCAAGGCAGGCCTGGAACTCCTGTAGCCTGGTGCCTTAACCACCACACCAGAAGGGGTTTCTAGCTAGGGTTTGAGGCAAAGTCTCCAGCAGTCGAATGAGAAACCACCCCGCCGCGTATTATTTCCCCCAGGCCCTGCTGAATTGTGAGTTTATTCTACCTTTCCATGGAGGAGCGGCGCTTCAGCACCACGAACAGCTCCAGCCTCAGTCGGCCTCGGGAATCTGGGCTGGGGGCAGAGAAAGGGAGCCGTCGTGAGCAGCAAACCGATCCTCTCCCCTCCCCCAGCCCGTCTTTAAAATGCAGCTGCTTTTAATCGTCTTGCACTGAAAAAGCGAGGCGAAGCAATGGAGGTCTGGCAAACCTGAGGGGGAAGGCTGGGGGTCTGCTGGGGACCGGTTCCAAAGCCTACCAGAGAGTTAAGCGAGGAGTAGCCCAGACAAACAAATCGGGGCCTTAAAAGGCCCTTAAGGGGTTCTCTCATTTTGGGGCCTGCCTACAGGATGGGGATGTCTGTGTGAAAGTTCTCCCCATATCTGGCCATCTCCGGGTGGTTCGCACCCAAAACGTAGCTATCTCAGCCTCTGTCCACAAGACCAGCAGCTTCGAATGTCCACGTCCATCGAATTTCCCTCTGTTCGCATTTGAACAGGGGAAATTTGGAGTCAGCTCCGAAGAACTAAAGGGGAAAAGATTGCAGCGGATTGAAATACGATTACGGTGATCACGACACGGGGGGGGGGGGGGGCGGGGGGGGGCTTTTAGTGCTGAAGGAGCTTTGAGGGTTTGAGACTTCTTTTGAACTGGGGAAAGATCCTTTTTTCTGGAGCACCAGCAGTATAATCAAGTGGGGCATTTCCTGGGCTAATCCACTCTTCCTAAAAGGACAAGAAATTGAAGGTCGGTGGGTTTTTCTTTCCGCTGAATTACGGAAAATGGCTCCGAGGCAAAGCGGAAGAGCACGTGGTCTCCAATTTGGCCTCTCTTTGAGCAGCGGAGGCTGAATTCGTTTTATTGTGTTCTCGGATTCTCGGCCACGGGGGGGGGGGGATTTCCTGCGCCAGAGTGCCACGAGTCCTGGGAAGCAAAGCTAAATTCTGATCGGTCGCTCAGTCAATCGCGTGTCGAGCCAAACTCTTCCTGTATTTTCCTTTGCAGGCCTATCCTTCAGGGAGGGACGACTGTCAGCAAGCGCTCAAGGCCGGGGTCTCCTTGGGCCCTCCCATCACTCCCTATCACTGCGCCCCAGACAAAAACGGTAGGAATAGCCTCAAGAAGGACAGCTCAGTGCTGGACGGGAGGGGGGAAACGGAAAAGGAAAAGGAAAAGCCCCCGGCATTAGATCCCGACACTAGACTTCTTCCAAGAGCCCATTCGCCCTCAACGGGCTTCCCGTTGCCTCCTGGGGAAGCGGGGGTCTTTCAGGCCTAAGGCCCCCCACCATGGCCGATGAGATTTTCTTGATTCTGGTCTGTCATGGACGACTCTTTTAAGGGGAGGGGGGCGCCCCCTTTTACCAATCTTCCAGGCCCGGACCTTACCCCGAATTCCCAAACCGCTCCCATCTGTTCGGGGAAGGCTTGCGACAGGCCGGACGTGGTTTATGGGGTGGAGGGCGAGGCGGGCCTGGGGAGTTCATGGTTCCTGGAATGGCAGCGAGCTCCTTCCCAGGGCAGGGCGAGTCCTTCCTCGGCCTAACTGCGGTGGCTGAGGAGGGCTCCGGGCGAGCTCTGTGTCCTGAAAAGCGCTTCCTTGGCTCTAAGACCCAGAGCACGAAGACAATCACGCGGCCGCAGAGGATCTGGAGAGCAAGAAAACCTCCCCAAAGCAAAGAAGCATCTCGCAGCCCAGCCCGACTCAGGCCGAGCGAGGTAAAGGGGACGGGTCCTGGTCGGCCCTTGACGGGGGTGGGGGCCCCCCAAGGGCTGCCGTTGCAGAATGCCAGATTGATTCCATTGCAGAAACACCGAAGGGAGCAGCCGAGGCGGGACTAGAGGGCCAGGCCAACAAACTTTAGCAGCTATTGTGGCAAAGGCTGCAGCCAACAAACGCAGTTAATTGAAAATAGAAAACTAGGTTCAGTTAAGCCTAGGAGCCTGAGTGGCGCAGCAGACTAATGCTACTGTTAAAGGTAGTATTTAGCTTTCAGCTGCCTGCAATTACTGCGAGTTCAATTGTCACCAGGCTCAAGGTTGACTCAACCTTCCATCCTTTCTAAGGTAGGTAAAATGAGGACCCAGATTGTGGGGGCAATAAGCTGACTTTGTATGAAATATACAAAAGTATGAAGGCTATTGCTTAACACATTGTAAACCGCCCTGAGTCTCCGGAGAAGGGCGGCATATAAATTTTTTAAAAAAAGCACAGACCGAATTCAGCCACCAAACGCTGAGACCCCGAGACCTGCCCCCAAGTGGCTGTGGAGCTTTTTCTGCAGCCTGACACGCGTGTTCCGGCCAGAGGGAGGGGAGACATTTCCTTCCTGGGAAGGAAACTCTGCTTAAGGGCTCCTGACAGTGTGCGTGGAAAAAAGATCGAGGGTCCCGAGGTTATTAAAGAACTGCCAGTTCCATTGACTACGCTGTCGGGGAATGATTGGAGATGTTAATATCACAGTATCGGAATCGTCTATGACCATCTAAATTCCCTGGATCGAAGCACTTGCTCGCCTGCTGGTATTCCGCGGGGCTTTAACCGCAAGAACGCGTTTTTGCTCGGTGGCCGAGGGACGTGGGAGGGGGGGAGAAGTGCAGGGATCCATCCTGTAAAGATTCAGCCCTTTGGTTCGACTTCAGTCCGACAAAACAGCCGCCCACCTTCGAAACAGGCGATCTCCCACCCTCCATTTCGATTCAGCGGGGCGAAGCGGGTGGGGGGGAGGCGAAGGCGAGGCTCTGCTGAGTCAAATCAGGTGACTGGAAGGGGCTCTCCGGGCCGGCCCGCCTGGCACCCGCCTCGCTGCTTTATCATTCCGGGAGATGTGGGCCGTAGCGGCCTCGGCGCTTTCCACCTTCCGACGGTTCGAGTCGGGTTTTGTCAGCAGCGCCTTCCTCGACGGAAGCCAGTTCTCTGCTCTGGGCGCGCCAAAGAGACCAAGGGCGGCCACTAGCCATCATAGAGGACTTGGTTGGCCTTCCCTAGTGGAGCAAGCTCCGTTCTTCCCCGGGAGCTTTGCGCCCTTTGACAGTAGAGGAGTCCTGGATGCGCGCTGAGCCATTCCTACCTGCAGTTTTCCGAAGGGGTCTCCTTGGTAGCCTGGACAGCTCCTTACCTGCTCCTTGAATTCGGAGCCTTCCCGCCTGTAAGTTCCCTGGACTGCGGTGGGGTCCAGTGGCATCTCCTTCATGACTGTGGCATTGGCCCACGGGGGTTGATGGTCCTTGGAAGAAGCGGCCTCTGAGAGCAGACATCCCGCAGCTGAGGGGCGCCGCGGATCAAGGGCGCTCTTGCTGGATTGCCCTCCTCCGGCGCCTCCTCCCATCAGGCCGCGGCAGGAAGGAAAATCGAGTCCCGCAGCAGATTTCGAAAGACGGATGGGTGGGGTGGGGGGGAGAGCGGGGCGGGCAGGCAGTTGAAATAGGATGAAGGGTGATTTGTTCTGACAGGTGTCACTGAATCTGCGGCTCCTGAGACTCGTTCTAGAATCCAGAATAGTTTCTTCGTTTTATCCTGTTTTTATAGACTGCCACATCATCGGCCTTTCCTCGTGCCAAATGGCAAAGTTATTTAAAGCCTTACAAACTAAAAAAAAAAACCAACAAGAAAAAGGGTAAAATTCTTTTTAATAGGATCTAGCAAAATGAAAGGTTCGAATTTAGCACCTATTAGCGTAAACAACTGTATGCAAAGCCGAGGGAGCGGAAGCGAAATAAATTAAAGGCAGAATTCGGTTCTCCAGGAGTCATTTGGCCTGCTTGGAGGGGGGGGGGAGGACAAGCGGGGGAGAGGACCAGCCTAATGACAGCCTATCCACACGTGAATGGATCCTTACTAGATTTCACGTGAAACTACAGCCTTCGTACAAAGATTTCCCAGTCTGAGCCCTGGGGAGGCAAAGGGCGCTGGTCGAAAGGGCCTTTCCGGGGCCTCCTGGTCTGGCTCTCCGGCGTCCCTCGGGGAGTTCCTGGCCCTGCCAAAGCAGTTTTGTCCCTCGCGGGGTGGGGTGGGGGAGGGGCGGGAAAGGGACCCTGGCTGGGACCGAATTTCGGGATTTCTCTCCTTTCTTCTAGGTGAGGAAGTGACCATCCTCGACGTCACTGGGACCCAGTTGGGAGAGAAGGACCTGGGCGCTCTGGCGAGAGGTAAGGGCGTCGGCATTTGGGACGAAGGCAAGGCAGCCCCCGGGAGCGCCAGCCAGGTGCGCGGCGGCCCCTCTGAAGAAAACGGGGGGAAGCAACTTCCCCTCTGCGGAGCTTCCTTGCCTCTTTGCAAGGCAGGCCATCCCGAGAAGCCCGGGATCCCTACGCCTTCCAAGCCAGAGGGCGGAGTGGGAATCTTTTCCAAAGGATTGGGCGCAGTTCCGCTTTTCTGCGCGGCCTTAAACTTTGGTTCACCCTGCTTCTGTCGCTGCGCTGTGCCTGCATTAAGCGAGCGGCTTTTTTGCACCATTGACTGTCCTGGAGGCCTCCATTTGTCCGCCTGAATGCCCGCTTAATCCTGGTCCCTCCTCCATATTTCAGTTTGGTCGCTTTCTGTCGTAAAGGCTCTTGCCTTTCTGACCTCAAAAAGCTAAGCAGGCTCAGGCTTTGGATAGAAGACCACCAGGAGATCTGTGAAATTTAGGATGTCAACGAAACTCCCCAGAAGACGACTTCCATATGCCCCTGAAGTCATCCGAAGTCGGACTGAAGTCAAGGGGGTTACTTTTTTTAAGGGATCTGGGCATTTCCACTGCTCTGGGGCTGCAGGGTTTAAGGGTGGAGGCAAACTGTGAGAAAAGAGAGTTGCGAAAAGGCCGGGGCGTGTTTTGCAAGTCTCAGAGCAGGAAACAACGGAGTTTCCGCAGGACCTGGATTGTAAGGCGGATTTGCAGGGGTTTTCAGGAAGCACTTGGGGTGGTCCGTCCCACCGGCTATTGCAGCTTCAGGTGGTAGGGAAGTTGGCAGCTCAGGCATCATGGTAAGGTTATCTTTGGAGCCTACATTGGGGAGGGGGTTATCTATTGTTATAAGAATGAACGTCCGGAGAGGGCGGCCTTTAGAGCCGGTGGGTTCGGATTGTCCCAGCAGGTGAAGGCCAGACCTGTTCAGTGATTTCTTCCTGGAATGCAGTTTATGTTTAAAAGAAGCCCTCCACCCCCCAAAGCTTGGAGAGGAAAGGAAACCCTCGCTTGCTTTCGCGCAGATCTTCTAGGTGTGCAGTATAGGGACGATCATACTGAAACTCTCTCTCCAAGAGAGTTGGATTCCTGGTAGTTTTAAGCATTTGGAATGGACCTGACACTTTTTTTTGGGGGGGGGGGGTGTATGCCCTCTTTTAGAATCTACAGCGCTAGCATTTACAGGTGGTCTCCCATCCTTGCCTAAATCTTCCTAACCTTGCTCGGCTTTTCGAGATCAGGTGAGGTCAGCTGACTCTGTGTGTGTGTTTGCGCCTGTGTGCAAATAAACATATGTCAATATGCATCTCTACAGACAAGTGAAAATAATATTTCCCCTTTAATTGGAGACGAGGCATTTCCATGGAAAGCGGCCTCTATTTCAGGGACCCCTTAGCAGATCTCCCTCACCCTGACCCCCGCCCCCACAACTGCCATTACTCCTCCTTTTCCCCCTCCGCCCACAGACGAGCTGCAAAGACTCCTCCTGGAGCAGATGGATCTCAGGAAGAAATTGGAACGGGAATTCCAGAGTCTCAAAGGTACCTTCCGCCGCTTCCTCTCGCGCTCTGTCCGGAAGACGCAGCCCCGCTTCAGGCTTCTTCCAAACGGCTCCTCAGGCCTGCGCTGGCTGGCACCGACCCTGGCTGCCAGGTTGTGAGAAGGGGGCTCTTCGGAGTGGGGGCGGCAGGGAGGGAAGCCCCGGAGGCGGAAAGGCCTCCGCTTCTTGGTCTTCTGCTTGTTCCCTGGGCGAAGACCCGGCCAACGAAGAGCGGGGAGCAGGAGGAAACTCGAGCCCGTTCCCCCCTCGCCCCCCATGGAGGTGGTGGGGCCTCGCACCCACCCTGGACGACCCGCGACTCATGGCCGGCGCAGTCGAGCGCCGTCTTCCCACATGCTAGCTAAGCCTTGGTTTACGCCGGGCGAAGCGAACCTGCTAAATTGGGTTAGAATATCCTGAGCTGAGCCCCTCAGAAAATGGGGTCTGACTCAGTTGGGGTCTACCCGTTGGGCTTGCTTCGGAGCCGAACCACCAGACCCCCCCCCCCCTCCGTTCTCCTCTTGCCCTCCAAAACAAGTAGCGGACGGGGGAATCCTTGTCCAGGAGGAAAGGGCGACTCCAAAGGCAGAGGACTCCCCAAAGGAGGCTCGGACCGCTGACGTCCGAGCGAGACCAACGCCCGGAGGCGGTCGGGACCAGGCTGCCAACTTTGCAGGCCAGGCTCCGGCGCTCGTCCTGCCCTGCTGCCGGCCGTCGTTCCAGGCAGCCCGGCTTTGGCTGTAGGGCGAGCGGGCGGACGGGCATCGGGCAAAGGCGCGCTTGACCGTCCCAAGCGGGTTCCGACGACTCGGCTTCGCAGCTGGCGAAGCTCCGCGGGAGGCCTCCCTCTGCCCAGCCTCTTTCCGACGCCCCCTCCTCGCTGCCCGCAGACAACTTCCAGGACCAGATGAAGCGCGAGCTGGCCTACCGGGAGGAGATGGTGCAGCAGCTGCAGATCGTGCGGGGTGAGGAAGGACGGCGGGCCGGGAGGAGCGGGGGAGGGGGGTTGGGGCGGGGGGGGGCGCCCAGAGAGGCCGCTCCCTTGCTGGCCCCGCCCGAGCCGCTCTTGTCCTCCGCAGATACCCTGTGCAACGAGCTGGACCAGGAGCGGAAGGCCCGCTATGCCATTCAGCAGAAGCTCAAAGGTGGGTGTCTTCCCGCGCCGCACCCAAGAGCAACGGCGCCGGGAGTCGGAGGCGAGTCCGGCTCGGTAGCCTTGCAGGGCACGAAGAAGGTGGCAGAAATCGTTTCCGGCCCTCCTGGCCACGCCAAGGGGCCTAAAGTGGTAGCTAAGCTATCGGCGCCCTCTGGCAGACCGAAGCGGCCCCGAGCAGCAGTGAGGCTCCCCACCTGTGCCTTGGGGCGCCTGCTTGGGGCACCCTTGACTGACCTGCTTAAGCGCTGGCCATGCAGTTGGGCAAGAAAGCAACCAGGCTGACAAGAGCACCAAGGACCCTCGTTGCAACTCCGAGTTAGGAACCTTCTTTATGGAGCCGCTTAAGGCCCTTGCGCAGAAACAGCTGTAAGGTTTTTTTGGGGGGGTCTTTTAGCCGCCCCTGGGAGGAGACCAGTTAACAAATCTCTCTCACTCCCCCCAGAAAAGTGGTCAAATCCGATGCGGGTGGGGTGGGGTGGAAGTCCGACTGGGTCCAATTCGCTTTGGGGGGGGCACTGGATTTGCCCCTCCTGGGACTTGGCCTGAGAAGCGGAGGCAGCGCTTCCGGTTCCTTAACCTGGTCTCTGGCTCAGAAGCCCCCAGGACAGGCGCCTCCCTCCTCCGCCCCGTTTCTTTGGAGAGGCGCAGCTTAGGAATTGTGGTCTCTCTAGGAGAAGGTTTGGCCCAACTTTAGCCAGGAGACGAATCCCATTAGAGGAACATTTATGCCCGGCTCAGAGGTTACGGGGTGGCCGCATGAAACGGCCAAACTGGTCATCTGGGGGGGTTTTGGCCATAGCCTAACCTTAGCGACAACCCTGCATTTGGCTAAGAAGCAGAGCTCCGTAGACCCTGGAGGGGAAGCCCCTAGGAGGCCCCGGGCATTGGCCGCATCCTACGTTCCTGGGGAGGAGAAATCGCTTCTGCGCTAGTGCTAGAAATTGACCTGGAGTGGACGGGGGAAGGGAGGCGGGAGGCGGGCAGGCCTCCTCCTGGGCTGAGAGGAGCGCGGGGGCCGGGGCCGGGCTCCGTGCCGCGTGGAGTGACGGCCCCTCTTCTTCTGTGGCTTCCCTCGCAGAGGCCCACGATGCGCTGCACCACTTTTCCTGCAAGATGTTGACTCCTCGCCACTGCGCCGGCAACTGCTCCTTCAAGCCCCCCTTGTTGCCCCAGTGAGACCCCCCCCCGCCTTCCCTCCGGAGGCGCCTTGGACGGGGAGGGGCGTCAGCGAGACTCGAGGCCTGTCCGAATCCAGCAGAGACTCGTGTAAATAGACCGAGGAGGAGCGCAGTCAGAGGGACTTCTTCCCGGTCGTGTAAATAGAAGTTGCGCCGGATTGGATCGGGACCTCGAAGGCGGCCAAGACTGCCCAAGGGCCGGGACGGGGAGGGCAGAAGGGCAGACCCAGCCGGCTCGCGGGGCCCGGGGGAGGGTCTCTCTCTTCCCCTCCCTCCGCCCGCTGTTCCGTCGTCGCTTCCCCCCCACGGCTGGGAGCTGGGGGCCGGGGAGGGCTCGCTCCGGGGTCCCCCCCGAGGGCGACGTGCAATGGCAGGCAGCCTAGTCGGTTCCCCTCCTTCCTCGCTCCCACCTGGGTCGACTTTTTTTCACCGATTTGTTTCGGGCTCAGTTGGCGGCCTCCGTTTCCTTCCCTCCCGCAAACGGTTGATGCAGCACAGCACTTTAAAGGTGGGGCGGCTCCCGAAGGGACCCCGGAGGCTCAGCCCGCCCCTCAGAGCGGAGCGGAGGGGGGTCTCGGCCCGAGCAAAGGCCAGCCTGCTGTCCGGTGGTTCCTGGACCCTCCCGGTTTCCCTGCGTTTTAATAAAAACCGACTTTGAAAGAAAGCCCGGCTTCCAGCCAGTCGCCTCGGCGCGCCCGGGAGCCTCCGCTTGAGCCCCGCGGGGCCCCCTCGTGGGCCGGGACCGGCCGGGCCCTTCGCCGCAGCCCGAAACCGCCAGTCCCCTCGCGGGAGAAAACCTCGGAAGACCCGCCCGGATGAAGAGGACGCCGGCTGGGCACAACGCAGCCTCGGCACAGGGTTCGGGTCAAGCGGTCGCCCCCCACCCCGGGCCTGGCCAGACCCTCCGCTCCCGACACTGGAGCCAAAGGAGCGGCGCCCCAGAGGCCGGGTCAAAGATGTGTGTGTGTGTGGGGGGGTCCTGTGGCCCAGGGACCGTCCCGGAGTAGAGCTACCCTGGCCCAGGCTTTCCTTTGGAGGCTGCCGGGCCGGTTCAGAGGGTCCGGCTTACAGGCTGGGACGCCCGCCAGGCTTGAGGACTTCCCAAAAGGGGTGGGGGTCTCGGCCTCTCCTCCTCCTCCTCTTCCTCCGCCCTTTAGGCAGTTCCCGGGGTCTCTTTCGAGGTCCGGGACTGCAACTGGAGCTTCTCTTCCTGGACAACTGCGGGGTCTCTGCATTTCCTGGGGCTGGGATGGGCTACACTGATGGGGTTGCCTATGAGAGTTTCCCCTCTTCAAGCGATGGATGTTTGGTAAAGTGATGATGGAGAGCTCCAGAGGGATGGCCGCTGCAATTGTGGCACCGGGAGAAACAGCTGGCTGGTATGCCTAACCTGGTGCTTTCTTCAAAAGGGCATCACTGGGCCTGTAAAACAGAAAAGCCACCCTTCCCTAGACAGACAGTGGTGGGAGGGCGAGATGCTCCAGAGCCCCAAATCTTTGTGGACTGTATTCAGGTTCTGCCCCTTTCACAGGGGGGTTGGGGGGGCAGCAAGGGAACAGGCAGGAAAACCAGCCCTCCAGAGTGGGTGGGGGAGAGAGCAGACCGCATCCAGTGGAACCGTGGTTTTGGAACCAAAGGCAGATGGGTATTTTAAAGTCCAATTGTTCACCTTGAGACTTTGGGAAAGAAAGATGTAAGTCTGAAAGAGAAAGGAAGAGAGTGCAAAGAAGAGGGCTGCACAGTCAAACGCGACTCGGTGCTCCATATTTATCAGAGGAGCCTTTGATTATTTTGAGTTGTGTGGGTTTTCTTTTACATCAGCAAGCATCCAGAAAGAGCTTTCGTATTTGCAACTTGGGAATTATCTTCCTATCAGGGTTGAGGAACGAATGCTCTGAAAACAACATTCCCAGCTCTGATGTCCCCTGAGTGGACCTTAATTGAATAATTAACTTGAACTAATGTGGGGTTCAAAGTGGTGCTGTGATTGCTGCTAGAATTGACTCCTAGAGTTAAACCTACATACCATGGGAGGCTATCATCCTGCAGGTAGAATGATAGAATAGAAGAGAGCTAGAGGGGACCTTGGAGGTCTTCTAGTCCAGCCCCCTGCTCAAGCAGGAGAACCTATACTATTTCAGATAAGTGATTGTCCAGTCTCTTCTTAAAAACATCCAGTGATGGAGCACCCACAGTTTCTGGTGGCAAGCTGTTCCACTGGTTAATTGTCCTCACTGTTAGGAAATTTCTCCTGAATTCCAGGTTGCTTCTCTCTTTGGTTAGTTTCCAACCACTGTTTCTTGTCCTGCCCTCTGGTGCTTTGCAAAATAAGTTAACTCCTCCTTCTTTGAAGTAGTCCTCGTGTTATGACTACCTATTTAATGACGGTCCAAAGTTACAGTGGTGCTGGACAAAGGAGATTTGTAACCAATCCTCACAGTTGCAGCCGCTGTGTGGTCATGTAATCTCGGTTCTTGGTGCTTGGCTTGTGATTATGACATTGCAGCAGGTCGCCGTGATGTGATTGTGATTTTCGATGCTCCCTGCTGACTTTCTACAAGCAAAGCCAATGGGGAATCTGGCAGGAGGTTCTCTCACTGCTCTTGTGCCTTCCTGTGCTCCATAGCGCATTCCCACCTGTGGCATCCATGATCAGTCCATACTCCGGAGCACTTGCCTGCAGCAACCTCCACCCCCTATATAGCACCTGCCTGCACTCCAGTGTGCCCACCTGCAGCCTCTGCCTACATGCCCACTAGCTGCCTGCCTGGGACTCTCAGCACTTCCTCCTTAATGGTCTTGCATGATCCTCGGGTTATGATGGCAACCAGGACCGCCAGAATTGCCTTCACTAAGCAAAGCAGTCATGTGGTATCATGATTCATGACGGCATCACTAAGTGACAGAATTTTTTTATTTTATTTTTTAAAATTTAATTTATATGCCGCCCTTCTCCGGAGACTCAGGGCGGCTTACAATGTGCTCAGCAATAGTCTTCATCCTTTTGTGTATTTATACAAAGTCAGCTTATTGCCCCCAAAATCTGGGTCCTCAATTTACCTACCTTAGAAAGGATGGAAGGCTGAGTCAACCTTGAGCCTTGGCGAAATTCGAACCTGCAGTAACTGCAGACAGCTGGTCTTAATAACCAGTTTAATAACAGGGTGCCTTAGACCACTGTACTTCCAAGGCTCTTTAAATTGCAGTGCCGATTGCTGTTGTAACCCAAGGACTACTTGTATCTTTGGTGTATCTTTGGCATCCTTTTCTGACACACATTGGAGGAAAAAAGAGAGAGAGAACACAGAGGCCTCTAAAGGCCAAGTTGGGGATATCTTTAGGTTAGAATTGCCAAAGTCAGAATTAATCAGCAAAGAATCTGGGTCAATCTGACAACTGGAAATAATTCCTGGATGGATATAGATCCTGGGTTTGGATCCTTCAGGCTCCAGAGAGATGTACACTCCAAGAATGGCACCGGCTTCCCTCCCTTTTCTCAAATGGGAGTTAGCAGAGATTACACTTGTGCACTTGATAGTTTAAGGTAAAATTGGCATTTGTAATGATTGCACTGCTATAGTGGTGGGCTGAAATCTTTTGACTCTTCCTGTTAAAACATTTCTCTCTCTCTCGTTCTTTATCTTTCTTCCTTTGGCTTGTGGCACATTTGGTATTTGGAGAGCATGTTGTGGGCTTGCTTACAAAACAGCTGTGATATATACATATGTATGTGTGTATTGTGGTCACTGACCCAAATGCAACACTCATCAGCATATAGAATGAAATAGGTCATTATTAGGTCACTGAGGCAATTAAACAGGGTTAAGTTTTACAGGCTGTGTCACAACATTTGGCTACATTCATAGAAATAGAATCATACTGGTTTGATAACAACTGTATGTAGAATAAATCAGAATTGCCCAGGTACTTGACTAATGAGAAGGGATAAGACGGCTCTCGCAGGTCATAGGGTATGGTTTCCATAGACCAGTGTTTCTCAACCTTGGTAGCTTGAAGATGGGTGGACTTCAACTCCCAGAATCCCCCAGCCAGCGCTGCTGGCTGGGGGATTCTGGGAGTTGAAGTCCACCCATCTTCAAGCTACCAAGGTTGAGAAACACTGCCATAGACCCTTCTCTGCAAAGGCACAATCTTAGCTTGTGAGAGTTATGGGGTATGCATTTAAGAACTGCTATGGGGATGCATTAAAAGTGTGCTAAAGCTTTGTGTCCTCCAGAGCTTAGGGGCAGTTATATGGTACAGGTAGTCCTTGACTTACAACAGTTCAGTTAGTGACCATTCAAAGTTACAACAGCACTGAAAAAAGTGACATGACCATTTTTCACACTTACAGCCATATGCAGCATCTCCATGATCATGTGATCAGAGTTCAGACGCTTGGCAACTGACTTGTATTTATGACGGTTGCAGTGTCCTGGGCAGTGGTGGAATCTGATTTTTTTTACTACCGGTTCTGTAGGCGTGGCTTGGTGGGCATGGCAGGGCAAGGATATTGCAAAATCTCCCTTCCCACCCCACTCCTGGGGGAAGAATACTGTAAAATCTCAATTCCCACCCCACTCTGGGACCAGCCAGAGGTGGCATTTGCCGGTTCTCCGAACTACTCAAAATTTTCGCAACCAGTTCTCCAGAACCTGTCAGAACCTGCTGGATTTCACCCCGGTCCTGGGGTCATGTGATCCCCTTTTGCGACCTTCTGACAAGCAAAGTCAACAAGGAAGCTAGATTCACTCAATAACTGTGTTACTAATTGGACAACTGCAGTGATTCACTTAACAATAGTGGCAAGAAAGGTCGTAAAATGGGGCAAAATTCACTTAACAACTGTCTTAATTAGCAACAGAAATTTTGGGCTCAATTATGATCGTAAGTCGAGGACTATCTGTATAGAGATTTTGCTGGCCTAAAGAAAAGGGCCTGACTGCTGAAGAAGATTCCAGGGTAGAGCTGACAGATCCAGTTGGGTTTTCAGATCTCAGGCACCTTCCTTGAATACAGTTAAGTGCTCACCTGTAGACAATCAGAAGGAAGTCCTCTGGACAAAAATCACAGTGCTGCATTTTTGCAGAATTGTCCCTTCCATCTTAATCCATAATCGTGTGCAAGGAATAAGAACTCGGACCTCCAACCAGCATGTATTACGTGCAAAGAATTTAGTGGAACTATGAAAAATCATGCCTAAATATTTAAATATATGTATTGTTTTATAATCTAGCCATTTTAATCCACCAAATGCCCATTCTAGGTTTCTTAACAAAAATTAAGATCTTTGTTCGAAAATGAAAAAAATCAGCTCGGGCACTCAGGGCTCTTTTGAACGCAGTGCGTGACAGAAGCAGAATACTGTGGAAGAGTAAGGCTGCAATATGCCTGTTGATTAATTTCAGGGGCCGTGGTTAGTTATTTTTAATGGGAAGTTAATTAGACAAGAAGGCGCCCAAAATTCACCCATCTCACACTTTAGGTTGGAATCTCTTCAGTATAAGGGCCTTGTGCACTACAGTCAACCTTTGCTTAGGAATGCCCATAAAAAAGTTATAGATTAACATAATAGGTGTCTATCGGTTGGAGAATTTATGAGTTTATCCCACAACATTCTGGAAATGTAGACCTAAAATCAATGAATGTGATGAATAATGCAGAACCTCCTTTAAATTAGTATTTCTCAGCCCCAATGTTGCAGCATTTGACAGGCTGAAGGATAGAAGGTCCAGCTCTAAAGCCTGCCTGCTCATCTGCCTGTGCAGGCTCAAAGTTAATCTAATCAGCCAATTGGCTGTAGAGATCTTTAGCAGAGAGATCACTTATTAGAATTAGAAGGCTGATGTACAGCTGGTTAGCAGACAGTTCACAGCTATCATCATCATCTTCTTTTAATGATGGGTGAATCTGGGCAACTGAATGGAGCTAGCAGAGTGTTTACTGGCCGGTTGCCCTTCCTGTCACCAATGAGGAGTTTTGTTCAGCAGATATATTCTCATCATGCCCTGAGGCAGAAATATTGAACTCACAGCCTCCTGATTGTGAGGCGAGAGCTCCACCTCTAGGCCACCGCACCACTCACAGTTCACAGCTATCCTTTTTATAAATGAGCACTATGATGGCTGGGCCCCAGGCCTTTAGAATTATGCTGTAGAACTGATGTAGGTGAATAGAGAAGTAGAAGATCCGTCATTCCATATTATTGTGCATGACTCTGACGGAGATGAAATAATTAACTGGGGTTTTCCAGTCTTAAAACTGTTTGATGAGGCCTGACACAGTGGCTAATCACAAAGCAGGTAGATAGCAAACAGGGTGCTCCTTACCTCCCTAACTTTGTTTTTCTGGGCAAGTAGGCAACTTTCCCAGCTAGGCAGTGAGGTGCAGGGGCCTCTAGCATCGTTCCCCTCTTGGGTGCTTATGGGCTGAAGCTGAGGTCACAGCATTTGGGGAAATTAATGCTTTTTCAGGAGGCAACTGGACTTTCTTGTTTTTTTCTTTTGAAGACGCTTCGCTTCTCATCCAAGAAGCTTCTTCAGCTCCGACAGGATAGTGGGGAATGGAAGGATTTGTATTTCTTGCAACCAGCTGGGTCTTTGAAGCACTTGGAGGTTTATCTGTGTCCTCAGGGTCACCTGAGTGGTGCTCCTGGTTCCTGTAAAATACAAATCCTTCCAATCCCCACTATCCTGTCAGAGCTGAAGAAGCTTCTTGAAATGCCTTCAAAAGAAAAAACAAGAGAGTCCAGTTGCCTCCTGAAAAAGCAACTTAGGGATAATAATGCAATGCTAACTTCCCATTTAAAAAGATCAGGAAGCTGAAATCAAATTGGATAGGTGCCATGTTTTCTGGGTCTAAATTAAAAAAAAAAGGGGGCAGGGCTCTGATTGGTTGGTTGGGGTGCCATCTAACTTTTTTGACCCCTCTTGTGGACATCCCTAATGGTTTGCCTCTCCTGGAAGTAACACATTTGGAAGTGTCAGTGAAGCCAGTTCCATTCATTCATGTTCATTGAGTACCCAAATATCTGTGGGTTGTCGGTTTTGTTCTTTTAAAATAGACAAAATATTGAATCTAATCAGTTTCAACTAATCTGAACTACAGGTAGAAAAACATGGTCTCGGTGCTGTTGACTTGGTATTCCTATGCAGCTGGGACATGCAGTTCAGCATAATCTGGAGACCAGAGTGTATATTCCCAATAGCTGGAATATACACTATGCAGGGGAGAGCCATTCTTCTGGATCTTTACATTTGACAGCTACTGATGAGTCTGAAAATATGACACCCCCTCTTTTGTCATCGGAGCACCAAACCCCATTGCTCAGGCATTTGAGGTTCTAACACTGCTCAAATCTCATATCTCGGAGAGGCATTAAGAACCGAACGATTGGCTTCTGATAAGTATGCAATTTGTTGCTGATTGAGGTTTCTGGTATCTATTTTAATTAGCTTCCAAAGTTCTAATTATGTAAAATGAAACATTAATAGGAAAAATATAGTGTCATTTAAAGGAAAACCAAACTCTGCATATCATACAGGGCATTAATTTTATTGCACATCACAATACTGCCATCTAGTGCCCACAGCATAGCATTGCATGCACTGAACTTGTTTGGGAGACTGAGCAATTTTCATATTCCACGAAATTTTTATTTGCAGAGTCACATGTTCTCATGAGTGTGATTGACAATGTTTTTGCTCAGAAACCGGACTTTAGAACTCTGGGTTGATTTGATCTATCTGTTCTCTTTGTTATCCATGGCTTTACATGGGAGTCCTTCCCAACACCAACATTCAAAAGTATCAATACTTTTTCTACCTTGCTTGTTCAAGGCCCAGCTTCTGCTTCCATAGGGACACCAATTGGGGGGGGGGGTTCTGATTTTTGTAGGTATCACAGCATCTCAGTATACAAGGCTTTCATGGCTCCTCTGCTCCTCTGCAGAAATATATTTTGACTCCTGGTTCTTTTAATAGTTATTTCTAAAATGGCTTAGACCAGGGGGTGTCTGGCGGATCACCTGCAGCCAGCAACAGCTCCCCATCGCCCGATGCACTCACACACAGAGGGCCTCCTTGGGTCCCGTCGGCCAAGCTGTGTCAGCTGACGGCCCCTAGAGAGCGAGCCTTCTCTGTAGGCACACCTACCCTCTGGATTCAGCTCCCCTTGGAGCTCCGGGTGGCCCCCGACCTTTGCTCTTTCCGTCGTGACCTTAAAATATGGTTGTTTCGCCAGGCTGGCCTGGACTGAAGGGGCTTTAATGGAATTTTAGATTCTTTTATTGTTTGAATTTTAATTTGAACTTGTTGTTGCTTATTGCTGTGAGCTGCTCTGAGTCCTTGTGGAGAAAGGGCGGCAGATAAGTCCGATTAATAAATAAAATGGGTAAGTGTAGGAGACAGTGGCAGAGTCAGGGGCAAGAGTGAAAAGAGGGATCAGTTTAGAAAAAAGGCTGTCAAACTCCTGGCCTCTGGGTCGGATGCGTCACGCACTGGCCAAGCCTGGTTTAGTGAAGGGGAAAAAAGTCCTGACATGTCATGTGACGCCACTGTGACGACATGACTTTGACACCCTGGTTTAGTCATTACATGGCCACAAGCCAACTAAGTCCAACCCCTCTTGAATGCAGATGACTCTTCTCTGGTGCCGACCATTAGTTGAGAAGATTCCTGTGCATAGGCTCTTAGCAATAAATCCGTTAAATTAAACCTTCACATGTGGATCTGGTTTTTGCACCTAATAAGCTATTTACCACCTCAATATCTTTGCTGTCAATTCTAAATTATGATTGCTAATTCTCTTTATGTTTAATCATTTAATCATGATCCTATTTCCCGCCCCCCTCCTGCCACACACTCCTTGACTTTACTAAACCTTGCAGTTTATTTGCATTTTCAGCTACCAAATTACTGCACTGCAGGTTATTAATGTTTCTTCCTCCATTTTGAAAATGACACCCACCATCCAATCCTCCCTCCCTTAATGTAAGAGTAAGAGAGTGTATAGTCTTGGCTGACTCCATGAAAAATCCCCAGAGCCACCTGAAGGCAGCATAGAGCAAATATCCAAACGTTTGTAGTCCAGATCTGGTAGCCTTAGAAAAGTCTGCCTGGATGGACACTGTCAAATAGTGGAGGCCATCCTGAGTTAGGTGGAATGATGCTCTGACTTGAACTATGGCCTTCTTCCTGCGCTCAGTTTTGATGTGTTGAGGCCTGGCCTGCACTGACCAGTCTGTAGCATTTCCCATGCAGGGCCGGTGGCTCACCTGGGAGCATTAAAGGGCCAGCAGGAGAATTGGCAGCCACTATGATGAAACTCCTTAATGAACAATTAATATAAATATAATTTCAACATAACCACCTGCTTGAAGGATATTCTGTGCAGGATGCCAAAGCTTGTAACATTCAAGATTTAAACATATCAAATCAAAAAACAAAAGAAAAAGCCAACTGTTATATGGGATCAGTATTTTCACACCACTTAACGCTCATTAAAATGTACTTTGCTGACTGTAAGATGTAGTTTCAAATGACACAACATATTAAGTGCTTAATATACTAGAAATTATGAAACTGATTTACCCAGTACAAGATGAAATAATTAGAGAGAAAGAGACGTCAAGGGCTGACGGGAGGGAATGCAATGCTGTTGAAGACCCTTAAATAGCTGGAGGGAGATGAAAGGGCTGGAGACACAATAACACAAAATAACAGATATTTCCAATTAGGACTTTAAATAAACTCCTTCCGGAAGTACAGATACCAACCTGCTTCTGAAACTGAATTATATTCAAGGGTAGGCAGGGAGGGGTCCAAGTTTGTGTGTGTGTGTGTGTGTTGGACTCAAATGCAAGGAAAAAAGGACCACGCAAGTCCAGGAAGCCAAGATGGTGGCCACCACTATGTGGGTGAAACTCTGAGGTGGGGCTTTGATGACGTGATTGTGCCCCTCGTCTTCCCCTCTGCAAAGACTCTGCACATAGATCAGCCAAAGTTCTCCACGTTTGTTGATTAAAGCCCTTAAGGCCGGGCATAATATACTGTATCGTTCTCTGGCACTATTCCCACCATATTTTAAACTTTGTTTTTTTTTTAATTTATTCATATTTCTTAACTGCTCATCTCTCTTGGAGAGATTACTGAATTCATTCTTTTTTGGGGGGTTCACTCAATTCAATAAAACAAGAATATTGGGTACGTGCAACACATTAAGAAAAATAAACAAATCAAAGTTAAAATAAGTCAAGCATACTCTCTTATGGAGGAATGCAGCTCCTAGGCTTCAGTTGACCTATTGTGCAAAACTAGCTAGAATGAGGGTCTGCATATTCTATGAGGTAAAACTGTGAAAATGGCCACAACGCTGTGATAAATAATTACGAGCATTCTTGACTTCTTGATTCTCTCTGCCTGTGTGTGAATGTGTGATGACCTGGGGTGATGCACAGAAGCAGCACAGCCAGAGAACAGTCCTAACTCCCCTTTATTGCTCCAACTTTCCCCCAAACATCCCCACGGTTACTGCAAATCCTGGAGCAAAGCTCTCACATGCACCCCCAACAGCCTCTGGCTGCAAGTAGTCCAGCAAGTAAAGTTAGCAAGGGAGCAGACAAGGCAAGAAGTCCAGCGAGGCGGGCAAAACGGGCAAGGCACACAAGACAAAATCCAGATGTCAGCAACGGCATGCAAGGCTCCAAGAATTCAGCGTTTGTTCCCGACAAAAGGCCCCTCCCCACGGCGTCTCCTTAAGTCTCAGTCCCCAGGTGAGCCTTGTGAAGAGGCACAGGGCACCCTCCTCCCGAGTCATTGGGTTGGCCTACACTGCGCCCACCTCCTCTCCACTCTCCGTGCTTGGGGATCAGGAGGGGGCAGTCTTTGTTGGCCAAAGCTCCATCACTTCTCTGCTCCACTGCCTGCCCTCTTTTGGTCGTCTTGCACCTGTTCTTCCTCACTGGCAATCCTTCCCAGTCCCGAGGGACCCTGGCCTGCCTCGTCCTGCTCCTCAGGTCATTCCTCTGTCGGCCCCAGCTTTGGCTCATCCTCCTCCACAGACTCAGGCTCCAACGGGGTCATGCCAGAATGTCTTTCTTAAAAATAATCTAGATTGTTCATGAGCTATGACGTTGACCATTGATCAGTTCAATTAATGCTCTGTGTAATAATAGATGTAAAATGTATTCATGAAAGTGAACTCAAAATTGTGTTTATTGGAAGAAGCTAAACAGTGCCACCTCATTCCTCATTAAAGCTGGGAAAATTAAAACTAAGTCTCACACAAAAGACATTTCCCTATTTGTCAAGATCAGGCTGAGACAAGAAAGGAGAGGAGACAGTTTTCTCTTGGGACTGCATTCCAGGCTTCCATTCTAGCCATTTGTGTATTTGTGAATATAGAATGTTATGCCACCTCCTGGTCTAAGGGTTCTTTTGCCTTGGCTGGTAAGAAGATGGGCGAGAGATGAACTGCAAGGAAAATTTGAAACATCTGTGATCTGCTCTGCACCTTTCAAACCTTTGGTCCTGACTTTTTCATTTTCAGTTCCTTTTGTGATTGTGTTTCAAATGAGAGTTTATTATCATTTATTTTATGTTTCATGTATTGCCTTGAGCTTTAGGTGGCAATATGGGACATAAATCATGTAAAGAAAGATTATCATTATCAGGGGTCTGGAGGCTAAATTGGGTGATGAACCCACAAAGGTATGTTTAGCCTAATGAAGAGAAGGGCCAGGAGAGACATGATAGCAGTCTTCCAATACAGGGAGTACCTTGACTTACAACAGTTCATTTAATGACCATTCAAAGGTACAACAGCACCGACAAAAATGACTTACAACCATTTTTCACAGTTACGATCTTGGCAGCATCCCCATGATCACGTGATCAAAATTCAGATGCTTCGCATCTGAAACTTATGATCGTTGCAGCATCCCAGGGTCATGTGATCACTTTTTGCCACCTTGTGACAAGCAAAGTCAACGAGGAAGCCAGATTCACTTATTAACTGTGGCACGAAAGGTCGTAAAATGAGGCAAAACTCACTTAACAAATTCTCACTTAAGAACATAAATTTTGGGCTCAATTGTGGTTGTACGTTGAGGACTACCTCTACTTGGAAGGCCATCATAGGGGAAAGGGGCATTGGTTTATACTCCAAAACATGTGAAGCAGGGGTGAAATGCTACTGGTTCGCTCCCGTTTCGGTCAAACCGGTAATTTAAAAAGCTACTGGTTTGGTGGAACTAGTAGTTAAAAAAAGCTACTGGTTCATCTGAACCGGTGTTTCCAACAATCAGCTGTGCCACGCAGTTTAGCTTCACTAGAAAGCAGGAAATCCTGCTTTCACGCAGCACAGCTGTTCCCCCCCCCCACTGTTCCCCTTACCTAGTGAAGTTTTCTTTTTCTGCACAAAGCGCGGGTTTGGCACACACCTTGCATGCGTCCACAGCATGCTTTTGGTGTGTGCTGTGTATGCATGTGTGCAGCTTGCATTTGGCATGCAGTACACATGCGCGCGCACAGCACATATTTGGCACGCACCACACATGCGAACAGTCGGTGATCCGAGGAGGATTTCAACCACTGACGTGAAGGCAAGGCAAGAAGCAATGGGGAGAAGTTCATCAACATGGAACTAAGGAGAAACTTCTCAGGCAGTGAGAAACATTAATCAATGGAACAGCAGCTTGTCTCCTGAAGTTGTAGATACCCCACATCACTGGAGATTTTAAAGAAAAAATTGGACAACCAGTTGTCTGAGATGGTATAAAGATTCCTGTCTTGGGCAGAGGGTTCAGCTAGAAGACCTCCAAGATCCCTTCCAGCTCTATGATTCTATGAAATAATAAAACAAAATCCTGATATAACTGGAGACAGGACTTTTAGCTTGAGTCCCAGGTAGACATGTCCATGTCCACTAAGGTCCCCATCAGAGGAATTTATATCTCTACAACTGGAGGTGGACAGAAGTTCCTGAGAGTTTGAACTCACTCCCGTGTTTCATCTCTGAAGCTAAGTAAGACCTGAGTACCTGAAGGCTCTCCTCTTGATAGTTCTGGGGCAGCTTTCTCCAAATGTGCGTCCTCCAGATATCCCAAGAAACAATTCCACTCCCTGCTGTCTGGAAATATAGGGCAGGAATTCTTTGTGTCCTAATACATTCACTTGTGGTATGCTTTTTAATTGGAAGGCAAGGTAGAATGGAATTGTTTATATAAGCACAACATTCCTTTCCTCTTATTGCTGGCAGGGAGGCAGATCTAGAGAAGGAGATGAATTTAAGATGAGAAGTTCAGAAATGAACTTAGGGCTAGTCTTGTTGTCTAGAACTAGATGAAGTGCTGGACACTTCCCAGTCCCCCACTTGAGGGCATTGAACCTTAAATCAATGAGTGAAAGAAAGCTAGCGGTTTCATCAGATCTGTTTTAAATCAAGTCAATGTTGTTTTTATTGATTGATTGAGTCAGGAGAATACAAAGTGATCTTTCTCTTTGATTTTTATCTTTGCTTACAATAGCAGCTTCTAAATGTTAGGGCAGATCCCACCAATTGTTTTCTTGACTTGCTTTCTTCAAATAAATGGAGGAGGAAGTACAACACTCTAGCCGCTCAGTTGGACAATCTTTTGATTTTGGCAACCAGAGTTAACATTTTATTTGACAGACCAATGACCCCCAGCCAGAGGTGGGTTTCGGCAGGTTCTGACCAGTTCTAGAGAATCGGTAGCAGAAATTTTGAGTAGTTTGGAGAACCGGTAGTGAAAATTCTGACTGGCCCTGCCCCCATCTATTCTCTGCCTCCCAAGTCCCAGCTGATCAGGAGGGAATGGGGATTTTGCAGTAACCTTCCCCTGGAGTGGGGAGGGAATGGAGATTTTACAGTATCCTTCCCCTGCCATGCCCACCAAGCCATGCCACGCCCACCAAGCCACACCCACAGAACCGGTAGTAAAAAATTTTGAAACCCACCACTGGGGCTGAAAGAAGTGACAGGACATATAAGCACAACTAGGTTACCCACCCCCCAGGGGGGCATCATGGGGCAAAAAAGCAGAGATTTTGTCTTTGTTTTAAGCTTTCCTAAGCTTATTTTACCGTTTTTGTTTCTTTCATCCTCCAGATAGCAGGAAACTAGGATGCTAATAATGGCAACTCTGATTAGGAGGTGCTCAACGAGTTACATCTAGTTCTGGGAGCTCAGATGGCCAGCTGCTGATCTAGAACACAATGTTCAGCTCCAATCCAAGGCAGGTGTACTCAATAAATGGAATATTTCAGCAAAGATTAATTGTTTGGGAGTGCAATTTATTTGAGATGATATCGAAACCTGACAGTTGCCTTGAACTGCATCAAAGCCTGCCTTCCCCACTATCTCTTCCTATGACTGACAGCCAGCACTATCGCGGATGTCACCATACAATTGTTCCAACGCAGAGATAATCAAACCAGCGCTCCTGTTGCATCAAGTGGCAGCCCAAGTAACCACCAGAGCACAGCAGAAAGAAAAGCTGCCAGTTAGGAACGATGTAGCCTCCGCCTTGAAAAAGGCGCTAACAGAGGATGAATGATTCCACAATCACAGCAATGTTTGCTCCATCCAAGATGGACTGGCTTGGGTGGGAACAAAACTGTATGTGCCAAAGAGCCAAAGGCTCCAGATTATGAACACATGCCACGATTCAAAAGCAGCAGGACATTTCAGATTCGTAAAGACATTGCATTTAATAAAATGGCAATTCTGATGGCCCTCCCTTCAAAAAGACATTGAAAGCTATGTGTCCAATTGCCCTTTGTGCATCTGCTAAATGGAGACAGGGGAGAACACCGGGGCTACTTCAGATTGTAGCCGAGCTGTCAGCACCCTGGAGAGGATCTCTATGGACTTTATTGTAGAAATCCCTGAAAGTGCGGGGAATATCATAATCTGGATGGTGACAGATCTTTTTCAAAACAAGTGAACTTTGTCCCTTGCCAATAAACACCCACGGCAAACACTTAGCAAACACTTGCTAAGCTGTTTTAAATCACATCTATCGGCTATATGGAGCACCCCAGGACATCATATCTGATAGTGGGATTCTAGAGGGCTTTTTGGACCTATTGGCTACTGACCAGGGATTTAGTTCTAGTCATCATTCCCAAACAAATGGAGGGTGTGAACAAGTGAACTCAGTTCTGGAACAGTACCTTAGATGTTTCATAAACTATCAACAAGACAACTGGACGGACCTTTTACCATTTGCAGAAATGACTTACAGCAATTCTGTACGTAGCAGTACTGCTTTCATCCCTTTTCGAGTTGCATTGGGTCAAGATTTCAAGCCTATGCCTAAGTTACCCACCAAGGACCCAGTAATCCCCTTACTGAAATACTGGATTGGCCAGCTGTAGAATACCTGGCCGGTTATACATAAAGCATTCACTGAAGCTCGAGAGGCCTATAAATGTCAACTGGACAATAAAAGAATTGAGCCAAAGAAGATTAATGTGGGGGTATGAGTATACCTTTCCACACAATACTTACAGTCATTGCAGCCTTCTAAGAAGTTAGGACCCAGGTTTGTTGGACCTTTCCTGATTAAACGCATTATTTACCCTGTTGCAGTAGCGTTAGATCTACCCAAGTCCCTCCTTAAGGTCCAACCTGTTTTTCACTGTAGTCTACTGAAACCTGAGGTGTCTTTTCCCCTGAGGCCAGCTCCTCCGCCTATTCTTCAACCCTTCATGATAGAAAGAGATGAACATTTTGAAGTTAAGGAAATTTTGGACTCCTGTAAACATCAAGGAACCCTCAAATACCTGATGGCATGGAAAGATTTTCCTCTGCCCAAAATGAATTGGTTAACCACCACCATGTTAGAGCCCCTAAATTAATCAAACAGTTTTACAACTAATACCCTGACAAACCTAAATGAAACTAAATATTTTCTTTTTCTTTCCTATTTATTATGTTATGTGTTATAGGTATAAGCATCCTTCTTTTAAGGGGGGAAGCATGTCAGGTCCTCTGCTGGGACACTGCCATTCTGATGTGGGGAGGCGGAGGTTATTGGGCTGCATTCTCTACATGCTGTAACTTTTGCTGTAACTGCGTGGGATTTAGGGAGAGGGGCTATCTTGAAGACAGATGGGCTTCCTCCCAGCTGGTTCCAGCCTGCGCCCTGCAGATGAATTTCTATCAAGCTAACGTCTCGGAGTTCTCAAAACACCTATGTGGAACTGTATTGGCTGCCGGTGGACTGGTGAAGAGGGGTGGGGTTTGGATGGGGAACAATAGGTTAACGCTTTGTGTGGGAACTTCAGATTCTGCCTGAATTCTCTGCAATCACTTTCTCTCAGTAAAAGTTCCTTTTCATAACTAACTGTTTCAAGAGTCATGCTTTCCTGAGGGGACAGCTGGGGCGGGTCCTTACAATAACATTAGCATTTAGGCTTATATATCACCCCATAGCTCTTTATAGAACTCTCTGAGCAGTTTACAATGTAAGCAACAATCTGTTGCTTACATTTTATGGACCTTGGAAGGATGGAAGGCCGACTCAACCTTGAGCCCCATCAGGATTGAACTCCAAGCTGTGGGCAGAGTTTATCTGCAATACTGCATTCTGTCTGCAATACTGCACCACCAGGGCTCCCATGTGAGAATAGGGGCTGGGAATTGCAGTTCAGCAACAAAACGTCAAAATGCCAGCTACTGGCTTGGAGTTTAACATTCTAGCCTTGTGGAACAATCTTTAGCTGCACTCTTGATTTCTGCCAGAAACTAATGAAGGTTTGGATGACTCCTAAAGCTGTATTTCCTTATTTAGAGAGAGGGAAACAGTGGTCAATGTTTGAACCAGTTGGCTGCTTCAAAGTGCTGTTTTTCAGGCAGGACTCTCATCTGTCCTTTTGGTTTCACCTCGCAGCTGACTGGAGTTTTGCTTTAGAGTCACTGTGTAAGAAATGTGAAGCCTACGCTAAACACCAAATTATGTGGGGAACCCCAAAGACACTCCTGGTGGAAGGAAGAGTCCTCTTTACTGGAGCTGACCTGTTGATGTAGCAGTTCAACTATGTCCGAAGCTGTACATTTCACTGTGAATTTATGAGGCCATTCAGTGTCACAGTTGGGGCTTGGCAATATTTCTCATCCAAAGGGTGGGAGAGGGAAAAAAAGCACATAATAATTAAACCTCCCTAATAAAAATTCCAGACCAGCAATTCTTGCCAAGTTTCCCTTAGGAGGCCAAATTAGCAGCTGCTTTGAAATTTCTAGCCTGGGAGGTAGAGGCTAACATTTTTAATCAAGGAAAGGATATGTTGGACTCTTTTAGAAGACCTCAATATTTCACCCTTAATGAAAAATAAAAATAAAACGGCCTCTTGATTAATTAGTTCTTGTAATTTGAAATTTAATTCCAGCAGAGTGAATTTCTGAGAGAGAGGCTGAGGTGCATTTGTTAGAAGACAAAATCTCCACTCGGTATAGTTTCTTTCAGAGCCATGGATGTGTGTGTGTGGGAGGGGGGCAGAGGAGATGGGGAAGAGGGAATTCTGTACATGCTCTGAAAAACTACAACAATGGGGATAATTAGTCACTGTCCCCAGATTTAAAAAAACATCAACAATTGCTCAAAATCTCTGGTTCTTGAGCCCATGTGAGATGTGGATATGGACTGGAACAGTTTCAAATGGTATCCATTTGGCAACTATGATATCAACAAATGTCTCCACTACCCATTACATACAGAGCCATGGACCTTCTAAACCAGGTGTCCTCAAACTTGGCAGCTTTAAGACTCGTGGTCTTCAGCTATGCTGGCTGGAGAATTCTGGGAGTTGAAGTCCACAAGTCTTAAAGCTGCCAAGTTTGAAGACCTCTGTACAAAGGTTTGACTTCCTGCTGCATCACTGGCAGAAACTGAAGTGGAACATAATGTAGCCCGATGCTTTTGGCATGCTGATTATCATTAATGGAACAGAGGGGTTGAAACCTCTAGATGCCCTCCAGCCAAGAGAGAGAGGCAGACTGATCCCCACTGGTCATCAGAATTCTCTTTCAGTCTTAGCCATTCCTCTTCAGAATGGGTGCTGGTTTGGCTATAGTTCACATCCAAACTGCCTTCCAGATTGCTCATTGTTGCCTCCAGAGAGGCTGATGTTTCTTTCTGACTATTTGACATTGTTTTTTTTTTACAATCTCCCTTTGATTTTTCTCTTCAAAGATCAGAAGACATTTTGTTTTTTTGAGGTGAAATACAAAATGAGGCTTCGTGTTTTGTGGCAAAAGGCAACTGGATTTGCTGCTGAATCTCTTTCTTTGACAATAGGAACAGCTTTCCCCAGTGCATTTGAAGAAAGACAGCTAGCTCAGAGGCTTTGGAGTCGTTTCCCAGCATCTGTTGCTTGAGACAACTGTGCAATTCTTCCCAACGAAAGGGCTGGCCATTCCTTTCCTTCTTTTTATCTGCACAGCACTCACTGTTTCTTGGCAAAACATAAATGATCAGCAGAAATCCTTCTTTGTATCCAAGTCTTGGGGATTGCTCTCTAAGCGTGTTCTCATAAGCATGGAATTCTGCCTTTGCTCTCTAGCAGCCCAGCAGGAGCTCTCTGGCCAAGGTTTTTGCAGTCCTCTGGAGACAGAAAGTAATAACACGTAATTAGGCACCTTAGCTCTTCTATTACACCATGTTACTTTATTTAGTTGCCAACGGACTCTGTACTTTTATTTTTGTTCAGAACTTGTTATTTTTGCCCATCCTTAAACATATCCTAAATATAAAGAAAGGTAGTGGATTGTTATCTTTTGTATTTATAACATTACAGTACATACTTTATATTGTCCGAGTACCTGAAAGGAATGGGAATAGAGATATTCATCCTTTCCTGGCATCTAGACAGTGTTGCAAACATTCTAAAGCAATGGGCTGATGAATATTTTAAATTCTAAAAACCTGGTGATAAAATTATTTTCCATTTTGGCTTTATTGCCAGATTAGTGACCCTCATCCAACTATTGGGTTGATTAACCACGATACCAATGTTCCCTGTTGTCCTCTCAACTCCGACTTCACATTTCTACCCTCTTTCATCTTACCCCCAACAGCTCTTCTTTCAGAGTGGCTTATTTCCCTGCTTTGTCCTGCAGACCACAGCTGATGTTCTTTGTCACGCTCGATAACCTTCTGAGGTCAGAGGCTGCTCTGCGGCATGACCTCCTATCTCCCTTTGATCACACACTGCAAAGTAGGACTCAGAGGTTGTTCTGGTACCAGATCAATTGTACTCTCAGAGGTGTACTAGAATGTTTGCCTTTGGAAAATCAGGGGATGCTACTTTGACACATTGGTTGGGGAAAATGCTGGGATATTCCTGGATACCTAATGCAGTTGAAATATAAGAGACCAGAACTGTTTATGATGCTTCCAAAGGCTAGAATATCCGACCCACTCCAGCTCACACAAAATGCATGTGCAACCTGGCACACATAGTTATTAGAGCAGCAATAATATCTGAAGAAGCTCAACTTAGGACATGCAGTTCTTGAGCTCAACTTTTATTGGAACACGGCTATTATAATATTTTAGCAGATTGCAGCACCTAACCAAGCAAGTAGGCAATGTTGCACAAGAGATTTCTGGGAAATCTGAGGGCTGTGCATAATCTGAGAAACTAAAAGAAAAAAAAAAACCAATCCCCAAAGAAAGCAATGGCAAACTTTTACTTGATCATTGCCAAAAACCCAGCATGGCTTTATCCATCATTTGAGTTTGACTCATGGATGCCTTCACTGAGCAGAATAATGCAAATGGAAATGCAAAGTGCTGAAGTGTCGAAATGAAACAAGCCAAAGTGGCCAATAGTTGCACAGTTAGAAGGTATTCCAAACTGCCAATGGGATGACGGAGCCCACATGAAGCAGCCTGCAGGAAGGTGGCCCCTTGACTAGTTGGGCACTCGAACTGTTGGAAATCCCAGCTGAAAAAAACAAGTGTTAAATTCTTACATTAGGAAATAAATGAAAAATCAATACTTATTTTTCAAAATTCTGGGAAGCTTCCTTCTGCCCTCCATTGAGTGAAGAGGTGGGGGGGAAACCCTTCTTGCTGAGCAAGTGTCCAAGAAACTAAAGCTGTGCTCAAGAGATCAAATAATCCAGAGTATTTCAGCAAGTGAGCTTTCAGAATGCAAAGATGAAAGATATACAAAAGCTGAGCAAGAATGGCCACCTTTGCCCACCTGAATCTTCTCTGGCTCTGGAGCTCAGTCACAGACTTTTCAACAAGAAAGCCCTGAAAGTGGTTCTTCTCCCTTCCATTCTAAAGCCACCAGCTACAAGAACTGCACTTTGCAGCAGGAACATCCATGAGAGGGAGGGGTAATAAAAATTCAGGATGGAGGCTACAACCTTGCAATTAAAGCCTTGCTCCTTTTTACATGCATTGTTTATCTTTCCGACCTTCTGCCAGATGCCTCTGCTGTGCACCTTCCCTGCAGAGATGAAAAGCCAGTTGCAGGTTTTCTGCCTGTTTATGAACACATGTACTTTGGAGACAGTAAATAACATAGGGATAGTCACAAAGTGGGCATTCTTAAAGCTGTTTTAGCCATAATACAAACTCTCTTAGCTCCTCTTCTTTAGAAATACCTGTCATCTCAGGTGACAATGGCTCTAAAGCGGGGGTGAAATGCTCCCGGTTCAGACCGGATCGGGCGATCCGGTAGCGATTGTGGCAGGTGGTTTGGAGAACCGGTAACAATGGTGGTGCGAGGCTCCGCCCACCAGCCCGGGTATCATTACTTCCTGCTTTTAAAAGTAAAAGTAAAAAAAAAAGATGGCCATGCCCACCTAATGTCAGGCTTGGCTCCGTTCAAAATTCAAGAAAGGAAAACCCCAGCTCCATGTTGGTAAAGAAAAGTACTTTTACTGAGTATGAACTGAATGCAGTGAAAGAAAAGCAAAGTCTAAGGCGATAGGTGTGAAAATTACATATTGAAAGCATCCCCCAAATCTCTCCTCCCACAGACCCAGGTTGAATGTCCAATCCACATCTCCCCAAGGTGTCATGTGGGGTACTTCTTTTGGCGGCCCCATCTATCTGGTCTGCCGGGATGGTTGACCTTGACAGTTATCAACTCTCTCTGCAGCTGCTAAAAAGACAGTGAGAATTTTCCTCCCTTTTCCGAGACATCTCCACCAGCTCACTTTCCCCCCTCCCAAATACCTACAATGCCTCCCCCCTCCCGTTACAATGGTAGCCGAAAGCAAGCAAGCATCATGAGGTGACACCCAGTCACACTACCTCCCCACCAAGCCACTCCCACAGAACCGATAGTAACAAATTTTACATTTCACCACTGCTCCAAAGGCCCCGACAGCCTTCTAGAACCTTATAAAAGCTAGGCTTTGGGAATTGAACAGGGTGGTTACATTGGCATAGCTTTCTAAAATTATATTATGCTGTAGTATTATTATTACATATTGATATTAAAGTGCCTTATTAAATTTGGATGTTGTTCATTGCCTAGGGACCTAGTTAATTGAGGTGATAAATAAATCCTGTTGATAAAATCAATAATTTGCAAATTGACTGACTAGCGGAAAAAACTCTTTTTTCCCCAGTCAGTTCAGAAATGAAAGAAATTACCTCAGATGATAAATTTCATTTCAGGTTGGTTACTATGCAAAAGAATAAACAGATGTAAATGCTACATCAAGAAGAGCAATAAATGAAGAACCTCTACAGTCAAAAGACCTTTAAAGGAAGATCCCATTATAAGACACCGAGTTACAATTTTCAAGCTATGGTTACCTCTGATTCAGCTTTTGTCTTGAATCAGAATAATGGCTTTTAATCACACTATGGATTTATAGCACAATGTTTATATGATATTATTATATCATATAAAGCGCCATGGTGGCATAGTAGTTAGAATGCAGTATTGCAAGCTAATTCTGCCAACTGCCAGCAGTTTGATCCTGACTGGCTCAAGGCTGACTCAGCCTTCCATCTTTCCAAGGTCGGTAAAATGAGGACCCAGATTGTTGGGGGAAATATGCTAAGTCTGTAAACCACTTAGAGAGGGCTGTAAAACACTATGAAGCTGTATATAAGTTTAAGTGCTATTGCTATTGCTATTAATCCTGCTTTACGAATGACCACTGAAATAGTGCATTTATTTTTCCTTTGATCCTACTGCTTATACAATCTTCCATATAACTTAGTTCTCAAAACACGTATGATGTAATACATCTGTTAATCTTTAATGTATCACAAAACTCTTTGTAATTTTCACATGGAATTCAGATCAATGATGTATCCCTCTTTTTTAATATATAACCTCACCATAGTATTTCAGGTATTATGGCTTCTTAAAGCCAATGAGTAAAACTTTGCCAGAGGAAAAATATTTCTCTTGGTTATCAGTTCCTAGTAATTTGTTTTATAGGATAAGAATATAACATTATGTTCTGTAACAGCAGAGTACTGATAAGCATGCTGTAATTAACTGACAGTGTATAATTAACTGACAACTATTTACCTACAGTATATTTGTTTGAGGGACAGATTGTCCTGAACACACTTGTACTCTTAAATCAGACCCCAAATCATGGAAAAATCTTACATTTCAGCTGTGTGTGTGAAAGGTCACTATTTCTCATCAAGTTGGTCTCCATTTACCTTCCTCTCTCACAGTGAATTGGTAACCCTAGTGCTTCTCAGCATAGGAGTTATTAGTTCCTTACAAATTTCAGGTTCATATTGGTTCCAAGATTATCATCCTATCCAAGGACAAAATGCTTTTTAGTTTAGCAGTCTGCTGGAGCAAACAGCTCAATATTTAGGCTCTGCGAGAACAGATACTGCTCTGCACACTGCAGAGCAGTAACTAAGAAGTCTGATTTTAAGAGATTTATTTTCCATCTTCACTGTTATTAGATATTGGGTATATTCCAAGTTGGAAGGACTAATAGTTTTTGGCAGTATCTTGCTCGAATGCCTAAACTTGTTTTATTTATCTTTTTGTTGTTTCTGATCTCATTTAGCAAATATTTAAAGCAACTACAATACAAAGCAAAATTTATATTTAAAGACGGTAGGAAAGAGTGGGCACCCTACAATGATGTCCCATTATAACAATTTCAGTTTTGTAAAGTAACCACCGTCCTCAGCTCTAAACTCAGAAGTGGTAAACCATATAGTGAGGTTTGCTATGAATTTAGTGACAGGATGTACAACTAACTGTGCAGAGCTAACATGTTGCACCCCCAATTTGGATTTTCTGATTCATACACCTACATCTCTTAAAATAAACACAGTTTACATTTAGGGGAAATTATGGTCAACAGGAATAATCTTCAACTATTAATACTTCTCATCTGTCCCATGAGAAATATGGGCACATTCTTCTAGTGAGCACTATACCAGTTCTGTGAAACTGAATGTGAAAATCAATAATGATTTGAAAGAATTATATTTTCATGTGAGAGGTAAGGATGAGTGTACTTTTTGCTTTTGCTACTACATTGCACAAACACACAGTTATATCAACCATGCTTCCAATCACTGTTGAGAATAACTGTCAGGTCTACTACAAGAACCATAAAATAAAATACAGAGAAACCAAGCATAGAGTTCAGATTTTTTTTAAAAAATCAAGAAATTGCTGGTAATGATAATAGAGGTGTAGTTTGTTATTATTCTTGTTATTATTCTTCCTTTCAAGGAGGAAACTGAATTCCACTGAAGTATAAGAAAATACATTTGAATTGGAGGCAGAATCTAAGCTGTGGTACGACAATTTACTATTTATATATGCCCACACCATGAAGATAAATTACAAGTTTTGGAGATGGCTTGTATGCTGGTTGCTGGTGAAAACAAACTGGTCTATTGCTACGACACTGCATGTTTTTTCCCTCATTGTTCTCATCTCTACTGCTTTGTTGCCAGTGTAAACTTGTCTCAACATTTTCTAAAACTTTCATTTCTAAAAAACAGGGGGCAGGGAGGTGTAGATGAGCAAGTGGAATGAAGAATGTGACTCGTTCTGTATCTAGAGACAAAAGGAGAGGCAAAGCAGCATTTCTGAAGGAAAGTGAAGATTACAGGAGGTTGGAAAAAAGTGCTGGATTCATATTTTTAGAGAACTTGAGGATAAAAAAAATAAAAGCAATGGTTAAACTTCCCTCCATGCTCTAAGTCATATGGAATTTTGGCTGAGCTGAGAACACAATCTTTTGCTGGGAATTGTTAAGACCTATTATCTTAGCAAGTGTGCTGTTAAAAAAAGTGTAGAACCCAGCCTGTAGGCAAAGCATCTCTCTGCCTCCTTTTATTTCACTTATTTAAGTATAGCCTTTGTGAAGAAGTTCAAAGAAGTGCACACAGCATTTCTTTACTTGATCTTAAGGCAGAGCAGTGTGAAGTAGTTCTGCGATTCAAAAGTTACAGTTACTCCAGGCTGAACTGCTTGCCACACAGTTGTTAAAGACCAGGAGCCTGGCAAAGGGGAAACAAAGGCAGCATGGCAACTATAATTCAGAATGACAAACATGACTGATAATATGGCTCAGGCCTATTCATAATAAATATATCATCATCATCTTTTAACGACCCCATAATTCCTTGCAAGGTGGAGTTTGGGCAACTGAATGGAGCTAGCAGAGTGTTTACTGGCCGGATGCCCTTCCTGTCGCCAATGCAAAGTTTTGTTTGGCAGATATATTCTCATTGTGCCCAGAGAGAGAAATATCTGCCTCTATCTAGGATCAAACTCACAGCCTCCTGATTATGAGGTGAGAGCTCCACTTCTAGGCCACCACACCACTCCATGCACAATAGATATATGGCTGGTGCTAAATGATTGAGCATGAAGAGATTCAAATCCAGACTTTTAAGAGCTTATCACGCAAAGGTCTCAGACTGGATATTAGAAATGAACAGTTTGAAGTTGAAGATATGGTCTCCCATCCAATCAGATGGAGACCATGCCTTCAACTTTCTAGCTGCCATTTATTAAGCCACTGTGAAATTTCCAGTATCAATCGAGATCTAGTATATATCTTAATCTTATTCTGAGAAACTATTACAGACCATTTCATTTTAACTTTAGACCTCCAGTGGATGCTTCTGCTTCACCAGCCTACTGTGCTGATTCCAGTGAAAACCTCAATTCTTTTCAAGTTGGGCATTCTATTGATTTTTTAAGAGTACCTATTTGAATGCTATGACTTAATTAAGGGGATTATATGAAATATAGATGCAATGGCTGCAGAGCATCTCTCTCACACCAGGTTTCCCTTGTGGTGGGTAATCATGGCTCTGTAGAAGGAAACATTGATATGGGCATTTGCATCAGAACTGAACTAATTTACTGTTGGTTTCAGGGCCTAGCAGGTTGGTGACATTCTGGGATGATCTCAAGATAGGAGGCCAAAATGCAACAACTATTTGATGTCCAATTTTGTAGTGAAGGCATTTATTAATCTTTTAGCATTATGGATGCTCTTTTTCCATGGATTTTACTCAGAATAATAATTCTGTTTTAATTATTTGTGCTTATTATCTGGTTGCTTTGGGTGCCTGAATACATTTTTATCGAGAATTCAACCCCAATTAACCTGCTTCTCTGGTTTTAGTACTTCATATTTTTTTTTAAAAAATGAAACAAAAGTGAAAGATTTATAAGACCTGAAGAGAACCCGGAGTCCTGAGAATGAGAAAAGTCAAACTGCTACTTGTGTTACATTATTTTATTTCATCCTTTGCCTTTTCTACCACACAGATAAATGGGGGTGCTATCCACTCTGGTTATCCCTCTTTAATAATAATAATAATAATAATTTTATTTCTATACCGCCCCTCTCCCGAAGGACTCAGGGCGGTGTACAGCCTATTTAAAACACAGAAACAAAACAACAATTAAAATTTAAAATCATTAAATAATTAGGCTCCAATTAAAATCCCAGAAATTTAAAATACCCCAATTTAAAACGTTATGTTAATAGCCTGGCCTGGCGGAACAACAGGGTCTTCAGAGCGCAGCGGAACACCCGGAGGTGGGAGATCTTACGTATTTCCGGAGGCAGTTCATTCCACAGGGCAGGGGCTCCCACAGAGAAGGCCCTCCCCCTGGGTGTCGCCAGCCGACATAACTTGGCCGATGGCACCCTGAGGAGACCCTCTCTGTGGGAGCGGACTGGTCGGTGGGAGGCTATTGGTGGCAGAAGTCGGTCTCGAAGGTACTCGGGTCCTATGCCATGGAGCGCTTTAAAGGTGGTAACCAACACCTTGAATCGCACCTGGAAGACCACTGGGAGCCAGTGCAGCTCGCGCAGGAGGGGTGTCACGTGGGCGCAACGAGTTGCACCCATAACCACCCGCGCGGCCGCATTCTGGACCAGTTGGAGCCTCCGAGTACTCTTCAAGGGGAGCCCCATGTAGAGAGCATTACAATAGTCCAACCGGGAGGTGACAAGGGCGTGAGTGACCGTGCGCAAGGCGTCCCGATCCAGAAAGGGCTGCAACTGGCGAATCAGGCGAACCTGATAAAAGGCCCCCCTGGCCACGGCCGTCATGTGCTCTTCTAAAGACAGCCGTGTGTCCAGGAGGACACCCAGATTGCGAGCCCTCTCTGTGGGGGGCAAAGATTCACCCCCAATAGTCAGTGATGGCACCTGCTGACTATATCGGGGCGCCGGAAGCCACAGCCACTCGGTCTTGGAGGGGTTGAGTCTGAGCCTGTTCCTCCCCATCCAGGCCCGCACGGCCTCCAGGCAGCGGGACATCACATCAAGGGCATCGTTGGGGTGGTCTCTTTCCCTCAGGAACTCTTATATACAGTCTGTGGGGATATCTTGGCTATTCCATGTAATTCCATTTGAAATTTTAGATACCAAATGCTAATCCCCTGGCCACGTAAGGCCAATTATTCATGAACAATTCAAACCCTGAACTGAATGTTCACTTATACCAAAGCAGGGGTGTCCAAGAGAAGGGTGTTTTTGTAAAAAATCAAGATGGCGGCCTTGGTCATGCAATCAGAGCCCCACCCCAGTTTTTATGTGATTTGTAATGCATGTAGAAAAGGATTTGATCTCAAGCTTTGGCCATCTTGAGTTTTTGGACCCATCCTGTTTATGCTCCTACAACATTGTGTGAAACTGCTTCTATGCTCCTTGATAAGGCAGCTTCTAAATCTACTAATCAGAGTTTGCTACTCTGTCTCGCATTTAATTACACAAACATCCACTTATGGACTCATCTCTTCTCAGAGTCCTGTGGCTGACCCAATCTATCACGTAAAAGCCGGAGATGCCATTAAAGCAGCAGAAGCTGATTACAGCAAAACTGATTAGACAAGCAAAATGCCACTGTAAGCATCTATTTTAAGCCTTCATTATTTTAGTTACTAATATCACAGAGTATCTGGGTATAAGACAGACATTCTTCTCTTGGTCACAGAACATACATTCAGCACACAATGACGCAGACTTGATTTATAACCTCCCTAAACATTGAGAGTTGTCAAATATGTACATTCTCATGTTTCTGCAAGGCATAATACCACATGAAAATGCAATAAAAACTGAAACAGAAAAAGATCTAAATTGAAAAAGGCAGCACTGCTAATTATATGGCAATAATTACCCAAAAATTGTATTTGTGCAATTGTGGATACTACTAATTTTGAACTTTCTTTGGATTCCCTCCCTGAATCCAGAGTTCCATTGAACACTGTTCACTGTCTCAGCTGACAGAGGGAAATCTGTCATTGTACTCATCTCATCTGCTCCACATCCCATCCACTCTCTCACAAAACAAACAACAGGAGTTAGTTATGAATTCACACTTGACTCTGACTAGTTTTTATGTTATGGAAAAAGAAAGCTTAGCCACATTGAAAGGAAGCGTTAATTATATGGTTCAATTAATTGCTTTCACTAATCCCCCTTCGGCAGTTTTCTGATCTTGTGATGTTTTGCTGTTCTGTTGGCATTTCAAAGGAAACGTGAACCAGGAATATTTGGGTTTAATAAGTTCATGTTTGTAATCATTTCCTGAAAAAACAATTGTGAAATTCTCCTTCCAAATGGCAAAGCATATCTCCATCCAAAGTGAGTGGGTGGGAAGCATATGAGAATGCAAAGTTATCTTTAAACTTGGGGAAAGTGACAAAAAGTTAATTGCCACATGATTATTCTTAATTATTCTGATGTTTGAAGGTTTGCACACAGTGAACAGAGTCACTCAAGCCCAACTTCAGGATGTATGCAGCTATGTTAGAAGAGCACTGCCACGTTCATCTGACCTCAGCATCCTGTTTCCCACAATGGCTAATCAAACTGAATGTATAGAGGAGAAATATAATAGGTCTCTATGACCAGTGTCTCTTGCTGGCTTGAATTTCCATTCTCCCTGGTCCAACTGGCATCCTTCTTCTCGGTCACATTCGAACAGCATGATGCACATAAAAAAGTGGAAGGCTTTGGACATGTGGTTGCATCTGCTATCTTAACTTTTTTTTTTGACCTCCTCCATTTCCTATGGACAAACTGCCACTGTGGCCTCTTCACACAGACATTCACACTCTGTGGACCCATTTGCATTATGGCTCATGCAACAACATATCACCTGCAGTGGCTATCTCCTTCCCCAGCAGGCTTAAACTAATATAAGATGCATGACATTCTAGCATCCTTGGAGCACAATTATAATTTACATAGAGGGAGGAGTTCTTACCTTCTCTCCAGCTGTATGTTATAGTCCAGATGGAAGGAATTTTCTTTCATGAAAACTTCATTAAGGGCAAATGAAGCTATCCTTCTGGATGGAGTAACAACTTCAGGAGGTAAGAGGGATTGACTTCCAAGTAAATATAGGATGAAAATTGTACTTACTTTTAATGTTATTACTGGAGAAGCATAAATTATCAACCAATCATATTAGGTTAAATTCCTGTATTACAGCTAATCCATTGAATTGTTTTGAAGAAAATGTGTAAATTAATATTTTCCCCATCTCTTAAGGGATAGAGATTCATATTATATTAATAACATTGCCAAACAAAGTTGGGGAAGAGAGGCTATAAATGTTAGCATATGTTGATTGATTAGTGTATTGTATCCTAATAAAACAAAGAGGTTTATTGTCAGTGACTAGTTGTTGACTTTCTTAATAAACCTCTGGAGATGTTTTGCTTGCATGGGATTGCAATTAAAAAGTGACTAGATAGCTTATTCTTTAAAATTCGTGTTTTAAGCTGCCTTGCATTTTTTTTGCTGTAAAATCTCAATGCTTTTCTTTTGTTTTTAGGCAGATGAACCTTCTTGCAAGCTTACATTTCTAGTCCCTGGGAGGGGAGGTTTCAGTTAAATTGTTCCTTTTTTCGCTTGTCATCTCGTAGCTTAAGCTGTCAAGATGAAAGGCCACCCAAGAAGTTTTAACACATATAATACCTGTGACAATTAAATGCATCACAGTAATTAGTATTTACTATACAAATGACATTCATATCCCAAGCTTTAATTAACGGAAAGAAAAAAAATCTGTAAGAAAACATATTTACCCATCACTATTATTTCCCAAAATCTAATTGGCTACAACACTTATTAAAAATGTGAAAGCAACTGCTGATCTGTCCCCTAGGATTGTGCTAGCCACTGAAGGGCTACTTTGCACTGAAAATTGCAAAGCTACAATACAATCCTACATATTGCAAAAAGTGGTAAACGTGTTTTCTTAAACACCTCAGTTGATTCAGTGCGTTGCAGTCCTAGTAAGTAGGTTATTTGTGGTTTTATGCTTTTAGCCTTCCATCCTTCCGAGGTCGGTAAAATGAAGACCCAAAGTGTTGGGGGCGATAGGCTGACTCTGTAAAACCACTTAGAGAGGGCTGTATATAGCGTGGAGCAGTATATAAGTCTAAGTGCTATTGCTATTAGGGAACCAGATCCTGAGATTATAAATGTTAGAGTGGCTCATAACTGCAAATAGATATGGTTAGGATGATTTCTGATAAGAATGACAGATGTTTTAAAAGCATAATTTAAAAGTAGAATTAATATTTAATACCAATGATATCTACCATAAATAACTACTGTCTGTCTTTCATTATATTTATATAGATTAACTACATTATATATTTTATATGTGGCCCAAGACCAAGACAATTCTTCACTCAATGTATCCCAGGGAAGTCAAAAGGTTGGATACACCTCATGTAGACCAAGCAATTCTTTTGAAATCATATCTATGGTATTTTTATTTACAAACTTCCTTCAACAAGGGTGATGGTGTTGCTAATGGCCTTATGGTGTAAGTTTTTCCTTCTCTCTTCATGGACTCTTTTCTATTAGGCTCTTAGTGATGGCTACCAAGATGTTCTCCTTATATCCCTATCTAGAGACATACAGGTAGTTCTTGACTCATCACAAAATCTCCATTGCTAATCAAGAAAGCTGTTATAAGTAAGTTTGGACCCACTTTATGACCTTTCTTGCCACGGTTGCTAAGTGAATCACTGCAGTTGTTAAGTTAGTAAAACGGTTGTTAAGTGAATTTGGCTTCCCCATTGACTTTGCTTGTCCAAAGGTCCCAAAAGGTGATCGCATGATCCCAGGACACTACAACCATGCTAGTTGCCAAGCCTCTGAATTTTGATCACATGACTATAGGGATGCTGCAATGGTCGTAAGTGTGAAAAACAGTCATTAAGTCACTTTTTTTCAGTGCCACTGTGACTTTGGTCACTAAACAAATGGTTAAGTTGACGACTACCTATACAGGTGCTCTAGAAATATCTCCAGAAATTAAAAATAAATTTCCTGAAACTATAGGACAGTAACATTGTCAATCATAGTCTAACAACAAATATATATATATATATATATATATATATATATATATATATATATATATATATATATATATATGTAGAAGAAGCGATAGACATCATGATCTCCGGAACGTTTAAAACTTTTAAACGTTCCAGAGATCGTGATGTCTATCGCTTCTTCTACAACTATACCTGGAACTCACATCTTTAGGACAATTCTTTATATATATCGAATATATATATATATTCGACTTCGTCGAAACGTCGCCAAGACACTTCCAATTTTACGTGGGAGAAGACCCGAATAACCAAAGACCTACATACAAACACCCGCGAAAACCTGAGAAAACATATATATATATATATATATATATATATATATATATATATATATATATATAGTAACTGAAGTTATGCAATCTTTTTTTATAGAGATTTACAAATTATTTTTTGTCCAATCTATTTTGTCCAATCACTGCTTGGAGCAGTGTTCCTGCAACAATTATGCGAACTGTTTGTAGAAAATTGCTTTACGCGAACTGTTTGTAGAAAATTGACAATCCAAAGGAGATCTGCCCACAGCAGCCTTAAAAAAAATCTACATTTGGCATTCTTCCATTCTTTAATGTTGATTTAAATAGTTTTTGTCCCTTGAACTTAAAATCAGCAACCTTCATTAGAGCCCAATTTGATTTGAAATGAATGAAACTAAAATTAAACTAAAAATTCTTAGGTAGTTATATGATATGAATGTTGCAGGACAATGTCCTGGTACACTGTGGTTGGGATCAAATTACAAGTCATGTTTTGCTGAATTGTAGCCAGTTAAAAAAAATTAGCACACAGTTCCATATAGCATGCTAGGCCAAAACCAAGCCATATTATGATTTAGAGTAACATGTTAATTCAGCAATCTAATCAGGTATAAATGGCTAATAGTTACATGACTTTTAGGTCCATACATTGAAAAGCATGGAGTCAGAGTGTCACACTGTCAGCCGGTATTCGAGAGTGAATGAATGACTGTCAAGTTGGGTCTGATTCTTGATGACAAATGTTCAAAAAGTTTAGTAATGATATGTACCGGTAACTTTTATAAGAACATTCTAATAATCCCTTTGAGCCCCCTCCCCCCCCATCCACCTTACCTGTTGTTTTCTTTCTTTCTATTAATTTGTTCAATATGCAAAGGACAAAAATTGTTTCTAGTTGAGGATAAAAAGCCCACATGGGCAAAATAAAGTTGGCAGCTATGTAATCATGCATGTAAAAAAGGGGTGGGTATTAGGGCTGCCTCTGACCAATTCTTAGGAAAGAAAACCCTTGACTCCATAGATTCAGAGAAAAGGTACTTTTACTAAGAAAGAAGTGAATGCAGCAAAAGTCAGGCAAGGTCTGAAGCAAACACATGTGGAAAAGACAAATTGAAAATAACCACAAAGCCCATCCCCCAGTAGCCAGACAGACAGAGTCCAATCATCGGCCAGGAAGATGTTTTGGGAATGTCTCTCATCCAGTCCAGGAGCTCTGCGCTGCCCTCATGCATGCCATTCCTAGGACGGTTGGCCTTGAAGATGTTAAACAACCCAAGCTAGCTTCTCTGAGTCCAAGCCTCCCTATCGGTTTTCAGAAATTCCACTCTCAGACCTCCTGCACGCTTCCCCTCCCAAATGCCCATTGCTCCCGCCCTTCCCGTTTCCATGGCAGCTGGCAGCAAGCTTGAAGGAAAGCGATGATGGCCAGGCTGACACTCTGATCTTGTGGGCAGAGATGCCTTGACTTTTTTGCTCCTATCCATCAACACCTGTTTCTAGCACATCATCTGGTTGCATTGTATACCCAAATTATGCAAATTTCTGTTTTCTGATAGATCAGTTTTCCTTGCAGATTACAAATCCTTAAGGTCTGAAGATCTCTTTTTGGGTTTTCTTGCTGTGGCCCTCATTTATAATTTACCATAGCACAAGGGCTCTAACAATATCAGTTCCCTTTTTGGCACCCTGATGTTCCTGACATCTCATTCCCAATGAAGTAATGAAACAGCCTGAAATTATCAGGTGAATCGCTATAAAATATATTGTCTTTACCATTTTAACATAGGGCATACATAGTATTCAAACTCCCCAATACATTCTGAGGACATACAGTACTTATTTTTATCCCACGTTTATTTTTATAAATAAGTCAAGGTGCCAAACATAACTAATATTTTTCCTCTTCCTACTTTTCTCCATAACAACAATCCTATGTGGTTAGCTGGGCTGAGGGAGAGTGACTAACTCAAAGTCACCCAGCTGGCTTTTACATCTAAGGTAGGACTAGAATTCAGTGTCCTGATGCCAACCCTGTTTGAGGTCCTGAAGTCAGAGATTAGGGAGAATTGTGAAAGCTCCCTAGGAAACCTTGGGGCTGTTCTTGGGCCTCAAACCCCATCTCTCAAAAGCACCCTAGTCCCACTTTCTTGATGTCATCTATTTAATACTTATGGCTTCAAGAGGTTATCTTCCAGGAAGTGCCTCTCCGGCAGCTGCTCTCTAAGCCTGATTTATGATACATAGAAATACGCTTCCAAAAAGGTAAATATTATTTTTTAAAATGCAACTTCTTGGCCCTGTAATGTATAATGGTGTGATTAGAGATTTCAGCCCCCTTTCCCCGCTTTTGGAGAAAAATCACTTTAGCAAGAGATTTTTAAAAAAATCAAACTTTATTTTTTAAAAAAGGCAAGGAATAAGAAGCCCGATTTACAATGTTTTTGGTAGGCCAGAAGATGGTAGTAGTTCAAATGGCAAACAAGGAGAGGGTCCCCATTTCAATTTTAGATTTCTGATCACAAAGAGTGAATTAAAACTCACTGCTGCAATTACATAGAAATCCTATTTGCATGAAGAAATGACAACACAATAAGACTAACTTAAATTTTGACCCAGCTTTAGACTAAATTACCTGAAGGAAAGTCCTCTGCTCCTTTTCTTCCTGGCCACAGCATTGTTGGGGAGATGATGCCCCCCAGAAGGTCTGCCAACCCAGCTCGACCTGTTTCTTTAACAGATTAACAGAGTTGGAAACAGGACTGGGTTCTACTTACCTTTACTACAGGTTCGCAACGGGGCCGCTCGCACGCACGCTCTTCTGCGCATGCGCAGAAGTGTTCTGATGACATCAGGGTCAGTGGGCGGAGCCTCCCGCCGGTTTTATTACCAGTTCTATAGAACCGGTGCGAACCGGGAGCAACCCACCACTTGTTGGAAGGCAGCTTGTAGGGCATCTAGTCCAACCCCCCCCCCGCCCAAGGAGGAGACCCTAGACCATTTCTGACAAATGGCAGTCCAGTTTCTTCTTGAAAGCTTCCAGTGATGAAGCTCCCACAACTTCTGAAGGCAATTTCTGTTCCATTGGTTGATGGTTGTCACTGTCAGAAAATTTCCCCTTATTTCCAGGTTTAATCTCTTCTTGTTCATTTTCCATCCATTGTTCCTTGTCTGGCCTTTGGGTGCTTTGGAACACAGATTGACCTCCTCCTCTCTGTGGCAGCCCCTCAAACATTGGAAGATTGCTATTATGTTTCCCCTGGTCCTTTCTCTTCACTTCTTGCTCCAGTTTCCTGCAGTTCTCCTGACTCTTTCTCCATCTAGGAGGGGAAGCCTGGCAGAAGAAGGCTGTATTCAGACCAGCCTTGTCATAATTGGGGGAAGGGGGTCGTTGAGGTCATTCAGACGAGCCCCTTAACCCATCAGAGGCTGCCCAGAGTCTCCAGGTTGCTCACAGCATCCCTCTGCGGCCATTGGCTGGGGTGCCGTGACGTCACGGAACCTGCCATCCTCTCAAGCGAATGCCCCCGCGGTAAGAACCGGGGCGCGAAAGAGCGTCATCCAAAGAAAAGGGCAGGTGAGCGATGGTGGGTTTCGCCTCGTCCCGCCCGGCCGTCACCTCCAAGCAGCCCCCCTGGCCCCGCCTCGCCCCCGAGGAGGAAGCTCTCCCTCCCGGGCAGCGGCGTCCCGCCCTGAGGGGACGGACAAAATGGCTGCCGCGCGCGCGCCGCGGATTCAAACGCCGGACGCGGGGCGGGGGCGGGGGCGGCGGTCTCCCGGCGGGGTTCACTGCGCTTGCGCCCCGCGATTCAAGATGGCGGACAGTGCGGAACTAAAGGTAAAGGCGCAGTTGGGAGCCCCCCCGCCTCCCTCCGCGGCCACTCTCCGCCCCCGCCCCGGGCCCTTTCGGGGGGACGGCGGGGCCCACGGGGGGGGCGGCGGCGCCTCTGAGGCGGCGGGGTCGGCAGGAGCGCGGAGGAGGGGAGAGGGGCAGGGAGGACTGAAGAGGGCGCCCTCCCCCCGGGCTGCCTGGAGAAAAGACCCCCGGAGCCCCCGGCCGCCTTCGTCCCGCTGCGGGGCTCCCGCTTCCTTCCCCGCGGAAGACCGGGCTGCTCTCCTCCGGGCAGGACGGGGCTCCCCGCGACCGTCCCCCGCCGGAGAGCGGAGCCAGCTCGGGACTTCTTTTCTGCCCCGGCTCTCGGGGCCCACGTCCTGCCGCAGATGCGGGGAGCCCTCTCGCCCGAGCCTGCCTGTCTGCCTGTCTGCCGGCCGCCCCCTCCCGTCGGCCCCAGGGACCCGTGCCGGCTTTGCCCCGGGAAAGGCTGGGAAAGTCTCTCGGGCTCGGGACGGAAGAAGCGGAGAGGGCGCCTTGTCGTCCAGGGGTTTCCCTTTCCTTTTGGCCAGACGGGGCCGGACGGACGGACGGACGGAGGGAGGGAGGGAGGGTGAAGGTTTTCTTCCTCGGAAGATGCGTGTGCGCGGGACGCCAGTTGGGGTCGTGTGGACGCGGCGCGCTCGGCGAGGGGCGCCATCCAACGGGCGGGCGGCGATATCAGTTCGCGGGAGTTGGGGCCGGAGTTGCAAGGAAGGAAGCGGGGAGAAAGCGGGGCTTCCTCGGCTTCTCCCTCTCCCGGCTCGCGCGCATTTCCCGGCTCTCCCCCCCCCCCTTCTCTCCGTCCCTCCCTCCCGAAAGTTCAAGCTTTTCCGAGCTCTCTGGAAGGCGAGAAGGGGCGGAAGGACAGCGGATTCCCTCCTACTCGAGAGGAGAGAGGGTAAAAGGGGGGGCATCTCGCCGGCTCCTTTTTTCCTAGGAGGCTGCTTCTGAAGGGCCCCAGGGATGACAGCTGGAGGAGGGATGGGGACCCCCGTGAGAGAAAATAGTTTAAATATCTCTGGCCGCTTAGCAGCCTCTCAAGAAGTTTTTCTTTTTAAAGCAATATCCCTTTTGTGAAAAGAACGTTTGATGTAGTTATAAGATTCTTAGCGTTTCAATTTCCTGTTGGGGTTGCACTGAAGTGTTTTGTAATATTAATTTCCTTTACTTAATTATTCATATATTTGGTGATGATAAAAGGATTTTTGGGGGGATATATTCAGTCACAGCGCTTAATATTTTCATTTATTACAAGGCTAGCTAGTTTCCATGAAATACAACAAATGCCTGAAGTGCAAAGTGAATGCTTAATTTAAAAAGTCTCTAGTGCAGATGGAAGGCTATTTTTTTTCTTGTAGAGAGTTTCGGTCTTTATAAGCCACAAGGTAAGTCAAATTTGTACATCAGCATTCAGTCAGAGGTAATGTAAAAGCTTTCTGAAGAGCAATAGCTGCAGCATACTATATTAGATCCTTGGTGTAGGTTTAAATAGGGATGAGGCTGGAAGGGAAGACAGGATAGTTGTGATAACAAGTATCTAATAATTAACAATTATAATGTGTTGAAAACCTATTGTGCTTGCTGAGACTTTTTGAGATTTTTGATGTACTGGTGCCAGAGGGCCTCTAGGTATCTATAAAGATCTATTTTCATTTGGACTCTTCAACTGTGCTTTGATCTTTCAGGAGTTTGTATACAAAGTGGTGGCTATTTTCTTTGAATGGATCCTGTTTATCACCTCCCCCTTGCCTTTGTGCTTTGAAGAGAGAAGTGGAATTTTGCTGGTCTGGAAATAAGAGTCTTTAAAAAAATCCCCAAGCATTGTTTTTAGCCAGCTGTTGTAAAGCATAAAAACATTTATCTGTTTTCATTCATTCTTTGAGTGGCTTCGTTAATCTTGGCTCTGATTGGCTGAGATGATGGGCTCATTAGGGAATAGTTTTAAAACCTGACTGTTTTAGATGGCAAAACATTCCTCCTTTTCTCTCTCTTCAAGGTCCTGTGGAGAAAGCAAATTTATATCTCAGGGATATACATTTTTTCCTTCGGTAAGCACGAGAAAATGACTCAAAACAACGTTAAAAGCACTTTTTAAGAGATGAAATTTTCCCTGCCATCCCTCTATCTTTCTTTTCCCCTGCTCATTTGCCAACATTAGGTATTCTGTTCTCTCTGTAGCATATGTCTGACTTTGATTTTTATTGCTTCCTTTGGTGTTAACATAAATTTTAAAATATGCAATTGTTTTTTAACATTTAACACAAACTCAAGGCAATTTACAGAATATTAAATACTGAAACGTTGTACACATTTAAAACTAAAATGAGGAATACAAGCAAACAAAATCAATTGAGAAGACTAAAACTTAGAATCTGATCCACTTCACAGGGTTGTTGTAGGGAAAATAGCCTCCTGTTTGTGTGGGAATATGTCCATTGTCTTGAATTATTTGTAAAAATAATAAAGGGATAGAAATAAAAAAAATATCTAGCAGAGGTAGAACAGAAGACAAATATTTTTAATGCTTGACTTAAAAAAACAATTGAGGCCAAAATTTCCATTGTGAAGAAGACAGTTGCTAAGTGAATTTTGCCTCATTTTATGACCTTTCTTGCTATAATTAAGTGAATTACTGAAATTATTAAGTTAATAACATGGTTGTTAAGTGAATCTGGCTTCCCAATTGACTTTGCTCATCAGAAGGTCTCAAAAGATGATCACATGACCCTGGAATACTGCAACTGTCATGATGAGATGTTATCCATTCAATTGCATCAGACTCTTGGCAATTCTGTGGGTCATAATACATGCCATCATACATAGTGTCATAATACATGCCAGTCCCAAGCGTCTGAATTTTGATAACATGACCGTGGGGATGTTGCAATGGTTGTAAGTGTGAAAAACAATTACGTCACTTTTTTCAGTGCTGTTGTAACTTTGGTCACTAAACAAGTGGTTGTAAGTTAAGGACTGCCTGTAGTTCCCCGCTTTTTGCTGTCTCCAAGTAAAGCAATTGCATCCAATATTGTGAAAGTGGTGAGTGATGCGAAAGTAAATTTGGAATTTCCTCTCACTTTCTAAATGGATTTGGCCGATGTAAATGAAGGAGAAAGTCTGATCTGGTGGTGATCCTTTTGTGGTCAAATAGCTCCAAATAGCTTGCTCCTCTGTTCCTATCAGACTTGACTGTTGTGAGGTAGGCAAAGAAGCTAGTTATCTTACAAAGATTGTAAAATATTTTACTACAAATCGTTTATATGCATATGCTTATGTTTATATCACATTTACATTTAGAATAGAATAGAATAAAGCTGGAAGGTCTTCTAATCCTTCCCCCTGATCAAGCAGCAGAACCTATACTATTTCAGATAAGTGGCTGTTTAGTCTCTTAAAAACCACCAGTGATGGAGCGCCCACAATTTCTAGAGGCAAGCTGTTTCACTGGTTAATTGTCTTCACTGTTGGGAAGTTTCTCCTTAATTCCAGGTTGCTTCTCTCCTTGATTAGTTTCCATCCTTTGTTTCTTGTCCTGCCCTCTGGTGCTTTGGAGAATAATTTGACCCCCTCTTCTAAGTGACTGTCTAGTCTCCTCTTAAAAATCTCCAGTGATGGGGCGTCCATAATTTCTGAAGGCAAATTTATACAAACAATAAAGGATATTAAATGTTTTTTAAAATTAAGAGCCACTTTGGTGTAGTATTTAAAATACTGGTCTAGAAACGAGAAGACTGGGAGATTTGGGTCTTCTTTAGGCATGAAAACTGACTGAGTAACTTTGGGCCTGTCCTACTTTCTCAACTCAGCCCCCCTCACAGGATTGTTGTGGGGAAAATAGGCAGACCTATTCTCACAGCCTTGAGATGACCAAAACATATATTTAAAAAAGGTAGGATAAAAATAATGATGATAATTGTGTGGGAAGGTTATTCAAATATTCTAGATCCAAGTTGTGTAGAGTTTTCTAAGTAAATATCTGCTTTTAAAGGAAACTTCCAAGGCTTGTTGTTGGAGCATCCAAGAACAAGGTGGTAGCCAGGAGTGCTTAAATTACTGTATGCATTCCTGTGAAATTGCACACTGTTTTCAGTTTTGACTTTTCTGCTGGAGGGATAAAACTGGTCAGGCTTAACAGGATGAGCAGATGGAAAAAAATCCCTTCCCTTTTTTAATTTGGGAAGGTAATTTAAATCCAAGATGAGCTACTTTTGTTTATATTTGGGGTTGTTTTTAAATGGACAATCAAGCCTGTTTCCAATCTGCAGGGAAAATACCTGTTGCATGGTTGAAAGTTTTTTAAAACTTCCAATATGTCTTTGCATATTGTGTATAGTTTGAATTAATATTATAGTTGAGAGATGAATAGCACTTCTTGAATGCTAAAATTACAGATGGGGTCTGAGAAATCCTTTTTGGAAGGGGGAAGGCAAACATTGTCTTAAGGAATGGCAGGGCCTACAAATAGTTGCATGTTCCAAGGGGCAAAATCAAATTTAGATTGCATCAAATATTGGTATTAGTTTCCTTATAAAACAATAGCTGCATTCCGTTCTAGTCTGCACCAGTCAGATGCCACCTCAAGTAAAGTACAGTATATCCCCTAAGTGTGGATGCTCAAGAGAATTGGACTCTTATAAGAAGAGCTTGTGGAAATTGGGTATGTTTAACTTTGTGGCAAAAAGTCATAATGCAATCATAATCACCCTCTTCAAATATCTTAAGGGTTGTCACATAAAGAAAGTAAAGGTCTGTTCCCTGTAATTTGGGACAAGATATAATGTAATATATTTTAATTACCGGAAGGAAGATTTTAGCTGAGAGTAAGAAAAACTTCCTGTTGTAAGAGCAGATTGAGAAAGAGGAAAGTGCTGCTCTTTCTTGGATAGAACATAGAATAACAGAATTGGAAGGGACCTTGGAGGTCTATCCAATTAATTATGTATGACTTTCAAATAATAATAAGAGTTTTAATTTACAGAATACATGACGAAGTGATGGGTATAGAAGGAGCAAATAGTAACAGGGAGGAGCCAGAATGGAGGACTAAAGAGGCCCAAAGACAGGAAGAACAGGAAAAGGTATTAGAGGAGGGAGACAAAGAGGAAGAAAGGGAACTTCAAGAGGAAGAAGGAGTGAGAACAAGAGCTAAGAGAAGGGACAGGATAGAATATAATAGAATATCATGCAGTAGAACCACAAAGAAATGGAACGGAATTTAAAATTTTTATCATTAAATGTAAATGGTCTTAACTCTCCGGCTCAAGCAGGAGACCCTGTACCATTCTGAAAGCCTCCAGTAATGGAGCACCCACAACTTCTGAAGGCAAGCTGTTCCACTGGTTGATTGCTCTCACCATTAGGAAATTTTGGGTAGGCTGTAATTTGTATTTCTGCACTAAGCAGGCAATTGGACTCTGGCTCCGTCCGATTCTGACCCCATAATGTTACTGTGATTTCAGTTGCATGCAGTTCCCAAAGGAAGTAAGTTGGAATGAACAGCTGTATTTTTTCATCTCCTATGACTTTCCATGAGCCATGGAAACAGCTACCTTAAGATACACAATATCCCACTTTAGGCTTTGCAAGCAATATAAATGACAACTTTTTATCCTTTTCACATAAGTTCAATACAAGCATTAAAATAAAATAACTGACTTTTTCAGAGTACTCTCCATGCTTCCCCATTTGGTACTCAAATATCAGATTTATTTTGGGATGTGTCCAGGCAAAGTTGCAGTGAATTCTCATTTAAATCAACAAGACTTGGGTCATGGCTAGGTTCTGTGGATTTCTCCAAATAATGTGATCTGGATTCAACCCACTATAGGAGTATTTCTGTTTTACTATAGCAAGAGCCCTTAGACTTATATACTGCTTCATAGTGCTTTACAGCCCTCTCTAAGTGGTTTACAGAGTCAGCCTCTTGCCCCCAACAATCTGGGTCCTCATTTTACCCACCTCGGAAGGAGGGAAGGCTGAGTCAACCTTGAGCCTGGTGAGATTCGATCTGCTAAACTGCCAAACTGCCGACAGCTGGCAATCAGCAGAAGTAGCCTTCAGTACTGCACTCTTAACCACTGCGCCACTGCGGCTCATGTTTTAGTAAACATCAGCTTTCAGTTATTACACTGTCTCCAGATTGTTTTTAAATTTTTTAAAGTTTGGTACTATGTTTTAGATGGAAAAGAGACCTAATTGTATCTTCTGTTGTTTTTATAAACTGAGGAAACTGCTTTAATTGCTCTGTTGTGTTTTTGAGAAGTATGGGAATTTTGTACTCTTTGGCATGCTTTTTTAAAAGTTCTTTTTGCTAAAGTATTAAAGCAGTTATTAGATGGTATCTGTAAGTAACTCTGGTACTTTGTGTTTTTGTCATTAATGATTATTTTATAGCTGGAAAACAAATCCAAAGTTTTGTGATATCAGATTTATAAAGATTTTTATAGAGAAAAAGAAAAATACCAGTTTTAATTGGTGTGTAAACCTTATAATCTATTTGGGATGGATATCAGTTAGCATCAGTGACGATTGTGTGGTGATGATTCTTATGATCTTTAATTGCAGATATATGTATTTTTGAATGGTTGTCTTTGGTGTATTGCTATAGTAAGTCACTTAGATTCATTTTTATGGAAAAGGCATAAAAGTACTTGAAAATAAATAGATGGTAGCACTTTGAACTGATGAGTTGCTATATTGGGGAAACAAAAATAAAACTTTATAAAGATTTGGCACAGAAATCAAATACATTCCAGCCATTAGTCAGCTGTTATGGCAACTCAGTTTCCAAACATGTAATGGGCATCAAGATGTTTATTCTTTAAAGAAACAACTCTCCACTCCTCAATTTCAGGTCCTGATTTAAAAAAAAATTCTTGAACATTTTCCATTGGGGAACTCTACCTTAAACTTAGTTACCGGAATTTATAGTACAGTTTCACGGTTCAAATTCTGAAGTGTGTTACACAATAAAATCAATTTAAGTGAACAGTGGCGTTTAGATGCAGTTAGCCAACTATCAATAATTTTAAAAGTTTTTATTCCCCCATGCTACCAGTGCAAATGTCAAATAAACAGCTTTGCATTACTACGGGAAAAATAGGCCAGTAATAGGCCATAAAAATTAGAATGCAGATTTTATGCACATGTAAATATAAACAGTGTGTACATACTGTCTGAAGGATTTCATGCTTAATTAAAAGTACCTTTCAATGATATTTATAAGGTTATTGGTGGAATTTTTTATTAATCCATTCTTTAATAAAAGTTGCATATTTTTCAGAATGTTTTTGTTAGGTTAAAGATGTTCCATATAAAAAGTCACCGATGGTTGCTTTTGAAGGCATGAAGTTATTTTAATTTTTTTGTGTAAAATTTGTTAGTTGAGCTTTTTAGGATAGTATTTATAATCAGGCAGACAAGAGAGGGAAAACAAAACCAAGTAGTTGATTGTATGAAGAAGAGAAACTGCAAAGAGACTGATAAAAAACAATTTGAGACAGCATAATTTGAGATAAAGCACTGTGGAAAGAATGTCAGATAATTGAGAATTTAATTTGAGGGATGTTTACATTAATAGTAAATATAAAAACAAAGTATTTAAATATGTTAAATTCACACTAATTTAACTTTGGCTGTATCTTTTTAATATCCAAACCTGGTATGTCAAATTTGAGACCATTAGAGTTTTAATCATGAAAAAAGGCTATTCTAGAAGAAGGTGGCAGAAAGTCAGAAGAAGCTGAAAATCACAAGCTGTATGAAAGTTGTCAGTGCAGTGAGGAAGGGAATTCACGTTATTAGACTATTGTGAAATGTTATAGGGGTGCATGTTAATTTTCCATTTCAGGCCATTAATTCTGGAAATTTAAACAAAGTGACACAGAGATGGCTAGAATGCAAAATAAGATAGACAGCTTGGTGGCAAATGGAGATATGGGAATTGGTTTTTACCCTAGAGATACTGATTTTCAGTTTAAAAAGAAAATAATTTCTTCCGTCAGGAAACTTAGAGGAGCAAGATGGAGAAGCAGGACTGAAATTTGAGGTTGGTAGTAAGGAAGAATGAGTTTAAATTTCAAGGACCAAATGAATCGAATCTTAAGGTTCTGAAGATTCTAACCGTCAACTATTTTGTACAGGTAGTCTTCAAATTACAAGGGTTCGTTTTGTGACCATTCAAAATTACAATGGCAATGAAAAACCCTAACCCTAAACAACCTGATCGTTGGAATGGAATTTGGTCACTAACCAAAAGTGGGTGTAGTAGATTTCAAACAGAACATGAGCTAGCAATGTAATGTAGCTACAAAAGCACAGTGTTAGGTGATGGTGGCGCAGTGGTCAGAGGGCAGTACTGCAGGCTACTTCTGCTGATCACCGGTTGTCAGCAATTTGGCAGTTCAAATCTCACCAGGCTCAAGGTTGACTCAGCCTTCCATCTTTCCGAGGTCGGTAAAATGAGGACCCAGATTGTTGGGGCATTAAGCTGACTCAGTAAATCGCTTAGAGACGGCTGTGAAGCACTGTGAAATGGTATATAAGTCTAAGTGCTATTGCTATCAGCAGAAGTGTAATTTTCAAGCCAAGAGAGGCAGTTGCTACACTCTTACCGTTGGTCAGATCTCTCCTGGTTGTTTAGAGAAGAGCAGTGAGGATGACCAGGGACTAAAAGCCCTGTGGGAGAGTCCTATCAATGGTCACTGGGACTGCCACAACTGCTCTTGTAAGTCAGCATGGCCACATAACATTGCACATTTGTAGCTGCATTGCTCAGCCCCAGAGCTGGTCTCAATTATTGATACAGTACTTAAAAATCCTAAAATAAAATTGAAGGAGGATATGCTGTTTAGTGAGGCTGGAAAGAAATCTTGATGAGGCCCTTTGTCCTGAAATATCTTTTGTGTCTTGAAATGAATATTGTATACGGCTGCAAGGCTAGAAGGATTAGGTACCCTACAAAATTAAATAGAGGTAGAAGTTTGGCAGCAAAATGAGGGTTGGATGCCTTAAAACGGTTGTAATGCCTCAATGGTTAGTGCCTCAGTGGTTAATGTCAAACCATCCTGAATTAAAGATGAAAGACTTCACTTTGTTCATATCTTGGGCGTTCCATTTCAAGGTCAGTGGCAGTGCACAGAGGCCAAATGCCAAAAAACTTATCATTGCCCCAACATATACAGACCACATTGATTCTTGTCGTTGAGAGCATATATCCTGATAAATTATGGTGCCTTTCATTTATATCTTCTGGGATCATATCTAGCAAAGTATTTACGGTTTTGATTCCAATTTTATTCCCACAATTTTCTGAATGTTTTGGAATTCTGCCATCTTTCTAAGGTTCCTATTTTAAAATTGCTTTTTATTTTTACAATTTACAATTACAGGTTGTCCTCGATTTAAGACCATAATTGAGCCCAAAATTTATGTTGCTAAAATTTATGTTACTAAGCAAGGCAGTTAATGGCACTTTTTAAAATGTCTTTGTAACGGTCATTAAACAAATGGTTGAAGACTACCTGTAGTCATGGTAGATTAAGCAATTAATTAAGCAATTCTTGTTTTGTTTTTTGTCTTTCTTTAATACAGATGTGCCATATTAATGGCATATATAAGCAGACCTTTCTCGAGGGGATCCTGCTGTTTTGCTAGGAAGAAGAAGAAGAATCAGGCCTTTCATACTATAATTGTCTTTGAATAAAAAGAATCTCGCAATGAAGCTAGTGGTGAAATGTGGGAGTTGCTTTTAAGGGGTTTAAGAGAGCCAGTTGGTCAAGTGGTGAAGGCACCAGGCTAGAAAGCAAGAGACTGCAACTTCAAGTCCTGCCTTAGCCATGAAAGCCAGTTGGGTGACCGTGGGCCAATCACTCTCTCAGTCCAATTCCCTCACAGGGTTGTGGTTTTCAAGAAAGTATCTGTGTTTCCCCGAAAATAAGACTTAGTCTTATATTAATTTTTGCTTCCAAAAGACTCATTAGGGCTTATTTTCCAGTTAGGTCTTATTTCTGGGGAAATGCAGTACTAAATGAGTCGGTCTGGCTGACAATCTTAACGGGCTTAATTTTGGGGGAGGGCTTATATTACAAGCATCCTGAAAAATCATGCTAGGGCTTATTTTCCAGTTGAGTCTTATTTTCGGGGAAACGGATAGAAGGAAGGTGTTTTGGATATGTTTGTTGTCTCGAGTTATTTGTAAAAATAATAAAGATGAGATATAAATAAAAATTCCATATATTTAACAAACTTTTCTTTATAATGTATCCCTTCAGGTTCTTGTTTTCTTTTGTTCCCTTATACCATTTTAATGAAATGGGGTAAATAGTAAAAAAAATAACATTTATACCGATAGTGGATATAGAAAGTTGCACACACTTGGTAAAAGTTTTTGAGATATAAAATAAAACCAGACCAAGATAAATCACTTCAGAATTCTTTCTGCTTTTAATATGACATATAAGCTATACAATACAATTGAAAAATAAACTGAAATCTTTTAGGAGGAAAATAACATTAAAAAACTTACAATAGCATGGTTGCATAAAGATGCACACTCTTAAACTAATACTTCATTGAAGGACCTTTTAATTTTATGACATCATTCAGTCTTGGAGTAGGAGCCTGTCAGCATGGCACACCTTGCCTTGGGAGCCTTTGCCCACTCTTCCTTGCAAATGTCAGATTGCCTCTCCTGTTCACAGCCCTCTTCAGGTCACCCCACAGATTTTCAACCGGATTCAGGTTCAGACTCTGGCTGGGCCATTCCAAAACTTCGAGCATCTTCCGATGAAGCCATTCTTTTGTGGATTTGGAGGCATACCTTGGATCGTTGTCATGTTGAAAGGTGAGCTTCATCTTCAGCATTTTAGCAGAGGCCTGAAAGTTTTGTGCCAAAATTGACCGATATCTGGAATTGTTCCTATTTCCTTCCATCTTGACTTCAGCCCAGCTGAAGAAAAGCAGCCATCACCATGCTTCATTGTGGGTATGGTGTACTTTTGTGATTTGCAGTTTTTTTGTGCCAAACATGCATTTTGGAAGTATAGCCCACAAGTTCAACCTTGGCCTCATCAGACCATAACACATTTTTCCACACAATTTTGTCAGACTTGATGTAGGTTTTTGCAAAATGTAGCCAGGCTTGGATATTTTTTCTTTGTAAGAAAAGCCTTCCATCTTGCCATCCTATCCCATAGCCCAGACAGATGAAGAATACGGGAGATAGTTGTTACATATAGCACACAACCACTACTTGCCAGAAATTTTTTCATGTTGTTTGGCAGCCTCTTAGATCAGTTTTCTTCTTGCATTTTTATCAATTTTGGAGGAAGATCTAGGAACATCTAGTTCTTTGTAATGTCATTGTGCCATATTTTCTCCATTTGTTGATGATTGCCTTCACTATGTTCCATAGTATCTCCAGTGCCTTAGAATTTTTTTTGTACCCTTCTCCTGACTGATGCCTTTCAGCAATGAGATCCCTTTGATGCTTTGTAAACTCTTTGCAGACTACGGTTTTTGTTGTAAGAGGCCACTGAGTGAAAGTCAAGAATCCTAGAACAGCTGAACTGTATATGGACTTGAACAGTGTTATTTTAATTGATGACAGATGTGTCCTGACTACTGTTTCCATCATTTTGAATGTGAGTGGTTAATTTTGGACACAGCCACACCAGACTGTGAACACTTATGCTGTCATGTTATTATAAGATTTCAGTTTGTTTTTCAATTGAATTGTACAGCAGCTGATATAATAAAGGTGAAAAGAATTCTGAAGTGATTATCTTGACTTTTTTACATCTCAAAAACCTTCTGAGCATGTAACGGGTGTGTAGACTTTCTATAACCAGTGTATTTAAAAGAACTGAAAGAAAAGAACATTTCACAAATTGTCAAGAACTGTCAAGAAAATCTAAAGCTTGAAAATGTCAAAAATATGGAAAATTGTGCAACATTTTAAAATTCAAGGTAAAAAGATCAAGGAAATGGGCATACCTTTATACTAAAAAATGGATAGGATTGCAAAAAATAAATAAAAATGACAATCATGAAAAAGTACACCCCACTAAAATTTTTGTCTCTTCAATCTATTTCAACATACAGGATAGGTATTTGATCTTCATTTCAAATGAGCCATGGTGGTGCAGTGGTTAGAGTGTAGTACTGCAGGCTACTTCTGCTGACTGCTGGCTGCATGCAATTTGGCAGTTTGATTCTCACCAGGCTCCAGGTTGACTCAGCCTTCCATCCTTCTGAGGTGGGTAAAATGAGGACCCAGATGGTTGGGGGCAATATGCTGACTCTGTAAACCACTTAGAGAGGGCCGTAAAGCAGTATATATATATATAAGTCTAAGCGCTCTTGCTATTTCAACAGCACTGATAGATATAATGAATACCATGTATCATTTTTTTTTTCAGTCCATTGTATAATTAAACAAATACCAATTTTTCATGTAGAAAACTTGAACATTTCGTTTGATTTACTTTTTCTTGTTGAAGTGCATGATCTCATCATGCCTTAGCTGAAAAGAGTTATCTGAGATCTTCAGAAAGAACATTATAGAAGTCTTTGAATCTGGGAAAGGTTAGGGATTTTAAAAGATTGCCAAATCATTGCCCATCAGTCATTCTACTGTTCTGAAGATCTACTACAAGTGAAGAAGATTTCAAACAACTGCCAACTTGCCCAGCCAGGCCATCTGATGAGTAAGTTAATCCTGAGAACAGAATGCAAGAAGGTGAAAGAATTCTCCAAGAATCCCAGAATTTTATCACATGACTTACAGATAGCGCTCACCACCATTAATGTCCATCAAACTACCATTGGAAGGAAGCTGCACAAATGAGAACTACATGGGAGATGTGCCAGGAGGAAACCTTCGCTGTCCAGAAAGAACATAAGGCCAAGAATAAAGTTTGCTGATAAACACCTACACAAGGATCAGGATGTTTGGAACAATGTGCTCTGGACAGAAGAGATAAAGGTAGTTATTTTGTCCTAGCACCAAAAGTCATCGCAGGCAAAACCCAAATGCAGCCTTTCATCAGAAAGCCCATTTGTTAAACCAGTTTTTATGTATTGTATTCATTGCTCTCAATACCATTTCTCTGTGCACTTGCTCTGCTGGTTGGTTAACACAACAATATCCTTAACATTGGTTATGGGCCCAGAGCCAACCAGAACTAACTAGGATTGTTCAGAGCTAAACTGAGAGTGAATGTGAATAATACAGAAAACTGTGTTTGTGATATATAATCCAAGTGAAGATGGCACAAGAACAGTTATCGAATATTTCCATGATAACCCAGCTGGATGGAACAAACTATGTATCTTGGTCTACAAAATATAATCATCTTCTGCGTAGAGAAGGACTGTGGGACATAGTAATTAATCCACCAGATGCAACAGCATGGAATCCTGATGACGATGAAGATGCGAAGAAATTAGCCAAGTTTACCAGAGACAATGAACAAGCTCTTTGCATAATTGGACTGACACTGAGTGACCAGCAGCTTGTCCATATTCGTGGCGAAGAGTCTGCTGCTAGGTGTTGGACCAAATTGAAGAGACTATACGTTCGTGACACTGTGGGTGCTCATATAAATCTCACACGGAAATTGTTTAAACAACATCTTCTTAAAGGAGGAGATATGATGGCTCCTTTGGAATCCATGACCAGAATTTTCCAGGAGCTGCATGAAAAGGAACTTGTTTTCTCGGAACTACAGCAAGTTTATATAATTCTTTCTTCTTTGGACGATAGTTATGATGACTATGTTTCTTCACTGGAGGTTTTGACGAGAGATGATCTCACATTGGCTGGCGTAACCGGTAGGTTATTAGAAGAATCCAGAAGAAGACAAGAAAGGGATCAGTTGAGAGTAAACCAACCAAAAGAAGAAAAAATGTATTCAACTGCCTATGTTGTAAAACGATGTTTTGCTTGTGGGGCTAAAGGGCATATAGCTAAGTATTGTAAGAATACGAAAATGTCTGTTAGAGATAATAATAGACCCAAGAAGGGTTGTAATTTAGCTATATCCAGTTCAACAACTAATGTTAACCAGGATTGGTGGGTTGTTGATAATGGTGCTTCTCAATCTATTACTAAGAATAGAAACAACTTTGTGAAAATGAATAAGAGTAACCAACATGTTAGATTAGCAAATGGTTGGAAGGTTAAGGTAGCTGGAGAGGGTGTTGCACGTTGGTCATTTAGTAATGAACCATTGTCTACGTTATATATTCCTGGGTTAAAATTTAATTTGCTATCTGTTAAATCATTATTGCAAGTTGGGTTTACAGTAACGTTTAAAAATGATAAATGTATAATCGAAAAAGATGGAAAGGTTGTTACTGCAATATTAGAAAATGATTTCATTTTAAGAGAGAACCCAGCATTAGTAGCAAATTCTAAGTCAGTGTACAGGAATGATAAACCACATGATGAATGTATTCATCTGTTACATCGGAGACTAGGGCATTTAAATTTCAGGACGTTAAAGAAAACAGTTCAGCTATCTGAAGGGATAAAACTACAATCATGCAGTAAGTATTTGAATTGTAATGCCTGTAATCAGCAAAAAAGTAGGGTAACACCAGCAAATCATTTTGATAGTTTTAAAACCAAAAAGCCATTAGAGGTAGTGTTTGTAGATCTGATAGGACCCAAGAAACCCAGTATTGGAGGTGCCTGCTATATTCTAAGCGTAGTAGACCATTACTCTAGGTACGGATTCTGTTATGAAAACGAAATGTGAAACATTCCAGCATATAAATAACCAGCTGCGATTTGTTGAAAGGAAACAGAAGTTTAAAGTAATGTGCTTAGTAACATAACGGTACAGAATTCACTAACCAAAGGTTAGAGAAGTTTTTGCGAGAGGCAGGAATACAGCATAAACGGTCTGCACCGTATAGACCACAACACAACGCTTATGTTGAGAGAAGGGGTCAAACATTACCAGCTATGACTAGAACAATGTTGGCAGATTCTGGTTTGCCTGAAACCTTATGGGGTGAGGCTGTTATGTGTGCTAACCATGTATTACACAACGTAGTACATTCATCTACTGGTGAAATACCATTTACAGTATGGCATGGGAGGAAACCAAATCTTAGTTACTTACACACATTTGGAGCCCCAGCTTGGGTGCATATTCCATCAAATGTTAGTTTAGTTTAGTTTATCTGATTTGTATACCGCCCTACTCCTGAAGGACTCAGGGCGGTGAACAGCCAAGCAATAAAATACATAAATACACAAAATTTAAAACCAGATTAAATCAAATTAAATCATTTTGGCCCAGACAGATTAAAACACCCCAATAATTTAAAAATGTGAGAAGGAAGGAACAACAGAGAGCCAGAAAAATGTTTTTTGTTGGCTATGACTCAAACCATAGGTCTTTTAGATTTTGGGCACAGGGAACTACTAGTGTTTACTGTAGTGCAAATGCAAAATTTCTAGAGCATGAAGGATGGGAGAAACTTGAGCGTGCAGGTTACAGACAGGATGACAATAATGTTAGCATTGAGCATCAAATGAGTAACAATACCCCTGATGAGGATATAGATGATGTAGAGTCTTCTATTAAGGTTAAAGAAGAGGAGGTAGTTTTAGGGGAGGATGAAATTGAATCACCTGCAATGAGTCCTGTATTGCCTAGGAGATCCAGTAGGGAAAGACATCCACCTGATAGGTATAAAGCAACCGTAGTTTGTCAGGTTAACAATGTAACTTTATGGGGTCAGAATCGGACGGAGCCAGAGTCCAATTGCCTGCTTAGTGCAGAAATACAAATTACAGCCTAACGAAGGTGTACCCAAAATTTCCTAATGGTGAGAGCAATCAACCAGTGGAACAGCTTGCCTTCAGAAGTTGTGGGTGCTCCATTACTGGAGGCTTTCAGAATGGTACAGGGTCTCCTGCTTGAGCTGGAGAGTTAAGACCATTTACATTTAATGATAAAAATTGTTAACAAAGGATGTTAAATTACCACCTGGAGAAAAATTGATTGGGTGTAGATGGGTGTATAAAGTAAAAAAAGGAATAGATGGGACAGTAACCCATAAAGCTCACCTTGTAGCACAAGGTTTTACTCAAATGGAAAAAGATTTTGATGAGGTGTTTGCTCCGAGTTTAAGAGCTAGCACGTTAAGAATTATGCTAGTGTGGGCGGCAAAGAATAAGTACATTATCAATCATATAGATGTGGAGACGGCATACTTGCATGCTCCATTATGACATACCATTTATATGAGGAAGCCGTTAGGAGTTAAAACAAACAATCACACTGATTGTTGGAAATTAAATAAAAGCCTTTATGGTTTAAAACAATCAGGGTTTGAACGGAACCAGTGTATAGTTAAAGAGCTTAATAATATTGGATTTCAGGAAGGTGTAGCAGACAAATGTCTCTTTAAAAGAGAGAATAATAGTTTAGTATCATTTTTGCTATTGTTCACAGACGATATAGCAATTGTAACTAAAACTGACAAGGAAGCAATAGATATTGTTAGACAGTTACAAGATAAATTCAAGATTAGGGATTTAGGACATATTAGACACTATTTAGGTCTTGATATTGTTCAAACAGCTAGAGGGTATAAACTGTCACAGTCGAGTAAGATAAGCCAGATGTTGAAACGCTATAGCATGGAGCTATGTAAGCCAGCTAAAACGCCTATGGCACAGGATTTTCAACATGAAGAAATTCAAAGTCCTGGATTTAGTAAGGAGATCTATCACTGGCTGATAGGGAGTCTATCGTATATTAGCAATTGGTCGAGGCCTGATATTTCATATAGCGTAAACCAATTAGCTAGATATAATGCAGAGCCAACAGATAGGCATTGGCAAGCCGCAAAGCGGATATTGAGATATTTAAAGATGACAATGCATTATGCATTATATTTAGAACCTAACCGCGATCTTACACTGAGCGCATATGCTGATGCCAGTTTCGCTACTGATTTGACTACCAGAAAGTCTACATCAGATATTGCGATAATGTTAGGTAATTGTTTAATAGGATGGAAGTCAATATGGCAGAAACATATTAGTTTATCCACTATGGAAGCAGAATTTTCCTGTTTGTCACTAGTATGTACTGATTTAATTTATTATAAATAATTAATGATTGATGTAGGATTAAAGGTAGATTATCCTATCATAATTTATGAGGATAACCAAGCTGCTATAAAAATGGCTACAAATTTAGCAGTTAAGACAAGGTCTAAATATACTGATATTCGTTATTTAAATGTTCATCAGAGTATTCAAAGTAATATGGTTCAGCTGGAATATTGTATGTCTGAAAACAATATTGCCGATAATTTCACCAAAACGCAGGGTGCAATTAAACATAAAATGTGTTGCGAAAGCTATGGCTTAAGAATTTGAATAGGTATTTATTAGCCTGTCCAAAGGGGAGAATGTTAGGATATGGTGTAAGCCTAACAGGTTGTTCAGGCAATATACGTGTTCTATAACTTTGAATGTATTCTATGTCTTTAAGATGTAATGCTGAGTAATTGTACTGCTGAGTCATTGTAATGACTGCTGACTGACTGCTGACTCCAATTATCCTAATTGTACTGTTGAGTCATTGCACTGCTGACTTCACTTATCTTAAGTGGATAATTACTAGTGTTAACTGTAAATAAGAAGGGAGCCAAGCTATAGTCATTGTTGTTTGGAACTGTTGTTTGTTTGGAACTGTTGTTTGTTTGGAACTGTTGGAACTGTTACCATCGTGTGAAGGAGCTCTCATCGTGGATGGATCTGCTACCATCATGATTTGTTACCAGCGTTGAATTGCTGTTTATTATCTACTGCTGTTTTGTATGGTAAGAAGATTTCTGTAACTCTGGACTGATTTGAATAGCTAAAGACTTGGATTGACTAAAAGACTATGCAATTGTTTTCCACTACGAAGTAAAAACTTTGTTAAATCAGTTTGTATGTATTGTATTCATTGCTCTCAGTACCATTTCTCTGTGCACTTGCTCTGCTGGTTGGTTAACACAACAATATCCTTAACATAGCCAACTCAAAGCCTAGCTCTGAACCCCATTGAGATGCTGCAGAGTGATTTGAAATGGGCTGTGCTGCAAGAAGCCCCATAAACATCATGGAGAGGAAAGAATTCTGCATGGAGGAGGGGAGGTGGGGGAACTCTCCCAATTGATGTCACTATTAGACCATTATAAAAAATGTCTATTGGGGAGGGCAATAGCAAGCAGGAAAGCCAAGCATATACCTACTTTTTCCACAGAAGGAAAGGCATATCTGCTTTTGTTGAATAAATGAGTGCAAAGTCATTTTTATTCAATTATATTATCTTTACAGTATATATTGTTTGAACAAAGATAAAATATTTATGTTTCCACATACACAACCTGGATATGTTTCGTGAGATGAGCGGCATGTAATATAAATAAACAGCTGGTCATTACATCTGCTTTTAATCCAGAACTTTTCTGATTAATGTAACACCAGAAACTATCAATTTGATACCATAAATTGATTTTCCAAACAACTTGGTAAAATATATTAAGAAAGCTTGGGATTTAATCATATGGAAAACATTTTTCTGAATAAAAAATAGGTATATTTTTAACCTTTTGGAATTTTTTAAAATAACATCAGTGATGTGTAGATAAATGATATTGTTTATTTGAACTTGAGCAACATCCCTCCCCCAAAAACCTCTGTGTAAACTGACTGTTGGAAGAATAGAGGCAGGTGTACAAATAGTTCTTGCTATGGATGGAAGGCATTAAACAGTGGGGTTGTGCAAGAGTTGGTATTGTATGCTGTGGCCTCTAAGGAGGAAGCTGAGAGGTGAATAGGTTCATAGAAAAATCAAAATATGAGTTGTGAAAACTAAGTAGTCTATGAAGAGCTGTAAACTAGGGTTTCTGAATAGATTTAATGGCAGCAAAATAGCGGATGAGAAATTTTGTATGCTAGAACAAAGAATTCTGCCGTAGCATAAATGTGGGGCTGCTATGGACAATAGAAATTTTGTGTTGAACATCATTAGAATAAAAATGCAAGCAAAACTGCTAGTTTATGAAGTATTAATAGAATTGTATGGCAGTTTTGATTGAATGCTTCATTCTCCATTCTAAAATTTATATATATAAAATTGTAACTAAAGAAACTACAAAAAAGATTATTAAAGCAGGTATGAGGCAGGAAGAGCTCTCTAAGGAGAAATGTCATGTTTTGGATTTTTTTCTATAGAAAAACAAGGATGGAGAGAAGGAAAGATACGGGTATGTATTCATTGGATAAAGAAAGAACGTGGATAACTTTTTTGTGTGAGGTATTACTAGGGTATTCAAGTGGGGAATTCTTCTTGGGTTTGAGGTTCTAGGCTTTCTGGAGAACAGCTGATGCCACTGAATAAGAGACCCTTCGACTAGATGGTCTTTGGTCTGATCCAGCCTCGTGGTTCTTATTTTCTGGTTGCTTTTCTTGCATTTGAGCTGCCAAATCCCAGATTAGCTTCTTCACAAAACAAAGTCATGTTTCTTCCATGTCATCTTGAAGCCCAAATCCCATGTGGTGAAGAGTTGTGAATCTCAGTTTTGACAGCACATGTAGTCTTTGCTTAACTCTGGTGGTTTGGGACTGACATCTCCCTCACTGAGTGCTGCAGTTGTAGAGCATATTGTCATGTGACTGCACCAACTTATGGCAATTGTGGCAGTCCCAGTTGCCATTGTTAGGTGTCCTACCATCAGGCGATTGTCATTTATAAGTTCCTGCCTACTTCCCCACTGACTCTGCTTGTCAAAACCACCAGTGAAGATCACAAATAGCAGTCATGTGACCATGAGACGTTGTAATTGTGAGCTGGTTGCCAAGTATCTGAATCACGATCCCATGACCCAGGGACGCTGCAGTGGCCACAACTTTGAGGATCTCTCATAGGTCCCCCTTGTTCAGGCCTAACTTCATTCATACAGTCAGTGAGTAGTTGGGCATTGAGGATCACCTGTAGAAAATAGCAGTAGCACTTAGACTTATATACTGCTTCATTGTGTTTTACTGGTCTGTCTGAGCGGTTTACAGAGTCAGCATCCTTGCCTCCATCAATCTGGGTCCTCATTTTATTGACCTCAGAAGGATGGAAGGATGAGTTAACCTCAGGTTTGAACTCCTGACAGTCAGCAAAGTTAGCCTGCAATACTGCATTCTAACACACTGCACCACCAGGGCTTTAATAAACTGCACAGGATAAATGTGATCATTTTGTATCACGTTAAACAACCTTTTAAAAAAATATTGTTCCTTTGAGTGGCTGAAAGCAAATTCTGCAGGTCTGAACTGTAATATTCAGTGACATTATTTCTTCTCAGTGGTCTGTGTTTTGTTTTCCTTTCCTTCACAAAATTACAGTCTGCTCTAAAATGTTTTGGGTGCCTCTTTATCCATCTTCTTAGATTCATTCTACCCATGCTTTGATTTTACTGCTTGCAGACCTAATCCTCTTATTCCACCCTTTTCTTGGAGACCCATTTGCCCTTTTAATCCATAATTTTGCACCTTCTGTTGCTTCTTCTGCTCTTTTCAGGGAAGCTCTGAGGGCTGTTGGTGGAAGTTGGACTTCAGGCCGTTTGACTGTCGCTGGTGTAAGCTCCCTCTGCTTCTGTCTTTCCTTCCCTGTAAATCAAAATGACAGGGAGTCCTCTATTTATGATTACAACTGAGCCCATCATTTCTGTTGCTAAGTGAGACATTAGTTAAGTGAATTTTGCCCCATTTTGCGACTTTCCTTGCCACGATTGCTAAGTGAATCTCTACAACTGTTAAGTTAGTAACATGATTATTAAGTGAATCTTGTCAGAAGCAAAGTCAATGGGAAAGACAGATTCACCTAATAATCACATGATCAAGGGGGGGTTTTACATGACCCTGAGACACTGCAACCATCATAAATAGGAGTCAGTTGTCAAGTACTTTCCAGGCCTGTGTCTAACACTAATGTATTTTTCTGCAGTTACTTGTCCTTAAACCAGGGGTGAAATGCTCCCGGTTCGGACCGGCTCAGGCGAGTAGATAGCGATGGCGGTGGGCAGTTCGGAGAACCGGTAACAAAAAACCCTGCCCCCGCCCCCCATGCCCAGCTGAGCCGCGTGATCATCAGAGGCTTTTTTTTCTTTTAAATGCCTCTGACGAGCCAAGCTCTGACTATCCCAGCTGAGTTGCCTGATCGGCAGAGGGTTTTTTAAAAACCCTCTGACAATCAGGCAACTCAGCTGGGATTGTCAGAGCCTTTTGAAAGCAATTTTTACATGGTTTTACATGTAAAAAATGGTTTTAAAAGTTTAAAAAAAATTGGCCACACCCACCCAGTCACATTACACCCCCCCCCACCAAGCCACGCCCACAGAACTAGCAGTAACAAATTTTAGATTTCACCACTGCCTTAAACTAGACTAACAAATAGCAGAGTAAAACAGCTCCCATCTGCATGGCTAAATTTGATGGGAGGTAGTAAAGATTGAAAATGCTAGCAGAGTTCACTTGATTTTTCTACCGTTAAACTGAAGACTGTTCTATTCCACAATCTTGTTTAATATCAAAGATAACCATAAAATTCAAACAGTAAATAAATCTTCACTTGCAACTCAATATAAGCATTACATTTCAGAGGCACAGGGAGAGTATTCTGGACATAGCCCCATTGAAATGTAAAGCAGTAATGCTGGAACTCAGCTATTCTATTAGTTTTAAATAAAGCTTAAAGCCAAGTTGAATTGTTGCAAAAAGAGTGGTTTGCTCCGGAGACACACAGAAAAATTTATGTGGTGCAATGAATTTGGGGAATCCAAGGAACACCAGATATGCATAATGGAATATTAATCCTAACGTCTCAAAGATGGCATCAACCTAGACACTGCCACACAGAAGCTTGGCTGATATAAATCAAGGCATCATTCTTTGTTTTTGGTTTAATGTGATGTGATAATGCATTTCCTACAGATTAGCATTATGTCTAAAGCAAGCCACAGTAGCTTCTTCAGTAACTTGCTTAAATATCTTGCCTTGCCATTATTTATTTATTTGTTTGTTTGTTTATTTATTTGTTTGTTTGTTTGTTTTATTCAATTTGTATACCGCCCTTCTCCTAGTGGACTCATACAAAGGAGAATAATGACTATAAGCATAGGTGCTTTTAATAAAGCTTTTTCTTCCCCTCTCTTTCCGATCCCTGAATTTTGAACTACATCATCAAGGAAAGTTGTCTTTGTTTTTCAGGTGAAAGAGAAAGAAGCTGCTAGAAGAGGTAGGATGGAACAATTTGTTTTATTTTTAGCTTAGCACCCTCAACAGTTGTTTTGAAACTGAAGCATTTTGTAGGTATTGTAGGCTTAGTATCTGAAATCTGTCTATGTTTGCCTTATTACAGGTATGGGCTATGGTGTTAGAAAAGTTCAGGAAGGTTGCATTTGCTATTGATAGTATCTGTAAACCATCATATCCTGCATACAATTTAAGGGTCCTAAGAATTCGTTTGTTTTTCCCATTTGATAAACCGAATGTGTTACTTCTTAGTCTTTAGTTTTAAATCTCTGCATGTTAGTAGAATGCATCTTGTGTTCTTAAAATGTTATTTTCAGAATCCAACCAGTGTCTTCTGTATACAAGCTAGAGGGAAAACAGTCAACCACAATACTCACTAGACTGATTCATTTTGTTTGAGTTTTACAATTTGGAGCACACCTCAAGACTTAATTGGATGTGGGAAGATAGTAGGCTTTGTAGAATTTAAGAAATAATTTGGAAAGCCTGCTTTGGAGCACATGAGGATCATCACCCTTTTCCTTGTGATTTCCAGGAAAAAGTGCAAAACTTTAAATAGTTGTAAACAGGCGCTATATTTGTGCCCCAAATACTCTGAAGCATCTTCCTGGAATTAATCCTCTATAGAAAATACTGCAGAAGGTACTTTTGGAAGGACAACATATTCCTTACCTGAGCCTTTTATGCTTTTGCTAATCTGAAAGGAGCAGTCTTCTTCTTTTCTTCAAGTAACTGTCCTGAAGGAAAATTGATTTTCTTTACCGTCCCCATACCAGCTTTCAGACTCTTGGCACTTCAGAAACATAAGGCAAATAAAGATTAACATTTGCCTAGCATAAACTCAGATATCCATGAATACTTCGCTTTACAGCTTTTCAAGATTTTATAGTCTGTTTGTATTCATATTTACTTACTTACTGATTGATTGATTTAAGGCCACCCAACTTTGGAGTAATTCTGGCTGCGTTAACACTACAAAAGAAACAACAGTAGAAAAAAGAAATCATGATTATCAGCACAAACCAAACTCTATGTATTATACAGAATATTTCACCAGTGAGTAAGTCACAGCAAGGAGAAACATACATTTTTACGCACTTGTGGAATACTGTTAAGGTAGGAGCTAAATAGATTTCTGGGGCATATTGTGACAGAAAGGGCACACTTCCTGGCTCCCAGTAGGTGGCATTGTTTAATAGATGGGACTACAATTCATCGGCTTTATCTAATCTTACAGATAAACAGAAACCATGGAAGATAATCTGTCAAATAACTAGGCCCTGTGCCATTAATTATAACGAGCACTTTCAGTTGCATCTGGAAGCTCCCTGGGTACCAGCACAGCTCCTATTCAGCTGCAGCTTCCAAAAGGTCTTTAAACAGCAGCCCCATGTAGAACCATTGCAACAATCCAGCTGTGAAGCAAATAAGTCATGAGGGACCAACTGAAGGGCCTCCAATACCTGATCCAGGAACGGGTATAGCTGGCACACAAGATGAAGCTGTTCAAATAATCACCTACAAGAGAGTTTCACAGCTTTGGCCACTTTAAGATCTGTGGACCTCAGCTCCCAGAATTTCCCAGTCAGCCATGCTGGGAGTTGAGGTCCACAGATCTTAAAGTGGCCAAGGTTGAGAAACACTGACCTACATCATTAATTTTGAAATGGAATTGAAGATAAGACAATGTAGTTCTAATCTTAATGATATATTAAATAGAATGTAACATTTTGGTCCTATTAATATTATGGTTGGTTGTTAACACTTTTATTCACCTATTCTTCCCAAGGATCTGGAATAGGCAGATGTTTGAAGGTAGCCTAAAGGTATCCTCACAAGCTGTTACAAATGAAGTTGCCTTCTGTAATTGACTGATGGTGATTTTTTTTTGCCATGGTTGTTCTATTTGCAGGCCTTTGTATTTTGTAATTTTCTCCAGTTCTTTCTTTTCTATTCTGCTGTCTCGAGATACAAAATCCATTATTCAGACTTTTTCTTTCTTTTTTGTCAACAGTTACATCTGGTGTGTTATGTGGCAGGTGCCTGTGTGTTTGATCCAAATTTAATTTCGCATCTTTCATTTCACTTTTTTATTCTTAGCTACCTCCTTTATCCAAGCTGCATTCTTCTTGTATTTCTTTGGGTTGTCCCAAAGGTACTTTTTCAAAAGGCAACTAGACTTTGTTTTTCCTTGAAGATGGTTTCACTTCTCATCCAACAAGCATGTTCAATTCTGGATGACTGATAATCTCCATGAACATTTCTTTGGGTTACTCTATAGCTGTACCGGAAACAAATTCCTTGTGTGTCCTATCACTCTTGGCCAATAAAGAATTCTACTCTACTCTACTTTATTTCATCAAGTGCTGGCTGGTTTATTGCAATCTTTTTGATGGATTGGTAGAAACATTTCTGATTTGACTGAAATTGGAGATTCTGCCTGTAGTGTGCAATTTGAGCTTCATATCTGCTGATGTTGGCTACAGCTGTTATTTGCTGCCTTATTTCCAGGGCTTTCTTGATATTCCTTGTTTCAAGTGATATTTCTTTATCAGGTATTCTTTGCTCTTCTTGTTTTCAGCTACATTTTTTTCATGTTTTCTGATTTGTTTGTATCTGGTCTTAGGATGCTGATCTTATTTTCTAACCTGTTCTTTCATTTTCGTAGTGCATTGTTTGACTTTTTTTCTTGTTCATTGATTTTGCATCCAGCATATTTAGTTGTAAATGCAGCCGTGCTATTCACCAGTTGGTTTATTTCTTGCAGTGAGTTGATGCTTATATTTGATACTACAGCATTGGCATTTTTAATACTTGTGCTAGCTGTTTCTTTGAAACAACCTTCAATGCCGGCAACTGGGTTATTTTTATGCTGTTCTGGATTGCTCAGTTATTATTTATTGGACTAGGTGACCTATAAAATCCCTTCCAACTCTGTTAATCCGCTAATTAATTCGTTTCATTTCCTCTTTTTTTCTGTTTTGTTTTACTTTGTTCTTAGGAGAAGGCAGAGGAGTCCCAATTGCTGCACGACCAATATTTCATGATCAACTGTGCCAATGACATTCTTTCTAAATATATTTTACATGAAGGTTGTTATGGTTACTCATGTATTTAAGTGACCTGGGATTCCATAGATAAGTGTGAAAAGCTGCTATAGGAGAGGTGGACCTCTCGATCCATTTGAGCTGAAGGTAGAAGCGAAGTGTCTGCTAGAGAAAGAAGTCTCTTCTTCGTTTCAGTCTTTAGCTCTCCTTTATTTCCTACGGCAGCCTCAAAAGTGTGATTTTGTTTTGCAGACTAGGTTACTATATGAGCAGTTCTGGAACAGATTCTTCAGATCATGGGAAGCGAAAAACTTTTACCATACGAGTCTACTACAGCTTTAAGAGAGCATTTGAGATTTTGCCTACAGATTCTGTAAGACTGTTTAGATGGCAAGTATTGGAGGCCAAGGGCTTCCCTGCGTTTGCCCCATGGAACATTCTTCCTTGACTCCATCATTTTGGGAAAATGCATCTGTATTTGTTCTAACCTCCAGTTTGTGATTGATCTCAGTGCTCTGCTTTTAGGCAGCATTTTTCCTGTAGGTGTTTTGCTTCAACTAGCTTTATGATTTATCACATGCCGTACTATGTAACAATATTTTCTCTGTTTAGATTTTTATTCTCTTCTGGGCAACAACAAGGCTGATTCAGTCTGAATAGAAGGAATGCTGGAGCGGCTTATAAGAGCCACCATCTGCTTGCATCCTGGTGCAGTTCAGCCCATTCTGCATAAAACATTATTATTAGGCTGGCATTTATATATCAGTTTTTATCACCCATCTCATGAATGTGACTCTGGGTGGTATATGGTTAAAGCCAAACAATAAAAATACATCTCAGAATAACAATAAAAAGAAGACATGCATATAGCCCAAGAGAGAAACATTGTAGAGCCATCTTATGGACTTCCTGGTCCCAGGAGATGCCTAGGCTTGTTGGAAAAAACATGTTTTATAATCTCTCTGGAAGCCAGTAAGGTCAGATCTACTGTAATCTCATCTGGGGTCTGTGTGTGTGTGTGGGGGAGGGGGGGTTGATGTTCCAAAGGAAGGTGGTATGAGACAAAAGACTCACCTCCTGGGACTCCGTAGATGGAACTCCTTAGCATGGGCTCTTTCCGCTGGAGCTGACGGAACAGGGAGCTGTGAACAGAAAGAGATGGTCTCTTGTAGTGCTTCATTTGGGAGGTGGTCAGCACATGAGTCTCCTGAGCAGTCTCTTGATCCAGGTATGGATGCAACCAGCACAGAACTTAAAGTTGTGCAACGGCCCCTTTAGCCGTGAGGGCCACCTGCTCCTCAAGCAGGAGTCATGAGTCCAGAAGTTGCACTGTTTGATTGGAGAGGCTATCTAACCTTTCCAGCATTCCCCTGGAGATTTGCCTAAAAAATAAAGCATGGGCAAGAATAAAATACAATGAAATTTAAAAAGGAGGTTTGCAATAAAAAACAGTAAAGGAAGCATGGGGATATATATTAAAATTAAAGACACGCAAAACCTAGAGATACCTGCCACCCCAAAAAAAGAAAAACTAATGAAAAACTGCTGCTTATATGTTTAAATCGACTATGCTGACTAGGGCTAAAGACATAGACAAATTCAACCAATTTATTTATTAAAATTTATATGCCACCCATTTCTCTATGTGCTGCTTACAACAAAATAAAAGCAATTTGATAACACTTTGAAACATTAACATTATAAATAATTATAGTAGCTTAATAAGATTTTCCTGAAAAAGAGACATGAGCAAAAACTAGAGGAACATTATTATCTTTAAAAGCATAAACTTCATGGGCTTGTCTGATTTTAGGAATCCGTTTTGCTTCTTGTCTGTGAGGCAGAAGCAACCAGAACCACTCCTGAAGAGTCTGAACTGTAGTTTTATTGCTAGCCAAGAATCTCGCCAGACTTCCTGCATTCCTTTGGGAACAGAAAGATAAAGCTGCAAAGATTCTGGGAGACGTCCAGCTTGTGTCGCACACAGTCATTTAGATTCAAAATTTGGGTCCCTCTTGGCCCCTCCTTCTAGCCTAGCTGGAGAGCACCACCAGATGGATTTGTAACTGGCTGACAAACCATACTCAGTATATAGTCCTTACTGGAACTAATCAGGGTGGATTTGATTTAAACCAAGTCGATTTAAATCACGATTTAAATCATGATTAAAATCACTAGTAAAAAGGTTTGATTTAATTCAGCTCTATTTAAATCATAATTTTTAAAGAGCAACTGTCATCTCTGTCCCACAGCAGCTCCTCCTCTGACCCACTGTTGACTCACCAACAGTCCCAATATTGCAGAATATGCAGCCTCATGCTACACACCAGCTGCATTTCACGCTGAATAAACTAAATGATTAGTTTATCTTATTTATCTGTTTAATGTATCTTAAATAGAAAACTATCTTTAGATAGATTTTTACTCCAAAAGCATTTTATTAAAATGAATTTCATGCAAATTTAAAAAAAACCCTATTTAAATAAAAAAAACTGATTGTTTTGTTTTTAATTGATTTTTTATCCACCCTGGAACTAATCCACATGGAGGGAGGTGGGCAATGGGGTACCCCAGGGTTCCGTTTTAGATCTGGGTCTCTTCAGTATCTTCATAAATGACTTAGATGAGGGAATAGAAGGGGAATATATAAAACCTGTAGATGACACTAAACTGGCAGAAATAGCCAACACCCCAGAAGATAAGATCAGGATCGAAAAGAATCTTGACAGACTTGAACACTGGGCCTTATCTAACAAAATAAATTGAATGTAAAGAAAAGTAAGATTTTATACTTAGGCAGGAAAAACCAAATGTACAAGTACAGATTAGGTGAAACCTGACTCCAAAACAGTAACTCTTGAGAGAGATCTTGGGAGTCCTAGCGGACAATCATTGAAATATGAGCCAGCAGTGTGCGGCAGCAGCCAAAAAAGTGAATGCAATCCTAGGTTGCATTAACAGAAGGATAGAATCAAAATCACATGAAGTATTAGTACCGCTTTACAAAGCCTGAGCATTCTACACTGGTAATACTGCTTCCAATTTTGGTCACCACAATATAAAAAAGATGTGGAGCCACTGGAAAAAGTGCAGAAAAGAGCACCAAAGATGAATAATAGGGCTGGAGGCTAAGATTGATGAAGAAGAATTGCAGGAATTGGGTATGCCTAGTCTAATCAAAAGAAGCACTAAGGAAGATGTGATAGTAGTGTTCCAATATTTGAGGGACTACCACAAAGACAAGGGGGTCAGCTTATGTTCCAAAGCACCAGAAGGCAAGACAAGAAACAGTGAAACTAATCAAGGAAGAGAAGCAACCTAGAACTAAGAGAAATTTCCTGATTCTGAGATCAATTGAACAGTGGAACGAGTTGCCTCCAGAAGTTCTGGGTGCTCCAACACTGGAGGTTTTTAAGAACAGATTGGATAGTCATTTGTTTGAAATGGTATAAGGACTCCAGCTTGAGCAGGGGCTTGGACTAGAAGACCTCCAAGGTACCTTCCAACTCTGTTATTCTGTGTTCTGTGTTCTATTCCATTGTCCTACTGTGGGACATGGACCATGGAGTCCTTATGATGGAAACATGTTTTCTACCTATTGCAGCTCCTCCAACCCGAGTGCTACTGTAATGTGTCTATACTTGATGCATACAGTAGCGTGTGGGGGGTTGTGTTTCCTATTCTAAACTGCTTCGGGGACCTCAAAATACGGTTACAGGACCAAGTAGTTGGTGTGGTTTGATATTCCTGATCTGATGTACCTTATAAAGTCCCCACTCTTATCTGCTTGATCCTGATTAGTTCTTCACAGTTTTATGGAACACTTCCTGGATTGTTTGGGTTGAGTAGAATTTCCATTTGCTGAAAGGTAATTATATTTTAGTTACAAACAACATTTAATTGTTTTAGTTTGCTTTAATGATATGTGTTATTTTTCTTTTGTATTTTTATTTAAATATTTTATATGCTACCTAATGTAATTTTTTCTGAGTAGGATGGCCACATAAACTTTCCAAATGTTTAACTTAATTTTCAATTCAATTTAATTTTATTGCAGCCTTTAGCTAGCAGATAAAAGGGGAATAAAGACAAATAGATAAACAACAAATAAGCATATGTAGCAATCAGTCTTAGGGGCAGCTTGCTGGGTACTGATATTAAATAACAGAATTTCACAGCATTGTATAGCAGTAGCACTTAGACTTATATACCGCTTCATAGTGTTTAACAGCACTCTCTAAGGAGTGTCAAACTCAATTTCATTGAGGGCCACATAAAGGCTGTGTTTGACCTGGGGTGAGGGGGCATGGCCAGCTTGAGGTCACTCCTGTTGGCGCCTGTGGTGGCCCGAGCACTCTGCCAGTGAAAACAGGCTCCCGAGCTCCATTTTCAGCTGCCATGTCCTCCTGCAACCCTTTTCCAGTGAAAACGGAGCTCAGGAGGTGCACTGGCAGAAGCACCGCGGGCTGGTCCTTTGCTGTTTCCAGGGCGGCCCCACGGACCAGATCTAAGTACCCTGTGGGCCAGATGCAGCCCCTGGGCCTTGAATTTGACTCTCCTGCTCTAAGCGGTTTACAGAATCAGCATATGTTGTGTGGAAGATCTTATCAGGAAGCAGAAATTCAGTGTGAAAGGTATCGGATAGACCAGGGATTGGTGCTAAAAGAGCAGAAACAGATTTTGACACAATATTGTACAAAACCTATACAGTAACAGAAGCAATGTGATTGATTCTACTTTTTCCTTGCTGCACAGACAGGGATTATGAGCCACAGGGAGATGCAATATCTGCTCTGTGAAATGCTGACAGGAGGGCATTATAGTGATCACCAGTAAAGGTAATTTGAATAAGTGAGTGAATCAAGGTAGGGAACTATGCCTCCCTAATTAATTGCTTATGCAAGAGCTGGACACTGTCCAAACTAGATTGTCACCCATTTTCAAGCAATTGTTGACCAATCAACAATTTGCCTGAGTCCAACTTTGATATTGGACTAGGAGATGCCACATTTTTCCAAGTATCATTTAAAACACAGTGGAGCAACCCAGTGGGCTGATTGATGACTTTAAGCCTATAATTAAATGTTACTAGCCAAGCTTTTGTTTTCCCTATAATCAGCCTTGCTTAAGAGACACATTTGAGATACATTTGGAAGTGCAAAATAAAGAATTAGGAAGTGATTCCCAAGAACTAAAGAAATGATTTCCTTGGACTAAAACTAGAATACAGACCAAGACTGGTGGCTGCCAGAAATAGTGATATAAAGAATAGGTGTAGTCCAAAATGTTGTCTAGGGCTTTGCCTGGGAAAGTTTCATGCTGTGAGTAGATACCTACCGTATTACCTTGAGTAGTGATACTATAGAATTGCTGTGGTAATTCTTTGGGCTACCTAATCAGCATGAGTGCCCCTTCCAGCATTGACTTAGAAAATAATTCCAAAATACTTGAAACATTGGTTTTATTTTTTTCCTTAGTTTCCACATCTCAAAGGATAGATTTTTCTTCCATGCTCTTCCTAGAGTAGTATTAGAATTAGCTTTGCATTGCCTTTAGCTAATGCAATTCTAAATTGCATTAACAGAGGGATACAATCAAGATCAAGTGAGGTACTAATACCAGTATAAAAAGCCACACCTAGAATACTGCATCCAGGTTTGGTCACTTGAAAGAGTGCAGAAAAGAGCAACCAGGATGATTAGGGGACTGGAAGCTAAAACATACGATGGACGGATGCAGGAACTGAGCATGATTAGTCTAGTAAAGGACCAGGGAAGACATGAAAGCAGTCTTCCAATATTTGAGGGGCTGCCAGATAAAGGAAGGGGTCAAGCTATTTTCCAAAGCACCTGAAGGCCAGACAGGAAATAATGGATGGAAACTGACCAAGGAGAGATTCCACCTGGAAATAAGGAGAAATTTTCTGACGGTGAATACAACCAATCAGTGGAAGAGAAATTACCTTCAGAAGTTGTGGGAGCTTCATTACTGGAGGCTTTCAAGAAGAGACTGGTGTAGGGTCTCCTGCTTGGGCAGGGGATTGGACTAGATGACCTACCAGATCCCTTCCAACTCCGTTAATCTGTATCTGTATTAAGGAAGTAAGCAGTAGATACATTTTAAATGAATGAGAACTAAATGAAGCAATTTGAGGCAGTGGGTAAAGGCACCAGGCTAGAAACTGAGAGACTGAGTTCTAGTTCTGCTTTAGGCTCTAAGAGAGCTGAGTGACCTTGGGGCCAGTCATTTTCAGCCTGTGGAAGAAGACCATGGCAAACCATATCTGAAAACTTGCCAAGAAAACTGTGGGAATGAATCCAGGCAGTCATAGAGTTAACACAGACTTGAAGGCAGAAAAATAAAAATGAAAAATGAAACAGATGGAAATCATCAGATACTTTGCCGTCCATCTCCATTTGGCTTCATCTGCCAAGAAGGTGAAACTTGTCCAGAGCAGACAAAGACAGCAGAAGAAGTGATGTGATTCTGCAGCTGAATAATGCAATGAGTCCAACACAGAATTGTGTATTGCAGGTAAACAGGAAATGCTTATGGGATAATTTTTACTTTAGAAGGTGCTGACGGCATGCAACAAGTAATATTGCAACTAGCTGAAAGGATTAATTAGTATAATTGACAGTTTTAATAGTCTGCCTCCTTTCTTCCTTCCCTCCAATTTGTTTGCTTCAGTATACAAAACATTTTCTTATGACTCATTGAATAAAATGAGGCTCCTTAAAAACAACAGCTCTGCTGACAGTGGAAATTCCTATTCATAATCAGTGATGTCCTGATAGGTGGGACATGACTGCAAAAATGCCTGGAGTTAAATCTCAGGTGGGACTGAAAGTTGACATTTTCTCTAAGAGCTCGAGCCTAGAATTGTGCAGTGCTTTAAATTCAGCGGCAAAACAGTACTTTGGAGCATACAATTATGCGCATGTCTGTGGCTCCTTATAGCAGGCTTTTTTTTTTTTGAATTTTCATGAGAAAAAGACATCTTTGGTTTAAGGAAAAATTTGTATTCTTATATATGTACAGCGATCCTGGATTTACTATCCAAGTTCATTTACATATATTTTTTGAAAAACTGACTGATGTCTACCTTGCATTCCAGGCTAATGTACATCAGTTCTTAGGTAGGAAAAACTAGACATACAGGTACAAGGTAGGTGATGCCTGGCTCGTACCATATATAATCTATACCAAGATTAAGCATAAGCCAGCAGTGTATTGCAGTTGTCAAGTCATGGACTATATCAACAGAGGTTTAATGTTGAGCTTACGAAAAAGGATAGTTTTGCTCTATGCTGCACTGGTCAGATTTCATGCGGAATACAGTGTCCAGTTTTGATTGCCACAATACAAGAAGGATGCTAAGAAACAAGAAAGAGTCAAGAGAAGAGCAGGAAAGAGAGCAAAGTCTTGGAAGCTATTTCCTATATAGAGTAGAGCAGGCTGGGGAGCTTTACAGAGGATGATCCAAGCTCAAAATAAAGATGAATTTTTGAATGTGAGAACTAGTCAGCAGTGTTTTAATCTGCCTTCTAGACTCATGGGGGTGGGAGTGGGGCCTGCATCTGTGGATGGTTTCAAGGAAAGATTGAACAGCAACATGTTTGGGGTGTTTGAAGGATTCTTGCCCTGGGCAGGGATGTTTGCCTAGAAGATTTTCATGTCACTTCCAGTCCTATGATTTTATTATTATTATTATTCATTTTATTTTATTAAATTTCTATACCGCCCTTCTCCTGAAGGACTCAGGGCGGTGTACAGCCAGAAATAAAACCATGACAGTATAAAAATTAAAAACAATTTAAAACAATTAAATCAATTGGCCGAAAATTCTAATAAAACAACCCATTAAAATAGTAAAAATATTATTATTATTTAGCCCAGCCCTGCTTGTTGGAATAGTAATGTTTTTAGGGCGTGACGAAAGGTACGCAGGTCGGGAATCCTACGAATCTCCGGGGGCAGCTCATTACAGAGGGTGGGGGCCCCCACAGAGAATGCTCTCCCCTTGGGGGACGTCAGCCGACATTGTCTAGCTGACGGCACCCGGAGGAGCCCCTCTCTGTGGGAGCGTACCGGTCGATGGGAGGCTATTGATGGCAGAAGGCGGTCTCGTAGATACCCAGGGCCCATGCCATGGAGCGCTTTAAAGGTGGCAACCAACACCTTGAATCACACCCGGAAGACCACCGGGAGCCAGTGCAGCTCGCTCAGGAGCGGTGTTACATGGGAGCGCCGAGTCGCTCCCATAATTACCCACGCGGCCGCATTCTGGATCAGTTGGAGCCTCCGGGTGCTCTTCAAGGGGAGCCCCATGTACAGAGCGTTACAATAGTCCAGACGGGAAGTGACGAGGGCGTGAGTGACTGTGCGTAAGGAGTCCCGATCCAGAAAGGGACGCAACTGGTAAATCAGGCGAATCTGATAAAAAGCCCCCCTGGCCATAGCCGTCAGATGGTCTTCTAAGGACAGCTGTGAGTCCAGGAGGACACCCAAGTTGCGAGCCCTCTCTGAGGGGATCAAGATCTCACCCCCAATAGTATGATTTTATGATTCCTACAAGATTTTCACTACAAATAATGAGGGAAATAGAAGAAGCTATAAATCATATGAATCTGTTATTTTGTATTCTATATATGCAAAATATTAAGAATTTCCAATGGTGATATTTAAGGGTAGAAACTTGATAGAATTTACAATTTCTGTCTTGGGCGGTTAATACTAGGGTTTTTTTTTTCCTTTCAGTTTGCAGTATACATTATCTTTAGTGCCTGAAAAAAGTGCATAGAGGCTTTTTCATTTCCTAAGGTGAATGTTGCATTTTTGAACAATAACTTGCAAATAGCTAAGATTTGCTTAAGCAGGGCATTTTAGTGTGGACAACATCCACAAACATTTCACTACTGACAATACAAGTAGTTCTCAATTTAAAACCACAATTGAGTCCAGAATCTCAGCCACTGAGCAGAGCAGTCATTAGGTGAGATATGACATGATGCTCAGTTTGATTATTTGTGGTTTTTAGGGGCTTATAAAAAAAGCTACCTGAAGGACTCCCCTCCATTCGCAGAAGGGCATGGCAGGACGTCAGCACTCCTTTGTGTGCACAAGGGACTTCCTTTGGCAGGTGCAGAGAGCTCAAATAATCAGGATCTGAGCTCTGTTTTTCCACCCCACCAAAGGAGTACAGACACACAAAGGCAGCTTCTTTCAGGGAGGAGAGGGTTGCAACTTGCAGCTTTCCTGCTGGCTTCTCAATTTACTTTTTGGGGAAGCTGCCGGAGAAGATTGCATAATCACAGGGCGCTTGGCAGGAAGTTGTAAATTGAAACAGGTTGCCAAGCATCCAAGTTGTGATCATGTGACTGGGAGGGCAGGAAATTTTACGACAGCCAAAATGCTTTATATGGGCTATTAAGCACCCTTTCGGAGGCCATTGTAATGGTCATTAAAAGACAGGTCATAAGTTGAAGATGGTCTGCAATGCAAAAGTTTTAGAGCTCATTAAAGCATCTAGGGTCTCGACCAAATATGTGAAAACAACATATATTTTAATAGAATATACTGCCATTTCTCCATTTTAAGTAGCTCAGATTGTTTAACATTAAGTAAAATGACTTAAAAACATGATTGTCAATAGACGATTCAAAGAATAATAACACTACTTTATCAGTGATTCCCCTTCCCCAAAGTTTACCTGCTATTTTCAGTCAGAGATTGTCCCACGGGGTCAGTTTGTCAAGGGTTGAACTCATCTGTGCTCTGCCCCCTTCTGTGCCGATATTACAGCAGAACTGAGCATCTTCGAGAGACCTCAATTGTGAGATCCAGGGAGTTGCATAATAACTTTCTAATTGTGTCCATAGTGGTTTCCTTTTCTTTATCACTTGTATTCCACAGAGAAGTTGGAAGTCAAACGTGATTTCGCTTAGTGGTAAAGCTAAACATAAACAATTATTTCATAATATGCTGTCTGTAATTTGGATGAAGGATCTAGAGATATGCCTTCCCAGAACAATGTCTTAATATTTTATTAATCTGCTTAAAACAATTTAAAAGTTATTAAAGTAATGACACTTTGAACTAAATCAAGGTGTCATTACTTCAATAGCTTTTAAATCGCGAACTAAGGTTCATCAAATAAGGTTCCTTTTTACAGCATTTACATTTCAATAAACCCATCAGATTTTTAGCTATTTAAAAGAGAATAGGCTCTGGCACAGGTTAATTTTTCTGTAGTTCTAGAAAAAAAAATAGGCTGTTATAAATTTTTTGAAAAATTTAAAAGCACGAAATAAAACAGTAAGAAAAAAGTAAAAAGAATCTTTTATAAATTAGCCCTCCATAAAATGGGTTCAGAGGTTCAAATTCCTCAGCAATGAATGCAAAGACCTGTGAGTTCAAGCAGATGAAATCAGTGATGAAATCTAAAAAATTTTCCTATGGGTTCTGTGGGCGTGGCTTGGTGGGGTCATGTGACTGGGGCAGGGTCAAAAGACAAACTCACTTTAACAATGGTAGCACAGCAGACTAAAGCACTGTTATTAACATCAGCTGCCTGCAATTACTGCAAGTTCGAATCTCACCAGGCTCAAGGTTGACTCAGCCTTCCATCCTTTCTAAGGTAGGTGAAATGAGGACCCAGATTGTGGGGGCAATAAGCTGACTTTGTATAAATATACAAAAGTATGAAGGCTATTGCTTAACACACTGTAAGCTGCCCTGAGTCTTCGGAGAAGGGCGGCATATAAATCAAATAAAAACAACAACAATGTCCTGCCGGAGCAGGGGGTTGGACTAGATGACCTCCAGGTCCCTTCTAGTCCTGGATTGATTGCTATGCTCTTTCAAGGTATCCTCTGAAGCTGCGTCTAGTGCCAGGTTTGTGGTCCTTCCTTCCTCTCCTTTTTCCCTCCCTCCCTCCCTTTTTTTTTTCTTTCTTTCTTTCTTTCTTTCTTTCTTTCTTTCTTTCTTTCTTTCTTTCTTTCTTTTTCTTTTTCTCTTTCCTTCCTTCCTTCCTTCCTTCCTTCCTTCCTTGCACCCCCACCCCCACTCCCAATTTTTGGCCTAGCAGGCTTCAGGGAAGCCTTTTGAGAGCAAAAATGGACTTCCCCCAATAGGTAGCAAAAAATGTTTTAAAAAGTAAAAAAAAAGTTCAGAGGATCAGCACAGCTGATTGTTGGAACCTTTTTTTTTTTTACTTTTTTAAAGCATTTTTTTTTACTACCTATTGCCCGAATGGGTAGTAAAAAAATGCTAAAAGAAAGAAAAAAAAAGTTCAGACGAACAGCTGTGCCATGCCATCGTTGGAACTTTTTTTTTTTACTTTTTAAAGCATTTTTACTACCGGTTCGGTGAATCAGGCACATTTGTTACTACCAGTTCGGACGAATCGGCCAGAACCGGTAGCATTTCACCCCTGGATGAAATGCTCCTCAGTCTCTCGATTTGGTGAGTGACTCTTTAGGGAAGAGCATCGCTCAGCACTCACCTCTGCTGCAGCTTTACTCTTTTTTTGATGGGCTGTATAGACAGGATACTGCATGCGATCTTAAGAGAAAATAAAGCGACACTGTAAATTATTTAATGACATATGGTATGGTAAATAATGGAATTGCAGTAGATAATTTCATTTCATTTCCTTACTTGGTTTCCCCTTTTTGTGTCTGTGACTTTCAAGTGAATTTTTGACTCCTGGTAGACATAGTCCCTGTAGTTTTCCTGGCAAGGTTTGGCTTGCCATTGCTTGCTTCCTAGGGCTGAGAGTGAGGGACTAGCCCAAGGTCACTCAAATGGTTTCCTGCCTAAGGCAAGACTGCAAGTCAAGGTCTCTACTACAGTCACTTTCACATTTCTATCTAACTGCAGAGACTGCATTTTTGTCTCTACTATCATTTAACAAGTAATCCTCAATTTATGATTGTAATTGAGCCCAGAATTTGGGTCTTAAGTTGTGACAGTTATAAAGTGGGTTACCATGTGACTGCACCCAATTTTATAACTTTCTTTGTGGCAGTTGTAAAGCAAACGCCATGGGTGTTAAGCAAACTCATTGTTCACTTTGGGGTGATTTTTGCTGGAACCCGGAAGTAAACATCAGTTTCCAGCAGAAACAATCATAAATTGTGGTCACATGACTACAGGGTTCTGCAAACAGCCATAAATTCAGTTTGGTTGCCGAGCACCCAGAATTTGGTCATGTGGTCACTTTGCATTCGGCTTGTAAATCTCATTTTCAGGTTCCTTGTAATTTCAGACACTTGCTAAGTGCCCAGTTGTAAGATGATTGTATCTGATTGTTTTAATTGCTTTCTTGTCTTCTAGTAAATCTTTAACCTAATTAATTTTGTTAACTTTCACAGAGGATATCCTGGGAGGATATTAAATGTTTTCTTATTCTGCCCTATGTACTTTGGAAATGATGTGATTTGGGATGTAGTAATTTATTGCCAGATTCTTAGGCTCTTACTTCATATATTTTTGTTCCAGACTGAATAACATATTGCTTATTTGTGTAAGAGAAGCATCGGGGGTTTTGCTTAATTTTATTCTATAATTTTCCCCGCACAGTAATCAGTGGTTGACAGATTTGGGCAGAGTTGCAGGCATGCCCCTCATTAGATGTTGAAAGGACCTTCCTTTCAAACTGTTATTGCCCATAATAACATATATTATTTCTGAAATGTATTATGAGAGGAAGAGAAAACATGCTCCTTAATCAAGTTCTGAACTCACAATTGGGAAGGGTTTTCCCCCCAATACAGAACAACAACAGCAGCAGCAATAATAATAATGAGAAGATGGTGATGATGATGAATGTATGTTCGGTGGAGCAAAGTTCTGCTTTGCTTGACTCTCTCTCTAGGGTTAACTCTCTACTCTCTCATGTTCACACACAGCTCTGATTGAATAACTGTTGTCTTGCCTTTTTGTTTGTCTTCAAGCAAATGGTGATGAGCCTCCGAGTCTCTGAGCTGCAGGTGCTTTTGGGTTACGCAGGAAGAAACAAGCACGGCCGCAAACACGAACTCCTTACTAAAGCACTTCATTTGCTCAAGGCTGGCTGCAGTCCTGCTGTCCAAATGAAAATCAAAGAACTTTACAGGAGGCGGTTCCCGCAAAAAATAATAACCTCTGCAGACTTGTCCATCCCAAGCGTCCACTCAACGTCCATGTCCTCCCCTTTGTCATCCTCTACCATTCCACAACTTGCTTTCGATGGCCACCCGGCAACCTCGCCGTTACTTCCTGTTTCTCTCCTGGGACCTAAACATGAACTGGACCTGCCCCATCTGACCTCAGCACTCCACCCAGTCCATCCAGACATAAAGCTTCAGAAGTTGCCATTTTATGACTTGTTGGATGAACTGATAAAACCAACCAGTCTAGGTAAGGGAATAATATTGTCACTTTTATAAATGCAATCATTATATGCATGAGGATGTAAGTAATACACTTAAGGATCTCATACCTTTCTTCCTTGACAACTCCCAACTTACAGATTGAAAGCCTGTGGTTACCTCCAGTTTGGATGGAACGATTTCTTGACTTTTAAAGATGGACTGGGGTGTGGGTGCTATATATTTATTGAAAGAAATTTAGGTGGCGTGAACATGATATGAATACAAACAAATATGGCCAGAATATGTAATTGTAAACTGTTGAATTATTCTTCAGTAGAAAACAATTTGACTAGAGATTATTTTATTAAATAAGTTATTGGACCATCAATGCAGAATGCTTCTTACTAATGAAAAAAAGTCTAAGACTTAACCTACAAATTTTAAACATGTACTTTGGAATTCCAGAAATTTTTTATTAACAATGTGGCACTTTTGTTTTGCTAATGCAAGCAATCAAAATGACAAAATTTTGAAAGACTTTAAATGTTTGAAACTTAATTTATTTCGCACTATGGAAATTACCAGTTCACCAGAATGCTTTATTAGCCATCTTGTTACACACACAAAATTTGGGCTAACTAGCTCAAGAAGGGAGGAATATCTGTTTATAGGCTTTACTAATTTTAAGACCATTTTCATTAATGTGTTTTCTCTTTAATTTTGAACTAATATGTAAAGATGCTGAAATAAGAGATTTCTATTACTTTTTCCTAAATGCATTAGATTAAAATTTGGTTGGAAACTATAGGGATTGTAGTCCAGTGTGTCCAGAACCACAAGACTTGAGAAATTATGAATACTTTATTTGTTGATTATGGTAGTCAATGAGCAGGCATATGACAAACAGTACAAAAATACTAGTAAAACCACAAATAATCAACTAGAGAGTGTGAGGAATACAGAAGCTAACTAAAATATATTACTGGCCTGAGCCTAAAATCAAATAAAATTATTGATACTGTAGTATAGCCATAAAATAAAGTGAAATGTCACTTACAGTTGAGAGCACTTTTAGTCATACGTATTTAGCTATATAAAAAAAAAGATGTTTGATCATTAAAAAGGTTGCAAAATGAGACAATTGGCAATCTAGAAGATGCTAAAAGTTTTATAGATGGTCCGATGTGCCAAATGTGAGCTGAGGGCAGAATCTTTTAGCTGCAGAACCAAATGTAGCTGTCAGGTAACATTTCAGGAGTCTAACAGAAGAAGCTATATAGTATAAACTTTGGGAGAGGTGGGACATTTGTTATTATTATACATGTTCCATGTTTTGAAATGTCTGAGAGCCACCTGCCTTATATGAAGGAATCCAACTGACCTATCCATTGTCCTGTGGCTTTCTGGGTATCTCAGGAGGATTACCGTATATTGATGTGAAGCTTTTCAGATCCTGAAAGAATCTGTGTCTCCAATGTTGCAAATCATTAACCAATTTCATGTATATTTGTGTAATATTCAGCTCTCTAACTATTTCCTTTTCAGTTAGGAAGAGGAGATAAATTGAGCTTTTCAATCTCTAATGAATTCTGGTCAGAAGCACAGAGTAAGGTAATAATGTAATATTGCAAACTCCAAATAATTCCTGTCCAAGAGAACTTTCCAAAGTCCTAACACAGCCTTTAATGGCTTTCTTGAAACAGATTACTTACCAGCTCTGCTTCAAACAAATGGTGCAGCTCTACAGCAGCACGAATGCACGCTTGAAAAGATGTTTCTTAAAAAACAGAAGTGCAGATAAATGTTTTTGAGAATTAACATGCCTTGGGGTATGTTAAAATGCAGTGGTACCATAGTTAATTGTTCAAGGCTAATTGTTAAATTCTGTTAATGTATTAGGTTAACTCAAAAGCATCTTTTGAAGTCTCTTTTGTGTTTGGAGTATGCTCACATTTTTTTTTAATGTTTGTTCAGACTCTAAAGGGCTGATGCAAATTCCAGTTACTTGTGACTCTTCCTGTTTGGATGAAGGCCAGCCCTGCTGAGTCTCTGGCTTTTTTCTTTTCTCTCTCAGGGCCCTAATAGACATTTGGGTTTCCACACTTACAATATTGCTATCGTTTTGAGGGCTTGTTGAAGAGAATCAGAACTGGCTTTCTGCCCTTTGAGAAGTAGATGTCCTCTTGCTATTATTCTTGAGATACAGACGTTCTTTGGTCGATGGAAATAAATTCATGGACAAGGATTTTTCTCTTAAACTATACGGTTGCAGTTGTTAATGATTTGAGAGTTTTATTTTAAATGTGTTCTTAAGATCAGCAAAATAATTTTGTCAGTGTCTTATAAGATCACGAAGAACAAGTTAGGTCTCTGGCTGATAATTTTGAATAAATTCATAGTTTATAAATGAAATGTACAGTGGGGACACACTTTTATTTTAATTTGAAATATTGAGCTGATCCTTCTGCAGTTTTTGATGCCTTTCAATACTGAAACAAGATAATGCCTTATGAATAAAAAAAATGGACCATTTCATCCTTTAGTATTGTAAAATGACATGGGATTAATTCCCTGCTAATCCTGGATTCAGATTTTATCTATAATAATTTTCAGCATCAAATTGTCCTCTGTCCCCCCCCACTGAGCCAGCCTGAAATGAAAAATCAAAAGAAACCAAGTTCTAAGATATTATTTGAAGGGAGGATCAAAATGAAGGAATATAAAGTTGGTTTGTTTTGTGACTGCAAGATGGGCAGCATATAATATATAAATATTTTATCAAGGTTAAAACAAATGCGTTGTTTTCTCTGGAATCCCTTAATAGACTTTTGCTGACATAGGGACTGAAATAAGGAGGCTTGAAGTATTTGTTTATAGATAAGAGGCAGGAAACAGGAAGAAGACATTTGTTGCATTTTAAGAGACGATCTTAAGTTACTAAAATAGTTTACACTTGTGATTAGGGGAAAGTCATTTCTTTATATATTTCTTTTCTTTTTCTTTACTAATGTATGGTCTTCTTTCTTTTCTATTCTTTCTTTTTTCTTTTTTGCACTTTCTGTGAAACTTTATGCACCAAATTCAAATGTTTGGATTTGAGAAGCCAAAGTAATTATAAAAATGCAATTCATTACAGGTGCATGTGCGCGCGTGCACACACACACACACACACACACACACACGGACATGCACACAGGTTTCAAGTCTGTGTGACACCAAAAACCAGGTCAGCTGGATTGATGAATACACAAATAATTTTGTGAAGCTGAAAAGGATATTTCATGTTAGATTAGAAAGCTAAGTAGACACATGCTTTTGAATCAGGTTTGCTTATCCTGGCTCAACTCGTTGCCTCCAAGATCAGAAATGTTTTGTGTTCTGTTCTTTGCAGTTGAATACGTTTTGGAATGAAAAATCTAGATTCAAATCAGGAAAAACAACGTTGCATTGCATAAAAGTTATGAGAAAGCTTATCAGGGATAGCCTGAAATACAACTGTAGGACAAAAGTGCATTGTTGATACTGCATAGTCGTTGGGGGGGGTGGGGGGGGAGGAACCTGAACTGCATTTCATTCTACAACTTCCCCCCCACACAGTTCTTCTGCCCTCCCCCCATTTTTCCTCACAGGGCCACCTGCTGGGAATGAGAAATCCCCTTTCTCAGAAGTCTGAATTACTTGCAACTGAAGGATTTAGGCTGAAGGCTGCAGGTTCTGGAGAGCTGGTGGAAATACCTTTAAGAGGCCTTCAGCTCCAAATGCTGCTGGGGTGGGCCTTAGGGCAGAGGGCCCCAATCCCTGGCATGCCAGAAACCAGGCTGCACAAACAAGCAAAGTCCCACCCACGGGATGCAGGCAGCATGCAAATCTACACCCACACACACACACACGGTCCGTGGATAAACCTCTCCACAGAACCGGTCCCTGGTGCCCAACTGCCTTAGGGTGAATAGAAGGGAATGCTTCTGACAGGATTCAATCCTGCTCTGAGTAAACGTATTGTTTTCTCTAGCCCAGGCATTTCAAACTCAATTTCCTTCGGGAGTAGGGCGGTATACAAATTTAATAAAATAAATAAATAAATAAATAAATTTCATTGAGGCTGCATCAGGGTTGTATTTGACCTCGGGGCCGGGGTGGGTGTGGCCAGGATGGGTGTGGCCAGGATGGGCGTGGCCAGCTCAACATCACTCATGTTGGGAGGCGCCTGTGGTGGCCCGAGCACTCTGCCAGTGAAAACAGGCTCCTGAGCTCCATTTTCAGCTGCAATGGCCTGCAACGCTCTGCCAGCGAAAATGGAGGCACCGCGGGCCAGTCCTTCGCTGTTTCCAGGGTGGCACCGCAGGCCAGATCTAAGCACCCTGTGGGGGCAGATCCGGCCCCCGGGCCTTGAGTTTGACACCCCTGCTCTAGCCAATCCATGTATTGAGACCCACTAAAATCCGTGACCTGTTCTTTGAAATGCAAAGAGTGTTTCGTTTTATTAAACTATAAACAATTGGCAAATTTTTAATGTTTTAGCAGGCAAATTGTAGCTTTTCTTAACCTATGTAGCAATTTACTAAGAGAATTTTAAAAAAATAAACATTTCCAAAGGTGTAATTTCCAGAAATGCAAAAAATTTAGTTGAAAGGACTTGCTGCTTGCTTCCCTATTAAATATGGAGCTCCAGAAATACAGTAATGCTAGAGTGACTTGTTTGCATGAAGTCTCTTTAGTGTTCAATATCTTGAATTTTAGAACTAAAATTCAAATTAGACTTAAGCTTATAGTTTATACTCTGGCAGAGGGTTTTCACTTTCTTTTGTTCTGAGATTACTTACCCTTACTTTTATGGAACTGCATAGATTTTTTTTTCTATCTTTCCCCCAGTTTCTCTGCTACTTCTGTTCTGGTTCACTCTAAGAGTCTAAAGGGAACCAGCCAGAAAGGAATGGCCATGGATAGGTACTTAAAATACAGAGATTTAGTTGGCCATAAAAATTATTTTTAAAATTGTCCTTAATGTTATGAGATAAGGCCGATAACCATGTGTTTTCCAAATATTCCTAAATCCCGCATCCATTTTGCAGGAGTAAGTCCTCTGTCCTTGGGTAAGAAGGAATTGAGTGGCAAAAAAGCTTGCAAAAATGCTATAGCTTGGGATAAATTAAGAAATTTCCATATGTCTGCATTTTTCCATGTCTCTGCTCAACTTCATTGCAATCACAAGGGCAGACTAAAATCTAAATAAAGAATCCTTGTCTTCCTAGACAGGGGTCTGCAACCTTAAACACTCAAAGAGCCATTTGGACTTGTTTCCCACAGAAAAGAAAACACCAGGAGCCACAAAACATGGGTGGGCGTGGCCAATTTGACGTCACTCACTTCCACCAGTCACATGACACCCCCCTAGCCACACCTACCCAGCCGGTCATTAGGACAGAGAACCAGTTGTTAAAAAACACTGGGAACCACAAAAAATCTCTCAATCTCTCCCTCCCTCCCTCTCCCCCTCCCTCCCCCTCTCTCTCTCTCTCTCTCTCTCTCTCTCTCTCTCTCTCTCTCTCTCTCTCTGTATCTCTCTGCATCTGCTCCAGCCGCTTCTCCATCTCCCGCAATTGTCCTTATCTTTTCAGGCCAGGCGAGGAGTGACTGGGAGGGGAGGGCGAGGGGTGGGGTGGGGCCAGCCAGTGGTGGAATCACCCGACAGGGAGTCACAGCAGAGGGCCCAAAGAGCCACATGCAGCTCCAGAATTGCAGGTTGCTGACATCTGTCCTAGACTATTGATGTGGTTATGAGGGACAAATGGAAATTAACAAATTTCACTTGTCTTTGTAGAAGTAAAAGTTAACAGAGGGCTCTCCTTGTTGAGTATTGTAAGTCTGATAAAGCTAGCAAGTGTTATTGGCTATTACTAGTTATCACAACTTAGCAGTACTGGTGGTATTCCACGGACTGTGTATATTTAGTTAATAAAGTGCAGCAAGATGGAGATCAAGCAGTGTTAGAAAATTATGGTAAGATACAGTAGTGCTTTCTTGGATTAATGTAATATCTCTTACGTTAATAAATGTCCCATAATGTAACTGTATAAAGCAAAAATGCTTCCTCATTTTATTGTACCGTGAAATACTCCAGCAAATAGCAATTTTGCGATACAATTTATCTTGAGTTATTGCAATAAGCTCTTAATTATTTAACAATGGCCAATTTGCAAGGAAAGATTGAAAGTGCTCTCAGTGAATAAACAGAATGGAGGAGCTACTGGAACTGGGTTGGGGAGCTTGCTGGGAGAGGACCCTGCATGTTCACCCAGGACTATGTGAAAACATTTCTGAATGGTTAACTGGATTTCTTTTTCCAATTCAGAAAGGAATATGTTACCAGAGGAGGAGAATTTCGGTGATATATTTAGCCTCTGGGGGGCAGGGAGGGGGGGAAGGGTGGGTCATTAAATGCTTGTTTTAACTGAAGATAATGGAACTGTTAATATAATATCTGTAAATTACCGTAAGAGGATACTTGAGTTGTTTGCTCTCAAAGTTTATATTATATGCAGATTTCAAACATTGCTCTGTACAGTTTTAATTGCATCTCTTAATCATAAACTGCTCTAATCGTAACTGTATATGTTTTATAAAAATATCCACAAGCCTCTCATAAATACAGGAGACATATATATTTGTCTTTATCACAAGAGTCTGTTTTAATGCCTCCAAAAGCAGAGCCCACAGCAGGCGTGCAAAGTCTGCAGCCCTGGAAGCTAGTAATGCGGCCCCATAAGAACCCCCAAATAAAGGAAGTTACATTATACATTAACTATATTATATGTTTTATATGTGGCCCAAGACCATTCCTCTTCATTTTTTAATGTGGCCCAGGCAAGCCAAAAGTTTGGACACACCTGGTCTAACGGATGGTGCTGGCCCACCAGCAGAGAGAGGTTAACTTTTTCAGACTGGTCTTGAGGCATAGGTGCAGATTTTCAGTCATAGGTACCTTACAGGATAATTACGGACAGGCATTCTTTCTCTTTCTCTTTTATTATATTTGACTTGTCTCCCAACAATTCAGCATGCTTACTTCCTCTAAAGGTAGAAACCTCCCAAATAATCTGCAGTGTTAAAGAATATGTGTCCCGTCTCCCCCCTCCCCCCCAAGGATTTCTCATGCATTTTTCAAAGAGGAATGGTTTCGGTACAGTATCCAAGTCCTGACTACCTTCCACATTTGATCTATAATAATTTTTAGTGATACGTTTGTCTTACTTTCCTTTTCCTATTAAAGTCAGAATACTTTGTTTTGTTTTTGCTTCTTTCCAATAACGCAGCTTGTTAACCTAGCTTGGCTGAAATTCTGCTGCCTCACAAGCTGTATGCTGGGTTTAGAAACATGATGAGTTTTGCAAATCTTAGAAGAAGCCTCTTTCTATCCACCTCCTTGGTCGAAGCTATCAGAGCAAGAGAAAGTATATGCTGAGCTCCTCTTTCTTGCATTTCAATTAAAATATCCTCTTATTAGTTGGTAGAACATAATCCCCTTTGGCTCTGCTAATTCTTCCTTGTTTTGTTCTACAAGCATTTGTTTTATGTTATGAGAAGAGATAATTTGTATTTAATGACTCACATTTAATCAAATGACTTGAGATTTTAGGATGTAAATCAGATCTTTGTGAATGAGTTTCTGCACTCTCAGTCATGCAGGAAATGTATACAGTGCAATAATATGCCACACGTTGAAGCTTAATGCTTAAAATACGGATTCTCCCTCACAATTACTCCGAACTCTATTGTCAATCAGAACATTTTACTTTGTGTTCAGTCTTTTTTTTAATGGCTCAGTGTGTCAGGTTTTACTCCAGTTATATTTTCTGTTTCTAAAGTAATTTTCGAAATCAACCTCCAGTTTTTTTCCAAGGTAAGTCTATATCCTGTGAAAAGAATCAACCCTTAGGACAGTGTTTCCCAGCCCAATCTTAAAGCTGCCATGGTTGGAAACACTGCCCTAGAAGATAACCTAAGATTGGGTTGATGCTAACTTTCCTAAAACGATGGCGGAATTGTCTATATAAAGAAAAATAATCATGTTCACTTAATCTCTTGACTTCTCTTTAGCATCAGATAATAGCCAGAGATTTCGGGAAACCTGCTTTGCATTTGCCCTGACTCCACAGCAAGTACAACAGATCAGCAGTTCCATGTAAGTGGTCATCCCACTGTTTTAGTGCAATGCTTCTGATTTGCAAAATGTGGTAAACTTTTTAAGAGGTGTGTTTATAATTGTAGGGCAGGACTTTTTTTAGGTTGTAACATTCCTAATGAGGATGAGGTGGTCTTGGGGTATGATAGAGGTGCAGTGCAAAGCTTTAATATTTAATGTGGCTTTGTGGAATGAGCAAAGGAATAGAGATTTGGAGATGGAGCTGGATGGGAGGGATTGGAAATAGAATAGGCATAGCATCATTCTGATATGACAGGAATTTGGAGAATAAGTTAATTTGAAGACTCCGGTTCTGAATTGTTGGAAATTTGAAGTTAACGGGAGCCCTTTCTGAGGATGTGTTCCTCAACATAAGCTGAAGAATACTGAGAAATGGTTGCAGAACATCCCATTTGAAAAGGAAGCCATTCATAATAGAGTTGTTTTGGGCGCAGAGAATGGGCTTAGCCCAGCTGCTGATAAATAGGAACAGACGAAGCATTAAGGTCCCTTGGAAGTAAAAAGATTAAGAAATACATGTCAGAGTAACCGAATAGCAGAGTTGGAAGGGACATTGGAGGTCATCTAGTCCAACCTAGATGTCGGGGAAAACCCTATACCAGTGATGGCTAACCTTTTTGCCATCACATGCCAAAAGTGGGGGTAGTGGGCGGGGGATTGCACGCATGCATGCCCACACCCATAATTCAATGCACCCCCCCCAGCAAGCACGTGTGACCCCCCCCCACTCTCCCCCGCTTTTGGCATGCGATGGCACGGTGGGCACGGTAGGCCCATTTTTTGCCCTCCCCAGGCTCCAGAACCTTTCTAGAAGCCTGGGGAAGGTGAAAACGGCCTCCCCCCCCCCCCCCCCCCCCGGAGGCCCTCCGGAGGCCCGGAAACAGCCCGTTTCCCGACTTCCACTGGGCCTAGAAGGCCCGAAAATCAGCTGGCCAGCACGCACATGCGTGCTGGACTGAGGTAGGGCAACGCTCGCGTACCCACAGATATGGCTCCGTGTGCCACCTGTGGCACCTGTGCTATAGGTTCGCCGTCACGGCCCTATACCATTTCAGACCAGTGACTGCCTAGTCTGTTCTTAAAAAAGTTCCCATATTGGAGCACCCACAACTTCTGAAGGCAAGTCAGGCCACTGATTAATTGTTCCCACTGTCAGGAAATTTCACCTTAGTCCTAGGTTGGATCTCTCCTTAATTAGTTTCCATCCATTGCTTCTTGTCCTGCCTTCAGGTGCTTTGGAGGATAGGCAGAGCCCCTCTTCTTTGTTCTTTGCTGCCCCTGAGATACTGGAAGACTGCTATCCTGTCACCCCAAGTCCTTCTTTTCATTAAACTAGACATACCCAGTTCCGGCAACCGTTCTTTAAATGTTTTGGCCTCCAGTCCCCTAATCCTCTTGGTTGCTCTTCTCTGCACTCTTTCTCAACGTCTATCATTGTATATCATGTCATTTCTATCTAAACTATATCTTGAAGAGAGGAAAGAGAAAAAAAAAGTCACTGCATCAGCCACCATTGGCCCTGTAAGACACTGCTGCAGACCAAATAACTCTTTACTCTTGTGTATCACACCTATAACATGAATGTTCTTCACTCTTAAATTAATCCTTTCTTTTTGTGAAAATCAGATGTAGGGGGTTTTTTTGTCTGTAAAGTTTGCTACAGGCATGGCTTCATTAGTTTCAAAGTCCTGTAGCAATTTATATCTTCCCCTGGTGTCAGCCCTTCCGTTTCACCTGGCTTTGTGGCTGGCCTCACTGACTAAAACATATTCAGTCTCAGTAGAGAACGGTGGTTTTATAGCTTTCTTTCTGCTGGACTAACTGGTCTACCCTAATAGAAGAACAAGTCCTGGAGTATAGATTTGCCTTTCATCCTGTTTGTGTCCAATTAGTTCAGAGTTGCTCCTTGTTGAAAGTTTAAACTTCAAATCAGCACCGGGTGGCTCCACAAGGGACACCACTCTTGCCTTGTAGCTTCTTTCCATTTCTTAGCCTCATGAGCTGGCAGCTTTGTGTTATCTCCCTTCCCCTCTGACTCTGGCATCCCCTTCTCAGGGATTGAGTCCCTTTGCCAGAGCTCTGTGAACGCCATAACTGTGGATCATGTTCATCTGCAACATGTTACTTCTTCTGCAGCCTCAGCTTTGACATCCTTGATGAGGCTGGGTTGAAATTAAAGAGAAAGACTACAGGTAGCCCTCGACTTACAATTTAGTGACCATTCAAAGTTACAACGGCACTGTAAAAAGAGACTTATGACCGTTTTTCACAGTTACGACCTTTGAAATATCCCCATGATCATGTGATGAAAATTCAGATGCTTGGCAACTGGCTCACACTTATGACCATTGCGGTGTCCCAAGGTCATGTAATCCCATTTTGCAACCTTTTGACAAGCAATGGGGCTTCAATGGGGAAGCCAGATTTACTGAACAAACAGGTTACTAATTTATCAACTGCAGTGATTCACTTAACATCGGTGGCAAGAAAGGTTGTAAAAGGGGGCAAAACTCACTTAACAAATGTTTCACTTAACCACAGAAATTGTGGGCTCAATTGTGGTTGTAAGTCGAGGACTACTGTACTGTGGAAGGACTGTTCTCTTCTACAGTCCAGCTTCCTACATTTTGCTTTGAGAATGTAAGAATATTCTTTAAGTCTTTGTTTCTCAACCTTGGTCACTTGAAGATGTATGGACGTCCGTTCCCAGAATTCCCCAGCCAGCATGTTTGTTCTGTTTTAGATCAAAGCATATCAGTGTGATTTATACTGGGTTTTCTGTTGAACCACAGTTTATAAGGAGTACCTTTTTTTAAAAAAATGTGAGTAGTCTTATTTTGGATGTTAGCTGTTGAAATAGTTTCTCTCCATCACTTTGATTGGGGCTTGAATCAATCTGCATAGTTCAAACACGTGTCCAATGATCAACAATTCTTTCTTATTTATAATTTTTTCCGTTATAAAGGGATATGTTTCTTATCAATAATCCCATTGTTCTTTAAATAATCATAGATCTTTATACATTTTGATCCGTTATCAAAAATAGCTTTTTTCAGATTTATTTCTTACACAAGCAGCAAATTGTTTGAAATTCTCTTCCCCAGTGCTTTATCAGATAGAAATGGCAAAAATACTGTACCATCCTTTAACCAAGAAATTATAGATATTTGTTTTCTCCATTTGACTCAGTGATCAGCGTATCAGAGAGCATTATAGATTTTTTTAGCCACTTATCTCGCTGCTATGCTTCATTTTCTAGATTTTCCATGCTGGTTACATATTTTGTATGTCATTTTTGAGGCTATTTTAACATAAACACATAAAGCAGCACTGATTGGCTGTTTTTTAGTTGCAGTTTTGAATTGTATGGCCAGTTCTTCCCTTTGTTTCATTCTGGTTTGCTTTATATTTTAGTGGTCTAGTTCCTGTGCCAGAATTCAGTGCAGTTTCTCCATTTACATTGTTTCATGAACTTTATAAGCTCAGTTGGTTTTTCAGAAAATTCTCAGATCCTTGGGAAATGCTCTCTGAAAAGTCTAGGTTCAAACGTTGATCCTTTCAATAATGAATCTCCCACCTTACTTGTTACTGAACAACTTCCATCAACAAATCCCACTCAGTTATCCCTTTAGGGCTACATAAGCGACACGTAAATTAGAATCCAAATCTGGTAAGTACAATACATTCTTAACATGCAATGCCTTTGCTTCTTTTATTAGAATCTTTGCAGACTTCCTTGACACTGCAATCTGCCCTTTGCAGCTTCTGTCAAGATCAACAAAGAAATCTTTATTTTTAAACTTTGGAGCAGTTGATTCTCTAGCCAAGTAAACTGAATTCTTGCCAGCATCCTTGATGACTCTGTCTGTAAGATTTCTCCTGTTTTTTTTTTCTGAGGATGCCGTCATTTCCCACTCTATGGGCTCCACCATTTTCTCAAGTCTTTTCCTAGACTGCCCATTTCTCATTTTCTTGAGAGAGAGACTTTTTGGTTAGTTATGTCACTGTTTGCATCTCCAAGCCACTGTACAGCTTTTGATTCTTGCTGGATAAAATTCTCTGATCTGCTTTTGCAGAGTAAATAGGGTTTCTCTTTAGATTTCAAAACAGAGGTTTCTGTTTGCTCAGTTAATTTCTCTGTTCCCATTTGAGATTCCTGCTCATGGATTTTGGATCTGATTTTGGTACATTAAAACGTTAGAGCAGACACAGCAAAAGGAAAGCAACCGTAACTTCATCTGGCAATTCATGTCATTATTTTTAAGTAGCCTCCTCAGATCAAGTTTTTGGCTCATGGGATATGAGATTCTTGCATTCTTAAAGAGCGCATTCTTCCCATAAGATGCACAGTAGAACCCATGTTCTTTTCGTAGTAAATTCTCTTTAATTTGGTCGAAATATCTCTTGCTATGCACAATTACACAGCTACTTATATATCTAGAGATACGTGCACCGGCTTCTGATTTTGGATGTTCTAAGTGCTTTGTTCCTCATCTCCAGAGAGTCTTTGTGTTTCCATAATCCAGCAGTTTTCATAAATATGGTAGGCCCATTTTTCCCAACCTGGCATTTGAAGATAAAATGTATGGGGGCACATTGCCTCATGCTGCTTCATCTTTTTTCCTTGTAGATGCTTGCCAAGGGCTGATACAACAACCAGACCAAAAAGCCTTTGCTGTCTGAGTGGCATTTTTACATTGGCTTTGCCACTCCTGGGATCTCTGCCCTTTATTTTTGTAACCTTTCCTCTTAGTTATCTAGTAGTTCACAAGTCATGACCACTTATGGCACAAGTGCAATCAAAACTCTATTTTACCCCAAGTGTGATCATGCTGTTCTATGTTTGCAAATCAGTGTACCCACACTCTGCTGCTAACTGGGAGGCACGTGAGTGCCCTGACCCCCATGTTCAAAGTAGATGCATTTTCATAATTTAAAATGATGCCAGAACCATATAAATGCTATTTGTCAATGTATTCTGTTCAGAAAGTAGGAAGGGGCTTGAAGAAGGAGGATGCAGCTTGGATCCGATAAAATGTGCCATTTGCAGTGCATTTCAACCTAGTTTGGTGTTGGCATATTCTGTTTCAAGCTTTACGTGTTTAAATGATGTAATGGATTATTTTAACGAACTGTATTTAATCAGTGTTTAATGTCTTTTTTAGGGATATTTCTGGAACCAAATGTGATTTCACTGTGCAGGTCCAGTTAAGGTAATTGTTTTTCCTATAATCCAATTGCAATATGGTGTTTCCCTTCTCCTTCACATTCTGTGCCAAATATTGTGTCTACAACTGGCTTAAATTATGCAAACTGATAGTATGCATATAAAGGTTCCCCTACGTAATTTTATTCGGTTTCCCTTATCTTTTTCTCTTCTATCCTATAGTATAAGCCAGTCCTCCCACACCTCATCCTATCTGGTTGTTCAGGACTGTCTAATCATCTTCAGTCTACATGTTGTGCCTATTCTAGCTGGGATATTTAGTCCAGTGGATCTAACAGGCACCAAAGTGCGTAACAGCAGCAAATAAAGCTCCATTCCTTCACTGGTTGCTTTCACATTTAGCTCCAGCAGAGAAACTGGGTTTTTCCCTGATTAATCTGCTGCTGGAGGGCTCCATAGGCTGTCTCTACCTTCACGAAGAGGATGTAGGAGCCATTGGCAGTGCTTGATGAAGTTCAGCGACTATTTTTAAATTAACAGTTGTAGTGGTGGGGTTTTTCTGTAAGCTCTTTCATTCTTAATAATTTGCATAACAATTTTGATGTTTAAATCCATACTGAAGTTTCAAGCTCAGCACAAAAGAAGATTGTTAAGTGCAGATCTAAGCATAATTCACCTTTCTTCCCTTGATTATAAATAAATAAGCCTGCTTATAAATAAACAAACAAACAAACAAATAAATAAATAAGCCTGCTTATTTATTGGATTATAATTAAGTACAGGTAGTCCTTGTTTAGCGACTGACTAGTGACTGTTCACAGTTACAACAATGATGAGAATCTTTGCAGGGTAAAGCAAAGGAAAATTCAAATAAGGACATAACAGTTGTGGTGTCACTTGACACTTCATTTAACAACCAAATTGCCTGTCTCAAGTGTAGCCACTAAATGAGAAAGTATCTGTATCTAATTTGTAACCACTTATTCTCTTAAGTAATATTTCTGAGAATCTAGAATCCTGCTGCCTTATGAATTCTGCAGGCAGAATTCTGTCCCTTGAGACCTGGCTCCTGTTTTGCCAACCTCTTGGATTGGCACCACCTCAGACCCTAAAGGATCTTCTTAGGTCAGGCTGGGTTGCAGAATAATCATTGACAAGAAACACCTAATTGTAAGTAGAGTGGAGCTACACTCTAAGCTGGAGAATCTCACTTAAGGATGAACCAATGTAGCAGCAAAAATTCCCAAAGAATGTGAAAGACATTTGATGTTCTATAAAATGTGGCTGTTTTCACAGCGCAGGCTTGGGTGGAAGAGGCACCCAGTGTTTATCTATATCCTTAGCTCTAGTTGCTGGAATTGTGGGCGGACTTCCTTGGCATGACTCAGAACGTGAACTGCAGGTTTCTGCAAACTGCCTGACAGAGGAACCATTTCTCATGGGTTCTCTCCAATACCCAGGGATTGGTTGATGGCAGGGAATCATGGAGTGCACCTGAAGTAATCTCACCAATCTACCCACAAGGGTCCCATTGGGTTGTGGGGCATGGGCTGCTTTTAGAAAAGGGCTGTTTTTTATGTGCCTCACTGTTATCTAAGAAAACCAAGACGGCATCCATCAACAACCTAAAAATATACCTAAGCCAAGATTCTCCAGCATTTTGATCACTAAGCATGTTTGGAAATGTGAGAGCATGTTGTCTAGGTCAGTGTTTCTCAACCTTGGCAAGTTTTGCAGATGTCTGGACTTCAACTCCCAGAATTCCCCAGCCAGCTTAAGAGTTAAATATCTAGAGTTGAAGTCCAGATATCTTCAACTTGCCAAGGTTGAGAAACACTGGCATAAGTTATAGCTACCTTGACAGTGTTGATCATACCCTCAATAGCTTTCATATTTTTATGTGCAGTCACATGTCAGGGTTCCAAGTAACACCGCCAACGAAAGAAGACTCCGAGGCTAAAAGTTCCTCAAAGTTCCATTTTATTAGAGATTGTCATATTGGCACATCTGGAAAAACTCAAATCTGAAAGCTTTCAGGTTTTCCCCAAAAGGAAGTCCAAATCCCTGCTCCATTCATCACCCACATGTCCATCCCATGGTCCAATCAATGCACCGTCCCAACTGGAGATGCCTCCCAATCATGCCACTCCAGGTGCAAGCAGAATGACCTTGACTCCCAGAGAAAAGAATGTTGTTATGGCTAGATATCTGCAACTCCATGCAATCCCCCCTCCCAGTTTTCCACAGCACTAAGTGTGGCTGCCCTGAAGATCCGAAGAAAAAGGTGGCCTCCAGGGCTGACCTCACAAAGAAAAGACAAAGGGAGCATGGAACCTAGAGTGTCTTTAAAACTATCTTGTGGGCTTCGGATCTAATTAAGAGGAAGGGATTGGTTTAAAGTTGCCAGTCTAATGTTGTATCTGCAAAAGGAGAGGGCTTAGAGAGGGCTGTAAAGCACTGTAAAGCAGTATATAAGTCTAAGTGCCATTGTTATTGCTATATAATATGCCACTCTCCAATCTTGGTATGATAGGATAATACAGATAGTCCTCGGCTTATAACAGTACATTTACTGACCGTTTGAAGTTACAACAGCACTGACAAAGTGACTTGTGACTGTTTCTCACACTTACAACCATTATGATATAATCTCCATGGTCACATGATCAAAATCCACACGCTTGGCAACTGGTTCATATTTATGACGTGTGCAGGGTCCCAGGGCCATGGAATCGTCTTCTGCAACTTTCTGAAAAGCAAAATCAATGGGAAACCAGATTCATTTCACAACCGTGTTACCCACTTAACAACTACAGTGATTCACTTAACAATTGTGGCAAGAAAGGTCGTAAAATGGGGCAAAACACACTTAACAAACGTTTTACTTAGCAACAGAAAGTTTGGGTTCCCTTGTGATCGTAAGTCGAGGACTACCTGTACAGTGACTCACAGGAGATCCATATTAAGGATATCTCTCTCTTAAATTCTGAAATCTTTGCACAATATTACTAAATCTCATTCATTATATGCATACCTATACATACATATCTATAATCACAGGATTGTCGTTGGGGGGCAAATAGGGGACAAAATTAGGGCAAAATTAGTTATTTTTATGGGATGAAAATAAATGAAATATAAAATAACATATAATTGAACTTTGTAATCCTTAGGTTTTGCTTATCTGAAACCAGTTGCCCACAAGAAGATCACTTCCCGCCAAATCTTTGTGTGAAAGTTAATGGAAAACCATGTAGCCTTCCTGTAAGTATCTCCCGAAATCTGACTATTATGATCTTCTTTTTTGTAAAATAATCCATGTGGGAACTATGTGGGTGGTTTGTGGCATAACCGTCCTTATCTTTGCATTCAGTGGTACGTTGGTTGACATGCAGAAGTCATTTGAGTTATTCTGTTTTACAGTTCTCTTGAGGTAAAGTCACCTGGGAGTCAAGTTCAATTTCTGGTGATATTACAAACATGACTAGTTGACGACTTTTTTAGTTAACAGGATGGAAGTGGTTACTATTCCCTTCTTATAGGATTCTTTGGTTTTACTTCCCAGTTTAGCCCACTGCCCTGGGGTGACCTATTGGTCTCTCATCCCATACAAATTGGTCTCCTATGAGTTGGTGCTCACCTCCTGGTGACTTCGTGGACATGTTCATTGAATCTTTTTTTTTTTTTTTTTACAAATAAGCACCAATAAAGCCTGATCTTGTTTAGCTTTTGAACTAGGCAGGGTGGGTCAGCTCATCTGTTTCAAGTCCTCTGTGTATATTAAGTGGGATTTTTAAAAAATTAAACAAAAACTTGATTTTTCTTATACAACTTTTTCATTCAACAGTGCCTGAGAATTGACTTTCTTCTCTTCCTTGGCTTTTTTGTAGTATGAAATGAATGCTGACGTTTGACTAGTTATAGTTATCTGTCAATCTCTATCAACCTAGCTCATAAAGGGAAGTTAGGGGTTTATGGATCTCATCTTAATTCCCTACCAACAAAAGGGACATAATGACCTATTTCAAATAGTGATGTGGGCTTGAGCAAGGTCATGAAAAGACATTGCTTTACATCAGGGGTGTCAAACTCAATTTCATTGAGAGCCACATTAGAGCCGTGGTTGACTTTGGGGGGGGGCAGGTGGCCGACGGTGGGTGTGGCCAACTGGGTGGGCATGGCCAGCAAGACGCCAATCCCCAAACTACTGGCATGTTTCCTCTTTGCACTGAGTAGACTGGGCCAAAGCCACGTTGGCCTGATGTTTCCTCTTTGCATTGGGTAGACTGGGCCAAAGCGATGCGGGCCGGCCCCTTACATTTTCCAGGACGGCCCCGCAAGCCGGATCCAGCCCGCGGGCCTTGTGTTTGACACACCTGCTTTCCATGGCCATTTTCATAATGGTAACTTGAGTTCTGGTGTTTCAGGGCTATCTTCCTCCAACTAAAAACGGGGTTGAACCAAAGCGACCAAGCAGACCAATCAACATTACTTCACTGGTGCGACTATCCACAACAGTACCAAACACAATTGTTGTCTCTTGGACTGCAGAAATAGGAAGAGTAAGTAATGTTTTCGCTCCGAAGCAAAATTATCGGGAGAAAGGATTGTTACATGTAGTCAGTGAATCAAAGTAGCTTTGTCTGAAAATGATTTCAAGAAATACTTCTGGGGCATTTTGTAGATTGGCTATGTCTTAGTACATCTTGGCATCAGTTAGAAGAGATCGATGTTGGTTAGGGAGGCTTAGATAATTGGGCTACGTGAAGACTGGCCAGACAAACAATTCCAATTGCGTGTGTAAGCAAAAGAAGAGACAACCCTAAAAAAGTACTATTTAATTACTTGCCAAGTTGCCAGAAGCAGTGAGGTCTTGAGGGGAGTGAATGAAAACCACTCTGTGCTAGTCAAATGGAAAACAGCAGGACTAAGTAAACCTGCTGAGGCTTCTGGTGCAGATCTGGTCATTTTAAGAGCATCTTTTTTTCAGATGTTTTGATGTAAGAGTGGAACCGATTATCAAGAGAGGAGGGGAGGGACAATTTACTCTGTGTAGTCAAAACAGAGGCTGGACATGTATCTGTTGGAGATGCTTAAGCCTGGATTTCAACACCTGGGTGTCAAGGTTCCAAGTAGCACACCCAGAGCAAACAGAACTCCGAGGCAAGCAGTTTCCTCAAAGAACACGTTTATTGGAGATATCATATCCAATAGGCAGGTGAAAACAGGCCGGGGAAAACCGACTTTGAAGGTTCCCACAGTTTTCACCTAATGAAAAGTAAAAGTTTTCCCCCTTTTCTCAAACCATCAGTCACATGGTCCAGTCAAGGTCCTGTCCGGTTGCTTGGAAACTTCACTCCTCCTCTCTTCAGCCACCTGTGTGTTCACAGGGGAAACTATTTTGTTTTGGCTACAAAACTTCAGCTATCTCTATTCCCCTCTCCCTATCCCTCAGCAGCATTGTGGCAGCACTGAAGTCTCCAAAATGGCCTCGGTCAGGCTAGCCTCAGAGTTGACCCTGGGGGCGGGTGGGTGTAGATGGTTCTTTCCATCCCTGTGATTCTATGACTTCAGGGTTTGCTCCTGGCGGCTAATCCAGGGATGTTTCTGGAATCTGTCAGATTCCTGTATAAAGGTTCATCGTGCAAGGCTTGGATTTCCAGACATTGGTTTTTCAATCCAAGCAAAAGGGATAAGCTTGATGTTCTGCTTTCTCTGTTGTTTATCGGATTTCTGTAAAGCCAGCTGAGGCAAGTTGTTTCTTTAAGAGTTATTATGTTATTTTGGCTCTTGACCAAATTGAACCATTAAAGGGATGTGTGATAGAGCTCTGTGTAAGTTAGATATTTTACAAATCGTGGCAGCTTAATAAACAATGTTCCAGTTAGAAAAAGAAAAAAGGGGAAATGGAATGTATATATGTATATTCATCTGTATATATAGCATGTATGTATGCAGACACAGACACATGGTATTGGTACCCCTCTATTTTGCCCCCAAAGAATCACAACTGGAAAGTTGAACTGGAAACAAGTAAACGTTCTTTATTCCATAGTTCATAGATATGTTCTTTTGCTTTTGATATATGACTTGACCTATAATTGTAAATAATAAAATAGGTGAAGATGGCATAGAGATAATTGTTACCTCTTCTGAGACAATTAGGACTTTATATAGTTTTGAACAAGAGTTCTACACCTCTCAACTAGCAATATATCTTAAGTTTATATGTACTTATTGTACATAAAAACTGCAAGCTAAATCCACATACCAAACAAACAACAGAAAATGCAAGCAATCTTCAAAAAACAGTTTTATAATCCTTCTGACCAATCGCTGATGAACGCAACATCCATTCAAAACAAAAGTGGCGACTTCCAAAGTGATTTGATTGTGTTGGTTGGATAAAACTTACAAAACATAAAATCTATCAGCCAGATGTTGGCATTTGTTAGAGAAGAAAATGTGTAATGAATATTCTTCTAGTACTTACAAGAAAATGAATTATGAACTATTATTTCAATTACTTTGGAGCCACATCGCCCTATCATTCCTGGATATGGTAATTTCACACAATTTCCTGGGAAACTGCTGGATGGTTGCACAATGATGTGTTAAATGACAACCTCCTACAACCTCCTAGAGCCTAACCCTCTATATTTGTTCTAAGTGCAAACAATAAAAATAACTTCCATTATTTACTATATCTCCCCAAAACCAGTTTTTGCTTCTAATTCCAAACTTCATGGGGATTTGGAAATAATAAAATGCATTCCTGATATTTAGACTGACTGGTTCTTTCTTGTGTTTCCCTGCAGTCTTATTCGATGGCCGTTTACCTTGTCAAGCAGCTCTCCTCGTCTGTGTTGCTACAGAGGTTACGAATAAAAGGCATAAGAAATCCCGACCATTCGAGAGCATTAAGTACGTCTACTGGATGCAAGCTCCAAGTATAGAATAATTACAGGAGAAAGACACTGCAATAATGGTCCCCCTTATTGTTGTTTTATTGAGGAAGTCAATCAATCAATCAATCAATCCTGGAACTTGGGTCAGCTTCTTATGATTCTCAAGGTGCCCGAGCTGTGCCCTCCTTGCAGTCAGAGAGTCCATTTTCTGGGGCGGTCAGATTTGTTTCCTCAGTTGAGTAAGGACACCTTACAAAATAGACTGCATCAACTTCCTATCGTGGCTTCCCCCACTTATTTTGGTTGTTATACCTTCTAATGAAAGTTTCAATTTTGTTTTTCTCCTTCTTGACAGTCAAAGAGAAGCTAACAGCAGATCCTGACAGTGAAATAGCAACAACCAGTTTAAGAGTTTCTCTTCTATGCCCAGTAAGTGTATTTATTTCTAAAATTCTTTCCTCGTTGCATTGAGTACAGGTAGTCCTTGATTTATGAACACAATTGAGCCCAGAATTTCATTTCTGTTGTTAATTGAGACATCTATTAAGTGAGTTTTGCCCTTTTTTATGACCCTTTTTGCCTCAGTTCTTAATTGAATCACTGAGGTTGATAAGAGTAATCTGGTTGTTAAGTGAATCTGGCTTCCCCTTACTTGTCAGGAGGTCACAAAAGCGGAGCACGTGAGCTTTGGATACAGCAATGGTCATTAATATTTGCCAGTTCAGTTGCCAATCATCTGAATTTTGATCACATGATCATGGGGATGCTGCAAAGGTCATAACTCTGAAAAACGGTCATAAGTCTCTTTTTTCAAGTGCCATAACTTTGAACGGTCACTAAATGAACTGTTGCAATCAAGGACTACCTGTATCTACTATAAAATGTCACTTTGAATGTTAATTGACCGTATCCGGCAAGAATGCCACCCTGGGAAGTTGAGTCATTCTCTGCAGGAGAAGGTGAATGGATACATTCACCTCTCCTGCCCACCTTTCTGCTTTAGCTAGAGAGAGGCTTTTATTTGGCCAAAAAGGACTTCTTTTGTTAAACCAACTTCTGTTTGTATGTCAGACTTAATTATCCAATTCACTTTGTTTTTTCTTTTAAAAGCTTGGCAAAATGCGACTAGCAATACCTTGCAGGTCTCTGACTTGCTCACACCTTCAGTGTTTTGATGCCACCTTGTACATTCAGATGAATGAAAAGAAACCCACTTGGGTGTGTCCTGTCTGTGACAAGAAAGCACCCTATGAACATCTAATAATTGATGGGTGAGTACTTTTCAGAAGTTGGGAATAGTTGGGAATCAGCTGTTCTAGAGACCTCCTGCAAATGTCCGGGGCAGCATTTCTCAATCTTGGCAGCTTGAAGATGGGTGGACTTCAACTCCCAGTATTCTAGCTGTAGCTGGTGGGGGAATTCTGGGAATTGGTCCACCCATCTTCAAGCTGCCAAGGTTGAGAAGCACTGGTCTAAGGTATGAAGTTGTACTTTGATGCTGCCTTTCCATATTAGGTCTCACAGGTTGAACATCACTTATTAGATATACCTTCCTGTATATTCAGGATGATTTTTAAGGAAGCTTCTGTTTTATAGGTTGTTTATGGAAATTCTGAAATACTGCACAGATTGTGATGAAATTCAGTTTAAGGAAGATGGGTCATGGGCTCCTATGAGATCAAAAAAAGAGGCCCAAGAAGTGACAACATCTTTTAATGGTGTCGAAGGTGAGCTTCTGCCTCCTTAAACATTTTTCCTCTTTGCTGCTTTGTGTATGGTTCATAATTGTTCCTTGGGTGACACATGGCTTCAACTTATGGTGATTTCAACATTTGACTGTTCCTAGGCTGCTTAAGTTCTTCTGTGGATCATCAGGTGTCTTCTCATCAGTCCAACAAAAACAAGAAGGTTGAAGTCATCGACTTAACCCTTGACAGCTCATCAGATGAGGAGGAAGAGGAACCACCTATCAAGAGGAGATGTCCATCACTGTCTCCTGTGTCACCCATTAACAGCAAGAGGTGAGGTGGTGACCAAAATTCGAGGGAGATAGGTAGTTCTCGACTTAAATTCAAAGTTACCATAGACCTACATAGACAAGTACCAAAAGGTACTTGTGACCCAGTTCTGAAGTTACAGCAGCCAGCCTCCCTTCCCCCACTGTCATATGACCGAATTTGGCCACTCATCAAATAGCCCACATTTACAGGCATTTGCAGTGCCCCCAAATTTACAAAGTTAATGCCAAAACCTGGCGTTTAGCTCCATTTTTCGGCAAACCACCCCATATCAAACAATGGGTTCACTTAATGACAAAGAAGGTTGCTTTATGACCACAGCGGGTGCATGTAACTGGCACAAAGAAGTCATAAAATGACCGATTGTGTGATGTCCCACTTTGCAACCAGCACGATTTTCAACCGTAACAGGCAACATTGTCGATTATTACCTGTTCGGCAATTCGTGATTCCATGTAGGATGTGCAGATGCAGTTCTCACTTTCATTTTGGGATCCTTTATTTCTCCAAATCATGTCCACTGAAGCCTGGTTTGGGGGTGACCAAATAGAGTTTCCTTCATGTTCTAGTCCTTCACTGATAAACATAAGCTTGCACGAATAGATGGCATATCTGCAAATCACTCTGGCAGCCTTTCATAGCCCCATTTTCTGAAAGGAAAAAAGTATGATCCAATCAGTTTTATGTCCTGGCAAGACTGCTGCAGAAATTCTACAGGGAATTCCACTTATCCTTTCCCACGGGAGGGAGGAAGTCCCACGGCTAGTGGTCTTTGGAGATAACAGAGGAGAAATCGATGGGTGAAACCTCTGTTTCTGTGTGCTGCGGAAATGCTGATAGGGAACAGCACAATGCACAAGGCTGAATTTAAAAAAGGCCATGGAAGAGAAGTAAAGAATCATAGCTTGCTTAGTGACAAAGGAAGCACTTGTCATTTGGCAGGACGAGCAATCCAAGCACCTAGTTCTGAATCTCAGTGGCCGTGGGTGGAGGGTTGTGGGAGGAACCCACAGCTGCCTTTGACTTCCAAGTTTTCTTTCCTTTTCTAGCCTTTTAAGTCTGCCCCACCAAGTCTCTCCTGTTTCGAGAACTCCCAGCCTTCCAGCTGTTGACACAAGCTACATCAACACATCACTTCTGCAGGACTACAGGCACCCGTTTCATATGACTCCCATGCCTTACGACCTCCAAGGTAGGTTGCTGACCCTTGAGATAGGCTGGGGATTGAGGCCAGGATCCTCTGGAGAATGACCAGTCTTACCTTTGGGGCCCTTTCCGTGGAATAAAAGATGTTGAAGGCGGACTACATCTTAGGCTGAATTCTGTCATTTCTCTCCCCCACCCCACAAAGCATTCTGTTAGTTTGCTTTTCTGTTTAATAAAAGCTCTGGACCTGCAGTCTGAGAGGTGGATGAGGCAAGAGGGACTCGCTGCGATCATTTTCAGATCAGTCTAGTCAAAAGAAGCAACCTACCTGAAAGGACAGAATGTACTTTGCAGTGACTTTCTTAGTTCGTGGAACAGAAACATCCAAGATGTATGGAGACAATCACACATATTGACCTGGGCTTTTGTGGGTCAGAGTCCTTTTGTCATAGGAGAGTTGTGAGAAAAGATAAATATTTTATTTTGTGTATTTATTAATTAATATGCTACTGTATGGAGAGCCCAAATATTTGGGGGCACACTGTGTGCACGGAGAGGGACATTGCAGTCCATGGAGCAGCCCTTCTCGTCCAGAGCTTACTGGACAGGCAGATCCAACCTGCAGTAGGTGGGCACAGAGGTAGCCAGTCCCCAACCTTAAAGTTGGATCCAGAAGATCATTGCGCTATTGCAGCCAGTGCAACTTTTGCAGTGGGGATGTTATTCAGGTGCAGCATCCATTACTACCCAGAAGGCTGCATTCAGATGGTTTTCATGGAGAGCACATTGCAATAATCAAGTCACGAGTGTTTAAAACATGAGTGAAAGTGCCCCATCCATGGTAGGCTACAGTTGACACATAATATAACTCTGCAAAGCAGGGCCAGACATCCAGGAAAGCCCCTGAGTTGTGAGGAGCCAACTCTCTCTGGGTGGGTGGGTGGAGGGGCGGCCTGGGGGAGCTGCCCCATCCAGAGGCAGATGCATCATTTCTGACCTCGGTCTGTTTCAGAATCCATAGCCAAAGTTTCTTGATAGGATTCCGCCTAAGGCTGTGTCTCCTCTTCCTGCAGAGCCTAGCAGCCTCCGGGTCCTGGATCAGGACCTCCACTGCATCTCTCTCTCCATCTGTGCCAGATTTAAGATGGCATGGTTAGCACACCGATGCGACCTCACCTTGTGCTTCTGGAGGCTTCTCCCAGCATTATATGTCGGCTTCTTCTTGTGCCATGTCTGTCATCGGACGTTGGCGATCCTATTTTTATCAACAGCCGCACAAAAAAGTGCTGGTAAATTTTGTCCAAAGCAGTCCCTTAGATTTTGAATCCATGATATTCTTCTGCCTGGACCTTGTTTGCCTTCAATCTTTCCCTGGACGATTAAGTGAACGATGCCGTATTTTTCTGGGTGTCACATGACATGTCCAAAATATTCTAACTTTTGCTTTTTTAGGGGGTTTGATGATTTCCCTTGGTTTTCCCAGGCAGCTTATATATGCACCCCATGATTAATTTTGCGGGAGAAAGATGCAGCTGCTGATGATTTTGAGCAAGGCTATGTTAAGTGAGATAATCTCCCAGGAGTTACAGCTAGTTCTCAACATACAACCATTCATTTAGTGATCATTTGAAGTTACAATGGCACTGAAAAAATGAACTATGAACTATGACCGTTTTTCATACTTATGACCGTTGCAGCATCCCCGTAGTCAGGGCCGGATTTTCCTATAGGCTAACTAGGCTTCAGCCTAGGGCCTCAAGATCAAGAGGGGCCTACACAGTGGTGGGATTCTGGGGATTCTAGGGGGTTCGGCTGAACCCTTTGTTAAATTGCTGGCTCACCCGCCCCTCGCCTCCCACCCGCGCGGCGCCAGCCTACCGTAGCCAGGGGTAGGCAATTGTGGCTCTTTTACAACCTGTGGACTTCAACTTCCAGAATTCCTGAGACAGCTTGGCTGCCTGTAGTCACGTGAACAAAATTCAGGTGCTTGGCAACTGGCTCGTATTTATGACAGTTGTCGTGTCCCAGAGTCATGTGATCATTTTTTGGTGACAAGCCAAGTCAGAATCTAAAGCCAGACTCACATAGCAACCTTGTTACTGACTTAACCACTGCAGTGATTTGCCTAACAACTGTGGCAAAAAAGGTAGTAAAATGGGGCAAAATTCACTTATTAATTGTCTTGCTTAACAACACTTTGGGCTCAATTGTGGCCATAAATCAAGGACTTACCTGTATTTGGTTCAGGCTCAGATGTTGCCATTTTCTCTGCTCAACTCTGTTTCTATGAAGAAAGTGAAAAAATCTTCATTTTGTTCCCCACAGGTTTGGACTTCTTTTCCTTCTTACCAGGAGACAATCAGGTATGTTGTGTGTTAATTTATTCGTGTGTCCATATATTTCCAGAATCTCCAAAAGATCCCAGCAGTATAGAGTGCAGAAGTACACTCAAAACAATACATAATATAATATCCCTAATTGTCTACCCATCCTAGTCATCTTTATGGTTAAAGCTACAGGTTACTCACTCCAATGATCCATGTTTGGGCTGGCAGTAGGAAGTGCCGGGGTGTCCTTGACCCTCCCCGGTTTCAGCTGCCTTGTTATCTTCTCCCCAGCATTACAGCACTTCCATTTTGGCAGCCGCCGCTGCCGCCGTCTCCACTTCCGACGATCAAGAACTCTTGCACTCCCGGTTTTTCCCCTACACTTCGTCGCAGATGTTCCTGGACCAGCTGAACACCGGAGGGAGCGCCACACTCCCCGCCACGAATGGCAGCAACAGCGGCAGCAACAGCAGCCTCGTGTCCTCCACCAGTATTCGGGAGGCCCACAGCCACCCTGTGGCCAGCAGAGGTAGCACAGACCCCGCGTCTCTCTTCGGCGTCATCCCAGACATTATTTCTTTGGACTGAGCTCAGTTGAGGTGTCCCTGGACTCGTGGGTGAAGAGATTTGTGATTTTGTTTTACCTTATTTTTGTTTAGAAATGCAGATAAGATTTTTCCTTTTTTGTAGGGAAAAAAAAAAGACGTGTACAGAGAACAAAACTATATTTTCAGTTGTACTTTTGTATATAAACCTAAGATAATTTGACTGGTGAAAAACAAACAAACAAAAAAATTGCAAAAGCTCCCAACATAATTGCTTGGGATATGGAAGACTTTGCCCCTCCCGATTTATCTTGTGCGCTGGTGGGCTTGTTTTGAAGCTTTGATTCTGAACCACATAACTTTTTGTTTGTTCACAGCCGTGCTAATGGGGAAAATGGTGCGCTTGAAACACTGAACGTTATAGAGGACTTCTGATTCTTGAGGAAACAGACGGCATCCACAATAATTGGAGAAAATGTCTCCTTCCTTAGGGCATGCTCCATTGGGAAAGTTTGCCTGCACATTTGCTTTGAAACAAATTCAACATTTGCAATTGAACTTCCGGCTTTTCTGCTCTTCTTTGTTTATCCTGAAGTAGGACAGAGGCTGTTTGAGTTACCGAAATTCCATAGCGTTTTCTCGTGTGTCAGCTGGATGTAGGTTTTTTGGAAAGTCTTTTGGCTGTTTGTTCTGATGTGGACCCATATTTCTTCTTTGGATTGTTTTGATTAGCTAGCTCTGCCTTGGTTTGCTCATATCTCAGATTTCACAGTTCTCCTCTTTGCTAACTGTTTGCCATTAAGGGGTTATTCCGCTCTGCTGGTTGAGACCAAACGGCTTCTTAAAATCTAGGTGCCAGTGAGGGCACACTTGGTTGCGATAGTTCCTTGGCATTACCCTGGCAATTGAAAGGTTATGTCTGGAGTGCTAAAGACAAAGAAATTGGTGGAATTCTTAGAATGTGTTTACTAAATAGACCCAACTCATCAACATTTAAGAGGAATAATGTAATTTCAGTGAGTTTATTGTGCAGCTGACAATGTCAATGGCCATCATATGCACCAAGGTCCAATCCTAGAAAACTTTTTTTTTTTTTTTGGCTTGAGAAAATGTGGCCTATTGAATTAAGTAGGATTTAGCAAAACTAATATTTGAGTAAACAATCCCTAGGCTTGGGCTAAAGAATGGCCCATTAAATTATGATTAAAAGTCCTTCCTTTTGTATTGCGGTTTATTGGAAAATAAACATCTACAAGATTATTGTCCCTCTCCTTTCCTTCAAAATGCGTTAAATGAGTTCACCTTTTCTTGTCTGTTAAATTCTTCTAAAGGAGGATGTGGGCCCTTTTAGCATTTGTAAATTCCATACCCAGGGTTGAATGTTTAGTTAGAAAGTTTTTTTTCAAGTTGGCTGATTTTTTAAAAAGCATTCCCCCCCACTCCCCAATTAAATAACAAAACATGCAAATTGGAAGGAGATTAAAAAGAAAATGGCAGGGAATGACAAGTGAAATTTGCTGCATGCCAAAATCTATGTTGAGATTAAAAGATTTTATAACTCGCCTTTAAAACCAAGGTTTAAAAATGATGCAGATTTCAGCAGGAAGATGCAAAGTGGTGAAACAAGGCCGGCCTTTTTGTTTCGTCTTAATCCGGAGGCACATGAGCTGCTTCTTTGAACCATGTCTGCAAATGATAGCATTTTTTCCAAACTCTTCTTTTCAAGGCTCCCTCTCTTTCAGTGAACCTTAAATCAGTGACAAGCTACCAATTTTTAATCTTAAGTGATTTTTTTATATTGACCTCAGAAATGTTATATTGGATTTTCTGAAATACATCCCATTTGCCATTTACATTTTAATTTGAATTTTAGGAATGTTTGTTTATATGTATATGCGTGTGTATATATGTATTTATAGATATGTGCGTGTGAGAGCGAGGGTGTGTATTCTGTTCCATGCATGTATTCTATTAATGTTTGGCCATTATGTTTCCTTGCTAGTTTCTAATTTATTAAATGGCAGTAAAAGTTAAAGAAACAAGTAGAAAACAGTAATATTTTCTAAATTTGCTATAGCTTGGGGCATTAAAACTAATACTGGCATAAGAATTATACCTAACGTTTTAAATTAATCCTCTCTGTGTTCCAAGTGAAGATTGGGAATAGACAGATGGATGGCTGTAGAACAGAATTGGCACCATTCTCTTGAAAGTCTGTGGCCTTCGAACTGACATTTTTGCATAAGTCCAAATAATTGTTTTTGTTAAATATTTAAAATATATGTTCAAATAACACACCAGAGCACATTGTAAGATGTGCACTTTCCAGGTTGTTAAGCTAGAGAGAGAGGGCCCAGCATGTGTAAAAATGAGCTGCAGTCTCACTCTGTTTACTTGTGATGGAGAATCAGTACATATACAGTAAATGCATCAGGCATAAGTAGCCGTGTGAAGTTTGTTTGCACTGACTGTGAATCATACGTACTGTGATCTGCATGTATACTGGCTCCCCTGCTGCATTTACCTTAAGCTGAATTTATGCACTGCTTTGAGTGGGTTTGTAGAGAGAGTGTTGAGCTTTGTGTGTGTGTGTGTGTGTGTGTGTGTGTGTGTGTGTGTCCGAGGTGCATTCTGGGCTTGAGATCTGTCAGAAGAATTTTGATTTGGCTTCTAATCTGATGAAGAATTTAGGCGTTGCTGGAAACATAGGACTTCCTCCACGTTAAATTGACTTGATAATTATGAAACAAAAGGTACCTCCTGCTAGTATTCCAGTAAAAGGCACCTCTCTCTGGCTGTAAAGGGATGGGAGAAGTTGCACCTGAAAGCAGCACCTGGTCGTTTGAATGTGAGATATTCAGTAACCCCAAATGAGAACCGGAGGGAGTTAATGCCAGTTCTCCTCCTCTAAATCTTTTCAACCTAAATGAGACCTGGGCAGTTAATTAAGTCAGAACATGCATCAGACTTTGGGAATTACAACATATTTCGACTACAGGGTTTTCTTCTGTAGTGAGATGTCCTTGCCAAACTCATTTTTGACAGTTGTAGAATTTTTCTGCGAAGCAAAAGGGTCTGTTTTGCTTAATTGGACAGTGTAAGATCTACTTATTTCATTTTGTATATTTGCTTTTGTGGGGGAGGAGGCTTATTTCCCCCACACACACAGACAGGAGAGTGAGTGGGTGGGTGTGGGTGTGCTTATGACTTGTACGTCTTGTTTGTACTTTGTGTACGTTGTGCTCTGTGTGTATCCACATGGATGCAAAGAGTCTTCTATAATAAGAGTGATTTTGAATCACTTCTGTGGGCATTAACTAGATGCATCATTTTCCTGGTTAAAAACCTGAATGCAAAACCAAAATTGCAAGCAAAATTCACAGTATTTTAACTGCATTCCCACGTTTCTTCTTTTCTACTGAAACAGAATTAACGTATCAATCTGAAGCTGATTCTTACTAGTAATTCTGCTGTACTTTGGCTAAGCTTTCCCATTATATTAAACATTTCATAGCTTTTTTCATAATTTGAAATTATGGTTTCTTATTTTATTTTTCTTCGGTAAGAGCTTTGATTTCTCTTGAACTAAAACTGCCAGAGGCACCATGTGTGCTGCTGTTAATTGTTCTGATTAACAAAAGGGAAGAACCTGTGTATATAAAGTGAAAAACAGAAAAAGTGATTCCATAAACGCAGATCTGTGATTCATTGCCTTAAACTTTCTCCTAAGTTTCCATACAGCATGCCAAACAAGTTTTAAAAAGTGGCTTTTAAAAATGTATAGTAGACCAATGTCAGTTTGTATAAAAGTACCAAGTGAAAATATTTATTACATGCATTGGAAGAGAAATGGTTTACGCTATTGAATGTTACTTGTTTATGTAAAACATCTTTAGATGTAATAAATAACTATTATGTTCTCTCTTGTGGATTAACTTGCCGTGTATGCGCAATACATAGACTGGGTTTGCAAGAGATAAATTCTTGGTAATTTTGTAATGAAAATTCTGTTCCAAAAACCAGTGCAAATTAAAAGGGCCTTAGCTGTAGCTTGCTATTTCTGCCAGGAGGCCCTGGTTGGCTTTGAAACCAGGAGCTGCCAAGCTAGAGGCTGTACAACACTTTATGAGTATCTGGGTACATTGGTGTGGTAGTGGGATGATTGCTCAGCCCCTTGTTACAAGATTGTTCTTAAAGCCTCATGAGAACCTCTGGTCCGAGGAGCTGCTTCTGAGGCTTTCCTCACACCCAGTTCAGTGACCACAACACAGCTGAATCATATTGATTCCTTGCAATGTGCTACCTCACGAAATCAAACTTTATAGATTACATGATACTGAAAAATATTTCCAGTTCCTGAGCACCTTTTTGACTACTTAAAAAAAATCAAGGAAACTTAGCTGAAAAGGAAAATAAGCACATTAGATTTCACACAGAAAGAGCCAACATTTCTGCGTTTTATTAATCGTTTAACATATTTCTTTTTGTTTTCAACAAAGCATTTATTTTTTAAGACAAAAAGGCAGGAAGAGCCCAAGTTCCAGGAAGAATTGATGAAGGTTGCCTGTATGGTTGCCTTCAGCCAAGTATCTTTTTGCAATTCAATAATCATCAACTGGAAGCATGATTGACTGAATTAAGTCTTCATACTTCACCAGTCCGTTGTTTCCTGCTCTGGCATTCTTCAAAAGGGTATCCACTGTAAGCAATGGCAGAATAATTGAACCACTTCAGGTTACAGATATCCAGACTATTTATTTCAGATCTTTAATTAGGATGTCAAATTATGGATGGGTGGGAGATGAAATTATGGTAATGCAACAGCTAAAGGAAACAATTGATGGAATAGGTGGTTCCCACATCACAAAGGCACATGATGTAGGAACCTGGTTTGAAGTAGGTTGAGGTCTCGGATAGGACTAACTTTATCTCCAAGTACAATATACAGTAGTGGCAGAGGAAGGAGAAACATCAGTTATGAGAGCTGACGAATTCCATGGATGGAAATCCTAAAGGGAAAAACAGCTCAACGTGCTTGGGAAACACTGAAAAATGAGATTATAAAAACCCAATTTAAGACAATATCACAGAGAAATCAAAACAAAAAACCCCGAATGAAGTCAGCATGATTGCACAAAGAAACCTCTGACAAACTGAGAGGAAGAAAAGAACAAGTATAAAAACTGAAAAGAGGGACATGGAAATACTGTAGATCAGTAGCCCTAACACTTAGATTTATATACCCCTCCATAGTGCTTTACAGAACTCTCTGAGCAGTTTACAAAGTCAGCATTTTGACCCCAACAATCTGGGTCTTCATTTTACCAACTTGGAAGGATGGAAGGCCGAGTCAACCTTGAGCCCCTTCAGGATCGAACTCCTAGCTGTGCACAGAGTTTGCCTGCAATACTACATTCTAACCACTAAGCCACCAGGGCTCAGTGTTCTTAAAATTAAGAACAAACTAGAGAGCCAGCTAGATGAGTCAAATGTCTGAACCCAGAAAGTGATTAATTATAAAGAGGATATCCAAGGAGGAGGAGAAATCTTGATTAACCAAGAGTTTCTTGGTTGCTCCCAGCCACAAAATACATTTTTCTCCATGTTAAAGCACAAAACCTCTAGTATTGCTTATTTCATACACCTGCCCTGGTTTTGATGGAACTGTCTTAGCCTTCCTGTTGATTTCTCCTAGCACAGAATCTGAAACCACAAAGCTCTTAAAAATAGAGAAAATAATCATGAAATGTGTCTTAATTCAGGGGTCACCAACCTTTTGGATCTCAGGGACCACTAAATTCATAATTTTAAATCCCATGGACCACTAATATGATCTGCCTAATGACCGGCTGGGTGGGCGTGGTTAGGTGGTCATGTGGCTGGATGGGTCTGGTCAACTCGAGGGGCGCCTCGCCAGCCTGTACTCGCCCCTCCCCTCTCAGCCACTCCTCGCCTCCCCATCCAGGCTCCTTAGGCCCTCTACAGGAAGCAGTTGTTGGAGCTAAGCAGCCACCAGTAGAAAGAGTTGGCAAAACAGCTCAGTTCAAGTTGGATCTGACCGAGAAGGAGGCTCAGCAGAAACACCTCACTGAGGACTACCAGCATAGGCTTTCCAAGCAGAGGGAAGACCTGCGGGAATGCAAGGCCAGATACTGGCACCTGGAGGCTCAGCGGGCTGAGATGGTCAGCCAGTTCCAGGCCATGATGCAGTCCCACTGGAACAAGGGCCTCTGGCTCTTTGCCACCAGCAGCGCTTCCCTCCAACCTTCGTCCAAAGCCCTGCAGGAGGCTGAAGCAGACCCCAAGTCAGAATTTCTGCTCCCCTCTGACCCACACAAGAAGACCGTGAAGGGGGAGACTCTCTGCAGCAACACAAACATTCATTGCACGTATCCAGTTCAGGGTCCATAGTTTGAGGACCCTTGATTTAGTGTAATATAAAAAATGCAAATACTTTTTTCTGCGGACCACCAACATTTTCTCATGGACCACCAGTTGGTGACAGCTGTCTTAATTGGTTTAATTTGAATTTAAATAAAATCACTATTAGTTTTTATCCCGAGTGCTTATTTTTTGGAAACTGGCCCTCTACCTGCTGTTGAGGATCCTAAAAGGTTTTTTAAAAAAAGATTTTAAAGATTTTTAGGTTCTTCTTAATACTGAGACTAGATGCTTGGTTTTTAACATAATCTACCAATTGACAGAATCCTGGGCCAAATTACCATATCTACTATGCTGAATAGAAACACTACGGAGTGGGGGGAAATCTGTAGGAAAAATGGTGTTCTGTGGTCCCCAGCTTTATCATTATGGTATGCTGGACTGTAATATTTATATTGATACTCTGGGAGATACAGTGATCCCAACACAACTGGATAACATATTCCCAGCAGCTAGGAAGATTGTTACCCCGTGCTCTCTCTCTGGCTGCTGGCTTCTGCCTAGTGGATACCCATGGGAGTCTGGTACATCTGCAGCAGACCTGGGCAGTTTACAGCCCCTGGGCACATTCAGCCCTTTGTCTGTCTCTGTCCAGTCTGCATGAGGGCAATCGGAAATCAGAAATCAAATGTAAACAAGTGTATGCCATTCACACAATACAACTGCATTGCTTTTTATTTTGAAGGTGACTGCTATTTTCTTTTTAATGTACCTATGTGTGTGCATTCCTGCCTTTGCACCTTCACAGCCCTGTTGGTTCGGCTCTCTACAACATTCCTGGTTTCTCATGTGGCTCCTTGGGAAAATTAATCGCCCAGCCCTGATCTAGCCGACATCAGGTTGGGGAAGACTCAGGCACACAAATTAACATACTTAATTAACAATGATACCCTGTTTCCCTGAAAATAAGCCCCGACCAGAAAATAAGCCCTAGCATGATTTTTCAGGATGCTCATAATATAAGCCCTACCCCAAAAATAAGCCCCAGTTAAGATTGTCAGCCAGATAGATGTATTTAGTACCGTATTTCCCTGAAAAGAAGACCTACCTTGAAAATAAGCCCTAATGCGTCTTGGAGCAAAAAATAATAGAAGACCCGGTCTTATTTTGGGGGGAAACACAGGTATGTAACAGCCATTGATCGTTCCCTCTTCCCTTACATCTTCCTGTACAGTGGTACCTTGGTACTCGACTGCTTCAAACTCATTGAATTTGGTTATGGAGGCATTTTGACGTGAAAATGTTGTCCCAGTACTTGGCCTTTGTATTCATCATGCTGCTATGGGAAAAGGGGAACCACTATGGGGAACGATCAGGAAGTCAGCCATGCTGGGAAGGTCGCTGCAAAAGGAGGGGGTCAGGAAGGCTATGCTGGGAGGGTCACCGACATAAAAAAAGGGACAGGCAGAAAGTTCTTCCCAGCCGAAACAAAGGGTCACATGGTAAGTCACCTGGTTTGTTCAGGACTTGTCCTTTTTAGTACCCATCAGGGCTCCCAGAATGAATTAACAGCAAATACTGAAGGGCCACTGTATTTGAGAAAAGCCGCCTTCCAAGGGTCAAGGCCCAGGGATCTTTGCATGAGACTCACCCTCTTCCTTGGATAGCTTTTCTCCAAGGTTCATTAGCTTTGCCTGCAGTTCAGCCACAGAGATGAATCCGGTCCTTTGCTGGTCTACCATTAACATGGCCAGAAGGATTTCATTCCTTGGATCTTCCTGCTGTATTTGCCTATACATGATGGTCAGGAAAGTTGAAAAATCCAGTTCTTCATTGACATCTGTAAGTGAGAAGGAAGGTGCAAGCCCAGCACTGTATAAGAAGATACTATTAGACCTTAGCGTGTCTAGAGTAGCCTATTTTCATCCTTAGCTGGTATGGAACCACGTCAGTGTCATGGCTTTCTGCCACTTTGGAGTAAGGAAATGCACAAATACATTTTAAAATAGTCTTCCTACAATAAGGAGTATGATAGAAAGTTCCTGACCTCCGCAAACTCTGCCAAGAGTGAAATATCCTAGCCCTGCCCGCCTGCCCATGAGTGAAATAGCTCTGGCTTTGGAGATTCTCAGTCATCCTGGTCACGGTTGTCCCAAAGATTTTAAATTTTGTATGCAATGTTTTTATTCTTGGCTGTTCACCGCCCTGAGTCCTGTGGGAGAAGGGCGGTATAAAAATCTAATAAAATAAATAAATAAAGATGCTTTTTCAAGAGGCAATTGGATTTTCCTTGAAAACATTTCACTTCTCATTCAAGAAGCTTCTTTAGTTCTTCAGAAGGTTGAAGGAAGTTCTTGGATGAGAAGCTGAACATCTTCAAGAAAAAACAAAGACAGTCCAGTTGACTTTTGAAAAAGCACCTTTGGGATAGCTTTACAGACCTTGCTCAACTCCCAACAGTCAAAAATGGCTCCAGGTATCAAAAGGTGAACCATTTCTGCTCCAGGCTAACATCCTAGTTTTCCATAATGACTAGATGCTTAATTTTTTTAAAGGAAGGCCAAAAGATAAGTAATTTGAAACTCTGAAGGTTTCCTCAAACTGTCCCAATCATCTTTTCTCCTGCATCATCACAGCAGAATAGTTACAGATTAACAGTTGGAAGGGACTTTACCTGTCATCTAGTCCAACCCCCCCCCCCCCCCCGCTCATGCAGGAGACCCTACACCATTTCTGACAAATGACAGTCCAATCTTTTCTTGAAGGTCTCAAGTGATGAAGCTCCCACAACTTCTGAAGGCAACTTCTGTTCCATGGGTTGGTTGTTCTCACTGTCAGAAAGTTCCTCATTTCTAGGTTGAATCTCTCCTTGGTCAGTTTCCATCCATTATTCCTTGTTTGGCCTTCAGGTGCCTTGGAAAATAGCTTGACCGCCTCCTCTCTGTGGCGGCCTCTCAAATATTGGAAGACTGCTATCATGTCTCCCCTGGTCCCTCTCTTCTCTAGACTAGCCATGCCCAGTTCATGTAACTGTTCTTCATATGTTTTAGTCTCCAGTCCTCTAATCATCCTGTTTGCTCTCCTATGCACTTTTTCTAGAGTTCAACATCTTTTTTATGGTGTGGTGACCAAAACTGGATGCGGTGTTCTAGGTGTGGTCTTACTAGGGCTTTATAGAGTGGTATTAGTACCTCCCTTGATCTTGATTGTATCCCTCTGTTCATTCAATTTAGGATTGCATTGGCTTTTTTGGCTGCCGCTGCACATGGCTGGCTCATATTTAGCTGGTTGTCCACTAAGATTCCAAGGTCTCTCTCACAGTCACTGCAATTAAGTCTGGTTTCCCCCAGTTTGTATGTGAAACCAGGGCTTAATAGCAGTGACTGTGAGAGGGATCTTTGAGTCTTAGTGGACAACCGGCTAAATATGAGCCAGCAGTGTGCAGCGGCTCCTTGAATATGAACTATATTTCATATTTCAGCTGATCTTTCCTTAAAGTGTAGAATTGTTTTCATTTTATTTCTATAATACCAGACTAAAAAGAAAAATTTGCAGAACCATTTCCATGATGACTCAAGTTCAAGCTCTTCAAATTTAACAATTTTAGATGCTGACAAGAGTTCTAAAGATCCTTTGCTAATAGTGACTTTATTGGCCAATAGGGACTATATTCAAGCCGAAGTCCAAAAAAGCTCCCGATTCATTTAAACTGAATAAATCTGTGGAACAAAAACTGCTGAAATTTGCGTTTCAAAAGCTTACCGTGTTCCCAGTTTAGAAAATAACCTTAGAAGGGTAAGAATGCAAGGTTATTTCCAGAAGGATTTATGTCCTTTGGAAAGGTGACAAACCATGCAGTAGAGAATATATATAGCTCCAGGCTGAACTGTGCATTCGTGGTATTCTCTGAGCTGGGTTGCAGAACAGCAGCCCTCAAAGCATCCCAGTCTGTGGCTTGTTGGGAACCAGACTGAGCAAGCAATGGGCCAGCGAGTGAAGCTTCGTCTGCGCATGCGTGGGATCTAGGATGCTTGTGCAAAACCATTCCTGTGGAAGACAATTTTTTCCCTGGAGCCAGAAAGGTTGGGGACCGCTGCTGCAGAACATTCTTGCAGATGTTTTGTTACCAGTATATGTGCTGATGTTACTTGGATGAGTCATGAAATTTGCTGCAGAAAAACAATTCAATTCAGGGAATACCAAGAACCGAACGAATAACTAACAGATAAGAAGAGCAGGATGTTGACAAAGCAAATGTTGCGCTGTTGTAAATACTGCATGGTGTTATAGTACCACAAATTTGGCCACAGAAATATTATTTCAAAACTGGAGAACTATACAGAATATTCTGAACAGAGCTGAGATGGGCAAGCTTGAAATAAAGGTAAAAGTTTCCCCGGTCCAGTCATGTCCGACTCTAGGGGTTGGGGCTTATCTCCATTTCTTAGCTGAGGGAGACAGTGTTGTCTGCTTCCGTGGTCATGTGGCCAGCATGACTGTACACCAAAGGGACACGGAACACTGTTACTTCCCCATCGCAGTGGTACCTATTTATCTATTCACATTTGCATGCTTTCAAACTGATAGGTTGGCAGGAGCTGAGGCAAGTAATAGGAGCTCACCCTGCCTCATGACACTCGGGTCTTGAACCTGGGCTGTCAATTTTCCATCTGATAAACTCATCATCTTTAACCTCTGAGCCACCACACTCCCTTAGGCAAGCTTTATGAAGCTAGAATTATTTTTAAAAAGATGTGAAGTTGAAATTTTCCACCTCTATCCTGTCCTTTTGGAGGTGGAGAATTTTAAATTGGCCAACTTTAGTGTTAGAAAGGGTGGCACTGCCCCAATCAGACCCTGTACACAATCTTGGGATCCTTCTTGACTCACAGCTTCTGCTCAAGGAGCAGGTTGCAGCCATGGCTAGGAGAGCTATTGTGCATCTTTGTATTGTGTCCCAGTTGAACCTGTTCCTTGATTAGCAAATTTTACTCAAAAGGACTACCATAATTGTAAATTGCATGGGCTGCCTTTGAGAGGCATGCAAAATGCAGTGGTGCAGGCAGTTATCTATGCCCCTAGAATGGCATGTTACACCTCTGCTCCATGAGCTGCACTGGTGGCCAGTTTGCTTCCAGGTTCAGTTCAAGGGGTTAGTTTTGATTTTGAAAGGCCGATAGGGCATGGAGCTGGGTTATTTATGAGCCGTGGTGGCACAGTAGTTAGAATGCAGTACTGCAGGCTACTTCTGCTTGATTGCCAACTGCCAGCAGTTTGGCAGTTCGATTCTCACTGGCTCAAGATTGATTCAGCTTTCCATCCTTCCAAGATCAGAAAAATGAGGACCCAGATTGTTGGGGGAAATATGCTGACTCTGTAAACGGCTTAGAGAGGGCTGTGAAACGATATATCCAAAGCACCAGAAGGCAGGACAAGAAGCAATGGATGGAAACTAATCAAGGAGCGAAGCAACCTAGAACTAAGGAAAAATTTTCCTGACAGTGAGAACAATCAACCAGTGGAATGCTTTGCCTTCAGAAGTTGTGGGTTCTCCATCACTGGAGGCTTTTAAGAAGAGATTGGACAGCCATTTGTCTGAATTGGTATAAGGTCTCCAGTCTTAGCAGGGTGTTGGCCTAGATGTCCTCCAAGGTCTCTTCCAACTCTGAGAATGTTTTATGTTCTTAAAACTCTACTTCAACAGGCTAAGAGAGAGATTAGGAAGGATTCCATGGATGGGTATCTTAAAAGGAAAAACAGGTTAAGGTGCTTGGGAAATCCTGAAAAATGAGGTGATGAAGGCCCTAGCAAAATAATACCACAAAGAAGGAAAAGCAAGACACCAGACAAGACCAGCACGGTTGCATAACGAGTTCTCTAACGAATTGAGGGAGAAAAAGGTCAAATATAAAAAATGGAATGAGGGACACATAATTAAAGCAAAAGGCCAACAAACATCCTGAATCTACAAGGAAAGCCAAGGCCCAGAATGAGCTAAGACTTGCAACAAATATTAAAAATAATCTAAATAGTTTCTTTCCATATGTAAGGAACAAAAAGGAAGTCAAGGAAACGATAGACCCAGTAATGGGAGTAGATGGCAAGAAGGTGTCAGGCAGGAGGGAGAAATTCCCATTTGGCTGAGGGAATCCGGTTGTAGTGTGGAGCTTGCTAGCGAGGTGATTAGATTGTTTGTAAAACTCTGGATGTACGCCCCTGTTTACTGTTTATACTTTTTAATTGTTTGACAGTTTTGGCTGTTGCTATTTTAATTGTGTGAGTCACCCAGTCACATAAGTGAGATGGGCAGCTATGTAAATTCAACAAATAAATAAATAAAGGCAAATTAACTATTAACCACAGTGGAAATTTAACATTCTTTACTTTTAATTTGGAAAGATATGGAAAAATCATGCTAAGAAAATTTATTTATTTCCAGCTTCAAGTGGCATGATGATGACAAAATGGACTGATGGGCCAAGATTGATGGCTCATCTATCCCTGAAATATTGTTATGTATATATTATGATCAAATTTAAATTTATAGTATAATAGAGGGATCAAGACCATGTGAAGTGTTAGTGCTGGTTTATAATGCCTTAGTAAGACCACACTTGGAATGCCACTTTTGGTCACCACAATATAAAAAAGATGTTGAGATTCTGGAAAGAATGCAGAGAAGAGCAACAAAGATGATTATAGGGGCCTGGAGGCTAAAGCATACAAAGAAGGAATTGGGTATGTCTAATCTAGTGAAAAGAAGGACTAGGGGTGACATGATAGCAGTGTTGCAGTATTTGAGGGGCTGCAACAAAGAAGATTCTCCAAAGCACCTGAAGGCAGAACAAGAAGCAATGGATGGAAACTAACCAAGGAGAGAACCAGCCTAGAACTAAGGAGAAATTTCCTGGCAGTGAGAAAAATTAATCAGTGGAACGACCTAACTTCAGAAGTTGTGGGTGCTCCGTCACTGGAGGCTTTTAAGAAGAAACTGGACACTCATTTGTCTGAAATAGTATAGACTCTCCTGCTCAAGCAGGGGGTTAGACTAGATGACCTCCAAGGTCCCTTCCAACTTTGTTATTCTATGTTATTTCAGCCCCTTTTTTAATGATCCTTAATGTAGACCTTTCTCTTTTCTCATCTACTGAACTTTTAAGATGAATTAATACATTTACAGCAGATCGTTAGAATAGAATAGCATATAGTTGTAGAGAGCCCAAGGCAGTTCCTCCTTGCTTTCACACATATATTTTAAAGGTAAAAGGAAATCAGCCTCTGGTATCAGCGACCTACTAGAAAAATGTGCTTAGCTTGAGTGATCATACATTTTCCAGGACTTGTGGACTTCAATTCCCAGAATTCCCCGGCCAGACATACTTGCCAAGTTGGAAGACCCCTGTTTTGTACCATGGATATATAGCTGCATCCCCTGGAATCTTTCCAGATGGTGCCACTGGCACACTCTTTTTCTCTGGTAGAACAACACTGACTGGGAATATATATGAATTACATTTAATGTTAATTAAATATGCACATTTGGCTGATTTCCAAATTTTAAGTGGGGGCGGGGGAGATGGGACGGACAGCAGAGGAAAGGCAGGGAGGAAGGGAAATCTTCCTGACACTTACCGATTTTGTGGAGCTGAAGGTGCCTGGCCACCTCTCCAAGAGTTGGGCTGGTGCCCAAACTGCGCATGACAACTATCAGATCGCTGGCCTTGATTCTGCCTTTCTGCCTTTTGTCATACAGGGAAAAACATTCCTTGAATTCTGTGCAGGAGAAAAGGAGAAGGACCACAGGAGGATTTCTGAGGCTGGGAGGCAAGGAACGTCCTGCTCTCCTCTGGGCTCAACTCTCCACAGTAGGGAGGATAAAGCCTAAAGCTTATTTCTGGGTTTTGGCAAAAATGGCAAATGGCCGTAAATGCAGGCTGGTTGCTGTGTCTCCAAAATATGATCACATAACTGTCATCAGAATTATAGAACCAGGTTATGAGTATCTTTTTTTTGGGGGGGGGGGTCTGTCATAACTTTGAAGAGTTACTAAGCAACTGGTCATAAATCAAGGACTTACCTGTAGCTGGCCTAAGTCAACTCCTGAGCTTCCATGGCTGATAATGGACTTGAATCTGAGTTTCTAGGGTCCTGTCCAAGTCCTTCACCCCTGCATGTCAACCCTGAAGCTGACCTGACCGAAGCCATTTTGAAGCTTCAGTGTTGCCACACTGGAGCTGAGGGATGGGGGGGGGTAGAGATAGCTGGGGTTTTGTAGCCAAAACAAAATAGTTTCTTCTGGGAACCAAGGACATCCTCACACCTGGTCAGAGAGAGAGGAGGAGTGACGTTACCAGGCAACCAAATGGCACCTTGATGGTCACTGATTGTTTTGGGAAAGGAAAAAACTTGTACTTTCAATTAGGTGAAAACCATGGGAACCTTCAGAGTTGGTTTTCACCAGAACTGTGTCAATATGATACATCCAATAAAAGTATTCTTTGAGGAATCTACCTGCCTCGGAGTTTTGTTTGCAATGGGTGCATTACTTGGAACCCTGACATTGCAGTTATTGGATTAGCCAGTGAGGTATACAAAGCCTCAGATGCAGGTGAACTTCTGGGCCTCTTATCTTAGCTCAGTGTTTCTCACTAAGTTTCTCACAGCACTGCCGGCTCAAGTCCACCCATCTTCAAGCTACCAAGGTTGAGAAACACTGTCTTAGCTGATGGCTGGTGCCCCCTTGGTCTTGAAAGTGCCCCCACCCAGAAGGACAGCTTGCTCTTCTTCCAGAAATCCTACCGGGTCCCTTCTATCCTGGCATTTATACTCCCCCTCACCCAAGCAATATAATTGCTAACTCTTCAAAAGGACAATACAGCAAGAGGTCACTGACATGCTAACACAGCCCTGAAATGCAAGCCAAGAATTGTAGCATTTTTAAAGAATGCAAAGAGTGCAACCGACACTCTTCAGATGGGCAGGAACTTTTTTACCTAAGGATCAGTTGCAGGTTTCATAGATGAAGTTGTACAAAAATATTTTCCATCACATGTTTTTGAGATAATGAAGTTGACCCCTCAATGGGCAAGAAATCTAAAACTACGCCAAATGGAAATCAGCTGAATGATAACAGGTGTCCCTCCTGGTCTTACAAATTCTTTTGTAGGGAAGTGGAAAGGGACCTGATCTGCTTTCCCAGAAAGCTGGAATGAAGTTTTCTCAAGGAAGATCAGAACACAAGAAGTAATACAGAGAAGGGTAGGAAGCTGCCCTTTCGAAAAGAGACAGATACATACCATTGATCTGATCCTGGGTTAGAAACTTTGCCTGCAAAACAAAAAGGAAAAACAACGATGAAACAGTGTCATTTTGCTCTACCAAATAAGATTCCCCATCCACAATCCTGGCCAAATTGTCCCCAGTCACCATTGGAAGGTTTTGGGGTGCTGATGCTGGTTTTCCTCCGGCTGTCCTGCCTGCCTTCCACCCCCAGCTTCCTCGTTGATGAAGGGGCAAAGTCCGCTCATCCCAGAGAGTGGTAGCAGGTATAATAAATACCTTTTGTTGTCATGGATACAATCCAAGTTGTGGGTCAAATTTCAGCGGAAGTGATAGCTGTTAGTCAAACAACAGCAACCAGACCGGGACTCTTCTGTGTTTGCAGGAATTATTTTACAGCTCCCTCTTCTTGACAAGGACTTGAATTTTTTATTGCATAGAGCAGATAAGAATACCATCTTCCCAAAGCCTTCAAGTATTCAGTTGGATGCCAGTGGCTTCATTATCTCCAGCCTCCTTCAAGGCAGGTTAAGTAGGGTTCAACCCAAGTGTGCTCATTTGCAAAGCCTGAACATGTTGCTTAACACAAAAAGAGGTTCCTCCATTACAAGCTGGCTTTCTAGGCATTGGAACAGGCTGAAATGGCTAAATATTTAGAATGATCTATCTAAAATTTCATATATATATTTTGCAGGAGACATTTTGAGTACAATTATTAACAGCAATATAAGAATATATTTTTACTTCTGTGTCCTTTAGTTTAGTTTAGTTTAGTTTAGTTTAGTTTAGTTTAGTTTAGTTTAGTTTAGTTTAGTTTAGTTTAGTTTAGTTTAGTTTATTGCCATTGCACCTCGTACAACAAAATTAAATGCCATCTTCAGTGTACATTAAAGGTAGAGGTAAAGGTTCCCCTTGCACATATGTGCTAGTTGTTCCCGACTCTAGGGGGCGGTGCTCATCTCTGTTTCTAAGCCGAAGAGCCAGTGCTGTCCGAAGACGTCTCCGTGGTCATGTGGCCAGCATGACTAAACTCCAAAGGCGCACAGAATGCTGTTTCCTTCCCACCAAAGGTGGTCCTTATTTTTCTACTTGCATTTTTGACATGCTTTCAAACTGCTAGGTTGGCAGAAGCTGGGACAAGTCATGGAAGCTCACCCCATTACGCGGCACTAGGGATTCGAACCGCTGAACTGCCGACCTTTTGATCGACAAGCTCAATGTCTAAACCACTGAGCCACCATGTCCTAACTTCAGTGTACATTATAACTATAAAAATAAAACACAAACACACATCCTTCACATGCTATACAATTGAATTGAAAACCCCTGATACTGCATTAATATTGCACCATACAGTAGAATTCAATATAGTTGTTGCCCTGGGACAGAAGCTGTTTTCCAGCCTATTTGTCCTTGTTTTTATTATCCTGTACCATCTGCCAGATGGTAATAGTTCAAAAAAAGGGCGCCCAGGATGAGATGGGCACATTTAAGAATGTTTTGAACTTTCTTAAGGCAGCGGGAGCTATCAAGCTCTTCCAAAGAGGGGCAAGGGCAACCAATGACCAGTGACGTTGATCCTCTGGAGCGCTGTCCTATCTGCCACTGCAATTGGTGAACCATACACAGGTGCAGTAAGTTAAAATACTCTCTACGGTGCAGTGGTAGAAGGTCACCAGCAGTTTTCCATTCAGTTCTTGTTTCCTGAGAGGTCTCAGGTAGTAGAATCTCTGCTGGGCCCTTTGGACCAGTGCTGCAATGTGAGCACCCCAGGTCAGGTCCTCTTTTATAATAACACCCAGAAACTTAAAACTGGCCACTTGCTCCACTCGGCCTCCATTGATAAGCAAGGGCTGGTTGTCTGATCTATTCCTTCTGTATATTCACTATAAGCTCCTTGGTGTTATTGCTGTTAAGAACCAAATTATTGTCTCCACACCACGAAAGCAACCGGTCCACCTCATCTCGATAGGCACAGAGATGAAGAGAGGCTAAGCACAGTATCTCCCTTATTAATGAGAGGAAATTGCCACCATCTTTGGTTTCTGGTCAGAAGTGGCCTGGGCTGGTTCAAGGGCTGCCTAGAAGCTTGTGTATCAAGGACAACCAATAAATATAATCAATTCAGCAGTAAGTAAATCTTAGATTCATGAAATGTGAGGGTTGAAAGGGATTTTGGAGATCATCTAGTCTCATCCCCTGCCCTTTGCAGGAACCTTCTAGTGCAGCAAGAAGTAATGACCATCTGGTTTCTGTTGAAACATTTTGAGCAAAGGGGAGCCCCCGTAGCACCTTTTCAGTGTAACACCTGTTACCAAAGGCATAGAGTCCTGAGATCCATGAGGCCCCACCACTCCAGGAGGCTGATCAGCTCTCATTTTCATGCAATTCCTCATTTTCAATTGGATCTCTCTTGGTAAAGCCTCCACCCAGGGGCTCTTGTCCTATTCTCAGATAATACAGGGGATGGTAATGAATTCATTCCTCTTCTCTGGGACAACCTTTCAAGTATCAGAAGACAGCTACCATGTCTCATTTTTTTAGACTAAGCATATTTGGGTCTTGTCTACAAGCCCCTCACGATGCCTGTTGTTCTTTTTTTCCACAGGATTCTTTCCAGTTCTTCAGCATCTTTATGGTCCCCAGAAGTAAAAAATATATTGATTTACGGTCCAATAATTGCAGAGGAGAAATGAGGGCTTCCCTTGATTGTGATACTAAACTTCTGTCAACGCAGCCTTGGATTCATTGTGTTTGTGTGTGTTGCACACCAATCACACTATTGGTTCATGTTCTGTTGTGACCTCCAAGACACCCAGGTTCTTTTCATGTGTGGTCCAATAGTCTCCTCCATTCTATATTCATGACTTTAATTTGCTCAACCCAAATGCATTTTCCATGCTTTGCATCTGTCCATGTTGAAATCCATCTTCCTGATTTTTGCTTATTGTTCCTACTTGTCATGAGATTCTCCTGAATCTTGATACTGTTCCCTAAGTTGATTGTTATCTGCTTATCTTACGTAACCTGTGTTATTTTCTGATCATCATCCAAACTCATTTATATTGAATAGCACAGCATCTAAGATGGAGCCCTATTGTGCTCCATGTACAGTCCTTGGTGATCTCTGAGCTTGGTTGCGGTACCTACAGTAGGTGGGCAATGAAACATCTGCAGGAAAGTAGCCAAGCTCAGAGAGCACCAAGGAGTTCACAGCTCAACCCTGAGCTATAAATATTCTCTTTTGTTAGTAATCCCTGTGAGACCACCTTGTAGCCAGATGTAGGGCTACTGATGTACATTCATTGGATAGGATTGTTCGAACAGCTGTCAACCTTCCCAGATAAACCAGACAGGAAACACAACCAGAAAAGTTAATTCTACTCTTTTATTATAAAACTAGATGAACAGATTCTTGCAAGTCTGATAGTACAAATCTCTCCGGTTCCTTAACAACTACAGAAGTTAGGAAGGGCTTTTTTCTGGGCCTCTTTCTCTTTCCTTATGCAGCTGTGAAGCTATGCCAACTCTTGCCCGATTGTTTCCCAGGCAGCCTCTCTCTCTCCCCCACATCGAGTGGCCGCTCACAGATTTCGCTCAGAGCATAATATGCTAGCAAAGCCTTCTTGGACTTAGCATCCTCTAGAATTCCTTTCTTCCTCATATAATTTTATTAAGAGTTTTTTTGAAAACATAAATTAATGCAACATAAAGAGAAAATGAAAGAAAGCAAAAGGAAAGCAAAAAATGCAACAAAAGAAAAAAGTTAAAACAGAAAAAAGATACACAGCAGTAACCTCTGATATTCTTCACAGCAGTTATCAGTACAATTACATTTTAACCTCTCTCTAAAGTTACATCACAGTACTCTTCTTCCTATAACCTATCCTAGCTAAACATCAAAACCATAAAAAAAGGGTTTCTTTTTTCAATTTCTGCACAAAAATTCCCTAAGAGGCATCCCGTCATCGATAAATGTGGATAGTAGTGACTTCCACGCTCCAGAATGGTGAAGCTGTTCCGTCGCAAGCGGGGAAACTTTGTGCTACTAAACAGAGACAGCTCACTATTAAAAGGAAGAGACTCATTCTAGCTGAGCTCCGTTCTTGCCGACTGGGCAGAAATGTCCACGTTTCTCTTAGCAACAATCTGGGCATTGTCTACCACTGACTTCCCAGTGAATGACTTTCTGGGCTGCAAAAGACCTGCTCCAGGTTTCCAAAATACAAGAATAGCAGCAGCACCTGAAAAGGAGTAAGGGTGAAGATGGTGCAACTGTGTGACAGGTTGGGGGTCTTGCCTAATTAATTAGATTTAGTGCATTTGTAGACCAGTGAAAGGGGCTTTGATTGGGTGCTCAGAGTCCTCTTAACTTTTTTTGTCCCTCCCTGGGCACATCCCCCCCCCCAAAAAAAAGTGTTCCAGGGAAGACCCCCTCAACTTTAAAGGATGTCTCTGCACTTCTCCGCTGGGGAGAGGTAATTTGCTAATAGGGTGTCATCCTCAAAGCCAGGAACTTCCATATGGGGGACAATAAACTATCTATAGGTAGTCCTTGACTTACAGCCACAATTGAGTCCAAAATTTCTGTTTGTTTTTGGAGACATTTGTTAAGTGAATTTTGTCCCGTTTTACCATCTTCCTTGCCGGAGTTGTTAAGGGAATCACTGCAATTGTTAAGTTGGCAACACAGTTGTGGAACGTAACTGGCTCCCCCATGGACTTTGCTTGTCAGGAGGTCGCAAAAGGGGATCATGTGATTTCTGGACAGTGCAATCGTCATGAGTCAGTTGCCATCTGAATTTTGATCACGTGACTGGGGGGAGGCTGCAAGGGTTGTGTGGAAAATGGTCATAAGTCCCTTTTTAAAGTGCTGTTGTAACTTCAAATGGTCACTAAGTGAACTGTTGCAAATTGAGGACTACCTGTCCAGGGCCGGCCAGCCCTTTCCACCTGGCAGCTGCTCCTTGACCCCCCTTTGCAGCCTCTTTGTTTTCTCTCTCCTGCAGGTTCGCTACTCCTAATCTCATGTTTGCAGTACCTAATTCAATGCTTTTTGCACCCCTGACCGAATCTCTCCCTTTTCCAGCTGTATCTGCCACTTCTCCATGCTAGTGAGTGCAAAAACCAGGAGGCTGGAAGTTTTTTTTCCTCATTTCAAAATTCACTAGACTTAATATTATCTACTTGCACCATGAATCTGAGAAGGAAACAATCAAACTAGCTCTCAAAGAACTGGTTGAGAACTGAATGCAGAGTCTTAGCAAGACTGAGCTGCATGAAGTAAGCAGTTCTTCACCTCTGCATAGATTTCCACCCAAAGTAGAAAGGAAAATGCAAAATGAGGGAGACAGGTTGAACCACAGAACTCACACGGGGTCTCCTGGGCCCTCTTCTCCATTCAACATTCTGACAAACTCTACGTAGACCAGACATGTGGGAGCTTCATCACTTGAGACTTTCAAGAAGAGATTGAAGTGCTCTTTGTCAGAAATGGTGTAGGGTCTCCTGCTTTAGAGGCGGGGGGGGGGGGGGTTGGACTAGATGACCTACAAGGTCCCTTCCAACTCTTAATCTGTAAGTGGAACCATGGAAAACCATGGAAAAATAAAAACCCTGGTGCAAAAGGAATGTCAGATCAGAGGATTGGGTAGATTCTCACTCGGGTTCCAAGTATTCTTCCCGCAACCACATCCTCTTGTTCTAGCCTAGGGCTCCCCGTGAAGATTGATTTGGGAGGAGGCCCCAGTTTGGGTCTTCCAAATGAATCCACACAGAATCAGGCTCCTCTGGATACAAGAGCCATGAACGGGAGGAAGGCCAAGCCAGCCCTTCCTTGGGCACCACCCAAACCCTGCTGGCTTGCCCAAAGGACCCACCCCGTGCCCCAAACTAAAGGCAGCCACCGCATCAAGAGCTCTCGGCCTTCGTGGAGGGCAGGTTCCTCCAGTGCAAGGTGTAAAAGGCCCAGGGTTCAGGAACGTAGATGATGCCGGGATATTTCTTCCGGAGGATCTGGTCATTCCAGAGCCAGCCAATCCAGAGGGCCACCAGCCCCAGCGTGAGGATGAAGGAGTAAAAGAGGAAGCGGCCGTTGCTGTCCATGACGAGGCCCTTCCGCTTCTGGTGCATCACCAGCGCCACCAGGGCGAAGGTAGTGAAGATGAAGAGGGTGAAGATCTGGCCCTCCGTCACCAGGTACCTGCAACAGAGAGGGACCGCAGGTGGATCAGGATGGTCTTCTCAAGGGGGAAGAAGGTGTAGCTGCCCTCCAGAAAGGGGGGGGGGGTTCTGCATGTGGTGGGGTGGGGGGAGGACAGACCAGGTCTAATCTGACACTTTAATCCCACCTCATCTCTTCCCCTATACAGCAGTCCTCGACTTACGACCACAATTGAGGCCAGAATTTCAGCTGCTAAGGGAGGTATTTGTTAAGTGAATTCTGTCCCATCTTACAACTTTTTTTTGCCACCGTTAAGTGAATCAATGCAGTTGTTAGGTTAGTAGCATGGTTGTTAAGTGAATTGGGCTTCCCCATGGACTTCGTCTGTCAGGTCGCCAAAGGAGATCATGTGATTCCGGGATACTGCGACTGTCATAAATATGAACCAGCTGCCCAGTGGCCGGATTATGATCACGTGACCCAGGGGATGCTGCAACGGTCGTAAGTTTTTTCTGTGCTGTTGTAATGTTGAACCGTCACTAAACGAACTGTTGTAAGTTGAGGACTACCTAAAACTGTTTTCAGCAAGCTTTGAAACTGACACAGCAGAAATATTCTTGGAAGGCTGCCAAAGTCTACCTCTACTGCCTCTGGCCAAGGGTCCCGTGGGAAGGAAGCCTCCTTTTGGGGCTTGGAAAGATGCCAGGAGTCAACCTGGGAGAGACGGGGCTGGTTAGAACAGATGCCAGTGGCTGAAGGGACACAAGGAGACCCCGCAGATACTAGGCACCAAAAGGAAACAGAGAGCAGGCGTCCATCCTGCCCCTCCTTTTTTTTCAGGATGTGTTTTAAAGTTTGAAAAAGGAAAGAAACAGATCCAGAGTTTGAAACAGTCTCTGTGGATCAGTTTGGCAGGGTTCCCTTTTCCCACCCACTTTGCCCCCACAAGATAAAGGATCACTAACTAGAATTGACAGATCCTTCTCTTAACAGCTTAAAAGGCAGGAGATCAATCTGGAGCTCTGTTATCCGCTGCAGAGGCTTTTCCTGAAGGCCTCTGACAGAGAAATGGTGACACATGCAAGTGGCGACAAGCAGCTGCAGAACTGGGCCGGCAAGGCCTCCTGCTGGGTAAGGATATATATATAAGATATAATATAATATAATTATATATATATATATAGACCAGGTCTTATTTTTGGGGAAACACAGTAGAACAATTAATTAGTGGAACAACTGTTCTCCAGAAGTTGTGGGGGCTCCATCACTGGAGGTTTTTAAGAAAAGATGGGACAGCTGTTTGTCCAGAGTGGCCCAGGGTCTCCTGCTTGAGCCGGCAGTTGGACTAGAAGACCTCTGAAGCCCCTTCCAGCCCTGTTATTCTGCGTTCCACTTGGGATATTCCAGACACAGGTGTCTGACCCCTGAGATACCAGCTGTCTGACAAGCAGGTACACCTGGCTTGGTTTTGTTGCCTTCTCGTGCCACCTTGGGCTCACTTACCAGTAATAGAGGCTGCTGGGCCCAATGAGGAGTAAAGCAGCCACAGGGATTCTTGGCTGCTGTTCTTTGCAGGGTATGAAACAGCCAGAAAAATAGATGCACAGAATGAGGAAGAAGGGGATGTATCTGTGAAAAGAACAAAATTGCCAGAGGTTGGGAGGGACAAGGTGGAAAAGGGCCTGCTGCTGTTTTAACAGCTCGTTTCAGTTCTCCTGGCTTGGCAAGTGGACAAAGTAGCTGCTTAATGGCCTGAAGAGACACTTGAGAGAGCCTGGAAGCCCTCACCCTCTTTTGACCTAATAAAAATACTACTTGGTTCCTCAGTGTCTACATCCTTGAGTATCTAGTGTTCTTAACAGTGTAACCAAGCTGTGAGAGAGACCTCTCTTTTTCCCTTCACCGTCTTTACCCCTCAGAAATACCCAGCCACTTTGACTGGACATTTAAGCCAGAACAGGAATCCTGCCAGCCTACAGTAACCATAGACCTGTTCTCACTTGTAAGAAGAGAGCCCCTTTCATCTTTGGTGGCAGAAAATAACCTGGAGGAGTGTAGGAGAGCCTTTTCCGACCAACCCCGTTGATATTCCAAGACAGTTGTATGACTTGAATGGTCAGAAAAGGCACTAACTCAATATTTGTCAATCTTATCAGCCTGAAGATGTGTGGACTTCCAACTAGCAGAGCTGATTAGGGAATTCCTGAAGTTGAACTCCACACATTGTCAGAGTTGCCATCTTCAGCTTAATGCTTTGCTGGCATCCTGCCATAAATTGTTAGGGAAGGGGGGGGAGGGGAAGTAAGCAATTGGTGTATAGAAGGTAGAGATGAGGAAGGGGGAGGTGAGAACTGGCCTTCAAGGCTGCAGCAGAGCCTGGGAAAGGAATAGCCAAGCGCTTCTCAAAACACCAATATGGAATGCCCCTGGACAGCAACAGACCAGTCAAGGGGGGAGGGCCAGGGAGAAAGGGGAAATGCTGCAACATTTCACGCGGGAACTTTAGTTCTAGCCTTGCTTTCTTTGCAACCACCAATCCTTAGCAAAAGAACCTATCACTTCAATCAAGTGGAGTTGAGGGTCTTTCTTACCTAGGGACCTAAGTGGGGCAAGCCTGACACACAGCTTCTAGCTGCTAAGGTTGAGAAAGATTGCACTAACAGATCCCTCCTGATTCTCAGCCACTTTTTCAGTTCTGTAGCTATCACCTTTGGCTGCTCACTGGCTTCCCGCAGGCAAAAAAAAAAAAAAAAGATCCTGCGGCTTTAAGGCACTGACCCATTAAAATTAATAGGATTCTTAAAGCTGCAGCAGCAACTTTTCCTTGGGGTCATGTGGAGAGCTGGAAAAAGAGGGGCCGCTTTAGTGAGTCAGAGAGAGCTGGGCGAGAACGCACATCCTGTTTGGCAAATTCTTCTTAATGAAAACAAGGGAAATAACTAGGCTAAGAGCTTGAAACACTTATTAACAATCAAAAATATGGGGAAATGCAATAGAAACAGAAGATTTAAAAAAGCAACCCTGCACAGAAATCCTTGATTTAGGCTTTGATAACTCCATCAAAAACCACTTTTGGCCTGTTGTATCCCTCATGGTTCTTCTGGCCCACCAGGAGGGCACAGGTAGGTGAACTGGGTGAGACTTTCCCCTTGGTGGAAACTCTCACCCAGCAGCAACTCCACAAAGGGGGGAGCAGGAACAGGAACTCAGGTGTAACCAGACTAATTATTAAGGTTTTTAAGAAGAGACTAGTCACTTGTCTGAAATATTATAGGGTCTCCTGCTTCAGCAGGGGGTTGGACTAGAAGACCTCCAAGGTCCCTTCCAACTCTAATATTCTATTATTATTCTAATTCTTGGTCAATTAAAATCTTGTTACAAAGATGTCGAGTGGTGGGGAATCCACTGTGGTTTATTAAAATGTCATTATTTATTTATATTAATGCGTTTATTAAATGTACCTCCAATCTTCCCAAGGAAAGCAGGGCAGCATCAGCTGGCACAAAACCCTCTGACAGACATTATGACAACAAATCAAATGCCTGGAAAAAATGCAGCCAAGCAGACCAATATTTCAGGATGTGAAGAAAAGGATCCCAAATTAGATTCCAAGACTTGAGGCTCAGGAATGGCCAATCCTTTTTTGGCCGTTTCTCCTCTTTGTTTTAGAGGAGATTGTGTCATTGTGCGTTTTTGTTCTTGGGAAGGGGCTGAATATTTTGCCCCGAAGGAAAAACTTTTAAGAAGGAAACGAAATGAACTAACCCTAAAGGAGTTTAACACAATGAGTGGCAAAACTCCAAGGGAGGCACCTGAGCTATCCACCCCCAGCAAATGCCGGCGTCCCTCATGATGCCCAACCGCCCGTCTCTCACGCCTGCTCAGCCCACGTTTCTTCTGCAGCAACAGGGGAAGGGAGCCGGTTCCACCCGCAGCCAAGACTCACCACATTGAATGGCCCAGGTGCTCATCGTAATAGTACAGCAGTTCAAAGGAATCGATCTGGAAAGGAAGGAAATGGAAGAGTCCAGAGAGCGAAGGGGCCCAGCTGACAGGCAGCAAAGAGCTCTGCTAAGCATGGCTGTTTGTGACAGATAGTCCTCAATTTATGACCAAAGTACCGCCCAGTTGTAATTTATTGGGTTGTAAGTCAAGGCACCATGTGACCAAACTCAATTTTACAATAATTTTTATGATGGTCATAAAGCATGGTCCCTGCCATGGTTAAACAAATCAGGTGGGTCGTAACTGAATCCAGCCTATCCAATGGCCTTTTTCCCCCCGGCCATTTTCTTTTGCAAAAGAGCAAAAAAGTAGCAAATTGCAGTCATACGACCATGGGATGCTGCAATTCATCAGTAGCTTTTTTAAAAAAATCTAACTTCCAAGAATTGTTAAGCGACCAGTCATAAGTTGAGGACTATTTGCAGTTAAGCTTGATTGAGTCCCATTTGTTTTTGATCCCATAAATTGCCCAGAGCTGTCGCTTGGGAGAGATGGGTGCCATATTAAATCATTTGATAAAATAAATTAAAAGATGATAAAAGATAGATAGATAATGATGATAGATGATAGATTAGATTAATAGATTAGATAGATAGATGATAGATAGATTAGATAGATAGATACATGATAATGGACAGACAGACAGACAGAGACGGACCAGAGCGTCAGGAGCCACAAGTAGAGTGAACCAGCCTCTCTCACCAGGGTGTCCGGCTTGAGATTTTTGATGATTGGATTCTCTCGGACGGACAGGTGGAGCTGGTAGCCGCTGAAGATCAGTCGGTGATTGACAGAGTCCCCCACCAGGTGGATGCTGGCCCCCATGACGAATATGATGATGCAGAGATACACCATGGAGCGGGGAAGGGCCTTGGGGGAGCGCTCCATCAGCTGCACACAGAGCAACCAGTTTGAGGCCGTGGAGTAAAGTCAGCCCCTTCAGCCCCCCCCCACCCCCAATTCCCAAACTCCATCAAGCAAAAGCGGGAAACCTTCTGCCCTTTCCTTTCCTTTCCCAAGAGGAATCCAACTCCCACAAAAACAGTCAAAAACTGTTCATGAGATAAAGTCTCTGCAGAAGTGTGGGTGCCTCAACCTGAACCCCCTCCTTGGAATAGCAGTATCCCCCCTCCCCTCCCCCACTGCAGAATGGAGGAAGTTCTCTGTGGCCCCCTTTCCTCTGAAACCGCTGTGACAACCAAGTTTAAGGGGGTGCGATGGAGAAGCTGCTGACCCAGGGCTGCCCTAGAGGTCACACCAGCCCAATTCAGCCCCTCTGCTCTCTTTGGCTTTCTCAAAAAATCAGCACAAGTCCCATAACAAGGAGGGAGGGACAGGTGTCTAAGTGACAGCCTTCTGTCCCCTAGATCTTATTCCGTGACTCACTCAACCATCTTTTAAACCATCCAATTTTCTTGGATTAGTCACGAAGAAGAAGCCTGACTGAGTTATATTCACGGAAATGTTGCTCGTTCAACCAAGGGATGTGGCCCTTGCTCCCAGCAGCACTCTGAAATATTGCAACCCCTCCAATATCTGTATTAAAAGGGGAGTCTGGCCCCCAAGTTATAGGACAAAGTATGAAGTAAAAGCATAACAGTTCCTAAAGTTCAAACTAGGGAAGGAAAAGGAAAGCGATCTGACCCATAGATGTGTGTCCTAACCCAAAGCCCCCTTCCAACATTCCTCCTTTTCCAAACATTTGGGAAGAAACATGTTTCCTTCCTGAGAACAAGCGACTGCCTGCCTTTCTTTAAAAAGACAACTGGGGTTCCTAGGCAGGCTGGGGGGGGGGGGGGGCTGCACAGTCTGGCTGGGAGAACCCCTCCAGTCCCCTTTGAGGCCCCAGGAATGCAGGAGCGGAGCCCTTCCTAAAAGATGGTCCCCGTGATGGTGGGACAATTCTTCACTCCATGGCAAAGACATGGTGCGCCTGGCAGTTTCATCAAATGAAGTCGCCTTCCCACTTTGACCCAAGCTTGGAGGAGGACCTGATGGCAATAACACCCCATTTTTAAACTACAAAGCATTCTGAGCTCTTTGGCATTTTCAAGGGTGGGTGGGGTTTTTTTGGGGGGCTCACCTGTCTCAACTTTAAGCTATTTTACTGTTTGCAACAGGTGTATGCCAAGTTTGCGTCAATACCCTGAATTTGAACATATAAAGTAAACCTTATCTGTTGTGAATTCCCCTATGGACTTGGGCAGAAGACAGTTTATAAATGTCATAAATCAATCAAGGATTTGAAGCTGCTTAACCCTTTCCTTTCCTGATCACGTGAAATCTAGAGTTGGAAAGGTCTTGCTCCTCCTGCAGCCTTCCCTGGCTGGGTCTCCTTGGAAGATCAACCAGCAACATCAATCGGTCGCAGCCATCAGGATGATGGGTTTGTAGTCTAAGCTATTCACAGACGTATAGATGGCCTGCAGGGAGGCCCCGCCCAAAGGTTCTGCTTACGGAGCCCTTTTATCCCTGATTCCAACACAGGGAGATGACAATCTGAGTGGAACATCTATCTTCAATCACGAGCTTCAGATACTTCAATCTTACCCATTTTTTTTTCAAAAGCTTGTGTCAAAACTCATTGTTGCTGACCAAGAGTAAACGAACACTATAGTAAGGCACAACTATCTTGCAAATTGGAACAAGGACATCACAATGTATGATTTCCAGTCAAGGAATTATACTGTCCAAATTCAAATTTGGGCCTGACAACTCCCCCAAGTTGGCTTCTTCTCCCCCCCAGCACCAGAATTTAAGAGCCTGGAGGGAAAAAGGTTGATGCATGATGTGTTTATCGGGGGTGTCAAACTTGATTTCACTGAGGGCTGTATCAGGGTTGTGTTTGATCTCGGGGGGTGTGTGTGTGTGTATGTCCAGGGGGCATGGCCATCTTAATGTCATTTATGTCGATGCCTGTGGTGGGCTGAGCACTCTGCCAGCAAAAATGGGCTCCCGAGCTCCGTTTTCACTGGCAGAGGGTTGCAGGAGGCCGTCACAGCCGAAAATGGAGCTCAGGAGCCCGTTTTTGTGGGCATCCTTCACTGTTTCCAGGGCGGCTCCTGGGCCTTGAGTTTGACACCCCTGATCTAGATCAATGTTCCTCAACCTTGGCAATTTTAAGATGTGTAAACTTCAAGTCCCAGAGTTCCCCAGACAGCGTGGATGGCTAGGGAATACTGGGACACCCACACATCCTAAAGCTCCCAAGGTTGAGGAACACTGATCTAGATGGTTTTGTGCAAGAAGAAACCGGAGAATCCAGCAACTATTTTACCTTCAGGAGAATAAAGGGTGTGATGACATTATAGGCCATGTGAAAATAATCCCCAACGCTCGGCCTGTTCAGGGGAAACCATTCCAGTGGAAGCACGATCTGCAGAGGGAGACACACAAAGAAAAAGCTAGAAGCAAGATAGGGGAGACTGTGCCATCCCTTAATTATTGGTGGGCTTTCTGTGGCAGATTTTTGTCAAGCTTGGCTATAAAGGCCATCTTTGCTTGCTGATATTTTCCTCTGTGTGTTTGTGTGGCTGAGACTGAAAGAGAGCGGGAGGGAGGCAATGTCAAATGCCAATGCCAAGAAAAATTAATCTCAGAGCAATGCAAACATCCTAATCCCAAATCTTCTTTGCAAAATGCAAAGTACAGGATAGGGAGGAGGATTTGCAAGCCACAAACAGCTGACACTGAAAAATTAAAGCACTACCATCCTTACACGCATATCAACCAAGAGGCATATTTACATATTTGTAGAACAGTATATAATACACAATTCTGACCTCACGCTCAATGCGTATTCAAGAGCTGTACTATTTTTGTTCATGTGAACAAGGATGTCAGAGGAGGATAAAGAGATCAGACTGAAAGTGAATAATTCTTGATTTACTTCCAGGGTTTCTTGAAAATAAAGTTGATTCTGGGTGCTTTGTAATATGTTATTATCCCTTTTAATTTTCTTTCAAATTAAAACAATTTTTAAACATTTTAAAATGAGAACAGAGCAAATGGCCCAGCTGGACATTCAAGAGGAACAGCCTTTTCCCTCTGTTGGTGGGAAGTGGGCTCGGCAGAAACCCCTCCCAGCATGAACCGGCTCCCCACCCACCCAGCTGCTCTGCTGCCTCTGTCCTGCTTGCAGTCCCGTGTTTTCCCTCCCGGGTAAGAGATGACAGAACTGAACAGATCTGATGCAATTTGCAGAATGGCAGAAGAAGGGAGATGCTATTTCAGTAGCAAGAGCAAAAGGCAACCTCAGCAGGTTTCATTAGCGAGTGGGAGGGGAAGGCCACCTCAGGGCGAGGGGAGGAAAAAAGGGGGCCAGGAGTGTTTGCAGGCGGGAGCTCCTTTCCAGGGAAGAGCTGAGGAGTTTGTGGCCCTGTTGTCAGCTGCCAACTTCAGTGGCCAGAGTTGTCATGCAAGCCAAATTCACGCATCTCAATGGAGGAAGCAGCACGGAACTCTTGAGAGCAGAGAACTCACATGGCTGCCTGAACCCAAAATGCTAAAGCCAGGATACAGGCAGTCCTCAACCTACGACCACAATTGAGGCCAAAATGTAATGTTGTTCAGCGAGACATTTGTTAAGTGAATTTTGTCCCATTTTACGACCTGTCTTGCCACAGTTGTTAAGTGAATTGTTGCAGTTGTTAAATTAGTAACACGGTTGTTAAGTGAATCCAGCTTCCCCATTGGGATTCTGACTTTGCTTGTCAGAAGGTAGCAAAAACTGATCACATGACACTGCAATCGTCATAAATATGAAGCAGCTGCTAAGCGTCTGAATTTTGATCACACGACAGTCAAAAGACATAAGTCACTTTTTTCAGTGTTGTTGTAACCTTTGAATGGTCACTAAACAAACTGTTATAAGTAGAGGACTACCTGTATTTGGGAAGGAACCTTTGTTTTTCTGTCCCAGGGCATCTTCACCCGCAACTCCTCTACCTCCTCTGAACCCTTGAGGCAAATCAACCTCATCCCCAGGTACTCACCATGGCGATGGGCCGGCCAAAGTCCAGGACCCAGTTTTGCAGGGTGAAATAAAACCACAAGTCAAAATGGAAGCAGGAATCCCTGCAAACATCATCCTTGAGGATTGCTCCATGCCTGGGAGTGAAAGAGGGAAGGCAACGGATGTAATGCCAGAAAGTTAGGCCAACCAACCAACACAGACACAAACTGAGGCAAAGGTATCTTTCTACCACCCTCCCTGTTGAAGGTGGCATGGCAGCAGGCTCCACACCTGTTGACTAATAATTAAGTCATTCTCTGTGAACGGCATCTTGGCCTGTCTTGGCGCATCCCAGAATGCAGGTGTGTCAACCTTTGGCCACCACAGACTCACCTTCTTCAGAAGTTTCGGCAGGATTAAAAAAAAGATCAAACAGCAGCCATGGGGTGTGATGAAAGCTCCAGCTGTTTATGCACATCACATCAAAACGGCCTTATCTTGATTTTATTTTAACTGTAGTCTGTGACACCCTTCCCTGACCCAAAGACGTCACAAGGATCTTGGGGGGGTGGGGACCCATTAATTTAAGACCCCTCTTTGTCTCAAAAAGTAGCTGCAGTTCATGCATATTTTAAGATTCTCTGGTTTTTCTAAGGACACAGGTTGCTTCCTTCCTCCAATTGACTTTAAATTCAGAATGTCTAACCTAAGATGGTTAAACAAAATAAGGAGTCTGGCTGTGCCTTTTCAGACGAACTGCCACGTCTGCCATTGTAAATGGCATCAAAAATCGTATGGAAGTTTTCAAGAAGAGGCTGGGCTGCCATCTGTCAGAAATGGTGGAGGGTCTCCTGCTTGGCGGGGTTGGACTAGATGACCTACAAGGTCCCTTCCAACTCTGTTCATCTGTTAAATGCTTCAACCGCCCAGCATCCTGCATGCCTTACAAACGCTGGGAGTGGGACGGAGGACAGGGACCAGAGGTGCCGACCCAGAGCAGACTGAGGGGTCCAAGGAAAGGAGGGCCAAACCCCACATGGGGATCCTGTGGGACCCTCGTGGGCTGCCCAAGGGGGGAGGGGAACCGGGAATGTCCGGAGCCCGTTTTCCTGCAGCCTCCGGGAAGGGAGGGGGGGAGCAGTCCGGGGGTCGCGGGAAGCCCCTTCGGCGTTCCTCAACCTCAGGCGCGGGACTCCAAGGCCCAGAATCCACAGCCAGCAGGCGCCGCTGAGTTGCAGTCCGCAGCCCGGGAAAGATCCTGAGCGCGAGAAAGCGCCGCTGCAAAGCCAAAGCCGCGGAGGAGCCGCTTCGTCGGGGCTGCGAAGGGGAAGCGCTGCCTTCCCACCTGCGCACCGCCGCCCAGGATCGCCCAGGGAGCGCCGGAGGCTGCGGATCCTCGGGAGCTCCGACTGGCGCGGGGCGGCCGCGGGGACGGCATCCAGGCCCGGGTAGCCCGCAGCTCCCCTGGCTCCGCGCCGCCCCGAAGGACCGCCGCTCGGCTGCGCTTCTGCCCGGGAAGCGGCGCCCACCCTCCGTCCCTGCCGCCCTCCCTCCCTCCCTCCGTCGCAGGGGTGGGCCGGCGTGGCGAGGGGGCAGCGGGGCAGCTGCAGGAGGGGACCCCGGGGGGGAACGGAGCACCTGCGGCCGGCCGGGTGGCGCCTCCTGAGGGAGGCCGGGAGTCTCTGGGCGGCGGCGGCGGCGGGAGGCTCCCTTCCTGCGGGGCTGCGGTCGCCGTTCATGGCCTCCGCCGGTTGGAAGCCGCCATGCGGGCAGAGACGCTCCGGCGGGGCGGCCGGGACGGGCTTGGGCGGCCCCGGCCTGGCGGAAGGTCTGCTGCCCCCTCTGGCCGCCCGGCCTCGCCACAGCCCCGGCCGCTCCCGCGCTCCGCCCCGAGCCGAGCCCGCCACCTGGGCCGCCCACAGCCGGCTGGGCGGGCGGGGGGAGAAGAGGAAGGCCGGCTCGCTCCGGACGGGCCTTTTGTGGGCCGCCGCCCAGCTTTCAGCGCCCGCCCCAAAGGAGGGGAAGGCAGGAGCGCCAGCCGAGCCCCCGGACGGAGGCAGCAGCCGCGGGCGGCCTGAACCCGCTTCCCCGGCTGGGGATGAGCTCGGCCGGGAGAAAGGAAGGGCTCGGAAGACGCTCCGCGGGGAACGGCGAGAGGGGCCAGGATCGGATTGTCGTTCTTTTAATACAAACAATGCTGGGCTTCCGTGGTCTGGAGGACTTTGGTATTTGAACGTTGATATTTTATGGAGTTTTCTTAATCCGGACAAAACGTTGATATATGTTGCAGGTCCATGCATGTGATGCCCTACAGTAAATACATTATTTACACCCGTCAAAAGCTCAGTAAAATGTGGCCATTTGCTTGGTTCCTACAAAGTCACTTGCCTGCAGGCGGCCAGGGAGTATAGCAAGAGTAGAATTATTGCAATCATTCTAATAATAAAGAGAATCATTGAAAACTTCAGCTCCAAATCCCATCCAGTCCTCCCTGGTCTTGCGGATTGGGTCATTTTTCAGAAAGGTGAAAAGGGGCAAAGGGATTGCCTCTTCCAAATCTGATCCCAGCCAATAAGGAAGAACTGGTTGAAGAAGTAAAAGCAAGAGAGCTGGGATAAAATATATCATGGTAGTGCTTAAAATATGACAAAAAAACTAAATTGGGGTATGTAGATTCCAAAAAGTGAGGGAAGTAATAGTGGGATGACGGGGACAGAAATCCATAAAGGGAGAATGGAAAGAATGGGAACTTCTTAAAAATAAGATATTGGAAGTACAATTCCACACCAGGACGAAAAAGGGAGGTCATCTTGGGTAGCCACTATTAGTGCACGTGATTGTTTTGACTGAGCTATAAGATAAAAGGGACATGTTATATGAAATAAAATATGGGAGAAATCACTAGAGAAATATACTAATGGATATATCTGCAGAAAAGAAGTCAGCAACATTAAATCTCAGCAGGAATTTATGAACATAAAGCTAAAATTCATAAAAAGGATTATTTGGCTATTCCAATAGTAAGAGATAAAGAAAGATGTAGGCTTGCATAAGAAACACCTATATTATTTCAGCAATACCAAATTTGCCTCCTAACCTCTTCCCCGTGCTTTGGAAGGCTTAAGTGCCTGCTTAATCTCTTGTACACTTAAAAAAAGTAATGCAATCGCACCGCAGCTCAGACAGGGACCTGTGGGTACACTTAAAAAAAGCAATGCAATCGCACCGCAGCTCAGACAGGGACCTGTGGGCATACTACCCAAGCAGCTTACTCTCTTCACATCCCTTTCCAATCTACTCTGGGGGTTGGGGGAGAAGGAAGAGAAAAAAAGGAATTTCTGAAGGCTGTCTCCCCATTGCATGACACTTCCACCTCCCCATCCCCCCCCAAACAAAGCAAAGAGATTAGAAAGGGATTGCATGAGAGGCAGCTGTTTGCTTTTCTCCACATTAAAAGGAATACGATTGCACGGGATGAGTGCACTACACAATTTGCAGTATTCTCTTGAAAGCTGTCCTTTCTGTGTGTGTGAGGGGAAGCAAGCAATTTCTGTAGGCAATCTCTCCTTTCCCCTGAGCCTTTCCTGCTGCAGGCATGATCATACTGCTTTCAGTGCGTATTATAGAAAACCAAACAGCTTAATCTCTCCAGATCTTTTTTGAGATCTTTCTCCAATCTCTCTGCTTTGTAAGGGCAGGGGAGGAAAAAAGCAACCCATTTTTGTAGGCAATACCTCCTTTTGCCTCCTTTTACTATGTTTTTCTGTTGAATTCAGTTAGGCAGGAAAGTGTTTTTTGGTGGAAAAACAAGTAATGGAAAACTTTCACCTTCCATATATTCATACGTCAATAATAACAATAAAATAAGACTGGTACCATCTAAAACCTGATCCAGCGACCAAGAGTTTTCAGCCAGTTATACATCTCTTACTTTTATGATAGTTTGTAGCAGCAATTTGTGGTCCAACCTCCCTTCTGATTCAAACTTTGTTCCTAAGTGATAAAACATGATGGGCCAAACAGGAGCAAGTACTGACAGTACTCTGGCTACCTCCCCATTCAAGGTATTCTGTTGCTGCCAGGAATGAAATCTGGAACAAACTGGGTAATACTGGCTTATTCATATAGCAGATTGAGAAGGGTAGAGGTTTCAATTGTATGTCTTGTGCTTGCTTTTGGGATGTGTACCTATAAATAAACCAATATTTGAGTCTGCTACATCTATAGCACCACCAGAAAAAACACTTGTACAATCAAAAATCTCGGATGAAACTATTGATTTAATGAAAAAATGATGGACAAGGAAGAATACCGGAAGTTTCACTAATAAACTGGAATATGTTGAACTTTGCAAGACCATAAGAAAATGTATCCAAGAAGAAACATGTCAGTTTAACGTGAAGCTTGTGAAAAAGACAATTGAAGAAAAAAACAGGATTAATAAAGGAAAATGTAACCTTATAAATACAAGAAAAAGGGTTTTGCACTAAAATGGGAAGATTGTGTGTAGAACAAGACAGGAAATGTTAGAAATAATTGGAAAACTATTCAGAGCTATACGAAGATCAAGATCACTCAAAAGTAACAACACCCACAAAAGAGGAAATGCAGACATCCTAGTGGAGGAAGTACCAAGTGCCATAAAAATCAATGAAAAATGGCAAAGCTTCGGGAAATGACAGTGTTACGGTTGAAATGCTAAAAGCTGGTGGTCACAGTTTAGTATCACAAGGTACTAGCAAAAGTATACTTGAGATGCTTCAGAGAAGAAAAAATACCCAATGCATGGAAAATGCTGAAGTGATTCTTATACACAATAAAGGGGCCCATGATGATTTAAAGAACTATTGCCCAATAAATCTTCTCTCAGTCATATAGAATAGAATGGAATAGAATAACAGAGTTGGAAGGAATCTTAGATTAGGCAGGAAACCCTACACCACTTCAGACAAATGGTTATCTAAACTCTTCTTAAAAACTTCTAGTGTTGGAGGCACTAGAAGTTTACAACTTCTGGAGGCAAGTTGTTCCACTGATTAATTGTTCTCACTGTCAGGAAATTACTCCTTAGTTCTAAGTTGCTTCTCTCCTTGATTAGTTTCCATCCATTGTTTCTTGTTCTACCTTCAGGTGGTTTGGAGAATTAGTTTGACTCCCTCTTTTTCGTGACAACCCCTGAGATATTGGAACACTGCTATCATGTCACCCCTAGTCCTTTTTATAAGACTAGACATAACTAGTTTTATCCTTGAGTCCCCTAATCATCTTTGTTGCTCTTCACTGCACTCTTTCTAAATCTACAAGGTTTTCAACTAAGGTAATAGCAAAAAGAATGTTGAGAACATTAAATGATGCACAGCCAAAGGAGCAGGCAGGGTTCAGAAGAGGCTATAGCACAATGGATCACATCCAGGTTGTTCAGCAAGTCATTGAAAGCCACAACGAATACACCAGGCCTCCGTGTGTGGCTTTCATTGACTACGAAAAGGCATATGACTTAGTATTCCCACAAGCAATAATTAAGGCATTGCTCAACCAAGGCGTAGACACTGCTTATATAAACTTACTATACTCAATATATGAAAAAACAATGGCAACAATTTGCCTTAATGATAAAGTGGAAATCAACATAGAATAAGATGTATAATAAGGCAATACAATATCCCCCATCCTTTTCTCAGCCTGCCTTGAAGAAGTATTTCGCAAACTAGACTGGGCAAAGGATGAAATAAAAATCAATGGCGCCTATTTAAATCACTTAAGATTTGCAGATGATATTGTTCTCTTCTCACAAGACCAAGAAGAGCTACAAAGACATATACAAGAGCTGCACAAAGCAGGAGAACCATTTGGCTTAAGAAACAAACCTGAAAAAGAGCCAGGTTATGTTTAATAAACCCACCAAAGAAAGACAAAGTTTTATATCTGGAGAAGAACTAGATATAGTAGACCACTACATATACTGTACCTTGGCCAAAGGATCTCAATGGAAGGTGAAATAATAAAGGAAATTGAACGGCGGGTTAAATGTGATTGGCAGGTATTTGGTAAGTTAAGCATAATTTTCAAAAACAACCTCCATCTATGAAGAGGAAAGTTTTTGATCAGTGTGTGCTACCTGCTCTAACATATGCCAGTAAACATAGACACTAACCTCATAATGGATACAAAAGTTACGAGTGGCACAAAGAGCCATAGAAAGATACATGCTCAGCATTACAAGACAAGATAGAAAAACCTGCACATGGATTAGAGAACAAAAGTATACGATATCATCAAGAGAATAAAATGGAAATGGGCTGGTCACACAGCAAGAACTAATGGCAGGTGGACCAAGGTAGTCATAGAATGGATCCCACTCAGGGGTGGGTTCTAAATTTTTTTACTACCGGTTCTGGGCGTGGCTTATTTTGTGGGCATGATTGGATGGTCATGTGACAAACAATTCTTTAGGATTTAGCAAAGGTACTGGTCTACCAGGCTTTTAACTGCTTGCAGAGCCGTACCGGTCTACCCATTTGTTTTTGGAGCTCACTGGTCTACCACCACACTGCCTTTTACCGCTGATCAGCTGGAAGGTGGCCCTTTGAAGCGCCGCGGCAAGAGTTTAAACAGTTTTTTGCTGCTCTGCCACCACTGAGAGCATCGGAAACCACTTTCAGGCAACTTGGCCTCTATTGCCAATCTACCACCACCAAGCAGTTTACAAGGAGCGGATCGGTTCTAGCCGATCAGTTGGGAGGCTTCTTGGCTTCTCAATTTAAAGATACCGTGTCTTGTTTTTTTTCTCTCTTCTTTGTCAAGTGAGCCCTGATTTTTTCCTTCTAGCCGATCAGCTGGGACTCGGGAGGCAGCGAATAGATTGGGGGCGGGGCCAGACAGAGGTGGTATTTACTGGTTTTCCGAACTACTCAAAATTTCTATTACCAGTTTGCAAGAACTGGGGAGAACCGGTAGCAACCCACCACTGTTCCCATTTGATAAAAAGGGTCCACAAGAGTCCTAAAACAAGATGGATCTACGACATTCAGCAAGGACTGTGAGCCCAAGTGGCAAAAGGAAGCTCAGGACTGTATTGGTTGGAAACAGGCAGAAGAGGCCTTCATCCTGCAGTGCACAGACAGTGGCTAAAATGATGATGATGAAGCCAATATTTATATGTAAATACACTGAAAATTGCACAATCAGAATACACAGCAACAGTTGGCTCACTCCTGAACTGAAGCAATCCAATTTATGACCATATTTATGCAGTGAGAAACTGTAACCTCAAAGAAGGGGGGGGGGGAAGGAATCCTCCCTCTCCTGCTTTTGTGGCATCTCTGCCAGCCTGAGGAGCTTCTTTGATGCATGTGCATTGCTGGTGAATTACCATATTCAGATCATCTATCCTGGAAGATTAAGAGTAAAGATTCTATCAAGGATCATGAGGGTTGGGGGAAGAACAAGTGGAAATATGATTATTTGCAGCAGAGAATCACCAGTCTTTTTGCCCCTGCCTCTTTGGTGCAGGCTGTGGAAAGAGTCTCATGGTTGAATCAGGTCCGTACATAATACATGAAATTGGCCTTGTATTATTTCTACAGGTGGCGACATCTCCAATTGCATGACTCTGAATTAACTATTCATTTTGTTACTGAAACCAATATAGAACAGGCCTCAGGTCCAATTAGCAAGATCACATTACTGAGGCAGCTGGTAGTACAAATGACTAAACAGGACAAAGGCTGAGTTCCCTGAAGGCCTCTGGAGCAAGTCACAGGCAGCTCTAGCAAGAGACACGACACAGAAAGCACCGCTGCTGCTCACAATTTCTGCCAAAAGAGGCAACCCACACAACAGGTGAAAATTGTTGAACAGTTTCAGTGCAACGTAGGAAATTCCACCGGGATCCCAGAATTCACTTTTGTCTAACTTTCAAGTTCTGTATCCTTGTTTAGACTGAGCTTTTTATATTCTTGTTTTAGAAGTAAAACTACACCTTCCCATATCATATGGTCAAACATATAGACAGAGTTTATTATAATCACAGACCAGGGTGAAAACACAATTTATCCAGTGAAACAAACAGGGCTGTGTGGACCAAGGAAAGGACCTCAGCCACATTTCCCGCCAGCTGCGGGGCTGCTGGCCTGGAGGACGATTCCCTAAAAGGCTGCGGAGCCCATCAAGAGCCTGAAAAGAGATTTTGACAGCTGAGCTTGCACCGCTCGACTAAAACCCATCGGTTCCTAGAGTAGTTTTCAATCGAAGAATTGTGATGTTGGAAGAAACATCCTTCTAGGTTCTGCTCCAAGTGGGGAAACAGACACTGGAAACATGGAGACTGCTTGGAAAGATGGTTTAATGGTGGACAGGATCACATGGCTTGAGTTCCTGAACAGAAAAAGGGCAGATACAGTAAATCCTCGGGTTTTTATGCTCTCTCTGGCTCTGCATTTCTTGGGGCCCCGAAAGAGTATCCTGATTGGTTGTCAGACTCCCAGGGGATGGGGCCTTGCTGGCTGATGGTCACATGTGCTTCCCAGGTCACATGTGGTGAGTTTCTGCTGCTATTGTGTAGAGGGCTAATCCTATCTTTGGCAATTCCTACTATGGCTCTGCCTGAAGGAGGTAGATCTTTTGTTATGTAGAGTAGACTGGCCCAAGCCTTAATGGCCCATTGACAAAGGGTGGGGGCAGGAAGGTGGGAGCTGCTTTGTCTGCAAAATATGCTTCTCATATTTCTCATCCAGGGAAATATAATATTCTGCCTTTTTCATATTTCCTAAAATATTTCACTCTTCCAGGAAAGGGGTTGGTGCTAACTTCGTACAGTGGTTTAACACAAATCATGGCTTGGCGCGGGAGGGAGCCCAGCGTGCCAATGGTTCCATCCACGTCGCCAACCTGCCGCTCCCCTCGAAGGAAACAGGGCCAGGCAGGACCGAAGACACCTGCACCGCGCAGCAGCCAGGACCATTCGGGCTCCGGAACTCACTTCGTCTGAGCAGCGGTTTCCGGGACGGATTGGTTTTGCAGAGGACTGGACGGCGGCTTTCGGTTCCGGGACCATGCTTGGGCGCTAAGAACAACTGACGCCGATTGGACGCTGGGAAGGGCGCTTCCGACGTTCCGTAGCCCGTAGCCACCAACCCCGCCCCTCCGCAGCGACAGCGCCGCGACCCTTCCGGGTACCCGTAGCATGCCAGGAAGCGTCCCGTCCTCCTTCCTGGGCGCTCCGGGAAGGCCTCCGCGGCTCGGCCCTTCGCAGCTCCTCCGGGTGCCGCCGCCGCCCGCCCTCCGCGGGGCTCCTGCAGGATCGCGGCCGGGGGGGAAGACGGGCGGCCGGGCGCTCCGGGCGGACGCTGCGCCCCGAGGGCCCCTTCCCGGGAGGAGCGCTGCCCGGCAGACGAGGACACGGCCGGCCATGGGGCCCGTCTGAGCGGCCGCGCATGGTGGGCGACGGGAGCGGCGGGACGACGAGGAGCGCCGGCGCCCCCCCGGACCCCAAGGGGGCCGGCCCGCATGCCCGCGCCCGCTGCGGAGCCACGGAGGGGGCAGAGCGGGAGGAGCCCCGGCCGGCCCCGGCCCCTCCGGGGGAGGCCGTCGGGGCGCGGTGGCGGTCCCCGCAGGAGCAGGCGGCCATGGAGAGCCTGGCCGGCTACGTCTACAAGGCGGCCAGCGAGGGCCGGGTGCTGACCCTGGCCGCCCTGCTGCTCAACCGCTCCGAGGGCGACGTCCGCTACCTGCTGGGCCACGTCACGCACCAGGGCGGCCAGCGCTCCACGCCGCTCATCATCGCCGCGCGCAACGGCCACGCCAAGGTGGTGCGGCTGCTGCTGGAGCACTACCGGGTGCAGACGCAGCAGACCGGCACCGTCCGCTTCGATGGGTAGGTGCGCCCGCCAGAGGCTCCGGCTGCTCCCGGGGGGCGCTCCGGTCCGTTGCGGCGGCCTGCGCGTGTCGAGGGTGAGGCGGCCTCTTCCTTCCACCTGGATGGCTTCCCTGCCAATCAACGGCGGTCACCAGTTCCTACCAGGGGAAGAAGGAGGCCGGCCAAAGAGGCGGCTCCTTTTGGGTAACTCTGAAGCAGGGGCGTAGGATGAGACCGGCCGACTCCTCGCCCGAAGTTTGGAGAGAAGTTGCATGCAACAGGAGGTGAAGTGTGCAGGATTTGCCACCCTATGGCTGTCTCATTTCTGGCCATTTTCCTCCTTTCATTCCCTCGGAACCTGCTGCTATTGTTGGGGCCGGGAATGATTTCTCTCCTGCAAGGCAGGAGTTGGTTGGAAAATTGGGAAGCTGCAAGGGAAGGCAAGAAGGCTGTGAGAAATTAAGCATCTATTCAAGTGCACCTTATTTAGGCTAATGTACTAAGTCCAGATCACGGTTCACGATCATAATCAAGTCTGTGTCTTGCATTATATGAGGACAATAATTAACAGATTAATAGAGTTGGAAGGGACCTTGTAGGTCATTTAGTGTTTTGTAGAAAAAGAGCTCCACGCAGGGGTGAAATGCTCCTGGTTCAGACTGGATCACCCGATCCGGTAGCGATGGGGGCAGGTGATCTGGAGAACCGGTAGCAAAAATCTCTGCACCCCCCACCATGCCCAGCTGAGCCACACAATCAGAGGCTCTTTTTTTTACTTTTAAAAGCATTTTTTCTACAACCTCTTTGGGCGAAAAAATGCTTTTAAAAGTAAAAAAAAAACCCCTCTGATGATCATGCAGCTCAGCTGGGATCATCAGAGGCTTTTCAAAGCATTTTTTCCTACAACCTCGTCAGCCGAAGAGGTTGTAGAAAAAATGCTTTTAAAAGTTTAAAAAAAAAAATTGGCCATGCCCACCCAGTCACATTCCCCCCAAGCCACGCCCACTGAACCGGTAGTAACAAATTTTACATTTCACCACTGGCTCCACCTGTTAAGAAGCACTGGCATTTCCAACATTTTTACAGTGACTGCGAAAAGAAAAGACATGAAGCCTTTGCACATTAGCCACTCTATATTTCGGTGGAAAATTGTGAACAGAGATGAGGAAGCCTTGAAGGTCTTTTAGTGTATGGAGATTTCTTTATGTATTTCCAGAGGGGAAGTATTGGGAGTATTGGAAAAATGGCTTAAAGATTCTCAGTCATATATTCTTTCAGTCACCTGAAAGAATTTGGGTACATTTCGATTTTCTTATTCTTTCCAGTCAGGCTGGCATTTTACTGGTTTAGAAGATCTCGTTTCATTCAAATAATTCTTTATTTCACTTAAACATATCATACCAAAGGACAAATACAAACTGCTTAAACGTGCAATGCTGAGCATTTCCCATTTTCATACTCTTTCCCCTTATTTTGGTCCCTAAAATAAGCACCAGGTTTTCGGGAGACCTGCTTACCTTAGTACCATCGCAATCAGGCCTCCCATGACCCAGCACCTGTCACGCCGTTGCCTGTCTTCTGCAGCCCCTTTTGGCCAGATGCCACGTGGCTCATTGCACTGGTGCTGCTGCTCATGGCAGGAGGCTTTGTAGTGTGTTGTGCTGTGCGTGTGAGCAACGACACCGATGCACTGTGCCTCAAGGCGTCCTGCCGTGAGCAGTGGCACTGGCGCAATGTGCCACGTGGCATCTGGCCGCAAGCGACTGGAAGCAGCTGCAGAAGAATTCAGGCAGTGGTGCAATAGGTGTCGGGTTGTGGAAGCCCTGGCTGCAGTGGTCCTAAGGAAAGCAGGTGCAGGGTCCATCCCCCCACCTGCGCCCTAGCTTGCGCCTCACCCCACCTTGTACAGCCAAATGTTGGGCGGGTCATAACTAGGGCTTATTTTTTTGGGTAGGGCTTATATTAGGTGCAGGTGTGAAAATTGGCCTAGGGCTTGTTTTCGGGATAGGTTGTATGTTCGGGGAAACACAATATCTGCTGTATCATTGGCCACTTTCTCTCTTTTTGTGGCCAAATCTACTTGATAATTTCTTTCTGTGACATCGCTGAAGAGTTGGGTTGCTGAGAGCTGTGGGACATACCACCAAGGAGGGGAGCTTAGGCAGGCCTAAGTACAGCCAGACACCCCATTTGCTCTCTGCTCCTGGTGAAATGGATTAGGTAAGATAGGAGAAGTTACGTTGAAACATCTAATTAGATAAAATGAAAGTGATTTTATGTTAAAATCTTTGAGTACAAAAGCTTTTTTTCCCTTGTTTTGAAAAGGGAGAATTAAACAACAGAAATTGTCTAATTGGAGGCAGGAAGACCACTAGCTTCCTCTGAAAACTCTTAATTTGAAGAGCTGTCAAAAGTTGAATTTTAAGTGCTGGGACTGGGAACTAGATAGGTAGAGCCTGCAGCTAAACATCACTTGCTCTGCTTCCATCCCATTAGGCTTGTTAAAGGAGCTCTTTTAAATTATCGTATTAGTTCACAGGGGTATCCTTGAAAGACACCTTGCGGTCAGTCGCTTCTGGTATCCAGAAGAAACTATTTGAGAATCTATGGAGCGTTTCAGAAGAGAATACTGAAGGGGCTTCCCTGAAGCATCTGTTGCACTCAACAGATCCACAACAAGTTAGAAGAGGCAAACCAAAGAGCTGCAGAATTAAAAAAAAAAAAATCCAACAATTCCCTGGCAAAGCAAATTTGGATGAAGCCATAGTGTAGGTTCTGTAAAAGGATCCTCATCTCAGCCTGGAATAAATAACTTTTAGGCTCCGGTTTTTTCTTTCCTTTAAGCGGCCTTGGAACCCAAGTGCTTCACTGGTCCAGGAGGTTGCCTGTTGTTTTTAAACTCCCTTCCAGTAACTTCCCTCCACTCACCTACTATCCCAGAAAGGGTGGGAGAGGAGCGTGAGGTGAGACCTCCTGTGAAAAGGTGACATGGAGGCATAGTTGCCTCTCCTAAGAAGATAAATCATGCCAAATTCCAGATACATTTGGTTGTTATTTAATTAAAGAAATATTAATAAAAAACAAACATGCACACAAAACAGAATAGCTTCATTTAAATTCTGCTAGTTCCACTTCTTCGTTATTATTTGTGTGTGTGTGTGTGTAATAAACTTATGTTCAGTTGGTTAACATACTTTGGATTTACTAGTTCCCTTTGTTTCACTACATGAAAAGCTGTACCGTGGCATCCCTTCAATAAATGAACTTATCTCCCTGGTTTATATCATGGAGTTTTCCTGAGATGATAAATGCAATTGAGGAGGCTAACTAAATTGCTACCACCCTTTTAAGCAAAGTGAGATGAGTATTTATTTATTTATTTATTAGTCATATTTCTATGCTGCCCACTCTCTGAGGACTCTGGGCGGCTTACACCAAAGACAGTATACTAAATACATATTGCCCCCAACAATCTGGGTCCTCATTTTACTCACCTCGGAAGGATGGAAGGCTGAGTCAACCTTGAGCCGGTGAGATTTGATCCGCTGATCTGCTGAACTAGCAGTCAGCTGAAGTAACTGCAGTACTGCACTCTAACCACTGCGCTACCTCGACTTTTACAAGTAAACGTCTTCCCCTCCCCCCCCAAGAACTTTTCATGCATGCATTTGCTTAAACTTTGGTGCCGTTTCTCAGAATTTTGGGGGTTTTCCATCCAGAGGCATGCATGCCTTATAAGAGAACATACTTAAGGATCACAGCTGATCTATTAGAATGTGCTTGTGTTTTTGATCAGTTATTATCATTCAGCTATTCAAAGTAAGTGTAGTGCTCTTTAGTATCTCTGTTGTATGCCATGGTTGTATCTTGTAAACTGCCTGTTAATGTTGCTGGCAAATAGCTCCTACCAACTGGCCTATTTATGGATTAGACTGTTTCACTGTTGTGTGAAATTGCACTTTTAAAACTAGCCTTGTATTCTCTAATGTACAGAACTTAACTGTATATAGCTGCCCTGTGATTGTGCCTATCAAAAGCACAATCCTTGCTATCCTTGGTCTTTCATTTAATACCCGTCCTTTGCACTCTCCCTCCTCCTGAATTGTCTCTCTGAACAGAGAAACTCTTATCACTTATTTCTCATGGATTTATTTTTAAGCCTGTGCTAAAATTACGGCTGTTGTACACATTTTCTCTCTCTTCTTTTTCCATAGTTATGTCATTGATGGAGCCACGGCGCTGTGGTGTGCAGCTGGGGCTGGCCACTTCGAAGTTGTCAAGCTTTTGGTAAGCCATGGAGCGAATGTTAACCACACTACTGTGACCAATTCCACCCCTCTGCGGGCTGCCTGCTTTGACGGCAGGCTGGACATCGTCAAGTACCTTGTGGAGAATAATGCCAACATCAGCATCGCTAACAAGTATGACAACACTTGCCTTATGATCGCTGCTTACAAGGGCCATGTCGACGTGGTGCGCTTCCTTCTAGAGCAGCATGCTGATCCCAATGCCAAAGCACACTGTGGCGCTACAGCATTGCACTTCGCAGCTGAGGCGGGTCACTTGGAGATTGTCCGAGAGTTGGTCAAGTGGAAATCTGCCATGATGGTGAACGGCCATGGAATGACACCGCTGAAGGTCGCTGCGGAGAGCTGTAAAGCTGATGTTGTGGAGCTGTTGTTGGCACACGCGGACTGTGACCGCAAGAGCAGGATCGAAGCTTTGGAACTCCTGGGTGCCTCCTTTGCAAACGATCGGGAAAATTACGACATCATGAAAACCTATCATTATTTATATTTAGCCATGCTGGAGCGGTACAGAGATAGCGAGAACCTTATAGAGAAGGACATCCTGCCCCAGATAGAAGCCTATGGCAACCGGACGGAATGCCGAACTCCTCAGGAGTTAGAATGCATTCGCCAGGACCGAGATGCTTTGCACATGGAGGGCCTCATTGTCCGTGAGCGGATCTTGGGCTCTGATAACATCGATGTGTCGCATCCAATTATTTACCGTGGTGCTGTTTATGCCGATAACATGCAGTTTGAACAGTGCATTAAGCTCTGGCTCCATGCTTTGCATTTGCGACAGAGAGGCAGTAGGAATACCCACAAGGATCTTCTCCGATTCGCTCAAGTTTTCTCTCAGATGATACACTTGAATGAGCCTGTGAAAGCCAAGGACATTGAGAGCGTCTTGAGATGTAGCGTCCTGGAGATAGAGCAAGGGATGGCCAGGGTCAAAAGCTCTCCAGAAGCTGAGCTTCACACAGCCATGGACAACTATGAATGCAATATCTTCACCTTCTTGTACTTGGTGTGCATCTCAACCAAAACCCAGTGTAGGGATGAGGAACAATCACGAATTAATAAACAGATTTATAACTTAATCCACCTGGATCCCAGGACACGAGATGGGTCTAGTTTGTTGCACCACGCTGTTAACTCCGGTACGCCAGTGGATGACTTCCACACCAACGACGTCTGCAGCTTCCCTAACGCCCTGGTCACCAAGCTCCTTCTGGACTGTGGCGCTGACGTCAACGCGGTGGACCACGAGGGCAACACTCCGCTGCACGTCATAGTCCAGTACAACAGGCCCATTAGTGACTTTTTGACCTTGCATTCTATCATCATCAGCTTGGTTGAGGCCGGTGCTCATACCGATATGACAAACAAACAGAAAAAAACTCCCCTCGACAAAAGTACGACGGGGGTGTCTGAAATCCTCTTGAAGACTCAGATGAAACTGAGCCTGAAGTGCCTGGCTGCTCGAGCTGTGCGGGTTCATCATATCAGTTATCACAATCAGATCCCCAAAGCGTTGGAAGAATTTGTAGAATTCCACTAGCCGCATCTAGATGGTGATATCTCACTTTCCCTCCGTGAAGGGTCAAATAAAATGTCAGGCAGAGAGTCTGGACCTCCTTTCCTTTCCCCATTTTTTTCCAGGTGTGAATAGACGCCAGTCGACTCTTTGATATTTTGCTTTGGTTTCCAAATAGGTCACCTGGTGGCAGGAGAAATGGGGTCTTTTTCCCTTCAAGGAGAACAAAGCAAACTCTAAAGTAGAATAAGGGTAAAATGTTTTGATACAGTACTCTGATGCACACGGGTTTCACCATTGACAGCCGAGAATGCTTTAAGCAGCCATCTGCCAAGTGTTTTGCATTTGATAGATCGAGCCAGTTAACGTACCTATGCAGCAGTCTGGGGAGTCATCCAGTGGGGGTGGGAGGTGGGGGGGGGGTCAGATGGAGGTGAGTATTGCTGGGATTTTATTGACACATATAACACAATCCAGGGAAATGTATTCTTCACCAGCCTATTTTTTTTTTTACGTTTTTCCATTCCCACTGATATAGGCAACTTTTGTTTCTCATTTCTGCTTGCAATGAAATGAAAATAACTGATTATTTCCCATGAGACAGAAATTCAGAGAAGAGAATGGGCTTGTTGATAGTATATTTTTCATTGATTCTTAGAAAAAAGATATTGACACAACTCTTCCAACTTAGTTCTTTATGCAGAAGTATTTTTTCAGTCGAGTGACATACAAAAATGCTGTGGGTATTTATGTGTGTATGGGTAAGCGTGGTGGTTTTGGATAGACCCCTCACCTAGAATTTTATCTGAAATACGTTTTCCTACTATCTTCCAACTAGCTGGCAAGCAAGGATTTTTTCAAAAGATGAGCTCATATTTTTTTAGAAATACTATTTGAAAATTGTAGCAGGAAGGATCAGGGAAGAATAATTGACATTGTCCTGCCCTGAAAATAATGTTGTGTTTTCAGTCTATTGATCATGGCTCCATTTAGGCTCTCCCCCGGCCCCCCCTCCCCACACAAAATGCCTCCCTCCCAAGGCCATCTTGTTAATTCTTTGTAGTAACTTGATTGTGTGAAAAAATGTTTGACCTGGGAAAGCATCTCTTTAACAGAAATGCCAGCAGCCTAGAGCTGGAGTTTTGACAGGTCTTTGGAAGCACTTGCCATTATTTTAATGTCACTTTGTCAAAATGTGGAAGAATGGTCTCCTGTCATTTTTTAAAAATGGGTCAGTTCTATTCGGGGAAAGACATTCTGGGCACAGGTGTATGTGTTTGTACTACAAATAAAATCTTGAATGTGAAACCAGGTCTTAATTCTAATTTCTCACGTTGCAAAGATGATCTGTTACTGCTGCCTCTTTGACATCAGTAAGGGCATAATATTTTTCAGGGGGATTCTGCCCATTGCATATAAACTTTCCATTTTTCAAATAGATGCCAAATATTGTAAAATACATGCATTGCCTCTACTTCTGATTGTTGTGCCTGCCTTCTTCCCTGTTAATTCACAACTTTGTAGGTTGCAACAATTGCTTTGTAAATCCTAAATTGTCTAAGAATGGCAAGTGTGTGTTAATCCAGGGCAGGGAAATATGATTTTGAAGAATACCCAGTAGATGCCTGCATGGAGCAAGGTCTGGGCCTCAAAGGCCTCTTCCAACTCTAGAATTCAACTATAATACCTGTGCTTTTGGCTGTGTGTTTTTTTTAATGAAAGCAATGATGATTATTTATAAATTACAGTATTTTTTTAAACATGCCATTGTAGTTTACCAAATGATGCTTGAAGCAAATAATCCCATCAGATGATGTGAAATTTGTTGCTGCAATTTGTTAGTTGTGTATTATTACAGAGCACCTCAGAAACTTCAGTTCTTCAAAGCCATAACGATGCAAACTGAAAACTGTCAATGTGTAGTCCTACTTTTATAGTGTGTCTTGGAAAACCTGGCCAAAGCATTTATTTTGAACAATGAAAACTGGGTTAAAATTTTATAAATACATACATGGTTATTTTTGATTTTGGTCTAATTTAATTAACTGTAATTATTGTGTTTCTTTTAAGCACAAGTAAAAGGCTTGGAATGAACATAATACCAGGGATTGTCCCAAGAAATTTCATTGAACAGATTAGATTTGGAAAAAAGCGGTTCAAGCTGATAGGCTAAAATTGAGATGTCTGATATCTTTTGCCCTTCAGTTCCACAGGAAAAGTAAATGGCTTACAATCAACTATAGACTACTGTATGTTTCAAGAATATTTTATATGTCTTCCTAAAACAGAACATGCACATTGTTGCCATCGGAGGAAAGTGTCTTCCTTTGTTGATTCCCAGTGCCTCATACAAAGAGATGTTCTGCTGCTTTTCATCTGAAGAGTATATTGCAGTCTAATCCATTACATATCTAATCCACTTTAGAGCAGAGCAGAGCAGAGCAGAGTTGGAAGGGACCTGGTAGGTCATTTAGTCCAACCCCCTGCCCAAGCAGGAGACCCTACACCATTTCTGACAAATGGCAGTCCAGTCTCTTCTTGAAAGGCTCCAGTGATGAAGCTCCAACAACTTCTGAAGGCAACTTCTGTTCCATTGGTTGATTGTTCTCACTGTCAGAAAATTTCTCCTTATTTCCAGATTGAATCGCTCCTTGTTTAGTTTACATCCATTATTCCTTGCCTGGCCTTCAGGTGCCTTGGAAAACAGGTTGACCTCCTCCTCTCTGTGGCAGCCCCTCAGATATTGGAAGACTGCTATCATGTCTCCCTTGATCCTTCCTTCACTAGACTAGCCATGCCCAATTTCTGCAACCGTTCTTCATATATTTTAGCCTCCAGTCCCCTCATTATCTTGGTTGCTCTTCTCTGCACTCTTTCTAGAGTCTCAACATCTTTTTTATGGTGTGATCAAAATTGGATGCAGTATTCTAAGTGTGGTATTACTAAGGCTTTATTGAGTGATATTAGTATTTTGCATGATCTTGATTGAATCCCTCTGTTGATGCAATTTAAGATTGTATTGGCATTTTTTGGCTGCTGCCGCACACTGTTGGCTCCTTTTTAATTGGTTGTCCACTAGGACTCCAAGATCCCTCTCACAGTTACTGCTATTAAGCCTGGTTTCACCCAGTCTATATGTGTACTTTGGTTTTTCTTGCCTAAGTGTAAGACTTTACTTTTCTCTACATTGAATTTCATTTTGTTAGATAGGGTCCAGTGTCCAAGTCTGTCAAGATCCATCCTAAGGCCAGGACTGGGATTTTGGTATAAAATGAGGTATTAGCCACCTCAGGCTTTTAAGGCAGTTGCTTGTTCAGGCTTAAAATATTCCAACAATCAAAGAAGGAGCAAAAACATATCGGGCTGAAGAATGAGAAACAGCATGGCAGAAATAAACAGTATTCAAGTATACAATCCATAATGTAGGCAGAATATCTATCCAATTGGAATTTATTTGAAATATTTCTAGGTTGTCTTGAAGAAGAAAACACTACCAGCTCCACAAAGCAAATTAAAAAAATAAAATAACAACAATTGATCTTAAGAGTCCATTTTGTTTCTTCTTCTAAAGAGACTTCTTGCCTGCCTCTACACCATCACCTGTGAAAGCAACAGCCTCACTTTATCACTAAAATGGCCTGATATGAGGGAGTAGATTTTTGAGAGGGTCAGTCAAGAGTCCACTTGTTTGTTTTAATGCCTCAAGCCCGAAAGTGGACAGAAAACTAATGTTGATTTGGATTAAATGTGACATTTATTGCAATTAATCGGACTATTTCCCATCATATAATAGCCCCCTCTTTTCTTTCACATTAAGGACGATGTCTGGGGGCAACTCTAGCCAGGGTGCCAAGAAACCTGATGGCTTTTGAGGGCTTCAGCTGCTCAGCCTCTCGCAGCTCTTAACTTGTTGAGTAACCAGATTCTTCCACTGAATGTCAGAGCTGAGTGTGTAATATTCAGCCAATGGGAAAGTTATATTTATACTGCATTAAAAGTAGCTCTAGGCAAAGGAGAATATTTAAACATTTTAAAACTTTAATTTTTTGCCCTATTCTTTAAAAAAAAACCTAGTGGTACAATTTACGTTACTGAATTCAGCTGAACCAATACCTCATTTTCACTTATCAATATTAACACTGCCATAAATAAGTATATGCAAAAGAAGAAAAATAGTCAATTAAACCCTTTCCAATATACAGAAGTATATACATATACTACAATTTTCCCCACTCGTTGATTTTGGAAATTGAACAACTTGGGGAAAATTCTCCAAACTGGTTTTCTTAAAGTCACCTTAAAAATAAGAAAGTTAAACATTTTCTAAATAAGTATATACAGCTGAGGATTGAAGATTTGCATTAAGGTGCTTATAATGATGGGTATTTGTTCAGTGCATATAAAAAGATCATTTCCACACAAAAACTGAAAAATAGGTGGTGGGTTGTTTGGTGGGTTCCCTTCGTGAGCACTTCTGTACTCCTTGCTTTGAGGATGGAAAGGATCCTGTACGCAGAAGCCACTGCATTGTATCCTCGGCCTGGGCCATCAGAACCATTGGGCGTCTGGCTTCACTGGGACACTTGCAAATATAATCTGGTAACATGATTGTTGATCAACTCCATCCATTTTCTTCACTCTTCAGATACCTGACAGTAAAAATGTGCTACTTGTGCCCCTTTGCAAATTAATCTCCGCTTAGTTCTAGTGATCCCAATTTGCGCTCAGCAGGTGTGCAGATCTGATTTGAAAGCATCAACTTTTGTCTGGCAAGATTTGTGAGTCCCGAAGTAATCTGGAATAAAACACCATTTTATTATAGCAACGTGATTTGTTTTTAAGGAAGGGTACTGTAGATGCTTCTGTCTGATTTGTTTGTCCTTGGCAACTTGAACAAAGGAATGTGAAAGTTCAAGTATCTGTGTGAATCTTCTAGACTTTCCACTTCTTTTTATTTTAGGAGCAAAGTTTCCCCACTGAAAATGCAGACTGAAAAGCATATCCTCCCAAGCAATCACGTGCCGTAGACAAGTAAAGGATTTGAGGGTCTTCCCAAGAGGCTTCTGGCATCTTTTCCATCAAACTTATGGCCAAAGTAGGTCATTTAAAAGAGAAAGCTGCTCCTTGTGGATCTACTCTCTCCCTGTCCTTATTGTATAGTTCCAGTGTCTTAGGCAGAAGGAAACAAAACCAGTTTGAAGGAAACAAAACCTTGCTGGTGGAGGCTTCTCCTTTGCAGGATAGCACTTAGCAGCTGGGTTGCTTTCCGCTAACAGGGAAACTGAGCAATGCAAACGGAGGCTGGCTAGGCAGCAAAGGAAACGTCTCTGTGAGAAAAAAACCAGGCAGACATGCTGAGGACCATGGAAACCTTAGTCCAAATCTTTGGCAGTCTGATCCTGGCTGGCATCTCTCTTGCGGGTGGCGCTTTGAAAAAAGCCAAGCTAAAGAGATACAAGACAAAGCAGAAAATCTGTAAATTTCATGCCTTGACTGACTTTGCCAACTCTAGAACTTTCCATTGTTTAACAAACAAATCATTGAAACCTGCATGAATTCAACTGTAATTTACCTATTAAGACATACAAGCTATGTTAACGTTTCACTTTTGCTTAAAGAATGGTGTGAAAAATTTCAAACATTTAAATATTAAACAATGAAGAAATAAGGGAAAAAAGGCATCTGATTTTCTACCCTTTATACAGTATATAAAACCTCCATTAAGGAAAAGAAGAAACCACAATGAATTCTAAGAGGACCAGAAGCAAGAACTGTTTTTGCTTTTTGTGCTGTTTAGAATGAGGGGGAGGCTCACTTTTTCAGTGCTGTAACTTTGAACAGTCACTAAATGAGTTTTTGTAAGTCAAGGACTACTTGTACTTTTCTGGTTATTTCTACCTAAGAAAAGAACCAGCTAGTTTGTTGCTATAATGAAAAATGTGTGTGTGTGAATTAACTGCTAATGTAGATTAATACACAAAAATGGAAACCTAATCCGTGTTGTCATTAAAAAGGCTTTTGGAAAAATTTCTATTGATAGAGAGGTTAAATCTCTATTTTACTGTATTCCCAAGGGTGTCCAGTATAACTCAATCCATGTCATGCCAAGGTAACGGAATATGGGCAAGGTGAATTCAGGATTACAAAAGGCATTATGGTTTTTTAGCTCCTCTGTTCACTCTGGTTGCATGGAAAAGCTTGGCCCCAACAATTTATTCTTTGTTATAAGCCGCCCAGAGTCCCTTGGGAGTTGGGCGGCATAGAAATGCGACTAAATAAATAAATAAATAAATAAGTCTCTGCCTCTTCAAATGGGCAGCTTGCTTAAAGTTGTCAAAGTGATCCTGATGATGAGCTAATCCTAATACATCCATGCCTACCCTGGGGGGGCTGCAGGCTTACCTTCCAGAGTGCCAGCACTAGGAGTGCCAGCAGCAGGAAACCACCTAACGTGCTCCCAATTATGATCCAGATGGGGACGTGGGGCTCTTCGACTTTGGAGAGCTCAAATGCAATCTACAAGGGGAAAAAGAACAGGGAGACGTCACATGGAACTCTTGGAAGGCACAGGAGCTCCACTGTGATTTGCAGGGAGTTCTAGAAGGCGAGTCCTCGTACAGCCAGACTGCAAAATCAAGGCAGCCTCTTCTGTTGGTGGCTGCTGAGCCATGGCTGCTCAGAAGAGGGTGCTCCTGCTCCATCTGAGGTGGTTTAAGGAGGTTTGTAAACAAGAAAGAAGTACTTTAGTTCTGCAATGGAAATAGGTAAGTAGATAAAGCCATAACAATGATTGTTCCAGCTATTTCGGTCTGCAAAGGCTTTCTTGAAAAATAAGAGTTTATCAGTTTCTTGGACAGCCATGAGAGGCGGAATAACTTTTGCGGGTCAAATTGCTTTAGTGCCTATTTCTGTGCTGCTTCCCACTGATGCGGGGGGGGGGGGGGGGACAGGATGGGGGGCTTCAGCAGGCACTCTATTCTCCCAGTTTTGGCAAGCAAAATATACTGGAATAGGTGGCCTCTAAGATACCTAAGCCCCAAAGAAACAAGCTGGAGGGAAAGACTAAGTCCTTAGTCACCCATACTGGAATTCCCATGGTTTTGTTCTCCCTGCTGAAACCCCTGACCCAGACTTGCCCATTCAGAAAGGAACAAAACACCACAAATGATGTCTCTCACTTCCAACCCTCAAGAAGGACCCTGGTTGACACACCAAAGGCCACTGAAAGATACAGCAGCACAAGGATAGCTGTGCTCCCGCCTTCTCTCCATGTTCCAACACCAGTGAGAGTGAGAATTGCAGATTGCATCCTTGTTTAGGCATAAATCCCAAGTGCCAAGGATCCAGACAATCTACTTCTTCCAGAGGCCTCTAATTGTGTGACAGAACATCAGGAGAATGTGGAAAGTTACAAAAATAGTATTTCAGTCCTGGGGTAGTAGAAAGCAGAAATCAAAAAAGAAATTCAGACAACTCCACCTTGATTAGGTTAGGTATAAATTGAGGAGAGGGGGCTGCCAGACTTTCAAGATTTTAATCCAATATTAAGTAACTCATTAAAACTATTTTTCAAGACTACTAGCAACTCCCGTTTCCTGACTTTATCTCACAGAATTGACAAATTGCCGCCCACTGTTTTCTCAATGTTCTTCCAAAAAGAAAAGTTGGCTATACCGGTAAATTGGTAATTGCTGGATTGTCTTTTAAGATTGCTGGAACATCTCCCTTCCTCAAGAATACATTGCTCAAATCCAGTCATTGTTCCCTCCTTGATCCCTCAGCCAGAAGGAATAGGAGTCAAGTTCACAAGGGATGGAATTTATCCCCAAAAGAAATTTGCTTCCTCGAGATTCTAAAGCTCAGTTAAGGTTGCTAGATGTGTCCTGTGTCACCTCATAATCCTGCTGATCCAGCTTTCATTTCGAAAAAAGTAGGAGTGATTTAATCTATGAGATTACTGGCCAGATGTTTGCACATTACTGTTACTGGCTGTTCCAACCTACCATTACTTAAAAGGGCCTTGGTTGTTATGAACAATGAAGCTGGCTGACAGTCTCCTGCAGATGTCATAAGGGCGGGGGAGTTACACTTCAACGCCCTGATCACTAGAGAGTAGACTTGATTCAACCTCAGATTGATTCATATGCCTCAGATTCAACCTCATTTCCCACCAACATCACTCTAGGGGTCTCTCTTTGCTTCATTTTCAATTCCTCAGGAAAGCAAAGAGTTGCCAGAGATCAATGGAGGGCTGAAGGTTACTCAGGCAATCCTATCAAACATCCAGGTCACTTCCACTGATCAGTGATTGATCAACAAGTTCCCGATTGTTTGGAAATCCCTGAAGTGCTAACCAGAAACCCTCCAGTTCAATCTGGTATCTGCATGGATTTAACCAGGGCTATGAAAGCACTCGGGAAGGCTGGTGGCTCATTAACATGGCAATATTAATGAGCCACCAGCCTTCCCGAGTGCTTTCATAGCCCTGGTTAAATCCATCCTCATGAATAAGTGACTGGTCCATGGAAAGGTCATCCCTTTCCAAACAATACCAACCTCTTCTGCTTTGAGGAAAGGTGTTGCAGTGTTGATCAGGCTAGTGATGACCTGGGAGAAGCCCCTGATTGTCATGGTGGCCATTAACTCCTAAATTAGCTCAAACCCCAGAAAAGGAGGTTAAAAGATAATGCAATGCTATGCTAAGTTCCACTTGGTTTCTGTACGTTCATTACTTTAGCAACCTGTTTCAGAATTAAAAATGTAATCTTGTTCAAAACCATTGTTCTCCCTCAAATAATTCTTCACTTCTAAAACGAGGTGCTCCTCAACATTAGATCACACAGCCTATTAGTTTGGTTAAAGGTTGGCAACACATTGTCCTCCAGGGGTTTTGAACTTCCACACGGATGATACATTCACATTCCTGTCCAAACCACACGCCCACTGGGGATCTGCAACTGATGAATGGCTGAAATATTCACCCCTTTTATTCTAGTCCTTCAGGCAGACTATAATGTACCACAATTTATGAATTTGTTACAAACTTTATATCCAGCTGTTTTGGAATCGGATCTTTTCAAGGAAGCTGACTAAGGAATGCTATTATTCCACTTTAATTTTCTTTCGCGTTCATAATGACAAGATCGTTATTATCAATAATAGAAAAACTTGTAAGCTTCATCGTGTTAAGAAATTCCTTGGCTGCTGTTATTCATGTCAAGAGTGACAGCTGAAGCCAGGTTTCTCCAAAGGGCATGAAGTTAGTACTGAATACATATTAAACTCATCAGCAGCAAGATGAGTTACACCACTGAATGAGGGAAGAGACAGGAGCGTGTAGACTGGTCAGGGATGTCCACAAGGGGCTCAAATAATTCAGCCACAAGCCTGTTGTCAAAGCCCTGCCCCTTTTTTATACATATGGCACATTTAAAAGAAGAGGCAACTTTTTGATTGCAGTCTTGACTTTTTTGTCTCTTCCTCTCTGGGTGGCCTGGAAAGACATACTGTATTTTTTAAATCATTAGTGACAACCTCAGGTCAGGATCAGAAGAAAAGTGAAAACTAGAGTTCACAGATTCCTATCATCCCAAAGCTCAGCTTCAGTTTCCATTAGCATCTTAAGGTGTGCATGACCTCCAAAGAGTCAAGTTGACTGGAGCAAGTGAGAAGATCCATGATCTACGGGCTTACCTGGCGACTAGGATCCTCCTCCCTGAAGACGAAGGCACTACGAAACCCTCTCTGCAAGGCAGCGTTGAAGATGAATCTCAGGGTCTTGAATTTCAGCTGGACAGATAGGAGAGAGTCAGTGGCTCTCTTCACACATAATGCTAAGCCATGTTTGATTTTAACTATAGCTTGATAGAAGAAACTGTAAATATTAAGTTCACACAATATACGGACCCAAACCAACAAACCATTGCTTAGAGCCATGTAGGAACATGTCCTAATAGGGAGACAGGCCACCTAGTTTAGTCAGAATTGATTCACTCTAATTAATTATTGCCTACAGAGGCTAGAATGCTCTTTTGGATCAACGCACTGATCACGTCCAGAAGAATTCTGCCTCCTGACACAAGAGGAGGGCAGCAAAATACCCAGTTTGCTCTTCAAAATTCCTTCCTAGTCTCTCAATGTGGTTTGTTGTGTCCTTGGTTATACAGCAGGGTTGTAAAAGGCATGGCCCGTGGGCCAGATGCACCATGCGCTGGCCATGCCCAAGTCCGGTTTAGCAAAGGGGGGAAAAGTCCCGATATGTCACGTGACGCTGCCGTGATGATGAGAGTTTGGCACCCCTGTTATAGAGCAGGGGTGTCAAACTCAAGGCCCAGGGGCGGATCTGGCCTGCAGGGTTGCCCTGAAAACAGAAAAGGACTGGTCCATGGTGCCTCTGCCAGCGAAAACGGAGCTCGGGAGGGCCACAGGTGGCCCTCCTGAGCTCCGTTTTCGCTGGCAGAGGGTTGCAGGAGGCCGTCACAGGCAAAAACAGAGCTCAGGAGCCCCTTTTCGCTGGCAGGGCACTCGGGCCACCACAGGCACCCCCGACACGAGTGATGTTGAGCTGGCCACGCCCACCCCGTTCCCCTTAGGTCAAACACAACCCTGATGCAGCCCTCAATGAAATTGAGTTTGACACCCCTGTTATAGAGGGACTGTGACTTGGCAGATAGGGAAAGACAGGGGTAAGGAGTATCTTGCGACTGGGGAAATATACAAAATCTGCAAAATGGGACATCACTGGTGAGACTTTTCAGTTCCATGAAGGATTCCAGCTACTTTCTTGCCAATTTCAAGACTGCTTCCATTTTTACCCTATTAATTTTTTCAGTGGTAGAGAATCACATATTTCTTTCTTTGAAATTTAAAATCTCATTTTAAATTTCCTTGAAGTTATGTTCATCTTAAATCCCAGCTGCTCCTACTAGGACCAAATTCTCTCTTTGCAGTTAGCCAGCAACTAATGCGGACTCTGGAAACCCTCGTTCCCCAGCTGGACTAAGAACTTTTGCTTTGGGAAAACTATTATTACCACTGAAAGACCCAGTTAGTGTGGAAGGTAAAAATCTGGCCGTCACCCCACCCGCAGGAAGAAGCATGGCCTGGAAGAGCAGGACCTAATGCCCATCGCTTGTGTTGGCTGCTAGCAAAAATGGCAATTTGCATCTTGTCCATACCACTCCTAAGGTCCTCATCCACAAATTTCCATATAAGAGGAAGCTGACTTCTTGATTGGGAGCCAGATTCACACTGCAGTCGATTGAAATCACGTCAGAATTACTGTAGTTCTGGAACAAAAAGACAAGCGAGGGTTGGTGGAATGTAAGATATTGGGCCATTTCCCCCCCTTTAACCTGGAAGTTCTTTGACTGATGGAATTTCCTTCAAAATGGCTGCATGAACTCATCTGAACATCTGTCTGAGGCTACGTGAGGCTGTGGCTGAGGTTTGGGATGAAGTATCACCAATATGAAGATGATAACCCAGCTTCAATCTCCCCCCAAGTTTCCTGAGTGGGTTGTCCCAGTGTCTGGAGGTTGTGGGATCTTGGATATGGTGCAACAGTCTTTGGATCAATCTAGGCAAGATGGAGAGGCTCTGGGAGTGGTAACCTTCCATCATAGGTCTTGGATGGGGTGGCACCATCTCAGACAGACATGATGGGGAGTCTTCCTGACTCACAGCTCCTGCTTGAAGAGCAAGTGACAACTGCATGTAGGAAGGCCTTTGCATACCTTCAGGTTGTGTCCCAGGTGCTTCTGCTCCTAAACCAGTGGGGGGAGGGGTTCTGCTATCACTCATGCTCTTGTAACCTCTTGTCTGGGCTAGTGCAGGCATTATACATGGGTCTATCCTTGAAGCGCATTCAGAAACTTCAGCAAGTGTAGAATGCCTCAGCATGAGGTAGTAAATGGTGCCATGTTTATTAGCCCATGTTTAAGATTTTGTGTGTTGCATAAGGTAAAGGTAAAAATTCCCTCGCACGTATGTGCTAGTTGTTCCCAACTCTAGGGGGCGCTGCTCATCTCCATTTCAAAGCCGAAGAGCCAGCGCTGTCCGAAGACGTCTCCGTGCTCATGTGGCTGGCATGACTAAACTCCAAAGGCGCACGGAATGCTGTTCCCTTCCCACCAAAGGGGGTCCCTATTTTTCTACTTGCATTTTTTACCTGCTTTTGAACTGCTAGGTTGGCAGAAGCTGGGACAAGGAACGGGAGCTCACAGGGCACTAGGGTTTCGAACTAATCCTAGCCATAAAGTACTAATGTTCTGGCAAATGTCCTGAGGAGTGAGGAATATTTTGCAACGCTCCTGCACAAAAAGAGGTCACATATAAAGCTACCTGATTCAACTAGGAAGCTCTGTTTCTGGTGAGATCATTGCCTCAACTGATTTGCATCTGAATCTCCAAACAGCTGTATTTGTTTAATGTTTTTTAACCAAATGGAATGAACTTTGTATGCGTAGAAAAGCTGAGTAAATGAAATCAAGCCAATTTTAAATTTTATAAACCCCCCCCACACACACACTTTATATACGTGAACAGTATATATGTATAATGATCAGTGAAGGTTGTGGACCAGGGGTGGGTTCTACTTACCTTTACTACCGTTCGCAACGGGAGCTTCTGTGCATGCACAGATTATCAATTATGACATCTGGGCAGGTGGGCGGAGCCTCCCGCTGCTTTTACTACCGGTTCTAAAGAACCGGACAGAACCGGGAGCAACTCACCACTGTTGTGGACCCTCATCTACCAGACTGGAGAGAGTGACTGGCCCAAAGTCTCCCAAGGAGCTTCTAAGGTTGAGGAGGGAACTAAACCTGGCAGGCCTTTCCATTCTTAGTCCAGCATCTTCGCCATGTTATTCTTTGCACATATGTACAGTATAGGGGTGTATGTGCCTATACTGTATATTATGTGTTAGATTCTATGAGCCATGGTGGCGCAGAGGTTAGAGTGCAGTACTCCAGGCTACTTCTGCTGACTGCCGGCTACTTGCAATTGAGCAGTTCAAATCTCACCAGGGTCAAGATTGACTCAGCCTTCCATCCTTCCGAGGCGGGTAAAATGAGCACCCAGATTGTTGGGGGCAATATGCTCACTTTGTAAACTCCTTAGAGAGGGCTGTAAAAGCACTGTGAAGCGGTATATAAGTCTAAGTGCTATTGCTATTGCTATAATCTATTCAGAATCAAATGGCATTTGCTCCTTCTCTTGGATTGACCTGGCCAAATTCCAGCAGAAAGATGCAGACATTTACATGTTATGAGTTGCTACAGTTAGGAGAGAAGTCTTGCTAATCTTTGAGGGTTTGGAAGGAGAGTAGCCTTTTTTTTAAAAGGGCAAATATTGTGCTCCTTGTTGAGAAACTTTCAGATGAGAGGATTGCTGAAAGATTGTTTTATACCAAGCACCACTGAAGCTAATTTTGAACTGGGAAGGAAGGGAACTATCCAAGACATCATTTTATCAGCATCACTGGCAAACCCTTCAAAGCTGGACTGCTCACTTGATAAACTGTGGTCAAAAAATAGGGAAATGCACGTAGCAAGACAGAACTTGGGATCGCTCCCTGAAGCATAGTAATTGGCTTAGCAACTGATAAATACTTCCTGGGATTGGAAGATAGAAATGTCAATCCCCATTATCAGAGTGCCCCAGTCAATCCCCAGTCAGCCAGAGTGCCTCTCCTTCTGCAGCTCTCCAAAGGCCTAGAGTTGGTTGTCAGTGTTTCAGAGGGTTACTCTTTGTTGTACAGCCTGACACAGCACAGTTGTGCCCAGGAAGTAACCATAGAACCTTCACCACGATGCTGTGATACTGAAAGGGCTCACCAGCTGGGGATGACGGCCTAAATCCTCATCTGAGGGTGTCATTCGATAGTCTGTGTTATTGCCTCCAATATTGCACATCATACCATTCTATAAGAGAGAGAGAGGGAATCTGGAGTCATTAATCAAATAAATACATGCCGTGGTTTATTTTGAGGTCTGGGCCTTAAGGGGATATGCAAAACCAACTCTGTGACTTTAAGGAGGCAGAAATTCTTCCTCCAAAATCACTCAAGAAAAAGGTGATTACACCCTTACAATCCACTGTTAAATGCCTCTTTGACCACGAAAGCTCTTGGATCTCTTCTCTTGGGGTCTTAATATCTTCCATCTGCCCAGCTTGTACAAAGGAATACTATAGAATACAAGGGCCTTTTTCAGTTCCAAATAGCAAGAAAGTCCAACTCATGAAAAGGTGAACCATTGGACAGTTTTCTGTAGTATTTCACTGCTCCCATCTAGTTCCTGTTTGGACCTTCTCTGACAGCTGCTGGAATTATAACTTTTAACACTGCATGTTTTCATTGTTTTTTTAAAAAAATATTTAACTGTATTTTCTTCCCAATTTTCAGATCATTATTTGTTTTTTGAACTGGCTCCCATCACTTTGGGGCAGAACTGTTCCAAATTGTTCCAAAACAAAAAACAAGAAAAAATATGGTTTAAATTACAAGGAAGATTTTGAATGAACATCCATGAAAGATTTCCAAATTGATAAGACTCGTTCAACAATAGAAACGGCTGCCTCAAGATGGAGTGGTGGCTTTAAACAGAGACTGTCCTACTGCCTGTCAAAGATGGCGTAATTGTGAATTCATTCCCCGGGCAAGGGACTAGACCAGGTGATCTCAATACCTACCTTCCCCTCCTATGAACTGTTTGGCCAAAGCACCAATAATTGGAGGAGATCATCAAGACAGGAGATGGAGGAGATCTGGTGGCCTGGGCACAGCTACAATAGCAGCAGGGACTTTGTGGGCATCCTAGTACGTGCCAAAACCAGCATTTCCTCCCCATTAACATGAAGACCATCCAGAAACCCCCATAGGCTGGTTATGGGGGTTGGTGGTCTTAGAAAAGATTGCCATTGGTTGGCACATTTACCAGATGAGTGATGCTGAGAATTCTTATGATCCCTTTTGCTTTCCTTTTCTAGGCCTCAGAAGGCTTCAGTGCAAAGCAAAGTATACCCTAAAGTTATAAACTTGTATATTCTAAATAAAATGGTTGATTCATATTTTCTGAAATTTGCCATGGGCAAATTTTGAGAAGATTCTATTTTAAAGGGGAAGGGGAAACCTTGCAGTCCTTGCCTGTTTTCTTTGTTCTAGAAGAAATATCTTAATATGAAACTACAAAAAAACTAAAGGTTTGTAATTTGGGGTTTTGCTTTAATTTTTTGTAACAGTGATCTGTCATTACTTCTGTAAATAAAACTGGGAAAGGGAGAAGGGGCAGCCATTGGGGTGGGGGGTCCAAAAGTCAAAATGGACAGCTGTGACAGTGGGATCAAAAGCCCACCTCCTTTTTACCTGCATTGTGATGCACATAAAAAAGGCAAGAGGCTTTGGTCCAAAACCTGGGGCTGTTCCACCACTGCCTCCCTGAGGAGTGCCCTGAATGAAAGCATCTCTCTCTTGCAGAAGCTGAGAAAGGATCACGTGGCTGGGTTCATACCATTCAACCCAGTTACTGAATTAGCTTAATTTTTGAATGTGTTTACTACATGGAAGGATACAATGAACCAACATACTAATATACACAAAACCCCCAAAGCAAAACAAAACTAAGAAACACAATAAAAACTAACCATATCTGGCATGTTGTGTAAATGTGACTGCTTTCACTGACCTGCATGTAGGTGGCTGGGAGAACTGAGGCAGGCAGGCTGTAGCCTATCAGTAAGGAGACAATGACATGTGCCCATCTGAGAAGAAAAATGCCATCCCCATCTTCATTCATTAGCTAGGTAGATGTCCTGCTTTCTCTTGAGGTATCCGATTGATCATTCAAGCTCATATCTTGAGGCTCCCTAATACCAAAATAATAAGTAGGGACTCTGGGTACCTCTGGTCCATGGAAGCCGGTTAGCTGCAGAAGGCGATTCCCTCCTCTTGTGGCCACAGGGACTGTGATTTTGATAACTATCCCATCAACAGGGAAGAGGCCCAGATTCTGTAGCTGAAGGAAAAAAGCAGCATGAGATCCTCTTCTGCAAGAAACCATCTCCCCTTCCCAACAGGTTGCGTAGAACAAAAATGAATTTACCTTAAAAGTGCAATTAAATGGTGGGCCGATTCTATCGTATGTCTGCAGAGAATTGTTGGGTTCGATCTCATAATAGTTCTGGCTGGAACTCCTGAACACAGCAAAAAAAGGAGAACTCAATCAAAATGAAAATTGATCCCACTTCTCAGAAGGTCTGAACGCAAAGAACACACCATCATTTTCAGAATGATGAATTATGGCAGCACAAAACTCACTCTGTAGGTATCCAAAATACCTGGTGAAAAGGAGATCAGTTTCGTACTTCAGCTGAAACTTGAGGAGAGCAGAATTGTCCTCTTTTGTGGTTTCTTGTTCTTCACTGTCACTAGAATGTGGAAATGGAACCAGAGATCCATTTAGAGACCATCCCGTAAGAAAAGTACAATGTTGATTGGCCATAAAGTGATAGCTACATCTCCTAGGGGAGGCACTGGCTCCTTACAGGATCTCCCTGATTTTTACTATGAGCCGTTAGACTCATAAACAGACACCCACCAACCCACCCGGCTCAGTTTTTCCTTTGTGCAATTAATGCCTATATTTGCTCTGGTCTCCTTCCCAAGGGTAGCAATTTCTGTCAACTGAAGTCTTGGTGATTTTGGCAGGAGACAGAACATTCCCTTGCCAGTGCTGTACTGGCTTAATAAGTGCATTACAGACATGTCAAAGCTGATCTTTGCTTCATATGAGTCAACATTCCTAGCTGAAGCAAGGAGAAAAATGTGTTTTTTTCCACCACTGGCTGGAATTATGGATTTGATATTATCCTGGGATCTTTTCCATCTGCAATTTGCTTGACTTGCTATTTTTTCAGAAAATGCAGTTAGGGAGTTGCAACTTAAACACACCAACTTTTCTTCTTATTAGGAAAGAGAGACAAACTTAGACGTAAAAGCATGCTCATGTGAGAGTGACATAAAGTTGCATTAAGTTTAAAAAACTAATCTGCAGCTTCTGGGGACACCATTAACACATGTTTTCTTGGCAACAGCGGAGGTGATTTGCCATGGCCTCTTCCAGCTTCAGTTATGCTATGTGAAAAGAAATAATGTCTAGAATTTGAGAAAAAATTGGAAACAGATCAGCCAAAACTGGATATAAATATTCACTTTCTTTTAGCTGTGATGGGCAAAACTCCTTCTTCAGCCTTATGTTTCACTTCCCTTGTGTATTTTTATCCTGAAAGGCAGAATACAAAGTTTCCAAGTTGGAAAAATTGCTCAGCATTGTGAATCCCTGTTGCTTAAGAATAGAATTAGAAGGAAGCTCAGGGGTTCTCAAGTCCTAAGGATTCTTAGTCCCATGGTTTAAATGTCCCTTGGTTTGTTTCATTGGTAGCAACACTTTGCATATATTATTGTGCTGCTTCCAAATGATAACAAGGTATTATGAATATCATTGGCTGAGTATTTTCCCCATATGAGTTTGTGTCTGAGAGTGGGAAATGGTTGCAAATAGCTGTGGTGGCGCAGGGGTTAGGATGCAATAGTTAGAGCCTTGGTACCTCAGTGCTTGGAATGCAGCATTGCAGGCTAACTGTGCCCACAGTCAGGAGTTTGACTAAGCCTTCCAGCCTTCCGAGGTCAGCAAAATGAAGACCCAGATTGTTGGGGGCAATACGCTGACATACAATAAGCCTTGTATGGAGCCGGACGATGACTGCGGTTTCTGGCCCTTCCCAGCTTTTGTGAGAGGGCAGCTGGTGTCAACACCTGGCCTCGAAGCGGCTTAAGACTCCATCCACTGCTGTGAGAGAGCAGTGGAATTTGAATTTATTGACTTGGAATTGATTGAATGTCCCTCCCCAGACTTTGGACTATCTTGATTACCCCCAGGCCGTGGACTTCCCCCAGATTAATTAATTAACTGATTGATTAGATGTATTCGCCAACAGAACTTCTTATTCTGTGAGATTCCCCCCTCTCGCAGGTGTGGCCCTCCACTTTATCAAGGGCCTACCTTTATGATGGGCTTTGGCACCCCGAGAGGTGGCATGCTGCAAAAAGGGGATTGAGGGTTTTTTTAGGGAAACTTTTTGGTAGATTTTTAAGGGATTTTAAGGGGTGGGAGGGTTGTGTGGGTTTGGGGGTTAACCCACGGGGGGAGGGGTCCGGCCCAGCTGTCAGTGGGGCCACGGAGGGTGCGGATTCCGGGGGTAAGGGCGACATTAGAGTCCATTCTGTCGAGGGCTTTTCTATCAATGTGTTGAGTGGGAGGGGCAGATATGGCGGGAGCAGGGGGCTGCATCATGTGGTGGGGGCGCGTACTCGCTATCTTCAAGCGGTGGCGCGCCCCGGTCCCCATAGCCCTTCTCGTATCCCAGGCTGTTCAGACTCTCAGGGCCCGAGCCTTCGGCTGCTGTCGTGCAATGCCAGGTCTGTGGTAAATAAAGCTCCCCTCATTTGCGATCTTATTCAGGAGGGGGGAGCGGACCTGGCAGGTATTACGGAGACTTGGTTGGGCCATGAGGGGGGGGGTTCCCCTCGTGGATATATGCCCACCAAGTTTCCGAGCATTCCATCAGCCGAGAGCTCAGGGCAGGGGCGGGGGGGGTGGCGGTTATTATAAAGGAAAGTCTTGATCCAAGGGAGACCACTGTTCCACAGATAGCCGGATGTGAGTCCCTTTTTGTGAGGTGGGGTCGTGGAGTACAGATGGGCTTGTTGATCACGTACCTGGCTCCCTGCCGCGTGGCAATGGCCCTGCTCGAGCTGCTCAACGTCATAGCTGAGGTGGCGGTTGGTACCCCCAGACTTCTAGTCATGGGGGATTTCAACCTGCCATCTGTCGACGAAACGTCTGAGGTGGCTCGGGAGTTCATGGCTTCCATGATGGCCATGGACCTTACTCAGTTAATTCATGACCCCACTCACATGGGTGGACACACTCTGGACTTAGTTTTTGTCTCTGGTCAGTGGTCGAGTGGCCTTGATACAGGGGATATAGTCATCGAACCCTTGTCATGGTCTGACCACTCGCTCCTTCGACTGGACTTTCTAACCGCTGCACCCGCCGCAGGGAGGCGGGACCGACCAGGTGGTTCCGCCCCAGGCGCCTGATGGACCCTGATAGGTTCCAGATGGAGCTTGGGCCATTTCCTGAGACTCTGGCTCATGACTCGGCTGAGGACCTGGTGGCCGCCTGGGATAGTGCGGCTGCCGGGGCCTTGGACCGTGTCGTGCCTTTGCGGCCTCTGACCCGGCACCGAACTCACCTAGCTCCTTGGTTCTCCGAGGAGCTCAGGGAGATGAAGCGCCGGAAGAGATGCCTGGAGAGTAGTTGGAGGACCAGCCGCTCCGAATCCGACTGAACACTGGTGAGGTCTCATATTAAGACCTACCTAGTGGCGATAAAAGCGGCGAAATCTAGCTATTTTGCCGCTCTTATCGCGTCATCAGATAATCGCCCGGCCACCCTGTTTAGGGTGACCCGCTCCCTGCTCCATCTGGAAGCGCGGGATGACCCCTTGCAGGGCCGAGCTGAGGACTTTGTGCAGTATCTGTATGACAAAATTGCTCAGATTCAGGAAGGGCTGGCCTCTGACTGGGTATGTCCGGACGGGATGACTGAGGCAGGTCTTGAGAGTGTTATCTGGGGGGAGTTCGATCCTGTGGCTCCTGAGGACATGGACAGGGTCCTGGGACGGCTGAACGCGACCACATGTTTATTGGACCCGTGTCCCTCCTGGTTGGTACTGGCTTCCCGGGAGGTGACACGAGGCTGGCTCCAGAAGATCGTTAATGCTTCTTTGAGTGAGGGGGTCCTGCCGGCCGCTTTGAAAGAAGCGGTTGTGAGGCCCCTCCTCAAGAAGCCCTCTCTGGATCCGGCTGTTTTGGCTAACTATCGTCCAGTCTCCAACCTTCGCTTCGTTGCGAAGGTTGTTGAGAGTGTGGTAGCGCAACAGCTTCCCCGGTACCTGGATGAAGCTGTCTATCTAGACCCGCTCCAGTCCGGCTTCCGGCCTGGGCACAGCACGGAAACGGCATTGGTTGCGTTGGTGGATGATCTCTGGAGGGCTCGGGATAGGGGTTGCTACTCTATCCTGGTCCTGTTAGACCTCTCAGCGGCTTTTGATACCATCGACCATGGTATCATGTTGCACCGGTTGGCGGGGTTGGGGGTGGGAGGCACCGTTCTGCGGTGGTTCTCCTCCTACCTCTCTGACCGGTCGCAATCTGTGTTGACAGGGGGGCAGCGGTCGACCCCGAGGCACCTTGCTTGTGGGGTGCCACAAGGGTCGGTCCTCTCGCCCCTTCTGTTCAACATTTATGTAAAGCCGCTGGGTGAGATCATCCGTGGCTTCGGGGTGGAGTTCCATCAGTATGCTGATGACACCCAGCTGTACATCTCCACCCCAGGCCACCCCAACAATGCCCTTGAAGTGATGTCCCAGTGCCTGGAAGCCGTGCGGGCCTGGATGGGGAGAAACAGGCTCCGACTCAACCCCTCCAAGACCGAGTGGCTGTGGCTTCCAGCGTCCCAATATAGCCAGCTGACGCCATCGCTGGCTATTGGGGGCGAATCACTCGCCCCCACAGAGAGGGCTCGCAACTTGGGCGTCCTCCTGGATGCACGGCTGTCTTTAGAAGATCATTTGACGGCCGTGGCCAGGGGGGCTTTTTATCAGGTTCGCCTGATACGCCAGTTGCGCCCCTTTCTAGATCGGGACTCTCTACGCACAGTCACTCAGGCACTAGTCACTTCCCGCCTGGACTACTGCAACGCTCTCTACATGGGGCTCCCCCTGGGGTGCACCCGGAGGCTCCAGCTGGTCCAGAACGCGGCCGTGCGGGGGATTATGGGGGCGACGAGGCGCTCCCATGTGACACCTCTCCTGCGCGAGCTGCACTGGCTCCCGGTGGTCTTCCGGGTGCGCTTCAAGGTGTTGGTTACCACCTTTAAAGCGCTCCATGGCTTAGGGCCGGGGTACTCATGAGACCGCCTTCTGCCACCAATAGCCTCCCACCGGCCAGTACGCTCGCACAGAGTGGGCCTCCTCAGGGTGCCGTCCGCCAGACAATGTCGGCTGGTGACCCCCAGAGGGAGAGCCTTCTCTGTGATGGCACCCACCCTCTGGAACAACCTTCCCCCAGAGTTACGTATAATAACAGACCTCCGGATTTTTCGTCGGGACCTGAAAACCTATTTATTTCAACTAGCTGGGCTGGCTTGAGCTAAATTTTAAATTGATTTTAAATTGGGTTGTTTTAATTTACGGCCAAAATATTTAATTATTTTAATACTGTTTTTTAAATTTTGTATGCTCTGTTTTTACTTTGGCTGTGCACTGCCCTGAGTCCTATTGGAGAAGGGCGGTATAGAAATTTAATAAATAAATAAATAAATAAATAAATGCTGTATACTGCTTAGAGAGGGCTGTCAGGCACTATGAAGTGGTATGTAAGTCTATGAGCTATTGCTATCTCACACTTCCAGGAAGAGTGTACTATAATTCCCTTTAGGTGAATGGCAAGGCTAATACTTCACTTGTATGAGCTTGTAAGCTGAACAAATTTTTTTAAGAAACTAAAACTCTATTTCATAATAGTGCCATCCCAAGCAATGCATTTGTGTTTGAAATAGTATTTACCGGTATTGCCAGCAAATCCATTTAACATGAAAACATTTCCAAAGGCAAAATTGAACCTGTGGGAACTGCCCAGGAGTCAGTACAATATCAATATTCTATAGTGAAACTGGACAAACTCCCCATTCCCCAGGAGAAATTTTAACTTCTGAGCATCTCAAGAAGTAATCTATATATCCAGATTATTTTCCAAAGCACCAGAAGGCCAGACAAGGAATAATGGATGGAAACTGATCAAGGAGAGATTCAATCTAGAAACAAGGAGAAATGGTCTAACAATGAGAACCATCAACCAGTGGAACAGAAGCTGCCTTCAGAAGTGCTTCATCACTGGAAGCTTTCAAGAAGAGACTGGACTGCCATTTGTCAGAAATGATGTAGGGTCTCCTGCTTGGGCAGGGGTTGGACTAGATGACCTACAAGGTACCTTCCAACTCTATTATAGCTCAGGGCCAGGCTATTTTCGAGACCGCCTTCTACCGCATAGCTCCCAGCAACTGGTAAGATCCCACAGAGTTGGTCTCCCCTGGGTCCTGTCAGCTAAACAATGCCGGCTGGCGGGCCCGCAGGGGAGGGCCTTCTCTGTGGTTGCCCCAGCTCTCTAGAACCAGTTACCTCCTGAGGTCCAGACCATCCCCACCCTATTGGCCTTCCAAAAAGTGGTGAAGACCTGGCTTTTCTGGCAGGCCTGGGGCCGTTGATCTCGCTTTGCAATCTGATGAGATTCGGCCATGAATGGTGTGAAGGGGTTTTAATGTCTTTAAGGTTTTTAATTTTTAAGTGTTTTTATAGTGATTTTTTGAGTGTATTATGAGCCGCCCTGGGTCTTCGGAGAGGGGCGGCATATAAATTGAATAAATAAATAAATAAATAAATAAATAAATTATCCTATTCCACAATTTTCTAATTACTTTGCAGTACTTTCTTTTTAACTAGTCCTTGAGATGTAGCTTTGGCGTTCTTGGATGTATCTGCTGAACTGGAGTTTGCAGGGGTCTGATGATGTCCAGCCCAGATCAGAATTCCAGGCAGAAGAGGCTATATGGCCTACTGCCCTCCCAAACTTTTGATACCCATGTTTCCAAGGAGTGTTTTTATGGCAAAGAAAAGAAATCACCTGAGGTGGGAGCATGGTTGATAGCTGTCTTGCAACAGAAGGAGGAAACCAGGAACAGTTACAAAGGTGAAGACAGGGGGAGAAATCTAATTTATGGGTTGTGAGGGAACAGGGGTGGATGAGAGAAAAAAAATGAAGTGATCGGGATTGGGTGATAGAAGAAGTAAAAAAATAATTACTAACCTGCTGGCATTCATAAATATCTCCAAGTTTTGGAGGAAAATTGACTTTTTGAACTCAAAATCCAAGCGAAAAGCAACCTGTAGAGATCAGAACAGATTTAGGACATTAAAAAAAGTACTTCTGCCAGTATTCTCTTTAAACTATCTATTATGCTACCACTTTATAATGCCTTGGTAAGACCACACTTGGAATACTGCATCTAATTTTGGTCACCACAATATAAAAAAGATGATGAGACCAGGGGTGGGTTCTAAATTTTTTTTACTACCAGTTCTGTGGGCGTGGCTTATTTTATGGGTGTGGCTTAATGGTCATGTGACAATTCTTTAGGATTTAGCAGAGGTACTGATCTACCAGGCTTTTAACTGCTTGCAGAGCTGTACCCGTCTACTCATTTGTTTTTGGAGGCACCCGTCTACCACCACACTGCCTTTTAACACTGATCAGCTGTAGGGCAGCCCTTTGAAGCCCCGCAAGAGTTTAAACAGGTTTTTTCCTTCTAGCCGATCAGCTGGGGCTCAGGAGGTAGCAATAGATTTGGGGTGGGGCCAAATAAAAGGGAAGAATAATGTGGGGGCGGAGGGGCAGGGGGGGCAGAACCGGTTCGGTGACGTCATAACGTCACTGCTGCCGGCTTGGCAGAACCGGGAGGAACCCACCATTGGATGAGACTCTGGAAAGAGTAGAGAGAAGGGCAACAAAGATTATTGGGGGGCTGTTGAAGGTTAAAATATATGAAGAACAGTTGCAGGAATTGTGTATGTTCCGTCTAGTGAAAAGAAGGAATAGGGGGTGACATAACAGTATTCCATTATTTGAGAGGCTGCCATAAAGAAGAGGGATTCAACTTATTTTCCAAAGGTCCAGAAGGCAAGTCAAGAAGCAATGAACAGGAGCAATCTAGAACTAAGGACAGTAAGAACAATTAACCCATGGAACCGTTTGCCTTCAGAAATTGTGGGTGCTCCATCACTGGAGGCTTTTTAGAAGGGACTGGACAACCATCTGTATGAAATGAGATAGGGTCTCCTGCTTGTGCAGAGGGTTGGACTAGAAGACCTCCGAGGTCCCTTCCAACTCTTATTCTGTTATAATTTCTGGTGAGCCACCTTAAATCCCAAGCTGGTAGGCCATGTGATTGTTTTTACTCTGTTTCTTAGTAGACTTATGCTGTAGTAAGTCTAACATTTGAGGGAAGGGAAGAAGTGTATAACGTAATTGCAAAAAGGGTTACTATAAGTATTCCTAACCTGTTATTGGGATGAATAATGCAAAGTTCTACCCAATCTGATATAGCAAATGAAAGTGTCCAAAGGTACATGACGACCTCCACAGCTGATCTTTCCTTTTAGAAGGAACCTCAAGAAACCTTTTGGTGAGCAGGAATGTCTGCAAGTCACAACTGCGTAATTGAAATACACATGCAATCCCATGAAAATGACCAGGGCTTCAATCGTGCTGCTGCAGCTGCCATCTTGACTTTTTTGGCCTATTGTAGATGGCCCTGCTTTCCTTTTAAACCACTTTGGTTATGGGAAGTCTTTTTATTATTACTTTTTAAAGAAAGGCCTTGGGAGCACTAAGTCCCTTCTTACCTCCCCTCCATCACAGTCAGCATTGGTCCTTTTTTTTGTGCATTAAAGAAAAAAAACCAAATCATATCCTCTAATAGTATTCTTCAACTTCGTTTGATGGAAACTTTAGTTAGTTGCATTTTCTGAACTTTTCTTTATTTGATTCTTTAACAAACGCACTCGTTTGGAATCTGTGGTTGTTTTTCATCATAAACCTGTTTCTCATTTTTGCAATTCAGTCAAGATTGGCTTGTTGCAATTCAGTGAAATTAATTGTTTTATTTACCCAAACATACATAGAATATTGTACTTTTCTTTGCTAATACAAATCATTGTAACAGCACAATGTTACACAAAATATTTAGGAAACTGTATCTAATTTTTACAATTCATTTTCTTAATATAAAGCATTGTTGTACGTATGTCCAAGCGATGGATAGATACAGTGATGGGATTCAATATTTTTAACAACCGGTTCTGTGGGCATGGCTTAGTTGGGGGTGTGGCTTGGTGGTCATGTGACTGGATGGGCATGGCTAGCTGGTCATGTGATCGGGTGGGCGTGGCTATGTGCATAGGGACTACTCAGAGGGCTGAAAAAAGTCATTTCTGACTGGTCCTCGCACTTATGACCATCCTCACATTTATGCCCATTGCGGCATTCTTAACAACTGTATCAGTCATTTCACCACTATTTCTCTTCACCATGGTGACACGATAGGGCGTAAAACGTAAAATGTGAGGACAGTCGTAAGTTCAAGGACTGGTCAAAAGTGCGAGTACCAGTCAAAAATAACTTTTTCAGCCTTCTGACTAGTCCATATACACATAGGGACTATTCAGAGGGCTGAAAAAAGTCATTTCTGACTGGTCCTCACATTTTTGACCGGTCCTCGCACTTATGACCTTCCTCACATTTATGCCCATTGCAGCATTCTTAACAACTGTGTCAGTCATTTCACCACTACTTGTCTTAGGGCGCAAAACATAAAATGTGAGTACAGTCATAAGTGCGAGGACTGGTCAAAAGTGCGAGGACCTGTCAAAAATAACTTTTTCAACCCTCTGAGTAATCCATATGCACAAAAGGATACAGCAACAGAGAAGGATGAAGAAAGGAGAAGAGAGATGGAAGAAAGAAGGAGAGACAGGGAAGGAAGAGAAGAGAGGAAGGGAAGGGAAATTAGAGTAAGAGTGAGGGTAAGAGAGGGAGGAAGAGAGGAGGAGAAGAAGAGGGGGGGAAAGAGAAAGTAGGAAGGAAAGAAAAGAGAGAGGTGGTAGGTTTGAGGAGAAAGATTGCTGTACAGTAAAAAAGATGAAATGGAAGAAAGGCAACCCCAAACAAATATAAAGATATTAAGATAAAGAATGAATTGTTAAACTTTAAAGAATAAAAGAGAATAAATATGAATAAATAAGCAGTAATTAGAAACACACATACAAACATACAATGTATTTTCTTTGAACAGAGTATTTGGCCAGTTCACAAATTTAAACAGTGTTTAGTCATTTCAATTAAATTTACAATTTCTATATTTCCTTTTTGCCATATTTATTCCTTATCTATTTTTTTAAAAAAAACAATATTACCCTTCATCCTCATCTCTAATCTTAATCAAATTCAATTTTTCCCTCCTATTCTATATTATAGCCCTTCTCATTGTCATCTATTTTTATATCCATCCTCACATTGGTTAATTATGTAATATTAAGTTGTTTAATATAAATTCAACATTTTAATATAAATCAATTAGTTATATAACTATCTTTTTTGTATATTAATCAATATGAACATGAATATTCCAATTATTTCCACGCAATCCAATTTCTTACAAATCAATTAATTATATTTACCAATAATAATAAACCAAATAATTTTCCCCATATATTTCTCCAAACCACAATTTAACCATTTCTGCTTTCAACACAATATACAATTAATAGTATCTCAATTATTACAATTCCCTATTTAAATAGAGCTTTTTTGGTGTGTGTTTTAAAATCTTGAACTCTCCTCTTTTTCCCTAAAGAGGAACTACCTCTTTAGGGAAAACTACCTTTCCACTAAAGGTAGTTTGCACCTACCTTTTTTGGTGAGGAAAAAGAAAAGAAATCTGCCTGCCTAATTTTCCAATGTTGCAGCAACAGTATAGCAGGCTTTTACTTTCAGTTTCGTTTTTCAGCATAGATAGGGAGAAAAAAATCTGCACTCTTTGCAAGCAAGCAGCAGAGCCCTGAGCAAAACAGCTGAGAGCAAATCAGCTGAGAGTCGGGAGGCCGATAGAATCAAGGGGCTAATTAGCCTATGCTGAAGCTCCGCGGGCCAATAAAATTACAAAAAAACACCGAACCGTTTGTTAAATTGCTGGCTCGCCCGCCCCTTGCCCACCACTATTTATTGGCAATAAATAGTGGTGCGGAGGGGCGGGGCAAGAGGCGGGGTGAGCCAGCAATTTAACAAAGGGTTCGGCCGAACCCCCTAGAACTGGCAGAATCCCACCACTGGATAGATAGATAGATAGATAGATAGATAGATAGATAGATAGATAGATAGATAGATAGATAGATTTTGGTATCTATCTATCTATCTATCTATCTATCTATCTATCTATCTATCTATCTTTCTATCTAGTGTCTTTACAGCCCTCTCTAAGTGGTTTACAGAGTCAGCCTCTTGCCCCCAACAATCTGGTTCCTCATTTTACCAACCTCAGAAGGATGGAAGGCTGAGTCAACCTTGAGCTGGTCAGGATCGAACTCCTGGAAGTGGGCAGAGTTAGCCTGCAACGTTGCATTCTAATCACTGTGCCACCACAGCTCCTTCAATGCCCCTTGAAGACGGGCTAGCAATTCCTTTTGAAATAGGGCATGGAAGTACTTTGTTTATACCTTATTTTAATGGCAGCAGATTGGAGAAGATGCAGTGCATTTGATTGTTTTAATAGTGTTTTTATTTGCCATGGGTGGAGTGGGTTGGCAGTGGTTGCCAAAAATATGTTTTGAGTATATTTGAATTACAATAGTTTGCATGTAAATGTGTGTGGGTTGGGAGAAAGCATGCATGCCATTCAGGGCTTTGAAGTAAATTGTTTATAAATATTTTAAAAAATTAGAAATAAATGAAAAGCTGCTGTACAGTAAAAGAAGCCTTCAGTCTCCAGATTCATATATTAGAATATCTGATGTCTATGGAGATTCTCAGTCATTCAGGTCATGGCTGTCCCACAGGTGTTTATTCAAGAGGAAACTGGACTTTCTGGTTTTTCTTTGAAGACGTAGAATATCTGATGTTCTGGAGCATCAGTGGATGTGTGTGTGTGTGTGTGTGTGTGTGTGTGTGTGTGTCAAAAGGTCAGGATGGTGACAACAACTGTGTGATCTAAACTCTTCCCATTTTTAATAGCACCTTAAAACTGATGACGTTGGGATTTTGCTCACCTTCACATATTTTACACTTCCCCACCCTTGCCAAAGCAAAGCCATTCTGCCCTCCCAGGCTGCTCCACTTCAGTTCCCATCTCTTTTTTTGCAAGTTGGAATTAAAAAGAAATAATAAAAAAAAAACATCATGATGGGGCTAGTTGGAGGAGGGTACTCTTCAGATTTCATCTCCCCGGTATCTGTGGGGCTTGGTTTGGAGCCCATCCAATGGATCCAGCCCTCTTCCCCATTTACTCAGGCCCCCCAGCAGGGCTGATAGGGGTTAGGTGGGTAGGATCTAGTCTCAACTTCAAGAGAAGCAAGGATCAATTAACCCGCAGCCAGTAGTTCTCACAATATAGCAGATGCAATGTTGTGTTAATATAACCCTATGCAAACATGGCTCTGTTTATAGTTATATACCTCTGCTTCTGGGGATAGTAGATAGTTTACTATTTATTTAAAAGATTCTACTATCCCACTGACCCAGTTAAACATGTTGTGAGAACACAGCCAATGTGTGGACATATAATAGGAAGGAGCATACTGTAGCTCCAGCACCTTTTTTTCACTCTGGATGTGTCTGTACAATTGTATCATTCAAAATTCCTGCAAAATGCGGAGACTTCCAGCTGTCATTGTGGCAAGATTGGATGTGAGGAGCGGGCTCCCCCACCGAGTTCTCCTTGTTGGAGGGCTCCGAAAGGAGCTAAAGTCACTCTGTAGGAGTGGTGAAGTAAAGAGGGGTGTCATACAAGTCGCACAGAGCTACAACTCACCTGCTTGATCTAGGGCTTCTTCTCTTTCATCCACAATAAGGAGAAGAGGCCGCCATTATGGCTGCCATGAAGCTGGGACAGCCAAGAAAACAAAGAAATGTGCAGGAGCGGTGTAGATGAACAATGACTGGAGTTTGGTGAGAAGATTCCTTTTTTATTTAGACCCTAACTTTAAAAGAAAAAATGAAAAAGAGAATCCAGGAAAAGAGACTCTTAGAACTATTTCTTAAAGCGGTAAATAGCCAAAGAGAGAAAAATCCTAGACCTAAAAGAAAGGAATTAAGGGGAGAAAAGCTAAAGACCTTTTAAAACATAGAAAATTGGACTTTTAAAGGCATTATAAAATGCTGGAACTATCTACTTGAATAGCTGACTTTGCTCCATAAATTGAATTAAATTTGGATTAATCAATTTATCAGATACAAAACAATGCTGAAAACCAAGCTGAGGGTGCCATTTACTGGTGAATGGAAAATATACCATGCCTCTACAAGCCTGCAAAATTTCAGATAAGAGAAATAAACAACATCAATCTGGAGAACTGTGGAAAAAAAACGGAAATGTCGCAGAGAGACTGGCTGGAAAAATACCAGGCTCTGATGAGCTCTGTGAAAATCCAGCCAGTCAAACCACTGTCGGGGTGTGTGTGTGTGTCTTCGGAGCGGAACTGTCATGTAGAGGCAGTGAAGGAGAGGCGTCTCGGACGACCAAGAGGAACAGGTCACAGACAGCTCTTCGGACTGACGGCAGGGAGCGCGGCCATTGTAAAATGACCACTCTAAAACTGGGGCAACTGGACTAAGTTTTTGTGCAGGAGTGGTGTTTGACCTGAGTGCTGGTACTGGGTGAACGATTGGCCAACTCACAGGTAAAAAAAAAAATTGAAATTGGATCTTAAAAGGTGTCCTGGAGCTGAAATGAGTGGCTAATTGGCATTTGGGAAATTCCATGGAGGGAGAAGGACAAAGCAGAGGTTAAAACATCAAAACCCAAGAAGGTTTTTGCATCTACAATTGGATTTGGAGAAACTAAAAATAATAAAAGAAAAGAACCCAAGGAAAAGTATTTTTTATGTGGATTTAAAGTATTTTTGACAGTTCTGACAATTAGTTGGCTTGAGAGTATTGTGGATTTGAGAGAGATATCTGCTGGTGGAAAGAGAGTACTGCAATACCTGGTGGAAGATAGAAGAGAAAGTACAGCTGTGACCTTGACTACTGGAAAAGATAATTTGGAAACCGTGAGAAATTTTAAGGAGTGTTTGTTTTTCTACATTGCTTGGTTTTGATTCTCAATGGCTGTGGAAGATAACAAATCTTCAACTTGGAGTGGATATTTGAATTGGACATTAGAATTTGAAAATAAAGAGAGACTATACCAATACCTTAACATCTAGTATTGGTACTAGAATGGTGTATTGAAACATTGAACTAGCAAATAATGAAGGACTATGTCTTAATATAAACATGTGTATTAACACTAGGTTTAGTAATGGTGGCCTGACTAGAAGCTAGAATAGAAGTAGAAATAAGAAATGGGGAATATTAGCATATATAATTTTTATATAATAGAATATAAGCAATAACTAGATGGAAAGACTAGAGGCTGGAAGATGGTATTACCATGTATATTTAAATAATATCGTTGGCATTAAAATGGAACATTGAAATACTGAATGACTACTTTAAAACAAACATGTATATTAATACTAGGATTACATAAATTTGATTAATGTAACAAATATTATTAATATTATTATCACTACTTGTATCAAAATGAATTATACCCAGAGGCCACACTGTTCATGTATGGATATTGATGTATATTTAAAAATAAAAATCCAATAAAACTTTTTTTAAAAAAATCCTGCAAAATGCTGAAAGTTGGTGGTGTTATTTCCAGTTGATTTTCAGCAGAAATGAAACAACAAACAAACAAACAAATGAAGAGATTCCTTTCTCTCCACAATGCTTAAAATGTCAATAAAAGTCTCCCCGCTGGCAAAAATGCCAGGTTCCAAGGCTAATTGTTTTAACTTGGCATGACATCATGTGTAGTTCTTGGATACAGAAAACAATAATTTAAAAAGCATGCTCCCTTGAGCCATCCTGGTTTATCAATGGAGCAGAAGCAGAAGCCTGGTTCTCCAAAACACAGGCATCAAATGGAATTTCAAATGAGTCACTTTTAATGGCGTCCCACGGAGGAGACCAAGACCACGCTTCCCAAGGGGCTTGGGAAGCTATGGCTTTTGTGGGGGCCAGCTGGCAGGGGGAATTATTTGCCCATAGATGGGGGAAAGGGGAAGGAAAGGCATCTTTGATAGATGCCTCTACAAGCATGGGAAATGATCACAAATTCCTGGTGAATTATAGCAGCCTGGTGTTCAACATTTTGACTGGATAATATTTAAATCAGAGTTGTCCCAGCTGGTCAGTATTGACCCCCAAAGATCAATGGGACTATTCAAGGAATCGCTGTTATTAGTAGTACTATTAGTTATTAAATCATTTTTATATAATACATACTTGAGGGTTGATGGACAATCTGAAACATCATGAATGGCTGATGAGCTGAAAAATTTGGGGACCTCTGACTTAAATTCTAGATATTAGAAATACTAGAATAATAAATTTCTTGGGTTCCTTGAACTTTGAAAGTCCGCTCTCAGATTTCTCAGCTTCAGTTTCTCAAACTGTTGCTTTGTTTATGTTTTATTTCAGAAGGAAATAGCACAGAATGACCACAAAATAATTATCTGCATTCTTTATTATGCTACTGCTGGAACAGTTTATAATATTCTGGAAATATTAAAATTTCATCTGTGTTTAGACTTTTGGGAGGTTACAACTTTTAACTGATTCTTAACATAAAGAAGGCATAGAAGATAAAGTGCTATTTAAGACTTCTGACAATCAAAATATTCAGCAACCTTTGTGTTCTTCCATCTCCCCAAAAAGTCATTAATGAGAAGGAAATGAAACTGAGAGCCAAACTGTCAACAATCTTTTAAAAACTCCAATTAAAAAAAATTAAATTGCTTGATTAAGGAGAAAGCTTTTGTCTTTGTCTTCTAGTTTTTAACTGGCTGCCCAAAGACCGTTTAAGATGCTGGACCATCTTAATGCAGTTAAAACCTTTTGGCCAACCTATTATTTTCTTATTTGGCAATACAGACTTGGAAAAACTAATATTAATCTGCCAATTTTTCATGGTTCTGGAATTCTTAACAAACTCTTCTGGCCTGGAAAGCAACTGCAATTACGTGGTGTGGAATCTGTGTTCAGCAGCATTACTCAGTCAATGTCTGGAGAGAGCAGCCTTTAATTTCATGCTCTGGAGTTATCTTTGGTCACGCAGATACATCTTATGTAGTTCTTCCTAGCATACAAACCCTTGGCCAAGCTTCCATGTAATATAATGGATATTTATAAAGGCATCTATCACAATGAGTATTTGTCATTGAGTTTTTTGGTCCTGGCTTACTAGCAGAGATCTAACAGGATACCACAAACCTATGTTCGTCTGACATATCCTTTTTCTGAGTGGGACAAATAGGAAGAAAGCAAGTTTTTCAATAAAGTAACAAGGGTTTCTCAGCTACTCAACAAATTATCCAATCTTATATTTGTAAGTGAAGATGTTGCTGAAAAATAACATGTAAAGGGAATGAATTTTTATGTAGAGGCACGTGAGAGGTAGATTCTGGTATGAGCCCACTTGAATCAGCATTTGCCTTCTGGCACTGACTCATGATTCTTGGGATTCTCCTAAAAATTTAAGTTGTTCCTGTCAATCTATTCTCATCCAGGATCCACTGCAGAAAGAACTTCATGACAAGGTGGAAACAACTGTACTTCTCCTATTATAGCCTTAAAAGATGCAGCTGCAAAGGGCTATTTTCTCTATCCTGCCAGACAGAGAAAGTGCTCTGTTTCTACTGATAACTGTCCAATGAGGGGATAGCTGAAAGATAGCATATATATCACCCAAAACCATCAATTACTGTTGCTTACAAGCAAAAAATCAGCTTGGCCTAAGATGGATATAAATGTCACATTTCTGGCTATGAAATACTGGCCTCCTTTGTCTCTCTCTTTCCTTGCCATATCTCCAGAATGTGAGCCAAATTTTAATTGATGTGAGCTGTTCTGGGAAGCAGCAACAGTGTAAAAAGCTGGAATCTTTAAAAATGCAGAAAAGGAATGACTTATTCAACCAAACCCTAGGCTGATAGGCATGTTTCATTTAGGAATCTCTAGTTACCTTTGCTTTGGCCCGGAAGAACGGGTAGCTGACATTGCAAACTCTGCTGTTTGAATGTTTTTCCTCAGACATACATTCTATATTAATGTCCAGGTCATCCTGAAATGAAAAGGAAAAGACACAGATTGCAAGTTAAGGCTCATCTTGTAAATCTACATTCAACTACAATAATAGAACAGTAGAGTCTAGATGCTTACTCAAGGCACAAATGACCAGATTCAGAATAGCATAATTTGGACCCTTTGTGGGATGACCTAGCTCTCTTGAGAATAATATAACGCTGGGAAAGTGGAAAAGAGATTGATCAACAACAAGATGGATGAATGACAGCTATGATGGATACACCATTGGAAGGCCAAATGATCCATTTATGCCGTAGAAGAGCACATCCACTGACTTTAGAACTTCAGGTGGCCCCTGAAACCCTTGAGTGCTGCCTATGCACATCCAAAAATCACTGCCAAACTGAGAGATAAATGTGGCAGAAATGGGAAATTATCCACAGCATGAGAAGCAATCCCAGTGAATAAAGTCTCCTTTAAATCTTGATCCCCACTGCCATTACAGTACCCATTATTCTTGATGGAATACAGAAAGGGATTTCTTCTGTATAGATTTCTTCCAGAATGTTCTCTCAGCATTCCAATCTTAGCTGCATTCTCAGAACTTTCTAGTAGTCCAGCACAACTTTTCTATGATCCGCCCAGTTGGATAAGGATCTCTGCTGATCTCACAGACACATCTATGTAGTTTCCATGGTGCCAGTATGGAACTGATTTGTTTTCTTCCAGAATGTTCAGGGTTTTTTTCAATTTAGTTTAGAGCCTTAATATTTCCCAGAAGTGTCCTGCCCAGGTTTCACCCTGAGATTGGCTAAGATTGTGTAGGCATTACCCTCTAGGTGGGCAATTATACCAACTGCCTTTAATTCATTTGAATGAATATGAAATCTAATTTTCCAAAAAAATCATTTTTGTCCAGGTTTCATTCATCGTTAGCACAAAATCTTCCTGGAATGAATCTCAGAGACCAAGGTTAACTTTCCAGTCTTCCAGAGAATGTTCACCAGATAACTGGACTCATCAGATGAAGAAGAATTTGTTTTCAAAATGCTTTCAAAGGAGAAATGTTCATTAGAGGGCCACATCCACTAATTTAATAACAAGAGGCCAAAAGAAGTGCATGAATGTCAAGTCGATCATTGCACAAAGCTCTACGCAAATTCCTGGACTTTCCACACTTCCAATCATTCCCAAGGGGGCACCTAAGGAGGGGACATTTTTTGTCCCTATAACCACTGAAGGAAGGTCCTATTTGAAGCCATCAAACTTTGCGGTACCTTGACTCATAAAATGATACATGCATTTGTGTGACCCCATCATAAATAAAGCCAATTTCTTTTCTATCATCTCTCTCTTTCTCTCTCTCTTGTGTATATGTACAGACGAAATGTTAACTTTGGATGTTAAGAGGGAAAAAGATTTTTGTGAGCAATCTGGGTGTTGGTAAGAAGAAGAGCCTGATTATTGAGGACCAACTGTCTCCCATAGTATCTGCCCAGGCAATTTTATTTGGCAAGATTGGCTTCCTGTGAGTTCCTTTCATTGAACAATGTCATCTGTCAGGACCCTGGAAGTGCTCTTTCTCTTTAACAGCTTGCACCCTCAGGAATCAAATCCCCCCTGAGATCTGAATGGCCCTTGAAGGACCAGGAAAATCTGGTTCTTCGCCCAGGTGCTTGGCAAGAATGGTTGAAGCCTCTTTGTACTATGTGGATTTTTTCTTTAATCCCAACTGAAAGTCTGTAGAGATTCTCCATCATCCAGGTCATGGTTGTCCCAAAGGTACTTTTTTCAGGAGGCAACTGGACTTCCTTGGTTCTTCTTTTGAAGACATTTCGCTTCTCATCCAAGACGCTTCTTTGGCTCTGACACTTCCCCTCTATCCTGTCAGACTGAAGAAGCTTCTTGGATGAGAAGCGAAACGTCTTCAAAAGAAAAAACAAAAAAGTCCAGTTGCCTCCTGAAAAAAGCATTTTTGAATTAGTCCCAACTGGTTGGGACCTGCCATCTTTACCCTTCTTTGTGTCTCTAGTTCTTCCTGTTTTTAACATTTTAAACAGTTTGTAAATGGCTGCTGCTTGGAGTCAGGAGGCATATAAACATAATAACTGTGGTAAAATAATCAGGTTGACTTTGGAAATTTAAGTGATCTGCAAGGTGATAAAATCAGAGTTTTCTTGATGGCCTTTTGAGGATGATGCAAAAACTTGATTGTTGCCATATAATTTGTACAGTTGGCTGTTAAGTGTCAGCTGCTCAGAGCTGCTTTTAATTAGAATGACATATAAATGGAGAATCTGCTACTACTGTTCATGGACCAATTGGTTTGAAATCAAAAGGTGCCTGATATAACCAGCTCAAATTAAGCCCCAGTGAAGTTTGAAATGCTACACTGAAAATGATCAGGATTTCTGTCCTCTAATTATCTCTTGGACCCAATGCTGTAAGTATGTACAGAAAAGGACAGCAGCCAAATAGCACATCCAGCCAAATTGTATTGATGGAGGAAGAATGATTCTATCAAAAAACACAAACCCGATACAGATAGGAATTAAAGAGTCCCTGCAAGAGAAAATTTACTCTGGAAAGTAATGATTTGGGAATGAAAAACTCCATCTGACCTAGGATTTGATTGTTCTCTGGAATGTTGTAGCCCTCCATTCCTCCACAACTCCCCAAATTTATACTCCAGAATTATAGGAGATTCCTTTTTTTAAAAAATGCGAAACAAACCTATTCTTATCAGTAGACAAAGATGGCCTTTATTACTTGCTCTGATAGTTCTTCTCCCAATATTTTTCTTTGGTTATTTCAGGGTAATCCATCAGAAAACAGAGAAGTTTTTACACTATTTTGTGGGTAGTTGTTCCTGCAATTTTCCACTGGCAGGCTTTAAAAACCAACAAAAGGAATTCTTCATGCTGCATAGATTAGTGAGGCCTCGACAGCAAGGTCAGCATCTTTACTACTAAAGAGGGATGGAAGGCCCTAGCTATCCAAAACATACAACAAAGTGCTTACATATGCTGACAGCACATTTATACATTTCGGAGAGGAGGCGGTTTTGGAGGCCCAGCCAGGATGTAAATGCTAGGGTCACCCAGTGGCTGAATGAGAGATGATGTCTTCTAAATAGCTGCATATGGTAATGTTATAAGGACATGTTTTTGTGCCCAGGCAGAGTGCACATTACACACACTCACGGTTATTTAGCCACTGGTGATTGTTTTGCTATGAATTCAGTGAGGAAGAGGTGAATCTATTGATTATCATAAGCCAAATCCCAAAAGGAGTTCCAGTGAAACATGAATATGCAGGTGGGATGTTCTGGAGGTGGAGGTGGATGTGAGACTTGAGGTAGAAATGGATGTGCATTTGGGTGTGATGGAGGCCAACTGGTGAAATCTCGTGTAGCCTGTTATGAGAGATTCACAAGTTTGCCTCATTCCGCTGCACCTCTATTTGGGGCAACAGACATTTTAGCATTCCGACATGAAGATATTTCAGAAGAGAGACTGATCTGGCGAATGAATACTGTCAAGCAGACAGGACTGCATTTACTGGCGACTGGTCAACTGGCCTGCCATTTAGATCCCCTGGAAGGGGAGCAGATTTTGCAACAGGAAAACTGCCTTTCTTACAGCTCAGACTTTCAGGATTCAGGATGACAAAGCTGCTGATGTGGATACTGCCATATGAAAATGATAAATCAGAATCATTTTTAAATAAAGCCTTTTCAGGCATTGGCATTTGAAGCTTCCTATCATTAAAGCTTCTGTTTTTTTTCCTCCCAAGTGCTTAACAGATGCTTGGAAAACCCATCTAGCTTTAACATGAGCAATTCTTAGTGTATTGGCTGTACAGCCAAACCCATCTGAGCCTCTATTTTCTTTCTCTGGGGGAAAAAAAATCACCTCTTACTGGCACTTCGTATCAACTCAAATATACTGCAGAGAAAGGAGGAGCATGGGGAAAAAGCTGAAGTAAATAGATGAGGTTGTTGACCACTGGTGGATTTTGGAGCTGAAGACCTTATTAGATCAGACACCTCTTTTTTGGGGATAGTCCACTGCTAGCTCTATCTTCTCAAGTCACCTGATGGAAGGAAGGAAGGAAGGAAGGAAGGAAGGAAGGAAGGAAGGAAGGAAGGAACAATCACAAATGGGTATAGGTTCATACTTAATATTTCACACTTCATACAAAACCAAGATCTGCTTATTTATGATTTACTAAATAAGCCACAATTGTATGACTACAACTAGAATTACTATATAACAATCATAAAGGAACATTGTATTAAATTGCCTCTGTGTCATTTGTCACAACAACCTATGGGCAAATCACTGTTCCTTTTCAGCTTAATGCTGCATACCGAAATCCTAATTTACCCAAATGCCCATCAACAAAACCTGAATTTAAATCTAAATTCTCTCAAGCAATGTCATCTCTCTTTCCTGTGGAATTTCTGCTGTTCATTTCATGTGAGTTAGAGAACAAAAGCAGCAATTTTTGAGAGTCTCAGAGCCTTCAAATGTAAAGAGAGATGAGAAATAGAAGCTGCTGTGGGTTTATTTGTCCCATTTTGTTCAGTTAACATTTTTTAAAGCACAGCTCTCTCTGTCACAAAAATACCGGAAATACTTCTGCAGGGTGTTCGCCTTCTAAGTTTAAGTTTAAGTTTACTTTATTGTCATTGCAACTTGTACAATGAAATTAAATGCCATCTTCAGTGTACATTATAACTATAAAAATAAAACACAAACACACATCCTTCACATGCTATATAATTGAATTGAAAACCCCTGATACTGCATTAATATTGCACCATACAGTAGAATTCAATATAGTTATTGCCCTGGGACAGAAGCTGTTTTCCAGCCTATTTGTCCTTGTTTTTATTATCCTGTACCGTCTGCCAGATGGTAATAGTTCAAAAAAAGGGCGCCCAGGATGAGATGGGCACATTTAAGAATGTTTTGAACTTTCTTAAGGCAGCGGGAGCTATCAAGCTCTTCCAAAGAGGGGAGGGGGCAACCAATGACCCTCTGGGCAATGACGTTGACCCTTTGGAGCGCTGTCCTATCTGCCACTGCAATTGGTGAACCATACACAGGTGCAGTAAGTTCAAATACTCTCTATGGTGCAGCGGTAGAAGGTCACCAGCAGTTTTCCATTCAGTTGTTGTTTCCTGAGAAGTCTCAGGTAGTAGAATCTCTGCTGGGACCTTTGGACCAGTGCTGCAATGTGAGCACCCCAGGTCAGGTCCTCTTTTATGATAACACCCAGAAACTTAAAACTGGCCACTTGCTCCACTCGGCCTCCATTGATAAGCAAGGGCTGGATGTCTGATCTTGATCTTTCATTTCACAATGAAAGGACAAAACTTCACAAAGAATGGAAGAGTTATGTTGTAATGTGAGGTTTAGTTGTTGTTGTTGTTGTTATTATTATTATTATTATTATTATTATTATTATTATTATTATTGTTTATTTTATTTCTATACCGCCCTTCTCCTGCGGGACTCAGGGCGGTGTACAGCCGAGATAAAACATTGCATATATTGCAAACATTCATCCATAAAGATAAGTTATTCTGGTTAAAAAGGCTCAAATGTAAATTCCAAGGATAAAAAAAAATCAAAATTCCACATTGGTTAGTCAGCGAGGGCTTCCTCTTCCCTGGCATCTTCCCCAATAAGGGGAAGGCTCAGAAATTCCACTTGTCTTCTGTGATTATTGAACAGTCATATGTAATTGTTTAGAGTAGAGTAGAGTAGAGTAGAGTATAAACTTTATTATCAGTTTAAATGTACACTAATCAACAAACATTAAACAATACCAAACAAACATTAAAATGAAATTGGCTCTCAAAAGATAACCATTATGCATATACCCACATGCACATGCATATATGACCCAGAGAAACATCACAGTCTAATTCAGATGTATACATATACATGGCGGGGGAAAAAGAATCCTGCAAATTTCCAGGACGGATGGCATAAGGAACAAAGCTGTTCCAGAATTTAGCAGTCCTGCTATAGATACCTCCTCCAAGAGGGGAGCCACGGAAACAGACTGTGAAGTGGGTTTGTGGGGTCTCTAACAAGGCTTTGAGCTCTAAGCACATAGCACTTATAAGCAGCATCCTGAAGTGAGCTTCTTATAATCTTCTTGACTGTCCTTACCACTCTCTGAATGGACTTTCTATCTGAGGCACTGCGGCCACCAAACCAAGCTGTGATGCAGTTTGTTAAAACGCTCTCAATAGTGCCTCTGAAAAATGTGGCCAGGACAGAAGGAGAAAGATGTGTTCTCCTCATCTGATGCAGGGAATGCACAGGCTGCTTTGCACTCTTCCCTAAGGATGACGTGTGGAGAGACCAAGTCAGATCGTTAGTTATCTGCACCTCCAGATACTTAATACTGTTGACCACCTCTAGAGCTGCATCCTTGATACTGAGTGGAGTATGACAAGCTGGCTTTTTCTAAAATCAACGATGATCTTATTTGTTTTGTTAACATTCAAAATCAAGTTATTTTTATTGCACCTGTCCACCAAAGTCTTCACCTCCTCACTATAAGAAAACTTGTTTAAACTTTAAACAAGCAGGCAAACTGCACTTGGTGAATTCCCTGCATGCAGAAAGAAGAGCAAAGCATTTCTCTCCATGGCAAACAGGAATAAGTCAGGCATTTTTTTGAGACAGGTTGTAGGGAAAGAAAGATACCAGGGGCGGAGGAAGAAACCCAGGGTGCAAATGGAGGAGGGTAGGAGAACCTCAGGACAACACATCACTCCCAAATCACAGGCCACAGAGTTACCCTAGGGTAAGATGGATGGCCAATATAACTTTTATAAATAAATCAATATTATAAATAAATAAATCATTAAAGATGTTTGAAATGGGCAACCTTTTGATGTCGGCAGCACACAGCAAATTTTGGGTGGTCAGGAGCTGCAGCAAAGTGCAGGTGCAGCAAAGTGTGACTTTTGGTGAGATAGGTGGCTACCATATATAAATCTGATAAAGGAATAAAATTAAAAAGTGGCTAAAACCAGTGTGGGTGTGGGGGACTGGAGGAATGCATGAGTGCTTATTCTTAGATGCACAGAGCATCTCATTCAATCCAAGTCAAACTTGGGGAGAGCTTGAAAAAAATGTTACATCTATTTTTAAGTACACAATACTGTTTTTGAACATTTTCCAATTCAAAAGAACTCTGCTCTTAATTTTCTACTAGCAGGACAGTGGGGGCTTCAGGGGCTGCCAGAAAGAGATTTTTTTATCATAAGAATTATCAGCCTTCTCTCCTGCAAGAGAAAGTTTAGGGAAAGCCTTACCTTCTGAATCAAGCTTGCAAACTGCAGGTTTCTTGAGAAGGAAATGTTTAGAATGGTGTTATATGCATTTTCTCCTCTGTTCTCCAACAGGGCTTCTACTGCTACCCTCCTTCTGGCACTCTCTATGACAAAAATGGAGGTATCAAAAGACAGCGTGTAGGCGGAGCAATCCGAGTGAGATTTTCTCAGGACCCGTCTGCAATATTCCCTATGAAAAGAGCAAATGTTATGGCAGCAGCCAGGCAGCAGGGTCTGCAAGAGCATTAAGGAAATTCGTATGAGCTCAATCCCTTGCACACATAGACTGCAGTCAAGAGATGTGGGGGCTGGTTAGGCCAATTGGCAGCTGAGAGTACAATGGTGCTGGCAGCAGCCTGAGTGAAGATGTGACCTTCACAGAGAATGATTCTGCCCTTTCAGGACAAAGGAAAAGAAAGAGATCCACCAGTTCAGGGTGACATCCCTTCCACAAAGCTCTCAAAAATGACCTATGCAATCTGGTTTCCCAGATCCTTCTAACTTGAGGCTCACTCCAGAAGATCTACTCACATTGCAGTTGGGACATCTGCTTTAGCATCAAGAACCAAATTAGGGATGCAGTGCTCATCTTCGTTGCATCCGTTCCAGAATGGGACCTATTGGGAAGAGGACAAGGGTCAGATGGTTTAGGCTAGGCATCCTCAATGCTTGAAGTTATGCACGACTCAAGGAAAGACTGGGAAATGGTGTCCCCTCACTAAGACAAAGCAGAAATCCTAACAGAAATCCTAAATCTTGTCTGTGGAGATTCTCAGTCATCCAAGTCAAGGTTGTCCCAAAGGTGCTTTTTCAAGAGGCGACTCGACTTACTGTTTTTCCTTGAAGATGTTTTGCTTCTCACCAAAGAAGAACTGCAGAAGGTTCTTGGATGAGAAGCTCAAGGAAAAACGAAGTCCAGTCGCCTTTTCAAAAAGCACCTTTGGGACTAACAACCCATAATTAGCCAGAGAGAAAATGCCCTGTGATTCTGGACACTCACAGCATGGGCTCCCAGTGCCTGCACCTCAGAGACATTCTTACTAGCCTCATCTCACCATTACCTTACAAATATCCAGGGCACACAGTGCAATTCCACACTTCCCTGCTTTCAACTGCTAACCGTGGTACAACATATAATGCTGCCAGGTTTTATGCAGCAGCGCTTAAAAATCTGGCGGATGATGACCTGTGCCATAAATTAATTTTAATGAGCATTTACTTTTGTTATTTAAGAGTGTTTTATATTGTGATAGATTTAGTTTGCTGCATGTTCCCCTCCATCCATTTAATGTTCCTTCTCCTCCTTTTAGATTTTATAGACTCTGATATATATATATAATATATATATAATTTATATGTGTATGTATGTATACACACGCATGCACACACACATATACACATATATACACATATATATAAAATTATATTTTGATGTATCCTTTATGCTTTTTAATCCTGTGTACCCTAGCCTCATGCTGATATGTGTTTGTGTGTATGAGTGTGTGTGTATAAATATAGATATATATGTATATCTATCTATATATACACATATACTGTATATATGTCCATATCCCTATCCATATCCATATCCATTTATTTATTTGTTGCTGAAATTAATTTCTGGGGCCTGGAAACCATTTAGTTGTTTCAGATGTCTGTTCTTGGGCTGGAATTGAAGAGCCAGAAAATTCCAGAACAAATTGTGCACCCTCCTTCGAGAATTCATAAATCCTTGCAAAATTTTATAATAGTATAGGGCATGTTATAAAGTGGATTGGATTTAAAGATTGGGCCATTTACTTTCTGCAGATTTGGTTGTTTGTATTAAAACCATATAGTTTTGCTCCATGAAATGTAGAAACATGTGAAACAAGGGGGTCTCCAGCCTCATTCAACCAAATTTAATGCATATTGTTTTTTGTTATTTATTAATTTCATACAGATTTTAAACTACATTGTAAATATTCCACGAAAAAGGCTCTTTATCCTCTGCTCTCTATTCTTTCTCACTCTACAATTCCTGGGTACCTTCCCTTCCTGATTCGTTCATCTCAGATGACTGTCTTTATTCTGTGCTACATGAGGCTTTGGACCAGGCAGGTAATGGAGGCAAAGCAATAACTAAGCCGAACATTCCTTGCAATGGTTTCTAAATTTAACCCTCTTCAACCCTCACTCCAGGATCAGAAGGTCTTACGCACAGCAACTTTCAGTGAAGTTGGCCACCCATCATCCATCACTGGTCCAGTCTCAGGATTCTTTAGGGCATAATCGACAGAGAAAGTCACTGGCTTCACATAATCAGCTGTATCCTGAAAGAATAAAAAGAACAGGTAATCATCATTATCCTTCTGCTGAGTGTGCTCAACACACTTAATCTGATTAGAGAACTAACTTTTGGGTTTACATAGTGTTAAACTGTTCAAATGAACAGGATTTGTCTTAGTTTTATTTTTATTTTGTTTCTTTATTCATTTATTTTATACTATCCTAATTACGAAGCTCTGGATGGTTTCTTACTTTTGTCTTTATGCCCGGTCTTTTATAATTATACAAATGCTCAAGCTTTCCTAAGACAATTTAAAACCACTTAGGGAGGCCTGTAAAGCACTGTGAAGCGGTATATACGTATGTCTAAGTGCTATTGCTATTTTGTGAAAAAATGTGCAAGAAATGTTTCACACAGCTGGACTGAAAACAGGAGTATCCTCTAGGGAGCCAAAATCGGCACACCTGTCCAAAAGGGGCAGAGCTTCAGTGGTGCCACCCTATCTAAAAACCTTGCAAAGCTTACTCCTCCAACACCTCCTGCCTTCAGGCATCCCTGAGAGGTGACCATCTTTTCTGCTCTTTTGAGACAAAACCAAAATTTGAGTGCAGTTCCCCAACAAGAAAATCCCTACCAAGACATGAAAATCCATCCTGTCACAATGTTCCTGCCCAGCAAGCAAGGTGGCTGCCTTGTGGGCAAGTCGCTCTCCATTTTCATCCAGGTAGGCTCGGGGGATATATCGTCGTTCATCAATGGTGAGGTTGTAATTCAATGCTGAAATAAAGGAAGATTGAGGCTAAATAATTTATTCCCTAGCGTGAAGTAAAACGTAGAACTAAGTTGAGACCAGAATCTCAAGTTATTTCAAATCTCATATTAATAATTAATTTAATTAATTAAATTTAATTAATTAAATTTATATGCCGCCCCTCTCCGAAGATTCAGGGCGGCATATAAATTTAATTAATTAAATTAAATTAATTATTAATATGAGATTTAATATAAGGGAGAATATTTGTAGTTCAGAGTTGAAATGAGGGGCCCTTGGTGCTCTCTGAGTTTGTTTGTTTTCTTGCAGACGTTTCATGACCTGACTAGGTAACATCATCAGTGCTCTGTGTCACTGCGTTATTTTATTTACCAGCTGAGCTTCATATTTCTGGACTATCTGACTTTCCGTACCTTGCCAAGAATTGTTATCAAAAGTTACTACGCACGTCTGCATTCTTTCACTCTTTCCTTTGTTCTCATGCCACGGGGGTGTCGACTGCTGGAAAGCATCCGGCCCAAATTACTTTCAAAATGTAGCAATTAACTTTTCTTAGTTAGTGAGGTGTTTTATTTTCTTTATAACAAATAAATGAGTTTTATTAGAAAACTTTTCTTCGTGTTTCTTTTCAGAATATTGCAACAAGGAATAGGCCACGATCCATCCTCTAAACCAGGGTGATTTTTCCCAGAGCCAAAGATGGGATTAATCGATGCCCTGACACTCTGTGAATACTTCATTAACTCCTTCTACAGCCCCATTCCTTTACTGTTACATGTGGTTCCAAAAACTACAATTGACAATTGCCACAATTGTCTTATAAATATACTTCTTAAATAGGAAACTTACTTTAAACAAGCAAGTGATGATTAAATTGAAGTGATGGGAAGAAGTTAAGAGGTGCTTCCTTGTAACCACTGGATTCTGGTGACAATTTCAGGCTTTTCTCCCCTTAAATGCTTCTTTCATCTCCTGGTGCCCTGCCCTGAGTGTCTGGGACAGGATTGTGTCCTGAATAAAAGCCCCCTCCCTGGGGGAGCAATACAGCCACCCAATGGGGAGAACAGCCCTCAAGGGAGGGCAGCCCCTGCCACTTACCTACATGAGCTGTCTGAAAATGAGCGGAGAGAAAAACGGCAGTGAAGCAAACAAAGGCTGACAGACAGGTGGCCTCTTTCCCATTCCGAACACAGTCCTTGGTGAAGATGTTGATTTTGGAGGGCTCAAACTGGAGGGTGGCATTGATTTGGACCACACTGCGGGACCTGATAGGGAAGAGGGAAACGCGGCTGCTATCTTGAGCCAGTCCAGGAACGCATTACTGGGCGGGGGGCTCAGAGCTTTGGATTCAACAGGGGGAAAAGCTTCCTTGCTGCAGCCTGTGTGCTACAGTAAGGCAAGGTGAGACAAGGTGAAAATTATCCAATAGGGTCTAATGATGGCTTCTTGAGAAGAGGGTGGACCACAGCCTCCTTAAAATGCTAAGGTACCACCTCCTCCCACAGGGAAGCATTAATCACTGCCAGAAGCCATCCGCATGTCATCACCCAGGAAGCTTTCACAAGCCAGGAGGGGCATGGATCTAAAACCTGAGTGCTTGCACTCATACTCCCTAGCCTCCTAATAAGGTTTTGTTCCCTTCCTCCTTGCCCCCCCACCCCAGTTTCACTCTGTCTTATATTTAATATGGCCAACCATAATAGGACAGCACTTCCACGGGAGCCCACAGCAAGATCCACCAGCTTGTCTTCATTCATATCCAGGTTTCCATGGATGCTGCTCCCAAAATACATAAAGCCAGGAGAAAGGTCAGCAGCTGCAATTCTCTGGAAGACCAAGGGAAAAATAGTTTTCTTTAAACATAGCTGTGCAAAAGCAATTATGTATTTTAACAAGCATGCACACCCAAATTACACCTCTGTGTACAAGGCCTATTGCTTGAGTTCAGTTGCCAGAGTCCCTAGATGAGTGAGAGAAGATTGTCCTTGAAAAGCTGGTTGGGTGTGGCCATGACAAAAAGCCAGTTGGCATCAATTTAAGTTACTCTCCCTGTATTTAATAATTCCCTCCTCAGTTACATTCCACAGTTCTAATCTGGTAAATTACAATGTGGTAGAACACAAAGGGGTTTCGGGCTCTTGTGACTTTTGAGCCTTAGGTTACACTTGTTAGTCTTGGGTTCAAAACCAGCCACTGTGGTGGACGCTTGCTGGGTGACTCTAGGGCAATCAGTATCAACCTATCCCAGCCTACCTGACAGGACTGTTGTTTTGGGGAAGAATAAGAAGAAAAGAGAAGAGGCCCACTGTAAATCTCATAAATATTCTTCTGCAGCCGACAAATATATGTTGCTGTGGGATGTAGATGTGTAATGGGCCAGGAATGTCCAAGGACAACTAACAAATCTGCCACTTGTTCCTCTTGGGGCCTCTTGGCCTAGGCAGATGCTGCATCCCCATTCAGAAAAAGGATAATCTAGTCCTAGATTCCTTTGGCGCCAGGCTGGGACCCATTTTGGGGACAACAAAGAGGAGACGCATCTTCAAACACCAACAGTGTGAAGATGAGAAAGGGACTGACTGGCTTAAGTAAGAAATATCCTGCAACCAGATGCGAAAGAGAGACTCATGGCTTCAAAGAAGGCTTTGGAGGGGCTAGGAGTGGGAGGGACTGTTCTACGGTGGTTCTCTTCCTATCTCTCTGACCGGTTGCAGTCTGTGTTGGCAGGAGGGCAGAGGTCAACTTCAAGACACCTTATTTGTGGGGTGCCGCAGGGGTCGGTCCTCTCACCTCTTCTGTTCAACATTTATGTGAAGCCACTGGGTGAACTCATCCGTGGTTTTGGGGTGCAATGCCATCTTTACGCTGATGATACTCAGCTGTACATCTCCACCCCAGACCACCCCAATGATGCCCTTGCAGTGATGTCCCGGTGCCTCGAAGCCGTGCAGATCTGGATGGGGAGAAACAGGCTCCAACTCAACCCTTCCAAGACCGAGTGGCTGTGGCTGCCGGCGTCCTGATATAGCCAGCTGATACCATCGCTGACTATTGGGGCAAGTCATTGGCCCCCATGGAGAGGGCTCGCAACTTAGGTGTCCTCCTGGACACACGTCTGTCTTTAGAAGAGCATATGACAGCCGTGGCCAGGGGAGCTTTCTATCAGGTTCGCCTGATTCGCCAGTTGCGACCCTTTCTAGATCGGGACTCCTTACACACAGTCACTCATGCCCTCATCACTTCCCATCTGGACTACTGTAATGCTCTCTACATGGGGCTCCCCTTGAGGTGCACGCGGAGGCTCCAACTGGTCCAGAATGCAGCTGCGCAGGTGATATTGGGAGCGACGTGGCGCTCATATGTAACACCTCTCCTACACGAGCTGCACTGGCTCCCGGTGGTCTTCCGAGTGCACTTCAAGGTGTTGGGTCTTACCTTTAAAGTGCTCCAGGGCTTAGGACCTGGGTACCTACGAGACCACCTTCTGCAACCAATAACCTCCCACCAACCAGCACGCTCCCACAGGGTGGGCCTCCTCAGGGTGCCATCACTAAAGCAATGTCGACTGGTGGTTCCCAGAGAAAGAGCCTTTTCTGTGGGGGCACCTACCCTTTGGAACAGGTTACCCCCAGAGATACGAATGATCCCAGATCTTCATACTTTCTGTCGTGCACTTAAGATCTTTCTATTTCACCAAGCTGGGCTGGCATAAATCTCTTCTAATTGTTCTAAATCTTTATGCTGAAGATTCTTAACCGATGAACCAAATTGGCTTAATCATCTTATATTCACATTTTATATGTATGTTATTTTAACTGTTCACCACCCTGAGTCCTTCGGGAGAAGGGCGGTATAAAAATTAAAGAAAGAAAGAAAGAAAGAAAGAAAGAAAGAAAGAAAGAAAGAAAGAAAGAAAGAAAGAAAGAAAGAAAGAAAGAAAGAAAGAAGCCTGCTCAAGGGGCACACTCATAAAGGAGACTTAAAAGGGTTCCTATGTCCGTTCCCAAGATTTGGTACTCTAATCTTTGACATTAAACACATTAAAAAAATCCCTGTGAATCTGGCTCCCTTAATCCCGTCCTTCAGTTAAAGGACCTGGGAGCTCCAAGGGGAGTTTCTTTCCAGAGGCTTGTCTGCAGCATTCGTTCATTTATGCACCAACAGAAGGGCTGTAGGACAACGGATAGCAAGAGGCAATGACTGCCAAAGACAGACATCATTTTTTGAACTTTGCACCCCACGCACTACTAGCAGTTGCAATGGTGGGAATTTTCATGTGTTGCAACTCAACTGCTGTCCTGCAGCTTTGCTGTTGTAAATGTTGCAAAACATGGCTTTTGTAGGGTAGAAGTGAACTGCATTGTGATATTTCCATATGCAAAATAGACCTTTCTTGTGATTTTTTTTCTGCATGGATTCCCTGAGATCTGAAAATGAGCATATATGTGCATTAAGAAGCACTACTGTGCTTCTTAGCCTCTATATGGCTAATCCAGCTCTTTGGGGCAGTGCATTTTATTTTGCGACTTTCCAGCCAGGTAGGTGTGTTCTGCTGATACATTCAGAGCAATAAAGATGTGATTTCATTTTCAACTGTGGTGTGTTATGAGCTGTGCAAATGTGGAAAAGTCCTCATTCCACCATCACTGCCCAGGACTGGAGGAAATATCTTGTTTAAAACACTTCAGGTTCTAGAGGTCCTGAGCATACAACATGTCCTCTGCATGATAGAACAAGATCAGCATGATGGCTGTTTTGAATACTCGGGTTTTTATTTTCAGGCGTTTTCTTTCTTCCAGAAGTAGCTACCATATGCTGGCAAAACCTGCTTGAACACTATTTGTGTCATATCAGTAGATGCAACAACCAAAGATGCAGAGATCAGAGCCATTTGCTTGAACTCATCCACCTGCTTAACTAGATTACATCATCTATAAGATGTGAACCGGGTACCAAATTATATTGCCAATGTGAGAAAATACAAAGGCAGGTAGTCCTCATCTTATGACCATAATTGAGCCTGGAAGTAGTTGTTATGGTTGTTAAATGGATCAAGGTGAACAGACCCAATTTTTCAGCATTTTTTGTGGTGATTGTTAGTAGAATAGAATAGAATAGAATTCTTTATTGGCCAAGTGAACAGGCTCAGGCTCAACCCATCCAAGACCGAGTGGCTGTGGTTTCCGACGTCCCGATATAGTCAGTTGACGCCATCGCTGACTATTGGAGGCGAATCGCTGGCCCCCATAGAGAGGGCTCGCAACTTGGGCGTCCTCCTGGATTCACAGCTGTCTTTAGAAGAGCATTTGACGGCCGTGACCGGGAGGATCTTTCATCAGGTTCGCCTGATTCGCCAGTTGCGTCCCTTTCTGGATCGGGACTCCCTACACACAGTCACTCATGCCCTCGTTACCTCCCGCCTGGACTATTGTAACACTCTCTACATGGGGCTCCCCTTGAGGAGCACCTGAAGGCTCCAACTGGCGCAGAGTGCAGCCGCGCGGGTGGTTATGGGAGCAACATGGCGCTCCCGTGTGACACCTCTCCTGCGCGAGCTGCACTGGCTCCCGGTGGTCTTCCAGGTGCGCTTCAAGGTTTTGGTTACCACCTTTAGAACGCTCCATGGCTTAGGACCTGGCTACTTACAGGACCGCCTACTACCACAAACAGCCTCCCACCGGCCAGTACGCTCTCATAGAGAGGGGCTCCTCCAGGTGCCGTCAGCCAAACAATGTCGACTGGCGGCCTCTAGGGGGAGGGCCTTCTCTGTGGGGGCACCTACTATCTGGAACGAGCTCCCCCCGGAGATACGGAGGATCCCGGATCTGCGCACTTTCCGCCGTGCTTTGAAGACACTCTTATTCCAGCAGGCCGGCCTGGCCTAATTTTTCCCCTTCTTTTAAATTTTTGAACTCAAATTCTAATTCGTTTTAAATTATTGGGAGTTTTAAATTGTCTCGGGCAAAAATTATTTAATTGGGTTTTAATCATGTCTTAACTTTTGTATTTATGTGTTTTATTTCGTGCCTGTTCACCGCCCTGAGTCCTTCGGGAGTAGGGCGGTATACAAATTTAATAAAATGAAAATGAAATGAAAATGAAAGTGTGATTGGACACACAAGGAATTTGTCTTGGTGCATATGCTCTCGGAGTACATAAAAGAAAAGGTACATTCGTCAAGAGTCATAAGGTACAGCACTTAATGATAGTCATAGGGAAACAGTCAATATAAATCTTAAGGATACCAGCAACCAGTTAAGTAAACATGGCAATCTTAAGTGAATGAATTGTCTCTATTTTTTTTTCTTTTTACTGGAAATTGGGGAAAAAACCATTAAAAACTGTAGTCACATGACTGCAGGATGCTGTGAACAGCCATCAAAGTGAGCTGGTTGCTAAGCACCCAAAATGTGATCACCTGACTGCAGAGGGTGCAGCTGTTATAACTTTGAAATAAGATAACAAGCAGCTTTTGGGGGGTTCCATCGTAACTTTGAATGGTTGCTAAGTGACTGTTTGCAAGTCGCGTATTGCCGGTATTTCCGTGCAGGTTTAAGGCACCAATTGTATAGTTTATTTAGAGTGCCAGTGCTGGCAGTTAGTTGAGGGGCACCGACCTGCAGTCTCATCCTTTTCTAACTAACCGTCTTCTAAGAAATATATGAGGAGATCTATTGTTATTCTGTTAATCCTCTCTAGTCCAGTCTCACATTCATAACAATAGTCTGTCCCCTACTACAGGGGTGAACCAGCTGAAAGGCATTTTTTCCCCTACAACCTCTTCAGCCGAAGAGGTTGTAGAAAAAATGCTTTTAAAAGTAAAAAAAAAAAGGCTCTGATGATTGCGCGGCTCACTTGGGTATGGGGGTGGGGAGGGATTTTTGCTACCGGTTCTCCAAACCACCCGCTGCTATCACTACTGGATCGGGCAATCCCATCAGAACCGGGAGCATTTCACCCCTGCAGCTGAGTCTAGGGCTCCTTGGGCAAACCTCCTAGATCCCCACCCCAAAGTGATATGAATAAAATGAATAACATGTCACTAGAACAAAATTATTGCATGCAGAGATTTTAACAATGTTAAATATACTGGATTAACTGAATGGAATTTCATTCAAGCCCAGAAGCCAATATAGGCCCCAACCATCACCCCTTCTCTACCTTTGTCCCACAGCCTACAGAGAATCTGTACCTGCTTATATCTCCGGATCAGATTTTCCCTATAACCGTGGAAGATGTACAGAGCTCCCTGATGCTCATCCTCCAGAGGTGCTCCCACAACTACATCGCTGTAAGAATCCTGGTTCAAGTCAGGCACAGAGGCAATGCAGGACCCAAACCTGGAATTCTGATAGCTGGGCAAGTCCTTCAGGGCTCCATTAGGGACAAACTGGTTCTTTAAGAAGAGAAAAGATGAAAAAGCACATTTGTGTATCAGCACGGAATTAACCATGAATACAATTTGTCAGAAAACTTGTTGCCCCTCAAAAAAGAAATGGAGAAAGTGAGAAATCCAGGCAGAAAATGCATTGAAATTGACACCACAGTTCAGAATGGGACAGCGGCCAACTCGCCACAACCAACTTGCCGTGGGACAATTCAACAAATACAACAATTAAATTAATTTCAACTGAACTGTGGCCATTAATAATAAAATAATCCAGAAACAAAGGAGTTACAATAATTTTGATGAAAAGGTAGTCACCAATAATAAAAGTAACTAAATAAAACTATTAATACAGCATTGAATTGTCCCATGGCAAGTTGGCTGCAGCGAGTTGGTCTAATTTGAGAAAGAACTTTCTCTTAGGGTTGATGTTTGTCCTCCCAAGCTCTTTAGTGTTTTAGGATTTCTTTAATAAATTGTTATATGCCACATTGATTTTTCTTTAAAAAAATAAAAGTAATATTTCATCATTTTCCATCATTCCCCTACCTTTTGTCATCTTCAGCTCACCACTCTCTATAATTTCAGGAAAGTAGCATATCTTTTGAACCCAAAGAATCTTCATTTCCATTTCTACTGTTGTGTTAGTAGAGTTTCCCACCACAATATATATTTCAGGGAAAAAAGAACATCATTGTCCCAGACGTACACTACAGGTCACCCACCCAACCAGAGGAAATAGATGAACCTTTTGTTAATCGGTTATCTAAGGTATGTAGGAATTACTCCTCAATAGTAATGGGAGATTTAATAACCCTGACATCAACTGGGAGACAAACTGCACCTAGTGGAAAATCAAACAGATTTCTTATAAACCTAGCAGACAATTTTGTCTCCCAAAAAGAGAAGAGAACTAGAGGGACAGCCATACTGGATTAAATTCTCACTAACAGAGATGAAATAATACAGAAAGTGGCGAGGTGACGCAGTGGTTAGGGTGCAGTACTGCAGCTACTTCAGCTGACTGCTAGTTCAGCAGATCAGCGGATCAAATCTCACCGGCTCAGGGTTGACTCAGCCTTCCATCCTTCCGAGGTGGGTAAAATGAGGACCCAGATTGTTGGGGGCAATATGCTATTTAGTATACTGTCTTTGGTGTAAGCCGCCCAGAGTCCTCGGAGAGTGGGCGGCATAGAAATATGACTAATCAAAATAAATAAAAAATAAATAAATAGAATACAGAATAACAGAGTTGGAAGGGACCTTGGAGGTCTTCTAGTTCAACCCCCTGCTTAGGCAGGAAACCCTACACCACTTCAGACAAATGGTTATCTAACATCTTCATAAAAACTTCCAGTGTTGGAGAGTTTACAACTTCTGGAGGCAAGTCGTTCCAATGATTAATTGTCCTCACTGTCAGGAAATTTCTCCTTAGTTCTAAATTGCTTTCCTCCTTGATTAGTTTCCACCCATTGCTTCTTGTCCTGCCCTCAGGTGCTTTGGAGAATAGCTTGACTCCCTCTTCTTTGGGGCAGCCCCTGAGATATTGGGACACTGCTATCCTGTCTCCCCTAGTCCTTCTTTTCATTAAACTAGACATACCCAGTTCTTCATATGTTTTAGCCTCCAGTCTCCTAATAATCTTTGTGGCTCTTCTCTGCACTCTTTCTAGAGTCTCCACATCTTTTTTACATTGTGGCAACCAAAACTGGATGTAATATATAATAGAAGGGGTTGAAGTTACAGGAAACCTGGGGGAGAGTGATCATGCAATATTAGATTTCAGCATAATGTAAGCATAAGCAATAGAACAAAGTCAAACTAGATTCTTGTACTTTAAGAGAGTCGATTTCAACAAACTTTTGAGAGTGCTTGGAAGCAGTGGTGGGTTTCTATTGGTTCACCCTTGTTCGGGCACACCGGTAGCGGCGGCGGGAGACTCAACCCACCTGCCTGGACATCATCATGGACACTCTGTACATGCGCAGAAGTGTCACACACAAGCAAAGCAAATGCTCACGTGCTCACAGTTCCGGTAGTGATAGTGAAGGTAAGTGAAAACTACTACTGTTGGGAAGAATTCCATGGATGGAAATCCTTAAGGGGAAAACATCCCAAGAAGCTTGGGAAACTTTAAAAAGTGAGTTTATAAAAGCCCAATCTAGCACAATACTATTGAAGAAGAGAAATAAGAGATCCCAGAAGAAACCAACATGGCTGCACAAAGAACTCTCTGATAAATTGAAAGAAAAATGCACAAGTATAAAAAATGGAAAGAGGGGTACATAACTAAGACAGAATATCAGGATATAGCCCGACCCTCCAAAGATGAAGTCAGGAAAGCTAAAGTTCAAAATGAACTCAAGCTTGCAACAAACTGTTGTGGCCCACCAGTGGCCAGTGAAGCTGGCAGCAGATTCGGACAGTGAGGAGGTTGGGGAGGAACGTGGGCCAGTCCTGGAGTCTGGGGAAGGCTCTGATGAGGGCTCTGCGTCGGAGGCAGAAAGGGGGCCAGGGCTGGATGCCAGTTATCAGGTACCTTCAGAGTCAGACATCAGTGGGGCAGAAGAACAGCTGGAGCCTGTTCCCAGTATGTGCATGCGCAGAGTTGCCAGACGAAGGGAACAGCTAAAGAACACTTGGGAGTAAGGCCACAGGTGGAGGATGATTGGCCCCTCCCAGAGGGAATAAAAGAGGAGCGAAAGGGGAGTGGGGTTTGCAAGAGACAATTAGTTCACCTAATTGGTTGTGACTCTCCAAGACTCTTTGCCAAGTTTTGAAGATATTGGGCTGGCAGCTCCCCAAGCCAGATAAGGTCTGTGACTGTAAATTCTCCCTTGAAAGACTTTGCTGGATGTGAATGAGAAGAATTCACAGTAACTTAATAAAAAGGGGTTTTTGTCAGGACAAGGAGTCTGCTTCATGCTCTTGGGAAGCTTAGGTCAGAACACAAACATCAAATGCAATTAAAAAGCTTCTTTCATGTAAAAACACACAAAAAAAGTCAAAGAAATGATTGATCCACAAATGGAAGAAAACGGCAAGAAGGTCATGAGCACTGGGGAGAAAGCAGACCTGCTTAATTCATTCTTTGCACCTGTCTTTATACCTATGGAAAAAACAGTCCAATCTATCAAAAACAGTATCATAAAAGACAGATTAGGAATACAAGTCAAAAAAGGCAAGAAAATGATAAGAGGACATCTGTCCACTCTAGATGAGTTCAAATCACTGGGTCCACGTGGATTACACCACAAATTTCTGAAGGATCTGGCAAACATGATCTCAGAACCTTTGAACCATGTCTTTCAAAGATCCTGAAGCAATGTAGAACTCCCAGAAAACTGGAAAAGAGCTGACATAGTTTCCATCTTCAAAAAAAGGAGAAAAAAAACACAGATACAGGAAATTACAGATTTATCAGGCTGACATCAATATCTTGGAAGATTCTGGAAAAGATAAGCAATGAATCTGCAAACACCTAGAGGCAAGCAAAATTATAACAGAAGCCAACAAGGGTTTGTCAAAAACAGATCATACCAGACAAATGTTATTGCATTCTTTGACAAAGTGACTAAATTATTGGAGCAGCAAAATGCTGTCAACATAATTTACTTGGACTTCAGTAAGGCATTTGATAAAGTAGACCACAACCTAGAAAAATGTGGATTAGAGAGCATCAGCACCAGATGGATTAGTAACTGTGTCAACTCTGAAGCGAACCTGGCTGGGGCCATTTTGGGGGCTTCAGAGTTGCCATAATGCAAAGATGGGATAGGAAGGGGGAAAATAGTGAGATGGGGGTTTTGTAGCCAAAACAAAATAGTTTCCTGTGGGAACCAAGGATATTCCAACAGGTGGCTGGAGAGAGGAGACCGGTTACCATGCAACCAGCCAGCATCTTGATTGGACAATGTGACTGATTGTTTGGGGAAAGGGGGAACTTTCACTTTTAAATCAGGTGAAAACTGCGGGAACTTTCAGAGTCAGTTTTCACCAGTTTTGTGCCAAGATGATATCTCCCAAAAAATTGTCCTTTGAGGAATCTACCTGCCTCTGAGTTCTGCTTTCTATGGATTTATTACTTGGAACCCTGACAAACTGGCTGACCAACCACACTCAGTGGGTAGTCCACAATGGAACAACATCTATATGGAGGGAAGTAAGCAGTGGGATACCCCAAGTTTATATGTTAGGCTCAATACTCTTCAATATCTTCATAAATGATTTAGATGGGGAGATAGCAGAGGTGAAATCTAAATTTTTTTGCTACCGGTTCTGTGGGCGTGGCTTAATTAGTGGGCGTGGCTCGATAGTAAGGTGACTGGGTGGGCGTGGCCAAGTCAATGTCACTTCTTTGCCCTTTTTTAACCTACAAAATACAACACAACACAACTGGCTCACCCACAATGTAAAAGCAGCTGTGCTAGACTCAAAATGGCCCTGCAACAAGCAGGAACCTCACACAGCCACAAAAAGCCCAAAAAACCAACTTTCACACTTTACACACACAAAATTCCACATACAGCTTTGTGAAATTTTGTGTGCTTGTGTAGTTAGAGTGAAACACTACAGAAACACAGTAAATCTCAGAAAGCTGCATAAATATTATTTTATTTTAATTTATTTTTATTTTTATATAAAAGCAGCTAAATTTAAAACTTCCTAAAATTTAAATGGCTAGGTCTAAAAAAAGAACAACTAAAAAAAAACCCAATTAACTATTTTTTTTAAAGCTCCCAAAGGGGAAAAAAGACCCAATAGAACAGGGGTCTCCAACCTTGGCAACTTTAAGACTTGTGGACTTCAACTCCCAGAATTCCTCAGCCAGCTTTGCTGGGAGTTGAAGTCCACAAGTCTAGGCAGGAAGGCAGGAAGGCAGGCAGGCAGAAAGAGCTGCTCACCGATGAGCTTGATTGCAGCAGGGAGATTCAGTTGCTTGCTGATGCATGGATTGGGTCGTCATGCGATCAGCAGCTAAGGTAAGCAAGCTGGAGGCTGGAGGCTGGGCGGGGGAGGGAGAAAAAAAGAAACTTTTTTTCTTTTACATAGCTCTGGCAATCCAAGCTGAGTTGCCTGATTAGCAGGGAACTCAGCTGGGATGTCAGAGCTTGGCTGGTCAGAGCCATTTAAAAGGAAAAAAAGGCTCTGATAATCGCGGGGCTCAGCTGGGCATGGGGGGGGGGCGGGGCAGGGATTTTTGCTACCTGTTCTCCGAACTGCCTGCCACCATCGCTACCTACTCGCCTGAGCCGGTCCGAACTGGGAGCATTTCACCCCTGGGAGATAGAAGGAAAACTCATCAAATTTGCAAATGACACCAAGCTGGTGGGAATAGCCAACACTCTAGAAGATAGGCTCAAGGTTCAGAAGGATCTTAACAAATTTAAACATTGGGTCCTATCTAACAAAATTAAATTCAGTGATGAGAAAAACAAGGTTTTACACTTAGGCAAGAAAAACCAAAAGCACAGATATAGAATAGGTGGTACCTGGCTCAATAGTATTAACTGCAAGAGGGATCTAGGAGTCCTAGCTGCCAAAAAAGTCAAAGCACTCCTAGGCTGCATTAACAGAGGGATAGAATCAAGTTCACATGAAGTGTTAGTATACCAATAGCACTTAGACTTATATACCGCTTCACAGAGCTTTATAGTTCTTTCTAAGCAGTTTTACAGAGATAGCATATTGCCTCCAACAATCTGGATTCTCGTTTTACTAACCTCAGAAGGATGGAAGGCCCTCTTTATAATGCCTTGATAAGGCCATATTTAGAATATTGTGTCCTGTTTTGGTCGCTAAAACAGTTTTGGAGGTTAAAACATAGGAAGAACGGTTGCAGGAATTGGGCATGTCTAGTCTAATGAAAAGAAGGGCTAGGAGTGACATGATAACAGTGCTTGAGGAGGTGCCACAAAGAAGAGGGGGTCAACCTACTCTCCAAAATACCCGAAGACAGGATAAGAAGCAATGGATGGAAACTAATCAAGGTGAGAACCAACCTAGAGATAAGGAGAAATTTCCTAACAGCGATTAATCAATTGATCAGTGGAACAGCTTGCGTTCAGAAGTTGTGGGTGCTCCATCACTGGGGACTGGACAGCAATTTGTCTGAAATGGTATAGGGCCATGATGGCGAAACTATGGCACACGTGCCACAGATGGCACTTGTAGCCATATTGGTGGGCACGCGAGCTCAGCTCCAGTGGGACTGGAATTTGGCAAAAGGGCTGTTTTCGGCCTCCAGAGAGACTCCGGGGGTGTGGGGAAGGCTGTTTTCGCCCTCCCCAGAAAGGTTCTGGAGCCTGGGGAGAGCAAAAAACAGGCCTTCCGGTCCCACCGGAAGTTGGCAAACAGGCTGTTTTCAGCCTCCGGAAGGCTTCTGGGGAGGCGGAAGGCTGTTTACGCCCTCCCCAGACTCCTAGAAAGGTTCTGGAGCCTGGGGAGAGAGAAAAATGGGCCCACTGGGCCATCGCGTGCCAGGAGCAGGGGGGTTGCGGGCACATGCATGGGGGTGGGGTGCATAGAATTATGGGTATGGGCATGCGTGCGATACCCTCCCCCCGCGCTCTCCCTGCTCCTGGCACGCAAAAAGGTTAGCCATCTCTGGTATAGGGTCTGCTGCTAGAGCAGGGGGTTGGACTAGAAGACCTCCAAGGTCCCTTCCAATTGTGTTATTCTGTTACATTCTGTTACTGCTGTTTCTTGGCTCCTCCTTGGATGCTTAAGCTGCTGTTAAATACAAGTCTGACAACTTCTCATTAGGCCAGAACAGCAGCCATTGGCTTCATTTAGCCAACCAGCTTCACCTGGTTACTGACTGTACAACCTTCTGTGGCACACAAAGTAAACTAAGGCTAAAATTAAATTAACTTATGAAGATAGGTCTTGAACTGACCTGGTTACACATGTGGTGTGAGAATACAAATGTGGTGTAGTATTTAGACAACTTTTCTGGTACTGGAGAAATCAAAGCCCTATTTGAACATGAAGCTCACTGTAAGATTTCAGGTCAGACACAATTTCTCAGCACAACTTATCTTTAATAGTTGTTGTGAAGATAAATGAGTAGCAATCCCTATGGTTGCCCCCTTGAGCTCCTTAGATTAAGACACCAATCAGAATGTCTGGGGGGGAAAACAACAACTTAAGATGGTGGCTGAGAATGTGGCTTTGAAGTCCTGTTTTTACATACACTGTACATGTGATGCATTAAAAGTGGGGGGAGGGTTTCATGTGGTTGTTTCAGCATTCCGCCCTAGAGAATTGCTTCGGACATTAGTGCAACTGGAGATAATAAATGAGATGCTAATACAGGTAGTTCTTGACTTACAACAGTTCATTTAGGGACCGTTCAAAGTTACAACGGCACTGAAAAATGTGACTTATGATTGTTTTTCACATTTACAACCTTTGCAGCAGTGGTGAAATCTGAACCGGTTTACTACCAGTTCACTGGCTGCTCATGAGCGCTGGGCGTGCGCATGTGCAGTGCACACCATGCACCAAATGCGAGGTGCGCGCACCCGCGCTGAATAGGTTGTAAAAAAATGCTTTTAAAAGTTAAAAAAAGGCTCTGACGATCGCGCGACTCAGCTGGGATCATCAGAGCCTTTTTTAAGAGCATTTTTTAAAAGAAGGGGCAAGTGGGCAAGTGGGTGACTGGGCGATTGGGTGGGCATGGCCGGGGGTGGGGGGGGGCAGGGATTTTTGCTACCGGTTCTCCGAACCACCTGCCGCCATCGCTACCGGATCAGACGATCCGGTCCGAACCGGGAGCATTTCACCCCTGCTTTGCAGCAGCCCCCTGGTCAGGTGATCAAAATTCAGATGCCTGGCAACAGGTTCATATTTATGACGGTCGCAGTGTCCCAGGGACACATGATCCCCTTTTGCGACCTTCTGGCAAGCAAAGTCTATGAGGAAGCCAGATTTACTTAACAACTGGGTTACTAACTTAGCAATTGCCCTTATCAACTGTTCGCTTAACACTAAACAACTGTGACAAGGAAGGTCTAATATGGGGCAAAACTCACTTAACAAATGTCTCACTTAACAACAGCTCAATAGTGGTTGTAAGTTGGGGACTACCTGTAATACACTTCTGGCTAGGTGTCTTGTTCTTCCTTATATTTGTGTTCATTACTCTAAATCAGGGGTCTCCAATCTTGGCAACTTTAAGACTCGTGGACTTCAACTCCCAGAGTTCCTCAGCCAGCTTTTGTGGCTGAGGAACTCTGGGAGTTGAAGTCCACGAGTCTTAAAGTTGCCAAGGTTGGAGACCCCTGCTCTAAATGTTTTTCCCCAGTTCTTCTTTATCAATCTCAATGCCTTCAGAAAGGTGTCTATGGAGATTCTCAGTCATCCAGGTCATGGTTGTCCCAAAGGTGCTTTTTTCAAGAGGCAACTGAACTTTCTGGTAAATTGTAAAATTAATCTGTCTAATTCTTTCATTGAGGAAGTGGAGCTGTGCTTTCTGCAGGATGTTTTCTGCCCTGTGTCCCTCCACTGTTGGGGATGAGTCTGTCCTGCCTGTATCTCAAACTGAAGCACAAACGGTCCCTGTAGTCTGCAATTTTTCTGGAAATCTGTTCGTATTCCCGCACCATTTGAAGGGTGTTCATCCCAAAGTCTATTGCTCATCAAAAAGTCCAGTTGCCTCTTGAAAAAAAGCACCTTTGACACTTGAGAAAGATGGAACTCAGAATCAATATCGTCCTATATTTTGGTTGAATATTCTAATCACTGGAAACCAACTGCATCTACTCCAGTGTTTCTCAAACTTGGTAGCTTGAAGATGGGCGGACTTCAACTCCCAGAATCCCCTAGCCAGCTGCTGGCTGCGGGATTCTGGGAGTTGAAGTCCACCGATCTTCAAGCTTTCAAGGTTGAGAAATACTGATCTACTCGGTCAATAGTGATCAGCTGTCATATGAGACAAAAGTAGCAAATGTAAAAGGGCTTTTCCTGTCTTGAGGAAAATGCCCATTTGTCAACACAGGACCAAGAATTACCCCTTTTAAGCTGTAGATGTAGACTTTTCCTCTCTCTCGCCCTTCACTGAAATACATGGGAGCTCCAACCAGCAGAATGTCTGTCATGCCGTTCCCATCAACATCTGCGGAACTGATTTCACTTCCAAAGTAGGCACCGATCTGAAAAAGGATACAAAAAATATATACAGAATGAAGACTACAGAGCTGTGTATTTCTGTATTTGTATATGCTTCTGAGAAATTAATGGCATCTGTAATGATACTACTGGAATGAGAGGCATTTCTCAGAGGAAACCATCCATCATCTCCTTGTCTAGACGTTGCTTCTGGAATACACTTCAGAGAGAGAATAACACTTTGATCCTGGAAGATTAAGGATCATATTAACTGCTATTCTCAGTTGCTTTCCATTGATTGATTGTCTTACTGAAAGTCCATGGCAAAAAATGATTAACTTAGTTCGAAAGAATTGAAGCCTATTTACATCAAGTAAATAGTATTCTGTGGATTCCTGATGAATGCCAAGATTTGCATTCTTTTATAGACAGAAATGTGTCTATATAATAGGCGATTCAGCATTGCTTATTCATTCCATTTGGCCACTTCCGTCATTCTTGAAGTAGAAAAATTCAAAATCAACTTCTTAAAGGAGACAATTATTCTTATAATTTATAACCTGTCTAGGCATTTCTTCAGCAAATTATATCAGACCCATAGACAAATGGCCTTGAAAGGATAAAGTGAAAAAACGGAAGGGTCGATCCTGAATCCTGAGTGCTGTTTTATTTTGGAATTGCTGTGGGGAAAACACCAACTTGAAGACAATAATTTTACTGTTATTATTATATGGCCATAGTTATCAATTAAGCAAACTAAGTATGTGCTTAGGTGTCCAAGGGCACCACAGAGTTTTTTTCCCCTCTAGCTACAATAGTCCTTAAGGGACGCGGTGGCTCAGTGGCTAAGATGCTGAGCTTGTTGATCAGAAGGTCAGCAGTTCAGCAGTTCAAATCCCTAGTGCCGTGCAAGGGGGTGAGCTCCCATTACTTGTCCCAGCTTCTGCCATCCTAGCAGTTCGAAAGCATGTTAAAAAGGCAAGTAGAAAAATAGGGACCACCTTTGGTGGGGAGGTAACAGCGTTCCGTGCGCCTTTGGCGTTGAGTCATGCCGACCACATGACCACGGAGACGTCTTCGGACAGCGCTGGCTCTTTGGCTTAGAAACGGAGATGAGCCCCTAAAGCCGGAAACGACTAGCATGTATGTGCAAGGGAACCTTTACCTTTACAAGTAATCTTTATCTTGTTCAACAGTTCATTTAGTGACTGTTCAAAGTTACAGTGGCACTGAAAAAAGTGACTTCTGACCGCTTTTCACACTTACGACCATTGCAGCATCCCCATGGTCATGCGTTCAAAATTCAGATGCTTGGCAACTGACTCATATTTATGACGGTTGCAATGTCCCGGGGTCATGTGATTATCTTTTCCGACCTTCTGACAAGCAAAGTCAACAGGTAAGCCAGATTCACTCAACAACCTAACTTAATAACTGCAGTGATTCACTTAACAACAGTGGCAAGGAAGGCTGTAAAATGGGGCAAAGTTCATTTAACAAATATTTCGCTTAGCAACATAAATCTTGGGCTCAGTTGTGGTCCTAAGTCGAGGATGACCTGTATTATGCCCTTAACTTTTTAATGGCCACACTCTTTAATCTTATAAATTGTTCTTATCTGCTCCATTCAACTTTAATATGCATTGGGGTAAAGAAACCATTTTCTTTGACATAGTAATGACTAAAGTTTCAACGTTTGGCTTGAAGTTTTCATCAGATATCATATTTATTCCTCCTGAGAGTCTTGCTTCTGTCAAAGGGCACCATTGCTGGACTCTTCTTAGGCATCAAATGGCTTTAATCCAGCCCTGTGCCACAGCCTCCTTCTTTGCCAGCCACATAGCTTCCTAAAGCAATGCCCAGACATATACCCTTTACCTGCTCTCCGGTCAGTGACTGGTGGATGGTGAGGCTTCGATTTGTGTGCATTGTGAAAACAATCACTTTTCCAGTATGGTTGAATCGAGGGGCTCCTGCTACATAAATCCTGTTGAGTCTTGTGGACACCACCGAAGTGACAGTGTAGCCTACAAACACATAAACATACAAGAGATCATGCGGAGGGAGTCCCTAACAGCGACATATTTCCATGGCCAAAACTGATCATCATCACTGTCATAATCACATTTGGAGTCCTTTTCTGCAATATTGTACAGCCTTTCTTACTTTCTGACAACCTGCAACACAATTTTAATCCAGGATGGCCTTTGTTTACAGTTGTTTTATTGGTTTGATTCATTTATATGATCTCTTCTTAACCTATTGTGCTTTTAGATTACCACACTGGATTATCCACAGGCACTGTTAAAATATCAACATGGAAGTAGTGACCATGTAACTGAAACCCTACTCCCCTTTTCTGCAAATCACCCATATGGCACATGCCAAAAAGAAGTGGGACTTTGAATGTACCATCTTGGTTTTTACCCCCTGCCCTGTGAATGTGCTCCTTTCATGCCTAGAGACTCATGGAGATGTCAGCCCTGGAGGCCATCTTTTTTTTGGGGGGGATCTTCAGGGCTGCTACACTTAGTCTGTGGGAAACTGGGAGGGAGGTTTGCATGGAGTTGGTAGAAATATTTAGCCATCACAACATTCTTTTCTCTGAGAGTCAAGGACATTCAGCCTGCACCTGGAGTGACGTGACTGGGAGGCATCTCCAGTTGGGAGGGGGGATTGATTGAACCATATGATGGACATGTGGGTGCAGGGGAAGGGACTTTGACTTTCCTTTCGGTGGGGAAAACCCAGGAACTTTCAGATTCAGGTTTTCCCAGATGTGCCAATATGACATCTCTAATAAAATGGAACTTTGAGGAACTGCTGGCCTTGGATTCTTCATTGTTTGGGTGTGTTTCTTGGAACCCTGACAGGAGATTTACATTTAAAACAAATAGATATCAAAAATATGATTACGAACAATATAATATGCAATGACTTCATTAATAATCATTCATTTATAATGAAAATGTAACTCCTTTGTCTCCTTCTTCATCCCAATGACCAGGTCTTGATCCCTCTAGGCTTTTCTGACCATCCATGTAACTGTCTTCTTAAAGGTTGGAAGCAAGGTGCCCTCTGCATCCCCAGGGGGTGATTATTCCAGATGGTTGGCACCACAACTGAAAAATGGGGTGGGGGTGGGAGGTTGGCTTTTTTGTGACTCTCATGGGGGAGGCAATCCCACCATTCCTAGCCTACTGGAAAGGGTAGAACTACTTTGTAGCAGACCTGCAGGTACCTGGGCACCAACCTGGATCAGGCTGTTTAGGTTCAAAGCATCTCCTTGAGATGGATCCAGAAATCTGATGACTGGTGCAGAGCCTGCAGCACCATTATATACGTATAGTGGCTCTCACTTGCCAATTGCACCTTCTGGATAATCTTCAAAGCCAGCCACAGAGAGAGCATATTGCAGTCATCTATACAAGAGTAACAAGCATTTTCTCACTCTTGCCAGGGCCCTCTTCTCTAGGTGCACTGGCCCAAGTTAAGCAAAGATCCTCCTGGCCACAGTCGTCCTGCAGCTCATCTAGCTGTAACTGTGACTCCCGGCTGACCCCCAACTCAGAGAGCTGTCCCTTCTGGGAGACTCCTGCCCCATCTAGAGTTCCTCCTAGAGGGGTTGGTGTTCCAGGCAGCTTCTGGACCAAGAAAAACACCTCTATTTTCATGCCATTCAACTTCTGCTTTTTTCTCCTTGTCTGCATCCCAATAGGCTCCTTTCTATAGATCCCATCAGTTTCTCTCGTCTGGAATTCAGCATCAAATTGCTGGTTTTCTACTTTTCTCCATTTAAAATAATATTTTAAATACATACAATATGAAGTATCATTTAATTGTATTTTTGTGGCTGTTATAATTTGGGAACTGAATGCGGAAAAGTGGTATATAAACTCCAGCATTTCATGTCTGAACTGCAGCTTTGGTTAAGCTTTGCTGGTGCTGATCCAGAAGCTTGCGTGGTCTACATGAGAAACTGGTGGCATTCCAGACATTGTTCTTACCAAGATAGGCCCCATGATTTTTCAGTTCATCTGGAAACTCTTGAAGGTAGGATTCTCGATGAGGAACAACTTTGCCACTGCTGGTCTCCTTGAGGACGGCACCATTCCAGTCATAGGCACCAACAGCTCCAAGCAGAATCCCATCCTATTCATGGAATTAAAAAAAGTGGAGGGATAATGAAAGTAGACAGCCCAGGTCCATTATCTGCTGGTGTGTTCAAGAAAGCTGGAAAATGCCCGCCTGAAACCCTGCAGGGTTCCTGCATGTCAACAGACTGGACAAGATTGAACTTTAGTCTGACTTGGCAATAGGCAGCTCCCTCTGTCCCCAGGATCCTAGCTACCCTCAGAAATTTGTTAGATTTTTATATCCCCCAAGGCTACAGAGACTTTCAGGGCTTTGTGTTCCATCAGTCCACAAGATGAACATAGAATCATAGAGCTGGAAATGATCTCAAAATTATTACTTCCTTGGAGGACAGTATTTGGGCACGACTACTGAAGAATCCCTCCCCATTTTCCTTAGAGAAAGCCTTGCCCATATATGCAGCCACACGAGGTAAAGAATCCTAAATTGGTAGAAGGTACTTTACCATGTCAGACTGCAGGACACACTGAGATACCACAAGAATTGTCTAAAAATCATGATGGTGGTTGTGATGGTGAAAAAGTTCTGCCTGGTTTTTATTTGCAGATGGATCTTTTCTTGTACCATCACCTTGAATTTTTGACCACTTGTGGATGAGACAAATGTAACGTTTCCACAAATCAAAAAGTCATCCAGGAGAAGGACCGTTAGTACTGTAGCCTCTTCTGCCAATCTGCATTTGCAATTCATTTGAAAAAAAAATGAGAGATATACTCATCAATAGTTGACATGGTCCTTCAACATCGTCTTTCCTCACGGTGGTTCCTGCACAGAAAAGGTCCCCAACCTTCCCTGATCCTCAGATGACTTCTGGGAGGAGCCTGCTAGCCATTATCCCTTGATTACCCATCCTTATCAAAAATAATACCAAAACTAGTTCTCCTTTGTCTGACTTATTTTGGGTCAGTCATTTCTTGAAGAATTGAGCACTTAGTTAACAAAAAAATAACTAAATGTTAATTAACAAATTACATTATTAATGAAACAGGCCTGGTAGCTCAGCAGACTAAAAGCATTGTGATTAACACCAGCTGTCTGCAATTACTGTAAGTTCAAATCTCACTAGGCTCAAGGTTGACTCAGCCTTCCATCCTTTCTAAGGTAGGTTAAATGAGGACCCAGTTTGTGGGGGCAATAAACAGACTTTGTATAAATATACAAAAGTATGAAGGCTATTGCTTAACACTTTGTAAGCCGCCCTGAGTCTCCGGAGAAGGGCGGCATATAAATCAAATTTTAAAAAAATTAAATAAACAAATCAGTGTTTTATGAGGCCAATTAAATAGTAGAGCTGGAAATGTCCTGCCATAAAAAAATACTGTTATCCTAATTAATCAAATTAAGAATTTGGTCAGTTAGTTTTCTGAAAGGTGAGGAATCCCTCATGCCCCAATGTTTTTTACTATAGTTTATTATTTACTGTAGTTTTTGAACTACAGTTACAAAAGGTGTCAATTTTCAAAAAGTTTTGGAAATGCTCAAGGAAGTCTCTTCCAAGTCAGCAAGTGTAATATTCCTTATCTCCGTTTCAAAGCCGAAGAGCCAGCGTTGTCCGAAGACGTCTCCGTGGTCATGTGGCCGGCATGACTAAACGCCAAAGGCGCACGGAACTATCAATTAGGACCAAACAAACGAACAAACAAAAAAACCCTAGCAACCTGCTCTTCATGAAAATAATGAAGTAAATCATATTGATTACTTCTCTAGCCAAATAGGAAACTGCTAACTACCACTCAAACAATCCTATGTTCCATATTAAGTGGTGGGCAAAATTTCCACATCTGGCAAAGAGTACAGGGAAATACTCCATATCATGCACAATATAGTTACATCAGCATAAGACTTAACTTTGCATTCACACAACATGCTAAGGTTGATTAGTTTCAACTTAGTTGTTGTCGATTGCCATCTTGTACAAACCCAGAATCTTTTTAGGTCTATCTCTGTGAAATATCTGGTGTGTTATGAAATCCCACTCCCCCAATTGCTAAGTATGGCACAAACACAGTCTTTGCCTTAGTTGAATTCATTGATTTTTTCCTATTTCTGCCAGTGGGACTGAAGTAGGTTTAGAATCACCAACAATACCACCAGTTTGCTCATGGTATAAATGGAAGTGGCAAGTCCTCACCTGTAATTTTAAAAAGTCAATCATTTAATTAACCAAACAATTGCTTAGGGCTGGTTTTAAGTAGAATTTGGATACTGCGCTAGGCATTCTACCAGAAACAAATCTAGCCCAGAAATGCCAAAGAATGTTTTGCTCTTAATTTTTGTCAACAAATATGCAAGAAATAAATGAACTGGCCACTTCTTAGGTTTTATTTTCCATGAAGAGCACAGTAAAAATAGTTCAGATTTTCTGCCTATCTACTTGGAGGCTTTTTGAACATTGCATGAAGAAGCAGTTGTCTGAAACCACAACCAGATTAATTGTTGTGCTTCCAGTTTATCATAGACAGAGACATCCAGGTATCTTCTACCTAATACAGGCTTTTGTTGGATCCATATATCACAAACCAAAAGCTTTTTAGGCTCAGTTATATCTATTGCATGCCAAACTCACATGAATCATGAGATAAAATGAAAAAAAAAGTCAATTATTCACTTACTTCCACAATATGGGATGAAAATCCAGTCTGGGACATTTCCAGGCCAAAGGATACTTCATTTTTGTTGGTGCCTAAAAGACCAAAAAGGAGATACTTAAAAATAACCAACGAAAGAAAGAAAAATAGGTTTATTATCTGCCATTACTGCTGTGTGATGAAATTCAATACAAGCTTTACACAGGCCAGTAGGAAGATTTGTGAGTGTGGGCCCAGAAAATAAAAGTAGAGAAAATCCTATTCATCTGTTTAAAAGTCTAAAGCTGAAAGTTGGAATCAATGGGCATGTAAATTACCACATCCCACTTATAGCCAAAGTTCAGGCATAAAAATGCTGCTTTTCATGTGAAATTAGCCCTTCTGCGACCCCATCATTCATCCCAGTGATAGGCTAATGTCCACAGCAGAAATGATGAGGACATAAACCAGTGTTTCTCAACCGTAGCAAGGTGGAGATGTCTGGACTTGCTGGCTGGGGAATTCTGGGAGTTGAAGTCCAGACATCTTCACCTTGCCAAGATTGAGAAAGAGTGACATAAACACGTGCAAGAAATTTGAGTGCAGACTGGAGTTCTTGGCAGTTTTTGAGTTAGCATCCACATTTAGAAATGAATCACAGAGATGAGTCCCTTACTTATAGCAGACTCCTGCGGTTTTAAGGAATCTACTAAGCATTTAGAGATCTACTGAGAGTGACTGTCATAACTCGGTCACTGTAAGCACTGTCTTTCAAAAGTGCTGAAATAGGGTTGAACTGTAACAAAAAAACCCCAAAAAGTACTTTGCACATGATTGAGATCTAGTAGCCTGCTCAAAATTCAGGAAATTGAAGAATACTGTTTAAAAACAACTTTAGTTAGATAATGCAGTGAGAAATGCCAGGGCCAAAGATTCTCCTTCTGACATCCATGGAAGTCACATCTGACTGCTATTTGCAGGCCCTCATGTAGCCAGGAAACAGGAGTCAGCCTTTTCCTCCTTCACACACAGCCCGAGGCAAATGCTTAAAGCACTGGGCACCTCTCTGGCTGAGGAGGACTAACAAATGCAGTCACCATAACAACTTCCCAATCAATTCAGAATACAGGCAGTTTGGTTGAAGGGATAAACAAGGCTAGAAGCCAGGAAACCATGATTACTGGTTCTATCTTAGGCACAAAGCCAGTCCCTCTCTTTCAGCCCTAGAATGCATGCAATTGCAAACCACTTCTGAAATCTTGCCCAGAAAATGACTTTAGATAAAGACTTGTCCAGGCAGTCTCCAGGAGTCAAGATCGAAGGCACGCATGCGCATACACACACACACACACACACACACACACACGAAATATGAGTTGCAGAATGGGATGCCTGGCTCTTTGAGAAGAAGATTCCCACATGGAACTTCATACCAAACTCCTGTGCACCATATTCAAAGTTCCTCATGCTGTAGGATGGAAAAGTGAGCCTCCTATGCCGTCCTTGAACCTCTCGGAAGCTGCTCACCTTCTAAGCTGAAGATCCTCTCTCCAAGAGCATCCACAATATCTTTAAGGGCAGCCTCGTCACTGACATTAAAGAAATGCTTTTCATCTGGGTCACTCGCTATATATTTGATTTCTTTCAAAAAGGCTGCTGGGTTGATCCCTCTTCTGTTGTAATAACCAAGGACCTGGAGTGGCAAGAAAAAGCATTATTCCACAGAATTACAGTCATGGTGGAAGTATTTACAAGAGAGACAGTTTGGTGTAGTGGTTAGGCTGCTTGGCTAGAAACTGGGAAACTGGGAGTTTTAGTCTTGCCTCAGGCACAAAGCCAGCTGTGTGACCTTGGGCCAGTCACCCCCTCTCAGCTGATGGCAAATTACTTTTGAATCCTGCCAAGAAAACTGCAGGGACATGTCCAGACAATCGCCAGGAGTTACCTCTCACTCAAAGATACCAAATAAAAAATAAAAAATAATGAGCCTATCTTCTAAAGTGTTGGCTATTCCCACCCCCACCCCAGCTTAGTGTCATTTGCAAATTTGATGAGTTACCCTTCTATTCTCTCATCTAGATCATTTATGAAGATGTTGAGTACTGGGCCCAAGACCAAACCCTGAGGGATCCTACTGCATGCTTCCCTCCATGTAGATGTAGTTCTATTGAGCACTATACATTGAGTGTGATTTGTCAGCCAGTCACCAAATAATCTGGTGGGGTTACCGCCAGATCCACATTTTTCTATCTTGCCAAGAAGCAGTACTTTGTTTATTGAAGTCCAAATATATAATGTTCACATCACTTTGCTGGTCCATTAATTTAGTTGCTTGGTCAAAGAATGAAATAAAAGTTGTCTGGCCTGATCTGTTTTGGACAAACCCATGCTGGTTTCTAGTAATAGCTTTGCTAGTTTCTAGGTGCTTACAGATCCGTTGCTTGATTATCTTTTCTAGGATCTTCCCAAGTATTGATGTGAGACATGTCTATACTTTCCTGAATCCGTTTTCCTCCTTTCTTTTAAAGATGGGAACCACCATCAGATATATCATAAATCTGCTCTTTTATTTTAAATCCTTATTTTCTAATCATCTCCACATGGAATTTACTTTTTTCACAGCTGCTGCACACAAAATTGACATCTTCACTGTACTGTCTTCTATGGCCCTAAGATCTTCCTCCTTTTTACTTACAGGCAGTTTAGATCCTCCCAATGCCTGTAGATTGCTATAAATGCCATAAATGGGGGAAAAAACTATTACTTTATTCTATCTAAGATACGATAAGCACTAATTTGAAGAGAAAATGGTGATTATACCCTAAGCAAATGTAATTCAAAAAATGTCTTCCATTCATTGTTTGTCTTAATAATGTATAAGTGCACTAATGTGCCTATCATCCCTGTGATTTCTTTTATTCTCGTTCTCTTTTTGTTTGACAAATTCTAATAAATAAAATAAATAAATAAATAATACCTCTGTGGTGGTGGCGGCGGCAGTAGCCCTTCAAATACCAGTTTCAAGGAACAACAGGGAGAGAGGGAAATGTCTGATTCTTGCTTAGAAGCTCCCAGAGGCATCTGGATGGCCTTGACAGGAAGCAGAAAGTTGGGCTAAAATGGGCCGGGATCTGATCCATTTCAGTCATGTGGGTTATCCACCAAAAAAGGCAATCTATTTTAAAATGGAGGGCTTCAATCTTTTCCTAGCATGTGAACTCTGAACTCACAGCCATTTGAGTCCCTTCTGAAGATTCCAGGCAGAAAGTGTGCAGCGCCCATAAATGACTTACTGCAACGGCATATCTGGTGATGTTGTCCTTCTCGCTGCCTTCAATGGCCTTCTCAAGATCTGGGCTGTCGTGAGACTCTCCATCGGTGATCACAATCATCACCTTCTTTGCACCCTTCCGCCCCCCTTTCTGAAATGCTTCTGAGCTGAAATTCAAAGGATGCAGAGAAGATAATGAGAGAGGTGGTGTTTTGCAAACTAAGCATGACTACTTTTCAAGGAGGATCTCGGTGCATTTGGTTCCATGGGCCCTGTGATTTTTGGGGGCTTTGTTTAGAAAGCAGGTGCCTCTTCCTCTGAGCACCAGCAACAGGGAGGGAAAAGCCAAGAGTCATTGCTCTATGAAAGCAGGAAGGGAATGTTTTACAACAAAATACTTTAAATGTGATTTCTATTCCCTTGGCTCATTTCCTTTAGAGCAAAAGAATATTCAGAGATAATAAAGTCCCTTTGTTTACACAAGGCTCCAAACTTTGTTTATATTAGATTCTCAATCTCTTGTTGTTCTGTGATCTGATACAAAGAAACATGCATGTTATATGGAGAGCCTTCTCTGTGGGGGCACCTGTTATCTGGAATGAGCTCCCCCCGGAGATACGGAGGATCCCGGATTTATGCACCTTCCGCCGTGCCCTCAAGACCTTTTTATTCCAACAGGCTGGCCTGGCCTAACTTTCCCTTTTAAATGGTATACGAGTAATTTTAAATCTGTTTTTAAATATGGGGATGTTTTAATTCGTCTCGGGCCAAATTGTTTAATACGTTTTTATACTGTTTTAAATTTTATAATCTGTGTGTTTTATCTTTTTGGCTGTTCACCACCCTGAGTCCTTTGGGAGTAGGACGGTGTATAAATCTAATAAAATAAAATAAATAAATAAAATAAATATTCTTTTTATACTCACCTGCCATTTTTAAGGCTATCTGAATTCTGGGGAGGGTGTAGCACAAGGTAAAACAAAGACTGAGAGAAAAAGAGAGGAATGGGAACTTGCCTATAAGAACAGTCTGCACCTCACTTGTCCTAAAGGTGCTTTTTCAAAAGGCAACTGGACTTTTTGCTTCTCATCCAAGAGCTTCTTCAGTTCTGACTGAAATGGACAGAACTGAAGAAACTTCTTGGATGAAAAGCAAAATGACTTCAAGGAAAGACAAAAAAAAGTCCAGTTGCCTTTTTAAAAAACACAGTTGACCTGACTGACTTAGAAACTCCATAGACATGCCACTCCCTTGGTTCTTGCAATGTGGGGGCACTGAGAATTTACAGTGTAAAGATCACAAAGGAACCTGCTCTTGCCATGAGATGAAACAAACTATAGATTATCAAGTGAAGGACAGAATTATTATTGTTCTTTGGTTGCAACTGCTTGCAATTAGAATGCTCCATAATTTCCGGAGAAAAAATATGTTTTCATTTGTACAATATGTTAAGTAGGGGAAAGAAAGAAACTCACATTACATAAACTCAGAGAGACTCCCTTTTTAAAATTGCTTTGGGGCATAAGCATTCTGGGCTGTATATTCTTTAATCTTATTCTAATCACTGCCTTGTCTTAGTATTTCTCAGTAGCAAAATAGATTCAGCGTCCTCTAAATTGTAGTGCACATTAGTGTTGTCTATAATGTTTAATTTGCTTAGAGTTACCTCACTGCCTTGGGCATTAGGATTTGGGAGATAATATGCATGATTGTTTTCGCTGTCTGCTTATGATGTGTTTGAATCAGAATGTGTCCATGATCTGCCACATCTGGGTTAAACTGTTAAGCTCCATCATTGCCCAATTCCATGCCTGCCTAAGAACACCTCCGTTTTCATCTGAACAGAACCTGGAGAGTAGGCTTACCGAGCAAACTCTATTCCAAAGGCTGTCCGGGTTTCAGTGCCCCCTCTCTGCTCGATGTGTTTGGCAGCTTCTACCACATCCTTTACAGACCTATAATCATTCAGGTGAAATTCATGGACAGCATCCTCTCCATACTGGACAACTCCAACCTTGTGAAAACATTGCAAATTATTGGGGTGAAAAGCTTCTTTCGTGAATGAGCCTATAGAATACATTACAAGCAAATCCCACTTCTGAACACCTTTCTTGTCTGTTTGTCTGTCTTGTATTACTTTAATCCAAGACACTGCCACTCCATTCGGGTCAAGTGTCCTTTGAGTGATATGCTTAGCAGTGTTTCTCAACCTTGGAAGCTTGAAGATGGGTGGACTTCAACTCCCAGAATCCCCCAGCCAGCAGCGCTGGCTGTGGGATTCTGGGAGTTGAAGTCCACCCATCTTCAAGCTTCCAAGGTTGAGAAACACTGGCTTAGAGGTATGTTCTCTGAAAGAGAAAGAGCCAGGATAGGAGATAGAGAACTTCACTGGAATTAGTTTAATTTAAAAATAATGTAATTTAAATACTATGCTCACATGTCATATTTTAATAGTGTCCCTTTTTGTCATATTAACATTATAATTGGATGGCAATTTTTGAACAGTTGTTTTGTAGGTCACACTCAGCCTAGGATCTCAGTTGTACCATCCAGCTTTAAGGATAACTGTCAGTTTTCTATATGGTCATATATATGTCTACTCGGAAAATAGTCCCATTAAGTTGACTTTCCATAAAAATGTGTGGATTCAGCAGCATTCAAAGGTTGTGTGTGTGTATGTGTGTTGTATCCAAGACAATCTAACAAAGCAGCTCTGAATCTAATTAAGTTCCAAACATCTGAGAAGGATGGATATTGTGTGTGGGGGGGGAGGGCATATTGCTGCTATTGTCATTTTGATGTTGGCCATCATTGCTGTGGATGCCTGTGTGTGGATTACAGTTTACCCTTTGCAAACAATGTCCTAGATGGGTCACAACTAATTGGTTCCAAATTACAAACCCATTTTTCTAGGGTTTTTTTCCCCCACAGCAATCAACAGATGAGTGGTAATTTTCCATTTTCTGACAAGAAAATTTTATTTTCGTTTTGCAGTGCTTTGGATTCAATGGCCAAAATATCGTTTGGAATGTGCAAAGTTCTTAAAGCAGCTGTGCCTTTTCCTGGGTGCATATGGCAGCCCTCTGCCACTGCTGTGTAATGCTAGAAAAAGAGATGGCTATTTTGCTTTGCTTGCATCCTACTTTTATTATTTTTTACAAACAACTCAAGGCATATCCAACATATCCAAAGCACTTTCTTCCTCCTATTTTCCCCACAACAAGAACCCCGCCTGTACACCGCCCTGAGTCCTTCGGGAGAAGGGCGGTATAGAAATGTAATAAAATAAATAAATAAATAAATGAACCCCGTGGGATGAGTTGGGCTGAAAGAGTATGACTAGCCCAAAGCCAAACAGCCGGCTTTCATGGTGAGAATTCTCCGTTTCCCACTTTCAAACCTGGAGCCTTAACCACTAGACCAACTTTAAGGAGCTGCAGGCAGGTTCTAATGACTGGGTGCTTCAAAGCACCTTTTGCCTTCAAATCCAAACGCAGCCCAGTCTACTATTTATGAGTTGGTAATTTCCCAATAAAGTTAGCTGAAGTCATTTGAATCTCATTCCAAAGAAGTGAATCAAGGTTATAATGTCCAGCCAACACTGGCAATCTCTGCTCCAAAATATGACCACAAGTCAAAAAGCCAGTCCTATGTGAGCCTGCGAGCACTGAGAGACTGCTAATTATGCTTTTAAAAATAAATAGTGCCAATTTATTCTTGAAGCAAATGGACAAGAGAGACATATACCAGCCAAAGAAAGCTATGAAATGAAGTGCAGGATGGGCTGATAAGAGCAAAACCACCCACACATGTTTTGTCACCTGTATTTGGCCAGGTCCGATGTAAAATTTCTTCAAGATTCTTATCAGGAAATTTTGAACTTCTGCCCAGGGGTAGATACTGTTAGATCCATCCAGTACTATAATTATATCCATGTATGTCTGGCATTCTGCAACCAGATAGACAAAGACCATTAAGGGATATTGGCTACCAAAAAGAAATGGAATAGGCTGCCAATTCCTTTCCCCCTGGAGCAAAGGAATCTTGGAGCAAACGCCAACCTTTCCTTCTTCTACACTGAAATTGCATCGCTCCAATTCTCCCTTGGGTCTATTGTGTTTCTCCTCTATGTCATTATTAATTCAACAATACCAGACATTTAACACCACAGTCCTATGTCTGACCACTGAAAGCCCCCTTGAATTGGATAGCACTTCTTTCTAGGTAAGTGTCTCCAACAGAGCTAAGCCACTTTTCCAGATCCAAGGGCTGCACTATGATCTTTTGGTGCTGTGATGGTCCATGCAAAAATAAAATGGATTTATCGAAATGTAAATTTAAATAAGTTTACAATAGTTTACAATGATTGCATACAATTAAATGACTGTTCCTCAAGTTTAAAATTACACTGGGGTAACAGTTTTTGGAAGGGTGTTGGAGGTTGTATACAAAGCTTTTTAGCAGCTAGATATAGCTCCGAGGCTTACAAACACACACCATTGATGTGGCTTTCATGGCTAAGGTGAAATTAGAACTCATGGTCTCAGAATGAGCTAAGACTTGCAACAAATGCCAAAGATAATAGAACATAGAACCCAGAATAACAGGGTTAGAAGGGACCTTGGAGGTCTTCTAGTCCAATCCTCTGTTCAAGCAGAAAACCCTATTCCATTTCAGACAAATGGTTGTCCAACCTCTTCTTAAAAACCTCCAATGAGAAGCACCCAAAACTTCTGAAGGCAAGCCATTCCATTGATCAATTATTCCCACTGTGAGGAAATTTCTCCTTAATTGGGTCTCCTTTTAATAATCTCCTTTAATAATCTTCCACCCATTATTTCTTGTCTTGCTCTCAGGTCCTTTGGAAAAGAGGTTGACCCACTCAGCCAATAAAAATATTGGAAAATTATGATATGCTATCATGTTAATCCTAGTCCTTCTCTTCGTTAGACTAGATATACCTAGTTCCTGCAACCATTCATCATATGTTTTAGCCTCCAGACCCCTTAATAAAAAAAGTTTCTTTCAATATGTAAAAAGCAACAAAAAAGTCAAGGAAATGATCGGTCCACTAAATGGAAGATGGCAAGGAGGTGATGGACAGCAGGGGAAAGCAGAACTACTAAATTAATTCTTGGCATCTGTCTTTACACAAAAGGAAAAACCCAGACCAACCTATCAAAAGGCATGTCAAGTCTAGAGAAGAGAAGAACTAGGGATGATATGGTAGCAGCCTTCCAGCAAATGAGAGGCTGTTACAGAGAAGCCGTGGTCAACCTATTCTCCAAAGGACCTGAGAGCAAGACAAGAAATAATGGATGAATATTATTAAAGTGAGAATTAAGGAGTCTGAGAATTAAGAATTAGAATAATTAATCAGTAGAATGGTTGCCTCCAGAAGTCGTGGGTTCACTGGAAGTTTTCAAGAAGAGACTGGGTGACCATTTGTCCAGAATGATATAGGGTGTCCTGCTCTAGCAGGGATTGCATTAAAAGACCTACAAGGTCCCTTCCAATCTCTTATTCTATGATTCTATGATACTCCACACACAGCCGGGTAATAGTATCCTCTTTGAATAACTGACAAGACATTAAGAATAAGTAGCAGTAGGAATAGTGCTTAGACTTATATACCGCTCTAAGCCATTTACAAATTTCAGTGTATTGCCTCCAATGAACTGGCTCCTCATTTTACAGGCCATGGAAGGATGGCAGGCTGAGTCAACCTTGAGCAGGTCAGGATTGAATTCCTGGCAGTGGGCAGCGTTAGCTTGCAATTCTGCATTCTAACCACTGCACCACCATGGCTCTTGTATTGAAAACTAAAGTCAAACATGGCAATGAATGAAGCGCATAATAGCTGCTAGGGGAAAACAATTCTGTAGCATCCCATTTCCCTCTCTTGCTCTGAGAGGGAGCATGTGATTATTTTGCTTAATGATTAATCTAGGGCTGCCCCAAACAGTGAAAGAGGGTCAGAAAAACATGAACTGTTTGAGGGCGCTGCAGCTTCTGATCAAGAATTAACCCTTTGAAATTCTCCAACAAATGTGTGGGCCTAGAAATAAATAGGTGGAACATTTATCTGAATTTTCCAGGGGATAGGAAAAATTCTGCAACTATTTTCTAGGACCTCTCGCTTGGAGATTAGTGTAGAACTTTGACCAAAAAAAGCCCCTTGAGGAACTTCTCTCAAATGCTTTTTCCTGGGATTGAATGGAAGAGTGTGGAGCCAGGGACTCTGCAGAGAATATGTGACACAAAAGGCAAAATATTCTCATAAATCCCATTAGTACAGCGATTAAGTGCAAGGACATCAAACACATTTTTCTTTCCTCAGATTGAGTGAGGATTGGTAGAATTCTCTGAGGGACATTGCCAAGAACTGTCTCCTGACCATTTGTTTTCTTCATTTTGCTTCTTCACAGGAAAGCACGGATCAAAAACATGCCTCCTTGCTGTCTGGGAGTAGAGTGCCCCCCCTCCCGCCCCCGCTGCCCATCAGGAAGCCTTTTACGTACCGTCAGCACAAAATTCCCATTGGACAGACCTCTTTTCAAGAACAGACTTATTTCTTTCCCCTAAGACGGTGATTCTAAATCCCCATGTGGCGAGCAAGAGAGGGAAGGAGGAAGTGGGGGGGGGAGAGAGAGAAAACGTAATAGGCTGATCTTCCTACTCTGGAGAGCTGGAGCCACTGACTTGGAGTATCTGAAGTTGGAGTTCACTCTGGAGCACATGCCTGTGGTGTAATAGGAACTTCCGCACTCATGAGACCACAGAGGGCTGCAAGCCTGTGTCAGAAGGAAGAAAACAATGACATATTAGGAAAAGTTTTCAGTTGCTTGGATGATTTCTGTGGAAGTTGGGGCATTTCTCCACGAGCAGATTGATTGCTGCTTGATGTTTGTCGAGGTGAAAGGAAATCAGAGTCGGCTATGGGAAACAGAATCTCTGCGTAGGAAGGTAGCCCTCTAGGACATGGCAATTTCTAAGCATGGTGGCCAATCAAATGATAGACGAATGAAGGTGTGGCAACCACTACGGGCACCAGACATTTGTTTGGTACCCTCTTAGTTCCCCATCTGTTTGGTTGAAATTTTAAAAGATTGTTTTTATGGAATAACACAATGAAAAGGGAAGGTGACAATGCCAAGTAAAGCATCAGCCGCCAGCATAACTTATTTCTAAGAATGCCTTTGGCCTCCCAAAGGATTCAGTGCATTTTCATAAAATCTGGAAGGACTGCATTCCAGGACTTTGTCTGGAAGAGGTAGAGAGCATTTGGGGCACTTAGGGATGTGATGAGATGCTACCAGAATACTTTGCCTTCTGGAAGGTTGCACCAAAGAGCAACTTATGTGAATAGACAAGTCTCCAACCCCAGGTATGAAGGCATAACCTGTTCTCAATTTCTGTGTTTTCTCCTCTATTCAGAATTTTACCATCTGGTGTCTTGATCATCCATATCTTTTTATACCTGAGGAGAATTACAAATAGCAATAGCAGTAGCACTTAGACTTTTATACCGCTTCAGGGTGTTTTACAGCCCTCTGTAAGCGGTTTACACAGTCAGCATATTGTCCCTAACAATCTGGGTCCTCATTTTACCGACCTCAGAAGGATGGAAGGCTGAGTCAACCTTGAGCCAGTGAGACTCAAACTGCCAGCAGCTGGCAGTCAGCAGAAGTAGCCTGCAGTACTGCACTCTAACCACTGTGCCACCACAGCCACCAAATAAGCCTGATCTACCTGTCAAGGGGATAGTATAAATTATCAAGGGAAATCACTTGAAGCAGAAAATTTTAGCAATCTTGGGCAATCGTGCAGAAAAATAATCACAAGAATTGGGTGTAGCTGGTCTAGTGTAAGGAAGGACCAGGGGTGCCGTGATAGCAGTGTTCCAATATTTGAGGTGCTGCCTCAAAAAAGAGGGAGGTCAACCTCTTCTCCAAAGCACCTGAAGGCAGGACAAGAAACAATGAATGGAAACTAACCAAGGAGAGAAGCAACCTAGAACTAAGGAGACACTTCCTAACAGTGGGAACAATTAACCAGTGGAACGGCTTGCCTCCAGAAGTTGGGTGCTCCGTTTGTCTGAAATGGTATTGGGTCTTCTGCTTGAACAAGACGTTGGACTAGAAGATCTTCAAGGTCCCTTCCAAATCTTTTATTCTGTTAATTTTCGAATTTGCATGAAACCCAGTAACTGCAGTCTGAGGCAGCTATCTTATTCTGCCTAATAGGAGACTGAACGGTGGGCTCCAGGTCAGAAACCACTGAAGATAATTCCAGCAAAAAGAGTATTTGTAAATTGTTCACAAATAATTTCTTACCAAAAAGCTGTTGTCTTTGGGGTTGGTAGTTAAGCTGAGACCCAGGCGCATGTTATCCTTTCGTTCCGACACATTGGAAAGAGTTACTCTTCCTTGGGAAAAAAGTGTCAGAGTCAAGACATGCTGTGGGAAAATGTCACAGCCCTTGAAGACAGAGCCTGGTGTCTCCTCATCACCACTATCATCATTATCTTTTCTCCTTGACAACTGTAACACTTTCTCCCCATTGACCTTACATCTGGTTGACTAGGCACTATCTGTTCCAAAACCTCTTGGGCCTACAGATCCAGTCTCAGCTAAAATACTAGGAATCGTATTTCAGTAATACATAGAGGTTAATATTATAAACCCAGGCTCTTCAGATGGATAAATTTCTCCTTCTGGCTTACGAGTTCTGCTCACCTGTTTAAGAAAAAAGTTGGTGAGGTGAACATACTTCACTATGTTCAGCTCACCAACTTTTAATAATAGATAATAAACAACATCTACTTTGAGATGACTTGAGTTTTGTATGTAAATATAAACCTTTCTTTGTGTAGCTTCTAATGCTTTCAGAGCAATACCTGGAGACAATAAGCTCAGCCCTTCCATTCCATAGCTTTACCTAGATTGAGCTTGGAACATGTGCTGTTGGTCTTGCCATTCACTGAACACTTGTAGACATCTCCCGTTTTCTGGGGCCCATTGATCTCATATGGAGCTCCTACCACTAGCCTGGAAAAGAAAACAAAAGCTGTAAATTTCTGGCCTTTGGGGAACATTAATTCAGGATAACAACTGAGAAATTCTCTCTCCACCAAATGCTTAGAAATGGTTTGTTCTGTCCATGCAAGGAGGCTGTCCTTTGCTCCAGTGAGTTGTTTCTTGATGCAAACCATTAGTTGTCTTCTTAAAGATAAAGGTTCCCCTTGCACATATCTGCTAGTTGTTCCCAACTCTAGTGGGTGGTACTCATCTCCGTTTGAAAGCCAAAGAGCCAGCACTGTCCGAAGATGTCTCCATGTCATGTGGCCGGCATGACTAAACGCCAAAGGCGCATGGAATGCTGTTCCCTTCCCACCAAAGGTGGTCCCTATTTTTCTACTTACATTTTTTACGTGCTTTCAAATTGCTAGGTTGGCAGAAGCTGGGACAAGGAACGGGAACTCATCCCATTATGCAGCGCTAGGGATTCGAACTGCTGAACTGTCGACCTTCCAATTGACAAGCTCAGCGTCTTAGCCACTGAGCCAACACGTCCCCTTTGTCTTCTTAGCCCCCTGCAAAGTCATCAATATAGGAAAGTGGTGTGCTATTTCTCACCATTTGGGGATGGGAAGCATAAAAAGGTGTGGTTTGAGCCTGAATGTAGATTTTACATAGTTTAAAAAGGAAAGGAAAACATCCCTATCCCTTCCCAGAGAACTAGCGAAAGAATACTCTGGGCTGTACCTACATGACCCTGACTTTTTTCTTCTTCCTTGCACCCTCACTGTGGCCTGGGCTCCAAAGAAAATGTTAACCTCTCCGTCCAGCTACCAAAAGATTGCCTATTCCTGTGCTAGAACAAAATAGAAAAAGCCGCAACATGAAACAACAGGCTACTACATCTTGTCCCCTTCTTGACCCGGCATCTGGATGCTGATACAGACCCTTATGTGCTCGCCAGCATCTTCTGGGCTGATTGAGGCTGCTGGTTGGAAAATATTTGCCAGCAGAGATGCAGAGGAGATGGCTTCTCGGCACTCAAGCATGTTCAATGAACAAGCTGATCTGACTTTAGCAGCTCCCCAAAACAGTCGGGAACCAGAAAGAAATCTAAACAAAGTACCATTCCTTTTGGAGCAAAAATATTTTTTCCAATCATCTAAATCAAATGCTGGCAGGAATCAGAACTCTGATTTCATGCTGGCCCATTTTAACGGAAGAAGAATTGCAGTAGAAGGTAAACGATAACACTTGGTGCTATTTTTGAAAGTTACATTTATTCTCTGCCCCCCACTCCACATGACCATTAGTTTTGCCCTACCCCCAAGCCCTCAGGAGCTGCCAGCAGCAACACCAAGAGCCCACAAGCAGAACGCGAAGGTTTGTGAATGTGGGAAACCACCTACTCTGATGTACAGAGGATTGCAGCTAATTCCTCTGGAGCAGCAGCTGACCTGATTAACCTCTGAAGTTAATTGGTTGCTTGGCTCCACGACTAAAGACCGTCAGAAGCCCACCACATTGGAAGAATTGCCTGTGGAAGGCCCTGAAGTAATATACTGTATAGCCTTTTAGATCAGGTCTCCTTGAGCTTTGACTTTCTCTTTCTAATTCAGAAGGTAGCAGTATCCAGGAAACATGTAGAGGAGGCTATCTCACTTTGGAAATGGACCTATTTCCCAGTCTTGCAAGGTCACTTTGATTTACAAACAGGGACCTGATTTGTCTGGAAGAGCCCCATAAATGCATATATAAAGATTTCTGACTCAGGGTACTATTCTCTGCATTTAATCAAATAGTATCAGGGCTGTCTCAGCTTGGGCATTTAGGAAAGAAAGACCCTCTCATCTCAATTTGTAGTAAAAGGTATACTTTTACTAAAGCCAGATGGTTACAGCGTAAGCAAGCCAGATCTGAATATTCCCACGTAAACGCAGTGATTTTTCCCTTCTCCCATGCCCTCTCCCCTGGTGATTTTGTTAATGTCTAGTGGTATTCAAAGTAGGTGTTTTGGTAACAGTTCTAAAGTTTGGTCGTTCAACCGTTGGTTCTTGCCTCGGGATGGCACCTCTGATTCCTGTCATCTCCCCTCCCTATACTCCCCTGCTTCCTCCCCCCCTCTTTTATGGCAAGATGCCATCAAAGCGAAGCCTTACATTTCACCCTAACTTTCTGCCCTATAGGTTTGTTAGTATTTAAAGTGCCACAAGACTTTTTTTTAAAAAAAATTAACATTGTCTCTTCTAGAAAATGTTAACAAATTAACTTTAATGCCATTCTCCCCCCCACAACATTATTGGTTTGATTTTGCAAAGTGAACCCAAATGTTTTAATAGTTCAGCTGCCATGCCTCTTAAAAACTTATTGGAACAGTAAATACCATTGAGAATCTGAAGCAACTCATTTCAGTATTTACCATTAAAATATTTGGGAAAATATTTCTGCAGCTGCCAGGTTTCCATGCAGTTCAGTGGCCACAGATTATTAACAATTTAAAATTCAACCTACTGGGGAGAAAAGAATCCCTACTCCTTAAGGTGAAAAAAATATACTTCAGGATTCTGTCACATTTGTTGTCTTCACTGATGTGACTTTTTATTTCCTCTACATCTTTGAGCCTTTTTGTAAATGACTCTTAGATGAGGGGATGAGCTCATCCACTTTGCGGATGACACCAAGCTTAGGGGAATTACGAACACTTTGGAAGATAGACTCAAGAAGGATCTTGGCAGACTTGAGCTCTGGGTTCTATCCAACAAGATGCAGTTCAGTGGTGAGAAAAGTGAGATCCTGCACATAGGCAGGAAAAACCAAGTGTGCAGGCACAGAATAGGCTGTACCTGGCTCAACATTCGTGCCTGTGAGAGGGATATAGGTGTCCTGGTGGATCACTGCTTACTCAAGCAGTGCCCCTTAATGAGCTCCTTAATGAAGAGAAGACTCAGGGAACACATGATGGCAGCCTTCCAGTACTTGAGGGGCAGTCACAGGGAAGAGAGACACCAAAGACAGGAAGCAATGGGACTTTTAGCCCTATGACCATAGGACCCTGTAAGGAAGAAGACCCAGAGTGACTTTTGGTTGCCACTAACTAAAGAGATGCATTTGATCTCAGTTCACTAGCATCAATGCTGCATTTTCTAAACATTACATGGTTTATGAACATAAGAAATGTCCTGTTGGATCAGGCTGTTGGTCTATCAGGAAAGGAATGTCAGGGAGAGTCAAAAAGTTAAGATGGAAACTACAACATTGTGATTGAAGTCTAGCAGGAAGTAAATAGCCTTGAAGAAAACTCCCGAAGTAAACTCCAATTGACCTAATTTTAATTTAATTTAATTTAATTTAATTTAAATTAATTTAATTTAATAACTCTCTGGAATCAGTTGCCCCCGGAGATAAGGAGAATCCATGACCTCAATGCCTTCCGTCGTTCCCTGAAAACCCATCTTTTCCAGCAAGCCGGGTTGGCTTAGAAGAAATTTTTAAATTTTAAATTTTTTAATTAGTTTGTTATTCTTAACTTTCGGCCCAAATCTATATATATTTTTAAATGTTTTAATATTTGTATTCTATGTTTTTTATCTTGGCTGTACACCGACCTGAGTCCTCAGGGAGAAGGGCGGTATATAAATTGGAAATTAAATTAAATTAAATTAAAAATTAAATCACAGTTTTATGCACTACTGATGGATGAAAAATAATTGGATATCCATGTGACTATAACAGGGTAGATGACTGAAACTCTAGAGCAGAGGTGGGGAACTAAGGACTTTTTATGACTTGTGGATTTTAACTCCCAGAATTCCTGAGCCAGCCATGCTGGGAGTTAAAATCCACAAGTCATAAAAGGGCCCTAGATCCCATCCCTGCTCCAGAAGGACAACCAACATTTTGTTGGTTGTACTTGTTAAGCCCTCTAGCCAGAAACTGCCTTGAGATTTAAACTAACTATGGAAAATATTGGTTGATTGCTATATCAACAATATATTATTGAGAGCTGAATGCAACAAAATTTAGCTTTAATGTATGCTGATTAGTGTACATTTAAAGTGATAATAAAGATTCTATTCTATTCTATTCTATTCTATTCTATTCTATTCTATTCTATTCTATTCTATTCTAATATGTTGCTTGTAGCAAAGCAGTTTGTTGCTTTATCTAGGGAGGTATACTGACCAGGTTGTCCGCTTCAAAAGAGGAAATTAAAAGGAAATTAAACCAACAGAAATAAAAGCATGCCTGCATTCCATCAGCATGTGTTTTAATCTACTTTATTTGATGGTTATTCTACACTGAATCAGCTGCCCACTGATAAAATTATTTGGGAAACAGCTATAATTTTTTTAAATTGCATTTCCAGAAGAAGAAAAAAGATTCCAGTGTCTTATTATTTGGGGGGGGGGGGGCAGTGGTGGGATTTACTTAATTTAACAGCCGGTTCTCTGCCCTAATGATTTCTTCCAACAACCAGTTCACCAAACTGCTCAGAAAGTTAACAACCGGTTCTCCTGAAGTGATGTGAACTGGCTGAATCCCACCACTGGGCGGGGGAGGGGGGAAATAGCAATATTTGTGGCATGAAGTAGGCAGGAAAAGTAACAAAGGATCAGGCCTTTGCAATCGATGGTACACTTAATCTCCAGCTGAGACTCAGCACCGCTAATAGGTTCAAGATGAATCTGGCGAAACAGCCCAGTATTTGGAATGTGAATTATAATTAGATCAAGAGGAACATTTAAATAATTGGAAAAAGAGAGAGGTGTAACTCACAGCTTAAATTGATAATGATTTGATAATGATAGATATCTCCAAAGTCCACAGATGATTCAGCTGAAGAGATGCATATTCTGGGTGTCTATGATTTGGTAACTGTCATATCTTTCAATAGATCAGAATTAGAAGAATACCTATATCCCAATAATAGGTATTGATGCTCAGTTTTCCTCCCTCACCATACAGTAAAGATTATACATGGGCTGCTGTACTTTACTGTTTGCCCCACATCCATTTAAAATCTGAATGTATTTATCTTCCAGTTAGCAATACACTTGAAGGTAATAATTTTCCTGCAACAGGCAATCACTGTCAAAATGAGATCCTTGCCAGCATGAGAAATGGCAGATTAAACACTGCAGAATGGCAATTACATTTATGCCCAAAATTTTACAGGCATGTGCACCTTAGGAAGTAAAAAGATATGTGTCTTTACTTGGAAGAAAAACATTGTGATGAAATGGCCTGGGGGACCAAGGAGCCGCAGGTTCCTCCCTTGCTCATTTGACCCAATCCCCTTCTCTAGTAGGAGTTGGAGGAAGAGGAGGAGAATGAGTGTGACTTCCCTTTCATTTGTGCAACTTAGAGTTACTAGAGAAAATGTGGAATACAAACATAATACTATATAAAAACAGGGATATGAAATAATGCAGCAAAATTTTAAAGACTGAAGAATTCCAGTTAAATGTTAACACTTTATCTAGAGGACTAGCTGGAATTGAAGACCTAATAATCCTTCATGTTGAAAGGTATTATTGATGTATACATATACATGCACACACTCACACAAATGCTAATAAAAATACATGAACAGAGACAAAAAGTGACATTCTTTAGAGGGGTGTTGTAAGGAGAAAGCCAGAGTAGAGTATCATGTTTTGCTGTATTTGCAGGAAATACATTAGGGATAGATCATCTTCATTTCATTCCCTTAAAAGTTTTGAGCTTTAAAAATACAAGGGAAGTGCAGAAAATGTTAACTCTTTAGTTCCACCTTGTAGTCGTTAGGATTTTTGGCAGATCTACCTTAACTAGACATCCTTACCAGTAGTATGTATGAATTAGTAGTTTACTTATTTCATTCCAAATAGCCATACAAATACTATTTAAAAACCTGTAGCAAACACTGTGAGTACAATATTACTGGCAGGACAATATATCAATACTAGGCAAGTCACACTCAAACAATCACCCAATCCCTATTGCCCATCTCAAGGGGTCTAGAACAGGGGCTCCAACTTCCCAACCCCTGAGCTGCAGACTATTACCAGATTGTGGCCTGTTGGAAACCAGGCTGCAGGAGAGATGGGCAAGTGCACACACATGAAGGCCGGGTGCGCCTACCGCTCACGCAAATGGAGTTATGCACATGCGCATGTTCCTGCTACTCACACACACCTGTGCCAGGCTAGGCTGTCAAGATGGAAAGGTCTAGAACAACACCCCATGGCTGTGCTCATCACTGCTGACTTGCCCTGGCCGACTCACCCCGGTCCAATCATTGTGGGATAACTCAATGCGAGACAACTGTACTATTATCTGCCACTGTTTATTTGACATTAATTTTTATCATTCACAGTTCATTTTGTCCCTCCTTTAGCATCCTTTCTTTAATGATTCTATTCCCCCATTTCTTCAATATTAGAGTGACTCTTGTATTTCTCAAATCACCTAGTTCCTTTTATTACGAAGAAGTGGGGGAACAGAATCATTAGGCTGCTAAAGGAGGGACAAAATGAACTGTGAATGATATAAACTAAAATAGTTGAAGAAGCAGTGGCAGATAACAGTAGAGTTACCTCGTGTTGAGTTATCCTGCGCTGAATTGTCTCAAGGCGAATTGTCCTACAGTAAGTTGGCTTGGGGCGAGAGCACCACAGTGAGTTGTCCTATTCCAATCTCCAAGATTATTTTTTTTAAACCAGAAAAATGCAGAATGCATTACAGCTCTCCTCTTTTCTCCCCCTCCTCCCCACCCTCACCTTTCCTTTTCTCCAAAGCTCTTTCCATTTTCCATTGTTCAGGGCTTCTGCTCCAATTTCACGCTGGAACTTTTAAAATATTTGAATCCAGAGACAGGCTTGCTTATTTGGGAATAATGGAGTTTAAGGGAGGTTGTATCCAGGCAAATATCACAGGACTGCATTTCTGTACATCGGTTGCTGGGTATTAGCAAAAAAGCAGTTTATTTGGCTGGAAAATGTTATGGAGGATATTTTGGAGGTTTATAATAACTAGTTTGAAGAAGAAACTTGTCTGTCTTGCAGCCATTGATAAATTCAGAACATCTTGTCTAAGATCCCTGAACACCTAGAAAACTAGACCAATGTTAATAGGAAAATGTCTCAGCTGCCTCTTAGGTTCTAAGAAAAAATAATAATATTTTAAAAAATCCTGCAAATAAAACACAGGGATCTGCTGAGGATAGGGTGGAGATTCAAGATGTAGCCATGTCCATGTGATCAAAACTGTTCTTTTTTTAGTGCATAATAAGGATTTGAACATATGACTGCAGCTACCATCTGGGCTTTTTTGACCCCTCCCGCCTGGACATTGCAGAAGTAGAGTTGTTTAACAGCTGAACCAATGACAGAAGAAGCAATTGGCTCCGCTTTGCTCCTTCACATTAGAGGTTGAGCAGACACTTTTAGGGATGGTTTAATTGGGGCTCCTTTACAGAACAAGGGTTGAAGAATTCTCCACCCACTCTCCACTTTCCAGTATTGTTCTGGTACATTTTACATAGAGAAATCATATGAGTGAAGGAAGAGTGAAGGAACTATGGTTTGAACCAATGCATAACAACAGGAAGAAAACCAGATTTTTAAGGCGTTGGCTGTATATATTACAGTAGAAAGTGCACCTTTGTAGTATAAAAACCATGGCTTGTCTGTTCCATACCTATAATGTCTTGTGCTCTCCTTATAAACAGAACAAATTGGGTCCTGTGTGATTTAATAGTTTCTCCACTATTGTATTGATGTAATACTTTCTCCACTATTTCTCATACATGGAAGAATGTAAAAAAGGTTCTTCACAAAAAGTATAATTAGCTTGTGAAACTCATTGCCACATTTTATGAGGACTATTGTACCACAGTATTGTTTAAGTTCAAACATGAGTTTTTAATTGTTTCAAATTTTACAAGTGGAAATTCTCTGCCGGCCTCTCAGTTGGCAAGGGAATTTTCTACTGACAAAATTAAGTCTGGAAATATGTTTGTTTTTTCATCTGGAACTGCTTTAGGATGACTAAACCTGCCTACCCCCATCACAGTAGCTTTGTTCCAAAAAGAGTCAACTGCATGTTGGTGTTAAACGTACAACTGCTTTCAGCTTCCTTGTATTTGTGCTCGGAATGTCTAGCAAACGTTGGTTGAAGCCAGCCATCCTTCCCACCCTCACTGGAACATAGTGCATTCAGTATCTAGCCAGCCAAGATGGATGGGGATAAATGACTAATTACTTTTACAGATCAACGCTGTGCAATTATTGCTGTAAATCTTCAAAGCAGATTTGATGCTGTCTCCCCTGAGGCCATTTCTTCCTTTCTTTCATGTTACTGTACAGTAGGACTGAGAATGTCATGTCTGCTCCTAGAAGTGTTATTACCTCAAGGACATGAAGGTCGGCTGCCAACTTCTCTGGCTCACATCCTCAATGACAGTGGCAGGCATGGAAGCATGAGGCTTCTGGGTCCTGGCTGGGTCAGGCCCTCCTCAGAGTTCTGCCCTTCCACAAATTCAAATTGTATTTGTGAATAAAGGAAACAAGTGAGTATGTAGAAACACTTGGCAAAAAGAGTCTTAAAAGTAATCCTTGCCAGCTTAACTTTGCATCTTCCTCTGAGTTCCATCCAAAGGAGCAGCGGGGTCACAAATGTCTACCATCTCACACAACAGTAGAATCCAACCATTTGGAGAGGAGCTGAGGCCAGACAGCCTGGTTCAGAACAGCCTGCTTTTTTTTTTTTTTTGCTATGGCACCAAGATCCGTGAATGCCAGAATGAAAGAATTTACAATTACACAGTTACATGACAGATTATTATTATGGTTCATTGTAATGACTCCCCCCATACTTCCTCAGATACTTCTCTAGTTGTCAGCTGGAGGAGGATGAACCAGTTCCTGGCACATTAAGAGCTGAGTTGATTGATGGCTCCAAGCAGCTGTCTGTGAGCGAGTTGGCTCAAACACAGCTGCAGCAGCACAACCCTGAGGCTCCAGGTGGGGAAAGCATGCAGCTGCAGCCGGTCAGTGATGAGGAAGAGGAACTGCCTTCTGCACCTGATCCAAGAACATGCAGGGCAGATGAAAAGCAGGTGCAGAGAAGGTCAGCCAGATTACTCATGAGGAAGCCTCACCCTTCTTGATCGGCTGCACCGGAATATGGCTATTTAGCACAGCAGACAGATGAAGGTGCTGGGAACAAGGTGTTTGTTTCCTAGCTGTGTGTTCTCTGGTTCTTGTGATTCCTGTCTCACTTTGGATTAACACTGTGCCTTGACTTGGATCATGCCTTGGAAACTCTGGCCTTTTCTTGCCTCGTGAGCTCTCTTGTGTTGTGGTTTTAAGTTGGTTGAGAAACTTTCAAGTGCCTTGTGGACTCTTTGGCCATTGCTCTGTGGACTAGCATTGGTCTGCTTGTGGCTGGACTTAAATGGGACAGTTCTGGGTTTTTGGTGAAGGAAATTTCTGGGGAACATTAATAAACTCAACTAAACCATAATTATGTGTGTGTGTGTGTGAGCAGGATGCACAGGCTGATGGGTCATATATGCATATATTTCTCAACTGAAATAGTGGATATGTATATCAATGTTGGGGAAATAGGACATCCTGACTTTCCTCCTGCTTATCTCTGGATGGATCCCATCACTCAGTGAAATACATCAGCTTCTTTGGTGGCAGACTAGAATGGGTGGTTCCTATCCAGGAGCTGAATGGAACAGCTGCCAGATGTGCTTAGGGGTGCAGCTTGAGAGATGCCCAAGCTGGTTTGGTGGTCTCTTTGTTGGATTTTATGGGAGCTGTTTAGATGAAAGATGTACTACCTTTCACCGACAAGACAGGTATCCTAACCGTCTTACAATGCATTGCTGTGGGGCCCAGCTTGGACTGCTCACCAGATGGCTGGAGACAGAGAAGCAGTGAGCTGTTGCTGGGAAAGGGGCAGATCTGGTTCATTCCTATGTTTTTGCGTCTTGCTCTTATTTTCATAGGTGGATCTTCTTGAGCTGCCTTGGGGAGAAAACTGAGAAAAGGATTCCAGAATGGTTTTCTTTAAACAAAAGGAGACCCTAGAGCCCCCTGCCCAGATGCATAATGTGACAGAAGGAGAACATTATTAAATAGGCCACCCCAACGATGCCCTTGAAGTGATGTCCCAGTGCCTGAAGGCCGTGCGGGCCTGGATGGGGAGAAACAGGCTCCGACTCAACCCCTCCAAGACCGAGTGGCTGTGGCTTCCGGCGTCCCGATATAGCCAGCTGACGCCATCGCTGGCTATTGGGGGTGAATCACTCGCCCCCACGGAGAGGGCTCGTAACTTGGGCGTCCTCCTGGACGCACGGTTATCTTTAGAAGATCATTTGACGGCCGTGGCCAGGGGGGCTTTTTATCAGGTTCGCCTGATACGCCAGTTGCGCCCCTTTCTAGATCGGGACTCCCTACGCACAGTCACCCAGGCACTCGTCACTTCCCGCCTGGACTACTGCAATGCTCTCTACATGGGGCTCCCCCTGGGGTGCACCCGGAGGCTCCAGCTGGTCCAGAACGTGGACGCGCGGGGGATTATGGGGGCGACGAGCCGCTCCCATGTGACACCTCTCCTGCACGAGCTGCACTGGCTCTCGGTGGTCTTCCAGGTGCGCTTCAAGGTGTTGGTGACCACCTTTAAAGTGCTCCATGCCTTAGGGCCGGGATATTTACGAGACCGCCTTCTGCCACCAATAGCCTCCCACTGGCCAGTATGCTCGCACAGAGTGGGCCTCCTCAGGGTGCCGTCCGCCAGACAATGTCGGCTGGCGACCCCCAGGGGGAGAGCCTTCTCTGTGGCAGCGCCCACCCTCTGGAACAACCTCCCCCCAGAGATACGTACAATAACAGACCTCCGGATTTTTCGTCGGGCCCTGAAGACCTATTTATTTCAGCTAGCTGGGCTGGCTTGAGTTAAATTTTAAATTGATTTTAAATTGGATTGTTTTAATTTACGGCCAAAATATTTAATTATTTTAAACTGTTTTTAAATTTTGTATGTCCTGTTTTTTACTTTGGCTGTTCACCACCCTGAGTCCTATTTGGAGAAGGGCGGTATAGAAATTGAAACAAACAAATAAATAAATAAATAAAATAATAACTGTTAATTGTTGGATCTAGCCCAATAACTCAAAGACAAATTTCAATCCTTTAATCTGAATCTTTATTGCAGGTTTTTTTTTATTGAAAAAGTTTTTCAAATACAGATTTTTCCCCCTTCCCCCCCCCTCCTCCCTAACCCCCCCTCCCCTCCCCCCCCATGGCTTCTCCAAAATAAAATCCAAATTGATATCAGATTATATAATACTTTACCATCCTTTTACACCACCCCCATATGCTAACCATTTCTTTCTAACATTATTATTATATCCCCCCTATACTATACATTTCAAAGCAACATTCAGCTATAAAATTATATAATAAATCCTAATTTGGCATTTATTCAACTCATAATCTACCCATTTCCTCCACCCCCATACATATATCTCTTAATTCAAATCTTTTACGTATATTAATATCTGAACATAACATCCATTTTCCTAAACTAAACAATCAGTAACCTAACCTATCTCCACCCATTTTCCTACAGGTCTACCATACATAATATTTTTAATATCTTTGTTCTTCTTTGTTCTTCTGCCCACACCACACCACTAAAAGATATTTCCATATATAAATAAAATCCTCAAATGACTTTAAGTTTGTAATCCATATATCTTCTGTAATGTCTTTCAATTGGATTATTAATTCCATCGCCCATGTTAGGGTAACATCAAGTTCTGCTTCCAACAGTATATTCAGTATCTTCAATTACCATCTGCCCCCATCAATAATAAGTGTTTTCGTATATAAAAAACCACCCGAGTGACTTTATATTTATATACCATGTAGTATCTTCTTTAGTGTCTTTTATCTAGATTATTAATTCCAACCACCACATTAGGGTAACAACCAGATCTTCTGCATGCCCCAATCCCATAGTTCTCTTGCCTTATAACTCAACGTATACGTAATCCATTTTTCAAAGAGTCCAAAATAGAAAGTTCCAATCCGCTCAATCAGAGGCCATCTTCCACATCCCAAAAGCACCAGCACTGCAGAGATCTGTTATTCTTCTCAAAATAGTATAAGTCAGTAATTTGCCTCAGTTATATTTTCATGTATCAGCCTTCTATAAATCCTGCTTATTATATTTAATCGTCTCTTAAGTAACTGGCATTAGTCTGTTGGCTAAAAAAAAAGAAAAAGAAATTTTTTTTGTTTAGTTTAAAATTTTTTAGTTTTGTAGAACCTGCTTCTTCTTTTCTTAACTTGTTGTGGTTTAGATCTCCATCCTGGTTGCCTTTCTAGGACTTGTATTGAATGCTGATTGAATTCCATGCTGGTTTGTAACTTGATAAGACATCAAATCGAAATCCAAAGCCGCCTCTCTTATATTTATAGGTGATCCAGCTATAGCCTCTGAAGGAGAATCCAAAAGCGGCTCATCCAAAAAGCCCTCTGTAACTTGTTGTTTTTCCATTACCTCCATCTCCATCTGCTTAGCCTGAGTTTCAATCTCTTGTTCATTTTGCTTTTCTTTATCCCCCTCCTGTGTTCCCAACACTGATGGCATCCGTGGAGATGTTGGATCCATTTTAAAAACCTTGTAGTAAAATTCTTCCGCTTTTTCAACAGTATTTAGTTGATATCTTTCTCCTTGATATCTCAATATTATACCAACTGGAGCATCCCACCTAAATTTAGCTCAGTCACCAAAAATCCAAAGTCCTTTCTATCTTTTAACATCTTGGACGGCAGCTCCTTATATATCCAAATCTTCCTTCCATTCATTTCTAGAGTGGAGTTAAAAGACTTTTGCATAATATCATTTCTTATTCCTTTATCAGTAAAGAAAATCACCACATCTCTAGGCAACTGCCTTTGCTTTGCCACCCAAGAATTTACTCTGTAGGCCTTATCAATCTTACAGGATACCTCTTCAGGACTAACCTTTAAAATCACAGCTAGAACTTCAGCAGACATCTTTCTCAAGTCATCTCTATTATTTTCCTGTATTCCCCTCATTCTGACCGCAAATTCCATGGATCTGTATTGCATCATTGTGACTTCATTTTCAATCCTTTGTTTTATATTATCTGCATTGTAAGTCTTGAGATCAGCTTCCTTTATTTTAGACTCTACTTCTGAGCTATTTTCTTGAATATTTATCAAATCATTTTCAATTCTTTGTATTTTATTATGCAGATTATGAATCTTATAATCAGCTTCCTTCATTTTGGACTCTATTTCTAAGTTAAGTTGATATCTTTATCCATCTTTATAATTATTTCTGAAAAGCTTTTCAAAGCTGTTACAATATATCGTTTCAGGTTATCATACTTTTGTTGTACCAACTCTTTAATTTCCTGTCTGAATTTTTCAAGATTCTGGTTCACAATCTCATCATGTCTTGCCATCTCCTCCAAAACAAATTCCTTTAGGTCTTTAAAGCCATTTTTCTGCATCTGCAAGCTCAGAACTTGTTCATGTGATTTGTAAATGGGGGAGCCCCCCCCCCCCACAGCTTGGTTGTCTGGCTTTGTCAGTTTTAACGCCATCCTGCCACACAAACAAACTCTTTTTAAAGAAAAAGACTTCTCTCCAAACAATATCAATATCAAGTCTCTAAGAAGGAAGAAGCATGAAATAGGAATTTTTCTCTTCACTTCTAGCCAGCGCTATTGTTTCAGATACTTTGTAACGTATTAAACTATTCAAATGGAAGGACTTTCGCTTTCAGCTTTCTTCTCAAGCCTCAGCCAGTCGCCATTTTAAACTTTCTTTCTTCGCTTTTAAAATCACTCATAGGGTTGTTAGAAATACTTGCAATTTAGAATCCCAGATCCGGATTTCATCCTGTTTGTTCAGACAATCTGTTAGTTTTCGTTGATTGGGTTGGTCCCATCGCCTGGCTCTGTGAAGCGCAGAGTTCCCCTGAAGCCTGGAGCAGCGGCGAGCTGGATAGGGAGCCACATTCTGCTTCCTCCCCAAGAGTAAAAAAAAAAACTCTGGGGAGTTCGCAGAGGGCTCTACCTGTTCTCGCCGGCTCTCTCTCACGTCTCCTCAATGAGACGGAGTTTTTTGAGCCGTCTCTCAGCTGTAGAGACGGCTCTTACGGGCAACGAGGCTGGTGGTCCCGAAAGACCATCTGGCGGCGACGGAAGCCGAACCGGAAGCCTCTCTTTATTGCAGGTTTAGTGGTACTGGAGGTCACTGACCTTGTACCTTTCTCTTTCAGGTATACATCTGGAACAGGAGTGGAACCTTGTGGTTGGAGCTATTATACCCAGGGGGAGGGGCCAGGAGGTAAGGAGTGGTTACAGGGGTTTTGGGATATGTGGTCAGTTAACCCTTGCAGGACCAGGTGGCCAGGGAGATGGTACTGTTAGACATTTACCATGACAATAACTGAATCTATTTAGTAGCTATTTTTGAGACCAGAGGCACATTTGTACTACTTAACTATTCAGTGAACTCCGTTAAACCACATCACATAAATTGGGAAACCTAAGCAGGCTTGTGAGGGATCCCAGCTAATGGCTTATAAAATCTTTTTAAATGAAGCATGAATAAATCAGATGGTATATAAAATTTAAGATTCAGAAATTTTGGAATATTTTCATAATTAAGCAAAATTAGAAATGTTGAGATTTCCCATTTTCGAGAGCTGTTAAATTTACTTTGAAAAAAAAAACCCTCTTAACACACTAAAATAAGTGTGTGCTTATTTTAGACAAAAAAGAAAAAGAGCCAAGTTCAATAAATTAGAAAAGAACAAGCTTCAATGCCAATCTGGAAAGATAATGAAGAAAGAGGATGACCTAATGTGTTGGCTGTATTTTAGAGCATGAAAATGACTTTTCCCCTTCTCTCTTGGAATCTCTCTGAATTCTTTCTTTTCATACTTTCCACTAACACCATTACACTTGGAAGCCTTTCCCCCAAATGGGTAACATTTGGCTGCTTCCCTTCCCCATTTCTTCAAAATGAAGAAAGCAGTTCTGCTGAAAAACTTTAAATAGACCTAAGGGGAGAGAGAGAGAGAGAGAGAGAGAGAGAGAGAGAGAGAGAGAGAGAGAGAGAGAGAGAGAAGTAGTGAAGAGAGGAAGGAAGAAGGGGTAGTAGATAAATATAGACAACTTTTCCTCTGAAAAGTTAATGAAAAGGAGTTAATGTTGACATGGAAAAATACGTTGAAAAATGAAGTCAGGAATTATTTGAAAGGGGAAGGCATGTCTTTATGGCTCAGTTAATATGGTTTTCATCTGGTTTCTTGGCAGAAGAAAGCTACAGCAGTGTTAAATTTGTTGCCCCCATCAATGCTTCCTATCCTGCCAGAAGTCCACTCCCAGAAAATGTTGCTGTCCTTATTTACTGAGTATAGGACACATTAAGGAGAGTGGTTGGTGGAAATTCCCTGCTTTAATTCTCCCATTTCCACCAAAATGACACCAGATACCAGGTAAACATCCATCAATCAGGCTCCTTAATAGAGTCTGGGTCTGCGGACGAAGTGAATTTTGATGGATGAAAACAAACATCTGAAAATGTGATCTGGCTTTGCACAAATGTTTACACGTGTGCATTTGGCTATCAGAGAGAAGATGATAATGATGATGAAGAAGGTGATGTAGTATGATGCAATTTGATGTAGTAATTTACTTCTAGTCCTGTTTTAGGCACAAGGCCAACTAGAAGACTTTGGGCTAGTTTCTCTCTCTCAGTCTTAGGAAGAAAGCAAAGGAAAACCACTTCAGAAAAATCTTGCCAAGAAAACTGCAGGGATTTGTCTAGGGCTAGGCAGTTGCCAAAAGTCAATAATGACTCATAGGGATCTCTCTCTCTCTCTCTCTCTCTCTCTCTCTCTCTCTCTCTCTCACACACACACACACACACACACACACACACACACACACAGACATCATACACACAGAGGCTTCTTTAAAAATGACTCTTACTTCTGGCATCTTATCTAGCTTAATTTTATATTAAGCTGGACTTAAAGATATATAAAGAAAACATCTACATAAATGAAAAGACTTTGCATATTCTAAACAAGTTCAGAAAAAGAAGCTATGGGGACAAATTGGTAGAATCATAGAACCATAGGCTGGAAGAGACCTTGGGTCTTCTAGTCTAACCCCCTGCTCAAGGCAGGACACCTTACACCAGTGTTTCTCAACCTTAGTAGCTTGAAGATGGATGGACTTCAACTCCCAGAATCCCCCAGCCAGCGCTGCTGGCTGGGGGATTCTGGGAGTTGAAGTCCACCCATCTTCAAGCTTCCAAGGTTGAGAAACACTGCCTTACACTATCCCAGACAAATAACTGCCCAGTCTTTTGAAAACCTTCATTGATGGAACATCCACAACTCTGGGAGGCAAGTTGTTCCATTGATTGTTCTCACTCTCAGGAAATTTCTCCTTAGACCCAGGCTGGATCTCTTTTAAAGAGAATCCATCCATTGCTTCTTATCCTGTCCTCTGGTGCTTTGGAAAATAAGTCGATCCCCTCCTCTCTGTAGCAGCCCCTCAAATACTGGAAGATTGCTCTCATGTCACCCCTAATCCTTCTCTTAGTTAGGTCATCATTCCCTTAACTATTTGTTGTACAACATTGCCTCCAGATCCCTTATCATCTTTGTTGCTCTTTTCTGCACATTTTCTAGGGTCTCAGAATCTTTTTTGTATTATGATGACCATAATTGGACCCAGGATTTCAAGTGGCCTCACTAGTGCAGAATAAAGCAGTACTATTGCATCTCATAATCTTAATGTTATCCCTCTGTGGATGCAGCCCAGGACTGTATTGATTTTTTTGGCAGCTGCAGCACACTGGTGGCTCATAACTGGTGGTCTACTAGGACACCATGATCCTTGCCACAGTTATCACTGTTGAGACAGATACCATCTACTCTATACCTGTGCATTTCATTTTTCTTTCTTGCCCAAGTATAAAACCTTAATTTCTCACCATTGAACTGCATCTTGTTGGCTAGGACTCAATGCTCAAGTCTGTCAAGATTGTACTGAATCTTGAGTCTATTCTCTAAGGGGTAGAAAGAGTCAAATAAGGGCTGGTTGATTTATGAAACACATCTACCAACTTTCTGTGGTAGGTGCATAATGTGCAAATTTGTTTAGTTGTAGCATGGTCTGATAAGTTGTATAACTGGGCCTGTTTTGTTACTTTATGATTCACGTGATTATGGAAAGCCAGAAAATAAGTTAATAAGAGGAAATAATGATAGCCAGTAACCTTGTTGAGGCCACTTTGAATATGGTGACCCTAAGGACTAAGAAAAGCTTTGGATGGAAAATAAGATGTAATATTTAAAGCTCCCGCATGAGGAAAAAACCCAGCGTAATCTACAATGATGCCCAATTTGAAAATATAGATGCTGGGAAGAGCACTCAAACATACACAAAAAAGATGTCGATCTTCTCTGAGAAAAGAATGCATAAGTGGCAAATGGCAAAGTCATCTCACTCACTCTGATGAAGAACATAAAATCTCAAAAGTAGGACTCAAGGCTTGGTCGGTGCTATAATGAAGATGCATTTCCTTCCAGCTTGCAGACTCACCAAAATAAGGTGCTCTTTGTATCAGATATACAAAAGATATCAGGGAGAGTTATGACACCTAAAAAAAGTACCCGGGTGGGTGGGTGGGAGGCTCAAAAATTCATTCAAAATACTAAGCAAATTCATCTTTAAATATTTGGTGACGTGCTGCAGTTTGTAAAAGCTGTGATTACGTCATTATTTTCTGCACAGACCAGGATTTTGAGACTGTCACTGAGCATTTAGAGTGCTTCTGCCCCCCACATCCCCCCCCCAGGATCTCTTACTGGAATCTGGCAATTCAGGATTTAGCTAGTTTCTGCCTTAACATAAATAGCAATAGCCCTTAGACTTATATACCGCTTCATAGTGCTTTTACAGCCTTCTGTAAGCAGTTTACGGAGTCAGCCTCTTGCCCCCAACAATCTGGGTCCTCATTTTACCCACCTCAGAAGGATGGAAGGCTGAGTCAACCTTGAGATTCAATCTGCTGAACTGCAGCTAGCAGTCAACTGAAGTAGTACTGCACTCTAACCACTGCGCCACCTCAGCTAAAGTTGTGGTTTTCATTGTCAAACCAGTTTAAGCCCATGTGCCATCCTCTTAACTCTCTTCAGTTCTAATTCTGCAATTTTGTCTGTCTGTCACTGCTTCTATCTGACAAGACACTGACATATTTTCCAAGTTGCCCTATTTTGTGCCATCATTTGTTTATCTGTCCTATCCACAGTTGAAGTTTAAAATAATCTAGACAACCCGTGACCTAGCGGGTCATCATTTCAGAGACATTTCTTCATCAGATGCCTTCCATAAAGAAACAGCTTCTAATGTTGCAGAAAAATTCTTAAAAATTCAGGGAGATATTCTGAAATGTATCTCCTCTGAAAGAGTTGAACTGTACAGAACAATCGAACTTCAGCAGTTAACCACAGGAATTGTTTTATGAAATTTTGTATTTTGTCATAAAATGATTTCAATAATTTTTATGTCATAAAATGTTTTATAAAATGTTCTATATTTCAGTTCCAAGAGAGTCATGGCTCCAGATTTTGGACACGTTCTATAAGTTCATCCATTTGAGATTTCTTGGTTGAAAATGTTTTGTCCTATGACATATTGTTTTGCCCAGTTAAAGACACAAGATTTTTAGTAATATATAGAATTTGGTGATTGCCACTGATATTTTTACTAGTTACTATAATAATGTATTTTATATGTTATTTTAAAACTTTTATAGAACATTGCATGTCTATGTTTTTTATTGCTATGATTTCTGGCCCATAGGTTGTAATAAAAGTTTGATTTTTTTTAGTTCTCTTTTTTTCCAGTACATTTGCTTTTTGCCAATTTCAGATTTAGCAGAGTCAGCTGAATATGGGCACAATAGACAACACTGAATTCTTTGGTAGTATGACATATGTTGGTTGGCTTGTTTGTTTAGTGATTCATATTTTTACCAGATAAGTAAGACCATATTGGCCTTACATTAGCTTATTTTAGCTACTAATTCTTGAATTTGCATTTTAGCCATCTTTTTAAAAAGAAACAACAGTTGGCTCAGACACTGGATATCCCTTTCCCAAAGACTGCAATAGCACTCTGATTGAGTATCCTAGAGAGAAATGTCATGCCAAGTCAAAAGCAACTCTTGGCTCCATAGCTAGTTCATACACTCAGCTGCCAGGGCATTAGAAAAATAGTCTGAAATGTTAGCTCCATTTGCACCAGACTTTTTCACCCACAAATTATGACTGAGTACTTGGCACTCAAACCAGGAAGACAAGACACCATGCTATATAGGTTTAGGCATATTATTCTTGAATAGGTTAGGATAGAGCAGCTGTGGTGGCTTAGTGGTGAAGATGCTCACCTCCCAGTCAGAAGGTTGAGAGTTCAATCCTAGGCAGTGGCAGATGTCTCTCTTTCTCAGGGCACAAAGAGGAAATATCTGCTGCAAATTCTGCATAGGTGTCAGGAACGGTGACTGGGCAGCAAATGCTCAGCTCCACCAAGTCGCCTCGACTCCACCCCAAATCAAGGGATTACAGTGTTGTAAAAAGAAAAAAAATCTTGAATATATTAGGATAATTTTGCAATCTGGATTTTTAATGGAAGGTTCATAGATTTTTAAAACTTAACGTTCTGTAATCATTTATATTTGCTACATTTTCTAGAATATGAACAGCTTGCATATATCTTCTCCCTGTTTAAATCATAATGTGACTGGATGGAGAATCTGCTTTTCTTTACATAAAAAATTACCCTGCTTTTATTTTTTGACATGTAAATGATGAAAAAGAACATGTTCTTTTTCAAAATGTCACCACCACTATTTGTATTCGAGTGTCAGTAACATAATTCCTTTTTCAAACACTTTGTGTGTTCGTATTTTTTCTGGATGCTGACAGATTAATGCTGGTGTTCTACTCCTTCCAAGGTCCCTGGGAATAGATTGTGAAAATCTAAAAATGTTACAGATTGCCCATTGCTGGAGGATTCCCCCCCCCCCCGCCCCCCCGGAGTTAACATTTGTGCATGAACTGAGCAAACTTCTATCCTTTGCAAACAAAGCAACACATGAGCAGTTTGGAAAAAGAATACCTTTTAGCTTTGATGTTGATAAGATCGCAAGATTAATCATTCAATAAACTACTATTGTTATTTAGCATTGACATTTCTGGTATCCACATAACAATGACAACAAAAGATTTTGTTGCAGCTCAATAAAAAAGACATTAAAAACCCACACTTTTGCCCTAAGCTGATAACTAAAGTGACATCACAAAATAAGCCAGCCTTCACTGACTGATATGGTCAGATGTGCCTTCAGCTCTCATTATTTTCCCACCTGACAGCCACAGTCAACACATCTGGAGAGCAGCAGAATTGGAAAAGAAGCTAAATATTCAAACTCAGGCCAAGACTGTATGGTTTACCATTTCTTCCCATTGATTTCATGCTGTTGAACTGTGTAGCCGAAGTAGGCTTCTCTGGAGCCTGGGATAATTCTTGGCTTCTTTGTATCGATGTTGAAGGCATCACAGACTCCTGAGACAAATAAATATTAACAGAAATTAGTTCTGGAAGAAAAGAACCAAAATTCTAAATTCAGAAAAATGGATGCAACAGAACAGTAATTTGGATTTGTGATGTTAAGTTGGTCAATTGTTTAGTTTTAAAATTCATTTTTACTGGAGTCTATCTCAGGTTCTGCAAGGAAGGCAAAGTTCAACGGTAGCTCTCTCAAGAAAAAAAAATCTGCTCAAGAGACTGAGAAAGTGTTTCTGCATATGGTGTTCTACACTTCTACATTTAAAAATGTGTATAATTCTTGATGGTCCTGGAAGCAGTTAATCTCTGTTAACATTTGACCTGTACTTTGCTTGGCTTAGCAGTAGTTTCACAGGGCAGATGATTCCACAGCGATAGCACAACTAATGAGTCAAGATGACACTAAGGAAAGGGACCCAGAGTATGCTCTCCCTGCTAGATTTGATGGGCTAAGAGAGATGATGAGAGACCGACAGTCCCATAAATAGCCTGGCCCTATACCATGTGGGGCTTTATAGAGGTTAATTGCCACTTGAATCACATTCAGAAACAGACCGACAGCTGGTCCAATTCACAAAGCAGTGGTGTTATACAAGTATAATGAAAAATGTCAAAAACTGTAGATCGGGTCCTTCAATTGTTAATGTTCTTTTATTTCCTAACTCCATCCATTCCTTTAACCATGTTAGACATGCTGCTTGATAATAGATCTCCCATTCCGGAAGGGCTACTCCACCTCTGTCCTTGGTATCTTAGGTTTTTAATCTTATTCTAGGTTTTCTCCCTTGCCATATAAATTTTGAAATCAATCTGTTTATTAAATCAAAAAAGTTTTTTTCTAATCTTATCCAATCCATTTTTCAATTTTTGTTTTCATTTTTACCATTATCTATGTTGCATTCTCTTTCTGCATTAATGAGGTTTGGGACACGTAAGAGACAAGCCGATAAGAGGAGAGCTCCACAAAAGGAATGCAAAGTTGGGGATAAAGTTTATCTTTCTACAAATTTATGCAGTCACTGCAAAAAACCTGGTCCCAAATATGTGGGGCCATTCCCCATTACTATGGTCATAAACCCAGTGACAGTTGAATTGAAATTACCTCAGAGTTTTAAACACATCTACCCAGTTTTCCACTGAAACCTGTCACTGACTCAGCCTTGCATCCTGCCACAAAGCCACCTCCTCCTCCCATCCTAACAGAAGGAGAACAACATTTCGAGGTCAAGGAAATTCTTGATTTTTGCCGCTATAAGGGAAAGTTGCAATACCTACCGGTAATTGTATGGAAGGACTTTCAGAAGGACACTGAATGGTTGAGGCAGCCCATGTGTGCTCCCCCACACTCACCCACCTATTCCATGCTAAGTGCCCTAACAAACCCAAATGATCCATCTGTATATGATGTGTTACTAACTATTATTGCTTTTTGTTTCATGGCTGCATCTCTTCTATCCAAGCTTCATAAGTGGACAGCCTGACCTTAGCAATGGGGCGGGGGGAGGGAAAGATTGGAATGTAAGGAAGAAGAAGGTGGGATGGAAGCCCAGCTGAGCCTTGTCAGCCAGCCAAGGTCAACCATTGGTATGCAGAGTTGGGAACCGAGAACCTGTTCCTAAACAATATATAAGCACCTAATTGGATATTTACGGATAACCAAGGGATGGCCGAGGTGGTGGGTGGGGGCGGGTGGAGAGGAAAATTTACTTTGTATTGTTTGCACAGGAAAACCTCAGATTCAGCTTACATTACTTCTGTAACCATTTAAGCTTCAGTAAAGTGTACTCTTGGCAAATGACTGAGTGGGACGGTTGACAATTTCTTTATGTATCCTAATTTAATAGCATTTAAACTGCTCTGTATTTACTGTAACTGTTTCTTTACTTAAAATAGGGAAGTTTTGTTAACGTGTTCATTTTCAAGGAGGACCTATCCCATTTATGCTAAATTTTAATCTTTTGTTTATATTAAAATACTCGGATTATGAATGAAGGCAAATATATGTATCCCAGGATAATGTTGCAGGATCCAGTCTGGGTCAGTCATCAGGAACAGAGGTTTTGTCTGAGTTATCTAGATGCCAGTATAAGATAGAACACAGAACAGAATAATAGGGTTGGAAGGGATCTCGGAGGTCTTCTACTCCAATGCCCCAACCATGACAAGAGATCCTAAATCAGGGGTGTCAAACTCAAGGCCCGCAGGCTGGATCCGGCCCGTGGGGTGGTTGGAGCTGGCCCATGGGGCCATCCTGGAAACAGCAAAGGTCCAACCTGTGGTGCCTCTGCCAGCGAAAATAGAGCTTGGGAGGGCCACATGTGGACCTCATGACCTCCATTTTTGACTGCAACAGCCTCCTGTAGCCCTCTTCCAGCAAAAGCAGAGCTTGGGGTGGTCTCCATTTTTGCTGGCAGAAGGTCGCAGGAGGCCGTCCTGGCTGAAAATGCAGCTCACGAGGGCTGCACGGCCCCCCAAGCTCTGTTTTCACTAGCAGAGGGCTGCAGGAGACTGTCCCAGCTGAAAACAGATCTTGGAAGCCTGTTTTCGCTGGTCATAGGCGCCTCCAACACAAGTGACATCAAGCTGGCCATGCCCACCCCTGAGGTCAAACACAACCCTGATGCAGCCCTCAATGAAATCGAGTTTGCCCTAAATCATTCCAGACAAAATGGTTGTTCAATCTCTTCTTGAAAACCTCCAATGATGGACCACCAACAATTTCTAGAGGCAAGCCAATGATTAATTGTTCTCATAGTCAGGAAGTTTCTCCTTAGTTCTAGATTAGATTATTCTTTAATGATCTTCCACCATTACTTCTTGCCATATTTGAAGAATAGGTTGATAGTTTGCTTCCCAAAAGTTTTACTAAAACCATTTAACTTCGATCAGAAATGCTTTAAACTGAATCATGTATGAGTTAGAGGTGAAAACCCTGAAATAAAGATCTCATATAATATAGAACAAATGAGAGTTTTGTTGTAATGTTGCCTTTAAAACCATTAAATGAAAAATAATAATAATAACAATCACTATGCACAAGTGCTCAGGCTACAAAGATAAGCAAGATGAGCTAGTTAGTTATTTTCTTAGCAAAAGAAATTAACTATGATTTAAAAACTAAAATGATGGTGAGCATGCCTGAGATGTAGCAATTTAAGGGAATGATTTGTGCAAATGGAATAGAAATGATAAAAAGTGCTAAATATAAAAGAGATGTTGTCCTTTATATTATAAGTATCTATACCTCTGTTAAAATTCAAGTAAATTAGTTTGGCAATAAAATTGAGTAGCATTAGTGAGGGAAAAGTAAAGGAATACAGTTATGTTATAGCTAATATTACAAAGTAACATAGAAAGAGAAAATATCTAAACCCCACACATCCATGTCACATCCATGTCATAAACTGTTTCAACTTCTTCCCTCAGGATGCCACTATAAGGCATTATTATTGTCAAAACAACTCAACACAAAGACAGTTCCCCCACACCCTCATGCAATCACTCTGCTAAACACCTAATTCCCACAGCACTGTCTTTTGTCTAAGGATATTTACCCATGTAGTTGGTCTGTATTACTATTATCCTTCTCATCTTTCCTATTTCCTTCTCCTATTGGTATCTTATGACTATCACTTTGTTGGTTGTACCTTATGATTTATTATTTATCGCTTTGTTGCTTGTATGTACAGAGAGCTTTTGTAATCGGAGACAAATTCCTTCTGTGTCTAATCACACTTGGCCAATAAAGATTAATCCTATTCCTATTCCTATCCTGTTCATGTATGGTGGCAAATGATCTCATCTACAGATCTACAGGTGGCTTCCTGTAGATGTTAGAAAGTTTATGAAGATTATGAAGTTTGCATTTTACAAAGATGCACAACACTGCATTATTTACCTCTTTGTTTCTTTGCAAGAAAGTCTAGTAGAACTTAGTGGCCTACCGCAGGGCCACTAAGGAGGGTATTGAGCCCTGTGGTAGGCCACTAAGTTCTACTAGACTTTCTTGCAAAGAAACAGAGAGGTAAAAAATGCAGTGTTGTGCATCTTTGTAAAATGCAAACTTCATAATCAATTAGTCAATGGAGGTAAAATAATAAGGAATATCTCATTTATAAAAATCCTTAGGAGATGCAATATAAACATACAGCATGAAAATATGTATAACACCTTATTAGTAAGACCATGCATATGATTTGAGATCATATAAATTAACCTGAATTCTATTCCAACTCTCCTACCACATTCACATTTAAAGTACAAAAGTCCTTTTCTTAAGTATTCTCTGTCCTTTTGTCTTTTGATGCTTAGGTTTTTTTTTAGGTGTGAGACCTCTCTGGCAAAAAGGGCTGACCTAAAAGAACAGTAGAAAAAAGCTAAAGGAATTTATTTTTGCCCACAAAAATATTGGCATTATGCATATTGTGTCTGGAAACTGGAAATATGCAGAGCAAGACTAAATGAAGGATAAAATATTTATCCGATTTCCCATTGTCCTGGTTGAAAGTTTTTGTCCTTGGGAGTGTTCCACAAATAACATATTTGATATTGGATCCCAAAAGATAAGGAAGAGAATGCTACTTTTTCCTAATTCCATGAATTTTATTTATTTATTTATTTATTTATTAGTCATATTTCTATGCCGCCCACTGTCCAAGGACTCTGGGCGGCTTACACCAAAGACAGTATACTAAATAGCATATTGCCCCCAACAATCTGGGTCCTCACCTCGGAAGGATGGAAGGCTGAGTCAACCTTGAGATGAGATTTGATCCATTGATCTGCTGAACTAGCAGTCAGCTGAAATAGCTGCAGTACTGCACTCTAACCACCGCGCCACCTTAGCTCTTTTTAAGGTTTCCCCTGTTCTAGCAGTATTTTAATGGAGAATATATGAGGGTGGATGGAGTGGGCAAAGAAGCAATAATATAAAGTATCTGGGTTTTCATTTTGTTTTGGGGAGTTTCAATGGTGCTGACCCTGCCAAAAGGCTTCACATACCTTATTGAATTTGCTCCCTACCAGAAATTGGTTAGAAATTGTGTCACTGTTTTCTGCTTCTAAATTTTAACAAACCAGTCGTAAGATTGGGAACCACATGGAGCTTGTGTGCTGTGAGTTGTCCAGCCTTTAACATATGTGTTCTTAGCTATCATTAGAAGTGCTAATTAATTTTATTTAATTGTCCCACAATTGGCTGTACCATTACAGAATGCAGAATGGCAGTGCCCATGACAAAAGCCAGTTTGTTTAATTTGGATTAACACCAAGTTAGAACCTGGGAGACTGTGAGTTGTAGTCCCTCTTTAGGTATGAAAGCCAGCTGGGTTATTTTGGGCCAGTCACTTTCTCTTGACCAACTTACCTCACAGGGTTGTTGTTTGGGGAAAAATAGGAGGAAGGAGGTTTTGAGTTACTATATAAGAATAATAAAGGTGGGATAAAAAGATTGGAAAAAAGATTCAAGAAGAAGACACAAATAATCTATATAAATATACGGTTATATTTGGCTGATCTGAAAAAGGTAACCAAGATTAATCCTGGTTAGTTCTTAGACATAAACTAAAGCCACCAGGAAATCTTTGAGAAGATTATAAACCATCTCAGAAGGTAATAGTAAAGCACATTGATATTCTTGCCAAGAAAATTATATGGACTTCTCCAGGCATCACCACTAGATCAACCTGGACTGAAGAAGATGTTATAATGTAGCATGTAGAGAGAGGTCACTGATAAAAATGGCTTCCCCACAAGGATATCCACAGGATATGGTAACAAATTCAAGATGGCAACCATGATGGTGTGATGACCTTTTTTTATGTGTGATGTGGCCACTATCTTATCATTATTGATCTTACTTTGCAGTCACTACTGATTCCCCATATCTATGGGAATATTTGCATTGTATACGGAGGATTGTTAGTTTTTAATGTTTTTATTTTTCCAATGTATTTATTAATCATATATTTATTTATTTATTTATTAAATTTATATGCTGCCCATCTCATCTAAAGGCAACTCTAGGCAGCTTGCAACCAAATAAAAACAACAAGATGAAACATTAAAAACAAAAAAATACCATATTAACATTAAAATTGACTTAAAAAATAAAAAGGTGGCAAGGAAAGGAGCAAATGGGATCTTATCTGAATCCATTAATCCCTTGCATTATGACATGTGCCATGGAGCCTGAGGCCAATAGGCAGAGCTAAGCTTTCAGGCCCTTTGAGAAGGCCAAAAGGGTCCTTTACTGATATATGTGAACATCTCATTTCAGGGGGAATCATGTTCCAGAGGGTGGGAGCCAAGGCAGAAAAGCCTCTTCTCTTGGACCCCACCAGCCAGAATTCAGACTATTACACAGAATATAAAAAACAACTAAAACATCACAATGATAATTTGCATTATATGGAGACAAATACAATAATAAAGACAATTCATTCCACACATAAAAAAAATGAAAATAATAAAAAGAGAAATTCCAGATGCCATTTATAAAATGAGGGAAAGACTTCCTGAAAAAAATCATTAATATCTTCCAAAATGTCAGCCAGGATGGAATTAAGTGAACCGGGATCTCAACTAGAAGTTTGTTACATGAATCTGCAACAGAAATACGAACTGGATCCAGTTCAAAGTGATTATCTTAATGGCTTCAGAATTGGATGAAATTAGTTGAAACACTGGGTCATTGTTTTAATAGGTTGAGGTATTTGAAAATTTGAGTCTTTGGGATTATGTGGTTTCACCACAAATTTTGCTCCCAACGATATGTCTGGTGCAGAAGCTAGATTAATATTATTTATGGCTTGACTTGAACTGGATTCATCCTAGTTCTTAAAATCTGAGCCCCAGTTATTGGAGAAGTGTTTTCCTCTGCCGTAATGAGTAATGTTGAATTGACAGTAACTCAGTTGAAGCTTTCTTATTAAAACAATAAGTACCAACCCAGATTAACATGAGTTATCAAGGATGTAGCAACCATGACAGATTAAACACAAACTGAAATCATGTAGCCTAGATATTCCTAGCCATTTTGGCTAATGGGCAATTTGCAGTTCTAAGATTATATTGCGGATACTCTTTCAAATTGTCTGTTGTGAGAGAATTACTCATTTAAAACATAGCTACCAGTAGTGATTCAATTGCTTATCAATTATCAATTTACTGGAATGCTACTGAATCTAACCCTTTTCACAGGATGTCCACAATCTATTTTTTTCTTTCTAAATAAGTGTATTTAGTTCCAAACAAAGCACTGTGAAAATAAGATATCCCCTGATAATAAGACCAAAACTAAGTTATTTCACAGTAGAAATTATGGTGTCCCTAAAACAGTGATGGAACAATTCTTGGGTAGGTCTACTCAAGCACTACTGCTAACGACATGAGTTGTGATTTCACAGAAGAAACTGCATATTTTCTTAAAGATTAAATAAGACTATACTACATCTGGTAGTTATTCCATTCAGGAAAGGTTGTGTCACATTTTACTGCTGATTCATTTCCAGCCACGTCCACAGGTAATTCTGTTTTCCCTTCTATTTTCCCTGCATGACTTTCTGAAGAATATATATATACCGTAGATAAATAGATATCACTTTGGTGGGAAGAGGATAGCATTCCATGTGCTTCAGCATATAGTCGTGCTGGCCACATGACCCAGAAATGTCTTTAGACAACACTGGCTCCCTCAGCTAAGAATTGAGATGAGCACCAACCCCTGGAGTTGGAAACAACTGGATAAATGGGAGACTTTCCCTTTAGATTAATAGATATTCCGATAATCTTTCACAGGTACCACTGTAAATATAGAATGAGCCTCCTTTGAAACTCCCAATTTTGTTTTATTTGGGGGGGGATACTTAACAATCAACTAAAGACAACATTTGAGACATTCTTCAACCTCTTTTAGCATTGAGCTACATAATAGCTGAACTTTAGGTTAGTTAACAAATCACCATAGCAACTCCTCAATACCAGAGATACATCCTGCTACTGAACCACCTCATAAATAGTTGAGGCACATACAATTATGAACAGTGAATACATCAGCAGTTCTGAACTTCATGTAGGGCCAGGCAAGTTCATGGAAAATGTGTGTGAATTACTTTCTGTGGGCATTTTGAACTGATGCACAGAGAAGGAGTTCTCAGATAGGGGTACAGTTTCTGGACCATCCTTGGAAGGGCGCTTCATAATTAATTATTGTGAATAATTATTGTATTAGAAGCATCGTGGAGACTGTGATGTACTGATTTTAAAAAATTAAAATGCATAAGGTCTCCTGAATGTCATTAATGAAATATTAAGTACATAAAAGCAATAACTGTTTACAGATGTAAACAAGCAACATTAGTAACAATTCTGACATTAAACCTCATAAATCTCATAACTACATTATACATACTAATTTTTTACATAAAAGATCTTAATGCTTTTAAACGCACAGAACTATAAAATACAACTCTTCAATGATTATACTACATACCTGATTCAATTAACAAAATCTATCAATATTCAGATTATCTTTCTGATCAAACTGATGAATATCAATCGATTCTAAAAAGTGTTCTGGTCAAATATTTTTTTTCCTTAAATGAAAATGATGCAGTTCCTTATTTTTAATTTTCTGCCACATACTGCACCTTAAAGAACCATCTTTTTACAAAGGACCTATCAGTCTTTTCCTCTTTAGAGGGCATAATTATTTTTGCTTCTGCTTGCAAAAATCCAAGCTGATTTGTAATGGCAACTTCTCTGCCTGGCTTTTATAAAATCTCATAGCAGCAGGATTAAAATATCCCACAGCACTAGATATCCCAACGATACCTCGAATCCAAGGTCATTCACAAGGAGATGAAAAAGTGCATATGGCAGTTGTGACCATGTGATCAAAGGGTTTTTCCTTTTTTCCCCTTTGCTTTAAAAGACATTAAAAAGAGGAGGGCCATCTAGATGATTTTTAACCACACATCCCCACCCTGTGGACAGCCCTGCATGGGTCTTTTTCAAAAAGATATTTCTGCTCAAGATAAGCACATCTCTCACACTACCACCAAAGCAATGCTCAGATAGGAAGATCTTGAGCTTGGGCCAAGAAGAAAATTATGAGAAAACATCTCAGATAAGCCCCATTCCAATTCACATGAAGATAAAGAGAGGAAGGAGGAAAACATATTCAGATTCTGTTCTACAGTTGTTACAATAAAAGTGGTCCTGACCTATATGGCATTAGCTACCTGGTCTACTCTAACTTGGAGGGCTGACACAAACCAGTCTCATGTAACTGATTTTTTCCTACCAAATTGTCCATTTCAACCAGTTTGTTAATCCTCTTGAAAAATGGGCAAAGGGTACCTCAATTTCTCAGACCGGAACTATCAGGGTATGACTGTCTATGGAGATTCTCAGTCATCCAGGACATGGTTGTCCTATAGGTGCTTTTTCAAAAGGCAACTAGATTTTCTTTGTTTTTGCTTGAAGACATTTCACTTCTCACCCAAGAAGCTTCTTCAGTTCTGACTGAATGTGGAAGATGGAAGGATTTATATTCTTGAAGTCATCTGGTGGTTAGCACTCTTTCTGAGAGTCATTGAGGCCACTTGCCCCAGGGTCACCTGGATAGTGGAAAGAGCCCTGGTAGCGCAGCAGACTAAAAGCTTATTATTAACATCAGCTGCCTGCAATTACTGCAAGTTTAATTCTCACCAGGCTCAAGGTTGACTCAGCCTTTCATCCTTTCTAAGGTAGGTAAAATGAGGACCCAGTTTGTGGGGGGAATAAGCTGACTTTGTATAAAATATACAAAAGTATGAAGGCTATTGCTTAACGCATGTAAGCCGCCCTGAATCTCAGAAGAAGGGTGGCATATAAATCATTTTTTTTAAAAAAAATGATGTGGAACCTTCTTGGAACTGCAGAAAGGATGGGGTTATAAACAGGAGATAGGTGGTGTCTTATCCCTCCCCCTCTGTTGAAAGAGGGCTGTTCAATCTTAATGTAGATGGCCTCTTTGACTCCTCTTTCAAACCAGGGGTCCTCTCTGTCCCGATTGTGGACTTTGCTGTTTTCAAGAATGACTTTTGTCTTTCAAATGCAGATGGACCACTGAATCTTGTCCTGATGGGTTTGTTCTCCTGTGTTGTGCCATGCATTTATGGAGTGGTTATTTTGTTCCTCCAATGCACATCTTGCTGCATTGTACTGCATATATCACATTGCTCAGTTTGTGTCTGGATCTTTTATCCTTGGGATAGACAAGCTTCTGCTTTAGTGTCTTCTTGGGTTTAAAGTGTGCATGTATGTTGTATTGGTTGAAAATCCTCCTGAGGTTTCAGATATTCCTGCAATGTATGGGATGACAACGTTGCTTTGTTTATTGTTCTCTTCTTTGTCTGTTGCTCCTGCTGGGTCTTTTTTTGGATTTCATGAAGGCCCAGTTGGAATAGCCACAAGTTCTGAGGGCTTCCTTGATGTGTTTTACTTTCAGTCAGAACTGAAGAAGCTTCTTGGATAAGAAGTGAAACATCTTCAAGCAAAAGCAAAGGAAGTCCAGTTGTCCTTTGAAAAAGCAGCTTTAGGATATCAGGGTGTAACCTTAACCCCTTGCTGGGTAGACCATACACTTCAAATAACTCTCTTACAACCTCTCCATGCAGCTGCCAAGTCTCTGTTTACAGCCGATGTTGCTTTGGAAGGCTGTGCCAGTGGATTGACAGTAATTTTGTTAGAAAGATTTGATTCTTCCCTGCATTGCCTCTCAACAACCACCAGAATCAAACTTGCTTTTGATTCCAGAGACAAGAAACAAACCACAGGTCATCAGTGATAGATTATCAGTATATCAAAATGCCCTAACCAGGCTGAAGGGGTGAATTTTGGACCCCAATGCAATTCTGGCTACAGGCCCACAACACTTGGCTGAGGGAATTTCCCTCAGCGGGACTCCAACTGCTTCTCAAAGGGCCCCCAGCCCTTTCCTGCCAAATCTGAGAGTTCACTTCTTCTCCTTTATTGGCTGTCAGGGGGTCAGGTGACCTCCTCTGGGCCTAGTTTGTGATTTCAAGGGCCAGCTCAGCATCAGGACAAAGACAGTGGTGCGTTTCAAAATTTTTACTACCGGTTCTGTGGGCGTGGCTTGGTGGGTGTGGCTTGGTGGGCGTGGAAGGTGAAGGTTACTGCAAAATACCCATTTCCTCCCAATCAGCTGGGACTCGGGAGGCAGAGAATAGATGGGGTCGGGGCCAGTCAGAGGTGATATTTACTACCGGTTCTCCGAACGACTCAAAATTTCCGCTACCGGTTCTCCAGAACTGGTCAGAACCTGCTAAAACCCACCTCTGGGCAAAGAGCTCTCTGAGAATCAAGCTATTTTCCAAGGCACCCAAAGGTAAGGTGACCAGACGTCCCGCTTTTGGCGGGACAGTCCCGCTTTTGAGCAATTTGTCCCGCGTCCCGCGGCGTTTTAAAAAAGTCCCGATTTTTCATTCTGCCTCCTGAATCCCCGCTGATGGCTAGAGGGAAAAAAAACTCTTTAAACTCTTGCCGCGGGGCTTCAAAGGGCCGACCTACAGCTGATCAGTGTTAAAAAAAAAATGAATAGACCCATGCCTGCAAAAATAGAAAAAACAGCCCCTGTTAACAGCTTCCGCTAGGTTAATTAGCTGCAAAAAGCTGCAAAAAGTTCCTGGAGCAGATTTCCCCCCCCCCTAGCTATACTGAAAACAAAGGCGAAAGCGAAACTAAACCTGCAACATGACAAAATGAGGCAGAGAGAGATTTCTTTCTTTTTCTTTTTCTTTTTCCTCACCAAAAAAGGTAGGTACAAAACTGCAAACAATGGGAAATTTTGGGCAAAAGAGGAGAGTTCAAGATTTTAAAACACAAAAGAAAAAAAGCTCTATTTAACTAGGGAATTGTAATAATTGAGATACTATTAATAATTGTATATTGTGTTGAAAGCAGAAATGGTTAAGTTGTGGTTTGGAGGAATATATGGGGGAAATTATTTGGTTTATTATTATTGGTAAATATAATTAATTGATTTGTAAGAAATTGGATTGCATGGAAATAATTGGAATATTCATGTTCATATTGATTAATATACAAAAAAGATAGTTATATAACTAATTGATTTATATTAAAATGTTGAATTTGTATTAAACAACTGTATTACATAATTACATAATTAACCAATGTGAGGATGGATATAAAAATAGATGACAATGGGAAGGGGTATAATATAGAATAGAAGGGAAAAATTGAATTTGATTAAGATTAGAGATGAGGATGAAGGGTAATATTGTTTTTTTAAAAAAATAGATGAGGAATAAATATGGCAAAAAGGAAATATAGAAATTGTAAATTTAATTGAAATGACTAAACGCTGTTTAAATTTGTGAACCAGCCAAATATTCTGTTCAAAGAAAATACATTGCATGTTTGTATGTGTGTTTCTAATTATTGCTATTTATTCATATTTGTTCTCTTTTATTCTTTAAAGTTTAACAATTCATTCTTAATCTTAATATCTTTATATTTGCTTGGGGTTGGCTTTCTTCCCTTTCATCTTTTTTATTGTACAGCAATCTTTCTCCTCAAACTTACCACCACTCTCTTTTCTTTCCTTCTTACTTTCTCTTCCCCCCACCCTCTTTTTCTCCTCCCTACTTCCTCTTCCTTTCTCCTTCTCCTCCTCTCTTCCTCCCTCTCTTACCCTCACTCCTACTCTAATTTCCATTCCTTCATCCCTCTCTATTGCTGTATCCTTTAATGCATATGGACTACTCAGAGGGCTGAAAAAGTTATTTTTGACTGGTCCTCACACTTTTGACCAGTCCTCGAATTTATGACTGTCCTCACATTTTACATTTTTGCCCTATCTTGTCATCATGGTGAAGAGAAGCAGTTGTGAAATGAGTGACATGGTTGTTAAGAATGCTGCACGGGCATAAATGTGAGGATGGTCATAAGTGTGAGGACCAGTCAAAAGTGCGAGGACCTGTCAGAAATGACTTTTTTCAGCCCTCTGGTTAGTCCTTTTGTGCATATGGACTACTCAGAGGGCTGAAAAAGTTATTTTTGATTGGTCCTCACACTTTTGACCAGTCCTCGAACTTACGACTGTCCTCACATTTTACGTTTTTGCCCTATCTTGTCATCATGGTGAAGAGAAGCAGTTGTGAAATGAGTGACATGGTTATTAAGAATACTGCACGGGCATAAATGTGAGGATGGTCATAAGTGTGAGGACCAGTCAAAAGTGTGAGGACCTGTCAGAAATGACTTTTCAGCCCTCTGAGTAGTCCCTATACACATAGCCATGGCCACCCGGTCACATGACCAGCTAGCCACGCCCACCCAGTCACATGGCCTCCAAGCCACGCCCGCACAATAAGTCACGCCCACAATGGTGTCCTTCTTACCAATGTTAAAATCTGTTCACCTTACCCTATACGCATAGCCATGGCCACCCAGTCACATGACCAGCTAGCCACACCCACCCAGTCACATGACCAGCTAGCCACGCCCACAAAATAAGCCACGCCCACAATGTCCCTCTTTACCAATGTTAAAATCTGGTCACCTTACCCAAAGGCCAGACAAGGAACAATGGATGGAAACTGAACAAGGAGAGATTCAACCTGGAAATAAGGAGGAATTTGTGAGGACAATCAACCCATGGAACAGAAGTTGTCTTCAGAAGTTGTGGGAGCTTCATCACTGGAGGCTTTCAAGAAGAGACTGGACTGCAATCTGTCAGAAATGGTGTAGGGCCTCCTGCTTGGGTGGGAGGTTGGACTAGATGACCCACAAGGTCCCTTCCCACTCCGTTAATATGTTAATGTCTTAAAGTGGATTAACACTCAAATCCCCCTGCGAGATGAGCAAATGGGGAGAGTGATTCCCACCTGCAGGACTCAGATATCTGGGAAAAGCCTAATCCTCCTTCCAGGTTTAAAGAGGGTAAACATCTTAAGAAGACATTTTAGTTGAAGCCAGGGAACCTAATCAAAATGACAAAGATTTCAATGCAAAAAACCTCCATGGAAAATCAAGAGATTTGGTAATTTTGGCAAGGTAAGAGAAATAAGAAAAGTGACTTCAAGCATCCTAAAAGCTAGGATTAAAAAAATACAGGTAGTCCTCATTTAACAACCACAATTGGGACCAATAACTCTGTTGTTAAGTGGGAAATTAAGTGACCACAACTGTGCTTACCTTCCCTTGCCCTTTGAAATGCTCACCCAGTGCCAGATAATGAGGAAGAAGGGAATTAATGTTTGGATTTACATTAATTGGAGGGGAAAGGATTAGAAGAGAGTAAGCATACACATTAAACCAATGTGCTGGCACTGGCAGCCATGAGCACACTAAACAAACAGCTCAGTGTAGTTCCCATTGTGCCCCTCTTACTCTTCTATAATCCCTTTCTCTGAAAGTAAATTTTGGATGAATATTTAGATCAAAACCCCATTCACCATTTTTTGCCTTGAATTTTTGCAGAAGAGGGCAGTCTTTCCATCTGGACAGATGGAGCCACCTCTTGCCTTAGACGTTAGACCACATAAAACTCCCCCCTCCCCATTTGCTATTTCAGGACTTTCTTTGAGATATTACTTCATAGGTTATTAATTGCTTTTACTCCTGGCTGGGAAGGGTCTTCGACAGGGCAGCCCCCTGAGTTTTTCCGATTCAGCAATATATACAAATAAAATGAATAAATTAATTAATAAAAATAAATAATTCCTGAGAATGAAAGAAATTTCTAAGGCTCATATGGTCCATAATTTTACTTCTGTGTAAACATTATTTTCAACAAATGTTCTAGAAATATTTATCTCCCAACCCTGATATATATATTCCCTAAAACCACATCAGCTGGGGAATTCTGGGAGTTGTAGTCAATGCAACATAAAGTTGCCAAGATTGAGAAACACTGCCGTAAAGTATTTGCGTTATTTATTGCATTCTCTGGAATGTCAAGAATTAGCATTTCCAAAACCTGCCAGCAAACCACCAAAATATGAATGTATAATTTTTTCCGTCATTTTGGCACAAAAAAGCCAGGCAGGCAAACCATAGCTTGCAAATATATTACAAGAAAAACTGCAGTGGGAGAAACGCAGCATAGGGAAAAGGTGCCTGGGCTGTGGGCTGGAGGTGGGTGGTGAGCAGGAGGGGCTGCTGGGATCAGCCAGATGGCAGTGGTTGCTGCTGACTTTGCTACTGGCAGGCCTGAGTCTCCCTACTGGAGAAAATAGTCTGCCCCAGCTGTGTGTTTAGATCAGTGTATCTCAACCTCAGCAGCTTTAAGACATCTGGATTTCAACTCCCAGAATTCTGCAGGTCGCCTTAAAGTTGCTGACATTGAGAAGCAGAGGTTAAGTTGGTGGCCTTTGAGGGTTGCCAAATTAGAAACAATGCCAACAGCAACAGTCTATATGGCCCTTCATTCAAACAGATGGACAGAATGAGGGAGTTCTACTCCCTGCCCAAGGCAGGAGCCTTTATCCTATCCAGGACAAGTATATGTCCAACCTTTTCTTGAAAACCTCCACTGACGGAGCACCCACAATTATGGAAGGCAAGCTGTTCCATTGGTTAATTGCTTTCACTGTCAGGAAATTCCTCCTTGGTTCAAGGTTAGATCTCTTTTTAATGAACTTCAACCCATTGCTTCTTGTCCTGCCTTCTGATGCTTTGGAGAACAAGTCAACTCTCATCTCTATCACTGCCTGTCAAGTTTAGAAGACTGCTATCATGTCACCTTCTCTTGGTTAGGCTAGACATACCTAGTTCCCTCGGCCATTCATCCTATGGTTTAGATATAAGGACTCCTGCCTTGGGTAGACACCTCCCAGGTCTCTTCCAGTCCTATGATTCTATGATCTAGGACAGGTGCAGTGGTGAAATTCAATTTTTTTTGCTACTGGTTCTGTGGGCGTGGTTTGGTGGGTGTGGCTTGGTGGGCGTGGCAGGGGAAGGATAGTGCAAAATCTCTATTCCCTCCCCACTCCTGGGGGAAGGATATTGCAAAATCTCCATTCCCACACCACTCTGGGGCCAGCCAGAGGTGGTATTTTCAGGTTCTCCAAATTACTCAAAATTTCTGCTACCAGTTCTCTAGAACCTGACAGAACCTGCTGGATTTCACCCCTGGACAGGTGGATAGAGGGAATGAGCCCTGGATACCTTTTCTACAACTCATGATCACCTCCCAAATCCTATACCAGAATTTCTTAAATGATAATATTTGGAGCTTATTGAAGTGGTCAAAAGAAACATAAAATCAGATACTTTTTCTCTGTGTGTTTTATTTCTCCCATAAATTGGATTATGAGGAGATCCTTCAATTTACATCCCTTCATTCTTCATTAAAAGAACCCTTTAGATCAGTGGTGGGTGGCTACCAGTTCACACCGGATTGGGCGAACTGGTAGCAGTGGCAGCGGGAGGCTCTGTCCACCCGCCCGGGCGCTTCTGCGCATGCGCAGAAGAGCTGCACGTGTGCACGAGCGAACTGGTAGCAACGGGATTTGGAACTCGCTCCTGCTTTAGATATGTTATTCATTCCTTTCATACCTCTTCAGACTCTCCCTGAAGCTCTTCCCCTGCTCACTAGAGGAAACCACAAAGATCACCAAGACCTCCCCATGCCCGACAAGCAATGCCAAGGGAGGACGTTTGGGACAGAAGTTCTCAAATGAACCATCCACAGTTCCAGTCATTGTAATACATGAGAAAGGAGTCCTTTCTCTGTGGGTCTCTTCCTCCCCAAATGCACGAGCAGGCCTAATTATTGAAAGAGATAGGAAAGCAGAAGTGGACTGGGAAGTTTGACATATAAGATGTTTTATTGGGGCTGGAAAAGTATGCAGCCAACAATTAACACGGGTTAGTCCTGCAGATGTAAGTTTCTAAGTCACTGGTGTCAGATGGGTGGGTATGCAAATTGAATAAAACAAAGAAGTTGGATTTAAGTTTCTAAGGCAGTGTTTCTCAGCCTTAGAAGATGTGAGAACTGCAACATGGCTGGCCGGGGAATTCTAGGAGCTGAAGTCCACACATCTTCAAGTGGCCAAGGCTGAGAAATCCTGCTCTAAAGAGGGAAATTCTGAGAAGCCCATTCCTAAATAACTTGGAGGAGAAAAAATCACTAGCTAGGAATATTACAGCAGATTGCCCAATTTTCTTCAACCCGGAACATCTATACGAATGAGGACATAGGCCATCCACTACCGATTCTATCAACCTTACAGCCCAGTCCACAATCCCTTGAGCGATCCTGGGTGGCCCCTGGTGACTCTGCCTTCACAGTCAGCTCTACTGGGGCTCCCAGAGGTGCCACAAAATGAATGTAGTAACAAACGGGTAGCAAAATAAAAATAGACTTGCACCCTGTTAATCGATTCCTTGAAATAATGCATCTCCAGACACTAAGCATGACGCATATGCTTAAAATGTAAATGCAACTCGGTCTAATTGTTACTGTGGTGGTGACAGTGCAACGTCTTTAAACACTGAATCTGCGGAATTGCTGCCCCAGGAGAAAAAAGGCCAACCCTGAAATCAGCCTGGTGGCAAGCAAAACACAATCATTTGTCCACGTGGAAGTTCAGTCCCTCTCTAAGTCACAATTTGCTGTGCTTCAGCCTTCAAATTCTCCTCAGCCTGGTAAAAAATGAGGGGTCGTTTCAAATCAGTCACACAAATACAAACAGCAGACCTTCTCCAAAAACCACCACGTGTGCAGAAGACAATTTTCCACCCCTTTTGTTCTAAAGTCTCAGAAGATGGTGTTTTTGCTCCTTGAGTTGAAACTGAGCACAAAGAGATGTCAAATATAACAGAAAAAGAAAGAAAGAAAGAAAGAAAGAAAGAAAGAAAGAAAGAAAGAAAGAAAGAAAGAAAGAAAGAAAGAAAGAAAGAAAGAAAGAAAGTTCTGCTTTCAGCCAGAACACCCCGCCTGCCCCAGCCCAGGCTATACAATGGTGTTTAAATTTGCAGGAACGCGGCCAATAATAAGTTGAAATTTCACCCTCTCCTCCCTCCTCTGTAACTTAATACGCTGCCTTCAGCTGTGCATCGAACCCATATGTGGGGGCCAAGCTGCCTCTTTAAAAAAAAAAAAAGAATCATGAGACCCTGAGATGGTGGCTCCGGCAAATTTTATTAACCTAAAAGCCTCCAGTGAGGACCCAGACTCTGAATGAGCAGAAGCATTTAAGAACACCGTCCTTTCCCTCCTTCGGCTAAGGAAAGTATCAAAAGCAACAAATTGAAATATTGCAAATGGGGTCCAGCTGCCAAACGCCAAAACTGCAATGCAAGAAAGAGGGAGAAAAAGAAGGAGAAGCAGCTCCCTCTTTCCCCTTTCTGCCTTTTGCAAAAAAAAGGAGCATCTCATTCAAGCCTTGTGGAGAGGCATCTGTCAGGGAATAAATAACCAAGCAAGCAAGCCCACCTTCCTGCCACCTGCATCACCTTCTCCCTCCCAGCCAGGTCTTCTTGGCAAGATTCATGGGAGGCTCCAGAGATTAGGCAGGCTTACCTGTCAGGAGGCTAAGAGCCCAGGCCACCACCACCCCTCGGCAGGCCTCCATGGGGAACCCAGAGACGTCCAGTGCTGCCTGGTCAGACCATGCACAGAAGGCTCCAAAGCCAAGCAGAGGTCCAACTCGGTGAAAAGCAGCCTGCTTATCCCACAAGTCTCTTCCCACTCCTGACAGAAGCAGCTCTCGAAAGGAAGTGGGAGGGACGGGGCTGTAGGAGGTGCAGGAGCAGAGAAGCGGAGTGGGATGTGGTGGCTAGGAGCACAGGCTCAGCACCTGGGGCTGTGCCAGCAGCAGGGATTCCCCCAGCCTTGGCTGTCAGAAGCAGCAGGCTTCTTCGTGGAAAGCACTCCAGCCAGGACTCATCTGCAATGGCAAAACAAACTTTTCCTCCTAAGCAGCACTCGCAATTTTGAGGTGCTCTTGCCAAGAAGGAGACCACGAAAACATTGAGTATCGTATTATGTGGTTGGGGGGATGGGGTGGGATTTGGGGGGGGAGAGGAGGGAGCATTTACTCCGAAAAATTGGAAGTGAACCTGCCAAATTTGAACTGCTTTCTTCAAACAAGTCAGTATTTTCAAGTGATCAATCTGACCATTTTCGATTGAAGATTTCAAAATGAATTTTTAGATTTAGACAGCCTGTTTGTCAGTCACCTATTTTCAGTCAGCAGGTTCAAAGTGACACCCCTTTGTCTCTTTGCTGAGTTACAGATTTTTGAGCTGCTGCAAAAATCTGCCACATCTTCTAAATTGCTTTTATTCCAACAAAAGTTTGGTCAGTTCCAACAAAACCATCTTTCTGCTACAAATCAATCTTTCACCAGTTGCTGCGGGACCCAAATATTCTGCAGTCCCTCAACAAAATTATTTAAAAATCCCATCAAAAAGATCAGATTCTTTCTTAGGGTGACTGAGTAAAATTTTGCCTAACAGCTATATTATTATACAAGAGAAAAAAATCACTAATGGGTGAACAAAAAAACAAGATGAACTGAATAAAAATGCATGTAATTCAATACTAAAATATTACGAAAGAAACTCTAAAAGACCTAAATGCTTAATTATTAAGTATTTAAAATACCAAAAAGCTAGAATATTGAAATTCTCCCTCAAAAAGCCGTTACATCAAGGAAGCATCTGATAACGCTCATTGTCTTCGAGGTGATGTGTAATATTCAAAGTGTTGGACTAACAATGGAAAGCCCAAAGTTCAGGCTGACCCTCATTTAGGAAAACAAAATGAGCCTTGGTGGCCTAGTGGACTAAAGTGCTGTTAAGTAGCACCAGCTGCCTGCAATTACTGCAAGTTCAAATCTCACCAGGCTCAAGGTTGACTCAGTCTTCCATCCTTTTGAGGTAGGTAAAATGAGGACCCGGATTGTGGGGGCAATAAGCTGACTTTGTATAAAAAAAGTACAGTGCTTAGGGGGGGCCCGAAAGCCCCACTAAGCAGGTATATACAAAAGTATGAAGGCTATTGCTTAATGCATTGTAAACTGCCCTGAGTCTCCAGAGAAGGGTGGCATATAAATCGAACCAATAAATAAATAAATAAATAAATAAATAAATAAATAACCCCCTTGGGTGACTTTAGGCCAGTCTCTCAGCCACAGGGCTGTTGTGGGGAAAATGCTGGAGGAAAACACATGCCTTCATAACCAGAACTCTTGGAAGAAATATGAGGTGCAGTACTCCGAGGCCAATCTTTTTTGCTTTGCATTATCATAGTCATCATTATCTTTATCTTCCTGGGTATTTTCCTTAGTTTGTGTAACAAATTGTGCAGTTTACAAAATGTAAAGTTTACCAAGTTCGTCAAAAACAGATCATGCCAAACAAATTTTATTTCATACTTTGACAAAATGACTAAATTAGTGGATCAGTGAAATGCCATGGACATAGTATACTTAGATTTCAGTAAAGCATTTGATAAAGTAGAACCACAACCTACTTCTGGGTAAGCTAGAAGAATGTGGGTTAGACAGCACCACCACCAGATGGGTTTGTAACTGGCTTACAAACTGTACCCAGCATGTAATCCTCAGCAGAACTACATCCACATGGAGGGAGGTAAGCAGTGGGGTACCCCAAGGTTTGATCTAGACAAGGGAATAGAGGGGAATTCATCAAATTTGCAGACAACACTACAGTAAGCTAGCAGGAATAGCCCACACCTCAGAAGACAAATTTGAACCCTGGGCCTTATCTAAAAAAATAAAATTCAATGTAGATAAAAGTAAGGTTTTATACTTAGGCAAGAAAAACCAAATGTATAGGTGCAGACTAGGTCAAACCTGGCTTAATGCCAGTAACCGTGAGAGGGATCTTGGAGTCCTAGTGGACAATCACTTATATAAGAGCCAGACGTTTGTGTGGCAGCAGCCAAAATGCAATCTTAGGCTGCATTAATAGATGGATAGAATCAAGATCATGTGAAGTTCTAGTACCTCTTTAGAATGTCTTAGTAAGACCACACTTGGAATACTGCAGTCATCCAGTTCTGGTTACCACAATTGTTAGGTTGGGTGAATGAGGACGCAGCAAGCCAGGCAGTGAGTGACAACAGCTCTTTATTGTAGGGTGAGAACCTAACGACTGACCAGGGGAAACAGCTCCCTTTATATACCTTGCAGCTGTGGTGGTCAGCCAATCAGCTGACAGTCAGTTAATTCAAACTGCCCGCCCAAAATCTACATACATAACACTCCTCCCCTCCCAGAAGTCACTTGGGGTGGACATTAGCATACAAAGTCTCTCAGGTGACCAGGGCGTGTCCGCACCCTAGTTGACCTGCACAGTTCAGTCGGAGGTGTGGCATCGAGCAGGTTGGAGGAACTCCCTGTTTCTCCCTGCTCTGCCAATGGAACCTCCAAGAATTCATTGTGGGCGGCGACTTCTGCGGCTGGTCGATCTTCCGCAATGGGGCAGCGCTGGATCTCGGGGCCGACAGCTAAGTCCTCCACTAGACTCAGGTTTGAGTTAGTTCGAGAGTCCTGGTGGTAGTTAGGGAGCGGTTCGTCAAATGCGTCTTCTGTGTCGGCAGCCCAACGCTTCTGTAGCTGGTCAATGTGTCAGCGCCAAATCCTCCCATCTCCCATGTCTACCCTATACGACTTGGGCCCTGTTACCTCCGTGATTGTCCCGGTTTCCCAAAGGGGCCCGTTCCCGTAATTCCTAGCGAAGACTGGCGTCCCTATTGTAAACTCCCTCAGTCTTTTTTCTGCCCCTCTGAAACTGTCAGGGGAATAACTGGGGTGTAGCCTGTCTAGGACTCCTCGGAGCTTCCTCCCCATTAGAAGTTCCGCCGGGCTCCTGCCTGTGGCAGTGCATGGTGTGGCGTGTTGGGCCATTAAGAATTTATCTATCCTCTCCTGCCAGTCCCTGGGGCCTAGGTGTGAGATGGCTTCCTTAGCCGTTCTCACAAATCTCTCCGCCAATCCATTACTAGCCGGATGAAACGGGGCAGAGAGGACATGTCTGATCCCCAACTCTGCTAGGTACCCCTCAAACTGCGTGGCCATGAACTGGGGCCCATTATCTGAGACTAAGGTGTCCGATAGGCCATGGGTGGCGAACAACTGCCTTAGCTCCCTAATGATGGTGTCAGTGGTAGTGGTTTTCATGAGTCTGATCTCCAACCACTTCGAGAAGGCGTCCACTATGACCATAAAAACCTGCCCATGGAATGGGCCAGCAAAGTCTATGTGGATCCTGGACCAGGGACCCTGGGGCCGTTCCCATTCCCTAACTGGTGCTGTGGGGGGAGGGGTCTGGCCTAGACTCTTGGCAGGGTTGGCACTTCCCCACCCACTCAGTGATGTCTTTATCCATTAGGGGCCACCATACGTAACTCCTAGCTAGCCCCTTCATTCTTACAATCCTGGGGTGCCCCTCATGCAATAGCTTTAAGACTTTTTCCCTTAGACACAAGGGAACAATAACCCGATCGCCCCACAAAAGACAACCCCCTTGCATTGTCAGCTCGCCCTTTTGGTTTGCGAAATGTTTGAATTCCCTGCCCTCAGACTTTTCCAGCCACCCCCTCGTGACCCAACTCGTGACTTTCCTAATCATGTGGTCCTTCAGCAGCGTCTGAAGCGTCTACCACGAGATGGTGTGGACCAAATTCGGTTCCGACAGGGCCTCAGCCATATCAAACACCTTGGCTCCACAGTAGCTCAGGAACAGGGCTTTCTTCCGTACGTTGAGCAGCCCTTGCTGGTCGCTGGCCACGAGGAAGCATTCAAAGCGGGGCATGTAGGATCCCCACTTTTCTTCCGCGGGGTTGAAAGGTGCTGGCAGCACGTATGTAGACATCTTTGTTAGATTCTCCCAGTGCTCCGCTCGCTCGCCTGGCTGGATTCAGGTTTGCAGCTCTCTTGTTGGCTCGTGGCTTCAGCTCTTTCCGTGGCTTTTGGCCTCAAGATCCCACCTTCATCGCCAATGTTAGGTTGGGTGAATGAGGACGCAGCAAGCCAGGCAGTGAGTGACAATAGCTCTTTATTGTACCCAGTGACTGACCAGGGGAAACAGCCCCCTTTATATACCTTGCAGCTGTGGTGGTCAGCCAATCAGCTGACGGTCAGTTAATTCAAACTGCCCACCCAAAATCTACATACATAACAACAATATTAAGAAGATATTGAGACTCTAGAAAGAGTGCAGAGAAGAGCAATAAGAATGATTAGGGGGCTGGAAGCTAAAACATATGAAGAATAGCTACAGGAATTGGGTATGTCTAGTCTAAAGAAAAGAAGGACTAAGGGAGACATGATAGCAGTCTTTCAATATTTGGGGGGCTCCTACAAAGACAAGGGAGTCAAACTATTTTCCAAAGCACCAAAAGGCAACACAAAAACAATGGCTGGAAACTAACCAAGGAGAAAAGTAACCTGGAACTAAGGAGAAATGTCCTAATGATGAAAGCAATCAACTAATGATATAGCTTGCCTTGTGGGTCCTCCATTAACTGGAGGCTTTCAAAAAGAGATTGGACAACCATTGGCCTGAAAAGGTATAGAGTGTGCTGCTTGAGCAAAGGGTTGGACTAGAAGACCTCCAAGGTTCCTTCCAATGCTATTATTTTGTATACTATGTTCTATCTCCTTTTTTCTGAACACAATGGAATTAGTTTTGTTTGATCTGACTCAATGTTGACTCCTGGCAACCCTGCAATTTTCTTGGCAACATTTTCCAGTGGTTTTGCCTTTGCCTCCTAGGGAGGGCCTGCCGTCACCCAGAGAAGGAAGGAAAAAGTACACAGAGTGAACTTGCACTGTTAGGAAATTTAAAAATTAAACCTCTTTAATTTTTTATTACATGACCTGAAGATCACACAAGTAACTGCATTCCAGCAACAGCTGAGATGCCTTTTCTAACTGAAAGCCTATCGGGAAGAAAGTTTGGGGTCTGGTATCTGGCTCCATTGCAGGCCAAACCATGGGTTTGTTGCACTTTGGACTTTTGATCCATGTCCACAAACAAGCCACTTCTCCCAGATGGTCAGCTTCAGAGGGAACAGTTTTTTCTTGAGGAGCTTAGCAGTGACTGAGATTGCTGCAAGCTCATAATTTTGACATTTTTTTCTGAGTTAGCTGAAGATGATGATCTTAGACAAGGGATTTCTGGACCAAACTTAATATTGGTTCCATTTTTAGGCTGGTTGACTGATCCTTTTGGGAACTGAAACACATGCATGTGTCCTTGCATAATCCCAAAGGTGCTTTTTCAGGAGGCAACTGGACTTTTTTGTTTTTTCTTTTGAAGACGTTTCACTTCCCATCCAAGAAGCTTCTTCAGCTCTGACAGGTTAGTGGGGAATGGAAGGATTTATACTCCTTGCAGACACCTGGTCATTTGCATCCTTTTAGAGAGTCATTGGAGCACTTGGAGGTTTATCTGTGTCCTTAGGGTCACCTGAGTGGTGCTCCTGGTTCCTGTAGTTCTGTAGTATCGTCTCCAAAAGAAAAAATAAGGAAGTCCAATTGCCTCCTGAAAGAGCACCTTTGGGGCAACCATGACCTGGAGAATCTCTACTGACTTTTAGTCCTTCCATAATAGACACCTGGAGTGCCGATGAGGTAGTTATGCTTGTCATAGTAATAAAGGTAGAATTAAGATGCAAATTAAAGATAGGTCTTTCTTAAATGGTGAGCAATTTACAGTTTTTCTTGTGTTTTCCAAATATTTTTATTAAGTATCTCAGTTGTACAGATAAGCAGTTAATACAAGCTACAAAAAAGGTATAGAAAGAAAAAATAAAAAATGCAGAAAAGAAAAAAGAACGTAGGAAAAGAATTAAGGGTAATCAGAAACAACATCATCTATTTTAATCTTGATCAAATAAACTGTTATAGGTTTCCAAGGATCTAACCCAATGACTCCAACACGAGGTAAGCTTGATTCAAGGTATCTTTATTTATATCATGATTACTATTACAGGCAATCATCTGGCGTGAGCTTGGGACCCCCGGACAACACCTTTTATACCTGGGAGGCGGAGCTAAGGTAAGGAGGGATCAGGAGAAGGGTCTGGTGGGTGGATGTTAACCCCTGCCATGCCATGATCAATGCATGTTAGGCATTTATATCTAACATAAACCAACCTTATATTCCTTCCTTTTACTTTTAATCTTTAATTACTCCAAATAATATCCTAGACTGTGATTTTTTTTCTTTGTCCTTTCTCACTAAGTCTTTCAAAACTTTTACAGATCTGTTTTGTAAATCTAATATAGGAAAATTATAGAAGTCACTCTCCTGATTGGTTGTTTGTACATGCCTTTTAATTTTACAACACCCATTGGTTTCTTTTATTTATACATTATTTCATTTTTCCCAGTTTATTCTTATAACCTGTCATTCTAAAATCCACATTCAAATTTATTTCAGTCTTATCCAGTAGAACCTACAGAATAACAGAGTTGGAAGGGACCTTGGAAGTGTTTTAATCCAAATCCCTATATGATTCTGGACAAATGGCTGTCCAACCTCTTCTTAAAAACCTCCATTGATGGAGCACTCTCAGTTTGTAAAGGCAAGCCATTACATTGATTAGTTGTTCTCACTGACAGGGAATTTCTTCTTAATTCTAGGTTGAATCTCTCTTTGATAAACTTCCATCTGTTCCATACTTCTTGTCCTGCCTTCAGGTGCTTTGGAGAATAGATTGATCCCCTCTTCTCTGTGGCAGCCCCTCAAATATTGGAAGAATGCTATGATGTCACCCCTAGTCCTTCTCTTTGTCAGACTAGACATACCCAGTTCCTGAAACCTTTCATCATATAGTTTAGCATCCAGTCCTCACATCATCTTTGTTGCTCTTTGCTGCACTTTTTCTAGAATTTCAACATCTTCTTTGTATTGTGGTGATCAGAACTCAACACAGTATTCCAACTGTGGTCTTATCAGTCAGTATAAAACTGTACTAACAGTTCACATGATCTAGACAGAATCCTTCTGTTGATGCACCCTAGAACTGCACTGGCCTTTTTGGCATCTGCAGCACACTGCTGGCTCATACTTAAATGGTTGTCCACCAGGGCTCCTAGATCCCTCACACAGTTTCTGCTATTGAGCCAGGTACTACCTATTCTATAGCTGTGCTAACATCATTCACACAGAATCTGTCTAAAATGCAGGCATTCTTGAAATTAACTTGTCCATTGTTCACATATATCCTTCAGTACTTTCTGGGTTAAGGTATTTCTCTCCATTATGTGTTAACAAATCAGATAGGCATTCTTCATTAAATATAATTTTTATTTCCTTTAAGTTTGTTCTGTAGTTCAAAATTCAAGATCTTATCCTATCTTTTTTTTTTCAGAATTCAAAACCATTTTCCCATGGGGAGGATTCATTCAGTTTATTTGAAAATCCCATTTGAAGTCAATTCTAGTCCATTTATAGCTATCCAAAAACAACAGTCACATTTACTCCCCCAAATTGCTAAATCACACTTAAAAGTCACACTGAAAATTCCAGTGATTAAGAATTGAAAGAAATCCAGTGAATGCCATCAAACTTGCCATTCTGATAGTTTTTAATATTAAAAAGCAATAAAAAGCAATATTTCAAAAAGTGATTAGAAATTAGGCTTGACCAAGCTTTACGTCCATGTAGGCTGCATTACAGTTGTGGACATAGATGGAATTCAGAGAGAGAAGAGAGAGAGAGAACAGAGAGAACGGAGAGAGAGAGAGAGAGAGAATAGCAAAGTTGGAAGGGACCTCAGAGGTCTTCTAGTCCAACCTCTGCTCAAGCAGGAGACCCTACACCATTTCTGACAGATGGCAGCCCAGTCTCTTCTTGAAAGCCTCCAGTGATAAAGCTCCCACAACTTCTGAAGGCAACTTCTGTTCCATAGGTTGGTTGTTCTCACTGTCAGAAAATTTCTCCTTATTTCTAGATTGAATCTCTCCTTGATCAGTTTCCAACCATTGTTCCTTGTCTGACCTTTGGGTGCTTTGGAAAATAGCTTGTTCCCTTCCTCTCTGTGACAGCCCCTCAAATATTGGAAGACTGGTATCATGTCTCCCCTGGTCCTTCTCTTCACTAGACTAGCCAGGCCCAGTTCCTCAATTCCCAGCTGCTCCACTCCCCACTAACTACAAAAACTTCAGCTCTTCCAATCTATTCATGAGGAGAAGCTTTCCAGAGTACAAGTGGGAAATCCCATGATCTCTCCTTTCTCCGGAGAGATTGCAGTGATCAGCCAATCAGCCATAAATGCCCTCCCAACTCCTTCAGGGATGGCTATCTCCCTGAGATAGCCATTTCCTCACGTCTCCATGCTTTTTTTTTTGACTGTACAGTCAGATTTTGTCTTCCTATGATTTTGAAGAAGGGAAACATACAAAAATAAAGTATAATGCTAAAAGAAACTTCATGTGATTTTAAAGAATGGAAGAATAGAATTAACACCTGACCATCATGCACACCTCAGAAAATCTGTAGATCTCTTTGACCAAAGTTATGATACTTTTATCCATGACACAAAGATGTCCTGCCACCCTGTTTTTTTCTGCTATGTCCTCATAATGATGCCTTTATCTGATGGCTACCCCCTACCTGAGACGCAACTCAAAATCACCTTTAGCTCTTCATGTGGTACCATCCAGTTTTCTGTTTTAAGTAGACAACAAGCATCTTTATTGTGGGTACTATCTGGCCATTCTCTCAGTCCAAAGGGTCGCCTGACCTCTAGGGTGGGATCAACACTCTCCCTATAGACCACTTTAGGCTGATGGCAAACGTGCCTCTTTCCTTCTGGATTTTGGACTCTGTCCTCCAGAACTACTTGGTCTGAAGAATAGGACAATTCCATGTCTCTGAGTGAGCCGAGTGATCCCTGGCTCTGAGGCTTAGATCAGCCGGACTGGCAGCTAACCGACACTCACAGAGCAATGGCTGCACATTGGAGCAGGAGGGAAACACGGCTCCCTGTATTCATTGGTTGTTCTTCCAACCTGCTTTTGAACATGGTTGATGCTCTTCTGGAATACTGTTAACCTAAGTCCAAAAGGAGTCTCCCATCTGTGAAAATCACTGTATCTCTACCTCTAGCCCACCTTAAAGAGACTGATGAATGAGAGATCATTTTGTAATGAGAAATCATAGAAATTCCATCAGTCTTTGCCTTGAATATGATGTCACCACAAAACTAACCCTTGGGACAGTAGATTTTATCTTATAGTATCCTTTTTCTGGGTCAGATTTGGAGAAAAGAACCTTGCCTGGCCCATGAGAAAGAGCCGATGGCATCCTGGGCCCATACTTGAGTGGATAGAAAACTATATGAGCATCCTCATTGCTGATTTCTGTCCTATTACCTCTGCCAGTGACCTGACTTCCTTCCAAGGAAAGGGGAGTCAAAGCCTAATGGGTTTCCCAGGCAGGCTGCTCTTGGATGCTGCCAGAAGAAATGGGAGAACATTGCTTTTGCAGCCGCGTGGCTAAAGACTGGAGGCTGCCTCACTCACAGACTGGGGCGGGATGATGAAACAAAGGCCATGTCATGGGAATGCAGGGGGGGAAAAAAAGTATTGCAAGAGCCTGCTCAGTGCGGGAATCCGGAAAGTATTCCAGACAGATGGTTGTCATCTGGAGATCAATCCCTGCAGCTGAATGAGTTGGTGCAGAGATCTTATGTGTCACTACAGGACAACGACTCAAATTTCTCCATTGCTGCCTATTTTACATATGATCTGTAAAAGTATATTTATTTGATTAAGGAAACAGAGAAAAGCCAATCCCTATTTTTACTTATTGACTTACAAGTAAAGGTAAGCAATGCAGACCCAAGACCTGTGCCACAAAATTTGCTGAGCCCCAAAATTCAGCGGCTACCAACCATGCGGATTAGCATTCACAGAATTACAGGGCTGAAAGGGACTTAGGAGGTCTTCTAGTCCAACCACATTCCCAAGGCAGGAGACCTTATACCACCCTGGACAAATGGTTGTCAATCTTTTCTTAAAAACCTCCAGTGATGGAGCACCCACAATTCCAGGAGGCCAGGTGTCCCATTGATTAATTGTTGTTACTCTCAACAAGTTCCTCCTTAGTTCCAGTTTGGATCTCTCTTTAGCAAACTTCTACCCATTGCTTCTTGTCCTGCCCTCAGGGACTTTTGAGAATAAACCTCTTCCCTGTCAAAGCACCTCAAACGCTGGAAGGCAGCTGTCATGTCACCCTAATCCTTCTCTTCGTTAGGCTAGACATACCATGTTCTCTTAGCCATCCATCATACAATTTAGCCTCCAGACCCCTTATCATCTTTTTTTTTTATTGCAAAAGTTTACATTTTCACCCCTTTTTCCCCCCTCATCCCACCCCAGACTTCCCAACCTCCCTAACCCACCCTAACCCTCCCCTCTCCCCCAGACTTCCACACAGTATACTCATATCAAGTAAAAGGAAAAACCCTCATTTGTATATAAAACTTGAACCCCTCCCTCCCCCTTAAAAATTTTCATCTTCATTACATTAACCTATTTCTATCTTAATATAACATTTTCAAATAAATTTTCATCCTCATTACCTTAAAATATTTCTATCTTAATATAACATTTTGAGATAAATTTTTCATCCTCATTACCTTAAAATATTTCTATCTTAATATAACATTTTCAAATAAAAGCTATTTGATACTTCCTGGTTTGATATTTGTTCTGAACGTAATCTATCCACCTCTTCCATTCCCATTCATAAATCTCTTGTGAACAATCTTTTAGATATGCTGAAATCTTCGCCATCTCTGCGAAACTGGCCATCTTCAAAGTCCATTCCTCAATCGTGGGCAGCGCTTCATTTTTCCAGTATTTACCTATCAACAATCTTGCTGCTGTTATCATATGCAATATCAGTTTTGTTTCACCCAATGTAAAACCCTTAACTATACCCAGTAAAAACAATTGTGGAGAAAATTGAATTTTTTTCTTCAAAACATTCTGCATGACCCACCAAATTTTTATCCAAAAGGCCTTAACTTTCTTACAGCAGACCCCTTATCATCTTTATTGGTCTTCTCTACACTCCTTCCAGGGCCTCTGCATCTTTTTGGAACTTTGGAGACCAGAACTGGATGCAGTATTCCAGGAGTGGTCTTAACAGTGCAATATCAAGCAGTACTCCCACTTCTCATGATCTTGATGCTATCCCTCTGTTGAAGCAGCCTAGGACTGCATTGGCTCTTTGGGCAGCTGCAGCACAGTGCTGGCTCATACTTACGTAGTGGTGCAAAAGGATACCAAGGTCCCTCTCATGGTTATTTCTGTTCAATCAGCTAACCATCTATTCTATATCTGAGCTTTTGGTTCCTGACTCAGTGCAGGACCTTCTGTTCTCACCATTGAACTGCATCTTTTTGGATAGGGCTCGATATTCAATTCTGTCAAGATCCTTCTGAATATTGAGTCTATCTTCGAAAGTGTTGGTAATTCCTCCCAGCTTGGTGTCGTCTGCAAATTTGACGAGTTCCCCTTCCATCCCCTCATGTAGATCTTTAGAGTACTGGGCCTAAGACTGAACCTTGAAGGTACCACACGGGTTACTTCATGTAAATATAGTTCCATTGTGGACTACCTTTTGAGTGCAGTTGGTCAGGCAATTACAAATCCATCTGGTGGTGATACTGTCATTGTTTTATCTTAACAGAGTTGGAAGGGACTTGAAGGTCTACTAGTCCAACCCTCTGGTCAAGCAGGAAACCATATACCATTTCAGACAATGGTTGTTTAATCTCTTCTTAAAAACTTCCAGTGATTGAGCACCTACCACTTCTGGAGGCAAGTTGTCCCATTGATTAATTGTTTTAACTATCAAGAAATTGCTCCTTGCTTCTCTCTTTGATTAATTTCCATCCATTGCTTCTTCTTTTGTCTTCAGATGCTTTGCAAAATAGGTTGACTCCCTCTTCTTTGTCATAGCCCCTTAGATATTGGAAGACTGCTATCATGTTACTTCTAGTCCTTGTTTTCACTAGACATACCTAATTCCTGCAACCGTTCTTCATATGTTTTAATCTTTAGTCCCCTAATCATCTCTGTTGCTCTTCTTTGCAGTCTTTCTTTGAGTCTCAACATCTTTTTTATATCATGGCGACCAAAACTGGATGCAATATTCCAAGTGTGGTCTTAACAAGGCATTATAAATTGGTATTAACACTTTGTGTGATCTTGCTTCTATACCTCTATTAATGCAGCCTAGGACTATATTGCCTTTTTTGCAGCTGCTCATATTTAAGTGATTGTCCACTCTTGCATTTACGACTATTGAGCCAGGTACCACCTATTCTATACCTGTGCATTTAGTTTTTCTTACCTAAATGTAGAACTTTACTTTTCTTACGATTGAATTTCATTTTGTTAGATAGGGCCCAGTGTTGAAGTCTATCAAGATCCTTCTGTATCTTGAACCTATCCAGAAGATAGGTCTTGGCTATTCCTGCCAGCTTGGTGTCATCTACAAATCTGATGAGTTCCCCTTCTATTCCCTCATCTAAATCATTGATGAAGATATTGAAGAGTACTGGACCTAAGATAGAACCTTGGGGTACTCCAATGCATAATTCCCTCCATGTAGATACAGTTCCGTTAAGGACTACACGTTGAGTACAGTTGGTCAGCCAGTTATAAATCCATCTGGTAGTGATGCTGTCTAACCCACATGTTTCTATCTTGTCAAGTAATACATTGTGGTCTACTTTATCAAATGCCTTACTGAAGTCCAAGTAAATTATATTCACCGCATTTCCTTGATTCATTATTATAGTCACTTTGTCAAAGAAGGCAATAAGGTTACTCTTGCATGATCTTTGCTTTAACAAACCTATGCTGGAAGTCTGTAGAGATTTTCAGTCATCCAGATCATGGTTGTGCCAAATGTGCTTTTTCAGGAGGCAACTGGACTCTTGTTTTTCTTTGAAGACGTTTCACTTCTCATCCAAGAAGCTTCTTCAGCTCTGATAGGATAGTGGGTAATGGAAAGATTTATATTCCTTGCAGAAATCCTTCCATTCTCCACTATCCTTTCAGAGCTGAAGAAGTTTCTTGGATGAGAAGTGAAACGTCTTCAAAGAAAAAACAAGAAAGTCCAGTTGCCTCCTGAAAAAGCACATTTGGGAAAACCTATGTGGGCTTTTAGTGATCGTCACATTCCAATTTCTTCATAGAATCCTACACTTGGAAGGGTTCCTTGATATCATCCCATCCTACTCCATGCAGGAATGCAAATTAAAGCTTTGTCAACATTTGGCTCCCTGAACAATGAAGCAAAGCCAACCACTTCTTTGGTCATTTTGGTCTTCTAATGTTTCCCTCCCAGAACCTCAGACACCAACCAAAAGGCAAAGAGGCTATGGATCTGTTGCATGGAAAAAGGGAGCGGACTCGAGGATAACAAATCTTCAAAAGGGGGAAAGAAAGAGGACTTCGGAAATTACATACCTGTTAGCTTCACCTCTATAATGGACAATGCCTTTGAGTAGATTGTTAAATGGTCTGAGTATCTGAAAAAGAATGTAACAAGCACCATATGGATTTCTCCCAAAACACTTTAACCTGCTCTTCTTTTTTGACAGAATTACTAGCTGAATAGATATTGGGGAAATGAGATTGCAATATTCTACCTTGACCAAAGCAAAAGGAAATGAAACCACTGCTTTTCATGACTTGAAAACGATGCACCTCTTGATGCAATCTAAAATTGCAATATGATTTTTGTGATGCCACAAAAAGCTAGCTCATACGGTAATAATTCTGCAATCAACTACTGTTCCAAAGATACTTTCACAACCTCAATTACCAAGAGCTCGGTATATCTTTGCATTTGAATTTTGTTTTCTTTGTAAAGAACTTTACATTTGTCTCTATGAAATTTTATTCTGTGATTTTTCTGACTTACTGCACAGAGCTTGGCCTGACCATCCTCTCTCTCTCTCTCCTTCCCACAGCACAGCACTCTTACACACAATCATTCTCCACATATTGTGTCCCCTACAGAGTTGTCCATTCTGTTCTTAGACTCAGCTAAATAAAGCAAGCATAATTTATATCTTGTAACCGGGAGCTCCATATTTTAGCTATGCACTGGATTTCACCCCAGTTTCCATCATCACCATCCTGCATGGCTACAATGCCTGGTGGTAATGACTTATTTGGAAGACACTATAGTGCTAATGTCCTGCTGGTGGGAGGAGGCATCGGATTGGCTGACTTTGGGAAAGAGAATATTGGACTCCCATCAAGTTCTGGACTGACCAGCAGAGATTTCCTTCTTTTTAATGAGACAGCCAAACCGACTCTTGCGTCCCACAGCTGTGCAAACATGTTCCTCTCTATACAATGTCTGTTTCTTCCCAGTCTGTATTCTATGGCTGGAAGTGCTAAGCACAGAAAGGAAATTGGGACAGCCCAGCTTTGCTTCTCCCTTTGGCCTCTTTGTGTGGGTGGAGAAGGTCGGAAAGGAGTCTGCAGCTATATTTGACTTGATGTAGCATTTACTTGGTCAAGAATCCTGACTGCACGTGGTTCATAGTTCTCACCAGTGCATTGGCTCCTTGGCTAGAGCCGCCTCCATGTGGAAGCTCTCCTGGTGGCAGCAATTATCCAAAGCAAAACTCTAGTTCAGACAGTGAGTGACAAGAGGCAGGATTGGATCTGCTGGACTCCAACACTGCCTCAAGGCTTGCCACATATGGAAGGGAAGGGAAGGGAAGGGAAGGGAAGGGAAGGGAAGGGAAGGGAAGGGAAGGGAAGGGAGGAGAAGAGAAGAGAAGAGAAGAGAAGAGAAGAGAAGAGAAGAGAAGAGAAGAGAAGAGAAGAGAAGAGAAGAGAAGAGAAGAGAAGAGAGCTTGGAGGTCTTCTAGTCCAACCCCCTGCTTACGCATGAAACCCTATACCATTTCAGACAAATGGCTGTCCAATCTCTTCTTAAAAACTTCCAGTGTTGGAGCATTTACAACTTCTGGAGGCAAGTTGTTCCACTGATCAATTGTTCTAACTGTCAGGAAATTTCTTCTTAGTTCTAGGTGGCTTCTCTCCTTGATCAGTTTTCACCCATTGCTTCTTGTCCTGCCCTCATCTGCAGGTGCCCTTTCTCAGTCACCTTTTTAAAGACAGAACATACTTAGCTCCTGCACTGTCTTCTTAGGATTTCATTTCTAGTCTTTTGATCATAGTCCTTCTCTGAATTTTCTTTGAACCCTTCTTGATGTGTAGTGCCCAGAACTGAAAGCAGGAGAAAAAAATAGGGTATGCAGAATAAAGTGGAACGATCACTTCCATGATTGGAAACAATATTCTGTTAATGTACCCTAAAATTGCACTTCAGTTTTTGCAGCTATATCAACATAACATGCACAAAATACATTCAGTTAGCACACGTCCATTTGTAATTTTACAAAATCAAAGTTATAATCACCCCTTTGCTCCTTATTCCAAAATATTTTTTTAAAAAAATCCTTCAACTTTTATTCCAAAATCCTTTTGCTAAGGATTGAAGGAAATTCAGCTGATGCTGTTAAAATTTGCCTGTAGAACTCAGTGAGCCAAACATTCCTAATAGGTGGAAAGATCTGGCTATTTCCCCAACCATCCAGCTAGGATGGGATTGAATCAGGGGATCCCCACATGGAAAGTCCGTGGCTAGCGGGAAAGGTTTGATCGGTTTGTATGTGGTTGCCTTTATTGGTTGTTATGAGCTGCCCAGGATTACTGTATGAGGCATTCTTTAAATATAATGTTATTATTATATCTCCAACAATCAATCATATTTGTGTAATCTTTGTAGAGTCTGCTTCTGACCTGGTCATCCTACAAAGGCTGAGAGACGCACTCCAGCCCTGCAACTCTATGGTCCTTGAGCGCCTTCCTTTGCAACAAGCAGTCCACTCGCCTTCCGCCAATGGTCCCAGAACTGCTGCTGCTTTGACTGAGCATTGTTTGGACACATCATTTGTCTCCATCTTGAAAGGGCAAGGTGGACGTCCAATCCTATCCTCCACTCCTCTGTTGTTTTCCAAGTCTTGGGTAGCATTTATCACTCTGGGTGAGTCTAAGTGGCCAGACTGGAGAGGAAGCCGAGTGCTGCTAGTTCATTCAAAGGAATGAACTTTGGGCCTCTTGAGCTCTGTGAAAAGCATTAAACCAGCAGGCAACTGTGCTTTCCGCTGGGAGGATTGGGAGCGGGTCCCAGACTCCCATTATTTCATCTCTTCTTTTTTTCCAGGGGGAAAATCTTAAGTTGCTCTTTTACTGGCAAGGGAGAAGGCAGGGAGGGGCCACTGAGAAGAAGGCGGAGGGCCTTTGTCTGCCCAGAAGAATGAAGCTGATTAGTCTTGGCCAGGAGCCCCAATGAGCTCAGCCCCCAACTCAAATTGCAAAAGGTTTTGGATTCGAGCACACTTGGCCTCAAAGCTCAACTGCTCTGGCACAAAGGCACCTCTCTCTCTCCAAACCACCCCAGGCCTGCCCCCTTGTGGCCAGTCCATGGACCCATCAGAAGCAACCTTGCTGCCAAAGAACCCACGAAGGTTATTTTATGAGAAGGAAGGACTCCCTGGAGAAGAGCCGAATGCTGGGAACGATGGAGGGCAAAAGGAGAAGAAGGGGACAGCAGAGAACGAGGTGGCTGGATGAAGTCACTGAAGCAGTTGGTGTGAGCTTAAATGGACTCCAGAGGAGGATAGAGGACAGGAAGGCCTGGAGGAATGTTGTCCATGGGTCGCGATGGGTCAGACGCGACTTTGCAACTAATAACAACAACAAGGTTATTTTAGCAGTTAAGCTAAGGTGACCAGACGTCCCGCTTTTGGCGGGACAGTCCCGCTTTTGAGCAATTTGTCCCGTGTCCCGCGGCGTTTTAAAAAAGTCCCGATTTTTCATTCTGCCTCCTGAATCCCTGCTGATGGCTAGAGGGAAAAAAAACTCTTTAAACTCTTGCCGCGGGGCTTCAAAGGGCCGACCTACAGCTGATCAGTGTTAAAAAAAAATGAATAGACCCATGCCTGCAAAAATAGAAAAAACAGCCCCTGTTAACAGCTTCCGCTAGGTTAATTAGCTGCAAAAAGCTGCAAAAAGTTCCTGGAGCAGATTTCCCCCCCCCCCAGCTATACTGAAAACAAAGGCGAAAGCGAAACTAAACCTGCAACATGACAAAATGAGGCAAAGAGAGATTTCTTTCTTTTTCTTTTTCTTTTTCCTCACCAAAAAAGGTAGGTACAAAACTGCAAACAATGGGAAATTTTGGGCAAAAGAGGAGAGTTCAAGATTTTAAAACACAAAAGAAAAAAAGCTCTATTTAACTAGGGAATTGTAATAATTGCGATAATAATTAATAATTGTATATTGTGTTGAAAGCAGAAATGGTTAAGTTGTGGTTTGGAGGAATATATGGGGGAAATTATTTGGTTTATTATTATTGGTAAATATAATTAATTGATTTCTAAGAAATTGGATTGCATGGAAATAATTGGAATATTCATGTTCATATTGATTAATATACAAAAAAGATAGTTATATAACTAATTGATTTATATTAAAATGTTGGATTTGTATTAAACAACTGTATTACATAATTACATAATTAACCAATGTGAGGATGGATATAAAAATAGATGACAATGGGAAGGGGTATAATATAGAATAGAAGGGAAAAATTGAATTTGATTAAGATTAGAGATGAGGATGAAGGGTAATATTGTTTTTTTAAAAAAATAGATGAGGAATAAATATGGCAAAAAAGAAATATAGAAATTGTAAATTTAATTGAAATGACTAAACGCTGTTTAAATTTGTGAACCAGCCAAATATTCTGTTCAAAGAAAATACATTGCATGTTTGTATGTGTGTTTCTAATTATTGCTATTTATTCATATTTGTTCTCTTTTATTCTTTAAAGTTTAACAATTCATTCTTAATCTTAATATCTTTATATTTGCTTGGGGTTGGCTTTCTTCCCTTTCATCTTTTTTATTGTACAGCAATCTTTCTCCTCAAACCTACCACCACTCTCTTTTCTTTCCTTCTTACTTTCTCTTCCCCCCACCCTCTTTTTCTCCTCCCTACTTCCTCTTCCTTTCTCCTTCTCCTCCTCTCTTCCTCCCTCTCTTACCCTCACTCCTACTCTAATTTCCATTCCTTCATCCCTCTCTATTGCTGTATCCTTTAATGCATATGGACTACTCAGAGGGCTGAAAAAGTTATTTTTGACTGGTCCTCACACTTTTGACCAGTCCTCGAATTTATGACTGTCCTCACATTTTACATTTTTGCCCTATCTTGTCATCATGGTGAAGAGAAGCAGTTGTGAAATGAGTGACATGGTTGTTAAGAATGCTGCACGGGCATAAATGTGAGGATGGTCATAAGTGTGAGGACCAGTCAAAAGTGCGAGGACCTGTCAGAAATGACTTTTTTCAGCCCTCTGGTTAGTCCTTTTGTGCATATGGACTACTCAGAGGGCTGAAAAAGTTATTTTTGACTGGTCCTCACACTTTTGACCAGTCCTCGAACTTACGACTGTCCTCACATTTTACATTTTTGCCCTATCTTGTCATCATGGTGAAGAGAAGCAGTTGTGAAATGAGTGACATGGTTATTAAGAATACTGCACGGGCATAAATGTGAGGATGGTCATAAGTGTGAGGACCAGTCAAAAGTGTGAGGACCTGTCAGAAATGACTTTTCAGCCCTCTGAGTAGTCCCTATACACATAGCCATGGCCACCCGGTCACATGACCAGCTAGCCACGCCCACCCAGTCACATGGCCTCCAAGCCACGCCCACACAATAAGTCACGCCCACAATGGTGTCCTTCTTACCAATGTTAAAATCTGTTCACCTTACCCTATACGCATAGCCATGGCCACCCGGTCACATGACCAGCTAGCCACCCCCACCCAGTCACATGACCAGCTAGCCACACCCACCCAGTCACATGACCAGCTAGCCACGCCCACAAAATAAGCCACGCCCACAATGTCCCTCTTTACCAATGTTAAAATCTGGTCACCTTAAGTTAAGCAAGGCTGCTTGCAGGGATGGTCAGAAAAGTCAAGATGACGGCCGGGATGGGGCAACTGAAGCCCCACAAAAGCAGGGGTCAGAGTGGCAGGTAGCATCGGGGGAGATGGCAGGGCCTGGCTTGTACAGCAACTCACAACCAGTTGGGTCAGTTCAATGTACAAAGATTAAAGGAAGGCGCCCTCTGCAGGATGGTTGAGTGCGAGGAGTGAGCCGGCCTGTGTTGGCCGCTATTCTTTTCCTCACAAAAGGAGGCCGGGCAGGTCGCTGAGCCTGCAGCCTGACCTCTAAGCCCTCATCACCTAAGCTACAACTTATGTATTCAGAATGGACTCTGAGTGATATATGTGTGTGTAACTGTGTATATGTGTGTGTGTGTTACTGTATATGCATGTGCATGTGTGTGTATATATTTTCTTTTGAGAACGGGCATCAGAGTTTTATTTTTAATGTGTGTCAGTGGGTTCACAGAAAAAAATGACAATAAAGAAGATCATCTTATCTGATTGTGATTGAACAAATTGTAATTAATTGTTGCAAAACCATAAGCATTTATAAATTACAATGGGTGGATTTGCAAAATGTGGATTTGCAAAAATCAGACACAGTGGGGTTGTCATCAAATAGGATGAAAAAAAAATGAAGATGGGATTGTGACTGTGTGAGTGAGCCTCAAGATTGATCAAATAGGTTGCGTGTGTGATGCACATCAAAAATGGGCAGGTCTTTTGCTACACGGTTATGGTTGAAAGCTGCTGCGGGTGCCCCAGATCTCTTGCCATGGGTGGGTCCAGCCATTTCTGTCTTAGACTCAGAGCTTAAAGCTTCTTTGCTAAGGGCATTTTATGCCATAACAATTGTGTGTGTGTGTGTGTGTGTGTGTGTGTGTGTAGAAGAGACCACAACAATCTGAGTAGTTTTTGTTGCAAAATTTAGGTTTTCATTCTGTTGTTAGTTCTGTTAACTTGCTACAGTCAAATGTCTTCCACCTTTTTGACTCTTCTCTTCGGGTGAGCTGATAGGGAGGTGATGGGAAATGACAGTCTGGGGACTACTAATTCAGCATGACCTCCCCCCCCCCCCCCCCCCCGCTCCTCTTTGTCTTTGTTGTCAGGCTGGGACAGAGGTTCCCTGGTGCAATTTGTTCCCACCTGCCGCTTCCTTTCATCACTGGAATAAATTTAGCAAATTTTGCTTTTTTAATGTAAGATTTTTATAGGCTATAAGATAAAAACTAACAAAAATAAATAGCCAGAAAAGGGGATAGGTAGAATAAAGAAAAACATAGAGGATAGGAGCACAGAAAACAAACAAGTATATATCTGTGGTTTCATTCCCAAACCCCCAAAATTTTAATCTTAGACTGTCTACCGTGGACCTCAACCCATTCCTAAGAGGTCTGTAAAGGGGGCCTGCATAAGAGCACCAGCAGGCCTACCGTCCCTGTCCTACTGTCCCCATTTATTCGTACCCATTTCATGTATTCATTTATTTTATTTATTTTATTTATTTGTTTTAATTTCTATACCGCCCTTCTCCAATATAGGACTCAGGGCGGTGCACAGCCAAAGTAAAAAACCAGACATAGAAAAATTAAAAACTGATTAAAATAATTAGATAATTTGGCCATAATTAAAAACAATTCCAATTTAAAATAGTTTAAAAATTTGACTCAAGCCAGCCCAGCTAGTTGGAATAAATGGGTTTTCAGGGCCCGACGAAAAATCCGGAGGTCTGTTATTGTACGTAACTCTGGGGGGAGGTTGTTCCAAAGGTTGGGCGCCGCCACAGAGAAGGCTCTCCCCCTGGGGGTCGCCAGCCGACATTGTCTGGCGGACGGCACCCTGAGGAGGCCCACTCTGTCCGAGCGTACTGGCCGGTGGGAGGCTATTGGTGGCAGAAGGCGGTCTCGTAAATACCCCGGCCCTAAGCCATGGAGCGCTTTAAAGGTGGTCACCAACACCTTGAAGCGCACCCGGAAGACCACCGGGAGCCAGTGCAGCTCGCGCAGGAGAGGTGTCACATGGGAGCGCCTCGTCGCCCCCATAATCCCCCGCGCGGCCGCATTCTGGACCAGCTGGAGCCTCTGGGTGCACCCCAGGGGGAGCCCCATGTAGAGAGCGTTACAGTAGTCCAGGCGGGAAGTGACGAGTGCTTGAGTGACTGTGCGTAGGGAGTCCCGATCTAGAAAGGGGCGTAACTGGCGTATCAGGCGAACCTGATAAAAAGCCCCCCTGGCCACGGCCGTCAAATGATCTTCCAAAGACAGCCGTGCGTCCAGGAGGACGCCCAAGTTACGAGCCCTCTCCGTGGGGGCGAGTGATTCACCCCCAATAGCCAGCGATGGCATCAGCTGGCTATATCGGGACGCCGGAAGCCACAGCCACTCGGTCTTGGAGGGGTTGAGTCGGAGCCTGTTTCTCCCCATCCAGGCCCACACGGCCTCCAGACACTGGGACATCACTTCAAGGGCATCATTGGGGTGGCCTGGGGTGGAGATGTATAGCTGGGTGTCATCAGCGTACTGATGGAACTCCACCCCAAAGCCACGGATGATCTCACCCAGCGGCTTTACATAAATGTTGAACAGAAGGGGCGAAAGGACCGACCCTTGTGGCACCCCACAAGCAAGGTGCCTCGGGGTCGACCGCTGCCCCACCGTCAACACAGATTGCGACCGGTCAGAGAGGTAGGAGGAGAACCACCGCAGTACGGTGCCTCCCACCCCCAACCCCGCCAACCGGTGCAACATGATACCATGGTCGATGGTATCAAAAGCCGCTGAGAGGTCTAACAGGACCAGGATAGAGGAACAACCCCTATCCCGGGCCCTCCAGAGATCATCCACCAATGCGACCAATGCCGTTTCAGTGCTGTGCCCAGGCCGGAAGCCGGACTGGAGCGGGTCTAGATAGACAGCTTCATCCAGGTACCGGGGAAGCTGTTGCACCACCACACTCTCAACAACCTTCACAATGAAGCGAAGGTTGGAGACTGGACGATAGTTTGCCAAAACAGCCGGATCCAGAGAGGGCTTCTTGAGGAGGGGCCTCACAACCGCTTCTTTCAAAGCGGCCGGCAGGATCCCCTCACTCAAAGAAGCGTTAACAATCTTCTGGAGCCAGCCTCGTGTCACCTCCCGGGAAGCCAGTACTAACCAGGAGGGACACGGGTCCAATAAACATGTGGTCGCGTTCAACCATCCCAGGACCCTGTCCATGTCCTCGGGAGCCACAGGATCGAACTCCCCCCAGGTAACACTCTCAAGACCTGCCTCAGTCATCCCGTCCGGACATACCCAGTCAGAGGCCAGCCCTTCCCGAATCTGAGCGATTTTGTCATACAGATACTGCACAAAATCCTCAGCACAGCCCTGCAAGGGGTCATCCCGCACCTCCAGATGAAGGAGGGAGTGGGTCACCCTAAACAGGGCGGCTGGGCGATTATCTGATGACGCGATAAGAGCGGCAAAATAACTCGTTTTCGCCGCTTTTATCGCCACTAGGTAGGTCTTAATATGAGACCTCACCAGTGTTCGGTCAGATTCGGAGCGGCTGGTCCTCCAACTACTCTCCAGGCGTCTTTTCCGGCGCTTCATCTCCCTAAGCTCCTCGGAGAACCAAGGAGCTAGGTGAGTTCGGTGCCGGGTCAGAGGCCGCAAAGGCACGACTCGGTCCAAGACCCCGGCAGCCGCACTATCCCAGGCGGCCACCAGGTCTTCAGCCGAGTCATGAGCCAGAGTCTCAGGAAATGGCCCAAGCTCCGTCTGGAACCTATCAGGGTCCATCAGGCGCCTGGGGCGGAACCACCTGGTCGGTCCCGCCTCCCTGCGGCGGGGTGCAGCGGTCAGAAAGTCATAATCATGTTTATACTTATTTATGTTATCTAATACGTGCCTGACAAAATAAATATAAATAAATAAATAAATAAACAAAAGAAGTATAAAAAGTTACTTCCAACTTCTTTTACAAAAGATATAAATAAAGCTTAAATTGAACTTTTAATTTAATTATAGCCTAGGACTAGGCTATAATATCTAGTTTTCCAATTTTTACCAATCATCAAATCTGTATGTCATTATTTTTGTTTTCTATTTCTTGCAAAAAGTCTACAAAGGCTTCTATTTAGAGTTAAAGTTTACCCATAGTTTTTTTTTTTTTTTAATTTCAGCAAACTTCTAATCATTCCTCTTTTTTGCTTCTGTCAATTTTTGGAAGCTATAAATTAAGAAAAAGTGGGTTAGGTGTGAAAAATATTCCTATAACTTACAATGAAGGGAATTGGGGATTTGTTTCTAAGAACGTCTTCAAATAGCTTGTAGTTTGAAAACGATTTCTTTTTCATGACATCATCATCACAGAGCCCCAAGCCACATCACAAACACACTCCAACAATTGTTTTCTGCCACATTCATGATTCATTAGATTTGGAGTATTTACTGTACCTTATGACATCACTAGACAATCCATGGCCTTGTCGGCTCATTGTTTCAGATGTCACCATACTGGATTTCTCCGTGGCTTTAGCCAACTCTGTCTATTCTATTCTATTCTATTCTATTCTATTCTATTCTATTCTATTCTATTCTATTCTATTCTATTCTATTCTATTCCATTCCATTCCATTCCATTCCATTCCATTCCATTCTATAATTCCTATTCTATTCTATTCTATTCTATTCTATTCTATTCTATTCCATTCCATTCTTCATTCCTCTATTCTATTCTATTCTATTCCATTCTATTCTATTCTATTCTATTCCATTCCATTCCATTCCATTCCATTCCATTCCATTCCATTCCATTCCATTCTATTATTCCTATTCTATTCTATTCTATTCTATTCTATTCTATTCTATTCTATTCTACCCCTACCCCTACCCCTACCCCTACCCCTACCCCTACCCCTACCCCTATTCTAGCTGTGATGGTGCAGTGGATAGAACCGGTGGTGGAATTCAATTTTTTATACCAGTTCTGTGGGCGTGGCTTCATGAGTGTGATGTGGCTTGGTGGGCGTGGTTTGGTGGGCATGGCAGGGGAAGGATACTGCAAAATCTCCATTCCCACCCCTCTCTGGGGCCACCCACAGATGATATTTGCCGGTTCTCCGAACTACTCAAAATTACCGTTTCTCCAGAACCTGTCAGAACATCCTGAATTTCACCCCTGCATAGAACACAGTACTGCAGGCTACTTCTGCTGTCTGCTGTCTGTCAGCAGTTTGGCAATTTGGGTCTCACCGGCTCAAGGTTGACTCAGCCTTCCATCCTTCCGAGGTCGGTAAATTGATGACCCAGATTGTTGGGGGCAAGAGGCTGACCATGTAAACCGCTTAGAGAGGGCTGGAAAGCACTGTGAAGAGGTATATAAGTCTAAGTGCTATTCTGTTCAACAGGGACAGGGCTTCTAATGTCCTGCTTTCACCGGAAAAGTTGGGATCCATTCAGAGGTGTATGTGTTTTAAATGTAGTTCATGTTGAACTGTATAATATAATTAAACATCAGCACAGAAAACATTTAATGACATTTGTAATAACTTTATTGTCACTGTACGTGTGTACACAGTATACCCATACAACAAAATTCACATAACACCCAGAGACCAAACCCAACACACATGACAATCCCCAAACACCCCCCCACCCACCAAAAATTCCCCATCTCTAAAACCGCCCAAACATCCACACAACAGACCAAGTAATACTGTCCAACAACTCACTGGGTGGCCCTTTAGTTCATTGTTGAGTGCAATTATAGCTCTGGGATAAAAACTATTCAGAAGACATGTGGTCCGAGTTTTAATTGTCCTGTATCTTCTGCCAGAAGGCCACAGTCCAAAAAGATTGTAAACAGGATGGGAAGAGTCTCTGAGAATGTTATGCAACTCCCTCAAACAGCGAGATTCGAAGATGTCGTCCAGGGCTGGTAGCTGGAGCCCGATGATATTCTGGGCAGTTTTAATGATTTTCTGTAGAGCATTTTTGTCCACTACAGAGCTGCTCCCATAACATGCAAGAATGCCGTATGTCAGGACACTCTCAATGGTGCTGCGATCGTAGGACAGAAGTAGATGCTGAGATAGGTTTATCTTCCCGAGGATTCTCAGGAAGTACAGCCTCTTCTGTGCCTTCTTCACAAGCATGTTAGCATTCATAGTCCATGAGAGGTCCTCTGAGATATAAATGCCCAGAAATTTAAAACTACCAACCCTCTCCACCTCCTCACCATTTATGTACAATGGTAAATGTACATCTCTCTTCCTCCTGAAGTCAATTATAAATTCTTTAGTTTTTGTGGTGTTAAGTGTGAGATTATTTTCATTACATCACAATGTCAGCCCTTGTACTTCCTTCTTGTAAGCAGACTCATTGTTCTTATTAATGAGCCCCACTACTGTTGTGTCATCCGCAAATTTAATAATTGTGTTGGTGTTATACAATGGGGTGCAGTCATGAAGGAAAGGGCTTAGCACACAACCCTGGGGAGCTCCTGTGCTTAGTATCAGAGTAGAGGAATGGTGAGATCCCATCCTTACTGACTGTGGCCTACCTGTCAGAAAATCCCTTATCTATATCATATTTGTATTATATCACAAATATTTTACGATAACTTTTATATCATAAAATATTTTATAAAATTTGCCAAGTTTCAATTACACAGAAGACTTGGATTTTGGATACATTCTGTAAATTGGCCCATATGAGGTACCTTGTTCAAACGGTTTTGCCCTGTGATGCAACATTTCACCCAGTTAAAGGTTACAAGAATCAGTTTCAGTAGTATAGAGATATATGCAGTATGAATTCATGGTGGGGCATAAATGCAATAAATCAATATAACAAAAATTATAACCAATAAATCATAACTTCAGCTTTATTTAGTTGGCTGCAGAGTCAGCCAGATGTTTAAATATTTTTATCCTTCCCAAGGACCGGGAATAGGCAGGTGTTGTTTAAAGATATTGTTGCACAAGGTGAGCTGTTCCAAGTAAAATTCCTTTTTGCAATTGACTGATGGTGGTGCTGTCGATGCCGATGGTCTTCAAGTGGTTTAAGCTCCAGATGAGTTGGCATTGCACCCAAGGTGCCTATTGCTCTCGGTTCCACCTTCGCTTTCTTTATTATTATTATTATTATTGCCGTATGTGATTCATTGCACAGTAAGCCAGATGTTCAGCCTGGATTTGTCATTTTTATACACCTGCCAAGTGTTTGCCTTGGAAAAGGCAGAGATGAAAGTTTGAGGATGTTAAAGGCATCAACCCACAATGTCTCAGGGCTGTTCTGAGCAAAGCTGCCTTTTGAAATTGACTGATGCTGAATTTTAAAATGCTGACCTGATGGAGTGCTGAGATGTTTTGTGCCATAAGAGTGACAGCAGCCTGAAAGCCTTGGATTAGAAGCCACCGAGGTCCCCTCCAACTCTGTTACTCTGCTATTCTGATCTAATCCTAATGATAACAGGAGGAGATCTAATCCTAAAGCCTCCTCCAGAAACAGCTGCAAATGTTTCCCAGTCAAAGGCCCCCAGACGTATCCAGCTGTAGCTATAAGCCTAGGTCAGTGATGGCTAACATTTTTCTCATTGTGTGCCGAAAGCACACGTGAGTGGGCAACAGTGTGCACATGTGCCGGCACCCATAATGCAATATGTGCCCCCTCGCATGTGTGCATGACCCCTGCCCACTCCCCCTGCCCCTGTGCATGCACACGCGAACCCCCCCCGGCCCCCATTTTTGGCCAGCAGGCCTCTCTGCTGCCTCCTGGGCCCAGAACGGGCCATGGGGGGATGCCGCCCCCCTGCACATGTGTGTGCGCCCCTGTGCATGCGCCACCCATGCACATGCGTGCGCCCTGCCCCCCACGCATTCCAAAATCAGCTGACCAGTGGGAGGCACGCATGTGCATGCGCAGTGGAGCTGAGCTGGGCGATGCTCACGTGCCCGCAGAGAGGGCTCTGTGTGCCAGCTGTGGCATGCGTGCCATAGGTTCGCCATTACGGGCCTAGGAGGATCCCCCCACCCAAAGTTGTGGGCGCTGCCCTTCCAAAGGAGCGTTTTTCCTCCAAAAGTATCAGTGGAGGAGAGAGTGCCTCAAGGGGCTTCTGGAGATACAACAGCTCCGTCTTGCTGGGATTCAGCTTTTTGTTTCTCACATTCGGATCCTTCCAGACCTACTCCGGTTAGTAGGTCAGGACTGTGAGATGTGCATCTGTGTGCTTCATTCCCAAACTGAGGCTGATCTTACAACAGAGCCGTTTACACTTGGCTTAGAACCTGCTCTAGATCGATGACCTCTGGGCTGAACTCTGCTGTCTTGTCATCTTCCTTGGGGACCCTCTGCTGAACTTTCACCCGGCCGAGACTATCGCGTGAACCTTGGAGAACATTCCTTTGCAGCCTCGTCTATGGGCTGGGAAGGGGATTAATCACACAGTCCCTAGAATGCCCTTTTCAGCTACTCATCCAGGTTGTGGAACAGGCTGTATTTATTTCTGCAGAGCCTGAAAAGGAACTGATTGCAATCTTTATTCTGGCACATCTGGCATCCCCTCATGTCTTGGAGCTGTGTGGCCACTAGGGGGTCCCCTTGCCCTCCCAAGAAGCCAATGGGCACCGGCCAAACTCCACCTGGGCAGAGAAGAGGCTTTGTCGTCTGTATCTGGGGGGACTCGGGCAGCCCAGATTCCGGCTGATGCCAATAATGCTGCTTTTCTTCGTCTTGGGGAGGAAGCCCACATTTAACTGGATCCCAATGATTTCATTGTGATTGACACCACTGTACCAGTGCAGTTTCCAGCAAATTGTTTCCCTCCTATGCCAGATTTTTTTTTTTTTTTTTTTTTTGGAAAACCTTCTCTTTAACACAGTCACAATGCCTCTTCCCCAGAAGTTTTGCCCATGCTGATTTAGGATGACTATGATCATGATTTATCACTTATATCTTTTATGTACATGAGAGTTTATGCACCGAAGACAAATTCCTTGTGTGTCCAATCACACTTGGCCAATAAAGAATTCTATTCTATTCTATTCTATTCTATTCTATTCTATTCTGTTCTGTTCTGTTCTGTTCTGTTCTGTTCTGTTCTGTTCTGTTCTGTTCTGTTCTACTCTACTCTACTCTACTCTACCCTACCCTACCCTACCCTACCCTACCCTACCCTACCCTACATGGTAGCACAGAATTTGTTACATGGATTACATGGAAACACAGGACCAGCCAGTGAAGGGATAGCATGGCACCAACTAAGGGACCCCCTCCTCTTCCTCAATTGCTGTATGATTGTTGTATTGTGTATTTGATAATGTTACTTATATTTTTTTTAAAAAATAACACTAACTAAACTTCATGCACATGACTTCCCAACACAGACAGAAGCCCAGTGGCAAAGACATCCGTTCTGGTTCAGCCCCCATTGACATTTGCTTGAAATGCAGGGATGCCACTGTGAGACTGTATGAGAGGGCAAATGGAATTATTTGATAAAAGTTGGTTTCTTATGTGATGAGGAGAGTCAGCAGTTTTGATCATTGTTGTACCTTATGATTCTTGACAAATGTATCTTTTCTTTTATGTACTCCGAGAGCGTATGCACCACGACAAATTCCTTGGATGTCCAATCACACTTGGCCAATAAAGAATTCTATCCTATTCTATTCTATTGTTATTTTTAAAGGGGTTATGAAAATATACAGAGGATGGGTCTTTTAATAACCAATGGAGCCTCCATCTCTAGATGCAGTATACCCCTCAGTATCAAATGATTATGAGAAAGAGATTGCTGCTTTCAGGCGGAGTTTGTGCGTCTCTTTGCTACTCAGTTTTCAAAAGAGAAGGCTGACCATCGTGGAAGGACAAAGAGGAGTAGGCTCATCTAACCCACGTTCCACAGTCAGGAACCCAGAGAACAGATTCCATCATCCACAGGAGCAAAAGATGGCCCTCCCTGCATCCTACAGGAAAGAGAACCAAGCCCTGCAAGAGGACAGTCTCAGGGGTGACTTGGAGGACATTCTGCTTTATGAGAGTGCAGGGTTTGGGGAGGAAGGGGGCTCTCTTTCTATACCGACCATTACAAGACTAGCATTGACCTTCCTTGAGTCAAACGATGGGGAAAAACAAAGATGTCCCAGCTTCTGGCATGTGGTCTTCAAACTGAGGCCTGCTGTGTCTCTCCTCTCCCCAAAGAGAACAGCCACGTGTGTCTTTTGAGAGCCATTTTTGCTGTGTGTTCGTTGCATTCAGCTCATACTTGGCACAAGTAGAAACAACTCTGAATTTTTATTTCGGTTCCCAAACCAAACAAGGATGAGATCTACTGTAATCCAAACCAGATGACGATGATGCTAATGGCAGGCAATAGGAGCTGTTAAAATAAAGGCCCTGGCTTCTTGCTCACAGTTTTGAAAAGGATAACTTCCTGCTTTGAAAAGCATCAGGGCAGCTCCATGAAGGGTGCCTGAATTGCAGGAGAACATGGCACAATTGCCATGTTCAGGAGACCCAAACAGTTCAGATGTATATTCAGACCTGAGAGGTCATCTAGTCCAACCCTCCATCATTTCTGACGAATGGCAGTCCAGTCTCTTCTTGAAAGCCTCCAGTGATGAAGCTCCCACAACTTCTGAAGGCAACTTCTGTTCCTTTGGTTGATTGTTCTCACTGTCAGAAAATTTCTCCTTATTTCCAGGTTGAATTTCTCCTTGTTCAGTTTCCATCCATTGTTCCTTGTCTGGCCTTCGGGGGCTTTGGAAAATAGCTTGACCCCCTCCTCTCTGTGGCAGCCCCTCAAATATTGGAAGGCTGCTATCCTGTGGTTCTTCTCGTCACTAGACTAGCCAGGCCCAGTTCCTGCAACCGTTCTTCATGTTTCAGCCTCCAGTCCCTTAATCACCCTGGTTGCTCTTCTCTTCACTCTTTCTAGAGCCTCAACATCTCTTTTATAGTGTGGTGACCAAAACTGGATGCAGTATTCTAGGTGTTGGCTCGTATTTAATTGGTTGTCCACTAAGATTCCAAGATCCCTCTCACCCTTTCTGCTATTAAGCCTGGTTTCACCCAGTCTATATGTGTTCTTTTGGGGTTTTTTGCCTAAATTCAAGACTTTACTTTTCTCTATGTTGAATTTCATTTTGTTAGATAGGGCCCACTGTTCAAGTATGTCAAGATCCACCTGGATCTTGAGCCTATCTTCTGGGGTGTTGGCTATTCCTGCCAGCTTAGTGTCATCTGCAAATTTGGTAAGTTCCCCTTCTATTCCCTCAACTAAGTTGTTTATGAAGATATTGAAGAGTTTAAACTCTCTACAAGAATCTGAACCATTAGTGGCCAAGGGAAATTAGCGGGAGATATGAGTAGAAGGAATTCAAGGTGGGCGGGACTTAGATCTCTTGTGGATGTGAAGGGACTCATGATTTAGACCGCGTTTGACCCCTCCCTCAGGCTCAGCCTGGTCATCCTCTACACATCATTTTTTATAGCCACAACAGACATAAAAAGAAATGCATCACAGGATCACAAATGCCTTGACTTTTTTGACACAACCCCTCCCCAAGGACCACCTTCAACCAAAGTTAGCTCCACAATAATATTGTTAATGCAGAAACTTGTGGCCAACAGAACATATTCACCAACAAAATCAGCTGTCTATTCTAAAAATCCCCCTTTCTGTCTACCATTCCCCACGATTACAAATGCTATTTATGAGTTTTAGGGGGAGAGACGCCAAGGCAAGTAGATTTTATAGTGCTAGATTTATCAAGAGAATGTGAACCTTTACTGAGAAGTTTTAAAATGTTGCCCCACCAAATTTCCAAAAGGGTATTTCAAAGCATTCACAAATGGAATGTGTGATGCTTTTGTTACTCTGCTTTGTTGGGGAGGGCTGGTATTTCTACTGACTTCCACGGAGACAAGGGCAGAGACGAGACAAGGCCAGCACCGTCTCTGGTTTCCTGCCAGGATCCTGGGATTCTTACAATCCCATCTGCTTTCCCAGCTCATTTGCAGATAAGGCCAAACTGATTCTCCGGCCCCAGCAAAGGAAGTCCCCTCAGCGGCTGCAATGGCCGGAAAGGACCCCACCCAATCTGAGTGGTCACACGGACCCTTCAGGAAACACCAGATGTTGTTGCTGCCCCCTCCTCCCCAGAGCACAGCGGCTTCCTCCTCTGGAGAACAGTCCAAGGAGCAGAGCCTGAAGGCCCCAGGGAGCCGGCTGTGGCTTGAGAAAGGCATCAAAACCGTTGCAGCAAAGCAGAGGAAGCAGATCCCACTGGAAACTAAAGAGATTTTGGCTGAGATTCCTTCTGGTATGAAATTACGAGAGAGAGGTCCTGCTGACAACCACCAAGTTAAGCCATGGCTTACTTTAGCCATGGCTTGTTGAACAAAGCACTCTTAGCTGGATCTGAGCACCATCCCAAGTCGTACTTCGTGATGCCCAAATCAGGATGGCTAAGTTCACACCAAACACTCCGTGGTCCAATCTAATCCGATTAAAAGAATTTGTTTGTCGACTTTCTTAGGAGAAATTTCCATGCTTTATTGGTATTTTTTCAGGGTATGAAGAGACTCCAGGATGGGGAAGGAGCACTCAAAGAATCCAAAGGAGCTTTGAGATGAAGGTACTGGGATGGAGGGCATGGGGTGCAGAGCAAAGTGGGAAGGGGGGGAGGGATCCCTGCACATGGACAATGCGGAGTGGGGGGGGAGCCGACTCCCCTGCCTTTCTCAGAAAGCATTCCCACTCCTGACCTTAAGAGGGAGCTGTGGCCACCTTTTCAAAGGCACATTTCTTTCGCTCAATGTCAGGCAGGGCAACGGGTGTCACTGCAGATATGACAAGTCACGGATTGTCTGCGAAGGAGATACCCGGCCATATGCTTAAAAGGGCGGTTCCGGACTCCTCCTCTACAGAGTCCAGTCGGTTATCACAGTGACGCTACTCGGGCTGCCTCGAGTCACAAAATCCACCAAACAAAAGCCCTTCTTACTTACGGAGAATGTTCTCTACTACCGTGTTTCCCGTCTTATATTTTTTTGAACCTTGAAATAAGCACTTGGCCTTATTGCCATGTGCTCAAAAGCTTGATTGGGCTTATTATCAGGGGATGTCTTATTTTGGGGAAAACAGGGTATGCATTAATTTATTGCAGCAGACACCAATGCTAACCAATTTCTTAAAAACATAAGAGTACCTCTAGGGCCTGGAACAGAGTGCAGAAAAGCTTGCATAAAGATTAATAAAGGTATCAGCCTTTAAGGTGTCCTGAAACTTTTGCTATTTCACTCAATACTAACTGGAATGTGTCTTATGTCTTAAAACATCTTTCTCATACACTTTTCAATTAATAATCATGTAATATAATATAAATACCACCTAACCAGATCGATTTAAGCATTATGTCATTTTTTAAGCAAAAGAATGCAATGTTGTCATGGTAAAAACATAGACTATTATTTCTCTTAGTTCAAAAATTTTATTAGTTTATTAAAATATAAATATATTTTTACAGATTATTATTTCTCAATTTAGCAACTGAAGAGGTGTGGACTTCAACTCCCAGAATTCTCCAGCCAGCACAGCACAGAAATACTGGCAGACACACGAAGAAAAATTCCATATGGCTCAGCAGAGGAGCACAGTTGTAAAGGACCACGCTCTACGTCTACATGATCGAGTCTGTAGTAATTTCATAATGGATTTCTAGACTCCCCACAATGCTGATTGTGGCAGCCCATGCATGATTCATCCCAGGACCAGTAATACTTTTCTCACCTGATATGTTTACAGTGCTATAGAAACTTAAATCAATAAATAATAACAGAATAAGAGCTGGAAGGAACCTTGGAGGTCTTCTAGTCCAACCCCCTGCTCAAACAGGAGACCCTATAACATTTCAGACAGGTGGCTGTCCAGTCTTTTTTTAAAAAAAACCTCCAGTGATGGAGCACCCACAACTTCTGGAGGCAAGCTGTTCCACTGGTTAATTGTCCTGACTGTTGGGAAATTTCTCCTTAATTCCAGGTTGCTTCTCTCCTTGATTAGTTTCCATCCATTGTTTCTTGTCCTGCCCTCTGGTGCTTTGGAGAATAAGTTGACCCCCTCTTCTTTGTGGCTGCCCCTCAAATATTCGAACACTGCTATCGTTTCACCCTTAGTCCTTCTCTTCATCAGACCCAATACCCACACCCAATTCCTGCAACCGTTCTTCATATGTTTTAGCCTCCAGCCCCCCAATCATCTTTGTTGCTCTTTTCTGCACTCTTTCCAGAGTCTCAACATCTTTTTATAATATCGTGAACAAATCTGAATACAGTATTCCAAGTTGGTCTTACTAAGGCTTTATAAAGTGGTTCTAGCACTTCATGTGATCTTGATTCTATTCCTCTGTTAATGCAATCTAGGATTGTATTTGCTTATTTGGCTGCTGCCACACCCTTCTGGCTCATACTTAAGGGATCATCCACTAGGACTTCAACATCTCTCACAATTACTGCTATTGAGCCAGGTTTTACCTAACCTGTACCTGTCCATTTGGTTTCTCTTGCCGAAGCGTAAAACCTTAAGCGTAAAAATAAGGCGAAGATGTGCTTATTTTTGTAGTATCCCTGGAATTACACAGAAGCAGTTTCAGAGCTTGCAAAATGGGTGTTTGCTTTCTTTGCCTTTTAGCATTCCAAATTTTGCTTAAAATTAGCTTTGACTGTTTAATTTTATTATATAAATTTCTTGTCCTTCCAAACTACCTCAGTTTCAATAGGAGAAAATTTATATAGCTCAGGGTTGAATTGTGGAGTTCTTGGAGTTCTCTGAGCTTAGTTGTTTGCTTGCAGACATTTTGTTACTAGAGTAGGTAGCATCATCAGTTTTTGTATGTGTGTGTGTGTGTGTGTGTGAGAGAGAGAGAGAGAGAGGGGGGGGAGAGAGAGAGAAGTTTGCTTCCTGTTTATTATATACAGAAGCTTGTCCTGCCAGGATTGGAGGGGTTTGGTTTTCTCCTTGATAAAGACTTGTTTTCCGCTTAATTGTTTGTCTGCTGTTATTTGTCTGGTAATCTCCATTTCTGCACACTGCTTATTTAGATAAATCTCGTCGTCGTCATCTTGTTTTCCTGCCATCTAATTAAACAAATGTTTTTTCTCCTTTTCTTTAACTATTTTCAGTAGGCAAACATTTCCCCTTCTTTTGCTTTTCTACATTGTTTATTCATTTGCGCAACTGTAGGTCACCTCAATTACAAAGTCACTTCATTTCAACCCAGTGTTTTTCAGGTATGAAGAAATGTAGTTCTTCAAATTTGTTCTCTGCGTTGGCAACATACTTATATAAAATATTATTCATATCACACCTCACTGGCCTTCTTTCTTTAGTTGAAGGTGGAACTTTGCAAGAAGACCTCGATGGCTAGAGCTACAATCAGGACAGATCTTATTTTGGCAGACTGGCTACTTCTGCCAGTCCAAATTCAAGGTCCCTGGACGATCTCTACCTATCGTTTTCTTTGTTGGAAAAAGGTATTTCTACAAATGCTGCCTGATTTATCTGTTGTCATCTTTGCTTGATAGGGCCATGGTGGCGCAGTGGTTAAAATGCAGTACTGTAGGCTACTTCTGCTGACTGCCAATTGCCAGCAGTTCAATTCTCACCAGGCTCAAGGTTGACTCAGACTTCCATCCTTCCACTGTCGATAAAACGAGGACCCAGATTATTGGGGGCAATAAGATGACTCTGTAAATTGCTTAGAGAAGGCTATAATGCTTTATGAAATGGTATATAAGTCTAAGTGCTATTGTTATAGGGCAAAGACCAATTTTTCCAGATCGTTTTTCTTCCAACTTTAGCCTAAGAGGAAATATCACCTGGTTTTGGTGCAAGTCACCAGAGAATGAATGAAGCTGCTTGGATGAGCAGTGAAACATCTCAGGCTATCAAAAAAAAAAAAAAAAAAGGTTAGTCCAGTTGCCATGATTCAACCTTGAGACACCTCTGCCTGGATGGTTGAGAGTCTTCATTGACATGTCATCAGAGAATGGTTCAGGATCAGCTCACTCAGCAATTGTAGTCAAAGCTTGGATTTGTCTTGCCAGTTATTAGGGGCACCAGCATAAGAGCACCAGCATGTCTACCCTCCCTGTCCTAATGTTTCCTCTATTCGTATCTACTTTATGTATTCAATTCATGTTTATACTTATATATATATTACCTAATACGTTATTGACAAATAAAATAAAATAAATAAAATAGTTAAAATCCTCCCAAGCACAATTTTAACAGGCTTTTTTAATTATGAAGATGATAATGATATTTTTCAGAACAATACATGCCAAAGACTTATTAAAGAAGGGAGCATAAGCCCCCTACGGCAGGAGTCTCCAACCTTGGCAACTTTAAGCCTGGCGGACTTCAACTCCCGCCAGGCTTATAGTTGCCAAGATTGGAGACCCCTGCTCTACGAAACCTTTCTTTCTAAACTTCCATTTCTAGCTGCAGCACCGGAGACCTTCGAAGAGTAGCGGCAAACACATTTTCAGGCGGAGCAGCAGTCCTAGCGTGTTGGCAGCTCAGCGTCTTTAAAGCCCTGCGTGCCGAACGAGACATGATGTTCTTCCATTGACGCCCAGGCAGATTAAAGGAGGCTCAGACGTTGCTGCATGGAAGCAATTTGGAGAGAGCCTCCATTTGGCACGGCTCCCCTCTCGCTCCCCTCTCTTCTCCTGACTCCCCTCTCCGGAGGGAAGGAGAACAAGCTGGGTCACCTCAACCAATTAATTGGTGCTAATTAATTCAAGCAATAATCTCTGGCTGACTGCAAAAAAAGGGAGGAGGAGGAGGAAGAGAGGGTTAGAATTGTGCACACAAAAAGCCAAACTGCCAGTGGCAACCAAACTTTCTTCAAGATATATTGGAGGGGCTGGGAAGTGGTGTGTGTGTGTATGTGGGGAGGGGGGGAGGCCAAAGGCATCGGAGGCCGCCAGGACCTGGAGCACTCCTGAATCAAAGGATTTTGTGGGCAGAATGAGAATTAAAGGACTTCTTCGTCCATCATGCAAGGGAGGGAAAGAGGTACTTCTTGTAGTAATATCACTTGTTGCCTAGCTACAGTAATAACTAAGTGTTGGTTTTCTCTGCTGATTTCCATGGGCATTCTTCACTTTTGCCCAGTGGAGAGAGGAGAGAAATAAAACAATGCAAATCTAAAGTTTCACCCCTCTGTGACTTGCCCCTTGATTTCTCTGGGTGGACATGGCCCCCTTGGGGACACAGGGTGGGGGTGGGGGGTGGCTGGGTAGAAGGTATTCCTGACAGAAAACCAGCTGAATGGAAAGTAAGGTATGAAGTACTGTAAAATCTGACCCCCAAACTGATTTTAAAGTTTAGGGCTGCAAAATGTAACTGAAGTTTGTTTCCATATATATTTTATTTAAAGTAAGCAAAAAAAAAATCTTATCCTTCTAACATTGTATTCTCAGTGCTCCTTTGTGACCAGAAGCATCAGGGAACACAGGTGATCCTTGAAATTACAACGGCACTGAAAAAAGTGACTTATGATCATTTTTCACACTTATAACCAGTGGTGAAATCTAAAATTTGTTACTACCGGTTCTGTGGGCGTGGCTTGGTACGGGGGTGGGTGGGTGGGTGGGTAATGTGACTGGGTGGGCATGGCCATTTTTTTTTTTACTTTTAAAACCATTTTTTCTACAACCTCTTTGGCGAAGAGGTTGTAAAAAATGCTTTCAAAAGCCTTTGACGATCCCAGCTGAGCCACGTGATCATCAGAGGCTTTTTTTTCTTACTTTTAAAAGCAATTTTTTGGCCAAAGAGGTTGTGGAAAAAATGCTTTTAAAAGTAAAAAAGAAAAGCCTCTGATGATTGTGTGGCTCAGCTGGGCATGGGGGGGGGCAGGGATTTTTGCTACCAGTTCTCTGAACCACCCGCCTCCATCGCTACCGGATCAGGTGATCCGGTCCGAACCGGGAGCATTCACCCCTGCTTATGACCATTGCAGCATCCCCGTATACACATGATCAAAATTCATACACTTGGCAACTGACTCATATTTATGACGGTCACAGTGTCCTGGGGTCACATGATCCCCTTTTGTGACCTTCTGACAAGCAAAGTCAATGGGGAGCCAGATTCACTTAACAATCCTGTTACTAACTTAACAACTGCAATGATTCGTTTAACAACTGTGGTGAGAAAAATGGTGCAAAACTCACTTAACAAATGCCTCACTTAGTAATATAAATGTTGGGCTCAGTTGTGGTTGGAAGCAGAGGATTAATCTGTACAGAAAAACTGTATGGAAAGTCACATGCTGGAATTTTTTGCAGAAGATTCTGCCAGTCCAATTTCCTTCTTTCTTGCAGAGTACTAGCTGGAGCCCCCTCGCCCTCGCCCAGCCCTCCCCAGCCCTTCCTCGGGGAATGGCCGCCTCCCCAGCCACAGTGGCTCTTGGGGCTTTCCAGGGCAAGGGGCTCCTTCTTGGCCGCCGTCGAACTGAGGCTTCCTCCCCACTTAAGCTCCGCACACCGGCCCGGCTCCTTGCCAGGCCCCGGTGGGCTCTCTCGCTGGAAGGGCTGGGCGGGGTGAGGCGGTTCAGCCAGGCGGCCATGGGGGAGAAGGACCGCGGCTGCTCTGGCCCAAAGGCCGGGCAGGCTCTCCGTCTGGGAGCCCGATCCAGGGCGGCTCCGCGGGTCTTGGCACCTGCCTGGCGGCGCCGGCCGTCTCTCCGCCGCTCCCTGAAGCCAGCGCTGGACCCCGGAGCCCCCCCCCGGGTCACTCGGCCTCCGACCAGGCCTCTGACGGCCCCCCCGTCCCTCCCTCCCTCGGCCTTGCCCGGATTCCGCCCCTGGTACGCCGAGCCCCGCGGAGAGCGCGGCGGCCGGTACCTCCGCTCGGGAAGGAGGGAGCTTCTCCCGGCCAGAGGATGCCGCCGCCGCCGCCGCCGCTTGGCAGCCCGACAGCCCTGGGCATGGAGGAGGAGGAGGAGGCGGCGGGGGCGGCGGCACCACGTGCGGCCCTGGAGGCTGCCCGCCCGGACTCTCGCACTCCGCACCGCCGGCCGGCGCAGAGACCCACCCAAGGCGGCGGCAGGAGGCGGCGCTGGCGGCTGCGGAGCGCTGGGCGCGGAGGGCGCCGCCTTCCCCGCCCCGTTGGGCAGCAGAGGGCCGGCGACGCTCCCCGCGGGGGCTCAGCGGCAGTGCCAGTCCCGCGCGCGGCTCCTGGGGCGCAGGAAGGAGGGCGCGATCGGGACGGGGCGGGGGGAGCCTGGGCTCGCTCAGCCGCTGACGCCGATTCCTCCGCTGCCCGGCCATTCCTTCCCGGCGAGCTCGGAACCCGGAGGAAGGAGCCCGGCTTCCCCCGCCCGCTTCGCCGAGAGAACTTTCTGCATGACGGTCTCCAAGGTAAGAGCCGCGGGAGCCGCAGGGCTTGGCGGGCAGGAGCGGCCGGCTCCCCCAGGTCCCGCCTCGGGTTGGTGGCCGGTGCTTTGTCATGGATGCTCCGCTTGGCGAGGCGGCGGCTGAGGCAGCCTTCGCAACGCCCGCCGAGCCGCCCCTCCCCTCCGCTCCGGCTGAGAGAGGACCCCGATGCGGGAGCTCTGCGGCAGTTTTAACCCTTGGAGAGGTGGGCAGGCCGGGCCCGGGCGCTCCTGCTCTGGCCCGGAGCAGGTACCTGTCCGCTGCCTGCCTGCCTGCCGAAGCTGCGGGGTTCCGCCGGTCTCTGCAACGCCCCTGGCAGAGCAGGCGAGCCCCGGGCCTCTCCCGCATGTCGCTATGGCCGCAGCCCTCCCTCCCGCGGACGCTGCCCCGCTTTGAGCCGGCCCCTCCGGCAGCCCCGGCCCTCCACAGGTGGAGGAGGAGGAGGAGGAACGGAGCTTTGCCGGGGGGGGAAGGGGGGGAGTCCGGCCGGCAGGGTAGAGGCTCCCCCAGGCCGGACCCTCCAAGCTTCTGCCCGAGAGCCCAGCAGCTGTTGTGGCCACCCGAGCTTCCCAGGTGGCCGCCTGCACCTCAAGCCCCCCCTCCCCCCCTTGGCTTGGGAAGCGCCTTTTGCTCTCCTGATAGCAGGGTGGAAGGAAGGGGAGCCACTCCCGAAGCTGGAACGAGCCGGGAGGCCTTTGGAAGGAGACCCCAGGAGAGGCGCTGGGAACCCCGCATGCAGAGAAAGGCCCCATTTTTCTTGAATTTGGGAGCAGGCCCCATTTCTTCACAGGTATGGGTTACCTGCCCTCTTTACTTCTCTTCTCCCTGGGGCTACTTTTCGCTGTGACAGAAAAGTGTTGAGCCTGGTCCTTGTTCTTGCCGGAGACACAGCCTTCTTCCCCACTGAAGCACTCTTTGCCAGGGACTTTTGCTCTGATGCTGCCCCTAAGGTCTAAGAGGAGCCACCACTGGCAGGACTCTGCCTCCCCTTCAGAGCAGATGTGATTTATGCTGGTCCTAATGAGCGGAGGCTAGAAAGAAATAGAAAGAAATAGCTTTGCATCATCTTCATTGTGGGGCTGCAGAGTATTTCTGTATTTGATGACAGTCAGGATCACTCCTGCAATGTGGTGTCAAGCAACATTTGAAGCCATTAATTCCCCCCCCCCCCAGTTATAGTATATACTAGCATGTATTTTAATGTTTGCTGATAGGAGTTTAAAATAATAATAATAATAATAATAATAATAATAATAATAATAATAATAATAATAATACTTATATCATGTGACAGTACCTTTAACACCCTCAAACAATATCTGGCTATTCCAGGTCCTAGGGAAGGACTCAATGGGTGGATAAAAATGCCAAATCCAGTCTAAACCTGTGGCTGATTGCTCGACCAACAATAATAACAATTTATTAAACTTGTATGTCGTCTGGCTATCAATGACACTGGGGGGTCTCACAGCAATCCCTGAGTCTTCGGAGAAAGGCGGCATATAAATGGAAATAAATAATCAAACAAAGAAATTACAATCAAATGAATAAAAGATAAAAAATGGGAAGGACAGTGAAAGAAGGCTCTTGCTCTCCATCACAATGTTTGTTTGCTTCAGCCTGTGGAAACCTGAAAATCCACTAATGTGAAATCAGATTTGTGTACTTGAATGTATATATATGTATCCCCCCCCAAGACCTATCCCATCCTTAAATGTGAGGATGCTCAATAAAGGAGGCTTCAGATCATTATCTGATTAGAATCAATTGACTGCTAGGCTTAGTCAAGGGAATACCTGCCAACCTGCTGGGCCCTGGAAATAAACCTGCAGGTGCAGAGAAAGTCTGCGGCTCTGAGACTGAGGGACTCAGGCTTTGCTTCCTTTCCACAGGTGAGGCTGGGGGCGGCCATTGCATAAATACAGAGGAGCTGTGCTTTCTTTAGTCTAATCCCCAGCAAAGGTTGTTGGGATTCCTGAGTTTAAGGCCTCCAGATGTTGCCGCTGCACAGGCCAGGCTAAGGCTGGGGTCCTGTGGCCTGAGACTGTTGCTTGCACCCAGGTGAAGCAGGTGGGGAAGGTGATTGGCCCCTGTGCTCTACAGGCCAGCAGAGTTGAGAGTGGACGGAGTAGATGGACTTTGCAGGACTTCTCCTGCTTCCTTCCTGGGGTGAGGAGAGGGGAGAGGCTGTTTGCTTCTCGCCCAGGTTTCCCTCTGCCTCTGTCCTGGTGGTGCCCTTGGTAGCTCTGCAGCTTCTTGGATGGAAAAGGATTGAATCTCTTCTAAAAGGCAATTGAGCACTAATCTGCCTTATGTGATCTTTTGGAGAATGCTGCAGGAGGTTAATGAAAATTATTCACTTCCTGGGTTAAATTTGATTATTGTGACCGGCCTATGAGTGTGTCCGTTTCCTGGGAAGTCATTCTGAGGATAATGGATAAAAAGTGAATACTCCTTTATGTTAAACTGGACTCCTGGTGACTTCATGAAAATGGCCAGGTGGTTCCTTGGCAGTGATATGGAAGGGCCTTGCCATTGACGTTTTTGGGGAAATTTTTCGTCAGCTTTCAGGCTACAGCCCTACAATCTCTTGCTGAGCACCCTCTGACACTAAGACAGTGGGTGTGGCTTCCAGGTAAGAGTGTTTCCTGGATCTGCAAAGGCATGTGATGCACGAGACACATCTCTACAATCAATATATATAGTAATATAAATCTCTGGATCGAGGAAGTCAGCTTAAAATGTCCATGAAATTCTGAGCATTTGGGAAAGAAACTAAGTAGAACTTGTAGTAATGTCGGGGGAGGGAGCAGGGCAGGACAGGAAATGCTGTTTGTCGTGCTTAAGCTGTAATGCGGTTTGCACAATTTTGGCTTGCCTGTTATGTAAATCTTGTCATGGTGGCTTACACATGGTCACCTACAGTGTAGTGTATTCCACAATCTTAGCCAGTTGTAGTTGTTTTTGACAGTTCTTCTCTTTAACTGAGAGGGACTATGACAGGGGTCCTCAAACTACGGGCCGCAGGCCGCATACGGCCCGCTAAAGCCATTAATTCAGCTTGCTAAGGACCCCAAGGCTGCCCCATCCACATCACCACGGCCACCTGCCGGCCCCCACCCTTTGGACGAGTGAGGATTTACCTTCGTGAGCCCCGCGGGCTGGAACTGGAAGGTAAGGCCAACATTTTTGGCCTGCAGAGTGTTTTGGAGGCAGGGGAGGTGAAAAAAGGGATGCGCTTCCAGTAGCACTTTGCAAGCCAAAAAACGGGGCACATGGAGGCCTCCCGGGGCATCACCACACCCCATTTTTCACCTCCCCCACCTTCAGAAGATAGACAGAGAGAGAGGAGAGAGAGAGAGACTTGTTGATTGTAAGCTCCTTGGGGCTGAGAAGAATTGCTGCAAAACCGAATTTCTTGAAGTGGACCTCTAGACTCCTAAACATCTGAAAAAATGATCTAGTAAAAAGAAAAGTCACCCAAAAGAGCAACATGCAAACAAAAGCAAATAAAACACCCCCAGGAGCAAAAAAAAATTAAAGTTTAGTTTGTGTGCATTGTTCAATAGACTGCTAAAGTAGCCATGCCCACTTAGTCACATGACCACCTAGCTACGCCCACCCAGCCGGTCCGGCCCTCCAACAGCCTGAGGGACCGTGAATTGGCCCCCTATTTAAAAAGTTTGAGGACCCCTGGACTATGGGGCTGCATGGGTTAGGGTTAGGCTAATGTTAGGGTTTCTGCCACATGAAACAAGAATTTGAAATGTGACCCATATCTGCCTGGCCATGAATCCGTAGTTGCCGGAAGTAACCTAGCAAGTATACTAACCTGAAGATCTTTCTATTGATAAAGCTTATTAGAATATAAGTATATTTATTTAAAAGTTTTATATGGCTGCTCATGTGACTTATAACAACTGTAAAAACAATAAATAACAATTATAAAAACAATCAAGTTAAAAATGGAGCAGTTTGATGCTTTAGCCAGTTCCAGCCTGGTGACAAAAGAATCAGGCCAGAAATCAGGGGTCCCTGAGTTCCAGTCCCATCCTAGGCAGGAAAGGCATCTGGGTGAGTTTGGGACAGTCACTCTCTCTCAGCCCAGTCCACCTCACAGGGGTGTTGTTGTGGGGAAAATAGGAGGAAGAAGAAGGTGTGTTGAATATGTTCGCCACACTGAGTTATTTATAAAAATAATAAAGGTGAGATACAAATAAATGAATAAATAAATAAATAAAATGAAGAGTCTTGCCTTGGACATTAATTTGGGCCAGTCATTCTCTCTCAGTTCTTGGAAGGAAGCAATGCAAACCATTTCTGAAAAACCTTGCCAAAAAGATTGCAGGGACTGGTCCAGGCAGTTGCCAGGATTCAAAAAGTAACTTGAAGTCACAGAAAAGTTAAAGATGGTTAAAATTAAAAATGGTTAGCAAGGGGACGTAGCAGCTGTTTTATGTATTGGGTTGAGGTGTAGAGCCCACACTGGGGAGTCAATCAGAATGCAGGGATGTGACCACGAAAGAGACTGATTGAGCAAATCTTGTCCTATTTTTCAAGTATGTTGGATGGAGAAAAGTGGCATCTCTCATTCCGGATCCATGGATTTTAGACACATCCATGCGTGTGCAGGAACACTTCCACTCGTCAGGAACTGTGTAGAAAAAGCCCCAAGGTCAGCAGACTAAACCAGAGGTCCAAAGTCATTGCTTCATGGCACGTTGTGTTTCTCCTCCACATTCTCAAAATCTGGAAACACTTCCTACCCAAGGTTTCAGCACTAAATGTAAAGGTGCACGGATGCTCTTTCAAGTTAATAGAAAGCAAATATCTGGTGTTGAATTCCATGACAGGTGAATTTCAGTTGATTTGCAGTGAACTTTTCACAGTTATCTGTGAACCTGTCATCTCTGGCTGGGAGGGAGAACGGAGTCACGGCTCTCTTGTTCCTCTCAACCTCCCTTCGAAGCTTCTTTTTGCTGTGGGAATGCAAAGGACCCAGCAGGCACCACCGTTCGGTACTTCTGAGGAACTTTCCGTGCTGTGTCTGCTGTTCCCAAAGAGAAGCATTTGGTGGCACAAGGAGCTTTGGTTGGAAAAGAGCTCCGGTTGGCATGGCAACCCACGAATGGAGGGGGAGGCTGAAGGCAGCTTGCAGGCAGGGGACTGCAGGCTACTAATTACCAAACACGTTTTGGGATGCCAAACTGCATCCCAAACTGTGGGTTCAATTGTCCCATAATGGTCTAATGGCCAATTAGCCCTTTGTTATTTCATTAACGCAGCATTAAGACTGAAGATGGGAGACTAAAATTGGTTATTTGTGGTTCAGTGTGTTGTGGAAATCCAGCTCCTTGATATTTTGCATGAATCAGGTCATTGTGTTAATCCATATTAAATTGGGCATAGCATGTCTTGTGCGTAAAAGCATTGTATTTTATTAAGCTGATGACAGTGTATTATATGAACCCACTCTTGCAAAATGAAAGCTTTGCCTAGGCCAATCCTATTCAACATTGTTTTCCTTTTAAGGGATCATTTTGGAATTTTGAGGCTGTTGTGAGGGGTATCAGCAACAGATTTCCATATAGCAGGTTCAGCTATTGACCAGATTGGAGCTATAATGTACATACATAGTCAGGGACATACTGTAGTCTGAGAGTTAAACTTCTGAGAGCAGAGTAACTTCCTTAAAAATGGAAGGTAAAGGAGATAAGAGCTCCAAATCAACAAACTACTTTTCTAAACCTCTAGTTTTCTGTCCCAATAGCCATTTCAGGATGGCTCAATTACAGGAATTTGTTAGATCTAGTCCTGTGATGGCGAACCTATGGCATGGGAGCCACAGGTGGCACACGGAGCCATACCAGTGGGCATGTGAGCATTGCCATAGCTCACCTCCAGCGTGCATGCGTGTGCCGGCCAGCTGACTTTTGGGTCTTCTGGTCTCACCAGAAGTTGGAAAATGGGCTGTTTCCGGCCTCCGGAGGGCCTCCGGGGGTGGGGGAGGCCGTTTTCCGCCCTCCCCAGGCTCCTAGAAAGCCTGTGGAGGGTGAAAAACGGGCCTACCGGGCCCACCGTGCCATCATGTGTTAAAAGCAGGGGGGGCATGGGGGGGCATGCATGCATGCGCAGGTGAATTATGGGTGTGGGCACACACGTGGGCAACCTCCCCGCGCTCCCCCGGCTTTTGGCACGCACGGCAAAAAGGTTAGCCATCACTGATCTAGTCTAATGAAAAGTAGGACTATGGGAGACATGATAGCAGTCTTCCAATATTTGAGGGGCTGCCACAAAGAGGAGAGGGTCAGGCTATTTTCCAAACCACCAAAAGGCAGAACAAGAAATAATGGTTGGAAGCTAACCAAGGAGAGGAGCAACCTAGAACTAGGGAGAAATTTCCTAACGGTTAGAGCAATCACCCAGTGGAATAGCTTGCCTCTAGAAGTTGTGAGCGCTCCATCAACGGAGGTGCTCAAAAAGAGACTGGACAACCATTTATCTGAAATGGTATAGGGTCTCCTGCTTGAGCAGGGGATGGACTAGTTGACCTCCAAGGTACCTTCCAATTCCATTATTCTACGTTCAAATAAATAAGGCCCGCATAAATGAAGTCCATAGGAAAGGAGCATAGGAAAACAAGGGGTGCTGCAGGTGGGCATATGCTACAGGTTGTGGCTGGCCAGGGTGTGGGATGCCACAGAGAGTGAGATCCCTGGGATCGTGTATTCCATAATGGGGCTCCTCAGGAGAAAAAGCGGAGCCTTCCCTTATAACCTTCCCTGCCACCTTCCCCATTGTCTTTACTTGTGGGAAGCTGGCAGGGGAAGTCACAGGTGGCAATCCCATGACTGCACTATCATAAATTGGGCCCGTTGCCAAGCACCAAGATCCTAATCACCTGACTGCAGGGCTGCTGCGATGGCCAGAACTTTGAGGATTTTAAGTACCACTTATTTAGTTCTGACGTAACTTTGAAAGTTCCCTGAACAAGTGGCAGTAACAAAAGGACCACCCAAGGTGGTAATAACAGTCCCTTACAAGTCTGAATGTGCCTCTCATTTTATCTTTGATGAACGAGAGAGAGGCTTATCTGCATTTTTTTTCTCAAACTAATTTCTCAGCATTGTCTTGATAGCAGCTCTTTCTCCTGTACTTCAAAGCCATTCCCTCTGCCCTCTACATCAGGGGGCCTCAACTCCTGGGCCGCAGCCCAGTACTGGCCTGTTTGGAACTGGGCTGCACAAGTGGCAGGCACGTGCATTTACACGCACGGCTCCACTGGGCACTTGTACAGGCACATGAAGCTTCATTAGTGTGAACGGCGGGTGCTATGGACCTGCAAGCATGCGCACCAGCTGCTCACATGAGACCATCTCCTCTCCTTCTCCCTCCAATACAAAGGTTGAGAACCACAGATCTCCCTAATGGAGCCACATTCAGAATAGTCATAGAAAAATGGGAATTTAGAAATAGCCTCTTTTGCTTCTCACCTAAATGGCCACAAGAGTAGATGTGGTGGGTGTTCCTGCTGACTGCTGTCTGCCATTCAACATATAGAAAAGTTGCAAAAGTGTATGTTTTTTAATGTTTAATATTTTAATGTTTAATGTTTTTTAATGTTACTAAATTATAGAAATATATCAAAGGTAATAACTGCAGCCATTTAAAAGCATCCTAAAGCTGAACATCAGCCAGGGACAGGAGCACACACAAAATACATACAAAGTTCACCAAACTATCGGAAGATAGTATTACTAATAGATAGTACTGGTAATGCTCTTGGAATTTATAAGCAACAGGTTTTTTTATTGCAAAAGTTTTACAATTACATTTTCACCCCTTTCCCCCCGCCTCAACCCACCCCAAACTTCCCAACCTCCCTAACCCTCCCTAACTCTCCCCTCCCCCCAGACTTCCAATATACTCACATCAGGTAAAAAAAAAAACACCTTAATATAAAACTTATATATAACTTGAACCCCTCCCTCCCCCTTATAATTTTTTAACTTCATTATATTAAAATGTTTCTATCTTAATATATCATTTTCAAATAAAAGCTATTTGATACTTCCTAGTTTGATATTTGTTCTGAACATAATCTATCCACTTTTTCCATTCCCATTCATAAGTCTCTTGTGAACAGTCTTTTAAATATGCCGAAATCTTCGCCATCTCTGCAAAACTGGCCATCTTCAAAGTCCATTCCACGATCGTGGGCAAAACTTCATTTTTCCAGTATTTACCTATCAACAATCTTGCTGCTGTTATCATATGCAATATCAGTTTTGTTTCACCCAATGTAAAACCCTTAACTATACCCAGTAAAAACAATTGTGGAAAAAATTGAATTTTTTTCTTCAAAACATTCTGCATGACCCACCAAATTTTTATCCAGAAGGCCTTAACTTTCCTACAGGTCCACCAAACATGATAATATGTAGCATCTAAACAGTCACATCTCCAACGTTTTGGCTGAACATTAGGGTTCATACACGACAATTTTTTGGGATCTAAATGCCATCTATAAAACATTTTATAAAAATTTTCCCTCAAATTCTGTGACTGTGTAAATTTAACGTTCTGAACCCAAATTTTTTCCCAAGTTTCCAACATCACTGGCTCCTCAAAATTTTGTGCCCACTTAATCATACAATCTTTAACCAATTCAGTTTCTGAATCCATTTCTAACAAAACATTATAAAGCCTTTTAATATGCATTGGACCTTTCTCTTTTATATGTCTAACCAATTCTTCCTCATGCAACATAATACCAATTTTTTGGTCCTCTTTCCATCTCAAAAGCAACAGTTGATTCATCAGGGGTTGCAGCAACGGTTCTGGGCCTTTCTGATTTTTTTTTATTAAATACATTTTAAAAGAATAAAAAACACAATTTTTGAAAGAAAAAATTAAGGAAAGTAAAGAAAAATAATAAGCAAGCAAAAACGTATAAAATGAGAAAAGGGAAAGAGGAAAAAAAGTAAGTTATAAAGAAGCAGCGTCTGATCTTTTTAATAACAGTTAAAGGTACATTTATATTATATTCTGTCAGTCTATTACAACATAATTTCTCATTTCCATTGTCTACCCTTTCTAATAATCCAACTCATAAATCACAAATTCATTTTTTTTTCTTTTTCCAGCAGAAAGAAAGAAAAGTAAGGGATTCTATAAGGGGTTTTCAAGCCCTAATACATGTATTATTTATTTATTTATTTATTTATTTATTTATTTATTTATTTATTTATTTATTAAATTTATATACCGCCCTACTCCCGAAGGACTCAGGGCGGTGAACAGCCAAAAGATAAAATACACATAATACAAATGTTAAAAACCATTTAAAATACATTAAATACTTTGGCCCAAAACAAATTTAAAACACCCCAATTTATAAGACAAATTTAAAAATAGCAATTTAAAAGGGAAGTTAGGCCAGACCAGCCTGCTGGAATAGGAATGTTTTGAGGGCATGGCGGAAAGTGCGCAAATCCGGGATCCTTTGTATCTCCAGGGAGCTCGTTCTAGATGGCAGGTTCCCCCACAGAGAAGGCTCTCCCCCTGGGGGCTGCCAGTCGACACTGTTTGACCGACGGCACCCTGAGAAGCCCCTTTCTATGGGAGCGTACTGGCCGGTGAGAGGCTACTGGTGGCAGAAGGCTATGACCATGTAGTTATTGTCCTTTCTGTAATCAAACAGGTTAATTTTGCCACCTCTGCATCTTCACCATGTGGGAATCTCAAGAGTCTTCCCATTTAATAAAGTATAGGTAGTCCTTGACTTATGACCATAATTGAACTGGCAATTTCAGTCATAAGTCATGATGGTTGAAGAGGAGATGACCACATAATTGTGCCCCAGGCGCCAGCTTGGACAACGAGGAACACCTGGCTTCAGGGACATCTGACAGGGACTATGGGGAGTACGGGGGGGGGGCGGCTATGGAAGGTTCTGTTGCAGGTTCAGATGGTTTAGGTGAGGCCAGGAATGTTGGGAGAATCCGGGAGGGAGGGAGGAAGAGACCAGATGAACAGCCGGCTGCGCAGGCAGGAGTGGCATAGCTGCAGCCAGTTAGCAGGGGTCACCAGCCAGCCTCGTGGGTTGGAGAAGAGGTGCAGATGCAGCCGGCCAGTGGAGAAAAGGAGTTGCCGCCTTTGCCCAATCCAAGGATGCACGGAGTGGAGCGGAGGGAGGTGCAACAGAGCTCAGCGGGGCTACTCACAAGGAGGCAGCCTTGCCCCTCCAATGGGGCACACACGTTGGCGCCTATTTACTTTGGCATTTGGAAATGGGGGATTGTCAGAGGCAACCATTTGGAATCCGTGCATCCCTGAACTTTCTTGATTTGTTGCTTTGAACCCATTGACACCAAGCTACCTTCATCAGGCCTTTAACCTACTTGAGTCATGTTGTCATTGTCTTGCCTTGAACTCATCAAAGTCAAGTTGTCTTTGTTGTGCCTTGAACTCATTGAGTCTGTCTTGCTTTCATTGTGCCTTGAACCCATGAGTGCCAAGCTGCCTTCGTTGGGCTGGGAGCCTGCTGGAATCATGTGGCTTTCATTTTACATCAGTTACTGGCAAAAAGCGGTAGGTCATGGTCCTGTGACGTTGGGATGCTGCAAATGGATATAAATGTGAGCTTGTTGCCAAATGTCCAAAATGTGGTCACATGACGGGATGGGAGGACTCGGACGTTGGAACTTTGTATCTGGTTTGTTAGTAGCTTTTTTGTGGTCTGTCATAACTTCAGATGGTCACTAAGCAACCGGTCAGAAGTTGAGGGTGACCCATAATAATCTTGTAGCAGTTACCATATATAAAAATGTTCTTCCATAAACATTTTCTATCTATTAGCCTCAATAAGATGGCTTATGGAGGCTAATAATAATAATGCAATAAGAATTACATTAATTCTTGTGCTGCGGTGTGCATTTGAGCCCAGAATTTACTGGGTTTTTTCCAAGTCCGCCAGGGAGAGCATAGTGGCTTTTAGATTATAGCCTTTTGCTGCAGTAACTACCCCTCCCTCCTTTGTAATCTATAAAACAACAATCTAATTTTGTGTTCTGAACAGGAAGAACAGATTTTTGGAACACAGGTACTTTATTTTGATCTTGGAACAAAGAATGTCTATTTTTAGATTAAAACATTTTGAATTCTAAAACTTCTGCATGTCCCTATAAAGCTCCTGCCTGAGCTGCCTAGCCATATTCTTGGTGGGGGTGGGCGGGCGAGACGTTCAGGCTAAATATAAACACACCACCGAGAAGCCCCATCTGCACCACCACATTAAATCATTAAATCATTTAAGATACCAAAAGCAAAATAGCCCCACCACCACCACCAAAGCTAGGTAGGTAAATGCTTACATGGATCACACACAGTTCATCCAGGGAGGAAAACCCCAGAGCCCCCGAAAATTAAATTCTGGAGAAAAAGCTTTTCATTATAGCTGTTCCCCCAAAGCCCAGGCAAAATTTGACATACTCCTGCCCAAAGAAAGAAGCAAAAGAACTGCAGATAAAGAATTCCCAATACAATTTTAGTCTTAATCATTATGGCCTTTCGGCCAGAGGAAACATACATCAAATATAAGTGCAGGATATATTTATAGACATATACAGCTAAAATCTATACATATAAATAAAAAGCCTAACAAAACATAAAATAATAGGACAATTAATACTGGTGATCACCAAGACTAGTACCGTACAATTCTTCACTCAAGGAAGAAATAACTCCATAGAATGAAGCAACCTTGATGGTTGCCCATCAGACAGAAGAAATGGCAAATGCTATCAGTCTTCCAATATTTGAGGGGCTGCCACAAAGAAGAGGGAGTCAAGCTATTCTCCAAAGCACCTGAGGGCAGGACAAGAAGCAACGGGTGGAAACTCATCAAGGAGAGAAGCAACTTAGAACTAAGAACTAAGGAGGGAGTTCATTGTTCTCTCCTGACAGTGAGAACAATTAACTGGTGGAAGGGCTTCCCTCCAGAACTTGTGGGTGCTCCATCATTGGAGGCTTTCAAGAAGAGACCGGACCAGCATTTGTCAGAAATGGTATAGGGTCTCCTGCTTGGGCAGGGGGTTGGACTAGATGACCTACAAGGTCCCTTCCAACTCTGTTCTTCTAAGTTGCCTGCTCTCTGCCATTTCTTCAGAATGGGATAGAGGAATGCCCACCAAGATTCCCTGCAAAGGGAGCAACAGAGCAGCTTGTCTCTGGAGATCCTCAGTCCTCCAGGCCATGGTGGTCCCAAAGGGGCTTTTCCAAAAGGAACTGGACTTTCTTGATTTTTCCTTGAAGACGTTTTGCTTCCCATCTAAGAAGCTTCTTCAGTTCGGGAAGAAAGAAGTCTTCAAGCAAAAAACAAAGTCCATTTGCCTTTTGGAAAAAAAGCCCCTTGGGGACAAGAGGGCAGCATGTGGCTCAGGGACTCCACAGCGCTGACCACGCACGGGACAATGTGCTGGGGTAGAGGGATGCTTTATAACCTACTCACAGGATGCCAGGTGTATGTGTCCAATCCAGCCAAGAGAAAAGAACTTCAGAGTGGGATGGAGGAAAAGTAGAACGATGGCACGTGCCCGTTTGAAAAAAAAAAAAAAGCTGTACCCTGTAGGGTTAGACACTGTTCTGTTAGCATCCCATTAATTTGCTACTTGTGCTGTGCAAAGGGTAACACTTTAGCGTTTTTCGATAATTTATTACAAGCGATTCTTTTAGGTAAAAAGGAGTCCCTGTCCTCAAAGTCCTTCTCCTTTCTGCCTGGGAAACAAAATTACTATGTCCTCTGCTGTCAGGTTTCGATGTCGTCTCGCATTTCCAAACAAATAATCTTTGATGAAATCTTTCATTTATTAAGCACGACAATCTGTCCCCGATCAGGTCGTAGCCAACATTGACTTCCTGACCCCAAACCTTCCCTTTCCGTTCCCCAATTCTCTGCATCTCATTGGCCATCTTCCAAATCACTCTCCCCACTACTTCAGCTCCCAGGAATGTCCCCCCCTCCCAACCCATCTCTTAAGGGATATTATCTTCAGGGAAAATAAGTAGGTGAAAAGTCAAGCATCCTCTTGCCAGCTGCCCCCTCTTCTCCTTATGTCAGCACTGGAACGAATGTAGTTTGAAGTGCTGACATCTGCATTATCACAAAGCTGGGATTGCACGATGAGCAAAAGACACGAGAGCCTTGATGACTGAATTAAGACATAGATTGAAAAATAGGAGGCTAAAATAAATACCACACACAGAACAGTCCAAAGCGCCCACTCTGCTAGAGAGGGAGGTTCCTGAAGGTGGGTTGAAGTCTGAAAACTCAGAAGACAAAACCTCTGTGGTCCTGGTGACTGACTCAGATTGCATCCTGCAACATTACCCTGGGACACGTATGTTCACCTCCATTTGTCAAAATACACCTTTGAGGTAGCTTTTTCTTCATGGTAACTGCTCCAGAAAATCCAGTACGATTTACATTGAGATACATTGAGCTGCAAAATGGGCACCTGCAGGACAGGAAGGCTAAAAAGTTAATATAGTGGTCCCAATGTCACTTTGGCTTTTTTGACTCCTCTACCCACTGTAACCATTTGCCCCTTTTTACTTCGGAAGGCCTCTGGAGCCAGTGCAGGACACAAACAAGTAGTCTGTATTTCCATTTCAATTTTTAAGCTTCAGCCAGTTTCTTTTATATATCCAGAACTGTAAAGTGCCCTTTTCCAAATCATTCTCTTGGCTTCTCATTTGTAGTTCCACTTTTGGTACTTTCTCTGTCTTATTAGGGAATTTGTTCTACATCTATCATTCCTTCAGTAACATCTTTTAGGCATAATCTATTCATAGAAGCAGACACCATTGCAGTGGCAATATTATAGTTACTAATCTTTGGCTCTATTCTTTAAGGAACTCCTTCAATATTTCCAGTAATAACCTACCATCAAGAACAGGCGTGAATTTTTTTTCTTCTGCTTAGAATCCCAAAGGTGCTTTTTCAGGCGGCAACTGGACTTTCATGTTTTTTCTTTGAAGACATTTTGCTTCTCATCCAAGAAGCTTCTTCAGCTCTGACAGGATAGTGGGGAATAGAAGGATTTATACTCCTTGCAGACAGCTGGTCATTTTCATCCTTTTAGAGGGTTGTTGAAGCACTTGGGGGTTTATTGAAGCACTTGGAGGTCTGCTTAGAATATTTAGTTCCCTTTAGTGTCCAGTTTTAAAAATCATAATTTCTTTGTTTGACTTGGAATACTCAGGATAAGTCTGTTTCCCATAAGAAGATGTTCATTTTTTTAATGGTTAATTCCAAAATCTTAGAGTCACATTTAATATTCCACATTTATCTGGACCCTTAATCCGTTTAGAACTTTCTTAGATCAAAATCTTATTTAATGTTTTGCTGTTTATTTTAAATTTGTTAAATTGTTAATCCTCTAATTATTTTTTCTTTTGTTCAGAATTTAAGATAAAGTTATCCAATGAAGATTTTTTATATTTGCCACTCTAAAGATCACTAATAGCTTTAAAATAGTTAATAGGCAATTTTGAAAGTGATTAGAAAGTGAGGCTTGCTAACTTCTCATCCTACAGTGAGCAGGTGCAGGGATCTAGGGCTTCAGTTTCTCAAAATTGGGTCATGAAAGTACCATAAAAAGGAGTGTTATGTGTCCAACTGTGGGGAAGCCCCAGAAATTAGGATCCCAGATAGATCTCACTGGGAATGTTAACTACAACTGTATAGAAAGAAAATTGCAAACAAGATTTCACCTGATTTGATTATATTGAGTGACTTAGAAAATGTAAGAAGCAATATATGTTTTATGAAAGTGGCCTTAAATAGCCTAAATCTATCAAAATTTAACTGTACTAGATGTAATTAAGCTGCTTCTAATAAAAGTTTTCTGGAGCAGCTTTGTGAGCTGAGTGTTGCTTCAAGAGAACTCTTTATTTATTTATTTGTTTGTTTGTTTGTTTATTTGTTTGTCAACAAGTACAAGGAAACAAGTATCAGTATAGATACAGACTTGGACACATGAAAAAATGGTACGGCGGTGACGTAGGGTCGTGGCGGCACAGGAGAGAAGCGCTCTCTGGTGTCGGATTTCTGAGCTTTTGGTGCCTTTTTTGGCGGAGACCGATCTTGGAGAGATCGGGAATAAGGAGGGGAAACTTCGGGGGAGGCGAGGAGAGGTGCGATCTCTCGCTGCACCGCGAAGATCCCTCATTCCAGACTCAGGAGAAGCCAGCGGGCGTGACGAACGCAGCTGGCCCGGAGGCCCGACGAGCCGATTGAGACCATCGGGAGCAGAGGAGTAAGTACAGTGCAAGATCGTGGAGGGTGAGCAGAAAGTAATAATCAATAATTTGGAATAATTTGACGCAAATCGAGGAGAGAGTATTTTTCCGGAGGGGCAACGAAGAGAAGACCTCAGAGCATGAACGGGGGACAATTGTAGAGGCGAGCAGAAAGGAAGAGGACGGGATATAGATCAGCAGAGAAAGAATTAAAAACACCAAAACACTAAAACAGCGAAAACGAAGGTGAGAAGAAGAAGTGGACTTAGATCAACTGCGGTGATTTGAAGAAGAATAGACATTCTTTCTAACCTCCTATTTTGGCTGCCCTAATGGAAGGAGAGAGGTAGTTTGGCAAAGTAAAAACTGCAAACTGTGACTGTGCAGATTAGAGGTCGCCATATTGAAACAGGAAAAGACTTCAGTGTAAAAAAAAAAAAGACTTGCTTTTTCCTCTGTTGAAGATACAACAAACGAGACTCATAGAACATTTGAAATATACTGCTCATATATAGTCCTTCTTTATATTTAGACATAGATAATTGTTATTGATTACTATAGATAAAATAGATAATTGTTACTGATATTTATTGGATATTTATTTATTTATTTATTTATTCCCTTATTTATTGGAATTAACTAAGAACTAGCGAAATTTGCGCTTAATTTAAGTACTATAAGCATTAACTGATTATTAATTATTGATTAATTATTGAATACTAAATATTAAGTATTAAGAATTGATTGATTGAATAAGTCTTTGATTATCTAAGTTGCATATTTATATATATTTATATGTATATTAATATCTATATCGCTATTTTATATTATATTTATACTTACATTTCTGCCACATTTTTACGGAGTATTTTATGGAGGTAATTTATTTAATTATTTAAAGATTATTTAAAGAAATCTGTTTAAAGGAAAGAGATTAAGTGAGTGAGAGATTATTGAATTGAATTTTTTACGAGAGAAAAGAAAAGAGAGAAAGAAATTATACAAAATTTGGATGGTGATTTGGGAGAAAGTTGATAAAATATTGGTGGCGCAACATAGAATTTTGAAAGAGATGACAAGTACTACCACAACAACATTGAAGACAGGAAAGAAGATAACATCAATCTTAGCAGGAACAGCAGCCTCCCCAGTGTCACAGAAAACCTTGGAAGGAATGTTTGCATCAGAAAAGCAACCCAGCACACCCAATATGCCAACAATGCAAGCCACATTAATAACAATTCAAGAAACCATGGCCAAAATGCAAGAATGTATGACCAGGAACCACGAGCAATCCAGAAAAGATATGGATGAGGTAAAGAGAGAAATAATGAACGATATCCAAAAGATTGACGAAAAATGGATCTGATACAAGAAATTATTCAAAAAAATGACCAAAGGATAAAAGAAATAGAACAAAAAATGGAATTAACAGAAGAAAAACTGGAAGCACTGGATACAAAAATGACAGGATTAAACAAGGAACTTGAGAACACAGTGGCGCAGATGGAAATGGAAAAAGCGGCATTTTACCTGTGTTTCCAAAATGTAGCGGAAGAGAGGGAGGAAGATTTGACGATGATAATGGCAGAGATGATTGCTGAGGCGCTCCAAAGAGAAAAGGACGAAATAATAAATGAACTTTATGAAGTGTACCGGGTCCATACAAATTACGCCCGACAAAATAAACTTCCCCGGGAGATACACATAAGATTCGTAAGAAGAAAGGTGAGGGATATCGTATACAAAATAACAAAGGACGAAACTATGTTCTATAGGAATAAAGAAATAATTACTCTGAAACAAATTCCCAAAAGGATAAGAGATCTGCGAAAGGACTATTGGTTCCTGGCCACATTGCTAAATAGGAGATATATACCCTTTAGATGGATGCCGCCGGAAGGGATGTTAGTAACGTGGCAGGGAAAGAAAATAAAGGTGGACTCGCAGAGTAAGGCAAGGGAACTATACGACCAAATGACGGGCAGTGAGGCAACAAATAGTAGTAAAGAAGAGGGAGGAAGGAATATTAAAGGAAAACAGAGGCGGGAATGTGAACCCCCCCCCACAAGGAGGAAAAGAAGATGAAGGAGAGATGCAGAAGGAAGGAGGAATGCAAACGAGAGGCAAAAAAAAAAGGAACAGGAAGAAACAAAGAAGAAACAACAGGAAAGTCAGTAAAAAATGGAAAGAACCCTAAAAATTCTATCAGTAAATGTAAATGGACTTAACTCGCCATCCAAACGACACAGAAATTTTTAAAAAATTGTGAAACAAAAATCAGATATAGTGTGCCTCCAGGAGGTACACATAAGAAAACAAGATATAAAATATATACAATATAAGAAATTAGGTACAGCATACTCATCATTGGCAGAAGAAAAAAAAGAGGAGTAGTGGTATATATTAAGGAAGGAATAGATAGCAATATAAGATATGTGGATACTGAAGGTAGAATAGTGATGATAGAGCTAAAACTTGATTTTAAAAATGTATTGTTAGTAGTAATATATGCCCAAATAGTAAACAATTAGAATTCTATAAAAAAGTGCACGAGAAAATTATGGATCAAAAAATGGAAAATGTATGTCTGATAGGAGACTTCAATGCTATTTTAGATGCAAGAAAAGATTATAAATGTGTCCAGCAAAATAAAAATAAGAAAAATGTATTGCCCAGAACCTTTATAGATATGGTGGAAGAGCTAAATATGATAGATAGCTGGAGATTCTATAATCCCAAAATTAGAAACTTTACATATTATTCGAATCCACATAAGTCCTGGTCTAGGTTGGATATGGCATGGGTCTCCAATATGTTAATGACGGAAATAGAAGCGGTAGAAAGTCTATCAAACGATTGGGCGGATCACAACCCAATAATGATGACGTGGAAGGGGCAGCAGAAAAGGAAAAACAGATGGACAATGAATATACAGTTGATGAAAGAAAAAGAATATAAGAATTATATGGAAAAGGAGTTAGAATTGTTTTACAAGGAAAATACAAAACAACACACCTCCGTACAAAACTTATGGGACACAACTAAGGCGGATGTAAGAGGCCTTACAATAGCATATAATGCAAAACGGGGAAAAGAGAGAGAAAAAGAATATAATAAAATACAAGAAGAAATTCAAAATTGGGAAAGTAAATTGCAAGAAAAACCAGGGAATGAACAAATAAGGGTAAAATGGATGGTGGCAAAACACAAGCTGAACATATTAGAACAAGGGAAATACGCAATTACTTTAAGATATATAAGGCAGAACTATTTCCAACACACAAACAAACCAGGGAGGTGGTTGGCATACAGATTGAGGAAGGAAAGGGAAAAAAAGACAATTCAGAAGCTACAAGATGATGAGGGAAGGATCCATCAGAGTTTAGAGGAAAAAAAGGAGATAGTAGTCCAATATTATCAAAAACTCTATGAGAAGGACATAGTAACAACGGAGGAAATTGAACATTATCTAAAAGGAGAGGGAGTGCAAATACTAACAGAGGAAGAAAAAGAATTATTAGATAAGGAGATTACGATAGGGGAATTAAAAGAAGCGCTGAAGAGACAGAAAAATAATAAAACTCCGGGGACCGATGGTCTACCAACGGAGTTTTACAAAACATTTGGGGAATTATTAAATGGAATGCTATTAGAAATATACAATGAAGCGCTGATGGAGGCAAAATTACCAAACACATGGAAAGAAGCGTATATCTCCCTAATACCAAAAGAGGGGGCAGATACCACATTAATAAAAAACTATAGGCCGATTTCTTTGTTGAATACTGATTACAAAATTTTCATGAGTATAATTGCCAATAGGTTGAAAAAAATATTACACAATAAAATACATCAGGACCAAAATGGTTTCTTGCCCACAAGACAGATAAGAAATAACTTAAGGATGGTAATGGATGTTTTGGAATATTACGAGGTGCATCCAGAGAGACAGGTGGCTCTGATCTTTCTGGATGCACAAAAAGCGTTCAATCAAGTAAATTTATGAAACAACAAATCAAAACTATGAATTTTGGAGAGAAATTTACTAAAATGATAACATCAATATATCAGAACCAAAAAGCATGTATTTTGATAAACGGAGATCCAACAAAATTTTTTGGAATATATAAAGGAGTAAGGCAGGGATGCCCGCTATCACCCCTACTTTTTATTTTAACCTTGGAAAACCTGCTAATTAGAATTAGGGCAAACAAAAAAATACAAGGATTAAAGATTAAGAGAGAGGAGTACAAGGTCCAAACTTTCGCCGACGACCTGGTCTTCTTCATAGAAAACCCAACAGAAAAAACCCCGAAATTACTAAAAGAGATTGGAAAATTTGGAAAAGTAGCGGGTCTAAAAGTTAATAAAGAAAAGACAAATATGATAACAAAAAATATGACAACAAAACAAGGAGAGAAATTAGTAAAAGATTCAGGATTACAGGCAGTTAAAAAAGTGAAATATCTGGGGATACATCTGACGGCTAGAACTATAACAATAAAACAAGATAATTATGAACCTTTAGTCCAGAAAATAAAAGGATTTAGAGAAATGGGGGAAATTAAGACTATCTTTGTTGGGGAAGATAACAGCAATAAAATCAAATATACTGCCAAGACTCCTTTATTTATTCCAAACAATTCCAATAAAATTGGACAAGAAATTCTTCGATCATTTGGATAAAATAACCACAAAATTTGTGTGGGAAGGGAAAAAATCAAGAATAAAACTAAATATATTGCAAGACGATAAAATTAGAGGCGGATTTGGTTTCCCGGCATGGCAAAAATACTACAAGGCTGCAAGCTTACTTTGGATCAAGGAATGGATAACCTTGGATAATCAAAGGTTGTTAAACTTGGAAGGACATGACCTGATGAAGGGATGGCATGCCTTTATTTGGAACACCGGGAATAAAATATATAAACACTTCAATAACCACACTATTAGGAAATCTTTAATTAATACATGGCAACAAATCCAACACAAACACTACATGAAAATCCCTGGCTGGCTATCGACAATAGAAGCAATAACCCATCCCAATATAGTATCAAAACAAAAAATATTAAGATATAGAGAAATACTAAATAGGGGAAACTGAAAACCAGAGAAGAATTAAAGGAACAAGGAATAGCAATAGACTGGTGGCCATACTCACAAATAAAGATAAGATACAGGAAGGATCAGGAGGAGGGAGGAATAGATTTAAAACAAAATCGATTGGACAAATTATTAGAATCCAAAGAAGGGAAATTAATTTCGAAAATTTATAAATATTTACTTGAATATGATCTGGCAGAAGAATTGGTTAAAGGGCAGATGATAGCCTGGGCGAGGAACATTGGGCACAGTATACAACTAGAAGAATGGGAAAGAGCGTGGGAAAATAACTATAGCATGACAAAATCGGTAGCCTACAAAGAAAATCACTATAAAATGTGGTATCGATGGTATCTGGCTCCCGCAAGGTTAGCAAAAATGTACCCAAATGTAAACCTGACCTGTTGGAAGTGTAAAAAAGCACAGGGAACTTTTTATCACGCTTGGTGGCTCTGCCCAGAAATTAAGAAATATTGGAATAAGATAAAAACATGGATAGCAGAAATAACAGATTATGAAATTGAATTAGAACCCGAAATTTTTTTATTAGGTATGATTAAAAAGAACATTAGGAATGACATAAAATATTTAATACTTCACATAATAACGGCGGCTAGACTAGCGGTAGCACAACTTTGGAAAACAAATAGATTGCCAACTGATCAGGAGCTAATACAAAAGATATACACATGTGCAGAAATGGACAAATTAACCTTAGAGTTACAGGATAAGGAGGACTCAAAATATTTTATAATATGGAATAGATGGTACCAGTGGATAAATCAGAGGAGGCCAAATGAGTAGAGATGAAATTTAGAGGAAATTAATATAATTAAAAAATGCACTATCAGATAGATAGAAAATGAAATATGCCACTGTAGGTTTGTATATATGTATATATAATAATAGAAATTAGTTAGTAGTTGGAGTTGTTTATTGTATATGTATATGTAAATTTGTTTCTTGATTAAGTTAACTTTTAACTTAATCAAGCTTTTTTATGTTTTAAATGTTTTTAAGAATGAATAAAGTTTTGCTTTTTAAAATTAAAAAAAAATGGTACAAATAAATGGATATAAATAAGCAAAACATAGCCATAAACACATAAAATGATTACATATAAATGGGGACAGTAGGACAGGGATTTCTAAATTTCTAAATTTCTCTTGATTTCTAAAGAGGGCCATTGAATGGGTAGCCATTCTTTTTTTGCTGGTGACAAGCAGAGATGTTCTGTGTTTGTGACCTGAGCCTAGTAAAGAACAAAAGTTGATTTTCAGGTCACAATTTATGCTTTGTTTGGTTTTGACTTAGCCTGATGTGTGAATGCAATTACAGAACCTTGGGAAAGGATCTTAGGGATCACTCTGTCCAGTGAAGGAATCTACTGCTACACCATCCTTAGTAGATGGCTGTCAAGGTTGTTTAAATATCTCCCATAAAGAAATGAGCCCCCCACCTCCCAAAGCAGCCTGTTCCATTGTGGAACAGCTCATACTGTTCCTTGTAATTGAAACCCATTGTATCTTGTCTTGTCTTCTACAACAATAGGGAATAATGCTACTCCGTTTTCTACATGACAGCACGAGGTATTTGAAGACAGTGATTGTCTCCACCCACGGCTTCTCTTCTCCAGGATAAATGTACTCTGTGCTTCTGGTTGTTCCTCTCTGGACATGCGCCAGTTTGGCACTGTCCCATAAGCCCTGCAATGTTTTCGTGGTTGTGTCCTGCTGTTTCATTTTTTAAAATTTATTTATTTATTTATTTATTGGTTCAATTTATATGCCGTCCTTCTCCGGAGACTCAGGGCGGTTTACAATGCATTAAGCAATAGTCTTCTTACTTTTGTATATACCTGCTTAGGAGGGCTTTTGGGCCCCCCAAGCGGTGTTCTTTTTTATACAAAGTCAGCTTATTGCCCCCACAATCCGGGTACTCATTTTACCTACCTCAAAAGGATGGAAGGCTGAGTCAACCTTGAGCCCGGTGAGATTTGAACTTGAAGAGCTCCCTGAAGCCCAGGGTTGAAGTATGGAGTTCTTGATACTCGCTGAGCTTGTTGTTTACAGACATCTCATTACCAAACTAGGTAACATCATCCACCCAAGTTAGTATGGGATTGGCTGCCTGCTTATTATATAGTTTGCCCTACCAGTTTTGGTGGGAGAGATATTGGAGTGGAGATAGGGCTACAAATCACTGACATTTTGGTGTCAGCTTCATTAGCAAAATAGCTTCTAAAGGTTTTCTTTCTAAGCTTTCATTTCACGGCTTAGTTTTTATACTGTGGTTTTTGACATGTTCATCCAGAGTTGAAAAACTCTGTCAAATCAGGCTTTATTATGACTTTGGCTTTTGCAGTTCTGAAGAGTGTGTTTGTCTTAAAGTGCCTCAGACTGAAGAAGGGAATTTCCTTCTGGAAATCTGGGTGCCTGGGTCTTGCCTTCCTCCCCTAATGTCAGTGCGCCTCAGTCACATTTGCCTGCCAACTTTAGGCATCGTCCCATAAAGGCGAGTCCAGGTTGAGAGCAAGAGAGAAGAGCTCTTTTATCACAGAAATACGGCCTATGGAGGTGACGCAGTGCTATTCCGACTGATTCTGCATATGTGCACCCAGTCTGGGCCCCCTGAATTTTAGCCCTTCTCTTCATCTGGGTTGTTGGTCCTGAGTTTCTGAACCTGGTACAGTTTTTCACTCCTTGCCCCTTGTTCAGCCTGACTGACTCATTGTAAGTTGCCATATAACAGGCCCAGTGTCTTCTAGAGGCATCTCTCCCCTTGGAAGGGACATCGGATGTTCCCCTTCAGCCTGATGAGCCTTTGGGCAAACAGGATACGGCTGGACAAAGCATTCTGGGCTTTCCTGCACCCCAGAAAAAGTATTTTTTTCTTCTACTGAGATTTTCTTTTGAGCTGCTTTGTGCAGAAACAAGAACCAAAAAAGAATTCCAGCACTACTTGGGGGCAAGTCTTTTTTTTTAAACATATGCTAATTGTCACGTAGTATGAATAGAAAATAAGATTTCGCTCACTGGACATTGTTTCCTCTTTGTCAAGCATGTTCCATGTGGAAAATTCTGTGAATTTTATTGTTATGTGTAATAAGGGCATCTAGACATGTTTCTTCCTCTGTGAGCTGCACATCCATTCATGGTGCTGACCTCTGCCCATGGCAGGAGACCCTATACCAGGGGCCACCAACCTTTCAGACCTCAGGGACCACTAAATTCATAATTTTAAATCCCACGGACCACTAATATGATCTGCCTAATGATGGGCTTGGTGAGTGTGGCTAGGTAGTCATGTGACTGGGTGGGCATGGCCACTTGATGTCACCTCACCAGCCTCTACTCGCCCCTCGACTCCCAGCCACTCCTCACCTGCCCACCCAGCTTCTTAGGGCCCCAACAGGAAGCAGTAGTTGGAGCTAAGCAGCCACCAGGAGAAAGAGTTGGCAAAACAGCTCAGTTCAAATTGGATATGACCGAGAAGGAGGCTCAGCAGAAACACCTCACTGAGGACTACCAGCATAGGCTTTCCAAGCAGAGGGAAGACCTACGGGGATGCAAGGCCAGGTTCCAGCGCCTGGAGGCTCAATGGGTCAGCCCATTGGTCAGCCAATTCCAGGCCATGATTTTATTTATTTATTTTTATTTTATAATTAGACTTCTATACCGCCCTTCTCCCGAAGGACTCAGGGCAGTGTACAGCCATATCAAAACACATCGATTTACAAAATTTAAAACCAATTAAAATCACATACTGTATATAAAATTTGGCTCAAAATTTAAAACACACCTACACCCCTTATAAAATTCCTATTAGGCCAGTCCGGCTTGCTGGAATAGAAGGGTCTTCAGGGCGCAGCGAAAGGTACGCAGGTCAGGGCTAAGATGAAGCTCTAGGGGGAGCTCATTCCAGAGAGCTGGTGCCCCCACAGAGAAGGCTCTCCCCCTAGGTGTCGCCAGTCGACATTGTTTGGCCTACGGCACCCTGAGGAGCCCCTCTCTGTGGGAGCGTATTGGCTGGTGGGAGGTTGTTGGTGGCAGAAGGTGGTCTCGTATATACCCTGGTCGTAAGCCATGGAGCACTTTAAAGGTGGTCACCAACACCTTGAATCGCACTCGGAAGACCACCGGGAGCCCGTGCAGCTCGCGCAGGAGGGGTGTTACATGGGAGTCCCCACGTAACTATGATGGGACTATGATGTAGTCCCACTGAAACGAGGCCCTCCGGTTCTTTGCCACCAGCGGCACTTTCCTCCAGTCTTTGTCCAAAGCCCTGCACCAGGAGACTGAAGCAGACCCCAAGTTGAAATTTCTGCCTCCCTCCAACCCACACAAAAAGACCCCAAAGGGGGAGACTCTCTGCAGCAACACAAACGTTCATTGCATGTATCCAGCCCAGGGGCCGTAGTTTGAGCACCCCTGATTTAGTGCAATATAAAAAATGCAAATAATTTTTCTGCGGACCACCAAAATTTTCTCATGGACCACCAGTGGTCCACGGACCACCAGTTGGTGACCGCTGCCCTATACCATTCTGGACACATGGCTGTCCAGTCTCTTCTTGAAAACCTCCAGTGATGAAGCCCCCACAGCTTCTGGGGGCAAGCTCTTCCATGGATTAGTTGTTCTCACTGTCAGGAAATTAGTTCTAGGTTGGATCTCTTCTTAGTGATCTTTCTACCTGTTACTTCTTATCCTGCCTTCAGTTGCTTTGGAGCATAAATTGACCCCCCCCCCCACTTCCCTGTGACAGCCCCTCAGGTAGTTGAAGACAGCTATCATATCACCCTGACTTTATCCCTGCAGATTTGAGCTGTTTGCTGCCATTCTGTTTTAGTTCCATGTCCCTCTTTTCAGATTTTATACTTGTTCTTTTTTTCCTCTCAATTTGTCAGAGGTTTCTTTGTGCAATCATGCTGACTTCATTTGGAGTCTCTTGCTTTGCTTTCTCTGTGGTATTGTCTTAAATTGGGTTTTTATAATCTCATTTTTCAGAGTTTCCCAAGAAGGTTGAGGTTTTTTTCTGTTTAGGATTTCCATCCCTGGAATTCGTCAGCTCTCATAACTGATGCTTCTTCCTCCTTTTTTAAAACCACACTTATCTTTTCCTATTCGGCATACAGGTTTAAATTAAATAATGGGAGAGGTGCCTTGTTGTGCTTCTTTGCCAACCTGGAGCTTGTCTTTTTGCCGTGTTTTATGTGTACTGTGAGTTCCTAACCTGTATATAAGTTTCTTAAGAGGACAATGAGATGTTTTGGGACTCTCATTTCATTTTACGTGCCCCACCCCCCATGAATTGCTCCACTGCCTCACTGTGGTGGTGGAGGGGAGCGTTCCCAGGAGGGCTGAGCGAAGAACATTGGGGGTATATGCCAAGAGTACAGTATATATACTGGGGTCACCCAAGGCATGAAGGTCATCCCAACTGCCCAGCCAAAGCAAGCAGGCACCTACATTGGGTTGAAATGGTACAGGAAGATGCCAGTCTTTTAGCTTTAGATATTTTTGTCTGCTGTTGGATATATTAATTGTGACCCAACTTAAGACCTCCAAGGCCCCTTCCAGCTCTCTTATTCTATGTTCCAAGTTCTTGATTTCTGTGAGAATGCAAAGGAATGTGTTTTAAAAGATTCAGGTTGGTTTGGGTATTCTTTGCTCTTGATAAATGCATTGGCACATTGTGTGTGCCAAGCAATGCCTCCTTTTTTAAAGGCTCACCACTCCTAGGCAGCTTCTCTGAGATTACAGGAAGGAGCTGTGAAATGACATCAGCATTTCCCTTTGATTTCAGAGAGTTCGTGTGAGAAAATTGTGAAGGCTTCACTTCAGCCAGTTGGTTTCTGTTTATCCAAGATGGCTCCAAGACTGTTTGAAGGATAAAATGAGGCCCCTGTGTGGCTTTCCTTTGGACCTTCAAGCAGCATGTGAGGCACCTTGAATATGGGATGTCTTGATATCCCAGAGGAAAAGTGGAATGTAAAGGGATAAAATAAATAGGTAATGATATAAATATAGGTAATCCTCCAATAACGACCACAATTGATTCCAAAGTTTCTGTTGCTATGTGAATTTTGCACCATTTTATGACCTTTCTTGCCATAGCTATTAAGCGAATCACTGCAGGTGTTGTTAGTAACATGGTTGTTAAGTGAATATGGCTCCCCCCTTGACTTTGCCTAACCCATCAGTGCCTAATTTGGGGGGTGGGGGGGGCTCTGTGCGTATGTGTACCATCCAAGTTTATGGGTTGTTCCCTCATTTTCTGAGTGCATTTGTTGCATTGTTCCCCTTTTCAAAGGAGTTTTCCAGCTGTAAGGTTGAACATTAACCCCTGCCTGCCTGTCTTTCCTGCTGCTGCAGAGTGGTCCTGTTTGCCAACTCCCTGGGAGTGAGCACAGCTTGCCAAACCATTTCTTTAAAAAAATAAAAGAAAGGGAGACAGGCGGCATGGGGGGGGGAGGGAGTTTTCAAAGGAAAAGAGCCTTTTCTCCCTTCTGCCAGCCTGGTGCCCAGCTGCTGAATGAATCAACACAGGACTTGTTTGTGATTTGGTGGGGCCCAGCAGCTCCCCGCCAGCCGCAAGACAGGATGATAAAGTCGAGGAGGAAACTACAGCAGATAAACTCAGTTTGGGCTGTTCAATTAAGCAATTTTATATTCCTATCAATTAAAATATGAAAGCAGGCAGAAATGTCATCTTATTAATTTGGGAACAAACATGGAAGAACAGCCCTACATGGCTCAGGCCAGGTTATCTTCGAGACCGCCTTCTACCGCATAGCTCCCAGCGACCGGTAAGATCCCACAGAGTTGGTCTCCTCCGGGTCCCGTCAGCTAAACAATGCCGGCTGGCGGGCCCGCAGGGGAGGACCTTCTCTGTGGCTGCCCCAGCTCTCTGGAACCAGTTACCTTCTGAGGTCCGGACCATCCCCACCCTATTGGCCTTCCGGAAAGCGGTGAAGACCTAGGATGGGAGAATAAGACAAATATTCTCTCGGGGGGGGGGGGGGGGGCAAATGAAGAGACAGAAAAGAGAAGGGAGGCTTTTTACTCTTCTACTGTACTTAGCAATACACAAAAGAATTTGTGTGAGACTTAATAGGGATTTCACGGAACATTGATACCAAAATACCTTGTTCAGCCCTTAGAAAATGAATTTATTCATCTATTTTATATTCTGCCAGACAAATTTTGTGCAACCGCCTAGAACCAAAATAGAACCAAACCATGAAACAATATTATTGCAAATAATTTCAAAATCACTGGAAGATTTGAAGATTGATTCTTGTCTACTTTTCTAGGAGTGGATTTCTCTGACAATAACTCTTTTCCATAAAGGAACTCCAATTCATTGCAGTTCCAATATGTTTGGAGGTTGAAAAGGTTTAGTAAAAGGTCAGGCTCCAATTATCCCGCTCCTTGGCCCTGGTTCAAGTGCTTTGAGTGTCAAGGCAACAGCAGTGGATGCCTAGTCAAAATTAGTTGGGAGCAGGAACCAATAAAGGAACCAAATAAAAGAAACAGATTGTAGCTCTTAATCCAGTCTGAAATAATTCAGATTAAAAGCAGCTAAAAGCCAAGATTTATAGAGCCCTGTGACCTCAATATTTCTTCCAAAGTCAAAGTGTATGTAGAGAGCTGTCTCGGGGGGTCTCAGGCAGCTGGCAGTGCAAGTTGCCCATGGCAGATGGGACCACCTGATTTCAAGATCTTTCACAGTATTTGGCACTGGTAGCTCCAAGTGAAGGATATGTTGTGAGGCACATCTGAGAAATTAGATTAAAGGGCCCTTGGTTAACATAGGAGGGAGGTGGGAAACTGTGGCCCTTTTGCGATCTGTGAACTTCATGGCTGGCGCAGGAATTCTGGGAGTTGAAGTTCACAGATCATAAAAGGGCCACACCTGTCATGGGTGGGAGAGGGAGAGAAATGTGGGGAAGAGTTTCCCAGATAAACAATTGTGACCGAGGGAGGAACAACTGGACTTCGACTATGGTGGAATTAGCATATTAGTCTGGCTGGGTAAGGGTTAGAGCCACTGCTTGCTTGGAAGGCCACAACTGCCCTTTCTACAACCTTGCCTCATAAACAGAGATTGCTGAATATTTCTGTTTCTTGCAATGCCTGCAATGGAGGTTGAGCATTTAGTTTTAGATGAGCCACAACCTACAAAAACTCCTTGAAATTTCCAGTAAAATAACATTCCCTTCAGATAGGGTAGTAATAGTGTAGTAATACTGTAATAGTAATACACTGTAAAACACTGTAATAGTAATGCACATCAGATTTGGTCAACCATCTGAGGAAGAACAGAGTAAATCAAAACAGTTTTTTATGTACCGGATGTGAAGAAGACAGGTTTGAATCTGTTCTGATTTTAAGTTTCCAAGAGAGAGAGGGGGAGGGAGAAGGAGTGGGAGAGAGACAGGGACAGAGATTGAGAGATATTTCCTTATCTAGGGAGGGAAGAAAGTATTAGATTCAGTAATAAAGAGTTCTCACTCTGGTCACCTTTCTCTTTGCATTAAATGCTGTTGATTGCTTGTTTCTAGACATTCATTTAAAGAGCTTCCTGCTGCTTTATCATCAACAGTCTTCAAAGGACTTCTTAACTTTCTGAGAGCGGTATGTTAGGACTTGAAGCTACACTTGTGGTCAATGGTCAGTTCAAGTCCAGGAATGTTAACAACAACTACAAATGTCAATTGCATTCAATCTGTTAAGAAGATCCATTTGTTCACACCATCCATCTATAATTCAAAATTGTAGCGCAGGATGGTAAAAAAGCATTGCAATTTGCAGATTTATAATCTGCAGAATTATATACTTTGTAGGAAATAGTTAAATCCATTTCTCCTCCTGGCTGCCCATCAACTGCCATCTTGACCAGAAACCCAGTTTAGGAGTTTAGTATTAATTCTGTGTAAGTTTGCTGAATATTGAAATACTCAACAAGATGCACAAACACATGTAAACAACAATACAGATTACTTTTACTAGATGGAGACTGATAACAATGAAATGTATCAGTTGGTTTTTTAGTTCTGTGCAGGAGGAACAAAAAAACTCAAATCAGAATCTGCTTGCCTGTGATAAGACTTACTTCAACAGAGTTAGGCCTGGGGACCTGAATGGTCTGTAGCTGTAGGATGTCATTTCAAGAAATGGAAAGCAAAGCTGATCCTTGCGCTGAAACCAAAATACCCCAAGAGGGACAGAGAAAATGTTGTAAGGAAGAACAAGGAACTGATCCCCACAGAGGCACCTTCTAGAAATGGCAGCAGGAAATAGGAGTGAAACACAGAGCAGGGACCCACAACTGTTTGTGAAACAGAGAGAACCGTTGGACTCACAATGGCCGAGTTTCCTAGGAAGAGGCAAGGCTCAGGGCAAGCTCCTCAGGAAGGAAACATCAGTCAAGCCCTCTGACCAGATCCTGACAGCCTCAGGAACAGTGGTGGCCTTCTCCTCTGTTTTTAAGGCACGGGGACTGTCAAACAATACTCGGTTCCTATGGCTCTATGGTTTTGCTTGGAAACAACACCCCCCCCCTCGGGCCTCCTAGTCCTCCTCTCGCATCTGACCTGTTTCTGTGCTTGTGGAGAAATGCTTGGAAGCCACTGAAGGGCCGGTTTGTCCATTCATGGCTTCGGTGCCTGCTTCGTGCCAGCATGAATGGAGCCTTTCTGCCCAGAGGGCCGGTTGGTCTTTATGCTATTGTGGACATCTGCTGCACACAACCCCGGGGGCCTTTGTGGAGAACAGCCTTGCTCCGTGACCATTTGGGGCTGGTTGGTGGCTCCTATCTGGGGGCAAGTGCTGACTCTACAGATGGGAACCACACCCCACCCCCATCCCTGCAGAGTTACTGAGCCCATCAGGCTGGGCACTCACAACTTCCCTGGGCATGCTGAGTCACAAAATGCCCGGCTCCTGGAAGGCAAACCGGTGAGAGAGAGTTTCCTGAGACCTCATCCTCTTCCCTAGTGGCTGCCTTTGAGCGGAGGTCTGGGATGCAGCCCCCTGCCCTTTTGGTTTCCTAAGAATGTGCGGGGGTGGGGAGAAGGATTGGAGGGGGCAACGTCTACGTGGAGCTGATAAACAAAGGATGTTGCTTTTCAGGAGACCATCTTCCCTTTATTATGCTAAAATAACTTTAACTCGGTGGTCCCCAACCTTTCTGGCTTGGTGGCTTGGTGGGGTGGGTAGGGGAGGGTTCTGTGAGAGTGGTAGGCGCACAGCTGATTTGCACAAGTGGCAGGTGTGTGCACCCACCGCTCACACAAATGGAGCTTCGTGTGTGAACACACCCGCCCACCACTAGTGGAGCTGCACACATGTGAGGAGAGACTGATACAGGATAGATTTGACAAACTCTGGAGGGTGCGCGTGCATTCTGGAAAACCCATGCTTTTTCCTGCAGCTCTCCTCTCAAATGGCTGCTTGCGGTCTGAATTCAATAGATGCAGATGCAGATCAGCTGTCCGGTTGCATCATGGCTGTGGGCCCCTCCTCAGCAGCAATGAGATAATCCTTCCGGAATGATCCTGCTCACCACGTCAAACCCAGTTTGAACGTGCTCTCCCCCCTTCCCCCGCCCCAAAAGTCTTTTTCCCTGACTGATCAGCTTATGGTATAAAGTCTGGAGCAAAGCAGCCCAGAAGCAGCTTTGTTTTCATAATGGCTACGAATGCAGCTCTCCCAGGCTCCACTCAGGGAGGCCAGAAGGTGAATGACGGCTGCTGGCTTTTCTTCCACCAGGACAACAACAAAAAAAAATCCTGCTTTGGGGGATTGTGTTTTGAGCTCATCAGACCTTTGATATTTGTCGATCTCTCTGGAGTGGCTGCCTCTCACCCCCAGCCTCCATCTTACATGGAAAATGAGCAACTCTTTTATTTGCTTCTAGTTTATTCTTTTCTTCCTCTCTCTAGGTCTGCAGAGATTCTCCATCATCCAGGTCATGGCTGTCCCAAAGGTGCTTTTTTCAAGAGGCAACTGGACTTTCTGGTTTTTCTTTGAGCTGAAGAAGCTTCCTGGATGAGAAGCGAAACGTCGTCAAAGAAAAAACAGAAAGTCCAGTTGCCTTTTGGAAAAAAGCACCTTTGGGATTCCTCTGCCCTGTCTTTCCAGCAACCCTCCCACCTTAGCTGTTGGATGGGCAGTGGAACTAAAATTGCAATTATTTATCGCAATTTTGCTGCTCTGATTTGCTGTTCTTCAGTTATCTTGGGACCACAGTTCCCAACATTTCTAACCATAAATAGGAAATTACAGTGGACAGAATCTTAACATCTCTAAAGGGCTTAAAAAAAACCTCTTCTACAAGTTAGTCCTGAACTCACAACCGTAATGGAGCCTATCCATTATAGTTGAAAGTTGTGACATTTGTAAAGATCATCACATGATTGAGCCAATTTTATAACCTTTTTTGCATGGTAAACGTTGGGTTTTTTTGGCAAAATTGTTGTAAATCGTGGTCATGTGGCCGCAAGATGCTGCAAATGGCCATCAATGAGGGCTGGTTGGCCAGTGCCCTAAATGCAGTTGCATGACCTTGGGGCGGGGGTGGCCTTCAGGACTTCAGGGCCAGGTTTTATGTACATTTGGGGGGTCCATTGTAACTTTGGTCGCTAAGCAAACGGTCATAAGTCGAGGACTACCTGTACAGCTTGGCTTCATGGGCTTTGAGTTGTGAGTCAGATCTTGCACACAGATAATATTCTATTGTTCACTGTTCATTTGGGCTGCAGGCAGCTGGAGCAAAATTGTAAATCCTGTGTTGTTTTGAAGTAGTTTTAGAAGGAAAAAGGAACTGGACGCATCGCTATTAGACACTGCTTTTCTCTATCTGCTGGAAATAGAATTAAGGTGGTATTTTGTCTACTAACTAATATAGCAAAATTTCCCCCCCTGTATCTGTTTGTGAGATTCAAAGATATACTCAGAAGGTGAAAATATGCTGCTTTTGTAGTAAATGTTTTGTATTTGCTAATATTTGGTAGCAAATATTTTGTATTTGCTACAAAATGTGTACAGCAAATCCCATTCCTACCACTTCATTCAGAAGCAAATTTTCCGTATTTTCACCAATTTGGCATAGGCTTCCTTCTTAATCAAAGCCAAATGAAGATTACAAAAAGCCACCGCAGATGACCTCAACCCAGGAGCCGTTTGCGGAGGAGAAGGTTCTTCAAAGTACTTTACAAGCACTTGGGAAGGTACCTGGCAACACATAGAAGCCTGACGTAGGTTTTCACCAAGGAAACTGGCTGCTCCCACATAGTTCAGGCCCTACTCACAGCCCTGTGCCTGCATTTCCAAAGTAGGTTTCCAAATATCATTCTGCAGCCTTCAGAAAATGTATTGCAGAAATCCCCAACTTTCTGAGACGTGTGGATAAGACCTGCTTATACTTTGTGCTTGGAAGGAAGTGTTCTTTACCCAGGATGTAGAATCCAACTATTGAGTATTATTTTCCTTGTATGGTAAACACGAAAAGATGTTGAGTCTCTGGAAAGAGTCCAGAGAAGAGCAACAAAAAAGAGCAATGGTTGCAGGAATTGGGTATGTCTACTTTAATGAAAAGAAGACCTGGGCGGGGGGAGACTTGAGGGGCTCCTATAAGGACAAGGGGGATCAAACTATTTTCCAAAGCACCAATTGGTTCGAAACTAACCAAGGACAGAAGCAACCTACAACTAAAGTAGACATTTTCTAACGGTGAGAGCAGTCAACCAATGGGATAGCTTGCCTTCAGAAGTTGTGGGTGCTCCATCAATGGAGGCTTTCCAAAAGAGGCTGGGCAGCCACTTATCTGGAATGGTATAGGGTCTCCTGCTCAAGCAAGGGGTTGGACTAGATGACCTCTGAGGTTCCTTCCAATACTATTACTCTATGACGATTTATTACAGTGATTGGTTGGTAGTTGTTACATTATTAGTATTACTGGAATGATAGCATTCCAGTTAGCAATTTTGTAAGATCAACTGGTGATATTACTTGGATTTAATTTATTTCAAAATGTTTGGGGCAGATTTTTAAATGTATTAAAATATAAATGTTTTATGTAGTTTTTAAAATCATTTTTAATCATAATAACTTTGATGCTCTGTACACGTCACAATTCTGTTACCCCAGAGTTTGCTGTCCCAGTTACATGTGGGTTCAAAGGGATCACAAAACAGCCTTCTCAGCTGTCTGTCTGTCTGTCCCCACCTTCCTCCTCCTCAACCAGGCTGGTCATTCACTGAGGATTATGGCAATCATGGTACCAGATTAGAATAAATTTGGACTACAGGGAAACTTCAGATTTGAAATGTATAGAGGTGGTCTAAAATTGTACAGAGGCAAATGGAAGGCTGTTCGATTAAGAAATCGAAGCCAAAGGAACAAATAAAGAAAAACGGTGGTATTTGGCCTAGCAAGAGGACTTGTGGAGAAAAATATTTTAGGGCTCTTCCATGCAACCTGCTTGAAGATATCATGCTTGCCATTTCTCATTTAGATATACTGACCATGTAGGTCTCTGAGCCTAACCTGTCTAAGCTATTCAGGCAGAAAAATAGAATTTGTGCAGAAAGAAAAGGAAAGGAAGGAAGGAAGGAAGGAAGGAAAGCAGGCTCCACATGGGCATTCTAGCATGCTCTGAGAAGGAGTCTTCAAAACTGGAGATCAGCTGGATTCCAGCTGTTCTGGCGGATCTCTGATAGGTCCACCTTCTCCCTTCCAATTGCTGGGTGCCTGGGCTTTCAAGCATTTTTCCCCCAGAAGAAAATCCTGGAAAAAGGCTTCTTTACTGTTGCCAAGAAAACTGCCAGCAGGAATCCAGGTTAACTCATGTCTGAGCCCAAGGACTTTGCAGTTTCTTGGGTTCTATACTACTCTTCTGATTTTTGTCAGCTCAGGAGCACTTAAAATAATGAACTCTTCCATGCAATCGATTGCTCATTCAACAGTCCATCCAGTGAATAGTTGCAAAGAAGAGAGTTTGTTCAATTGAAGATCTGGGCTTTGGTTATTGAGCTTTAATTGCCATCTGTTTTACATTGCAAGTAGCTTCCTGGTTTCTTTCCATTTTATCATTTTGAGAATGCACTACAACATTATAGATGCAGAAATTTGGAACCAGGCTCAGGCTGGATTCAAACATAGTCCTCATGTTGCTTGTAATGGTTTGTTTGGGTTTGGATTTGTCTGTTGGGTAACTTATTTATTTATTTATTTATTTATTTATTTATTGCGATTTATATGCCGCCTTTCTCCCTAGGGACTCAAGGCGGCTTACAAAATAACAACTTCAATACAAATCACAATACAATACCAAATTAAAATCAGTAACCCAATTAAAAAACGATTTAAAATTATACCAGTGTACCCCCAAACGGATCAGTTTAATTGGCGGAAGAGCCACATCTTCAGCTCGCGACGGAAGGAAAGAAGGTCGGGGGCTGTCCTGAGCTCAGTGGGCAATCCATTCCAGAGGGTCGGGGCTCCCACAGAGAACGCCCTCCCCCTGGGGGTCGTCAGCCGACATTGTTTGCCCGACGGCACCCTGAGGAGGCCGACTCTGTGAAAGCGCATAGGACGATGGGAGAACGGCTGGAGATGGTCCTGCAAGTACCCTGGGCCTAAGCCATGAAGGGCTTTATAGGTGAGCACCAGCACCTTGAAACGTATCCGCAGTGCCACCGGTAGCCAGTGCAGCTCACGCAGGAGAGGTGTTACACGGGAGTATCTAGACGCCCCCATAACTACCCGCGTGGCTGCATTTTGAACTAGCTGAAGCCTCCGGATACATCCCAAGGGCAGCCCCATGTAGAGGGTGTTACAGTAGTCCAACCTAGAGGTAACAAGGGCGTGAGTGACCGTGGCGAGGGCATCCCGGTCTAGGAACGGGCGCAACTGGCGCACAAGACGGACCTGTGCGAAGGCCCCCCTGGTTACGGCCGTCAGATGGTCATCTAAAGACAGCCGAGAATCCAGGAGGACACCCAAGTTGCGGACCCTATCGGAGGGAGCAAGGGTTTCACTTCCGATCATTAAGGATGGAACCTCCAGATCCCGGGATGCCGGCATCCACAGCCACTCAGTCTTGGACGGGTTGAGTCTAAGCCTGTTCCTCCCCATCCAAACCCGCACCGCTTCCAGGCAGTGGGACATCACGGAAAGGGCATCCCTAGGGTGGTCAGGGGTGGAGATGTAATGCTGGGTATCATCAGCATATTGATGATACCTCACCCCAAAACCACGGATGATGTCACCCAGCGGTTTCATATAGATATTAAAGAGCAGAGGAGAGAGAACCGAGCCCTGAGGCACCCCACAAGTGAGAGGCCTCCGGGAGGATCCCTGACCCCCTGCCCAAACAGACTGCAGACGGCCCGAGAGATAGGAGGAGAACCACTGTAAAACGGTGCCTCCTAACCCTATCCCCCTGAGCCGCTGCAGCAGGATACCATGGTCAATGGTATCGAACGCCGCTGAGAGGTCAAGAAGGACCAGGATGGAGGAGCAACCCCCATCCCTGGCCCGCCAGAGATCATTTACTAGGGCGACTAATGCCGTTTCCGTGCTGTGGCCACACCTGAAACCAGATTGGTAAGGATCCAGGTAGTCAGTTTCCTCCAGGAATTGAGGGAATTGCTGTGCCACCACGGACTCAACAACCTTCGCTAAAAAGCGAAGGTTGGAGACTGGACGGTAGTTGTTAAGTACGTCAGGATCCAGGTTAGGCTTCTTAAGGAGGGGTCGAACCACCGCCTCTTTAAGCGCAGCGGGAAAGACCCCTTCCTTTAATGAAGCGTTGACAATAGCCTGGATCCAGTCTCCAGTCACCTCCCTGGCTGCCGAAACAAGCCAGGAGGGACAAGGGTCCAGTAAACATGTGGAAGACCCCAGCCTACCCATAATCCTGTCCACGTCATCCAATGAAACAGGCTCAAACTCAACCCAGATGTCTCCACCGAGACTAGGCCCTGTCACCTCAACGGACTCTGTCCAGTCGGAGTCCAACCCGGTCCGAATCTGAGTGATTTTATCTTGCAGAAACTGTGCAAAGTCCTCAGCACGGCCCTGTAAGGGGTCCTCCCTCCTCCCTGATTAAGGAGGGAGCGGGTCACTCTAAACAGGGCTGCTGGGCGATTTTCTGCAGATGCAATGAGAGTGGCGAAATAGTTATGTTTCGCCACTTCCATCGCCACAAGATAAGACCTAATATGGGTTCTTAGTTGTGTTCGGTCGGACTCGGATCGGGAGGATCTCCAACCACCCTCCAGGCGTCTTTTCCGACGCTTCATTTCCCTGAGCTCCGCGGTAAACCAAGGAGCCGCCCGGGATCTGCGTTGGATCAGAGGCTGCAAAGGCGCGATTCGATCCAAGGCCCCCACCGCAGCCTGTTCCCAGGCCACGACAAGGGTCTCAGATGAATCGTGGGCTAAGGAGGCAGGAAATGACCCAAGCTCCATCAGGAAACTTTCGGGTTCCATCAGGCGCCTGGGGCGGAACCATCTTACTGGTTCCGCACCCCTGCGACGGGGGATGGCGGAGGAAAAGTCGAGTCTAAGGAGGGAATGATCGGTCCATGACAGAGGGTCAGTAGATAGAGTCCCCTCCCCACAATCATTTATCCACTGTCCAGAGAGAAAAATAAGGTCGAGTGTGTGTCCTCCAATATGAGTTGGGCCCTGTACAATTTGAGTCAGGTCCATGGCCGTCATGGAGGTCATGAACTCCCGCACCAACTCAGATGACTCACCGGCCAATGGCAAATTGAAATCTCCCACCACCAAAAGGTTGGGGAGTTCCACTGTCAATTCGGCTAAGACATCTAGTAGTGCGGGCAGGGCTGAGGTCACGCAGCTGGGGGAGAGGTACGTGATTAACAGCCCAGACTGAACTCCAGGGTCCCATTTCAAAAGGAGGGATTCACACCCGCCAACCTGAGGAACAGTGACCTCCCTAGGCCTAAGACTTTCCTTAATAACTACCACCACTCCTCCGCCCCTCCCGTGGAGTCGTGGCTGGTGTAGTATCCGGAAACCTGGGGGACACAAATCCACAAGAGGGACACTGCCCTCCGGCCCCAGCCAGGTCTCAGTGATACAAGCCAGGTCCGCGTCCTCCTCATCTATAAGATCTCGGACGAGGAGTGTCTTGTTCACCACGGACCTGGCGTTTAAGTACACCAGTCGGAGTCCAGGGCTCCGCACTCTGTCGCCGTCAGGGGAGCAGGATGAGCTGAGGGGGCAGGAGGGCGCCACCGCTTGAACGAAGCGGCAGCGCCCTCCTAGCCCACCCCTCTCACGACCTCTGCGTCTCCCAACTGTCACAAGGATTGGAAGACCCTCTCTCCGCTGAGCCTCTTTGTTCCCTCCTCCTCCCTCCCTCCCCCCACAACCATCCGACGGGCCCAATTGCTGAACCGTAGGAGCCGCCCCCGGCTCAACCCTTACCACCCGCCTCCCGGGTCCCCTTAAAATTTGATTAAAAACATTAATTAAAAAACCCCTCAAACCACGCTTAGAAGCATGCCACCACTCGGGGTTCCAAGACCCGTCCTTGAGGTAGGCCTTCGATAAATTTGAAGGCCATGTCTGCGAGAGGGGGGCATCTCGCAGAGCAAGGAGGGTCGCCGAAGTGTAAGCCATAATAAATATGAGAAGTGGATGGAAAATAGCAACAAGAAACCGAGATGATAAACAAGAGGGATAATGATGGTAAAATAGGAGTCAACCCAAGCCGGCATAACCACCGCTCTCTCACAGCGGTGGAGAATCCAAGGCTGCAACGAATGAGTCCCGCGGAACCAGCCGCAGCCACCCTCTCACGGTGACTAGGTGGGGAACATCCACCGGCGGAGTCATAGAGCAGTTCCTAGGAACATGATGCAGCAGCAGTCCACCCGGATTCATAGTTCATCAGTCTGTAACTCCATAACTCTGTCCAATACAACGAGACCAATAAGGCAGTAATAGGGGTGAAAAGATAAGATGTAACACTTTATGGTGTGAGAGGAGCCAGGAGTCAGATAGCATTTCAAATAGGGGAGATGACAAAAGTCCCAACAGACAACTGAAGATGAGTAAAACAAACAGGCCGAACCAGGCAGGCAACAGTCTGGGGGGGGGGGGGCGACAAAAAATGGGGGAGGGAGAGACCCCAGGGAAGAGCAAGATGGATAATTATCACTTCCCCTCCGGCCAACTTCCCGCCCCCCAGATCTTCTTCAGGACCACCCGCCCCGCAGTCATAGCCTGTCCTCATTGGGCAGTTACAGCCCAGATCTTCCTGGCCTCTCATCTCCAGTGTGACATTCACCGCCATCAACAAGGTTGCCACAGTACCCGCTGCCTTAATCTCAGTGGATTCATCGGGGGGGGCTAACGATCTTACAGCAGCCATAGCGCCTGTAGCCTCCCCCGATTAGATGTAAAATCGCCGAGTGTCTGCAGCGTTTAATAGCGCCGATCCGGCCGGTAAAACTCCAACGGCCTCAGCGCGATTGCAGGGCCAACGCCACCCTCCCAGCGGCGCCCAGCTGATGCAATCCTCTCATCGCCGTCCCTGGGTCATCCGAGAGCCGTCTTCTGTCGGAGACGGCTCATTTGAACTGTCAAAGGCTCAGCATATCGGGCAGGGGGCCGATGAGTGGAAAAACGGCCTTCCCCCGGTTTCCTGTCGCAACTCCTTCATCCCGATCTCAGCCGGCACTTCGGGGAACCGCCATCTCGCGCATGCGCAGCTAGGAACTTAGCATTGTGGTTTGTCATCCATGGCTTATGTCTTAATGTGACATGTCAATCTTAACAGTTGTGGCTTAGGCAACAAACCCTGAATAAAGACTCATTGTGTGATCCAGTAGGCTAAATGTGTACAATCTGCTTAACACAGTTACTGAATTTGCCCTTTGAATTTGCAAGCATCTCCCCCACTTTATTGGGTGGTCAGTATTTCAAACATCAGTCACAACAAATTGATGTTCCATGAAAAATGATTAGCAATTTAATTCCATGACGGGCTTCCTAAATTCAACAAAACCTAAGGATTGCCTGGATGTTCTCTTGCCTTGGAAATTGTATAGCTGATTATTTCCTGGATTGGGGAGGAAGGTTCAGTTGGAAAGCCATTTATCTGCACAATGAATAATTAAATAATGTAGACACTTAAGAACTTTTCTGGAGGTTGTAGATCCCTTTGTATTTTTACTCCTATGCCTAAGCTGATTCCAGTAAGGCTGCATTGTTTCTGCCACTTCCAAATTTCATGATTTGGGAAGCCCCACGCAATTCCTGCATCCTACTACGTCATTTACAGATGATAACATAGAACAACAAAGAATAAGGCCATTCCACTGATTGTTCTCACTACCAGGAACTTTCTTCTGAGTTCTAGGTTGAATCTGTCTTTAATGGCCTTCCACCCATTCCTTCTTCTCCTGTCCTCGGGTGCTTAGGAGAAGGGGTTGGCCGCTTCTTCTCAAGTACTGAAAGAGTGCTATCATGTCACCCCAGTCCTTCTCTTCATTAGACTAGACTGTCAGACCTGCCTAGTTCCCACAACCATTCATCGTACAGTGTAGCCTCCAGAGCCCTTATCATCTTTTGAAGGAGATGTGTGGTTTAGAAATATGAAATATAAACAAAGAAACAAAGATTGCTGGGATTGCTTTCTTAAGCCTTAGTCAATATGCTGAAACTACAAGTAGGCAGGGAGGCATTGGAGGAACTGGCTGAGAAAAAGGATAGTAGATGTTTAAACTCAAGACTAATTCTAGGTTTCCAGCTGAAGTTGATGAAGGGCATCATATTTATATTAAGGTTTTTTTAAAGAAGGAAAACAATAAATATGGGTCCTGAAGGATGAACAGAAACTATTTATTGGCCTGTACACCTTCCTAAAAAGGACAGCTGGCTGTGAAGATCATTCAATCTGCATCACAATTGCTGCTCTTGTATTCCTATGATCTGGGCAAAAGGGTTGAGGCTTTATGGCCAGGTTAGGTTTTGGCCACCAGAGCTTTGAATGTGTTTGCTGAGATGGTGAAGTAAGGGTAGTTCATAATTCTCCCATCTTCCCCGGGAAATTTCTGACACGTATGAAGATTTTTGAGTAGACAAAACAGAGGACAGAATAACAGAACAGAATAACAGAGTTGGAAGAGACCTTGAAGGTGTTCTAGTCCAACTCCTCTGCTCAAGCAGGAGACCCTATACTATTTCAGACATAAGGCTCTCCTCCAGTGATGGAGCACCCACAACTTCTGAAGGCAAGCCATTCCAGTGGTTAATTGCTCTCACTGGCAGGAAATTTCCTTGTGCAATCATGCTGGTCTCTTCTTGCATTTCTTATTTTTCTTTTTCAGTGGAATTGTGCTGGACTGGGCTTTTAGAATCATATTTCTTGAGTTGTTCTGTTGGGCCCAGAAGGTAATTGGAAGTTGAATTACTGAACAGTTGGCGTGTTTAAAAGAAACTCTGTGTAAAAGCTATGTCTAATGTCTAATGAAAGGAAATTATTTCAGGAAGGAAAAAGAGGTCCCTTTTTTGTCAGAATTTAGGCTCTCACTTTGTCCAGGACTAGAAGTCTCAAGGGGATGGCAGAATATGCAGGACCTTGGAGAGCTCCTACTGATTGCAAGGCTTGGCTTGACATGGGCTTGCTTGATTCCTCCAGGGCCAGAGCACACATCTTAAGGACAGGCTGTGGGCCTTGCCCTTTGTCTCCACCCCAAGAACATGGAGACTCACGTGGCCCTTTGGGAAGAGGAAGTTAATCATGCAGTTGAGTTATTGTCTATGGTATGGATAGCTTCCAAGGACTTCAGTGGAATTTTCCTCACCCAGGTTGGTGTCGGGCTGGCTGCTGCTGCTCAGAGTTGACATCATGCACAGCCGTTTTTGGCAGGCAGTTGCTCTTTGGGAGTCATCATGACCTGTAGACCAGTCCTTGCGTAAAGCATGGGAGACTCCTTGCCCAAAGAATCAAGGCAAAAAATGGAGGGAATTGTGCCTGTTTCTATTAACATGTCTCATTCACAATAGGAAATATGGTAGTTTAGCAAAGTGAAATGGGTGACATTAAATAGAAATAATTCCTTTTTGGCATAAGAAGAGCCATTCAATGAGACAGGAGGCTTCTCTAGTCTCAAAGAAAAGAATGAAAAGGTTGGAAAGGATAAAAAGCAAGGATCCAGATTGAAACCTCCCCAAGAGATGGCTGTCCAGCTTTTCTCAAGCACAACCAGGATGGGCTCTGCTATGTAGCTCCTCTTACTGTTAAACATTGTTTCATAACATTCAACCTTTGTGCCGCTGAAGACCATTGTTTCCATATACTTACCTGGCAGGGAGATACTTTGATCACCATTATTTCCTAATGTGCCTTTTGGGAAGATATGAAACAGGTGTGTACCTTCTTCTATATAGCCCAGTTCAGGTATTTGAAATGTGGTAGCCCTCACCCCACAAATGAGTTTCCTACATACTGAAATTTCCAGAACTTTCACTTTCTCCTTCTGAGTCTAAAATCCCAGCCCTGCTGCTTCCTTTCCCTTCTCTGTGCTGATTCCAGGTTCGCTGAATCTTCATGGCCTCTAAGCTCCCATCCAACTCTGTTACATCCTTCTTGCTTTCTGGGCAACAACACAGAATTTCACAGCCTCCATGAAGGGGGTTTCAACTCTCTAGTTTACCATGGGAATTTCTTGATGGTCTCGCATCCAAATCCTAATTAGCTCCAATAATGTTACTTTTTAAAAAAATCAGCTATGGGGAGGTGCTGAATAAGTAGAGTTACTTTAGCATATTCTACAAAGAGGGGGAGCTTGGGAGCACAGCTGCTCCAGGGTTCACTGGAATTCAGTCAGTGAATTTCAGATTCTTGCAGCAGAATGCCCTCAAGCAACCCCATGACTCAGCTGATCCAAAGTTTATCAGACTCTTCTTTGGAAAACCTCTTTCTGATCCTCCTTCATTTATTTAGAATATGATTCGTGCCAAACAATTGCAACACGAATGATTCCCGACTGCAACTAGCAGCTGAACAAAAGAAGCTGAAACAAATCAAACCATTTCATATGCAAGGCAGCAGGAGCGGCTTTTGATATTGAAATGTTGCTGAATGAGGATGTGGCAGTGTATGAATGCATCATTCATGGTGCTGAATTTAGCCAATCACGTGAGAAACAGAACTACTTCAGGATGGTACAGTTCACTTTCCCTGGAAATGATCTCCTTCTGTCAGCCTCATGAAGGGACAGGCGAGATCCCAAAGCTTCAAAGGATTCAAAAGGCCGACATTGAAAGAAATGGTTGCTTCAAATTTTAAAATGTAAAAATGATAAGGAATGGAATGGAATGGAATGGAATCTGGAAGAGACCTTGAAGGTCTTCTAGTCCAGCCCTCTGCTCAAGCAGGAGAACCTATACCATTTCAGACAAATGATTGTCCAATCTCTTCCAGCGCTGGAGCATTTACAACTTCTGGAGGCAAGTTGTTCCACTGATTAATTTGTCTAACTGTCAGGAAATTTCTCCTTAGTCCTACCTTGCTTCTCTCCTTGATTAGTTTCCAACCATTACTTCTTGTCCTGCCTTCTGGTGCCTTGGAAAACAGGTTGACCCCCTCTTCTTTGTGGAAGCCCCTGAGATATTGGAAGACAGCTATCATGTCTCCCCTAGTCCTTCTTTTCATTAAACTAGACATACCCAATTCCAGCAGCCATTCTTCATATGTTTTAGCCTCCAGTCCCCTAATCCTCTTCGTGGCTCTTCTCTGCACTCTTTCTAGAATCTCCATATCTTTTTTACATCATGGCCACCAAAACTGGATGCAGTACTCTAGGTGTGGCCTTACCAAGGCATTATAAAGTGGTGTTAATATTTCACATGATCTTGATTCTGTCCCTCGGTTTATGCAGCCTAGAACTGTGTTGGCTTTTTTGGCAGCTGCCGCACAATGCTTGATTGCATCTCTCTCAGTTGTGAAATCCAAATTTTTTTACTACCAGTTCTGTGGGCATGGCTTGGTGGGTGTGGCAGGGGAAGGATACTGCAAAATCCCCATTCCCTCCCCACTCTGGGGCCAGCCAGAGGTGGTATTTGCCGGTTCTCCGAACTACTCAAAATTTTCTCTACCGGTTCTCCAGAACCTGTCAGAACCTGCTGGATTTCACCCCTGATCTCTCTGGTAGACCGTCACCCACATTTTGGAGCAAGGTCACTTCTGAATCATAGGAAGAGCACCAGTCTAGGAATTAAGAGAGATTCGGGAGTTCTGAGCGTAAATTTGTTGCAGGAGGAAGACTCAGGTTCAAGTCCACCCCCTAACATGGAAAGGTTTCTGGGCAGCCTTAGGTTCCTCTCTTCCTCAGTCTTTGTGTGGGAATAAATCATGGAAGACATCTTGATTTTCCGGGGGGGGGGGGGAAGCAAAATGTAAATGTAAATAAGAGAATAGTGGTTAATTGCAATACTGTGAATGAAGTATACTGTAATCTCTGTAGAAGTCATAGTGATCAGAGTTGATTTTAGAGCACAATAAAAAAAGTGGAAATTCTTTGCTAAGATTCTGGGCTAGTTAATGGAAACATATTTGTTGATTCACAGAATCTACTCCTGAGACAAGCACCCAAATCTCTTGCACCTGGAGTGACTCTTTTCTTAGGTAGCATCTGACTGTTTTCAAGCTGACAACTTTCTTCCTATTGTAATATATTGATATTTTGGCCTTCAGCAACAAATGAAATATAACTTCCTTCCTTCCTTCCTTCCTTCCTTCCTTCCTTCCTTCGAGCCTCGCTTTAAATGATATAATCTCCTGAATTCAGGAGCAGGCTTTTGAGGTTTGCAGAAAGTGGCAGAGCGGAGGTGTTTTGGGCTTAGTGGACAGTCTTGGATGGAGCTGGTCTTCCTTTTTCCTCTTTTGTTTTAGTGTGTGGGAATTGTGACCCTTGGCTTAGTGTGCGAGAGCTCTCTCTGTCTTGAGACGCTCATGTGACCCCAAGGGCTGTTTTTGTGCTGCATGAATTTTCTTCCTCTTGGCCCCTGAAGGAGCCATTCATCCCATGGAAGAGACCCACCTCTCCCAGCTTCCTTCAAAGCACTTCCAGCTCCTGCTGGCTTTGGTCACCACAAAGAGCCTTCGCGAGAAACCAGGGCAACAGCCAAATAGCTTCTGCTTGTATTTCCAGAACAAAGGATTAGTATGGTTCACAGGAAGCCCAGAGGATCAAGGGTGCACCATGCCAATCCCCAAAATTGCACATTCTCTTGGATTTGTTCTGCTGCTTAAGAGCAGAAGGCAGGGTATTTGGCTGAGGGATGCGTATGAGAGAGAGAGAGTGGGGAGAAAGAGGAAGAGAAGGGGGGGGAATAAAAGCATCCTTGCAAATCAGTTGTTTTGGCTGAGTGGTTATATTGGTTGATTTAGGTCATGTCCCTACTTAACCATATCACAAACATGCCCTGGAACATTTTTTCCTGTTCTGTCCTTCATCTCATTCTTTCTTCCCCCTTTCCAAACTGTCCAAGACAGAGTCTTAAGGTGTTAAGGTTTTACACCTCACTGGGTGGAGAGCATTAAAACTCTTCACTTAGTGTGGTATAAAAGGGTTGTTTTTGCTCAGTAGTGAAAAAAAAAGACTGTTAAACAAACATGAGGCTTGGATTCTGAAATGAATAATTTTAATATTATTTGGGATTTGGGAAGATTGACTATCGGCAGAGCAACTGTAACCAGCATTCGTAAAAAGTTGTGCTTGGTCCATAAGGGGAAAAATGTCTAGATGTTTGTTTCTAAATGGTCCCTTTGAGGCCTTTTTGCAAAATCGATCTTTTTCTGTAACTTAAAGCAACTTTTGCTTGTTAACTGGACCCTTTTCCAAAAGAGGAAGTGTGAAAGTGCACTTAGAGGCTGGGACCTTGCCTTTTCTCCATGCATGGATGTAGAAGCCACCAGGAAACCCTGAGGCTATAGGCTTGAGTGGGAAATTGAAAAAGCAGTAGCAATAGCCCTTAGATTTATATACCGCTTCACGGTGCTTTTACAGCCCTCTATAAGTTTACAGAGTCAGCCTATTTCCCCCAACAATCTGGGTCCTCATTTTACCCACCTTGGAAGGATGGAAGGCTGAGTCAACCTTGAGCCAGTGAGATTTGAACTGCCAAACTGCAGCTAGCAGTCAGCTGAAGTAGCCTGCAGTACTGCATTCTAACCACTGCGCCACCTCAAATGTTAGAAGCATCCCAGAAAAAAAGAAAAACCACTATACATTGTGTAGCAATAGCAATAGACTTATATACCACTTCATAGTGCTTTTACAGCCCTCTCTAAGCAGTTTACAGAGTTAGCATATTGCCCCCCACAATCTGGATCCTCATTTTATTGACCTCGGAAGGATGGAAGGCTGAGTCAACCTTGAGCTGATCAGGATTGAACTTCTGGCTGTGGGCAGAGTTAGCCTGCAATGCTGCCTTCTAACCACTGCACCACCAGGGCTCAGTGGTTAGAAATGGACCATTGTGGAGGCCATGTGGTGGTATCCATGCTGTCAGGGGACACAAAGCTCCACTCAAAGGAGACTTGGTGTTTTAAGGAGCTGGTGCTGGGCCACTCACTCTGGGCCACTCACTCTCTGTCAGCCTAACCCTCCTTATGTGGTGGTTATTGTGAGGGAAAGAGGAGGAGAAATGTGTGTTGGATATGTTCGGTACCTTGAGTTACTTATAGAGTAATAAGATGGGACAAAAATCTAATAAACAAATAAATAGCAGGTTGTTTGCATTCCTTGAAAAGGCTTCGTGGTAAAGCATGGAGACAGGGTCGTGTAATTTAGCCATTTGATTTATTTCTCGATCTTCTGTTGCGTTCTAGTCTTACTGGAGACAAAACAATAAACTCTCGCTTGCTGTCTAAGGCAAGCTTTACCATGACAGGGGCTCCAAAGGCCCAAGATTTTTAATCCTCGGGTTCTGAGATAGAGAATGGCTCGGCTCCCACCCTGAAAGCCTTCTTGACTTCAGTGAAGTCGTCCTTCTGGAAGGGCAGGTAGAGGCTATGACAGTGAGGACCTTGCGCAGCTGATGTGCCAGTTGCAGCCCAATTGGGAGCAGGAGGATCTCGTGACAGCAATTCCAGCTTCATCACTGCATGGCTGGCAAGCTGGGAGGTGGATCTGGGGTTGCCGGTAACAGTTAAGACATCAGCAAAATACAAAAATAAATAACAATATGAATATGAAGGTAAATACAATAATAAAAGTGCTACAATATATTACATTAAGAAATAAAGAAAATGCCCTTCCAAATGAAGGGAAGCCATTTCAGAGCAAAACAGCACCACCACAGAAATGTGTTCCCTAATCCTCAGCTCCCAGAAAGTGTGGAACCATTGGGAGTACTTCCCTAAAATATTTTAAGCACTGTTTCTCAACCTTGGCAATTTTAAGATGCATGGACTTCAAGTCCCAGAAATCCCCACTCAACTTCTGGGAGTTGACGTCCATGCATCTTAAAGTTGCCAAGGTTGAGAAGCACTAACCTAAAGGATCAGGCTGGTTCTGATGGGAGAAGTTGGTCCTGCAGGTATCCACAGGTGCCAAGCTACTCCCTAAAATTAGATCCAGTAACCGATGAAGGCAGTGGTGGGTTTCAAATTTTTTTACTACCGGTTCTGTGGGTGTGGTTTGGTGGGCGTGGCATGGCATGGCTTGGTGGGCGTGGCTTGGTGGGCGTGGCAGGGAGAAGGATACCTCAAAATCCCCATTTCCTCCTGATCAGCTGGGGCTCGGGAGGCAGAGAATGGATGGGGGCAGGGCCAGTCAGAATTTTTACTACCGGTTCTCTGAACTACTCAAAATTTCTGCTACCGGTTCTCCAGAAGTGGTCAGAACCTGCTGAAACCCACCTCTGGATGAAGGACCCACAAAATCAGTGTTTGGGCTCCTATCACTGGGAGTTGGCAAATGCGTGGGCTGCTCATTCTTCAAGAGCAATCCCATGTAAAGTATAATGCAGTAGTTCAGCCAGGTGGTGCTGAGGGCATGAATGACTGAAGGTGGGTCCTTCTGCATCAGATAAGAAAGCAGTTGGTGCATATCTATGGATGTAAAGATCCTAATCCTCTCCTGATTAGATCCCTGTAACACTCTTTATAGTGTTCGCTTCATGAAGCTTTTAAACATTTCAGTTGATAGCAAGTGAGAGACTGCCTTGGCTCATGGAGTCCTCTGTGGATTGTGTTATGCCAGCCCTGTTTTATCTGCACTGCCTTCCAGTCTCTTTCCAAACACATCTCCAATTGCAGATCTTTCCAACATCAAAGAGTTTGGCATAAAGGTATTAGGAGGCCTGTTTTCTCTCCCATGATCCTTTCCTTGTGCTCAGAGAGCTCCTACCTCTTCCAAAAATAGAGTGTTTATACATTTGGCCAGGGGTGCTTCCTACCCATCTCATGAAAGTAACTCCCTAAGATGTTTAGGCCCAGAATTCTCTTCTCTTAAGTTTTTGCAGGTGGATGAAAAATATGATTTCCATGAAGCTTTCAGTATGGGCTGAAATCTTTCTTAATGCCTCAGGCCAAATTATGATATTCTAGGTTTTAATGTTATTATATAGTATTATTGTGATATTGAGGTTCATGACTGCACCTTTTCAAGTAGGTCATTTTGACTTTTCTTTTATAAAGAGAAGTGGAACATAAATATCAAAATACACTCAGAACTCCGAGTCTTCCTTTATGAGGGCCAGAGCTGCTGTCTTGGAGACAAGTCTGGAATTGCTTTGTTAGCTTTGGTTTCCTGCAGATACCCAGGAGTATTTGAGGCCCTTAAACCCCTTGAAGTGGCATTTTCCTAAATACTTATCTAAGTGAGCAGGGACTTTGGGTTGAGACACTTCTGGTGGGTTGGAAGGATGTTTTTTCTCTTTGGGATGCTGTTTTTTATTGTTTTAAATTGCCGAAACTTCAATGTCAGGAGGGCAGGAATGTTCCTAGGTGGCCTCTTGCTTAGCCCAACTGAAATGTCTTTGAACTCTGGATTTTCTGCCTGAGAGTTGTGGGAAACAGAATGTTTTGGCCCAAACTCACTGGTTCTTTTTATCTGCTTCGGTTGAAAGGTTTTCCTCCGGGGCTCTTCCATCCAAAGGAGAGTACAGTGGTGAGATTCTATTTGTACACAATAGCATTGCTCACACAACGTGTGTTTCCTTGGCAGATGTCATGGCGGCCACAATATCGCAGTTCCAAGTTTCGAAACGTCTACGGCAAAGTAGCCAATCGAGAGCACTGCTTTGATGGGATTCCAGTTACCAGGAATGTCCATGACAACCATTTCTGTGCAGTTAATACCAGATTCCTCGCCATAGTAACGGAAAGTGCTGGTGGGGGCTCTTTTCTCGTCATTCCACTGGAACAAGTAAGTATTGCTAAAGTATTTTCATTATTAGAACAGAACCTGGTTCATCTCAGTTTTCAGTCTGGGGGAGAAATTACTTTTGTTTTACCTTCTGCAAATATTTTTTTGTGGAGGGGATGAAACATACGAAGTGGGGGTGGGCAGCACATAATAGCCAGCTGAGGCTAGTCCCTGCCTGAACGCTGGGCAAAAATAGAGGGATGACTGTTGTAGAGAAGATGTGGTGGAAAAGGGCCTTTCATAAAAGATCTCTTGATAAATCAGCAATTTGCAGTGTGATGTTCTTCAGGTCACTTTAAGCAGCTATTCATGTCCCAGAATAGTCAGAGAATGATTGTCAATATAACATAACTTATCCTGGGTCACTTAGCAACTGTTCGAAGTTACAATGGATTTCCAAAAGCTACTTATGACCCGATTCCAAAGTTATAACATCCAGAAAAAAACGCCCCATAGCCTGGATCCTAGATCGGCTGAATTCTCACCCGCTGTGTCCTTCGTCTGCTGGCCAAAGCGGCTGCTTCTTGGCACCTTATATTGCAACTTTCCAGAGTGTGTTGGTGCCTCTACCAACAGATGTTCAATGGGCATCCCACCATGCATCTCCGTATCTGTTAGGAGGGGCCATGGGGTTGGCTACACAGCAGATGGTGGCATCATCACTGGTGCCAGGAAGGAGAACTCAGGAGTCTTCAGTACCACCCTGCCACCTGCTACGTTGAACTCAAGCTGGCTGGATTAACACTATGTCCTGTGTGCTGAGTGGCCCCTGAGCCTCAAAGGTGTCTTGGGTGAGGCTATTGCTTTCAAGCACCTGGAACAGCCCCTATCTCAAATACAGGGTAACCTTCGACCACACTGCAGGGATTAACATGAATAAGATCTGGAAAAGCAGAGATATTGGTATAAATACAAAAAGCAGGCTAGTTAGAGCAACAGTCTTCTCTATAATGATGTATGGGGGTGTGAGAGTTGGACACTAAGTGTAGTGACCCAGGCCCAAGTAGGTAGTAATCGACACAAACAGTTTGAAAACAAACAGACTTTATTAGAACAGCTGAGAATTAACTAATTCTCAGCGTAGTCCAAACTAAATCAAAGTCTTCATAAAGTCTTATCACCAACCTTGGTATAATTAGGCAAACTGCCAAAGGCTTCTCTTGGCAAAAGTTCAGAAGCAGAGGACACCGAGCAAGATAAGAACCGAGTTTATCAACGTTGTTTTTTGACAAAGAGCCCAAGAGCTGTTGCTGGTCTTTTAAGCCTTATGGGAGGGGCCAATCATATCTTGGCCCTACTCCCGAGTCGTCCTCTTTGCTTTAGTTGCTCCTGCCTTCTAGCAGCTCTTCTCATACATGCACTAGGAACAGGCTCCTCCTGTTCCTCTGCCTCTCTACTGTCAGCCTCTGGAAGCTCTGGAGTCTGCACATCACTCCCTGATGGCCCTGACCCCATCTCTGCCTCCAACGCAGAGCCCTCATCCGGGCCTTCCCCACACTCCAGGACCGGCCCATGTTCTTCCTCAGCCTCATCGCTGTCCGACTCCGCTGCCAGCTCTGCAGACTGCTGGCAGACCACAACACTAAGAATGGCTGATCCAAGAAGAATTGATGCTTTTGAACTGTGGTGCTGGGGTAAATTACTGCATAGACCCTTGGTAGTACAGTGGTCTAAAGCACCCTGTTATTAAGACCAGCTGCCTGCAATTACTGCAGGTTCGAATCTCGCCAGGCTCAAGGTTGACTCAGCCTTCCATCCTTTCTAAGGTAGGTAAATTGAGGACCCAGTTGTGGGGGCAATAAGCTGACTTTGTATAAATATACAAAAGGATGAAGGCTATTGCTTAGCACATTGTAAGCCGCCCTGAGTCTCCAGAGAATGGCGGCATATAAATCAAATTAAATGGCCAGGCCATTTGTGGGCACCAACTCTATATCTCAGCTGCCAGATTCTATGCCCGCAATTTTATGCAAATCATGGCAGGTAAATATTTAGCCCAGTGGTAAAATCCAAATTTTTTTACTACCAGTTCTGTGGGCGTGGCTTGGTGGGTGTGGCTTGGTGGGCATGGCAGGGGAAGGATATTGCAAAATCTCCATTCCAACCACACTCTGGGGCCAGCCAGAGGTAGCATTTGCCAGTTCTCTGAACTACTCAAAATTTCCACTCTTGATTCTCCAGAACCTGTCAGAACCTGCTGGATTTCACCCCTGATTTATCCCTTCTTGATAAGATGGAGAAAATAACCACTGACCATGATGATTGCCTCCTTTGCATTAAAAACTGAGGGAGGAAAAGCTGTTTCTGAAAAGCAGTTGGGGAAAGTGACCCATGTCTTTAGGCCTTTTCATAATTAATGGGCGAATTGGGAAAGTAAAATGAGTTTATCTCCTTTGTAATCAACTGAAACCTCTTGAAGTGAGCAGCTTTCTCATTAATATGCTTCTATATTTAGCAGAAATAAATTAAGGTAACCTAGAAACTACTGAAAAGAACAGATTAAACTTAGAATTCTAACTTCCTTGACATTATGTTCTTACTGGCTTTTATGAAAATGACTCCCTCATCATGATCCCCCCCCCCCTCGCAACAATATTTCTTTCTCTTGTGGGAATATGTTCTTCTGCCAAGAGATCAAAAATCTTAGCTACTTACAGTATATATATATATATATATATATATATATATATATATATATATATATATATATATATATATTAAAAAAAATCCCAGCTTCCATGTACTTAATCAGGAGCCAAAAAACACCCACTCAGCACACTGCAAGCCAACTACAGAGATATTTTAAAAAGAAGAACTCCTGCAAGAAACTCTTAGAAATGTGCCCAAGAGCTGCCAGTTCCTCTGCAAAGGCAGGGTCAGACAAGGATGAGGGCAAAGAACCCACTGCAAATCCTCCCGCACACAAGGATTGTGGCCTCAGTTGGGCCAGGACATGGGGCAGCCTGTCAGCACACAGAGCCCATGCAGTATTTGGGGAAAGATTTTCTTTCTTTGGAAAAATATATGCCCACATCTTATCTACCCTCTTTCTTTCTTATCTACCCTCTTTCTTTCTTTCTTTCTTTCTTTCTTTCTTTCTTTCTTTCTTTCTTTCTTTCTTTCTTTCTTTCTCTTTCTCTTTCTCTTTCTCTTTCTCTTTCTTTCCTTCCTTCCTTCCTTCCTTCCTTTCTTTCTTTCATCTATCTGTCATTATCTCTTCATCCATCACCTATCAGCCAGAGTTCATGTGTTTGTTTAAACTCAATGCAACCCTCAATAGAAGCTGGCCGCTAATTTCTATTTGCTCCAGGGAGAAGCATGGTTGAATGGCAACTTGACACAATGGATTCCTTAGACACAAAGTCACCTAAGATCTGTCCCACAGAAAGAGGGAGGGTCAAAATGTCCAGGCCCTTCATTCAAGCTGTGCCTGGGGCTACTGGCTCAGAAAAAAAATGATACTTTTGTCTCAGAGAAAGCAGCAGGAAGGAAGGCAGACAGATAACAGACAATCTTGTAGTTGTCTGGAAGGGCTTTGATTTGGCACAGGCTGGGCTGCCTGTTACTAACTTGAAAGTGAAGTCTCAGGGATTAGATGAAGCTCTGTTCTACCAGGAGGGGTTTGTCCACAAAAGCCAGGATTAGTATCCCTAAGTGCTGACAAGAAGGTCCAAAGGGAACGAGATGGCGGGGTGGCTAAGATCAATTTCCTTCCTTCTAGAATATTAATCTGAACCAAACAGGCTGAGCAATTAAAACGCTGAACATACTTCTCTCCATCTGCAGTCAGTTCAATTACAGGAAACTTTCATCTGGGGAACCAGCTGATGAATTCATTGGCAAATGGAACAGTTCTTGGTGTTTGGGAAAGAAGTGGCATGCAAGAATTCAGAATAGTTCTGCGGTTGGTATAACAGAACAGCTTGCTGGTCCCTCACCATCCTGCCAATGCAGAGGGCATTAGAGAGCCCAGGGTTTGCATTTATGGAACCTCAACTCAATCCATGAGGCCTCCAGTGAAAGCAGAAGCAAAATCCTGGGTTGGATTCTCACAGGTGCTCCCTTCTCTGTGAAGACACCCATGTTTAGGACACAATAGACCAGCAGTGAAGTTCAGTGTCTATTGTGGAACAAGAGGTAAAGGAATGAGTGGTGTGATAAAATATTTTGGGGCTATAGCACATGCAAGCCTCTTTCAGTCAAGAGAATCGTCATAAAAACAGACAGAAAAATAGAATATACATACATACGTGTGTGTGTGTGTGTGCGTGCGTGTGTCAAACTAAACGAAAAGAGAACAGAAAGTGCAAGAAAATAGAAGAGAAGGAAAAGTAGGAATAAAGAAAAAAGAAATATATACAGAAATGACCTCCAACCTTCCACACAACTATAAACAAATTTAGTGACTGGTCATCTCTTTACCTCATATCAAATAAACCAACTTTATATTCCTTCCTTTTACTTAATGTTTATTCATTCAGATATTGAAGATTTGATTTCATTACTTCATTTAGCTCTTTAAGACTTTAACAATCCTCTTTTATAAAGCCAACAGAAAAATTGTCCAGGTCACTCTGTTGATTTATCACCTTTTGAATTTTAAATCAACAATCAATTTCTTCTGCAGAGCCAGTGAAAGATCCTTTTCCAGGACATCTCTTGGCCTGTCAATTTCTGAAATCTACTTTCAATGCCAATTCTATCTTGTCAGATAGCATTTGTTCTACATCTGTCACTTCTTCAAAAACATCTTTTGGACCCAGTCTACCCATAGAAGCAAATATCATTATTGATATTATGTCTACTATTTTCTGATTCAATTCTCCAAAATTTTGTTTCAGTAATTTTATTGTTATAAAGTTTTGCATCAATTTAAAGCTTTCTTCTACCTATAAACTTTAGTCGAGAGAGGGAGGGGGCGGGCCTTAGCCTTTCACCCAAGATTTGTCCTTCAGTCCTTGTCTAGTAGAAGAGACAGGGAGCAATTTTGGAGTTTCCTGCCTCAAGCCCAGAATTACAACCTCAAGAAATTTATTTATTTAGTCCGCTGCACCACCAATGTTGTGCGAATCCTGAACTACAGCAGTAGCTTTGTGACAGTGCAGTCTTACAGTATGTACAAGGAAGGCTCTAATGAGACACAACCTCCTAAAACTACATAGAGATATAAAAGTGAATGTGTTGGGAAAGGAAATAAAGGGAAATAAGAGAAGGCAGCAATATGACAGACACGTTTCCAGATAAATTCAATACCTTTAGAACTTGGCAAACCTGTCATGCATCAAGTCATGTATTAACTGAATAAAGTCAGCACAGGCTCATTGCAGAGAAGATCTTTGGAGGGAGATTTGGGGTTTGTGCTTGGATGGTCAGAAGCAAACCTTTCTCATCCCTCCTCCTGGCCAGGTTCTGATTTGTTCTTGGTCTGAGCATTTATCTTCAGTGTTTGCTGAATGTGCTGGCAACCTCTTTGGCGAATCTGATGGCCGCTTCGTCTGCTTGAGGGCGATGCTCCTTCTATGACATCCAGCAAAACCCATAATCCTATTGACCCATTATGGAATTACAAAAGGCTTCTGACTTCTTCCATGTTTCCCTTTGATTAAATACGGTTGCATAGGAGAGGCTCTCTTTGGAAACCTCTCTGCCTGGGAACAGTTTGCCAGATGCTTTAGGGCAGGTCTCTCCAACCTCAGCAACTATAAGACTTCAACTCCCAGAATTCCTCAGCCAGCTTTGAAGGAGTTGAAGTCCACAAGTTGCCAAGGTTGGAGACCCCAGCCTAGGACTGCTTTGGCTTTTTTGGCATCTGCAGCACACTGCTGGCTCATATTTAAATGGTTGTCTACTAGGACTCCTAGATCCCTATCATAGTTACTACTGTTGAGCTACAGTAGGTACCACCTACTTTATACTTATGCATTTGTTTATTTCTTGTGTAAGTATAGAACCTTACTTTTCTCACCATTGGATTTCATTTTGTTGGATATGGCCCAGTGTTCAAGTCTGTTGAGATCTTTCAGGATCTTGAACCTATCTTCCAAAACACTGGCTATTCTTGAGGCTGTCAACATTCTGACTGACGAACCCAATCAAAGCAAGCAGGGCTGAGACGATCCAGTCTCTGAATACAAAACTTTATTGAGTACATCATTTTGGCACTGATGAGGGCAAAACCAGATCTAGTTAATTCCCGCGCAAACCCACATAATTAAATATCGATTCTCCCTCCTCCTATTAAAGTAGGTCACATTGTCCAATTGAGTCTCATTGTATTGTTATGAGAAAAAGGCTTTGGCTTTGGCAAACACCTGTCGGAGTGTCCTTGGCTCTCATGGCTGTCTTCTTGATGTCTGGAGCCTACATTCCATCTCACCGTTCCCTCCCCCCAGTTCGTTGGCAGCTGAGAAGCAATAATAGTTGCAACAGCAAAAGTGTGGTTCGAACTTGACACCAAGTTTGGTGTCATCTACAAATGTGATGAGTTCTCCTCCTATTCCCTCATTTAAATCACTTATGAAGATGTTGAAGAGTATTGGGCCTGAGACAGAACCTTGCATGCTTCCTTCTACGACAACGTGGTTCCATTGAGGACTACATGTTGAATGTGGTTTGTCAGCCAGTTACAAATCCATCTGGTGGTGCTGCTGTCTGTGACACTTTTTATCTCCCAAAGAAATAGATTGTGGTTGTCAAATGCCTTACTGAAGTCCAAGTATACTTGGTCCACAGCATTTTGCTAGTCCAGTCATTTAGTCTATACACACAGGCACACACTGTATATATATAGAGAGAAGGCAGAATAGTCCCTTCTCAGTCATTTGAGCCACTGTGGGGGTGGGGGGGGATATGGCTTTTGTGCTGGCCTTGTTTTCTGCTCTGGCAGGATGGCATGACCTTTCCTGTGGGGCAGGGGCGTTTCCCCGATTCCCCTTCTGGCCTTGGGTCCTCTTACCCAACAACAGGGGATTGTTCTGCAGCTGCAAAAGAAATCTGTCTTGTCAATAAAGGTCTCGGCTGCTACAGCAGCTTTCGATATGAAGAAGGAAATAAATGGAGAAGAAATGCGCAGAGAACCTTTATTTCTAGTTTGAGATTATGAACATGATTTTGACCCAGAGGGTTGGATGACTTCAAAGTGCTGCCCCTTATAAAAGAGGGGCTGCCCATGGAGGTGAATGCATGTATTTCTTTGAATGAACCGAAGGAAATGAATTCGTCCTTAATTAACATTTTCCACAACAGCTAAGGATCTTGGGGCAAAGGGGACAGCTATGACTGCCCAACTTAAGCCTCCCCCCTCCCCCCCCATGCATTGGCATCCACGATGCATATAAAAAGGGTTTGGAGCTTTGATCGCATAGATGCAGCGGCTATCGAGTTTCTCCTTCCAAAGTGACCCTGTGAGGTGGGCTGGCCCAAGAGAGAGCCTTGGCTCAGCATCGCCCAGCAGGCACATCTCCCCCATCCCAACCACAACATCATGCTGGCATCACATCTGCTTTTGTGGACTAGAATTCACCTAGCAAACAAAGGAGGCTACTGCTCTTGCCAGGCATTAATGAGGACAACAGGTCTACCAGCAACTCCTTTTCTTGTTTCAACTAGAGTAATGCTTTATCAGAATACAGAATTAGCAGAGGTTGAAGGGACCTTGAAGGTCTTCTAGTCCACTCCCTTGCTCAAGCAGGAGACCTGTGATGGTGAACCTATGGCATGTGTGCCACAAGTGGCACGCAGAGCCATCTCTCCGGGCACGCAAGCCGTCACCCATTGTTCTTCCAGGTTCCAGTGTGCTGGCCAGGTGGTCTTCACACACGCGGGAACACCGGAAACCCACCACTGCTTCTCGGGCAATTAAGGCATTTTACCCCCCAGCTTGATTTTACTTAGCGGTGCATGGGTGCAACTCCTCAAATTCAGCAAAGACCAGAGAAATTTGGGGCTCTAAGAAACGGAACGGCTCAGAGGCCACAAAGCTCACAGGATTCCTGTGTGGAGGGGCAAAAGCGAACAAAGCTGGAAGGAGGGAGACTCAGCCTCCTGTAGGATTAGAAGGCTTTGCCTAAAGAAAGACGTCCCAGGGATGTCTGAGGAAGCCAGTCTGAGACACTTCCTGAGGCACCATTTCCCTGGGGTGGGGGGGTGGGGGGGCTCCTGTCATTGCCGGTAAAACTGGGAGGGAGGGAGGCCTCTTGTCTGGCTGGTGCTTAGGAGAATTGTCCAAGCAAAAACAAGTTAGATAGTGGTAGTAGACACATTAGCCTTCCCCAAAATGGGGCCTCCCAGCAACAACCCTGGCCAGTGTTTTTCAACCTTGGCAACTTTAAGACGTGTGGACTTCAATTCCCGGAGTTCCCCAATCAGCATTGCTGACTGGAGAATTCTGGGAATTAAAGTCCACAAATCTGAAAGCTGCCAAGGTTGAGAAAGGCTGACCACACCTGGAATACTGCAACCGATTTTGGTCACCATACTACAAAAAACATGTTGAGACTTTGGAAAAAGTGCAGAGAAGAGCCTGGTGGCGCAGCAGACTAAAGCACTGTTATTAACATCAAGCTGTCTGCAATTACTGTAAGTTCAAATCGCACCAGGCTCAAGGTTGACTCAGCCTTCCATCCTTTTTAAGGTAGGTGAAATGGGGACCCAGATTGTGGGGGCAATAAGCTGACTTTGTATAAATATACAAAAGTATGAAGGCTATTGCTTAATGCATTGTAAGCCGCCCTGAGTCTCCAGAGAAGGGCGGCATATAAATCAAATTTAAAAAACAAACAAACAAAAAAAAAACTAAGATGATCAAAGGCCTGGAGACTAAAACCACATGAAGAACAGCTGCAGGAATTGGGTAGAAGAAGAAAAGAAGAAATGGGGTGACATGATAGCAGTATTCCAATATTTGAGGGGCTGCCACAAAGAAGAGGGGGCAGATTATTCTCCAAAGCACCAGAAGGCAGGACAAGAAGCAATGGGTGGAAACTAACCAAGGAGAGAAGCAACCTGGAATTAAGGAGAAACTTCCTAACAGGAGGATAATTAACCAGTGGAACAGCTGGCCTCCAGAAATTGTGGGCGCTCCATCACTGGAGATTTTTAAGAAGAGAGTAGACAGCTACTTGTCTAAAATGGTATAGGTTCTTGTCCTTGAGCAGGGGGCTGGACTAGAAGACCTCCAAGGTCCTATTCTGTTCCTATTCCATTCTATTCTATTCTAGGTACACCTTTATGTCTTTTCCCTTGCAGAACAGGAATGAATGAAAAGGATTCATTAATTCATGGTGTAATTGTTGTTGTTGTTATCTTCCCCACGGACTTTCTTTTGGATTAGATAGTCTGGGTTTTAATTTTTTTTTATTGTTGCATTCTGCAAGCCAGAGCTGTACAGATTGAGGTGGCCTGTCAGTCTGACGAATGAGGACTTCTGAGGAATCAAGAGGGAGGGGAGGCCCCAGGGATGAAATTCAGCCGGTTCTATCTGGCTCGGGCAAACCGGTAGTGACGGCTGTGGGAGGCTCTGCCCACCTGCACGGATGTCATGACATCGCTTTTTTGCGACATTTTAAGCTTCTGCTCATGCACAGAAGGCTTTGCGCATGCACGGACAATGCAGCACATTTGCAAACTGGTTGGGAAGGCAAGTGAATTTCACCCCTGGTAGGCCCCATTTTTCTCCCCATGGATATAAGTATTTCTTCAAACTATGGGAACAGGAAGGGATAAACTCCCCCCTTCCCCCAGTGCAAAAGCCTGGGTGCCTATCAGCGTGGCATTTTCGGCATTTTCACCCATTTTGCCCAGAGGCTCTATGCAGAAAAGCCAGCTCCCTCCCTGATACGCTCTTCAGTTTTTAGCACATTGATGAGAAATAGCTCTGTGATTTCACACTATTGATTGGAAGAAAACCACTGAAGCGGAAGCAGGCTAAGCTCACTCTATCCCCTCCCTCCCCCATTGAAAGCCAATTTCCTGCAAACCCCACTGACCATTTTGATGGTGTCACCACATCGTCTCCCACCTCCTGCCCAAAAAGAAAGCCACCCAACGGTTGATCCTCCCTGCCCCCAGCCTGCCTCTCTCGGCCCATTTCACTGAATGCTTTCGGAGGCCCTGGAAAGGCGTTCTTCTTTTCAGGGCTCGGCCAGGGATGATGGTGGCAGTGAGACCTCCACAGAGTTTGAGCTTCTAAAGGGGAAAATGTCCATTTTGACAGAGAACAGTGTGAGCTAAGACCAGGACCCAGCCCGGAGGTGACTTTTGCAGGTGTGGGGAGAGGACGGCTCGTGTCCTCTGACTAGTAAATCCTCCATCCTTCAGGCTGAATACAGGAAGCCAGGGAGTGAAGAAGCCAAGGCATCTTCTCAGAAAACTGGACAGGAACCTTGGCTGGACATTTCCACCCAGCCACCAGCTTTAACATCCACTTGCAGGGCACCAGGCCAAATTGGTGCCCCTTTTTCCTATCTTGTCAGCTGGTGCTCTCTCTAGCTATGTGTGCATCTGGGGAGACACGCACAAAAAAACAGCCAGCTGGGTGCATTTGCTCGCTATGGTTTCTTCTGGTAGTGCGGAAAAAAGATTCAAAACCTGGACTGGCTACAGTGAGGGAGGGGTTAGGGTGGCATCTGCAGAAGATCTGCCCTGGGGAGGCCTCAAAACAGAAGGCGGATGAGGCAGGAATTCATATAGAGGGGAACAAGCCCCTTTGTGATGTTTCCCCCAGAACCTTTTAGCAGTAGATAATGTATTCTATAGCCTCCGTTTAGTTGAATGGTGCCCTCAAGACCTTAAAAGCCAAACTAGGCACAAGTGTTGTGTGAATCCACCAAATGAAACTTACATGTATTGAAATAGTTGGCAGCCATAGGAAGAGAAGTTTTAAAAAGGGAGCTCTGCTTGTTGCAATAGGGCTGTTCCTGAAATGCAAATAACATGTTTTGGAGCTATCAGGAGATTGGCAAGGCAAGAATAGTTAAATTCCTCCCCCTTTCCTTCCTTTCCCTTCCCTTCCCTGCTCAGCCTCTGCTCCACTGCTGTTTGCATAAGAAGACTTGGCTTCGTCCACATTGCAGAACTAAAGAGCTGGCATTTCCCGCAATCAGTGGCTGCTCTGGGTTTAAAGAACTGGCATCAAAGAAGCCATTCTCTTCCTCCTCCTCCTCCTCCTCCCCTTTCTCACGGCAAGAGGACTGGGGAGAGCTGATTCCCCAGCTTCGTTTTCCCTCCTCGGTTAGTGGCCTGTGGAAAAAGCCAGCCTCAGTTGCTGCCCTGGGAGGGGAGGGGTCCAGGACAGAGGCTTGAGCAACATTTCAAGTTGACAGCTCACAGGTGCAGGAATACTGGTAAGCTGTCACTTCAGGTGTCCCTGAAGCTTCTGATCATCATTAAGGTTGATCAACCTCTGCCCCAAATAGTCCAAAGCAGTGATTCTCAACCTTGGCAGCTTTCAGATTTGGCTGGGGAATTCTGGGAGTTGAAGTCCATGTGTCTTAAAGTCAACAAGGTTGAGAAACACTGGTCCAGAGGATGGAGAAGTATAGAATGAATTTCCTACACACCTTCCAGCCCACCCCCCACCCACCCATCCCGCGTCCATTGCAGTATTTTGGGTCAGAGGTTTACAGAAGATGGGTTAATAGTTTTGAGGCTGTTTCTGTCACTTAAGTTACCAGGAGAAACTGACAGAATCCAAATTGCTAAGTGGAAAATTGGCAAGAGGGTGCAGCCTCGGCATCCCTTGGAGTCTGCAAGATAGCACTAGCACATAGATTTATATATCACTTCACAGTGCTTCACAGCCCTCTCTAAGCAGTTTACAGAGTCAGCCTCTTGCCCCCAACAATCTGGGTCCTCATTTTACTCACCTTGGAAGGATGGAAGTCTGAGTCAACCTTGAGCTGGTGAGAATCGAACTGCTGGCAGAATTAGCCTGGAATACTGCATTCTACCCCCTGTGCCACCACAGCTCTTCTAAGATGGTCTTAGCCTGGGTAGAATGGCGTTTTGTGGGGAGGTTCCTCTGTAGGGCAGCCAGCAGGGGCAAGCGGGGCCCTCATTAGCATGAGCTGCTGATATGTGCCCCATCAGCAGGGTCTTCCTCAGGGATAGCAGCGCATGGGAGGCCAGAGATGTGCTTCCATGGGCAGAGTGAAGGGTGCTCAGTCCTGCTGCCCAAGGCTAAAAGGCCCTGCAGAGCAACTCCCAAGGGTGACAGTGGGGAGGATCTCCATGCCAGCCAGAGTGGCAGGCACTCCATGGCAGCCTCAGAGTGGAGGCTTTGCCTATGGCAAAATGACAGCCTGCACAGAATTGCTTGTGACAAGGCTCAAGAATTAACAGAATAACAGAGTTGGAAGGGACCTTGGAGGTCTTCTAGTCCAGGGGTCTCCAACCTTGGCAACTTTAAGCCTGGTGGACTTCAACTCCCAGAATTCCCCAGCCAGCTTTGCAGGGAATTCTGGGAGTTGAAGTCCACCAGGCTTAAAGTTGTCAAGGTTGGAGACCCCTGTTCTAGTCCAACCCCCCTGCTCAAGCAGGAGACCCTGCACCATTTCAGACAAATAGTTGTCCAGTCTCCTCTTAAAAACTTCCAGTGTTGGAGCATCCACAACTTCTGGAGGCAAGTCGTTCTACTTGTTAATTGTTCTCACTTTTCAGGAAATTTCTCCTTAGATCTACAGTGGGTTGCTTCTCTCCTTGATTAGTTTCCATCCATTGCTTCTTGTCCTGCTTTGCACTGTGGTGCTCCTCGACAAAATATCCACTGCATTGTGTCTGAATGTCCATCAAGAGCTTACACCAGCCCAATGTCTGATTTTTTCAACATAGGCCACCCTGTCCTTGAACGGCTGGATGGACTGAACATTAATATTTGAATTATTATAAGTCCATGTATTTGCCATATGCTAAATAAATAAATGTCCTGCTTTGTTTGACCCTTTAATTTACACCAGAGAATAATAAAATTCTCCCAGCTAAAGAGTCTTTATTTTACAAAAAAAAAATCCATGCAGGATTGTAATGTTAGATGTGATTACAGGTAGTCCTCGAGTTAGGACCATAATGGAGGCTGCCCATCACGGTTGTAAGCAGCAGTGGTCATAAAGCAAGTCATCCACATGACCAACCCAATTGGACAATTTTCTGTGGCGGGGGTTAAGGGAATGCCATGATTGTTAAGTCAATAATGCAGTCATTAAGTGAACCAATGGTCCATGTTTCATGCTGAAAACTGGAAGTAAATGCCAATTTTGGGCAAAACTATCATAAAATGCAGTCAGGGAACCGCAGGATGCTGCAACAGCCATAAATGCAAGGAGGTTGACCGTGGAGGAAGGAGAAGGAGATGGAGAAAAGTCAGGTAAGACCAGCCACTCCACCCCACCCCCACCCCAGTTTAGGGGCAGAATGGGGACTTTAACAATGGCTAGGGGGTATCTTTGTACCAGGGAAAGCAAGTTCTCAAACCGTTTATCCATGCAACGAACTGAAAATTACTTAGCGCCTGAGATTTTTTGCTGCTTCTGGCAATAAAGCCTCTTTCTCTGATAGTAGCACCAACAGCTGCAGAGAGTTTGAGTGGAGGAAGGGAACAGATGGAGGAGAGACACCATCTTTGGAGGGAAGGAGCAAAAAAAGGGAAAAAAATCTCCCCATAATTGCAGCTGCTCTCAAAGCTCAATAGAGTTGAGAAAAAAACAAATGGAGTGGCTGGACTGCCGTATTTCCTGCCTTTCCAAAAACTCTTCCTTCTGCTGCTGCAGGAAACTGCAGGCTCTGGTGCCTCCAGAATCAGGGCCCAGACGTTCACGCCTGCAGGCCTTCTAGTCTGGGGCTGAGATGGAGTCGGTCTGGCTGCAGCTGGCAAAAGGCAGTAGGAGCCGCTGGCCCAAGCCTCTGCACGTTGTCCTACACTTCTGTCAATACATCCTTCGGTATCTTCTTAAAAGCCTGTTTTAGAGGTAACGAATAAAGAGAAGAAAGGAGAACTGCATGACAAACTCTGCAGCAAGTAGGAGATCGAACAGATTCTTAACCAACCTAGCTGACAACTTTGTCTTCTAAAAGGTAGAGGAGGGAACTAGAGGAAAAGCTATACTGGACCCAATTCTTACTAAGAAGAAGAAGAAGTGATAGAGGGAGTTGAAGTTGCTGGGACTTTGGTCACAATATGAGTGACCACATCATATTGGAATTCAATATAATGCAAACACAAGCAATAGAACATAATCCAGCCAGTGTCTTAACCTTTAAAAGAGATGATTTTAATAAACAGAGAGCGTAAGAGATTTTCATGGATGAAAATCTTAAAGGCAAAACAACTCAAGAAGCATGGGAAACTCTGAAAAATATGATCATAAAAGCCCAGTCCAGTCAAATACCACAGAAAAAGAAAAACAAGAAATTCAAGAAGAAACTCGTGTGGTTGCACAAAGATCTCTCTGATAAACTGAAAGACAAAAAGGTCAAGTGCAAAAAATGGAAAGGTTAAACTAAGGCAGTGTATCAGCAGATAGCCCAAATCTGTAAAAATGAAGTCAGGAAAGCAAAGGCTCAGAATGAATAAAGACAAAAGTTAAAGATAATACTTAAAAAGTTTATTTCAATATATAAATAATTAGAAAAGTCAATGAAACAGTAGGTCCACTTAAGGGAGAAGATAGCAAGGAAGCAGGGAGAAAGCAGTGCTACTTAACTGATTTTTTGCATCGGTCTTCACGCAAAAGGAAATTAGACCTGATGGATTATATCCTAAAGTTCTGAAGGAGCTGGCAGATGTAATCTCAGAACCATTGTACCATATCTTTCAAAAATCCTGGAACATCGGGAATTACCTGAGGATTGGAAAGGAGCTGATGTGGTTCTCATCTTCAAAAAAGGAAAAAAAAAACAGACCCAGGAAACTACAGACCAATCAGCCTATAACATCAATACCTGGGAAGATACTGGAAAAGATAATTTAAAAAAAAAACAGATCTGTGAACATCTAGAACAAATAACCAAAAGCTATCATGGGATTGTTAAAAACAGATCATGCCAAACCAACCTTATTTCATTCTTTGACAAAGTGACTAAATTAGTAGATCAGCAAAATGCTGTGGACATAGTATATGTAGACTTCAGTAAAGGCATTCGACAAAGTAGACCACAGTCTACTTCTTGGTAAGCTAGAAAAATGTGGGATAGATAACATCACTACCAGATGGATTGTAGCTGGCTGACAAACTGTGCAGATCATCCTTAATGGTACTACATCTACACGAAGGGAAGTAAGCAGTGGGGTACCACAAAGTTTGGTCTTAGGCCCAGTACTCTTCAATATCTTCATAAATGACTTAGATCAGGGGTATCAAACTCAAGGCCCGTGGGCCGGATCTGCCCCACGGGACGCTTAGATCTGGCCCATGGGGCAGCCCTGGAAATAGCAAAGGATTGGCCTGCAGTGTCTCTGCCAGCGAAAATGGAGCTTGGGAGGGCCTTAGAGTTTGACACCCTAATCTAAGTCATTTATGAAGATATTGAAGAGTACTGGGCCTAAGACCAAAGTTTGTGAAGGAAGGAAGGAGGGGAAGGGGAAGGAGAAGGAGAAGGAGAGGGTGAATCCATTTCTGTTCTCCTAAAGAGACTAATATATTAATCTCTTCCTAATGAATTAAAACTGTCTGAAATGTACAAGAGTGAAATAATAAAGTTTACAGTCCAGGCATCCATGGGTGGTCAAAAGCATCAAGATGAAAGCCATGACTGCAATCAAAGCCCTCTACTTTTTTTGGGTCCCTGATCCGTCTAAAGCCAACTGGGCATCATTTGACTCTTCTCCACAGATGCCCCTGGTTTAGAGACAGAGCCCTGGGGGAACCAAGCAACCACTGAAGTGCAGAACAGCAAGTGCTCTGCTTGCCTTCTCTTGCCACACCTGTGAGGTGTGTGTCTCTCACACCTTCTAAATGCTCTGTGTGTTTGTTGCATTCACAAATTAACAAGCATGGTTGAGCGCCTATCCTTAGGACCGAAACTCTCCTGGAAGTTGCTGGGTGGGGTGGAAGAGAGGAACCAGAAAACCACAGAGGTATAACACGGCGTTATTGATCAACCATTTCTTAATTATGCCATAAATTGCAGGTTTCACTTGATGTGTTCCAGGCCCAAGAGCGCCCTCTGCTGGTTAATGTTTCAATTGGTAAAGATAGTGTTGCTCTGTAAAGATAAGTTTTTATTTAAGATTCAGAGAGAGAGTTATGTGGAATGCTTTATTTTGGCTGTGCATTGTTTGAATAAGGCCTGAGAATAAGGCTTGTTTTGAAATAAGCACGCCTGGACAGTATATAGCACTACTTTTGTAATCTGGAGGCGCGCAGTAAGACTTCCTGTCTTGTGCTCTGCTGCTCATGTGGCAATTTGCCAGGAAGAACATTATTTCCATTTGATCTGAACAAAGGACATCCCTATTCAGCCAGCCCACTGTGGCCGCACCCAGTTCAGCATCTTTCACAACAGGGACCAGGCAGGAAATGTCTTAATGTCTCACGTTTTTTCTCCAGCAGCTCATCTTCAGGAAAATGAGAGTCAGCAGAGTGATCCTTGGGAGCAAGATAGGAGGAGGTGTGTGAGAGGGAGGCCCAAGCCGCTTGTTCCAGTTTGATCTCTTTCTTAGGAAGATGCCACTGAGCCCGATTTTATTCTAAATGCTCACCAATTTATAGCTTTTCAAGGATATTCCATTAATTTCTCAATCCCGCCCACCTGCCATATCTACGCCATCATCTTGTTTCTTTCAGCTTTGCCAAATCAGTCCATCATCTGCTCACATCACATGCCCAAAGTATCAATGGAAGAGAATCAGGGGTGAAATCCAGCAGGTTCTGACAGATTCTGCAGAACCGGTAGCAGAAATTTTGAGCAGTTCGGAGAACCGGAAAATACCACCTCTGGTTGGCCCCAGAGTGGGATGGGAACAGAGATTTTGCAATATCCTTCCCCCTGGAGTGGGGTGGGAATGAAGATTTTGCAGAATCCTTCCTCTGCCACGCCCACCAAGCCATGCCCACCATTGGATTAAACCCTGAGCTGTATATATATATATATATATATAGCTCAGGGCTTAATCCAATGGGTGTCCCTTGGCATCCTCTGAGCTTGGTTGGTTGTTTACAGACATTTCATTACCCAATTAGGTAACATCATCAGTGCTAGTAAGGATGGGGTTTACTTCCTTTTTTTTTTATACAGTAGCTTGCCCTGCTGTGTTGGTAGGGATGTGGTTTTCTCCTTGATAGTTCTTTCATTGGGGACTGTTTTCTGCTTGATTTTTTTTCTGGTGTTAAAGCCTGCTTATTGGTTGCTCGAGAGGATGTTTTCTGGTATTTTTGTTTCCTTCTTAGCTTTTCGATTGTCTCTTTTGAATATTGTGTAAATGTGATTTATCTTTCTGTGTCTGTGGAATGCCAAAGTTCTAGGAATTCTCTAACATTTAGATTTAGTTGGGTTTAGGATGCTCAGTTTCCCAGTTGTGAAATTAAAGAGTTTCTATTATATCATCCAACTGCTAGTTGCTATTCATGGATGTGCTCTGCTAGTCTTTTGCCTGCTTGTCCTACAAAGTGGCTGTTACAATCTTCACACTATATTATAGATTCTGCCTGTTCTTATTTCCATCAAAGTAAAAGTAGGTCTCAGGCAGAGGTTGATAAGGTCTGTGATTCTGGGTATTTCAATCTCGGTATATTTGGCTCGGTCGGGTGTGTTGTGTAGCTCTGTTGCCATGGATTCTTTTGCTAGTTCTGGATCTATAGGTATAAAAGGTACTGTGACATCAAATGTAATGATAATTTCATCTTGAATTTTAGCTAGAAACACTGTCAAAGATCTATAAATAGAAGATAAAACTATCATTTCATTCAATGACAAAGCATCCTTTGTGGCTGGTTGTCCCTTAAGTGTCCACTGGTAGTTAGTAGAGCTTGGTAGATAAATAAAGCATTGCTTACACCTCTTTGCTTAATCTGCAAGTATCAGTAAAGGAGCTGAAGTGGAAAGACTGGCAAAGTGAGAAGAAGGAAGCATTGGGGCTCATCAGATGTTTGGTGCTGTTGATGGAGAATCTGATGGGCTTCAGTCCAGTGAAGTCTGCAAATCATAAATAATTGGAAAAATGGTCTGAGCTGCTGTTGGGTGAGTCACTTCTGAATTCAGTGGTCGGGGCCCCAGGAGACCCCTGTTGAAAATTGGAATGGCTGCTTCCTCCATGGAGCTTTTAGGTTCAGTGACAGTATATTTCTGGGTTAAGCCTGACAGGGTTGGGAGGAGAGGATTCTTTGGCAGACAGGATCCCAACCTGAATGGCCCTTTGACTTCATCTAGAGCCATGGTGGCGCAGAGGTTAGAATGCAGTACTGCAGGCTACTTCTGCTGACTGCTGGCTGCCAGCAGTTCAGCAGTTCGAATCTTAATGGCTCAAGATTGACTCAGCCTTCCAGCCTTCCAAAGTCGGTAAAATGAGGGCCCTGATTATTGAGGGCAAGAGGCTGACTCTGTAAACCACTTAGAGAGGGGCTGTAAAGCACTGTGAAGCGGTATATAAGTCTAAGGGATATTGCTATTGCTATCTTGCAACAGAAAGAACTCATAAGCTTGGACAAGAGAAATATGGGAGTGAATGCAAAAAAATGTCAAAATAACCAAACAATTTCCCACGTGGTATTAACTTTTTCAGTTTCTTTTCACTGACTTGGAGTTTTCCCAGTGGTGGGTTCTACTTACCGTTACTACTGGTGCGCTATGGGAGCGCACGCGCACACATGCTTTTGCGCATGCGCAGATCATCCAGGCCGGTGGGCGGAGCCTCCCACCGCTTTTACTACCGGTTCTGAAGAACCGGACAAAACTGGGAGCAACCCACCACTGAGTTTTCCATACCACTTGTTGGAAATTTTCAGGAAGACAACCTGTTTTCTTAAAAGAGAGATTCTCATACATCTCATATTCTAAATCAGATTCTAAAAGAAAGTTCTTATTCCTTTAATCAGCCTGTAAAATTTCTTTTAATCTGAGAAGTACAGAAACTTCCTTGGTTCATGTTGATTTTCTTTGTTTTAATTTGTTTTAATTTTATTTAGAACAAAGTTAAAATACAAAATAAAAAACTCAATAAAAATCCAAGAAGACATCAAAGAAAAAAAAACAAAACAGAATATTTTTTAAAAAGGTGCATAACCCCCCCCCCAAAAAAACAATACATTACAGGTAATCCTAGAGGTATAGAGCCTGCCAATTACATTTGTAACCTGAGGATTCGTTAATTGGACCTCGTTAAATGAACATGATCCCTCCCTGCTTTATCCAATGCATTCTCTAATCAAATGAGCAGGTTGTTATGTGCACATGAGTATCTCAGGGTGGGGAAGACCATGCGGGGTCTAGTGCTGGAACAGGCCACCCAAGGCCTCCCTGACCCGCTGAGATACCTCACGCTCACTTACAATCTCTTGTGGCCCCCATAGTTGCTCCCCCTCACCCACATGCACACCCCAGTCTCCCCGGGCCCTGGGCCTGCTTTGCTAGCCTCCTGGATTCCACTTGCTCCACCCCATTTCCCATCGTTTACTTACTTTTAGAAGATCTCCTGAATTCCAGAACATGTGGCAAGAAAGCCAAAGTCTTTTATTCAGATGCTGGTGAAGCTTTAAGAACGTGACAGCTAAGGAAAACAACTGAATAATTTTCTGAAAAGGTGGGTCAGCCTGTTTTGGAACTCTGGAGATCTTCTAAAAGTAAATAAACGATGGGAGATGGGGTGGGGAGCAGCAAGTGGAATCTGGGATGCTAGAAAAGCAGGCCCAGTGCCTGGGGAGACCTGGCAGGGCAGGATCATCATCTTTTAAGGACAGCAGTCGTTCCCTTACCACTGACCGCAGAGATGCTGCAACATGCCCTCCGCCTATTCCCCACCCCCCTGCATCCTGCACAATGAGAATATATCTGTTGAACAAAACTCTGCATTGGTGACAGGAAAGGCATCCGGCCATTAAACACTCTGCTAGCTCCATTCTGGGCAACTGAATGGAGCTAGCAGAGTGTTTAATGGCCGGATGCCTTTCCTGTCACCAATGCAGAGTTTTGTTCAACAGATATATTCTCATTGTGCAGGATGCAGGGGGGTGGGGAATAGGCGGAGGGCATGTTGCAGCATCTCTGCGGTCAGTGGTAAGGGAACGACTGCTGTGGTGCTGCAATATACATAACTTCAGGACCAGGTGGTAAGTACGTTTTTTTTGGGGGGGGGGGAATAATATAGTACTGCAATTAGTTCCTACCCCTTGCAGAACAGACGCTCCCAAAATTTTTAAGCTATTAAATCTATTAGCAACTTGTTGACCTATATGCTATATTAATGACAAAAAGTGGTTAGCAGGAAAAACAATAACAGTAAAACAGAACAAGATTAAAGTTTCAAATCTCTCTGTTAACAAGCTGTTATTGTAATTCACTCATAGAAAATTTATCACGGCACTTTATCCCAGATCATTCCAAAAGTTATAAATAGATTGTCGGGTCAAAAATCCATGTTTGTTTCTTAATATCCTCTCTTGCCCATTGTTGTTTAATTAAATGTAATGAATTCAGTCTCCAGAATATGTCTATTTTTGAGTCAGAGTGGAAAGCAGAAGTAGTTACCTGTTAACTGTAATAAATCCATCCAGTCTCCTTCATATTGATTTTCTATTGATAAGAATCAGTTATCTTATTGAAGGTTAGGGTTAGGGTTTGATGATTTTCTTTGATGATCATTGGTGTTTGATTATTCTTATTACAGACTGGCCGAATTGAACCAAACTACCCCAAAGTCTGTGGCCACCAAGGCAACGTACTTGATATTAAGTGGAACCCCTTCATTGAAAACATCATTGCTTCTTGCTCAGAAGACACTTCAGTAAGTAAGGATTGATTTATTTATTACTTCAATTTATATGCCGCCCCTCTCCGAAGACTCAGGACGGCATGATGGCATAAACAATATTTTGGGGAGCTAACTGCTGAAAGGTGATAAACTGGGATCTTTTCATATTTGGTGAACCTCTTCCTTCATGATTTACAGCAGGGGTCTCCAACCTTGGCAACTTTAAGACTTGTGGACTTCAACTCCCAGAGTTCCTTAGCCAGCAAAGGAATTCTGGGAGTTGAAGTCCACAAGTCTTGAAGTTGCCAAGGTTGGAGACCCCTGATTTACAGGGCGTTCAAGAGGCAGTCAACAGTTTGCTGACTTCCAGGGTTTTCCTGGCGCTACTTTTCTTAGGCCATAAAAGATCTGAAAGCAACTGATCTGAAACAATTCCAATTAAAAAAAACCATGTGTAATAGTCGCAAAATAGTCATTGTATTCCATCGTGGTTTACAACATTCTTACATCACTATGACAAGAAAAGGACAATTGCAACTTTAAAAATAGCAGTTGTGTAGATTTAAAAAAAGAATTTACTCAGCAGCAGCTCAGGTCCATTGCGCTGGAAGAGAGCTAGAAAAGAAGCACAAAGCCTCAGCTTTGTCATTGCAGTTGCCACCTTGACTTTTTAACACCCTTCGCCTTTGCAAGCTTCTGTGATGCTTCTCAGACTTCGCTCTGGAAGAGAACCCGAGGCCTCCCATGTTCAGAGGAAGATCAGGGCTGAGATTCTAACCCTCACTTCTAGCTGGGCCCAAAAGCCAAACCACAGCCAGCAACTCATAAGACCAGAGTCATTGGTTTCCCTCTTAGGTTTCTGGCCCACCAGGGCCTGAAGGGGGCTACACTTCCTCTCCCCGTTTTATCTACTTACTTTATCTACTGCAAAGTAGGCAAGGCTGAGCGAGACACCCAGGTGCTGCAGGCCTGGTCTTCCATATCTTGCACCTTAACTTGCCTCTTAACTTGCTCCAGTTCTACGGGGACTGTGGCTGCTCCGATTGGCTGGGTACTCCAAGGCTTCAGCACCAATTCCTGCTCAAACCATCCCTGGCTTAGAGGATGGAGAAAAAGTGAGTGGCACCAGAGCTGGCTCAGTGGAGGTGACTCTCCCTGCCCCCCACTTTTCTCTGTCAAGTAATCCCCACTTCCTTGGTTCTCCTCCAAGGTTTAAATATTAGTGGCATTTCTAATGTGATTTACACATTTGACATTTAACGGCATTAAAAAAATAATTGGTTTCATAAAAAACAATTTACGAGCTTGTTTACACATGTTGCACAAATAACTGAGAGGTGAGAGTTGAAGCCCTTGGAGAAGACCAGGGCTTTGGTACTTCTGTTTCCCCGCCTTCCCTGCCTCGTGGGACCTCTCGGCAAAGTGAACCATCCTCCTCCTCTCTCATCATTCAGGCACTTGATCTTCCTGGGCCACCAAGGTGATGCCCCCAGTCCAACCATGGAAGTCGTTTCAAAGCAGTTAGAAGGCAGAGCAGAAGAGACCCTGCTTGAAATGAGAGGCAGCTCCCAGTGGGTAGAATGCGGTATTGCAGGTGAACTCTGCCCACTGCCAGGAGGGATCCTGTCAGGGCTCCAGGTTTTTTTTAAAATTTGATTTATATGCCGCCCTTCTCCAGAGACTCAGGGCGGCTTACAATGCGTTAAGCAATAGCCTTCATACTTTTGTATATTTGTACAAAGTCAGCTTATTGCCCCCACAATCTGGGTCCTCATTTCACCTACCTTAGAAAGGATGGAAGGCTGAGTCAACCTTGAGCCTGGTGAGATTTGAACTTGCAGTAATTGCAGACAGCTTGATGTTAATAACAGTTAATAACAGTGCTTTAGTCTGCTGCGCCACCAGGCTCATCCTTCCATCCTTCCGAGGTCGGTAAAACGAGGATCCAAATCGTTGGGGGCAATGTGCTGACTCCGTAAACCCCTTAGAGAGGGCTGCAAAGCACTGTGAAGTGGCATGTAAGTCTGCTACTGCTATTATCAGGAGCCTCCGGGGCTTGAAGGTCAGGGACTTCCAAGGAGTCAGAACAATGAAAGAAGATGCAGCCATTTGTGACTTCAGTTAGCTTGCCAAGGCGCCTCCTTTTCCCAAGCATTTGCTGGCAGGCAAGAGGTGATGCTCTCTGCCCAGGGAGTTCACAGGTTACAATTTCGGACAGATCAGCCATTCCCCCCATCCAAAGCCTGGTGCGATCGCTCCCAGTAAAGGAGGCGGTTGCCTTAAAAAGATGGGCCTTTTAATTTCTGCCCTCCCAGGGACATTCACAGGGGACAAAACATTCACAGTGGCAGCCATGACTGTATGATCCTACCATGCACACAGCACATGTAAAAAAGAATAGTGACCATTGCATGGTTGTGGGCACCGTTTGGATTTTTTAAAAACTCCCCCACAGATGCCCCTGTGCCAACTCCTTATGGGCCCCGGTGGATGGTCTCCTTTGCAGTCTCTGAATAACGATGGCAGGCCAGAAAGACTTGAACCGGCATCTCGTGGGGTAGGATAGATTGTTCCTTGTGCTCCTGGCTTTTCTTCGAAGTCCCTCCTGCGCTGGAAGCTCCAAACTGGGCTACTGAGTTGGACGGGGCCAGCCTTTGGCAAAACTCGAAGCAATGTGCTTTTGGACCAGAATTCATGAAATAAACCAAAATGAGTTGAGTCCCACCCCAGCTTAAATCATGCACCGTGCCTTTCAAATCATAAGACGTGGATTCATGGAACTCGGTGAACCGGCAGCCAGCGGGCCAGGAAGTGCTTTCATGCTTGTGTGAAGTTGGCTACTTTCCTGCTCTGAGAGCTGCTGCAGCAGATCCTCTTCCCCCCACCGCTCCCTTCCCAAGGTCACTTGCCTCCCTGCAGCAAAGGGAAGCTGGGGCTCAAAGTAAGTGATTGGCACATGCACAAAGAGGAAGAGGAGGAAGAAGAGCTTCCCAGGGAGCACAACTGGGCAAGCGGTCTGTCCCACTCTGGCTGGCAGAGCTCCTTCCTTCCTTCCGTCTGTCCGTCCGTCCATGGAGAGCATCTGCAAGTCTTACCCAAAATACTGTTGAATTATCAGAGGATCAAGGACCCAGTACAGTATAAAGGAATCCAGTGAGACGCCTGGGGGAGGAAGGGAAATCTCCAGAGACCAAGGTTTTTCAGGGGATCTCTAAGTTTCCAGGAAGTCTTGATAGGCTTATGTTAAAAAGGCAGATGCTTCCAGGTGTCCAGGAATGGACAATTTAAAGCCACACCCCTATGAGCTTCTCAGTCTGTTTACCTCTCCCAACAAGCTCAGCAGGTTTTGTCTGGTTAGGTAGAGAGGCAGAAGGCTCAGTTCACAGGTGCCTTTCACTCTTCTGCCCTTCAAGGTTCGGATATGGGAAATCCCAAATGGAGGCTTGAAGCGCAACATGACAGAGGCTGTCCTGGAGCTGTATGGCCACAGCCGGCGTGTTGGCATCATCGAGTGGCACCCAATCACCACCAATATCCTGTTCAGTGCTGGCTATGACTATAAGGTAAATGGGTAACCATCCTGAGTGGTTGGGATGTTCTTAAGAGCAAACACCATGGGCCTTTTGTGAGTTTCCTTATGGCTAAGGAGAAAAGATGCTATCAGGATTTAAATCAGGTCTCTCCAACTTTGGCAACTTTAAGCCTGGAGGACTTCAACTCCCAGATTTCCCCAGCCAGCTTGAGACCCTTGATTTAAAGCAACTGAATTAGGCTCCCAAACAGCTGGAGAGGCCCATAACAAAGAGGCTCCAGAAGTAGCCGTTCTCAAGCCTTGGGATGATACAAGGAAGAAAGGGGGTCAAGAGCCCCTACCCCAAGAGCCGAAGGAAGTCTGTGGACAGAGCCCAGCAAAGGCCTCCCCTTCTCCCCCACTCCATGTTGACTTGACAAGAACATAGAATAATAGAGTTGGGAGGGGCCGTGGAGGTCTTCTGGTCTCTTCCTGGGCGGTTTCCTTCCTGATTCATTGGAGCAGATCATGTCAGGAAGAAAAATCAATTTCACTCAGAGGGTCAGCATTTTCAGCCTCTCCTCTCAGCATAAAGAACCCTTCCTCCTTCAGGTTATTTATTGGATCATATATTTGCCCTGGAAGCGGCTAGGCAAGACTTGGCTGTGCTTCCAGTGGAGCCCATCTGTCCTTCAGGCCCCACGTAGTATGAGCCCAGGCCATCCTCTGTCTGTTGAGTAGCACTCTTCAGAATGGAGAGTGCTATTCCATTCTGAAGTAGAGAGCAGAGGCAAACTCTACTTTGAAGATGGCCCCTTCCACCGTAGCAAGAAAGTGTCTGCTGAAGGTGTGTGAATTTCAACTAGTTTTATCATTTTGTTTTGTTTGCTGCCAAAGTTTTACACGTTGGGGAGGCACCTCGGCTTGGCTGGGGGAGGGGCCAGGCATGCCATGCTTAGTCCTTAGTCTCTGTTTGAACAACCTTAACACAGGTCCTCTGAAATGGAGAGCTTCCAAAGGAAGGTGTGATGAGGCGGAAGCTCTCATTAGGAGAGCGGGTGAATCTTTACCAGTTTTCAGATTGATAACATTCAGGACACGGAAAGCAGCGTCCTTCACCCTTCTTTCCCACCCTGATCATTTTTGCTCAGCAAGAGAAGTGGTTCTTCTCTTTTTAAGCCTTTTGCTTTTGTGGTGTGGTTGTGTGTTTTAAGGACAAAACATCCTCATGCTTGTGGTTGATCTGTTTATCACTCTGTTCTGAACCATCAGAACATTCAAAATACCTTAAATTGAAAACAGGCAATGCTGTGCCCAATTACACCGCTCTTTCCCAGAAGCAAGAAAGTAACTCAGCCTTCTGAGGGATCTTGAGAAAAGCTTGATTCCCTCTTGATTTCCCGAAAGGTTGGTGGATGCCAAAAGAGTTTAGATACCAAATGGTGAGGAGCTGGATTTATTCTTTTGATTTTAGCTATAGCAGGAGGGAGAGGACATTAAAGTATTTTCTGTGAGATATCTGTGAGCAAGCCAGAGCAGTTTCTGTTTGATCTGCGTCTTCTCCTTCTCAGGTCCTCATCTGGAACTTAGATATTGGTGAACCGGTGAAGATGATTGACTGCCACTCTGATGTCATCCTTTGCATGTCCTTCAACACAAATGGCAGTTTACTTGCCACCACTTGCAAAGACAGGAAGCTACGGGTCATTGAGCCACGTTCAGGCAAAGTCCTCCAGGTGGGAGCTTCTTTGAAGGGCCTAGACAGACAAGATGCGGAGGAGTTCTGGTCACCTGACTAGGTTGTTTGAAACAGCCACCCATAAGGAATGGTGCCTGAATGTGATCACAATGGTGGCTAGGGAAGAGGGCATGTAATCCTCTTGTTCAGATCTATCTTCCCTGCCTAATTGCTAAGCTGTCTTTTCCTTCCTCAGAAGTAAAACTCCAGTTTGAGACGGGGGCATTTCTGGCTAAGGAAATGGTTAAAGGAAAAATACCTTTACCTCCAGTGGTGGGATTCAAGTAATTTAACAACCGGTTCTCTGCCCTAATGATTTCTTCCAACTACCAGTTTGCCAAACTGCTCAGAACGGTAACAGCCAGTTCTCCCCAAGTGGTGCGAACTGGCTGAATCCCACCACTGTTTAGCTCCCATCCCTTACAAGCTGTTTATAGCTTAAAAGAAAATAGTCGGATTCCCCTGTGTTAAATTAAACAGCTTTAAATTTTAATTTTGGCATTGGACGTAACAATAGGCCTTTCCTAAGTTTTGGAAGCAGATTCTGCATAGACGATCTATGTCGATAGAAAGTCAAAATGATCCCAGCTGCAACTTTTATTTTGTGGAGGGGGTGCTCCTTGCAGTCCCAGATTCAACCGTGGCCATAGGTCAGTGGGTCTGTCACTCAAGAATCTGTAGAGTGAATGTTCAAATAAAAGAATGAACATAGTTGGTAATTTGATAAGAAAGTGATAGCCCTGACCTCAGGCTACCCTGTATACCTCTCACCTCCCTGCATTTATTTATAAAATTTATTGGCCACCCATCTTACCCTAGGGTAACTCTGGGCGGCTTACAGTTACATATACAGTTAAAACATAAAAAGTTAAAAACAAACATTAAAAACAAAGACAAATGGGGAGTGGGAGGGCGGAGTGGGGGGGAGGTGGGATCTGTTATTACTCAATCAACCAGTTCCACTGTGCTGCTCCCCCACTGGGGCCCCCAGCCGACTGGCACAGCCATGTCTTTAGGCCCTTAGAGAAAGAGAGGAGAGTTGGGGCCAACGTCACATCAAGGGCACCAGATGTTCCAGAGGGCAGGAGCATCAGCAGAGGAGGCCCTCCTCCTGGACCCCACCAGCTGGAATAATGGGGCTGAAGGGACCCACAGCATGCCTCCTCTCCTGACACGAGTGGACAGGCCAATCCCAGTCGGGTGAGAGGGTCCCTCAAGTAACCTGAACCCCTGCCATGAAGGGCTTTAAAGGGGATCACCAACACCTTGAATTGCATCCGGAAGCAGACTGGTAACCAGAGCAGCTCGCAGAGCAGTGGTGTCCCAGGAGCCATTCTTGTGGGGCCCAAAACTACCCATGCGGCCACACTCTGCACCAGCTGAAATTGCTAATAACTGACATCAATTTTCAGTAGAGAAAACCAAGATTTCACTGCATCATATAATGTAAAACTATTAAAATGTTGCTTTAATTTTTTATTATGTATAGTATTGGAGGAAATTGTTTTAAGGTCTGGGAATTTAGAATGGCGTTTTTGGAAGGTGATTTTTTTTCCCCCATTCCAACAAAGGAGCAACCAACTTTCTGAGTCAATGATGTGGTTGTTTTCCTAGGAGGCAAACTGCAAGAATCACCGTGTGAACCGTGTCGTCTTCTTAGGGAATGTCAAGAGGCTTCTAACAACTGGAGTGTCGCGCTGGAACACCAGGCAGATTGCTCTCTGGGATCAGGTTAGGAGAATAATTGCATGCATGTGCAAGGTGCTGAGGTCCAACAAAACAAAACAAAATCTCATGTTACAACATCATTGAAGAGAAAGACTTCTGGTGGCCACTTTCTTCGTTCACCAACAGAATTATGAAAGAAGGGCGAGCTCAGGGTAGCAGCAGTGAGAAGCATTTCCTGCAAATGATTTTAGCTTTTCCCCATTTGGGTTGTAGCTCAATATATTAAGGAGTACAGTGGCTCACGGGGTTAGAACGCTGGACTGATGAACAGAAGCCTTGTGTTCGAGACCTGTTGTTGTCATGGAGCGGGTTGAATTCCCATCACACGCTCCAGCTCCTGCCCATCCAGCAGTAGATAACTTCACGGGGTCAATTTCACAGAGACACGAAAGAGTCTGGTGTCCCCTGGGTAACAGTGATGTCACTGGTAAATCCTTTTGCTACGGAAGAACTTCTATGTTTCTGACACAGAAGTACTAATAATAGCTTAATATTTTGTGGGAGCTTAGCACTTTGTAAATCATGATTAAGCAAGGCATAGCTTATTGCAGTGTATGAGATCAGCTAACATGCTGAAGGTGCTGTGTACTTCTATTATTTATTTTATTTATCATATTTATATAGCTGCCCATGTCAAAATTTGGTGTACAATAAAAATAAATTAAAAACTATCAATTAAAAAATCAATTAAAACACAATCAAAGTTATCCATTAGTGGTGTAGTGGAGGGAATCATTGTTATGGGCAATACAGTCACCTCACTAGTTCCCCACCACCCTGAGACCCCAGGCGTGTTGGCACAACCATGTTTTAATGGATTCCTGAAGGATATCGGGGATGGAGCCAGTTTCACCTCAGGGAGGCTGATGTTCCACAGAGCAGGTCCCATGGCAGAAAAGGGTCCTGCCAGGTGTAACTTCAGCGGATAGGATCCACAGCATACCTCTTCTGCTGGACCTGATGGGACAGAGGTGTAATCAGATGGAGGGGTTCCCTTAAATGACCTGTACCATACCATGAAGGATTTCATAAGCACCACCTTGATTTTAACCTGGAAACAAACTGGCAGCCAGTGAAGCTCATGGAGAACAGGTGCAATGCGCCATTCTAGAGACACACTAACTGCCCATGCCGGAACATTTTGCACCAGCTGAAGCTTCCAAAAACCTTTCAAGGACTTAATATGATCTTTGGGTTTAGCATTTGTCTTGAAAGTTGCACCATTTGCAGACAAGCTGACAAAATATTTGCTTTTTTGCATTCCCCCAGGAAGATCTATCCATGCCACTGATAGAGGAAGAGATTGATGGATTATCGGGCCTTCTCTTCCCATTCTATGATGCTGACACCCACATGTTGTACCTGGCTGGCAAGGTACATGAGGCTAGCTTCTGAGCATTAATATGGCACTCTGCAAATGTTCTACACTGTCCAAATGTGCTAGGAGGGAAGCCTGCACATACACATTTATAACCACTCAAAACTGTATTCATTCATCTAGAACTGGAGACAAGGACCAAAACCTAAGTGCAAAGATGTCATGTGAAATTTTAATCTATTAGGCAGAGGCTTAACTTGGGCACTTGGGGGTACTAGGTTGTCTATCCCTGATCTAATGGGTCAATATTTAAATATGATTTATACTTTGATATTATTTACTAATTCTTAGAATTCATAGAATTAGTTTTGTTGAAATTCATGCAACTAGTTTTCTCTGCCTTAAAGTCTTGAGGGATCTGCTTTGAGCAGATCCAGGAGAAGTAAGTTAGATGAAACTAATAAGATCATGTAAGGTGTGTAAAAGCCAAGAGAGACCAATTGATTGGTGCTCAGTCTTGGCAAGTTCAGCTAATTGTGGGTAGAGTTAGGTGTGTTGGAGGGAGCTCTTGCTGTGGTGGGCTGACCTGTCATTTACTTCACTCTATTGATGCTCAGGGAACTGTTTCAGAGAAATATCCACAATTTCCGTAATTTAATTTAATAATAAATTAAATTTGTTTGCCATCCATCTCACTGCAAGGCAACATAACTGGGAGGAATGTGTCTTTGGTCTGGAAAGGCAGAGAAGGAGGCACTGAGGACCTTCCCCACTAAGTGGAACGATGTAACCCATCTGGATCTGAGTCTTCCTCAAAGCAAAGTTGGGCTTTAAAAGCAGAGATCAGAAGTATACATAGGCCATCCCATGTTTTCTGACAGGCATAACATTGGATTGAATCTAGCCTGGTTAGAGATAAAGAACACTTCTTTACTTAAAACCTTTGAGGGACAGTAACTTCTTATCACTCAGTCTTAGTTTTTCTGTAATGAAATACCTCACAAAACTGCTGTGAGGAAAAATGACATTCTAAAGGCAGCTGCCAATGAATGTCTGACTGTGAGTTCACATTCAAAAAAATGTGTTCCAGCTTTTGGATTCTCCACAGTTCTTCATTTCAAACAGCAGAGTGTGAGAGCACACAAAAGCTTTTGACATCTTTTCTGCCATTGTCCCAATAATGGTCTTGTCTGATTACAGATGTTGTCTTCTCACAATCCAACAGATCTATTTTTTCCTCATAAATAAATTCATAACGTGCCTCTGATTTACTTCTCCTCTTCTTGCCTCTCCTCCCTCAGGGAGATGGGAATATCCGATACTATGAAATCAGCACTGAGAAGCCATACCTGACCTACCTAATGGAGTTCCGTTCTCCAGCCCCACAGAAAGGCCTTGGTAAGGGGTGCTTATTGCCGGTTGGGACGTCTAAAAGAAAAGATTGAGATACAGAGAAAAATCATCCATGGCCCTTCTGCTACAGCTCCACGAAGTTCCCATTCCCCTGAAGAAAAGAATATCTATAGCTCAGGGTTGAACTGAGGAGTTCCTGGTGCTCGCTTGCACGGATGAAGTTACCTGATTGGGTAATGAATCAGCTGCAAGCAAAGAACCAAGCTCAGAGAGCCTCAGGGACTCCACAGTCTCCTTCTTCTGTCACAATATATTTCACCAAAGTCATTCCAAGCTCCTGTTCTTTTAGTCAGTGTTTTTCTTCTCTCTCGCCATTTTTTCCCAGTTTAGTTTTCCAATCTTCATCTTTCCTGGCTTTATAGCCACTTCCTTCCCTCCCCAACAGGTTTTGCAATTCTCAAGATTTCCTTTCACTGTTGTGGGGCTGGTTCCTTTTCCCCCTTGAGTAGAAGGTGTAGGAGTAGAAGAACAATAATTCAGCCAACGCAGGAGGAGAGGCAGAGCCTGGAGGTGAAATCAAGAGAGAAATAAGCCTAGAGTCATTACGTTGCCACAAACAATCCAAGTCCAGCCCCTTTTAAATCCCACTAATGCTTCTCTAGCACCAATTTAGTGCTGTTAGTTGACTAGATCCTTGTATACAGGCCTGAGCAATAAATCAGCTTAACTGGAACGTAATGCTTAGTCCTGATAGTTTATGCCTGACAGTCAGCAATTGAACAGAATCTGGAGTTCCAGTTCCCGTTCAAAAGTAAGGGAACACCAAATGAAAGTCAGAAAAAAAACTGCAGAGAATTCTTTTGGGGCTGCTGTGATGTCAGATCAAAAGTTGTTCTCACAATGATAAATGAATATTATAAAGAGCTGTTTAGATTTGAAGTTTAAAATTTAGGGTGATTATATAATAGCTAAATGTTAGAATAAGATGTTAGATTGAATGACAAAAATTGGATTTAGATTTTTATTTTTATTTTTATTTTTTTTTATTTATATGCCGCCCTTCTCCGGAGACTCAGGGCGGCTTACAATGCATTAAGCAATAGCCTTCATACTTTTGTATATTTTATACAAAGTCATCTTATTGGCCCCACAATCTGGGTCCTCATTTTACCTACCTTAGAAAGGATGGAAGGCTGAGTCAACCTTGAGCCTGGTGAGATTCGAACTTACAGTAATTGCAGCCAGCTGATGTTAATAACAGTGCTTTAGTCTACTGCGCCACCAGGCTCTTGTTCTTTCTTTTTTTTTCCTCTTTAAGATGTTAAATGATGAAATTTGGAATTTATACTTATTTTATACCGGATCAAACCCTTGCTCTAAAAAGATGTTGTTTTATGTCTTATGTCAAAAAATAAATTTAAAAAAAATTTTTTTCCAAAAAAAAAAAAAGTTGTTTTCACAATTTAGACAGGAATTTTCCATAAGTCATGTCTTCTTAAATTTTATACGTGCAGGAGTAATGCCAAAGCATGGCCTGGATGTCTCTGCATGTGAGGTGTTTCGGTTTTACAAGCTCGTCACACTGAAGGGATTAATTGAGCCAATCTCTATGATTGTACCAAGGAGAGTGAGTATAATTAGACCGAGTCTTTTCTGCTTCCAGCTGTGAGCCCAGGGGTGCCCGCAGAGGGGCGTGTGCGTGTCTGTGGGTGGTCACAGATAAGGAAAGATGGCAACTGCATCATTTTAATCTATTTTTATGCTATTTTAAATTATTCTTGTTTTCTGGGTTTGGTCTGTTTATTATTTATTTATTAAATTTATAAGCCACCCATCTCACGGATAAGGTGACTGTTATCTACCCATGGGTACCTTAAGGGATAAATTGAATTGCAGGTAGTCCTCCACTTATAACCGTTCATTTAGTGACTGTTTGAAGTTACAACAGCAGTGAAAAAAATGACTAATGACTGTTTTTCACCCTTATGATCATTGCAGCAGCATCCCCATAGTCATGGGATCAAAATTCAGATGCTTGGCAACTGATTCATATTTATGACGTCCCAGTGTCCCGAGGTCACGTGATTCCCTTTTCTGGCCTTCTGTCAAACAAAGTCAATAGAGAAGCCAGATTCACTTAACAACCGTGTTACTAACTTAACCACTGCAGTGATTGACTTAACAACTGTGGCAAGAAAGGTCATAAAATGAGTCAAAGTTTACTTAACAACTGTCTCATTTAGCAACAGACATTGTGGTTGTAAGTTGAGGACTACCTGTATTGCTCTGATATATAAAAACCATATATCCATATGAAAATGCATACCATGTTCACTGTGATCGATCCAGCTGAGTCAAATTTGAGAGCAAATTCCATAGAATTCAATGGGGCAATGCTGAAATATAAGCCTAAATTTACAGTGAAAAATGGCCCTTAAAACTGAAGATATTGTGCCACCGTAGCTCGGCCAGCTTTTGTGCTTTATACAGAAACAGAGGACATGTTGCCCAATTACCTTTTATTGAAAATATGCAGGTCAGTTCCATCTTTGGATCATTTTTCTTCCTGCTCCACAAACCCAAATATCATCTTGATTTCTACTTTAGATTAAATAAAGGGAGATGTCACTTTCCCCCCTGCTCATAGCAGACACTTTTAGAGGGAGGGAAAGGAGAGACGCTAATGCCAGTCATCCTCCTCTTCCTCTTCCTCTTGCTCATCACTATCTTTATTGTCAATAACTATCCATAAAACTCTTTATGTACCCAAAGCTGAGCCTGATTAAGCAATTAAGAAAACAGATGAAGCAAGAAAACTGTTGCTCATCTTGCATAAAACATGACAAAATTGGGCTACACTTAAGTAAACGGAATCATTTGAATCTGAAAGTAAAAGTTATGTGTAAAACCGATCAGAGCCATTGGGATATTTAATTGGGGTGTGGGATTAATAATACTGCTAATAGTAATAGAATACTGCTCATAAGTAGAATAGGATAAGAGAGTCTTGCTCATAATAGAACAGTACGAAGCCTCCTTTAAGGCACCTGGGGTCTGCTCGAAAGCCAACGTCCTGGAAGATTGCTTGATTACCTAGATTGTGCTAGAGAAAGGTGTGTCCCTTCTCTAGCACAGGAGTGTCAAACTCAATTTAATTGAGGGCTGCATCAGGGTTGTGTTTGACCGTGGTGGGGAAGCATGGCCAGCTCAATATCACTTGTTGAGGCTCCGTTTTCAGCCATGATGGCCTCCTGCAGCCCTCTGCCAGTGAAAACTAGCTCCCCGGGCTCCGTTTTCACTGGCAGAGGGCTGTAGGAGGCCGTCACGGCTAAAGATGGAGCCCAGGCAAGCCGCATGCAGCCTCCCCGAGTGCCATTTTTGCTGGCAGAGGGCTGCAGGAGGCCATCGTGGCTGAAAATGGAGCCTGGGAGGGCCACACTCCATTTTCGTTGGCAGAGGCACCGCGGGCTGGTCTGCTGTTTCCAGGGCAGCTCTGCGGACCAGATCTAAGCACCCCACAGGCCGGATCTGGCCCACGGGCCTTGAGTTTGACACCCCTGCTCTAGCATGTACATTTGAATTAAGGAAACACTCAGAAGTCCCAGATGTTTATGTATCAGAAGGGACCTGGGGAGTTAGACTTGCCTAGGAGAAAAGCAGCTTAGTCCAACACCATGTAAGGCTACCGAGAAAGATGCAACTGGCTAGTAAAATCTGGGGATGTACCACAGGTAATTTATTGGTGAAGTCCAGAAACTGACATCCCTAGCTATTTCCTGAAGCCTTAGAGCAGTGTTTCTCATCTTGGCAGCCTGAAAATGTATATCCAGGCACTGGATTGAATCTTTCTAATGATAGTCAAATTGCTGTCCTTGAGAATATTTAAATGCACACTTCTTCCCAAATGTCTGTCTGGGGAAAAAAAACAAACCAAACCTACCTGCTACAATGAAATGGCTGTAGCTTGTTCCTCTTGGAATGGGATTGCCACTGTAAGAGAGATGGCCATTCCTTTTGGGTTTATTCATCCTCACTGCAAATCTCTTTTGGGGTTTAACCTGGTAAATGGGGACCAGCTCAGGGTTTCAGACAAGCTGTTTCTCTTCTTTCTGATTTAGTCTGAAACATACCAGGAAGATATCTACCCAATGACTCCGGGTCCAGAACCTGCCCTCACCCCAGACGAATGGCTGAGTGGAATGAATAGGGGTGAGCATGTTGGCACCTCCACATGACCTTCTGGGCTTTGCCTCATCACGCATAACTGGAGCTGACCCATCTTGCACGGATGGCCAAGGCTTTGGAAAGATTCGAGGGTCAACTGCACTAAAAAAAAATAGTTCCAGATTTGTCAATAGTTTGACATTAAGGAAAGAATTTAAAAATATGCTGATATCCCTATATAAGACTTCTAATAACCTATGTCACTACCTGTTCAAGATAAGAGTTAAAGAATAGGAGAAATTTCCTGAAAGTGAAGAACAATTAATTAAGTCAGTGGAAGGGGTTGGAGGTTTCCAAGAAAAGATTAGACAGCCACTTGCTGAGATGGTGTAAGGTCTCCTGCCTTGGGCAATAGGTTGCAAAAGACCTCCAAGGCCCCTTCCAGCCCTGTGATGTTGATTCTATAGATATTGCAATGCTTCCCCCTCCCTTCCTTCAATTATGGCTGAAAATAGGTCAATGGCATAGAGGCAGATCTTTTCTGCAATGGTGCCCACGTTCTAGAATGGTGTCCTCTCCACAGAAGAACCCAACATCCTGAAAAGCACACCACTTTTCACCATGCTCGGCTATTATTTGACTAAATTTTAATGGGTTGCTTTTAAAAAAAAAAAATCCTGGGACAGTTGATAAGGCCCTTCCTGGTCATATAATTTCATTTTGAGGTGTTGGACTTCCCTGAGCAAGAAAAAAACAGGATTATAGCTCAGTGATTCTGCTGTGTGCGCCACAAACAGTTGCTTAAAATGGAGGTACTGGAGAGGCTTGGATGTAAAAGCCTGTTCAAGCTTTATTCCCTTGGATCTGACCCTGTGGCTACAGCAAATTGGCCTCTGTCACAGAGAGGGACAAAGGGATCCAAGCAAGGGGAGCAGAAATGTGGCAGTGATGTTGCGCTGTCCCATCTCCTTCCAGGGGCAGAGCAACATCACAGGCCTGTACAAAGGGCTGGAATGCATGCCACAACACCATGTAAGGCTACCGAGAAAGATGCAACTGGCTAGTAAAATCTGGGGATGTACCACAGGTAATTTATTGGTGAAGTCCAGAAACTGACATCCCTAGCTATTTCCTGAAGCCTTAGAGCAGTGTTTCTCATCTTGGCAGCCTGAAGATGTGTGGACATCAACTCCCAGAGGTGACTTAGGAATTCTTGAAGTTGAAGTCCATACATCTTCAAGCTGCTAAGGTTGAGAAATACTGCAGTAGAATACTGCTTCCATCTTGGATGGGTCCATTTGAATGCTAGATGTGGAAAACTGGTACACTAGAAAAATCTACTAGTGCCTTGTCAAATTCACATTTCTCCAGGTTCAGGTAGCTATTCTAACATAGGCAGGTCATGCATCTAGAGGTCTCATGAATACATCAGAAAATTGGCCAAGTAAATAATGAGTAAATAGTATGATATTTCAGATTATGTCATTCAGAAAATGCTAGAGCATAAATACAAAGGACATAATAATGGCTGAAGCCACCCCTTACATATGAGCCAGCACTGTGTTGCAGCTGCCAAAAAAGCCAATGCAATCCTAGGCTACATCAACAGTGGGAGAGCGTCAAGATTACAAGAAGTGAGAGTACCAGTCTATACCGTACTAGTGAGGCCACACTTCGAATACTGCATCCAGTTCTGGTCATCACAGTTCAAAAAGGATGCTGAGGCCCTAGATAGAGCAAGAAAGATGCTAAGAGGTCTGGAGGCTATGATGAACAGTTAAGGGAATTATATAGGTCTAACCTCACAAGAACTGGAAAGAATATATTCGGAAAACAACTGGCTCATCTTATCAGAAGGGCTTTAAATTAAAATTGGGGGAGGGGGCACTCTTCAAAACCTTTTGAGCCTAATTCCAAGCAAGAACCATATAAGGAGGTAGAGAGTAAAGAGAAAGAAGAAGAAAAGGAAAAACATAATGAAGTAGAGAGTGATGGAAAGGATGGGAAATCCATTTACAAAATAGGAGATGTAACAAACATATCCAAAAATATTAGAAGTATACCCAAGACCCCCAAAGGACTTAAATGCCCATACACAGATGCTCAAAGTCTAGGGAACAAACAGGGTGAACTTGAAGTGCTAGTACATGAAGGTAGATACGACATAGTTGCTATTACTGAAACATGGTGGGATGAAACTCATGACTGGAACGTACTGATGGAAGGATACAAACTATTCAAAAGAAACAGACCTAACAAAAGAGGAAGTGGAGTTGCATTATAAGTAAGAAATGACTACATCTCTACAGAAATACATTAAAACCAAGGATGAAAACCTCCAAGAATCCATATGGGTCAATATAAAAGGAAAAAAGAATGGCATTGCTATAGGAGTATACTACAGGACATCCAACCAAGCAGAAGAAAGAGACAAACTTTTTGCTAAACAATTAACAAATAACGAAGGAAACATACCACAGTAGTAATGGGAGACTTTAACTACCCTGATATCAAGTGGGAGACAAATTCTGCAGCAAGTGGGAGATCGAACAGATTGTTAACCAACCTAGGTGACAACTTTGTCATCTAAAAGGTAGAGGATGGAACTAGAGGAAAAGCTATACTAGACTCAATTCTTACTAATAGAGAAGAATAGAATAGAGGGAGTTGAAATCGCCAGAACTTTGGATGAGAATGACCATGTCATATTGGAATTGAATATGATGCAAACACAAGCAACAGAACATAATTGAGCCAGTGTCTTAAACTTTAAAAGAGTTGATTTAAAAAAAAAAACTCAGAGAGAGCCTAAGAAAAATTCCATGGATGAAAATCCTTTTTGAGTCAACTCAAAAAGCATGAGCAACTCTGAAAAATATGATCATAAAAGCCCAGTCCAACACAATACCACTGAAAAAGAAAAACAAGAAATCCAAGAAGAAACCAGCATGTTTGCACAAAGATCTCTCTGATAAACTGAAAGACAGAAACGACAAGTACTGTACAAAAAATGAAAAGAAGTACACATAACTAAGGCAGAGTATCAGCAGATAGCCTGAATCTGCAAAGATGAAGTCAGGAAAGCAAAGGCTCAGAATGAACAAAGACTTGCAACAAAAGTCAAAGATAATTTTTAAAAAGTTTATTTCAACATATAAATAATAAGGAAAAAAGTCAAGGAAACAATTGGTCCATTAAAGGGAGAAGATGGCAAGGAAGTAACAGGCAGAAGAAAGAAAGAAGAGCTGCTTAACTCATTATTTGCATAAAACTATAGCCCAACCTACTAAAAACCTAACTATAAAAGACAGACTAGAAATAAAAATTAAAATAAGCAAGAAAATGGTTAGAAAACACCTGTCTGATCTTGATGAATATAAATTACCAGGACCTGACAGATTACTTCCCAGAATTCTGAAGGAGCTGGCAGATGTTAGCTCTGAAACGTTGTACCATATCTTTCAAAAATCCTGGAACATCAGAGAATTACCTGAGGATTGGAAAAGAGTTGATGTGGTTCCCATCTTCAAAAAAGGAAGGAAAAACAGACCCAGGAAACTACAAACCAATCAGCCTAAAATCAATATCTGGGAAGATACTGGAAAAGATAATCAAAAAACAGGTCTGCGAACATCTAAAAACAAATAAAATTATAAAAGCCAGCACAGGTTTGTTAAAATTAGATCATGCCAAACCAATCTCATTTCATTCTTTAACAAAGTGACTAAATTAGTAGACCAGCGAAATGTTTTGGTAAGCTAGAAAAAACTGGGATAGACAGCATCACCACCAGATAGATTTGTAACTGGCTGACAAAACATACTCAAAGCATAGTCCTTAACAGTACTACATTTACATGGAGGGAATTTAATTTAATTTAATTTAATTTCCAATTTATATACCGCCCTTCTCCCTGAGGACTCAGGGCGGTGTACAGCCAAGATAAAAAACATAGAATACAAATATTAAAACATTTAAAAATATATATAAATTTGGGCCGAAAGTTAAGAATCACAAACTAATTAAAAAATTTAAAAATTTCTTCTAAGCCAACCCGGCTTGCTGGAAAAGATGGGTTTTCAGGGAACGACGGAAGGCATTGAGGTCATGGATTCTCCTTATCTCCGGGGGCAACTGATTCCAGAGGGTGGGAGCCCCCACAGAGAAGGCCCTCCCCCTGGGGGCCACCAGCCTACATTGTTTGGCTGATGGCACCCTGAGGAGGCCTCTCTGTGGGAGCGCACGGGTCGATGGGAGGTCGTTGGTAGCAGCAGGCGGTCTCGGAGATAGCTAGGCCCTATGCCATGGGCATAGGCAATAAGCAATGGGGTACCACAAGTTTGCATCTTAAGCCCAGTACCCTTCAATATCTTCATAAATAACTTAGATGAGGGAATAGAAGGGGAACTCATCAAATGGCAGGAATAGCCAACAGCCCAGGAGACAAGCTCAGGATCCAAAAAGATCTTGACAGACTTGAAAAATGGGCTCTATCCAACAACATGAAATTTAATGTGGAGAAAAGCAAAGTTTTACACCTAGGCAGGAAAAACCAAAGGTACAAGTAGTGATTAGGCGAAACCTGTCTCAAAACCAGTAACTGTGAAAGGGACCTTGGAGTCCTAGTGGACGATCACTTAAACATGAGCCAGCCGTGTGAACTGGATCTACAGGTTGATATTCCAGGAGTCATGACATGCATTCATAAAACAATCCATTTTGAAAAAAGAAGTCCCCCCTCCCCCAATCAATTTTATGGGGTGCTGCTGCTGGCAAAAATGATAGTCATAAGATTGGTGGCTCTGGTAGCTATCTTTTTAATTTTTCTATTGGTGCCCATCCTGAGATGTGGGTTTTATATTGCTTTTCAGATCCCATATTGATGTCTTTAAAGGAAGGCTATAAGAAAGAATCCAAAGTAGTTTTTAAACCACCAATAAAAGAGAAGAAAAGTGTTGTTGTCAATGGGATAGATCTCTTGGAAAATGTGCCACCCAGAACAGAGAATGAGGTAAGAAATAGCAACTGTGTTCTTTCCAGTCTGGAAAAGGAAATTATTGCCAACTTCTCCATCCCATAAATCTGGGGAAGTCCACAAAGCAGTGCCAGGACTGCAGGATCACTGCAGGTTGGTCCGCAGCACTTCCATCCCTGTCCATGCAAAGTGAAATTTCTCAGGTTCTCCCAGAAAAGGTGATCCAAACTTTTGGATCCAAAGGGGGCCATCTCAGATCCTGCAGCACATTCGCTGCAGTTGTTCCAATCTATTCAGCCTGTTGATCCTTTTCTGTTTCTTGTCTTCCACGAAGCTCCTCCGAATGTTCTTCCGGCAACAAGACGAGATCCGTCGACTGAAGGTTGAGCTTTCTCAGAAAGACATCAAAATCCGACAGCTACAGTTGGAATTGAAAAACTTGCGCAATAGCCCCCAGAACAATGGACTCTGAAGGGATTTTTTTTCTAAAGAAACTCTTTGTTTATACCCACACTTTAATTTTACTGTCTCGACTTAACACGTGATATGAGCCAGAGACCCTGTGCCAGCACACGGGTACACCTACTAACTGGAAGCCTCTTCTTCTGTGGTCATTGCCTAGCACTAAAAAGTTATTTGTATGGTTTAACTTGAGAACTACTGCATGAAAAGAACAAGGGACGTGTATATTCCAAATTTCTCTTGAAGTAAGTAGAAGCGTACTGCTCTTTGTCATTCTTGCAAAATTACGGAATCAGTTTTCATCCCTGATTATTCCAGGGATGAAAAAGGAAAACACTGTAAGCCCAGACAAAATCAACTGCATTCATTACTTACCTTTCTTCTCCTGAGATAATGGGGGGGAGGCTGTCGATAAACAGTGAGTGTGCAATTGGAACGCAAACTCACTACACTGAAAAGAAATCTGGAAGAAAAACAGCTTCCCTTCTCTTGGGAACCGTGACCTGAGCGTTTCTTGAACCCTGCAGCCAGTGTGGGCTTTGGTGTTATTGAACACTCTCCAGGGCTCACCCTGCCTGTCTGGTGCCTGCTTTGCTTGGGCATCACTCTTGGGCTGGTAGCTACAATTTATTCTGTTGAAATATACCCACTGGGCACTGGGTAATGAATGCACACAGGTTGCATCTCTAATTGATCTCTTCAAGAGTGGTTGCAAATGTACCTATGTAAACACACACACACACACACACACACTCGCACAGCTACAAGAGTCCTGAAAATAACCTTGACAAAAGGAAACAGATGCTGTTAAGTGGCAAGTAGATGAAGTCTTTGAGGGAATACAATCCAAAATACAAATGCAAGACGTACAGGCCTACCAGAGGTCATTCTCTTGATCAAGAGAGTCCAGATGAAAGACCCAGCGGGTATTTCAAGTGGGGAGCAGTTAATCCAGCGAAAATTAAGCACCTTTAATGTACTACCCATAAGCAGCTTCTGAGTTAGGGGTATGTTTTATTCATTTTGGTAGAAGCAGTAGATGGCAGAGCTGTATTTGTAGCTGCATAGATATTTGCTAGTAAGGCACAATGCTGAAGAGTGCCAGTCAGTCCCACACGATGTTAAACGTGACTCTCCCATCCTGACAGTTTTCAAACAGATTCATAGCTCAGGTTCTTCAGCAGCTAATGGAGCAGTTGGCAAACGGCCAATTTGTGGCAGGAAAGGGAGCTGGTAATCCTTATTGAAGCACATCCAGGAAGATGGATGGCCGTTGCCCCCCTGCCCAAATGCAGATCTGCTTATTGAGTGCATGATCTAATTATGAGGTGTGGTGCCCTGACAGCTTTCATGGCACTTACAAAACTGCAGGCCCATTCTAATGATTTCGCCTAAAAAACCCCAATCCCCATCTTTTTTAGGACAGGGAGTTGGCAAGCTTACCTGCACAACGAAGTGCCAACCTTTAGTATCAGACAGGGGCACTCATGGAGGTTGGGGTGTGCGGATTTCAAAATCAATATAGTGGCCAGGATGCATTAGGCGAGCTTTGCATTGACTGCACTGTCATGGCCATCTTGGCTTCATTTCCAAGAAAGCTGCTGGAGCTGAACATTTTGCATGCTACCAAAGGCAGTCACTGAACAGCAGGAAATGTTCAACCCAAGGTACCAGGCTAGAAACCAGGTGCCTGAGTTCTAGTCCTATCTTGGGCATGAAAGACAGCTCGGTGACTTTGGGCCAGCCTCTCTTTCAGCTCAATCCAGTTCATAGGGTTGTTATGGGGAGAGGAGGAGGAGGAGGAGGGAGGAGTGTTAGATATATTTGCTGCCTTCAGTTATTTATAAAAATAATCTCAGGATAAAATCTGAAAAACAAACAAGATTATTAAAGTAGGCAGCATCCTGCAGAAGGGCTGGTAAGTAGGTAGGTTCCTCCATCATAGCCATTTTGGGAGATCACCCACATTTTAGATTTCTGAGTATGCCAGCTGCTGTTCCCACGATGGCGGAGCCCGTTCTGTCTCTGCTTTCACGCCATGCATGCAACTTAAGAAACGTCTTTCTCGCTCACGGCTGGTTGGTTAGGATTTCTTGAGTCTCCCACTCTAGGAATTCTGTCAATCCCAAAGGAGTTGTCTTCAAGACTGGCCCTACATATTTTGCTGCTCAAGATGAGAGATTTGCCGCAGATGCTGGGCAATGTGGCAGCTCAACCTGATGGCACTACTCCTGGCTGCCTTATCTGGGCTGCAAAAATGCAGATGGCACAAGATGGCATCGCCAGTTGAGGGTTTTGTATCTCTGAACTGCCATCTAGTCTCCCCCAGAATTTTGCTGAACAGATCTGCTTAGCCCTTCTTTGGGGCAAAGAACAGGCTGTTATACCCCTCTGTCCTCCCAAGATTATTCTGCGCCACCATGCTTTCTTAATCCCTGTTACTAGGACTGGGCAGATACACTTTCAAGGAAAATGCAGTTGGAAGGTAAATTTTGCAAGAAGGTCGGGCAGAAGTCTCACCGCCCTGAGTCCTATTTGGAGAAGGGCGGTATAGAAATTGAAACAAATAAATAAAAATAAATAAGTGCCTGCCAAGCAAATTAGGTCAGCACACCTTTCAGCTTGGAGTCACCCAGATATGATGAGTACCCAGAATTTCCAGCCTGTATGGCCTGGCCAATGCATCCTGAAGACATTCAGCTGGAGAATGGCTTAATATTTAATTTCCTACTTTGCTCTCCAAAATAGGAAATAGGATGGCTGGCTGCCTTTGCAGAGGAGTGTTGTGACTGCAATATCTTTGCTGCCAGCTCTTCTACCATGGTTCTTCTCTCCTTCCAGAACCACACCCTTTTCTCATAAATAAGAAAATGGTAATTCTGTTTGTGGAATCCTAATCAAATTACAATGGCAACTGAGTTTCAATGCCCATTGAGGAAGTCAAGCGCCTGAAATGTTGTGTACAGTATTCTAAAGTAGCCTTGTGTTCCTGAATGAGACATTGGGGAGTTATTTACACATTTACACACTACCTAGAGAAGCCTGCATTGGGAGGCTAGCACTGGGCCCACTTACCACACCTGCTATCATCCATCCCACAAGAAGCAGAATGCAGCCAGGACAAAAGGGTTAGGAGAGGCTTTGTAAATGCAAGAGTTCAATCAAAATTTGGTACTTTTGGAAGCAAGGGGTACACAATGTTGCCCCTGGACCTGCCAGCAACTTAAGACGCATTAGTGATCATCCTGGCTTCTATCCAGCTCTTGCTGGCTTGGAACTAGCTAAGAGATTGGCCGATTCAAAAGATTTAAAGGGACTCATTCAAAGTATCGAAGCCATATTAGTTCTGCTCTCCCTCAACTATGGTTTGGGAATCATCCCGTTCAGATGTTGTGGGGAATGTTGTGACAAGCCTTTACTCTATACAGAAGAGTGGATCTGGCAGGATCAGTTTTGTCCATAAAGGGCAGGAAAAAGCTGACCTCCGGGCTTAGCCCAGTTCAACTTCTCAGGGCTTCTGGTCCTGCAGTTACACAGTTCCCACGCCAGTATGTGGACAATCACTTTCCTTGAAAATTAGAGCCAGGTTGCCAGAGATTCCACTTCGTGCACCAAAGATTTCTTTGGGATCCACCTTTCACCACACCTTTCATTCACAAGGACAGCCTGGGCTCACAACTGGGCTCCTTTTTCTCCTTGCATCCATGTTCACATTGTACTCTGTGCCTAACACTGATTTTCCACTGCGCCACTTCAGTGTTCCCCTCCGCTTATTATTTATGCTGCCCTACAGTAGCGACAAAATAAAGCTACCCAAATAGCAAACCAATCAGTTGTGATGTCTCCTTGCCTTCTGGGTGGGATGAGGATGCCTTCGAAAGGGCGGCAGGGAGGTGGGCAGGCAGCACAGAGAGACTCCTGGTACAAACTCTGAAACAAAGCCCAGAGTTTTTTTTAGAAAGCAGCGATCTACTGCCTTCACCACAGAGCTTGAAGGATAGTAAAAGCTGAGCACATTTAGCCTCTTGAATTTCTCCCACCTGCTTTGTGAGTAGACAAACCAAGATGGTTTCCTTAAGGGTTTCCTCAAGGGCCTGGTGGCTCAGCAGACTGATAGCATTGTGATTAACACCAGCTGTCTGCAATTTACTGCTGGTTCGAATCTCTCCAAGGCTCAAGGTTGACTCAGCCTTCCATCCTTTCTAAGGTAGGTGAAATGAGGACTCAGTTTGTGGGGGCAATAAGCTGACTTTGTATAAATATACAAAAAGTATGAAGGCTATTGCTTAACGCATTGTAAGCTGCCCTGAGTCTCCGGAGAAGGGCGGCATATAAATCAATTTTTAAAAAAAGAAAAAAAGGGAAAGAAGCCTCTGCGGAGGGAAATTCCCAACTAGAAGAGGATCTTCCCATAGGATCTAATGGAAATGGAAAACCAACGTGGCTACAGAGGTTGGTTGGAAAGCCCCTCATTAACCTGACATAAAAGGACAGATCTACCAGATACCTCATAAGAGGCATGCAAATCTGCTTTTTCCAAGAACTCTGAGTTGTTCCCATTTCTCCCCTAGAATGGCCAGGTCACTGTGGCCCACAGGAGAAAGAATATTGCAGAGTGTTCTGTTCCTGGAAAAGTAGCTTCTACACCTCATGGTTGCTCCCATTCTTCCAGAAGACTCCTCTGGGAAGCCTGAAAATGAGACGTTGGAGGTAGAGCCACACAACTAGGCCCCATCTTCTCTTACACCGCAGTATTTTGCATTGGTGGACTGAGACATTGTGATTAATTCATTTTCATTTTTTTAAAAGTTTCTTAAAATAATTACAACTTTGTTCTTTAAAAAAAAACTTTAAAATCAAGCAGCAAATTCCCACGTGGCCCATTTACTGCAATAAGCCACAGGAAAAAAAATTGTATAAAAAGATTTATTGAAATTCATAATTAACAAAGACATAAAACTCAAAAAGTTTGGCTCTTTGGGGAGCAAGAGGGAAGGTCGCAATGGTTGTGCTTGTTTATATACAGATGAGAAACTGACTAGAAAACACAAACCCACTTCTAATGCTCTAATTGAAGAGGGACATGAAATTAAATCTGTACATTCAACTAGGTACTTTGCAGTCAATTTACTGACTTTTTAAGAAAATACAACTTTTCTATCAGCAATCCATGCTTGTGTATGAAAAGAGACCCGACTGGCCTGGGCGTCCAGTACTGTCTCCTCTGGTAATTAAAAGCTTTGCAAAAATCTTCAGAGTACTGTAGACCACACGTGGAAACAGATTCTCATCACCTAATATCAAGGAGTTGTTAATATACTTTTATATATAGTATTTTACAGACCAAAATAGTACACACTTTAGTTAAAAGGGTTCAAACATTTTCTTTTTTTATTACAACTGTCAAATGCAATTCACCAGTTAACTCAGGAAATTAGGAACACTTTTTATATATATTTATAGATATTTCCATGACTGCCGTTTACAGAGAACTGCTCTAGACCCCCTCAATAGTCAGAATACGAACCAACCGAGAATGGGAGCTGAACAAGGATCCTGCTGTATTCTTGAGCAGTTCCCATCCCGAGAGCTTGCCTAGTCATGCTCTACAAGATTTTTTAAAATAAAAATTTGCAAAGTCACCCCCACAAACCAAATAAAAAGGAGGGGGAGAGAGAGAGAGAGAGAGGAGAGAGAGAGAAATTACATAGTTGGTCACTATTTACAAACAGCCAAGTAAATGTTACCGATAGGAAGTGGAAGAAAGGGGTTTCTGGGAACGGCAGCCATTCACAAAACAGGTAACAAGAAAACACTTGGTTATCAAGATGCTGCTGCTCCCCTGCGTTGGCGGCGGCTGGAATGCTCCCACGGCCAATTTTGCTGCATCCAGAAGAGAAGAAAGAAATACTTACAATATCCTCATAAACTGGTAAAAAAAAGGGGGGGGGAGAAAGAAGCCACTGAGTCTTCAGGCCCAAATTATCCCTCCACCCTCCCTATTCCAGCCATCAATTTGAATCATTGGGGGAATCCTCCGGCTCATATTTATTTCTAAAAAGCTTTTTTTAAAAAAAAATCCAGAGTCCAGGATGAGCCACTCCAAGAAAAACAAATTTATCTCTTGCGTTGTTTGCCTAAACAGGAATAACAGATAAAATAATTTTTTCAGAAACAAAATGTAGCAGTCTGAGTGGCAGGTTTTTTTTTCTTTTTTAAAAATGTTATTTTAATTCCCTTGCCCATAAAATTAAGCATTTCCTTCTTGATCTCACAGCAACATTACATTCCAGGAAGGGGATGAGAAGGGGTGAAAATACAGGGTATAAACAGTCAAATCACAATAGGAAACTTATTTCCCCCCAGAACAGATTACGTTGCATTTAATCTTCCTCCTCGCCTTCATCATCGGCCTCTCGTTTTCTCTTCTCCCCCCGGGCTTCTTCTGTCAAAGCAAAGGGTTGCAGGGTCAGAACAAGGGACATCTCTCTGCCCCACAAACTACCTCCCCCCATGCAGCCCCAAAGAGGAGGGCTTCTGGAATGAGGGCAAAGTATTGCTGCAAAGCAACCCGCTTAGGTTTAAGCCCAATTTCCAGCTGAGCAATAGCACTTAGACTTATATACCGCTTCACAGTGCTTTCCAGCCCTCTCTAAGCAGCCTTACAGAGTCAGCTTCTCACCCCCAACAATCTGGGTCCTCATTTTACCCACCTCGAAAGGATGGAAGGCTGAGTCAACCTTGAGCCTGCTGAGATTCGATCTGCCAAACTGCTGGCAGCTGGTGATAGCAGAAGTAGCCTGCAGGACTGCACTCTAACCACTGCGCCACCACAGCTCAGTGCTTAGAGCAAAGGCCAGGGCAGCTATGGGGAAAAGCAGCTGCTCCCGCCAGCCAAATTCAGCTCCACTTCCACAGGGAGCAAAGTTCCACTCTGCCCCTTTACGGAACAGGCTGCACCCAGCTGCTGAAACTGGTTAGCTAAGCACTGTTAAAAGCCCTGCACCATTTTCCCATATAAAATAGGTGCAAAGAAGAGGAATAAAATAAAAATATTAACCCAGAACTCTTTAATGCCCTTAGGGGCTATTTTTCATGCTTTTAATTTTAAATTAGCTGGTTGGTGTCTGTTTAATTCCAACTACATATTGAAGAGTTGCAGGCCACTCTATAAGCCCTCTAGTCAATAAATAAACTAACTTTGCCCCGAAGAAATTCCCAATCGCACCAAAAAGAAGCTACAGGCCTCGCGTTCCTCCTTCATATCTCACTTTTCCTCTGAAGAGCTCCAGGCAGGCTCACTAATTTCCCCCCCAAGAGCTTCCTTCTGAGGGAGTGGTTGGCTGATGGGGAGAGGCAAGGGTCACCCAGAAAGCTCTCTGGCTGCAGGATGACTTGAACCTGGCTTCCAGGCAGAGCTTAACCCCACCACAGCGTATCAGTTGCTCTCTCAGATCCGGGCTACTGTCCCGATTGTTTAGCCTTTAAAAGAGGGCAAAGGTTTTCTCAAGGTTTGTTTTGCACATACCAACTTCTTCTTCCTCTTCTTCATCATCTACTTCACCATCATTATAACCCTCTTCATCCTCCTGCCAGAGAGAAAAGGCAAAAGTGTTTCATTGCATCTAGAACGTGTCTGAATTGGAAAAATTTAGTTTGCTTTGGAAGAGGAACTGCCATAATCATATTCGGTATGAGGCAATTATCTGCTCTGGCTAATCACAGATCGCACCACCCGGTCTGGTCTGATTCTCTCCCCAAGTACCTCCTCTTCTTACCTCTTCTTCTCCACTCACTTCTTCCTCTTCTCCACTCACATCCTCTTCTTCTTCTAATTCATAGTCTCCTAACTGAGCCTCTTCATCGTAGTCCTCTTCTATAAAAAGAGAACAGAAAAATCAAGCCAGTTTATCTCTTGTCCAATGAGAGAAGTCCATTCCATTTTCTTCTGGTCCCCCTCCTAAACCTTTGCTTTGTCTGTCCCAGGCCATCAAGTGCAAGAGCAACATTACAGTCAGGACCAGATGGAGTCCTGAACTTTTTCAGGAGGAATGGGGCAGTGTGTGTGTGCGTGCGTGCGTGCCACTAAGCATGTACAGAAATATCAGATTCCCACTCACCCTCCTTCAGCTATCTGAAAGTTGGGGCTATCAACTAAGTGTCTAAATTCTGCATCTCAGATATTGTGATCACCTGGAATCTATCCTAGGGGCAGAACACTGTGCAAGCAGAAAAAAGACAGGTCCCAAAGGCAGAAGAGAGGCATTTAATGAAACAAAAGAACAAAATAAAGAACTTGTCTTCAGCAATGAACAAAGTTGCTTCCAGGAAACCCAAAAGGAAGACCAAGAACATTAAGCAACCTATCATGTAGTTCTCCCACTTCTCTCACCTCATGCAAATTGAAGGAGAAATGCTCCAAACCAGCTAAACCTATTTAAAATAGCAAAACCATCCGGTGTTTTTATGAAGTGGAACATAACAAGAGAAAAGAAGTGCAGGTCAGTTCAATATATTTCTGAAGTTTAGTTTAATCAATGCTTACGTACCTATCATCTGCATATGTTTCATTTGTCAACTTTGCAAGGAATCTGCCTCTCCCGGAACCTAAACTGCAGGACGAGAACAGGATTCCCCACCATCCCCAGGCCGATAGTTCCTTACTTGCGCATGGCACATTCTGCACTGTGTGATAGGGCATATCGCGAAAGTGCAGAGTGTGCCATGCATTTAAAGGAACCATGACACTAAAAAGAGCATGGATATAAGAAGCCCCCTCTGGACTGGATCCAGAGGAGTCCATCTACTTGAGAGTCACTGATTTTCAAGCCAGCAATCATGCCTAAAACTTGTTGGAAATTCAGAGCACAGGTTGTAGGCAGTTGTTCCTGGCCTCTGCTGTCCCTTCTAAACAAAAGTCCCACTAAGCTATTGTACATATCAGCCACTGAGTACTGTCTCTTCCTCCAATTTATTGTAATCCTCTTGAAAGCAATCTGCAGGAGTGGCCATTATCATCATATCCAGAAGTTGCGTTTCCAGTAATTTAAAGAGAAGTAAAATCAACCTTTAGATACTACCTCTGCTATTCAATGGTCCTCTTATATATTTACCCCACCGTTCCAATGCAAGATGCCAATGTTCATCAATATTTGGTGCCAAGGAGAAGTACAGGGCACTGGAATCTAGGGATTTTTCAGGATTCATCCAGTCTCCTGCTTCCAGGGCAAACTGGAATGCTACAAACTGATACAGATAACTCTGTGGATGGTTTTACTGCATCAAATAAGGCAAAGATATGGAGCTTTGTTCTTGGGAGTCAACCTCAAACTAGGGATCAAGCTCACACACCATCCTCATCCTCCTCATCATCATCCAGGCCTTCCACGTAGCCTTCTGCATCCGAATCAGGGGCCTCTTTATCATTTCGATCGTAGCCATCCAGATATGTGAGTTGAGGGAGAAGTTTGAAGACGTTGTCTCTGTAGTCATTCAAGTTAGTGACCTCACAATTGAAAAGATCTAAACTCTTCAGGTTTTCTAACTTCTCCTGAAAGAAAAAGGAAGGGGTTCATTGCCAACCCTCAGCCCAACACAATTGTGTCAGAATTATAACAAAATAAATGCTCCAGATATATAATGAAAAGGCTTCTTAACTAAAAAGCATTCTATCAACCTGGCTAGAATCAGATTTGGTCTACAAGAGGTTTGGAAGTGGCCTCATTCAGGTGGGCTGGATTGAAGCTGGAGCCACAGATCCCTGGGAGTCTGCAAGGCAGCTGTCCAAAGCCCCAATGGGAACAAACCCTGACTACAGGTTCTCAAGGTGTGCCAGGCATTTTAAATCCCATGAAGGAAGCCGCCTCCTGTTTGTTTCCAGCCTACAGGCAACATCCCTTTAGGCAGCCACCAGAGGGAGATGCAGAAGCCTACAATGCTCCCTGGCCAAGCCATCAATAAAGCCATATTTTATGGTGTTGGAACAGGAGACGAGATTCAAGGCTGCCTTCAGCCACAGAAGCTCACGGGGTGATTGGGCAAGTTTCACTCTGTCACCCCAACCTACCCAAACCGTGTGGAAGAAGAGGCTTCAGGTGCTTAAATATCAGTGTATATTAACTAAAAGTATCAAATACCTATGACTCTTCTTATCTGTTCGTGTCAGCCCTGAAAAGGCTTCTATTAGATTTTTTAAAAAAGGAAGAGAAGTTTATTTATTGGTTCGATTTATATGCTGCCCTTCTCTGGAGACTCAGGACGGCTTACAATGCATTAAGCAATAGCCTTCATACTTTTGTATATACCTGCTTAGTAGGGCTTTCGGGGGGCCCCCAAGCACTGTTCTTTTTTTATACAAAGTCAGTTTATTGCACCCACAATCCGGGTCCTCATTTTACCTACCTCGAAAGGATGGAAGGCTGAGTCAACCTTGAGCCTGGTGAGATTTGAACTTGCAGTAATTGCAGGCAGCTGGTGCTAGTTAACAGCACTTTAGTCTGCTGCGCCACCAAGGCTCTTAGTCCCATCCGATGGGGGAGAGGCTGCCAAAGACGCTGCATAGCACTATACTTTTATTGTTTCATCCTTATAGACTCTTTTTCCTTCCGTACTTTCTCCATTTTAAAGTGTGTTGACTTTCTCAGCAGAAAACCAGCAAAGTGCGACAGAAGCTGCAATCTGGAGGCCAGAAGCAGATCCAAAAATGTTGCCAGTCGCCATGTTACTCAATCAATCAAGGTTCAGGGCAGCTATTCACAGGGACTGAAAACAGGCAACAAGGACAATTGTTGCCGCCCAGTTTGCGGGACAGCTGTGCTACGTCTGCCTATCCTGAGCTGCTACCTCCCTTGAGGCACCCTAGGCTTCTATGCTCCTCCTTTATTTTCTGACTTGTCCACAAATATTGTTTCTATGGATCAGTCTAGAAAGATAAAGAGTCAAGGAAACCGAGATTGTTTTAAGTTTAGAAAAAGGGAGGAAAGGGGGAAATTATTGCCTGGCAAACTGAAGGGAGTATGGAAAAGCATCAAAGTTTAAAAATGCAACACTAACAGTATGAAGTCTAGGCTGCCAAGGAGGACCAAAGGAAGGAAGAAACTATCTCCTGAGTTAATTTGGAAATGTCTCCTACTCCACTGAAAGCTACAGAAATTTGCCCTTTTCATCATTTGGCTTACAGGGTTTTTTTCTTTTTTACTGCTCAGGAATAAGGTCGACCCCAGGAGTCATAATGAAAGGCAGTCAAAAGTGGGTAAGAGAACCCAATTCCTTGTTCACTTGGGCCCTGTGACGGACCAGACGGTGCTTAAGCAAAAAAGGAATGGGGAGGCCAAAGAGACTGCAGGGAAATATGCAACTACAGCAGGGGTACCAAACTCGATTTCATTGAGGGCCGCGTCAGGTTTGTGTATGACCTTGGGGAGCGTGGCCAGGGTGGGCATGGCCAGCTCAACATTACTCATGTCAGGGGCGCCTGTGGAGGCCAGAGCGCTCTGCCAGCGAAAAGAGCTTGGGAGGAGCAGCCTTCCTGAGATCCGTTTTCACTGGCAGAGGGCTGCAAGCTGTCGTCGCTGAAAACGGAGCTCGGGCGGGCCACGCACGGCCCTCCCGAACTCCATTTTCACTGGCAGAGACACTGCAGGCAACTCCTTTGCTGTTTCCAGGGCGGCTCCGTGGGCCAGATCTAAGCATCCCACGGGCTGGATCCAGCCCGCAGGCCTTGAGTTTGACATCCTTGAACTACAGGAACAACCCCAGGAGTATTGAGAACTGATCAGCACAGGTTCCCTAAGAAGTCTATGTGGACTCACCAGAGGTTCTATTGTACTAAGATCCTTTATTTTGTTGCCACTTAGGTTTAGATGTGTGAGGTTCGGACATTTTTCTGCCAATACTTCCAGTCCCCCTGAGATTCTGTTGTCACTCAACTCGAGCTGAGGAGATAAATATTGAGACAGAAAAAAACCCCAACTATGTTATTAATTTCTTAGGATGATATAGCATTTGTTCTCCAATATCTGTGCACATATGTCACCTCACAGAGGACACATCCCTTTCCTGAGATTCTGAAATTCCACCCTGATACCGCCCAAAAGAATGAGTAAAGGTATATGGTATAAAGGTATATGTTCCAGACACAGAGGGTTTAGGAGAGGTTTGGAGTGGAAGACACAGAGCTTGTCTGAATCCAAAAATAGATTGGGAGCCAACAGTAGGGCTGGTGGTTAATGGCACTGGCAGCCATCAGAACAGTTGTACAAAGGGAAACCAAGACACAGGGCAAATATAGCACACCTGGAAGTCAAGATAAAGCTAAGCAGGCAACATCTGCAGAGGGAAGGTGAGCTGTGAGATGATCATTCATTCATTCATAATAGGAGAACAAGGAAAGTCACAAAAATAATGATGGAGCGGAAAGAAGGCAGATTGGGGAAAGAGACATTGCAGGCAACAGGATAGTATTTCCTAAAGAAGCATGGAGAGTCAAATGTAGAGTAGAGAGACGCCAACCAAGAGAACAGCTGAATTAACACCTCCACTGAGACGAACAAAAGGCTGCTAGCAGAAGGGCAATGAAGCCACAATGTAAAGACTAGCGGAGCCAATAGTTTCGACAATGAAAAGGAAACAAATTTTGAACAGAGAGTGAGAAAAGGGAAGCAAAAGGGCAGGTCTTAGCTGGGTATCAGCAGCAGCAGCAGCAGCAGAGAAGAGCCAGGATGATTCCAAGGCAAAATAATTTTGACCTGGCCAAGAAAATGCTACCAAGGGAGAAAAAAAGGGGAGCTGATGGGGGGCAGGAGCTGCCAGTGCTTCTGCCACCCTGTAAAAATAGGAGCCTGCACAACCTGAGCCAACTATCAAATGAGACCAAATTGGCAGCCAGGTGGACAGGCAGGCATGTAAAAAATGTGTGTGTCGGCTGCAGAGTTATAATAAACAAAAGCAAGAAATATTAGGAAATCCCTGCACTTTACACTTTACAATTAGATGTACCACGTTTATTAAAAAGATCCAAAGCTTTGCTTTACTGTGTAGTCACACAGAAACCTCCATTCAACACTGGGTTCAAGGGTCTTTTATATAAGTAATTATTGGGCGTCATGTTTTTTTCATAAAATAGAACGACCACCTACCTTCTTAAGTTTGTTTAACTTTGGTAAGTTTACAACTGAGGTGAGGCCTACATTGATTGTACTTAATAGTTCCAGCTCTTCAAATTCATCTGTGAGGCCTTCAATTTTTCCTTCATTTGACCTGCAGTTGTCAAGAACAAGTTCTTTTACCTGAATACAAAAAATAAGTAAAATAAGGCTTAGTTATGTCATTTTCAGGTTCAGTCACCCTTAGTTACAACTATCAGATGAAGGAAAGGCACCAGCCCCGAAAGAATGGGACTTTTCAATAATTACCATATAACATTATCATTAGCATAATAACATCCCACCACTAGGTGAGGTGGGCCCTCAATCTCCTGGCCCTTCGAAGTATCTATAGAACCCCTGCCTCTATGAGCCCCTGCCGCCTGGCTTGGGGCTCACAGAGGAGCTCATAGCCGGCTGGCTGGCTAGTGTCCTCCCCCTGCCTTTTAATGTTGAATTGTAACAATCTGGCTTCTTTTTTAAATTTTATATATTTTTTTTTGTTTTAACATTTTATTTGCACACTGCCTAGAGTTCCTCTGTGAGGGAGATGGGAGGCTTCTAAATGGATAAAAAAATAGGCATTTAACGTATCAGAGTAATTGATATAGCCTTCAGAAGATTCTAGAGAGGTCTCCCAACAGATGAAAGAATACTTAGTGTTATAAAACTTCTGAAAGACCAATTTCAAATGCTTATAGCGGAACAAGTTGCAACAAACTTACAATATGCGAAGCATAATACATTCTGCAATGCTAATAAACCAGGCAGGTGGTTGGCTTACACATTAAGGAAGAAACAAAGCATACGGACTATTGATAGTGTTGATATTGGGGGGAAAGAAGTTTTTCAACAGAATTTAATAAAAGAAGCTTTTCTTCAATATTACACTAAACTATATGCCAGAGAGGAGGTGCAGAATGGACTTATAGAAAAATATTTGGACAATAAAAGAGTTACAAAAATCACTGAGCAACAAAAGGAAAGAATGGATTATCCCATAACAGAGGAGGAGATAATAGCAGCAATAAAACAATTAAAAATAGCCAAAGCTCCTGGAACGGATGGTCTGACAGCAGTGTATTATAAAACTTTATAGGCAGAAATGGTGGAACAACTCAGAGACTTATTTTGCAACATACAACAAGGGGGAAAAGTACCTCCATCGTGGACTACAGCTTATATTTCTTTGATACCAAAAGAGCAAGTAGGTCCTAAAAAACCGGAGAATTACAGACCAATATCTCTTTTGAATACGGATTATAAAATTTACGCAAAAGTATTAGCCAACAGACTGATGCCAGTAATTCAAAAGGTGATTCATGATGACCAAGCGGGATTTATTGAGGGTAGGCACATGAAGGACAATGTAAGGCAAGTAATAGATTTATTGGAATATCTTGAGAAGAATAAACAGATCCCTGCAGTGCTGGTCTTTCTGGATGCAGAGAAGGCCTTTGATAGAGTGGATTGGAATTTTCTATTAAAGACATTAAAAAAGATGGACTTTGGGGACCAATATATACAGGCGGTCTCAGCAATTTATCAAGAGCAAAAGGCACAGATCATTATCAATGGAAGTTTGACAACAGAGTTTAAAATTGAAAAAGGTACAAGACAGGGATGTCCACTGTCCCCATTGTTGTTCATTTTAACACTAGAAGTCTTGTTAAATACAATAAGGGATTCTAACACATTGAAAGGTATAATGATAAGGCAAGAGGATTACAGAATAAAGGCATTTGCAGACGATCTGGTTGTTACCCTAACACAGCCAATGGAATCGATAATCCAGATGAAGGACATTATACAAGACTTTGGTAAAGTTTCAGGTTTCAGATTGAATCAGAGAAAAACTAAGATGGTAGTTAAAAATATGACACAAGATCGTAAACTGGAGTTAGAAAGGAGGGCAGGCTTTGAGATTGTACCAAAGGTAAAATATCTAGGAGTTCAGGTTGCAGAATCAAATATGAAATTGTTTCAAAATAACTATGAGGCGTTGTGGCGAGAGGTGCAAAAAGATATGGAGATTTGGAAAAAACTGCAGCTGTCTTTACTGGGAAGAATAGCAGCAGTTAAGATGAACATTTTGCCAAGATTTCTTTTTTTGTTTCAAATGATTCCGGTGCTCAAAAATGATAAACAACTAAAAGCATGGCAAACTGGTGTCAACAAATTTGTCTGGAACGAGAAAAAACCAAGAGTAAAAATGAAAATTATGCAAGACATTCCAGAAAGGGGAGGTCTCAAACTTCCAAACCTACAATTATATTATGATGCAACAGCTTTGACTTTAGTAAGTGATTGGTTTGGAGGAAAAAAGACTGGAATATTGAATGCAGAAAGTTTTGATCTGGAATTTGGATGGCACGCTTACTTATTTTATGACAGCAAAGTGGATAAAGTATTTAAAAGCCATATACTTAGAGATTCTTTGCTGAGAGTTTGGAAGAAGCACCGAAACAACTGGAATTATAAAATACCGCTATGGCTGGATCTTGGTCATACCTTGTGGAATACAAATATAATGTCACTCGGGGGGTTTTTATATAAAGAGGTTCTTTTTACAGATGCGGGCAGATGGCAGCTGAAGACATTACAGACATTGTTGGCTGAAGGGATTAATTTAACTTGGTTACAATATAATCAACTGCAATTGAGATGGAAAGAGGACCAAAAAACTGGTATTATGATGTATGAGGAAGAATTGGTTAGACATATAAAAGAGAAAGGCCCAATGCATATTAAAAGACTTTATAATGTCTTGTTAGAAAGGGATTCAGAAACTGAACTAGTTAAAGACTGCATGGTTAAGTGGGCACAAAATTTTGAGGAACCAGTGATGTTGGAAACATGGAAAAAAATTTGGGTTCAGAATGTTAAATTTACACAGTCGCAGAATCTGCGGGAAAATTTCTATAAAATGTTTTATAGATGGCATTTAGATCCAAAAAAATTGTCGTGTATGTACCCTAGTGTCCAGCCTAAATGTTGGAGATGTGACTGCTTAGACGCTACATATTATCATGTTTGGTGGACCTGTAAGAAAGTTAAGGCTTTTTGGGTAAAAATTTGGTGGGTCATGCAGAATGTTTTGAAGAAAAAAATTCAATTTTCTCCACAACTGTTTTTATTGGGTATAGTTAAGGGTTTTACATTGGGGGAAACAAAATTGATATTGTACATGATAACTGCAGCAAGATTGTTGATAGGTAAATACTGGAAAAATGAAGCGCTGCCTACGATTGAGGAATGGACTTTGAAGATGGCCAGTTTTGCAGAGATGGCGAAGATTTCAGCATATCTAAAAGATTGTTTTCAAGAGACCTATGAATGGGAATGGAAGAAGTGGATAAATTATGTTCAGCACAAATATCAAACTAGGAAGTATCAAATAGCCTTTATTTAAAAATGTTATATAAGATAGAAACATTTTAGGGTTGAGGATAAAAATTTGCTAGAAAATGTTATATTAAGATAGAAATATTTTAAGGTTAAGGATGAAAATTTGTTAGAAAATGTTATATTATGATAGAAATATTTTTAAGGTAATCAGGATGAAAATTTATCTGAAAATGTTATACCAAGATAGAAATAGGTTAATGTAATGAAGATGAAAATTTGTAAGGGGGAGGGAGGGGTTCAAGTTTTATATACAAAGGAGGGTTTTTTCCTTTTATCTGACATGAGCATACTAGGAAGTCTGGGGGGAGGGGAGGGTTAGGGTGGGCTGGGGAGGTTGGGAAGTCTGGGGGGGGTAGTGGGGGGGGGAAAAAAGGGGGTGAAAATGTAATTGTAAAACTTTTGCAATAAAAAAAAAAAAAAAGAAGATTCTAGAGAGGTCTCGACTCTCTGATCTATTCCAGGCTTGCTTCAAGCCAAACCCACCGACAGTATTTCGGAGTAAATCCCACTAAATTTAAGAGGACTAAATTTCAAAATGACCAAAGAGTTGCATGAACACTTCAGGCTAGAACAGAGTCACTATGTAGAACAGAGGTCTTCAAACTTGGTAGCTTTAAGACTTGTGGACTTCAACTCCTAGAATTCTGGGAGTTGAAGTCCACAAATCTTAAAGCTGCCAAATTTGGGGACCCCTGATATAGAAGGTGGGAACACTCATAGTTATTTCACTTCAACACAATTCTGTCCATCTGTATCTATAACATAAAAAAAGCAGACAGGCCTAAAGTCACATACCAACAAGTGTAACTGGATGCAATACAGATAATCCTTGACTTACAACCGTTTGAAGTTACAATGGCTCTGAAAAAAGGGACTTACGATCAGTTCTCACTTATGTCCATTTGTAGCATCCCTATGGTCACGTGACCAGAATTTCCGTGCTTGGCAACTGGCATGTCTTTATGACGGTTGCCCCGTCCCTGGGTCCTGTGATCACCAGTTTAACAACCTTCCCAGCTGGCTTCCAACAAGCAAAGTCAATGGGAGAAGCCAGTTTAATGACCGCATAATTTACTTAACAGCTGCAATCATTCGTGCAACATCTGTGGCAAAAGGTCATAAATGGGGCAAAACTCACTTAATAACTGCCTTGCTTAACAACAGAAATTTGTGGCTCAACTGTAGTCGTAAATCGAGGACTACCTGTACTGACCTGGAGTACCTTTGCCGGATTAAAAATATGTGTTTTTAGGCCAGGTACGCCATCTCAGTGAGGGTTTCCAAAGTCAACTCTTACGAGAATAAACTCAAGTAATTCTCCCATGGTTGCCGTCTCTTGTACTCCTGGAAGAAAGGCAGATAACGAATACGACAAGCCCCCTTCCTCCCTCAGCTGAATTGCTGATGCTGGTACTGTTGGAACTCCAAACAAACACAGTCCGATTAATGGAAAGGAATTCCAAATGAATTTGAAAGGGAGAGCTGTCCAATCACTTGGAAAGAAAACTTTGCTGCAGTTTCAACTAATCCAGGTTCAGAGGACAGCTGAACAAAATCATTCACTAGCTGGACTATTTCACAGTCTCTGTGTTGACCGACAGCTGCTCTTTTTTAGTTTTTTTTTCAAAATACAGACCTTCACAACTTGCCATAATGCTAAATCCCAGAATTGTGTTCCTTTGTTGAAGTCAAAACTAATTTAACAGAATAACAGAGTTGGAAGGAACCTTGGAGGTCTTCTAGTCCAACCCTCTGCTCAAGCAGGAGACCCCATACCATTTCAGACAAGTGGCTGTCCAGTCTCCAGTGATGGAGCGCCCACGACTTCTGGAGCCAAGCTGTTCCACTGGTTAATTGTCCTCACTGTTAGGAAATTTCTCCTTAATTCCAGGTTGCTTGTCTTTTTGATTAGTTTCCATCCATTGTTTCTTGTCTTGCCTTGTGTTGCTTTATAGAATAATTTGACCCCCTCTCCTTTGTGGCAGCCCCTCAAACACTGGAATACTGCTATCCTGTCGCCCCCGAATTCTTCTTCTCTTTAGACTAGCCAAACCCAAATCCTGCAACCCTTCTTCATGTTTTAGTCTCCAGCCCCGACTATCTTCCTTGCTTTTCTCTGCACTCTTTCCAGTCTCTCAACATTGTTTTTCTATCGTGGTGAGCAAAACTGAATTCAGTATTCCAAGTGTGGTCTTACTAAGGCTGTATGAAGCGGTACAAACACTTCACATGATCTTGATACTATCCCTGTTAGTGGAACCTTGGATTGCATTGGCGTTTTGGCTGTTTCCTCACTGAAATTTGCCATTCCATGTCAGGTCACTCCTCACCTTTCGTCTTCTGCATTTCGGAGTTATCAAGATACTAACACTAACAGACAGAATACTTGCAGGTTTTCAGGAATTGGAAATGCTGGGGCTTTATTCTTCTTGCATGCATCTCCCTATGTAACCTTCTAATTGAATTAGATACATAAACAGAAGACAGTGATATGGAAAACAAACAAATAAATAAACAAATAGCAGCTATACTATAATTCTCCCTCCTTCTGTTCTCATGAAAATCAGATGGTGCACTGGCTTAGCTGAGGGCCTGTGTGCTGTTTCAGCATAAGAAATTTAGATAAATAGTAATCATCATCATCTTCTTTTAATGACCCCATAATCCCTTGTCGGGTGGAGTTTGGGCAATTGAATGGAGCTGAGTGTTTACTGGCCGGATACCCTTCCTGTTGCCAATGCGGAGGTTTTTTTCCAGCAGATATATTCTCATTGTGCCCAGACAAATATCTGCCTCTACCTAGGATCGAACTCACAGCCTCCTGGTTGTGAGGCGAGAGCTCCACCTTCAGGCCACCACACCACTCATTTAAATAAATAGTAATGGGAGGGGGGAATCAAACTCCCTTTAAGGCACCAAAGTGCACAGGATGGGCATAATCTTATGTGGAGAAGCTATCCACCTCTAAATTGTTAATATGCTGGTAGTCCTCAAATTACAACCATGATGGAGTCTGCCTATTATGGTCTAAATCGTAACAGATGTAAAGTGGGTTGGTCATGTGAGTGACTCAATTTCACTTTTGGAATGCACTTGAAAAGGTACGAAGTCACAATATGCCCCTTTTTTGATTTTGCCAATCCAGAGGAACCAAGAACAGCTGGGAGGCCACCAACTCTTTAACTAGGACATTAAGATTGTCTTTATTCTACCCTTCCGTCTACAGCTGACTTGCTCATCTATTTCAATTTAATGGTCCCTCTTTTCTATTAATTAAATCGAACTGTTTAATTGAACGAATTAACATGAACTGAAAGAGGTTCATATTCTTTGTTTCCAGAACATGCTTTGAAATTTTGCTTTCTTGAATTGTTCATTTTGTTACCATGAAAACAATATGGTAATTACTCAATGTTATTAGAGAAAGCCAGTTTGGTCTAGCGACTAAGGCACCAAGCAAGGAAGCAGGAGACCGTGAGTTCTAGTCCTGCCTTAGCCATGAAACCAACTGGGTGACCTTGGGCCAGTCCCCCTCTCCCAGCCCAACCCACATCACAGGTTTGTTCTGTGGGAAAAACAGGAGGAGGAGTATTATATGTGTTCACCACCTTGAGTTATTTGTAAAAAATAATAAAGGCAAGATATAAATACAATGAAATAAACAAATGTCAATAAATAAATGTCAATTTGTTCAGATTGCAATATTTACTTATTAATAAGACAAAGATAAAATCCTTTCAAATTCTTACCGGTCCAGTTTCCCTAATTGATTTCAGTATCCATATGTCATTGCAGAATTGCAAAAACAAGGGGAGAAAGGAGATATTAGACTGAATTTGAAAATATCTCAGAGGAGCATCTGCTGAGCCTTGGTCTAAATTGGACTATTTTTTTCCTATTCGGTGGTTATGTGAAGTCTTAGTACTGCTTTATACTGCACTGGTAAAACCACACTTGGAACACTCCAGTAACAAAGAGAAAGTCTGGGGTGATGACATGATAGCTGCCTTCCGATATTTGAGGGGCCGTCCTAGAGAGGAGGGGGTCAACCAAAGCACCTAAGGACAGGGCCAGAAGTAACGGACAGAAATAAATCATGGAGAGAGCCAACCTAGAACTAAGGAAAAATTTACTGACAGTGAGAACAATTGATCAGTGGAACAACTGGCCTCCAGGAGCTGTGGCTGCTCTATCACTGGAGGCTTTCAAGAAGAGATTGGACAGCCATTTGTCTGGTAGGGTCTCCTGCTTGAGCAGAAGGTTGGACTAGCAGACCTCCAACGTTCCTTATAATTCTGTTATTCTGAGAAATGATTTATGCCAGTATGGAACAAATCTTAAAAGCTGAATTCCCATTTTAACATAAAATATTCCTGTTCAAAATATACTGAATTGCTTCCATATATAATAACTGCTACGATTATACTATATGCTTCTTGCTGGAAAATTGTTGGATCCCTTCAGTGGAAGCACTGGCTAATCAAGTTGTGGGAATATGCTTTGAAGCCTGAAGTAACTTTGTACCTTAAAAGCAAATTTCACATGCTTCAGCTTGAAATCATTCACAGACTATAATCTAATAGATGGATTGTTATCATACACAAAATTGAGTTTTATGCATACTGTAGAATCTAAATTCATTTTAGCAATGTAGACCGAACTCATATAGTATATAGTTCCAATGAATAATTTACATTGTGTTCATCATGGTTCCTCGTATTCATTTTAGCTCAATAGTGATTTTTGTCCTTTAATGTGGTGTGATATTAAACTATTTAAAATGATACCATTGATTATATATATTGGAAAGGTGTAACTTCTATCATGGCAATAACCTCCACAACTTTTTAAAATCCCTGGTTTATTTATCCCTATTATATTTTTTTATTTATGTCACATTCTCTTTTGTACATTTACATATTTTCTTCAAACAAAAAAAATAATCTTCTCTCCTTTTTAAATTACATAGCTCCCTTAGTAGTGTGTGGAAATGTAGAAATAATATGTCTTGGTTTCAGCAAAGTACTTGACAAAATACTCCATGACATTAAGATTAGCAAGCTAGTTAAATCTTCTCTGGATAAACTAACAATTTAGCAGATGCATATCTAGCTTGAAATCTTATTTAATAAGTAGTCATGAATTCTCCCTCAATCAATGAAAGCGAAGTCCCAAAGTCCAGCACAGAACTTTGCATTGGGTCCCACACTCCTATTCGAGATTTAGATGAAAAAGGGGAGGGAATGCTTACACAGGTAGTCCTTGACTTACAACAGCTTATTTAGAGATTGTTCAAAGTTACAACAGCACTGAAAATAGTGGCTTATGACCGTTTTTCATAGATACGATCTTTGAAGCAGCCCCATGATCATGTGATCAAAATTCTGGTTCATACTTATGACCATTGCTGTGTTCCAAGGTCATGTGACCACCTTTTGCAACCTTCTGACAAACAAAGTCAATGGGGAAGCCAGATTCACTTAACAACCAGGTTACTACCTTATCAACTGCAGTAATTCACTTAATAACTGTGGCAAGAAAAGTTGTAAAATGGAGCAAAACTCAAGTAATAAATGTCTCACTTAACACAAATTTTGGGCTCAGATGTGGTCATAACTCGAGGACTACTTGTATTTGCCAATTAGAGCAGAATCAGTGAGAAGACAGGAAAAAAAAATCCAGATATTAGGCTGGAAAAAGATTTTGGAATAGTAGTTGCTTGGAGACTGACTTCAAGTCTACAGAATGACATGGTTGTAAAAAAAGATATGTGTAATTTTAATTTATGTTAATAAAAGCACCTGAATAATCCCATTTTGGGCTCTACACTTAAAGAAGGGTGCATGGAAACTATCAACTATCAGAATCAAAGGGAGATTCTGAGGATGGAGAGATAAACTAAATCACATGAGAATATAATGCAACTGTTAGTAACAAGCTTTAAAAAGAGAGGACAAGGAAAAATCTAATAGTACTCATCAAATAATTCTTCAAATAATTCAATGACTGTCACGCAGAAAAATAAATTCTGGAGAAAAGAGCAAGGAATGGATGAAAGTTACAATACTGTAATTCCAACGGACTATTGGGAAAGAAAACTGCTAACAGTAAAAGTTGTTTGACAAGAGCCATCACATGCAGATACTAGACACCAGATTTCAGGGACATTTTAATCTGGATTTCTACAATCAAGCCGTGGGTTGGACTTGAGGGTCCAATGCAATCAATCCAGTATCTGTCAGCATGTGAGGGTAGATGCTAATCAGGCTATTAGTAATAACACTCTAATTCTACCAGCCTTTAAGAACACCAAAGCATCATATAAAGCACCATTTGCATTTAAACACCACTAGTGCATTTTAACTAACTGTTAGTGGCTGCACATTTGGTCTTCCCTGGGCTAAATCCCACTTCTTGTTTCTTCAATATTGCATAGCCCATAAAACTGTTATCCAAAATCAAGATGTGGGAAGGAGGAAGGCAACCCATGGCTCGCCTCTCCTTACAAAACCCTCTTCCGCAACACTTGTAGGGGCAGTGGTTCTTCCTCCCTCCCTCCCTCCCTCCCTCTTCTGCTTCTGCTATTGCAATGCAATTGCTATTATGTTTCCATCTGGGAAGCCGGAATTGCCACTCTGGCCACCTGTGTGAGGATTCTATGGTAGCTGAAACACTCTTGAAACAACTCCACTCTGGTTCGCAAGGACTAGTGAGGTTGAGGACTCTATGGCTGACCACGGAAACACCTTTTCTATGATTTCTGGGAGTGGTTTTAAGCATCTATAGGGCCTCCCTGAATCCTGGGGTTGGAAGGGACTTGGGAGTCCCCACCACAGACAGGAACGCTCACTGTCCTCAACCAATTGTTATCCAACCTTGGCTTTAAAAGTCCCAGAGATGAAGTCCCCAGGACTCCAAGGAACTGTCTGCTCCACTGCTGAAGAGCCCTCACAGCCAAGAAGTGTTATGGGAGCTGGGGGGCGGGGGTGGGGGGGGATATTTTTTTCTGAAGGTTCTGAGTGTGTAAAGCAGTAATAGATATTGTTTACGTGCACTTCAGCCAATACACCTCGGGTGCAATTTTGTGGCCCCAACATTTGTCCATGCATGGGATTAGAAATATTTGTAAAAAGTGTTAAACCATAATGAGACAAACTTTGTTTCTTGAAGATTATACCCAAAAGAAAACACAACTTTCATTTTGAATCCCAAAGCATTAGTCTCTCATGGCTCTTATTCACAATTTTAGATGGATTTCATTGAGGGTCCAAAGGCTGCTACAGAAATGAGCTCAAGCTGGCTTTTATAGTTTTTACTATTTTAAAGTATTTGTGGTTTGCAGGAGACATTGCATATTTGCAACAAGATCTAGATGTTTTAAGATCTTATTGTTAGATACCTTATTATAAGAACAAAAATTGTATTTTTTATCTGGGGATTTTGGTTATGATTGTGTCTACTGCATTCTCTCATTTCTATTGCTTATGTCTTCATCATAGATTATGTGTACCAATACCTTTAAGTATTCAACAACAGGAAACTAATTAATTTTATTTATTTATTAGTTTATAATATGAAATACAAAAGAAAATAGGAGGGAAATAAGGGAAGAGTAAAGTGTAGAGCAAAGGGAAAAAAGGGAAAGGTGTTGACTTCTGACTCCTTTATTATAAGGGAGTTGGAAGTCATTTTTATTAAAATAAAATTAAGGGAGACTAATTAATGAAATATGAGTTGCTTTCTCAAAACTTTGTAGGCAGGTTTATTGGTTTTGTCCATTTCTATTCAATTCTTTTTATAGGAATTCCAATGTAGCAGAAAAACCTGCTCACTTCTTCTGTACTTGTGAACTATTCAAAGAGCCTCTGCAATCTGAAAGCAAAGTGGATTGAAACTACTCAGATATATACCCAGACTATATTAATTTCCCAAAACCAGAGTTAGCAATGAGTTCACTTTCATTTCACCTATGGTTGAATCTGGATCTATGTCACCTGGATGTGCTTTCAGAAACGAAGTAACTTTTTTCTTATACTCTAAACTCACCAACTTCAGAACTGTAAGTATTAAAAAGCCTATATGCAAGCGGGATGGAGTGACCCCCCCCCAAAAAAACCCTACTTCAGGAAGTTTAGAAGGCTACTCCCCAACATAGAGAGCAAAGAAAAAATATCATGTTGCACTAGAATTTGGAACACACTGCAAACAGCAGTACCATACCAACAAGCTACTTCTGTATTACTAGTAGATCAAAAGGGTTTTTCTCTTGTTGCATCAAAACTGTAAAGTGTGGTTAAGTAACTGAAATGATGGGCTGAGATTAGGGAGTTCCAAATTCAAGTCCATCTTCAGCCCCATGAAAATTCAGTGGTCATTTTGGACCAGTGACTCCCTCTCTTTTACCAACTTCATAGGACTTCTCTAAATTCATGACTAAGGTAAATCTAGTAAAATAAAGTTCATGGACAGAACTACATAGTAGTTGAGAACCACAGAGTTTGTAATTGTTACACAGCCATCCCTAAGGTGGGAGATGAGAGAGGGTGGCTTCAAATGTGTTGCTACAGAAACACAATGGAAGGGCACATGGAATTCTAGAAAATATTCGCTATATCCCTGACCCCTAGATGAATGCAGAAGGCAGGGCCTCCTGATCCCACTGCATTTCAAGAGCATTTAAGCATAATACCCCGTCATGCTCTGAATGAAATCACATTCTCACTAGATCAAATGAGCTTGATGACTTGGGACTTTGGTGCCTTAAGGGCCACTATATGTTCCTCCCTCCAGATCTGGAGCCCTTCCAGATCCCCTGCCCATCAGAGAAAGGCAAGCGCTTAATAAAAGTAGGCTCTATTGGAGAAGGCCTTTTTAAATATTTGGAAAAAATCAAGCTGCTGAAGGCCACTTGCTGAATATTTTTAGTTTGATCTATAGCTAATGGCTTTTCTGCTGGCTGTTTGCTGTTATTGTGACACTAATTTTCGATAGATTACAGCTTTGTTTTCAAGTTGTTTATTTAGTGAACTGTTCCGAGTCCACCTGGTGGAAAGAAGAAGAATTTAAGCTTGTGAAATAAGATGTTTAAAAACAAAAGTCCCTGGCTTTGGTGATCCTGAAGTTTGTACCTTACTTGCATGCACAGAAGCCTGAAATTCTCAATTGCTTTTTCATTATATAATTAACAAATGTATTTTGTAAATCAGCAGGATTACAAGAGTGATGGGATAATCCTGTACAGCTATCTGGAAGCTAGTCTCACTGAATTCAAGATTTATTGCCAGGAAATCAGAGACAAATTTCACTCTCAAGAGCCCCAAAAAGCTCATGAGAATGAGAAACAGTTATGAATAAAACAGAAGAGTGGTTTTTTCAAAAAACAACAACTAGCAAATTGCACCAATTTACCACAAAGCCAGGAATTAAAACAGAAGGTATCGTGCCCGAGACTAAGTATTGTAACTTATACCTTTGGTTCTGAGAGCAATCCTCTTCGTTCAGCAAAATTTACATGAGAACTGTGTTCATAATTTCAATTTGCTACTGATTTCACCCGATTTCTTTTAAATCGCTTGCATGCATTTTTTTTCTATTATTGCAAAAATATCCCCACAATCTCCAACCTAATAGTCAATACAAAGAATACCAGGAAAAAAATTCGATGTAAAATTTTATTGAATATTAACTAGGTTGCCTAACACTTTTAAGCTGTTTTAATGTAAAAAAAAAAGTAAATTCTGATTTGGCAAAATTCTCCAGAGTACTAAATGAAAATTTTGTGAACTATCACATTCTAAGTAAGTTCTAAATAGCCGAATTTCTCTATTTCTCCTTTTGAGCGGCTATCCCCAAGACTCCACGTTTTCTAACCAATACATTCAAGGAACTCCATCTCTCAATGAAGCATGGGGCATTCCTAGAGTTCACAGAATACTGCGGAGCCATCTTGACACAAGAGTTGACTCTTTACCAGGAGGAGATTATACAGGTATGAGGCTGTTGAGCAGAAGACAAGGAGAAGGAAGGGCGGCAAGAAGTTATTTTGGTAGCAGCCCTCAAAATTCGGGGGGGGGGCGGGCACTCCCTTCGCTAAGCCTCCCTGCCCAGCAAGGAAATGTCCGCTGCAATCCAGCCTCGGCGGGGACCAGCTCCGGGGGGCTCTGGCCGAGGCCTTTCGCGTGAAGAAGCGGACTCGGTCGGGGGGGCGGCAACGGGCGCTTTACCGGGCAGGTAAAAGTAGCCAGAGTCGGCTTGGCGTCCGGGTCTGGCAGGGCACGGGACGGCCTGGCGCGCGGATGCCTTCGCCTCTTGGAAGGGGCAGTGAGCCGCCTGGCGACCCGGGAGACCGGCCGGCCTCCCCCGCCCGCCTCTCCCCCCCCCTCGGGAAGCGACCGGCACTTGGCTCCGCGTCCCTTCAGCCCCAGCAGCCCGTCCCCTCCTGGGCTCGCCAGGCCAAGTGCGCGCCTTCGCTTCGGCGACAAAATGGCAGCCCTGGAGAGCGACGGCGGTGCCAGGCTGGGCGAAGGCAGCCGGCGGCGGGAGGGCGGCCTCCCCTCCCCCGATCGCCGCCTCCTCCCTCCCCGGAGCGGAGCCTCCCTCAGCCTTCCGGGCCGGCGGGTGGGAAGGCGGCCATTCTGGGCGCGCGTTCCGCAGGGCGCACCGAGGCCAGCGGGCGGGCGGGGGCTTCCTCCGCTGCCTCTCCCCCCCCCACAGGCCGGCAGCCCACCAAGCCGCCCCGCGCAGGCCGCGTCCTCCGCCGCCGGGGGGGGGGGGGGCAGGAACCGACCCCTCGCCCCGCTCGCTCGCTCGGGCGGCCTTTTTCCTCGCTGCAGTTCGGCGGGGGAAAAAGATGGCGCCGTGTCCTACTTCGGGCGGGCGTGTGGCTGGCGCGGCGGAGGCCGGCTGCTTCCGAGGGGGCGAGCGAGCGCGCTCTCCGCGGGCCCCGACCGGCCGCCTGTCCGCGCTCCGTGAGCCGGGGGGGGGAGCAGGCGGACTGCGCCCGAGGGGCCTCCGACCGCCACCCCCCTCCGCAGGGCCGCCGCTCCCCGAGCGCCAAACCGGCCTTCATACGTAAAGGGCCGGTGGGCGCTTGGGCGGCGCGGCGCGGGGGGAGGGTGGTGGCGGGAGCGGCGCTTGGCCCGGGAGGCAGGTGACACTCCGGGCGGGGGGGGCAGAACTGCGCGGCCGGCCTTACGTAAAGCCCCCCCCGCCTCGGCGGAGGAAAACATCTCCCACCTGGGTGGGGCTGGGCGCGAAGCGCTTCTCGGAACGGCGGACCCCAAGTTCTTTCACGGCCCCCCGCAACCTCAGTTTCTCCTTGGGAGGGAAACGCAGCGCCTCCGCCCCCGCCCCCCCCCCCCGCAACTCCACCGGGCAGGCGGGCCGGGCGAGTCCGCGGACAAAGTTTCGCCTCCCAGGCAGCCTCCAGCAGCATCCCAAGTTCGGGCCGAGGCCGCCGCCGCCGCCCCCTCCCTCCCGAGCGGGCCAGGGGGGCGCGGGGGGGGAAAGAGATGAGGCCTCCCTTCGCCCCCCCCCCGCCGCCGCCCCCCCGAGCGCTGCCCCAGGCCGCACATCTGGGGCGGGGGAGGCAGAGAAAGGGCGCGTTCATGAGGACTACAAAGTTGCAAATATGGCTCCCCGGCCAACCGCGCCTGATCCGCGTCGCGGGAGCGACCCATCCGGCGGGCGCCCTCAACTTGCGGGCGACCCCGGCCTCTCGCCGGCGACCCCCACCGCCCGGGGCGCTCCGGGCAAACTCCGCCCGAGCGCAGGACCAACTCGGCCGCCTGCGCGGCTCGCTCCTCTCTCCTTCCGGCCGGGCGACGAGCCCTCGCCAGCCGCCTCCTTCCCCCGGAGACCCCGCGGACGGGGGGGAGGGGGAGCGGCTTCCCTCCCGCCATCTCGGCCACGGACCGCCCGCGCGCTCGCCCCGTGGGCACCTCAAGGGCAGCGGCGCAGCACCCGCGACGGCAGCCGGCAGGACGGCGCCCCCCGCCCGGCGCTCCGCAGTGTGGCTCCCCGCGCGCCCCGCCTGGCCGCCCCGGTCCCTCCCGCCGGCGCGAAGCCCCCCGCTCGCTCGCTCGCTCGGCCGGCCGCCCGCCCGCCCTGGCTTACGTCGGAGGGCGTCCTGTTCCGCAGCTCTAAGTGGATCCTTTTCTTCATGTCCATGTCCCCGATTCCGCGGGAGGCTGCCTGGCTCCGCCGCGCGCCGCTCCGCTCCCTCTTTTGTATGGACACCGGTGGCACCAGCAGCGGCCCCCCCTCCCGCCCCCCCGACCAGAGCCAGCGCGCGAGGCGAAGAGGGACTTTGAGCGCTCAACCAGCTCCGCTCGGAATCCCCCAACGCCGCCAACTAGCGCGCACACTAGCGTGATGGCCGCGGGGGCGGGCGCTCCGCGAGAAAAGGCTCCCGTCTGACGGGCGGGCGGCGAGGCCAACCGGAGGGCGCGGGAGGGCGGGCCGGCGGCCGGCGTGCCAATGGGAGCGCGCGACGGGCCGGCTGGGGGAGACGGGCCGGTCCCTGACGAGGGAGTTGCGGAGCAGTCGGCGCGAGCTGCGGAAGGGGCCGCTGCCTGGTTGGCGGCGGGGCGGACGGCCGCGCTCGAGCCGCAGCGGGCGGGAGTCTCCGTGGGCGGGCCTGGCCGGGCGCCGCCTGCCGGTTCGCGGAGCCCTCCGTCCGCCTTGTGGGCGAGCGGCCGAGGCGGCCCTTCGGGGCGGGCGATGGAGGAGCTGCTCGCGAGGAGGAAGCGCTTCTGAGGGGATTCGCCGGCGGTCGGAGCTCGCGGTGCTTTCTCGGCCGGAGAGGACGGAGTTGCTCTCCGGGGCCCCGCTTCGAGGGACGGATCTCTCGGCCGCCTTTTCCGGCGAAGCGACGGAGCATCCCCGGCTCGGAAGGGAGGGGAACGGCGACCGGGCCGGGCATTTCTAGCACCCGGAAGGGCTGGTTTGGGGGCCGCTTATAAAGGGGAGGCTGGACGACTGAGGACTTCCGGGCGCTACGGGGGAGTCGGGGGGGGTCTCCTTTCCTCCGGTGTCGGACGCGACCGGGAACTCCCGAAGGGCCTTGAAAGGCTGCAGCAGCTGGACCGGCCTGCATTTTCCTCCTGCTGCTCTGCTGGGCAGACGCCTCTTGTCCCCTTTTCCCGAGTGGGAGAGGAAGAAAACGGGGCTGCTTTTCCTGCTGCATCCTTGGCAGCGTTGCAGGTATTCTGCTCTCTGCCTCTTTCCCCTGCTTGAAACGGGCCGCCCGCTGGCTTAGTCTAAAGAGTTGGGTTTTCTTTATTAACGTTTTTGGATAGTGGATAGAAAATTGGATAGAAAATGAGGTTGCAAATCGCTATTAATGTTTGCTAATAAGGCTTACTACTATTACATAGTAGTTAAGTGCATTGACTTTGATTCTGCAAAAGGCACACCTCTTAAACAGGAATAGATTTTTAGTGTGACTTCCAGTGATTTTGGTATCCCAGCTTTCCTCTTCTCCAACAGGACAGTGGGGCCGATCTGGCAACAGCTGGGACTGCTGGATTCCTTTCACAAGAATTAACCCTGCAAAATAAGCCTGCCAATATGAGAGCACAAAGAACTTCCAATATGCATATACAAAGGCAAACACTCCTTCAAATCATAGTCAATTCCCAGTGTTTTCACAAGTTTTTAAGAAGGAACTGGACAGCCACTTGTCTGAAAAGGTATAGGATCTGTGCTTGAGCAGGGGATTGGACTAGAAGACCTTTTGTGATCTCTGTCCAAATGTTAATTAGATCTGACCCTATTGAGTATTTTGCAGTCAGCCAGCTGGATATTTGTATGTAAGCAGATAAGGGGTAGAGAATATGAACCATTTGAGAATCCTTAGGATTGTTTTGCATCTTTCAAAGACTGAATGAGCTCCTAGGCCATGAAAGGCATTTTACATGTTTTTCAAAAACTCTTCTTCGTGTTGCTTCCATATGAAAAGTTGCCTGTCTCTATTGCTACTGTAAGAATTACTAACCATCCCCAGAGGTTAGATAAGAAAGTGACAAAAGGTCTACATTCTCTATAGTCGAAATAGGTCCTTCTAAGCTATATTGCAAGAACATCATTAGTTTTGAAGAGAAAAAGTTGGGCTCCGAATCTTTTTTTTTTTTTTAATTTGATTTATATGCCGCCCTTCTCCGGAGACTCCGGGCGGCTTACAATGTGCTCAGCAATAGCCTTCATCCTTTTGTATATTTATACAAAGTCAGCTTATTGCCCCCACAACTGGGTCCTCATTTCACCTACCTTAGAAAGGATGGAAGGCTGAGTCAACCTTGAGCCTTGGCGAGATTCGAACCCTGCAGTAATTGCAGGCAGCTGGTCTTAATAACCAGCTTAATAACAGGGTGCCTTAAACCCCTGTACTACCAAGGCGCTTGCTTTCCTCTTAAAAGAAAATGAGAGTACTGAGTTTTTGTTTTTTGTTTTTTTTATAATTCAGATGCAAGAGGATAAAGGAGCGGGAGAATACTTTCTTTCTAATGGAAACAGCTTAAGAAATTTGATAGGGATGTCTGTTGTTTGCTAACCATCTATTGTACTTGAACTTAAGGAAAGGCTAGTAGTTTAAGAAAAGGGGGAAGTATTAAGTGATGAATACAGGCAGTCCTCAACTTACAACCAAAATTGAGCCCAACATTTCTGTTGCTAAATGAGACAGTTAAGTGAATTTTGTCCCATTTCATGTTTCTTGCCACAGTTGTTAAGTGAATTGATAACATGATTGTAACTGAATCTGACTTCTCCATTGACTGCTTGTCAGAAGATCACAAAAGGGGATCATGTGACCCCAGGACACTGTGACTGTCATAAATATGATCCAGTTGCCAAGTGTCTGAGCTTTGATCATGTGGCCATGGGGTTGTTGCAACACTGGTAGGTGTGAAAAATGGTCATAAGTCACTTTTTTCAGTGCTGTTGTAAATTCTAATGGTCATTAAATGAACTCGTAAGTTGGGGACTACCTGTATATTATTTGCATTTGTGAATAAACGGTATGTGAATAACCGTACAATTGATAGCAAGTCCCAAAATTATGCTGAAATATATATACCCACACACACAAATATCAACGTCTATGCTTTTTTTTTAATATTAAAAACTTTGTCTCTGTTTTTCTGCTTTCAGAGGAGAACTTTAGATCTCAATAATATTTTGATTTGAAGCTTTTCAGCAGAATATTGTAAGAAGTATTTCTTGGAACATAGTATTTCTCATTTGTTACTGGAATGCACCTAACAGATTCTGAGTAGGGGGCCTGTTTTCCATCTGCTAAGTTATTTATGTATTCCTAAGATTTTGTGCTGCTTTACTCCCAATGGCTCAAAGCCGTGTACACAGAAAACCAGGGCATTTAAAAAAAACCCTATGGCTTTATAATTCAATAAAAAATGTTGACAAAAAAACCCTATGGCACTGATCGACAGGGATGAAGACATCATTCTTAATATATCCTAAGTGTTTTCTCTCAGAACCAAGTTTTTATTTCTTTATGGAAATTCATTTGGGATGACGGATCATAGAATATTCTGTTCTATATTCTATTTGGGAGTAGGAAATTCTTCAGTATAAATCTCAGGCTCCATCTTTGTGGGGGTCCCCAGCTTCTTCTACAGTTGAACACATCTCTTCTGCACATGCACCTTACATGGCTTTCTAAGGCCTTTTTTGGTTTGCTTAGCCTGTCACTGAATGAAGCCTCTCCCCCTTAACCACTGTAAGAACCTGTGCCTTTTTGCCTGTCCAATGGTGACTCAGCACATGACCAAAACAAAAAACACCAGACGAGATCAGCATGATTGCAAAAGAGCTCTCTGACAAACAGAGACACAAAAAGAGACACACAAAAATGCAAAAGAGGAGCATATAACTAAAACAGAATATGAGCAAATAGCCTGAATCTGTAATGCAGGAGTCAGAGAAACTATTTTTGCAACTAATGCAAAAATAATTTTAAAACGTTTCAATATGTAAGAAACAGGAAGAAAGTCAAGGAAACAAGTCCACTAATGGGAGTAGATGGAAGAAAATGATAGGTAGCAGGGAGAAAGCAGAACTGCTTAATTCCTTCTTTGCAACTATTTTTTTGCAAGAGGAAAAAACAGCCCAACCTATCAAAAGCAACACCAAGGAAGATAGAATAGGCATACAAGTCAAAATAGGCAAGAAATTAGTAAGAGAATACTTATCTGCCCTGGACAAGTACAAATCACCTGGATCAGATGATTTATATCCCAGGGTTCTGAAGGAGCTAGCAGATGTAATTTCAGAGGCAATGAATGTAATTTTTCGAAGCTCATGTAACGCAGGGGAACTACCAGAGGACTGGAAACAAGCCGATGTGGTTTTAATCTACAAAAAAAGGGGGAAGGTGATTGAATCTAGGAAATTATAGGCCCATCATTTTCACATCAATACCTGGGAAAATCTGTAAAAGATAAGTGGCAGATTTGTAAGCACCTAGAAACGAACAAGACGATTGCTAGAAACTAGCATGGGTTTGCAAAAAAAAAAAAGCCAGACCAATCTTATTGCCTTTGATAGTGTGACTAAAGCAGTGAATCAGAGAAATGCTGTGGACATACGTGAAGGCATTTGACAAAGTAGATCACGGCCTATGTCTTAATAAGATAGAACAATGCGGGATAGACAGTACCAGCAACAGATGGATTCACAACTGGCTGACCAATCACATTCAACATGAAATCTTCAATGGAATTACATCCACATGGAGAGTAGCATACAATGGAGTATCCTAAGGTTCTATCCCTACTCTTCAATATTTTCATAAGGATCTAGATGAGGGGATGAAGGGGGAACTCATCAAATGTGAGTGACACCAAGCTGGGATGAATAGCCAACACCTTAGAACAGTGATTGCTAACCTTTTTGCCAAAAAGCGGGGAGTCGCACGCGCGCGTGCCCACACCCAAAATTCAATGTGCCCTACCCCCCCACACATGCCTGCGCGACCCCTCACGCTCCCCTGCTTTTGTCGCAGTGGGCACGGTAAGCCCATTTTTCGCCCTCCCCAGGCCCCAGAGGCTTTCTTGGCGCCTGGGGAGAGCGAAAATGGCCCAGAGGCCCTCTGGAGGCTGGAAACAGCCCATTTCCCGACTTCCGGAAGGCTCGAAAATGAGCCGGCCAGCATGTGCATGTGCACTGGAGCTGAGCTAGGGCAATGCTTGCGTGCCCACAGATACGGCTCCATGTGGCATATGTGCCATAGGTTCACCATCACAGCCTTAGAAGATAGACTCAAGATCCAGAAGAACTTTTGACAGACTTGAACACTGGACCCTATCTTACAAAATGAAATTCAATGATGAAAAAAGTCAGGCCCTGCATTTAGGTAATAGAAACCAAAGGCATGAGTACAGAAGTGTTGGTACCTGACTTAACAATAGTAACTGGGAGAGATTTTGATGTCCTAGTGGGCCACCACTTAAGTATAAGCCAGCGGTGTGCTGCAGCTGGCAAAAAGCAAATGCAGTCCTTGGCTGCATTAACAGAAGGACAGCATCAAGATTGCAGAAGTGATAAAGCAAGTACAGCTTTATACCACACTACTTATGCTACATTTGAAATACTGAAGGAATCAACTTAATCTCCAAAGCACCGTGGATGGAAGCTTGTTAAGAGAGAGGACTAAGGAGAAATTTCTTGACAGAACGATCAAGCTTGTCTCTTGGATTTGTGGGTGCTCCATAATTGGAGAATAGACTGGACAACCATTTGAGCAGGATGGTATAAGAAAGCTGTCCCCAACCTTTCCGGTTCTGCGTATCAGTGGAAAGGGGGGGATGGTTGGGGACCCTGGTATAAGGTCTCCTGCCTTGAGAAGGGGGTTGAACTAGAAGACCTCCCAGATCCCTTTCAGCCCTATGATCCTACATTCTAAATTGGCTTATACTGATCATGCACCTGGGAGGGGTATTTCTGGCAACAGATGGGCCTGTGGAAATGGTCTTTCTCTCACTGTGCCCAAACTGTAGGTACAGATGGAAACCCCTATTTATTGTAATATAGTGGAATGAGCAGACAATCCAAAGGTTGCTGGCAAGGGAGAAGGGACTGCAAGCCACGGTTTGCCTAGTTACCCTGCAGAGTGCTCCTATGGACCCTGGCGGTGCACTCATTAGAATGTATTATTGCAGGCTAAATGTGCCCACAGCCAGGAGTTCGATCCTGACCGGCTCAAGGTTGACTCAGCCTTCCATCCTTCCAAGGTCAGTAAAATGAGGACCCAGATTGTTGCGGGCAAGAGGCTGACTCTAGTAGTATATAAGTGCTGTTGCTATAACTTCGTTTCACAATATTAAAGGCAGCTCAGCATGTCTTGTATATATGCTTACAGGATAATCTAATCAGACTTTGTGATTTTGAAATTATGATTTATATGTGAACCAGTGTGGCTTGCTTAATAACAATGGAAACAAATGATGATTTACTGTTACAAGTGAAACTAGCCATTAAACTAGCTATGCTCTTGCTATTTTTGGCATTTGGGTGTGATGCATTTTCTCTTTGGCAGCCAGAGAATCTGATTAAACGTGTGGCAGCTGTTTTAAGGTGCAGGCCTCTGTTAGTACATTTTGCACTGTGTTTTGTTGTGTTTAAAAAAATTGTTTTGTTGTGTCTGAAAAAATTATGTCTTTACTAAGACGTGTATTGTGGTACCTGTATTAATTTCTTAACTACAATTAAAATCAATTACCAAACCTTGAGTGTTTTTTCCTTAAAAGTAGGTACTGATAGTTGCAGTGGCTTGGTGTAGTGTGTGGACCAAGCTATTAAGTGTGTAGATTACAATTTATCACTAGAGTAACATCCTGTCTGCATGATACAGGTGGATTGTTTCTGGAAATAAACCCCCTTGAGTTCTGTCACTGGGAGCAGGTGGGGAGCTGTGCTACACAATCTGCTTGAGCTAATACCCCTTGGTTTTAAAGTTGGTTAAAGTTTATTGCGTCATACAAAACTGGAACACAATAATCATGGGGGGGGGGTACCATCACATTAAATTGTGCACTTTCACAGCCTGGCCTGGCCATTTTGCACAACTATTTTTAAAGCAGCTCTGGGCACAGCGGATTGCAAGTCTTAATTGGAAAGTGGTTTGAACATGGATGATATTTTGATCAGTGGGTAAAAGGCACCTGGACGTTCCCCTGGGAAGAGAACCCTCCTATCGCCTGGAGGCTGCGCATCTCATCGTTTCCAGCCGGGATGAAAGCAAAACGGCACACCTGGCCTGGCTTGAGCGCAGCATCCTGGGCTTCATCCGGCCTGCCCTCCCTAACCTCAACCGGGGAAGGGCGGGACAGGTGTGCGGCCGCCACCCCCAAGGACCACCCGATCCTCCTGGCTCTGGTGCGGCAGGGAGCAGCGTCCAAGTTCCCTCGGGAAGGCTTAGGGGGGATGGGGAAGCTCCCGAGGATGCGGGGGCCCCGTGTCCCTTCTCCGAGGGAGGCGGCCGGTTCAGAGACCCGCGGGCTCCGCACCCCCAGCAAGCGGTTCGCCGGGCAGCTCAAGCGGTTGGTCCGGCGGAGATGCTGCCCGGGGGCGGGGGTGCCGGGCGCGGCGCGGCGCGGGTTCCGAGGCGGGGGCGGCGGGGGCGACGGTTGTGCACTCGGCCCTGCCGCCCGAGGAGGAGGCGGAGGCGGCGGATGGCGGCGGGGCGAGGGCGGTGGGACGGCGGCGGCTTCCCGGTGGCTGGGCGGCGGCGGCTGCTGCTGCTGCTGCTCCCGGGGGCGCTGCTGAGCTTCCTCCCGCTGGCGACCCCGCACCCGAGTGAGTGGCGGGACGGGCGGGGAGAGGCTGCTGCGGCCATTGCCCGTCCAGGGCGAGCCAGGAAGGCCTCCGCCGCAGAGGGGCCGGGGCTCCCGGGGACCCCAGCCCGCCGTCGGCCCCCTGAGCGGGTGAGGGGCGCCTGGCTGCCGGCCGTGTCCTGGGCGACGGCCCGAGCCCTGGCGTGGGAGGGCGAGGAGAGGCGCCTCCTGGCGTCCTCGGGGGGACTCGGTAGCGGGAGAGGCCGCAGGAGGCGAGGAAAGAGGCCACGGACACACACACCCCTTCCCTGCAGCTCTGCGGCCGTTCCCGCCCTCGCAAGCCCGTCTCGGCCCTCGCTTCGGTTGCTGGCCTCTCGGGGTCTCCGGAGCTCCGTCTCATCGGGATCGCGGCCCATTCGGAGCGGAACCCGCCCCCGGGCTGCAGAAAGCCAGATGGCAGGCAGTGGGACGCGGGAGGCGATGCGGTCATCGAAGGGCAGTTGCAGTCTGCCTTCTCCTCCGTTCCTCCTTTATCTGTTTGGTTGTCACTTAGATCCTCCCTCGTTCTTTTTATGGGCCCAGAGTCAGGCCACTTCAGCTCACTTATTGTTGTTTCCATCTTGTATTTATCCATTCTCGACTCTAGTTTCTCCTTGGACCACACGCACAAAATTCTTAAGAACCCAATTTCCATAGCACCAGATACATTGATTTTTTTCCTCCTAATATACTCGACTTCCATTTCCCTGCAAGAAAGTGGTTTCTACCATCCATTTTTCCTTCTTCCCATTCCCAACCCACCTAACAAGGTTGCTGTTGTGGAGAGACCAGACCAGAACACAACAGTTGGAAGGGACCTTGGAGGTCTTCTAGTGCAAACCCCAAGCCTCACTGACAGGAAATTTCTCCTTAATTTTAGGTTGGATTTCTCTTTGATAAACTTCCATCCAAATTAGGCCTGCCCTCAGATGCTTTGGAGAATAGGTTGACCCCCCTCCTGTTTGTGGCAGCCCCTCAAATATTGGAACACCGCTATCATGTCGTCCCTAGTCCTCCTTTTCAGAAAACTAGATATACCCAATTCCTGCAACCGTTCTTATAGGTTTTAGCCTCCAACCTCCAGTCATCTTTTTTGCTCTTCTCTGCACTCTTCCCAGAGACTCAACATCCTTTTTATATCATTGATCAAAACTGGATGCACGGCATGTTTTGGATATGTTCACTGCCTTGAGTTACTTTTAAAAATAAGGCAGGATACAAAAAGACAAAAGCAAATAAACTATTCCTTATAGAACACCATATATTACCACTAAGGTGTTTCTGTTACACCTTGTTGTTTGCCGCAGCTCTTTCAGATTCTCAGCCAGCAGCATTTGTGTGTACAGAAATCCATATACATTCATGACCCTAACTTCAAGTGTGACCATAAATAGTATTTAATATTATTTAATATGTCCATAGTTCCGTGAAACATCGCACATCTTTTTTTCTTACTTCCTACTTAAGGCTGAAATGTGATAAGCATTTATTTTATTCTCAGTCATGTTTGATTTCCATCCCACATCACTCTTACTGCATTCAGTAGCCAACTATTAACTCCCTGGTCATATAAAACATTCCACAGTTCAACCCATTCACTATTAAATGCTTTTTCTAAATGAACAGATACATTATAAACATTCCTTCTTACAATCTTACATTTTTCAGTCACCTACCAAAATGCAGATCCCGTGTCTGTCTGTCATGGTCCTGTCCGGTATGAAGCTAAACACTCCAATCTTTTCTCATCACTTTCCTAATGCACACATCATAAAGATGCAGTTTTGCATCCTCTCTTGCTGCCTTTGGTATTCCATATATTTACCCCAGTTTATATACTACTCAATACAACAAGGCTCAAAGCAGTCTACAAAAGAAAAAAAAATCACAACCTTAATACAAACAGCAAAACAAAGCAACATGGCCCCAGAGAAGAGCCACAGCATCCAGTCTGTAATAGGAAGGGCCCCTTGTTATCTCCCCATTCGAAGGTTCCCTGGAAAAATCAAGCCCTGATGCCTTTCCTGAAAACCAGCAAGATGGGAAACAGGAATGAGGAGAGCCGCTGAGAGGGCTCCTCTTCATCTTCTTCTAGGATCCTGTAAGATCTAATTAACAAATGACATTCAAACTACAGTGGCCTTCCTGCTTTCTGAAGAATAAATCCTATTACATGGGATTTTTTTCTGAATGTACGTTGAAAAATTAATGATATTAAAATGAAGTATGTGCGTGAATGGTTTGTGCTGTAATTTATAGATAAATTTGCAAGCCATCACATTTACATATACACACACACACACACTGAGAGCTTCAACATCAGCATTTCCTACCAGCAAACATTCCCAAAGCTGTTTGAAACAGGTCTGCAATCACTAACATTTTCTTTTTAATTTCACTCTCACTCCCCTTATCATTCCCATTCAAATCTACTAATTTCACTTCAGTTTTATCCCAAACATCACTTAATTCCTTTTATTCACAGAGGCTCTTTGTTTAGCCTTTTTCATCCACTTCCAGAATAATTGTCAAATCACTCTGCATTTTCTGTGTCTTTTGTTATATTAACTCTTCCTCAGTCTTTTTTACTACAATTTTGTAGCTGTTTTTTTTAATATGCACATTATAGCCTCACCTAATACTGCAATACTGCGCTTGTTCAGGATGGTTTTCATATTAGATGAAGATATGGGAAAACACACCCTACTTTTAATGTTTTGGTTGATTTCTTTAATTTTCATCAAAATCTTCATTCAGTGTTTTTTTCCCTTTCAAATCAGGAAGGGAAGAAGAGATATTCATTCCATGTTGTTTTTTCTTGGGATTAACCTGCTGGAATGGAACTTGACTGCTGGGGAGAAACTACTGGTATATCCATCCAGTTCACTTCCTTGCATTAGGATCTAAATGCAGACCAGTTTCAACCCTGGTTAGCTTTTTGAGATCAGTTTTTTTTATTGCCTGAGTTTGTTTTCAAAGAGCAGTTTAAGCCATTTTCCTAACATGACTATCATTGCTTGGCCAAGATTGTAACTCAGTGGAATTATATTAGAAGATTTCTCTAACATTACATATGGAATTGCTCAAGTTATTTCAAAGGGATGGTGGCAATAGATACAAAACATCATTCATGATTTTTTAAATAAAAAATGAAGAAAATAACTCATATAAAATGAGCTGAAAATCAATTGCTGCACTGTGTGACTAATTCTAATTTTGTTGTTTGTTTTTTACTTTTTCTGGTTTTTATTTAGGTGTGACACACCGTTACGAAAATGTTAAAGCAGTGGAGGTAATGTTAGTTTCAAGATACAGGAAATAGGTTGTATTTCTGATACCGTAAATTTCTGAAATTGCTTCTGATCCACACAGAAATATGAATATTCTCTTTCTCACACCCAACCAAGCATGCATTCCCATTACAGGCTGCATTTACCCATTGCATGAAGACATAGCTTGTTGAAAGTAGCTTAGAAATCACAGCGCCTGGGTTTACACAATAGGCTAAACAAGCAATGTTACGGCTAAAATGATTCTACTCTAATAATTTTATGAGAGAAAGTGTGTGAAAGTCAAAATTATGTGATGGGGAACCTCCCTAGGAAGGTTGCAAACAACAAACCCAGGACCCCAGGACGCTGCAACCATCGTAAATACATGCCAGTTGCCAAGTACCCAAAGTTTAATCACATGACTGTGGGGACGCTGCAAGGTGTGAGAACTGGTCATAAGTCAGATTTTTCTCAGTGCAGTTGTAAATTTGAATGGTCATTAAACGAATGTAAATTGTAAATCAAGGACTACCTGTAATCCTTCTGAAAATATGGAACATCAGGCGGCTGTCTCAGATGGTCTGGAGCAGAAGTCTCCAACCTTGAGAACTTTAAGGCTGGCGGACTTCAACTCCCAGAATTCCCCAGGCTTAAAGTTCCCAAGGTTAGAGGCTTCTGGTCTGGAGGCTAAGCGAGAGCTTCCTTGGATGCAGAGTGGATGCATTGCAGCTTTGTGACTGTCTCTTTCAGATCAAGCTAGAGCTGTGCTTACAAAAGTGGGCTGCATGAACCCCATTGTTGCATGGGAAGGAAATTATTAGAATATTAAACATATTTATCTGATGCTTTTAAAGCTCATATTTAATTTCTATTTTGGAGTTGTAATATGCCTAATATATTAGTACTGTACCTCATTTAACGTATTTTTCAGACTATAAAATGCACCGATGTATAAGACACACCAAGATTTTGAAGAGGTAAAGTAAGGAAAAAAAAAGTTTTTGCCCTCCCCGGCCCCTAGCAGCACTCTGCAGGCCTCCCAACCCCTCTGCGCACCCCGTTTTTGTGAAAAATGGGACAAGCGGGGCAGGGCTTCAGGAGGTCAAAAATGGCTGTATTCAGTGTATAAGTTGCACCAACATTTCCACCTTCTTTTAGGGGGGAAAAACATGTGTTTTATACTCCGAAAAATACGGTATATGATTAATTGATAAACGTAAATTGGCAGTGCATGCTTAAAATAATTTTACTGATAAGGGTGTAGAATCCTTACAAGTTGGTTGGCCACTGTGCCGGAGAACTCTGAAACTGAGACGTTCCTTCCTGCCCAATTATGGATGGGTCGATGAAGAAAAAAACCCTCGTTTGATTGTCTGATTGTCTTGACACCTTGAAGTTGGTAAAGATTCAGTTTGTGAGGTAAGTGTTCAGAACTGTAATTGAGGTAAAGGCTTTTGGACCCTTAGTTTCAGGATTAAATATATTCTCCTGACAGTTTTTTAAAAAACAATTTAAGCATGCAACAAAAGATAAAAAGCTGATAGCCATAGTGAAATGATTCATTTTTTCCCCTCTTCAACAGATATCTGTGCAGCCAACTGCAGTTGAAGAGGTTATATCGGTAGGGAAAGACGCTGTTGAAGTCCAGCGTAAGAATTCTTTTTTTTTCTCCCCCATTATCTGTACAAAGTGACTTGATGCACAATCATTTTAAAGTCTTCTCAGAACAGCTTTCTGTTGTTGTCTCAACTGGCCTGCTGTCATTGCACAAGCTTTTTTGGTTCCTTCCTTTCAGTCTTTGCACAAGTTAAGTTTATTATATGGTCATTATTCATGTTTAGTACCTACACTTATTTTGTAATGTGTTATAACACACTGATCATTTATTAATCATGGATGCAAAACAAGCTGTGTGGGAAACTGGCTTATCAGCCTATGAAATGCTTTTCTTGTGAACTCCTTGATATGTTTGCTCCTGGCACTACCTCCACCCGCAGCCTCTGCCATGTTTTGCACCTATGGCTTTTTAAACTAAAAGTCCGTGGAACGATTAAACATGGGGCTAGCTTGGTTCATGGTGTACACTCAGCCACATAGTGAGGAAAAGCACTGTGTTAACAGGCTTTGGGGATTTGTCAGGAAACAAAACTGGATGAGGGCAATATGGAGTCAAACTGCTGAGGACTATTTATGGAATCCTGGCAGGCTCTCAAGCCAAAGAAGAATAAGAGAAGGGGGGGGGGCTTTTGTTGGACTGGGGAGTTGCCACATCAGGACGTGAATCTTTTGGAAAGGAGAATAAGCCAGGCCTCTCAAGTTAGAATCATAGAATCTTTGGGGCCATCCCATTTGGCATATGCACCAACCGCTGCCAGCCATACTTGCCCGCTTTCCTTTCCCTGGTCCATGCCTATCTTTCCTGTCTTTCAAGAAATGAAAGATACTTTTCTGCCATTCCCTCTGCCCATCATCCATTTCTGCTGCTGACATCCAGCGTTTCTGCCTCAAGTTATTTTGCAGGTCAGTCTAAAAAGAAGAAAAATGACATAATAGAGTTGGAAGGGACCTTGGAGGTCTTCTAGTCCAAATCCCTGCTCAAGCAGGAGATCCTATACCATTCTGGACAAATGGCTATCCAATCTCTTCTTGAAAAGTTCCAATAATGGACCACCCACAACTTCTAAAGGCTGATTAATTCCTCTGATTAATTGTTCTCACTGTCAGAAAATTTCTTCTTATTTCTAGAGTTGGTTCCCTTCTTGATTAGTATCTATCTATTGCTTCTTGTCCATTGTATAGACTGTGGTTTAGGAATCCAAAGTTCTCTTGATGGCACCATCCTTTAAGGCAGTGGTTTACTTCAAAAATTCTCTGTTCTGTCATTGAATGTTTACGTTTGTTGGGAGCACAGCTGAAGACACCTGTGTTTCCCATCTCTTTGGCCTCCATGCTTAGCATAGTCTCTTGATATTGTTTTCAGGCTCTTTGTTATACCATTCATTCTTACATGAAAGAGGACAAAGGGATAATAATCTGTGGACAATTATTTTAGTACACCTCTCAATTACATCTTTGATCTTTGCTTCTGGGAGACAACATACTTCTCCAGATAGATTGTCTGGTCTACAAAACTCTGATTTAGTTCCCCTGAATACTGAATCTCTGATCACCAACAGACATCTTTTATTTTTTCTTGAGGAAGTCTAGTCTACTTTTTTCCTGTCATTGGTATCCCTGATGATGTCCTTTCTCCAAAAGTCTGCGTACTTTCCTGAAATTGATCGTTTATCTCCAGCAGGGCTGGACTGGATTGCATGGACAGTGCTCTTTATTTTTTGAGAGCACGGGGTCCTTCTGGCAGCAGAATATACAAGCCATAAAAACATAACAGAATTCAAATAATTTCATCTGAATTTAAACTAGGAATGGTTATTAATGAAACACTGAGTTGTTTCAAATTGTGATATGTAGTAGTGCAGACATGTTCATAAAAGCTGTTTCTTACAGAAGACAAAAAAGTAAACAAGGTATACATTTAATGATTTTATTTACTGCTTTACAGAACTTTCCAACACAGGTGAAATTGCAGCAAAAAAGGAAGAGCAAACTTTGAATGATCTTGTGAATCTTTTGCAAGATGTGGTAAAAAATATCCCCACCGGACTTGTATTGTCAACTGAACAACCTCCAACTTTTTGGACACCCGAAATAGTAACTTCTCCATCTGTAGCAGTAGACACTGTTTGGGTGAATGTGAACCCCCAAAGTAGTGACAAGTCCAGAACAATTGCCTTGATGAAAAAGGATACTCCAACTACAACGGCCTTTTGGAAACTCAGAAATGACGCATCTGCATCTGTTATCCTGCATTCCGACACAAGTCCCTCAGAAAATCTCCCCAGTGAGACAAGTGAGTCTGTTATTCTGATTTCTGAAGAGCCAAGTCCAGGAAACACCTTGGGCACCATTTCAGTTCAGTTGGAAAAAGAAGCAACTCCTAAGAAAGAAGGTAAGAGTTTTGATCAGTTAACCAATGGAGCCTTGGCTAGTCTAGTGGAATCTCTAAGGAATGTACAAAAGTTACATATGCCGCTAGACAATAATAAACCACAGCAGAAAAGCCATCCACTGACGTTGGCTCATCATAAGCCTAGAGGTTTAGACATCTTAGAAGCAATTGATACACTAATTAAAACCATTAAGAATGCACCACCCTCTGTTAAAGAAGACCCAGATCTTCATGAGTATGTTGAGGAAGCAGAGGGTTACTTAAAAAATGCTCTGGAATTAGCAGGGGAGGCAGAGAGGAAGCTGTTGCAGAAGAAAGAACAGCAGATGAAACTTGACATTGAGCTTCTTAATCCCCCATCAACAGCTCCACCTATAACAGAAATGAAGTTGGACATAGAGTTGCCTTCCTCCCTCTCATCAGAAGCATCTGAGGCAGAAATAAAGCTGGATATAGAGATCACTCCTTCCCCGTCAACAGTTCCACCCGTCACACAGGTGGAGATAGACATATCTCCTTCCCCATCAACAACTGCATCTGCATCGGAAGTGGACATCATTTTGCCTCCATCTGAGTCTCTGGAAAAGAAAGCAGAAGCCACAGAAAAAGAAATGGGGAAATTAAAAGCATTTATTAATTTATTATATGGCTTTAGTCCTGAATTAACTGAATATGCAGAGAATTCACCACATAAAAAGATGGCTCAGGATATTGTTGAAAGATCAATGGAAGTCCTTGAGGCCATAAAGAGTGTTTTTTGCGGAAATCCTAAAAAGCAAAGTAAACAGATTTTGAAGCATTTGTTACAGAAAGACATGGAGCTTGTAAGACAAGCCATGAAGGAAAAAAGAACCTCTTAAGATACGTTTACTCCTTGGTACTGTAGGTTTTTATGAACAATCAAGAGGTCTGGTTTCTTAATTGTAACAGCAATTGAAATACACCTGTAGCCATTTTCATGCCCGAAATTAAATGTTTGTTTTTAAATATTTTTGTTTTCATTTTTTCTTTGAATTGATATCTATTATTAAAGATTGAGAAACAAAGAATTAATTTAACAGTTGTATGTTAAAGATCATTTCAGAAAATCCTGTTCTTGTCGTTGGATTAACTGAATGATTATTCATAGTTCTTGCTGTTCTACACTTTTCTTACTGAATTCTTACCTGGATGAATGACGTAAGAATAGTGTCTAGTAAGTTGGCAGGTGCTTCTGGGATTGATGGTTATTCATTGTTGTTTGTTCTCAGGAAAGGAACCCAGAAGACTATTTGTGGACAGCTATGTGGCTGATAGCATCATTAATCCATATTTGATAGGGTTAAAAAAATCTTGTTCATCAGATATGTGTTAAACCAGGGGTGTCAAACTCAAGGCCCGTGGGCTGAATTTGGCCCACAGGGTGCTTAGGTCTGGCCTGCGGGGCTGCCCTGGAAACAGCGAAGGACAGGGCCCCGGTGCTTCTGCCAGCGAAAACGGGCTCCCAAGCTCCATTTTCGGTTACCATGGCTTCCTGCAACCCTCTGCCAGTGAAAACGGAGCTCAGGAGGGCTGCACGCAAGCTGCTTCCGAGCTCTGTTTTCACTGGCAGAGGGTTGCAGGAAGCCATTGCAGCCAAAAATGGAACTGGGGAGCCCATTTTCACAGGCAGAGAACTCAGGCCACCACAGGCACTCCTGACACAAGTGATTTTGAGCTGGTCACGCCCGCCCTGGCCATGGCCTCCCCAGCCCCCCTGAGGTCAAACACCACCTGATGCAACCCTCAATGAAATCAAGTTTGACACCCCTGTGGTAAACATATTTGGAAGCCTAAGCAGATAGAAATAAAGTGTGAAATGCACCTTTTAAGACACTAAAATTCAAGATGAATAATGTAATCCCAGGGAAAGAGAGTCTATGGAAACGTTATTTGAAATGTTAAAAAGATTTATGCTCATGTAGAACACAAATTATTTTTGATCCTTTTACTATGTTACACAGTTCAGTGAATTACTGAAGAACAAATCAATTGAACAAGCAAACAAGCTTTGTTTTTCGATTGAAAAGTGTTATCTGAAGTAATTATGTTTTGGCCTCTCCTGAGTTGCTTTTGCATTTAGCTAGTCAGCAGCACCTGTTACAGGAGTGGGGCATAAATGTAAGCAAGCCTCTCTTAGACAGATAGGGGAGCGTGGCTGGCTACTGCAGAGCCGGTATTGAACGCTACACAGCAATATTTAACTAGTCAGCAGCACCTGTTACAGGAGTGGGGCATAAATTTAAGCAAGCCTCAGTGTTCATCATGTTCAGTGTACATCATGTCTTTTTATATGTGTCAAAAAGAAGTTCTATAAATTATTTTGGGAAGGTTTCAAGGAGTTAGACAACGAAGCCTCTGGCACGGAAATTTCAGGTAATCCATTCTTATCTTTTGCAATGCATTTTGCGTCTGAATTATCCAGACTCATTTATTTTAAGTCTTTTTCTTCAGAATAAATATAATTTGAGTCTCATGGATTCAGCTGAGAGGAGTGAGAGAAAACTGCATACAGCCTTTGGGGAGGAAGATTTAATTCAGTGAGTTGAGCAAAGTTCAAAACCGCCTATTATTTGGGCATTTTCTATGAGAAGAAAAATGGAGCATATTAATTTTGTGAAAGATTATGTTATTACTTGACTTTGTGAGAAGATTTTCACATTAGCTAAATGATCAAAATGCTTAAATAATTTAAGTTTTTAAGAAAAAAAATCAGTATCTTCTTTCTTTGATAACGGGGGCCTTTTTTCAAACTACATAGATGTAAGGCAATTGATTTTGCATGTGGAAAATGATCATCTTTGTAATATTTTTCATTGCACAAAATGCCTCCTTCTCCAAGTTGCTGCAGCTTTCAGCATGGAATGCTTTGAACCTGAGCTCTGTGCAGTGACTTCCTGGTTTGTCATCCCACAGTATTTGGCTTCCCTAATCTGGAGAAGTCTGGACCTGGTGTCTACTGGGCTGGGTTAGATTTTCCAAAATGCACATCAGATCACGGGGGCACAAAACAAAGCAAATTGAAGTGGGAAATCACCCATTTTTCACACATCCATTGCAAAATTTTATTTTGAGTTTGTTATTTTACAAGTAGAATTTGTCCAGAAAGGGGAGGAGAATTTTTGTGCTCTCTTTCTGAGAGCTAGAAAATATGGATATTATGGCTCTGAAGTTGTACTAGTTTAAGTAGCACACAATCCTCTCACCATTAGGAATGAATTCATGGAGGGAATGTGGCAGTTAGAATATTCCCTACTCACAGACAAATCTAATATAGTCTCAACATAATGCTGTAAAAATGGCAATAAGATGAAAATATATAAATAAGAATAGCATCATCTAGCTGTAAATTATACAGCAAGTACCAAGAGATAAAATGTTAACCAAATTGACTGAAATAAACAACAACAACAAAGAAAAATGCTTCCTCTAATCTGACAATTACAGTGTCGAATGCAAACTCTGTCTATAAGATTCTCAGCTGGGGCAACAAACAGTATGAAGATTTTAGTCACTGTTACCATTATTTATTGAAATAAGACGCCTTATTAAATTCACATTTGTGAGTGACCTTTGTGAAGTTCTGTCGGGGTGATCCCTGTAGACTGTATGCTGCTGCCGTGGTTCCCAAGCTGACTGAGCCAAAGGTGTGATGCTGTTGCAAAAACAAACATCAAGAAGGCAGATGCTAGTAATACGGTGTCAAAATCAAGAGACATGGTCATTCTTCTTTATTCTCCCTTTGGTCATTCCAGCCCTAACATTAGAATACTCTGCTCTCTTGCTCTCTCCACTCTATTATGGTTAACGTTTCCAAAATTTGCCAATTGAATCACGGGATTGGACAGACGCTTCCCATGTATTAGAATAGAATAGAATAGAATAGAATAGAATAGAATAGAATAGAATAGAATAGAATAGAATAGAATAGAATAGAATAGAAGTGTGATTGGACACACAAGGAATTTGTCTTTGGTGAATATGCTCTCAGTGTACATGAGAATAAAATACATTCAACAAGAATAAAAAGCTACAACACTTAGTGATAGTCAAGGTTACTAATAAGCTATCAAATCGTACTAGGAAACAGAAACAATATAAATTGAAAGATACAAGCAACATAGTTAGAGTAATAAGTGGGAAGAGATAGCTACTAGTAAGGAAGAGAAGAATAATTGTAATACAGTCTTAGTAAATTATTTGACAGTGTTGTGGGAATCAATTGTTAAGCAGAATGATGGCGTTCAGGAAAAAACTGTCCTGTCTAGTTGGTCTGATGTGCAGTGCTCTATAGTGTCTTTGAGGGTAGGAGTTGAAACAGTTTACATCATGTCCAGGATGCGAGGGGTCTGTAGATATTTTCACAGCCTTTTTTTTGACTCGGGCAGTATACAGATCCTCAATGGAAGGCAGGTTGGTAGCCATTGTTTTTTCTGCAGTTCTATTATGAATTATGTACTACATTATGTACTACAGTAATTTCTTACGGTTGTTACAAGCCAAAAGACCAAGCTGGAAAGTCCTGACATTCTCACAGGATTTGCCCCTTAGGTTTCATGCAGTGTTGACTTATTGGTATTGTCTATGTCATCTTACTCTCTGCATCCTCGGTTTTTCTCTTGAGGCAGGTATGTGTATGCGTGTCTGTAGAATAACTCTTACTTTATAGAATATTAACACTTGGAGAATCACAAGCAGGAATGTCCTGGGGGGAGGCGTGAAAAATACCAAGAGGGTTGCCAGTCTTGCAGTCAAAGTCCCATATGGAGGAAAGGGTTGAGTTGCATGGTCAAAGCTGCCACTCTGACGTCACATCCCTGGAAAACAATGATGAAGTTCAACCCTCTTTGGCAGCTGCGATTGTTTCATCTGCCACCTACACGCATGTCATCTACGGTCTTACATGAAAAGGAGCAAACAAAAGATCTTAGAAGGTAATTCAATGAAATGGCCCAGAGCCATAAAGCTGCTACTGTCAGTTAACTTATCTAGTAGTCAAAGCAGCTCAAATTTAAGTGGGGTGGGGAAGATGCGTGGAGAAAACAGTAAGAGTTAGATTTAAGAAACCTGAGACCTGCATTTCCCTGGGTGGTGTTTTTATTGCTATGATTTTCTTTCTTTTTTTCTTCCAATGTTTTAATACTCTCATAAGCCACCAAGCACTGCCCGATGAGTGGGCATTAAATCAATGCATTAAATAATAGCTTTGAAAGACAATCTCAGGATCCAGAATGCCTGCTATGAGAAAAGGTAACTTTCAGGTATTGAAGGATCTGAAAATTCCACAGCATCCATAAAGAAGAGATGCCAACAAGACAACCAAGAATAGCCTTAAATATTTGCAGCACTTCCTTCAGTTTGCAGATTTTTGCCAAAGGTAGCCCAATATGGAACATACTGCAGGAATCCCATGGAGGGTAATCCAGAGAGAACCTGAGGCCAGCAGCTACTTGCATTCTATATTATATATAGAATATATAGAACTATTTCTATAGTTGCCCATCCCAATAAATGATTTTGGGTGGCTTATAATTTAAAAAAATTACAACTATTAAATCAATAAAAACATTAAATAAAAAATAAATAAACTTCCAAAATAAATATACCAAGAAGGTGCCAAGATACTAGGCCAGTTAACAATAAAACCAGGAAATGGGCCCTTAATACATTCAGCATCCCAGGCTCAAGGATGCAGCCAGTTTGTAACCTATTCAGCTAGTGCCTCTAATTTTGTCTGGACTGTTTCTAGTTACTGACCCTCAGTCTTTTCCAGGGCCAGCTAGCCATTTTGGCACCTGAGTCAAAGTCTGGCACCCTACAGCTTTGGCCCATCTTCCAGATTGGTTAGAAATTTCAAAAAGATGGCCTCTTGTTTCTTTTTCCTTTGAGTTTTTGAGTTATACACATGATTTATAGCCCCAGACATTGTTCTTTCTTTTTTTGGACCTTGCCCTATTTTAAGTGCAAAATTAAATATGACTTTTGAATGGGTAGGCTGGCTCACACAATACACCATTATTGCTTTTTTCGGTGGTTTTTCTGAAGTCTTCCATTTTAGTGTCCCCTAAAATTTGCCACTCCTAACTAGTGCCTATGTCAACTCGTAAAGCCTACTCAGCCTTCTTTTGGAGCTGGAGCTGGCCTTGTCCAGTTCCAGTAAAAATGAAAAGCAGATGTGAGCATCCAGTATCTCTTGATGAACCTCAGATTGGCTCCTCTGCACTAAGCAACCACTCGAGTTTTAGTCTGAATCCAGAATCTGCCTGGAAGCTCAGTCCCGACTGAATTTTTTATCTCCTTTATATTCATATCTTTATTCATTGCAGTACAGTCCAATACAGTGTTCCTCAACCTTGGCCACTTGAAAATGTATGGACCTCAATTTCCAAAAATTGAATTCTTATTGCAGAATAAGAGTGACTAAATTAGTTGACCTGTGAAATGTTGCCAGTGTAACATACCTGGACTTCATTCAATAAGGCATTTGACAAAGTAGACCACAGTCTACTTCTTGAAAAGATAGAAACGTGGGATGGACAGCATCACCACCAAATGGATTCATAACTGGCTGACAAACCACACTCGATGTGTAGTCCTCAAGAGAACTATAGTACATCTACTGAAGTGGGGTACCCCAAGCTCTTCTTAGGCCCAGTACTCTTCAAAATCTTTATAAACAATTTAGATGAGATAAAAGGGGAATTCATCAAATTTTCAGATGATACCAAGTTGGGAGGAATAGCTGACACTTTAGAAGATAGGCTCAAAAGCCAGAAAGATCTTGACTAATTTGAACACTGGACCCTAGCCAACTAAATGTAATTCAGTGGTGAGAAAATTATGGTCTTAAACTTGGATAAGAAAGACCAAATGCACAAGAGTAACATGGGTGGCTCAACAGCAATCAAGGAGTCCTAGTAGACAACCACCTAAGTATGAGCCAGAAGTATGCTGTAGCTGCCAAAAATGGCAATTAAATTAAATTAAATCCTGGGCTCTCACAGTGCCTTGCGCAGTACAATTAAATTTAATGCACTTCACAATGGGGGAGACTGTCCCCTCCTCCTCCTGGAGCCCATTACAATGCAGAGCATCGGCCGTAGCCGGGCTGGGCCAGTGTCTCGAGGCGGAGAGCAAGTCACGCATCTCCCTGAGTGACCAAAGTGCACGCAGCACCAACAAGGGTCGGAAGAAGTGCCTGCGAGATATGGCATGAACAGGGGTGCTTCGCTCCCGCTTTGGAATATGGAGTGAGTCTCCATCCCCCGCTGTTGCCCTTACCTTCTCAGGCCAGGCAAGGAGTGACTGGGAGGGGCAAGGGAGGGGAGGGGCCAGCCAGTGATGGGTTCAGCGGACAACAAGCCACAGCAAGGGGATGAAAGAGCCGCATGCAGCTCCGGAGCCACAGGTTGCAGACACCCGGACTAGAAGATCTCCAAGGTCCATTTCAACTGTGTTATTTTGTTATCTATCTTGTAGGATTAACCACCATGAACCTGGATGACAACACTAAATGGCTCATGTGGGTAGCCAAGCAGTTTGAGAAGATTGCTGGTGACAATAAAGAAATCAGCTTGGAACAATTCAAAACTGCACTTAAAGTGAAGGAGGCAAGTTGTGTCTGACTGAGCTGTGAGGGTGACAGAGGCGTAACTCAGAATGTCCACCATTGCAAGCAAAAAGTACAGAGATGCTTTATTTCCTCTCTTCCTTGATAGAATTGAAGAATTGATCCATGCATTTCATATGCTACTTAATGTCAAGAGACCTGACAAAGAAGCAGAAAGGCGGGGGGGGGGGGGAGAACAGAGATTTTTAAAAAACCTTTATTTATTTGTTTGTTTGTTTGTTTGTTCATTATTTCAATTTATATAGCTGCCTATCTCACTTATGTGATTTTGAGCAGTTCCCAAGTTAAAACAACTATGACGCCTATATTAAAACATTGAAATAATTAAAACAATTAACCAAAAACATAAAAATGTGGGGAAGTGCCAACTTATAATTCACAGAAAATGCAACCGTCTTGCAGTCTCCATCAATCTTACCAGAAGACCAAGAAACCATAGAGCAGGAAGTCAAGAGAGTTGAGGAACACACTGGATGAGCCTTTTTGCTGGATAGCAGGGGTTGAAAACATGAGGCGGGTTTTTTCATCTTGATTTGGACTCTAGCAAACATTTCCTGTGAGTCTCTCAGTTAATACAAGACAACCTGGTCACAGATGGACTCACTGTTTCAGAGAGGTTTCCTCACCAGATTCCTCAATGCCTTCAACAAAGGCAGAACTTCTAATGTACTAAAAAAATTTCTTTGAAATTCAGGGAGATATTCAGAGACGTATCTGCCTTGAAAGGAGCCTATGTTGAACTGTACAGAACAGTCAAACATCAGCAGTGAGCCACAGGAATCATTTTATGACATTTTGTATTATGTCATAAAATTCTTTGACAATTTTTTGTTATAAAATGTTTTATGAAATTTACTAAATTTCAATTCCACAGAAGTCATGGGTCCTAGATTTTGGATGCGCTTTGTCCCTTAGCCTGTTTGTTCAAAATGTTTTGGCCTATGCTGTCCTGTTTCAGCCACTTACAGAGAGAAGAGTTTTATGCATATATAGATATAGATGCTTGACTAATACAACTGCCTTCCTCATTTGTTTGCACTCTCAGACTAGAGAGCTATAGTTGTAATTTGCCTGGAACTTACACTACAAGCCTCAAAAAAGCACCTTAAAGGCAACTGGACTGTTTTTCCTTGAGGAAGAAGAAGAAGAAAACATTTCGCTTCTCATCCAAGAAACTTCATTAATTCTGATGGTGGGAAGTGGGGTGGAAGGATAGGTTCTGACCAGATGGTGAGGGAGAAGATTGGAAGGAATCCATCTATGTTGGAATTGAACACCCCTCCCTCAACAGAGGGGGAGAGATAAGATACCACCTATCTCCAGTTTACAACACAGTCCATGCAGCTGTTCCAAGAAGATTCCACAACTGATTGCATCCTGATTCAGGTGACCCTGGCAGCACAAATAAACCCTCAAATGGCCTCAAAAGCTCTCAGAGAGAGCAAATGATCAGAGGCTGCAAAGAAATATGATCCTTTGAGTACCACCACCACCACCACCACCACCACCACCACCACCACCACCCCACACACACACATACACACAACATTTGGAATCAATTCTAATAAAGGAGAATATTTGTAGCTCAGGGTTGACATGTGGTGCCCCTGTTGCTCTCTGAGCTTGGTTGTTTTCTTGCAGACGTTTCATTGCCCAAACTAAGTAACACCTTCAGTGCGAGGAAGGAGCGCTGTTTCTTGTCAGGTTTCTATTCTAGTGACTTGCCTGTCAGTGTTGGTGGGGGCCGTCTTAGAAATTCTTTGATTGGACAGTCCGCTGTTGGCTTCTTTGGCAGTTTCTTGATTGGGGTCTTGTTTACTTGATGGTTGGTCTGATGTTAACCTTGGAGTTAATCTATGCCGATCTGGGTGCTGATTGCTGGTGGAGAGCTGCTTGGGTCTTTTTGTTCCTTTTTGGGCTGGCTGGTTGTCTCTTTTGCATAGTCAATAGATGTTGTTAATATCTATGGGTCTATTGGTGGCTGATTTGTCAGCCTGGTAGCCTTCTAGAAATTCCCTGGTCTTTTTGGACTTAGTTTGGTCACATTTTCCCAATTGAAACTGTGATTAAATCTGTCTATATGTTGTGAAATTTTCATCATGTCTTCTGACTGTTAGTTGGTGTTCGTGGATGCGTTCCGTCAGTCTTCTGCCTGTTTGTCCTACATAGTAGTTGTTGCAGTTCTTACATTGTAGTAGCTTTAGTTGGCTTGTGTGCTATGCTGATGCTATGTGGTTGTAATAGACTGATGATCAGTGGTTAGAGTGCAGTACTGCAGGCTACTTCTGCTGACTGCCAGCTGCCTGCAATTTGGCAGTTCGAATATCACCAGGCTCCAGGTTGATTCAGTTTTTCATCCCTCCAAGGTCAGTAAAACGAGGACCCAGATTGTTGGGGGCCATAGGCTGGCTCTGTAAACCTCTAAAGCACTGTGAAGTGGTATATACGTCTAAGTGTTATTGCTATTGCTATTGATGGTTTCTGAGATATTCTGAGATATTCTTGATGTATGGACTGTATATAGCACAACCAACCCAAACCCTAAAAAGAATTACACTGCCATACATCGAGAATATCTCAGAAACCACCAACAGACTACTTCAACCACATGGAATCAGCAAAGCCCATAAGCCAACTAAAACCCTTCAAAACATCCTAAGCAGACCAAAAATCCCAATAACTCCAGAAGAAAAAACAGGCATCATCTACAACATATAATATAAGGAAGAAACTGCCAAAGAAGCCAACAGCAAACAGCTCAATCAAAGAATCTCTAAGACCGCTCCCACCAACACTGACAGGCAAATCACTAGAATATGAAACTGACAGTCAACAGAACTCCTTACTAGCACTGATGGTGTTACCTATTTTGGGCAATCAAACGGCTGCAAGAAAACAAGCAATCTCAGAGGAATCAATTCTTCCATTCCCCCCACCACCATCACCACTATCCAGTCTCAACTGTCACTACCTATCCTTCCACCCCTCCGCCATCAGAACTGATGAAGCTTCTTGGATGAGAAGCGAACGTTTTCTTCTTCTTCCTCAAGGAAAAAACAGTCCAGTTGCCTTTTGAAGGAAAAAAAAGCACCTTTGAGTAATTATGACCTGGATAACTGAGAATCTCTGCAAACAAACCTCAAGGCCTGTTGTATTTATCATGGTCAATAATGAACACAACCACTGCCGTTTATATATTTCAGAGATTTGATCACTTATTTCTAAATCAAGGCCTCAAGATGATAGAGACTTCTGGAGTCTCACCTCTAACTTCTTGTTGTGACTCCGACCCCTGAACCTGTCCTAACAGAGGGAGAGGACTCAGAAGGTAAAGGAGAGGATTTGGCAAGGCCTCCCTCTCCAGGACCCTCCTCTCTGGCAATGCCTCAGGTTTCCTCCGAAGGCCAAGAGATATGCCAGGAGCAAGGCACTTCGGATAGAGAGCGAGGGAGATGAGTTTGGCTGGATCCCAGACAGCGTCGGAAGGATAAGCACATGCAGCAGAGAAAGAGGCATGGGCGGGCCAGAGATTGAGCTGAGTCACTGGACCACACCCCACAAGGGATAAAAGGGGGTGTGTTGGCTATTCAGGCCCTGTGACGGACAAATTGAAAAGCTCAGAAATCATATCGTGTTTCTAGAACCCTGTTAGAATCTCTTTTTGGATTTCTTCGGAGTGGACTTTGACAATTCTTTGCTTTGTGGAATTAATTTGGTATATCGGACTGAGGAGAAAAAACCTCCCTTAGTGAGTAAAATCTCTTGGCAGGCAGTTCATGGGTCGCTGCCAAGACTGTTATCTTAAAGGAATTCCTGACTGTTTGATTCATTAACTCCTGGCTGTCTGTTTGTGTTTGTGCGTGCGACGGGGACAGAACACTTCTCAAACCTTTCCTTCCTCTCTCACAGTCTTTTTTTGGTGACCGGTTCTTCGCTTTGTTTGATTCCGATGAAAGTGGAACCATCAGCCTGGATGAACTCCTGAACACCTTAAAACTGCTGATCCATGGGAGTGAAACCGACAAGCTCCGGTTCCTCTTTCGGGTCTACGATGTGGATGGTAAAATTCCAAACTGATGAATCAGATAACCTGTGTTTTATCAAAATGAGATTTTGTTTTTCAGGTCCTTGTTTGGCTGCCAACAATTGTGCTTCGTAGAATAGCCTCCAGCACTCCTAATTTTGTATCTGGAACGGTATTATAGTTGTGTATTTTTATGAGCAGATCTAGTGCCTTTGAGTGATGAACATTGAGAAATTCAAGAAATGCCACTTATCAATTGATGCAGAAACCCTTGTCAACTCTTAACACCAGAAAATTCCAATTGTGACCTTCAAAAACTGGACTAAACCTTCATCATACATAGGTTATGAGATGGGCTGCTCAGCTGCAAGATCAACAAGGAGTTGGAATCTATTGGGAAAAGACAATGGATTGATTTTGAAATATGTAAAGAGTGTAAAGCAGGGGTGAAATCCAATTTTTTTCCCTACCGGTTCTGTGGGCGTGGCTTGGTGGATGTGGCAGGGGAAGGATATTGCAAAATCTCCATATCCCTCCCCACTCCAGGGGAAGGATACTGCAAAATCTCCAATCCCACCCCACTCTGGGGCCAGCCAGAGGTGGTATTTGCCGGTTCTCCAAACTACTCAAAATTTCCGCTACCGGTTCTCCAAAACCTGTTAGAACCTGTTGGATTTCACCCCTGGTGTAAAGAATATGTGCACGTTTAATCTAGAGTAGGGGTCCCCAATCCTTGGGCCATGGACTGGTACCGGGAACCAGGCCACATAAGCGGCAGGCGAGCACATAAAGTTTTATTTGCACATGCACGAGATTAGGTTGTGTGCATGAAAACATCTGCTCCCCACAGCCACTGCCACTGCCGGTCCATGGAGCTCAAAAGGTTGGGGACTGCTGATTTAGAGCCATCACCTGCGCTAAGGTTAACTTCAATCTTTGGAGGAGATTGTAGGACAAGATCCCATCAATAGGCCCAATTTCTCAGTGCTTCCTTAAGGTGTATATAGGGAAGAGGATTTTAAATGCCCTGCGTCTATAATTTCCATATGGTTCCGTTCAGTCAAAGAATAACTGCAGCAGTTATGGCTCTCTAACTCTCAGAGGAAGGATCTGTAGGAGGCATCACTTATAGCTCCTTCAGGCTTTCAGTCCTCTAGGGAAATGGTTTTGTCTTAGGTTTTATAGATGAAGTCTTCTCATGATCCAGCAAGGAAGCAGAGTCAACCAAATTTGATTTCCTGGTGCACACTTTCTGTCCATTGACCTCCTCCACCTCCTCCTCCTCCTCCTCTCATAGCAACATCTTAAATCTGACCTGTCACACCAAGCCTAGTGGATTTGTTTTCTTATAGGTGGCGGCTCCATTGAACCTGATGAATTACGCATGGTCTTAAAATCATGCCTGAAAGAGAGCTCAATATCTTTGCCTGAAGAGAAGCTAGATGACCTGACAATGGCTCTTTTTGAGTCAGCAGATTCTGATAAGAGTGGATCCATAACCTTTGAGGAGCTCAGAGAGGAACTGCAGCGTTTTCCAGAAATCATGGAGAACTTAACAATAAGGTATTTTGAACACCAGTCAACATCAGTCATTTCTGATGATGGACATTTCCCGCTCTGTGCCATCCCAGTTCTATTGAATTATCAGGAGCAGGAAAATGATTGGCAAACTTCAGCTGGTTCATCTGTTCCTTTTTGTTTCTGATACTTATATGTGAAACCCTAAATGGCTTCAGGTAAGTGAGAGAATATCTGTTGCTCCACATCCAAAGGGATCTTCTCAGGAGTCCTGTTCTAGCTGTTTTCTTTTCTTAAAAAAAAAATAAATAAAGGGAAGAATCTTTTCATTCATTGTTCTCCTTATTAATGCCTTCCAAACAGAACCAAACATTACCTTGTTACAATATATTTTTATGGCAAGGAAACTTGTTTTCTAGAGTAAGAACAAACATAGAGAGAGCTTAGGAAAGATTTCATGGATGGAAATCTTAAAGAAGAAAAAATCCCAACTTGGAAAAGTAGACCAAAGTAGACCAAAATTGAACTCATGTCTTAGACTTTAAAAGAGCTGATTTCAACAAACTTAAACAGAGCTTGGGAAGGATTCAGTGGATGAAAATAGTAAAGGGGAAAACAACTCAAGAAACTTGGGAAACTCTGAAAAATGAGACCATAAAAGCCCAGTCTAGCACAATATCACTGAAAAAGAAAAATAAGAAATCCAAGAAACCACCCTGGTTGCACAAAGATCTCTCTAATAAACTGAAAGACAAAAAGCACAAATATAAAAATGAAAAGACGAACACATAACTAAGGCAGAATAACAGCATACAGCCCAAAACTGCAAAGATGAAGTCAGGAAAGGAAAGGCCCAGAATGAACTAAGACTTGGAACAAATGTCAAAAATATTTTTTAAAAAAATCTTTCAACATATAAAAAACAAGAACAAAGTCAAGGAAACAAGCAATGCACTAATGGGAGAAGATGGCAAGGAAGTGATGGGCAGCTTAATTCATTCTTTGCATCTGTCTTCATGCAAAAGGAGAAAGTAGCCCAACCTACCAAAAACAGAATGAGGCAACCTACCAAAAAGAAAAGACTAGAATTACAAGTTTGATAAAGTACACTGCAACATACTTTACTTTCTACATAAAATAGAAAACTGTGGGTTAAACAGCATCACCACCAGATGGATTCATAACTGGCTGACAAACTCAACATGTAGTCCTTAATGGAACTACATCTACATGGAGGGAAGCATGCAATGGGGTACCCCAAGGTTATGTTTTAGGTCCACTACTCTTCAACATCTTCATAAATGATCTAGATGAGAGAACAGAAGGAGAATTCATCAAATCCTGCTAAACTGGCAGGAATAGCCAACACCCCAGAAGAGAAACACAGGATCCAAAAAAACTTGAACACTGGGCCTTTTCTAACAAAATGAAATTTAGTGGTGAGAAAAGTAAGGTTTTACATTTAGGGAAGAAAAAGCAAATGCACAGGTATAGAATAGATGGTTGCTGGCTCAACGGTAGTAACTGTGGGAGGGATTTTTGGATAGTGGACAATCACTTAAATATTAGCCAGCAGTGTGCTGCAGTCCTCCAAAAAGCCAATGCAATTCCATCAAAATTTGTTTATGGAGATTCTCAGTCATCTAGGTTATGGTTGTCCCAAAGATGCTTTTTTCATGAGGCAACTGAACTTTCTGGTTTTTCGTTGAAGACGTTTCTGTTAGATCGGCGCAGGAAAGGAAGACGTGACCAGCTCGTTACATTAGTAACTTTTATTGAGAACAAGAAACAGTAGCAAGACTGGCCGTGCGCTGCCGGAGCTCTCCTTATATTCGCTCCGGCAGACGCACCGCCCCCTGACAGGGATTCAAACTTTCCCGCCCGGTGGCTGGCAGCCAATCCGGGCGGATGTCCTTATAAGGACATAACACTCCTCCCCCCTAGTCCAAAAAAAACGTTCAGAGTTCGTCAATAAACGTGACGTAGTCCCGCAGGTACGTCGGACGCCTAGGCACCCTACTTGACCTGCGCAGTCTCATTTCTTCCGCGTCCCCGCCCTGGACGGACGGGGTTCCTGTTGCTCCTGGCTCCTTCCCCGGAACCAGGCTCGGTTCGGCTGGCGAGTGTGCGGGGTCACCCTCAGCGCCTCCGGCCGGACCGCAGACCTTGGATGGCTGGTTCTGGTGGTCTTCCTCCTGGCCTGTGGATCTTTCGCCTCGGCGGTGCTGTTCGGTTCCGACCCGGGAAGAGCGTCTGAGTCTTGGTAGGACCCCGGCTGTCACTTGCTCTTCCTCGGTCTCCCGGTGGCTGCGGTTCTGCTGCGGCCCGGTTCGCTGTGGTCCGGAGGGTGGTTCGGGCCGGTGCCCTTGGGTCTGGTCTGCTCGCTGTGGGTGGTGTTGGCCCGGGTAGCGGTGTCCGACCTTGCAGGGGTGGCGCAGGTCTCCTCTGCCGGGCTGGCGTTGGCCTTCCCCGTCGGGTTGGTAGTGGTCGACCCGGTCGGGGTGTCGTTGAGGGGATTCCTCCTCGGGCTGGTGGAGGTCTTCCCTGCCGGGGTGGCGCAGGCCTCCCTGGCCGGGTTGTTGTCGGCTTTCCCTTCCCCCTAGTCCCTGGTCTACCGCCTGTTGGTGGTTGGGGTCGTCGGGGTTGGGTTGTTGTTGCCGGTTTGTTTCTTGCGTTGGGCGGGGGTCCCTCTCGCCGGGGAGTCGTGTGCCACCCTCGCCCATGTGCTGTGGTGTGCCCATCTGCGAAGGTCCCCGGTCTACTCGCCTTGCGTCGAGGTCTCCCTGGTAGGGCTGCCGTGGGTTGCCTTCACTGGTAGGGTGCGGTGCTTCCCTTCTGGGCAGGTCCCGGTCTACCTGCGGGCTGAGTCGGGGGTCCCTGGGCCTGCTGTGCCGGGTGCCCACCTGGTCGGGTTGGTGTTGCCATCCCCCGTGCGGTTGGCCCCGGTCTACCTCGCTGCACTGCCGACGTGACAGTGCCTGGTAGTATGCTGGGCCGACCTCGTCGGGCTGGCGTTGCTCTGCCTCGCAGGGGTGTGGTAGGCCTACCTCGTCTGGGTGTTGTAGGCCTACCTCGCCGGGGTGTTGCAGGCCTGCCTCGTCGGGGTGTTGTAGGCCTACCTCGTCAGGCTGGTTTTCGTGTGCTCCCCCCCACCTTTTCTGGAGTTGGTCGATGTGACGTCTCACGACCTGTCCATCTTCCAACTTGACGGTGTAGGATTTGGGGCCGGTTGTGCTGGCAATCTTCCCCTTCAGCCACTTAGGAGAGCCGTTGAAATTCAGCGCGAAAACTGAATTTCCTTTGCTGAAGGCGCGAAGCGGGCGGCTGGCGGTTGCGGTCACCTCCGGGCTGTATTGGGGGTGCAGCCGGTCCAAGGGTGACCTCAACCTTCTGCCCATCAGGAGTTCGGCCGGGCTCTTGTGGGTGGTGGCATGCGGCGTGATGTGCTGGGTGAGGAGGAAGTTGTCGATGCGTTCTTGCCAGTCCCCCGGGCCCATCTTGGTGAGGGCTTCTTTTGTGAGCCGGACCATCCGTTCCGCTTGTCCGTTTCCAGCCGGCCTGTACGGGGCGGAGAGGGCATGGCGGATGCCCAGTCCTGCCAGGAAGGACTCCATGGCCAGGGATGTGAGCTGGGGGCCGTTGTCCGAGACCAGCATGTCCGGTTGTCCGTGTGTGGCAAACAGGCGGCGCAGGGCTCGGATCGTCGCTTCTGTTGTGGTAGATGCCATGGGTACCACCTCGAGCCACTTGGAGAAGGCATCTACCACGATGAGGAGGTGCCGCCCTTGCATCGGGCCCGCGAAGTCGATGCGGACCCTCGACCATGGGTTGCTGGGAGTCTCCCAGTTCGTGACTTCGGATTGTGGCGGTGCTGGGCGGACTTCTTGGCACGGGTCACATCTGGAGACCCATTGTTCAATGTCTCTGTCCAGTGAGGGCCACCAGACGTAACTCCGTGCCAGGGCCTTCATGCGGACGATGCCTGGGTGCCCGTTGTGCAGTGTCTCAAGCGTCCGCCGTTGCAGAGTGCTTGGGATCAGCACCCTGTCTCCCCATAGCAGACAGCCCTTAATGGTGGACAGCTCCTTCTGTTTCCTGGTGAACGGGCTGAACCTCTCTTCTGTCTGTTCCGATGGCCACCCCCTGAGGATCCAGGACTTTACTTGGCGGAGGGTGGGGTCTTTCTGGGTGTGTGCGGCCACATCTGCGGAGGAGACTGGACAGCAGGCGTCGTCATCTATGTGGAATAGATGGAGCGTGGGGGCTGGGTCTTCCACCGGTTTCTTCGATGGGCATCTACTGAGCGCGTCGGCGTTTCCTATGGCTGTGCCTGGCTGGTGCACGAGCCTATAGGAGTAGCCGGCCAGGAAGATGGCCCATCTCGTCATCCGCGGGGACATGAAGGTTGGGGTGGGTTGGTCGCCTGCGAGTAGTCCCAGGAGTGGCTTGTGGTCGGTGACTATGGTGAAGCGCCTTCCGTACAGGTATTCGTGGAAGCGCTTCACTCCTGCCACGATGGCCAGGGCTTCTTTGTCCAGCTGACTGTAGTTTCGCTCTGCGCCGGACATGGTTTTCGAGAAGTAGGCGATGGGGGCTTCCGTGCCGTTGGGCAGCTCGTGGCTGAGGACTGCCCCCACCCCGTATGGCGACGCGTCGCAGGTCAGCTTGATGGGGAGCGTCTCGCTGTATTGGATGAGGATGCTTTTGGACGTCAGTAGTCCCTTGATGGCCCGGAACGCTGCTTCCTCTTCCTGGCCCCACTTCCAGGAAGCCGATTTCCCCAGCAGGCGGTGGAGTGGCTCAGCGACTGTGGCTTTCTGTTTTAAGAAAATGGCGTAGAAGTTGAGCAACCCAAGGAAAGCCTGAAGCTCCGTTTTGTTTTTTGGGCTTGGAGCTTCATGGATTGCTTCCACTTTTGATTTGGTGGGGTGGATGCCTGTGCTATCAATGAGGTAGCCCAGGAACTCGACTTCCTGTACTCCTATGATGCACTTGTCCCACCTGACCCTCAAGCCCTTGGCCTTGAATCGCTGCAGGACAAGCCTGAGCCTTTCAAGGAGTTGAGCTCTTGAGTCACCGGAGACGAGCACATCGTCGAAGTAAGGCACCACCCCTGGAACGCCTTGGAGGAGGCGTTCCATCATGGATTGGAAGATGCCGGGGGCAGCGCTGACTCCAAATTGGAGCCGGTTGCATTTGAATGCCCCCCTGTGTGTGACAATTGTTTGAGCCTCCGCCGTTTTTTCGTCCACTGGCAGTTGCTGGTAAGCCTGGGCCAGGTCCAGTTTCGCAAAAATTGATCCAGATCCCAGGGAATGCAGCAGGTGTTGCACCACTGGGACTGGGTATGCGCTCTGTGCCAACGCCTTGTTGATGGTACAACGGTAGTCGGCGCAGATGCGCACAGACCCATCATGCTTCAGTGGGGTCACAATGGGGGTCTCCCATGAGGCATGATCGATCGGTTCCAGGACGCCCTGGGCGATCAGCTTATCCAGCTGCTCATCTACTTTGGGCCGCAGGGCAAACGGAACTCGGCGGGGCTTGAGCCTAATTGGGGTGATTCCCTTGTCCAGATTGAAGGAGATTGGCCTCCCCACAAATTTCCCCAGCTTACCATCGAAGACTTCCTTGAACTCTTCGATGAGGTAGTCGAGTTCGTCCCTGCCAATTTGGTTGATGCCCTCGATTGAGAGCCCCAGTGGCTTGAACCACTACACTCATAGCAGGTTCAGTCGGCTGTCCCTTACGACGGTGATGGGGAGCTTGCCTTCGAACTGCTTGTAGGTGACCCGGATGTTGGCTCTTCCTAGCACTCCGATGGGGTTTCCCCCGAAGTCGACGAGCTTGGAGTGTAGTGGCTTCAGCTCTCGCTTGGTGATGCTGGGTTGCAGGCGCTTCAACTGCTGCCAGTCCATGATGGAGTAGACCGAGCCGGAGTCTACCTCCATTTTGCATGGTGCTCCTTCCACGTGGATGATCACATGGAACTTGGTGGCACTGTCTGACGTCGTGTGAGCGATGGTCGTCTGGTGGACCGCTCCGCTCCGGGGAAATTCATCGTCTCTGCGTCTGGGAGGGCCAGAGGACCGTTTGGATGACCTCTGGTAATCCTTCCGATTCTCGCGGGGACGGTGGCTGGAGGGCTCTGGGGCTGGTTCCTCGGCTCTGCAAGCTTCGGCGATGTGACCCCTTCTGTTGCAGCGTCGGCAGGTCGCATCTCTCCACTTGCAGGTTGCTCTGGCATGGTCCCCTCTGCAGCTGGCGCAGCGCTCCCCTTTGTAGTTCCGTTGGGCGGTTTCCCGCCTTGGGGGTCTGGATACCTTGTGGACGGTGGACTCTCCCTCCGACTCGGATCCAGCCGTGGAATCCTCTGTTGATGATTGCTCTGTGGAGCGAATCTTGTGGATTCCCTTGGCTCTGCTTACTGCGGCAGCTGCTTTCTCCGAGATTTCGGATGCGGTGGCTTCCTCCACCACATCCTTGAGCACGAGCTTCTTCCTGCTCAGGAATTTCTTTTGCAGGCCTCTGTCCCTCATGCCGAAGACCACGCGGTCAGCGATGGCATTGTCCACGTGGTCGAACTCACAGCTGGCTGCGATCTGGCGTAGGGCAGCCACGAATTCCTTAATCGTTTCACCCTCCTTCTGGTCCCGTTGGTGGAAGGTGAAACGGTTCGCCACCGGTGTTCCTGTTGGGGCATAGTGGTCCTCCAGGATCTGCAGCAGGTCTGTCCATGGCACTTCTTCGATGTCTCGTGGTGCTACGAGATCGATTGCCATGTCGAGGACCTCGGAGCCGCAGTTGGCCAGGAAGATGCCCTTCTTCCGGTCATCATCGGCATCCCTGATGTTGTTGCCTCTCAGGTATTGCCGGAATTTCACTACGTAGGATTTCCACTTGTCCTTCCCTGGGCGGAAAGGAGCAAGGGCTGGCAAAGTGACTTCAGCGGATGCCATGCCTTTGGAAATGCCTACTGTAGTTCCCGGTGCCGGAGTCTTGTCTTGTTGGCTTGGTGCCGCGAGGTTCGTTCTTCTATCAGTCCTTCGTCGCCAGTGTTAGATCGGCGCAGGAAAGGAAGACGTGACCAGCTCGTTACATTAGTAACTTTTATTGAGAACAAGAAACAGTAGCAAGACTGGCCGTGCGCTGCCGGAGCTCTCCTTATATTCGCTCCGGCAGACGCACCGCCCCCTGACAGGGATTCAAACTTTCCCGCCCGGTGGCTGGCAGCCAATCCGGGCGGATGTCCTTATAAGGACATAACAGTTTCACTTCTTATCCAAGAACCTGTGACTCCCGAAAGCGTGGACAGGATACTGAGCAGACTGAGTGCGGCCACATGTTTATTGGACCCGTGTCCCTCCTGGTTGGTACTGGCCTCCCGGGAGGTGACATGAGGCTGGCTCCAGGGGATTATAAATGCTTCTTTGAGTGAGGGTGTCTTTCCCACCGCCTTGAAAGAGGCGGTGGTGAGGCCCCTCCTCAAGAAGCCCTCCCTGGACCCGGCTGTGTTAGCAAATTATCGTCCTGTCTCCAACCTTCGCTTTGTTGCGAAGGTTGTTGAGAGTGTGGTTGCACGGCAGCTGCCTCAGTACCTGGATGAATCGACTTATCTAGATCCGTTCCAGTCGGGCTTCAGGCCCGGGTACAGCACAGAGACGGCATTGGTCGCATTGGTTGATGATCTCTGGACGGCTCGGGACAGGGGTTGCTCCTCTGTCCTGGTCCTATTAGACCTCTCAGCGGCTTTTGATACCATCGACCATGGTATCATGCTGCACCGGTTGGAAGGGGTGGGGGTGGGGGCACTGTTTTACAGTGGTTCTCCTCCTTTCTCTCCGACCGGTCGCAGTCTGTGTTGACAGGGGGGCAGAGGTCGACCCCGAGGCCCCTTGTATATGGGGTGCCACAAGGATCGGTCCTCTCGCCCCTTCTGTTCAACATTTATGTGAAGCCACTGGGTGAGATCATCCGTGGTTTTGGGGTGAAGTACCATCAGTACGCTGATGACACCCAGCTGTACATCTCCACCCCAGACCACCCCAATGATGCCCTCGAGGTGATGTCCCGGTGCCTGGAGGCCGTACGGATCTGGATGGGGAGGAACAGACTCAGGCTCAACCCATCCAAGACCGAGTGGCTGTGGTTTCCGATGTCCCGATATAGTCAGTTGGCGCCATCTCTGACTATTGGGGGCGAGTCGTTGGCCCCCACGGATGGGGTTTGCAACTTGGGCGTCCTCCTGGACTTGCAGCTGTCTTTAGAAGAGCATATGGCAGCCGTGGCCAGGAGGACTTTTTATCAGGTTCGCCTGATTCGCCAGTTGCGTCCCTTTCTGGATCGGGACTCATTACGCACGGTCACTCACGCCCTTGTCACCTCACGCCTGGATTATTGCAATGCTCTCTACATGGGGCTCCCCTTGAGGAGCACCCGGAGGCTCCAATTGGTCCAGAATGTGGCCGCGCGGGTGGTGACGGGAGCGATGTGGCGCTCCCATGTGACCCCCCTCCTGCGCGAGCTGCACTGGCTCCCAGTGGTCTTCCGGGTGCGCTTCAAGGTTTTGGTTACCACCTTTAGAGCGCTCCATGGCTCAGGACCAGGGTACTTACGAGACTGCCTTCTGCCACCAGTAGCCTCTCACCAACCATTTCACTCCCATAGAGAGGGGCTCCTCAGGGTGCCGTCGGCCAAACAATGTCGACTGGCGGCCTTCTCACAGGGCCCACAGAGAGCCTTCTCTGTGGAGGCACCTGCCATCTGGAACGAGCTCCCCCCGAAGATACGGAGGATCCAAGACTTACACATCTTCCGCTGCGCTCTAAAAACGTTTTGTCACGAGTGTTTCCAGGATTGCTGTGGCTATCTGCCTACTCACAAACAGTATGGTTTTAATCAAGCCATCTACTGTTGCCAATTACCTGCAAGCCTTCCCCGCCCTGGATAATTGCAGGTTGACTCCTTACATAAGCAAGGACCTTTCGCTTGCTACTCGGGCCTAGTCTTCTAGGCCTAAATGCACAGCTCCTGCAGGAAGCTTGGGCAATGCCGCTGATGGGAGAAGAATGCAGATAAGGACTCCAGACGTCGTTACAGAGAGACTCCCACGGATGCTTGCCTTTTGCTGTTTTGTAGCACGCAAGCTATCATCGGGACTGCTGTTGCTGGACCTTCTTCCTCCCACAAGCTTCAAACAGTGTTTGCTATTTGAACTGTTTTTACTTCAGGTGACTTTCAGCTGTGAGGCTCGTGCTGCCCTCGTTATGATTGCCTTGATGATGTATCGACGCCGAAGCTGCTTACCTTCATGCTAGCTTTATTCTTTTGTGAACTGTTTTCGGTATTGTGGAGAGGGATCTAGGGAGATAGCCTTGCCTCACATACCCAGACAACACTTTGTTTTTAATGTGTTTTCATAAAGACATAGTGCTTTTTAAATGTTTTAAAGTAAATTATATTTTTACACAAGACGCCTCTGTTAGAATCATTTCAGTCTCAGTGTGTTTACTCATGAGCTGGTTCACGGTCCGGGGTACCCCTCAACCCCATTTCGTCACAGTTGGTAGCAGAGGATGGTTTAACGAACCTACGCTCATGTGGTAACGCGCTAGACTGGAATGTCTGCAGTTGAATAGATGTTGACTAGGGCAGCAGCAGCAGTAAAAAGTATGAAGTCACAAACTGGACTGTCTGGGGCTCAGGCCAAAAATGTTTTGGCTGAAAAACCCCAAACTCTAATTGATTTAGAGAATAGTGGAGCTGTAAGTTTTGGAGCAGAGGCCTCAACTTCTGAAGGGCCTAAGATAGTGAATAAGCCATCATCACCTAAAGAAGTAGAGACTGGAAGAACGCCACTTCAGGTCTTGAAAACAAATACAGAGGTGGATGATGAGTTTAGGAAGGCAATCCTTCAGTTTTTAGGTTTGCCCACAGTAAGTCAGAACCCGACTGCTGATTCTAGCGGATTATTAAAGAATCCAGCCATGAAAGGAAAGAAGATCGAAGTCCTAGAAAACACCGGATTGGTAAGAAACTTTCAATCTTTTCCTAAAACCCCCACCTCAGACCATAAGTGGAAAATGGGGGATAACAGACTGCCTGATTCGAATGTTCCTGCTTCCTTGTTAAACCAGCATGGCCAAGTTGATATTGCGCCACCTGCTGTTGAAGCCATCATAGATCAGGCCATAAAGACTTTAGCTCCCTTGATGACATCAGTGACTTCTGCTAAAAATTTAAGAGACTCTCATGTTGAGCGTAAGGTTGCAAGTGTGATAGAAACTTTGGCAACCATTTTAGGCGATGGTTTGCAGGCACCATCGGCTCAACAAATAGGAGCTGCACATACCAAAGCACCCCTGATGTCTGCGACTAATTCAGCGCACGCCACGAGTGGGATATATCCATCCGTGATGACATCGACATCCAGGACGGTTCCGGAGGCTGCCTCAACTGAAGATAGGAATTTGGGAGCGCGTCCAAAAATTCCTAGAGATGTGCACCAGAGAGGACCCTCAAGTTTTTGTGATCAAACCAGGATGAGCTTTGCATCCGCACAACCTGAAGTTTTAATCCCTCCCATTGGGGAGGAACGATTGTCAGAATGCCTGATGGAAGACACTGTGCTGTGTGCTTCCATTCCAATGCCTTATTGCCCGTTCCAGGATGGACCACATTTTGAACATCAATTAATGTCTGTTTCCATGTTTAATAATGTACAGGTCCTTCCTCCTAATTTTAAAAGTTTAAGTGTGGGTGGAGGAAATTTTAAGGAATGGGTTAAGAGTATTCAAGTAATTTTAATGAGAGAAAATGTTTTATCGTTGTTGTTAAAACCCCCACCTAGACCATGGTCCTTAGAAGTTGATCTTTTACATCGTAAGGCCTTTTGTATTTTATTGATGTCCATTGACCCTGCACTATATCCCAGTATACCTAGTAACCTGACCGTAACAGAAGTTTGGGTGAAACTGCATAAGCTATTTTGTTCAAAAAGCTCCCATGTTACAAACAGAGTTTATAGGGAGTTCTATTCCGCAAGGTTGAAGGCGGGAGTAGATATTAATGAACACTTATGTGAGTTAAACAGGTTAAGGCAGGAATTGATGTTGATGGGGGAAACAGTGTCTGAACAAACCCTCATTACTGTTATACTCAATTCCCTTGACCTTAGCTGGGATAATTTTATATCGCAATTGGATAATGTTAGTTGTAATAACTTATCTTTAGAAGTGTTATCTGGTAGATTGATTGCAGAAGATAACTTGCGAAAATGCAGGGTGGCTTTTCACAAAAAGGAAAAACCTTTAAGAAGGCCTGATAGTTCAGATAGAGCATATGCTATCGGAGAATGCTTCAATTGTGGTTCAAGAGAACATTATAGAAGGGATTGCCCACAAAATGTGAATGCTAGGGCATGCTCAAAGGTACCTTCTGATAATAAATGTAAAAGGAGGTCATTGCCTCCTGGTAGAAAGTCAAGTATAGATGTTCCTAACCACAGAAGGAGTAAAAAGCCAAATAGAGGCAACAGAGGGAACAATCCCAGGTTTAATGATAGCTCTGTAGGTATAGTGGAAACTACTGAGTCAGAGCTTACAAGGAAACAGCGAGAGCAACTATGGTTAATGGACAGTGGAGCCAGTAACCATGTTGTCAGTGACCGAAGGTTGTTTGTTAATATGAGAAGGCATCAATCCATGGTCAAAGTTGCAAATGGTAAAAAGGTGAATGTTGTTGGCATTGGAGATGTTTATATTCCTGGGATAGGAAAGATTCATGGAGCATTGTACGTACCAGAGATAGATCACAATTTGCTAAGCCTAATGAGGATATGTGAGAACCCTAGAATGGAGATTCTGTTCTCAGGAGGAACAGCTGTGATCAAAAACAACAAATGTGTGATTGGGGAGGTTTTGAAGATAGGTGGCTTGCCTTATTATTCCCCCAATACGAATGCTGAGTCCTGCAGTGATAGCAATTATACTATCTCAATTGGTAGTAACAATGAATCACAGTTAGAACTAGGTGATGAGGATCAAGACTTTCACCAGAGGAAGCCTTGTAAAGACAAATGTAAAGTTAATAAAAAGTTTTTAAATTTTAACTTAGAGTCAGATAATAGGAAACCTGAAAATGCTAATGCAATTTCTATAGGAGAGCCATTGCACAATGAATGTGCTCACTTGATGCATCGCAGGCTAGGTCATGTGAGTTTTCCTATAGTGAAAAAGGTAACCGAACACTCAAGGGGAACCAAGATCAATGACTGTAACACATTCCTAGACTGTTCAATTTGTAGGAGTGCAAAGTTGAAGGTAAAATCTGCGCCCAAGAAGTCTCAGAGGTACTCTGAACACCCGTTCCAGCTCGTCCACATGGATTTGGTGGGTCCATTCGCACCTTCCGTGGGTAAGAGACGGTACTTTCTTACCATAGTAGACGACCATAGCAGATTTGGATTCGTTTTTCCCCTAATGTCTAAGAGTGAAACGTTGACTAAGTTTAAGGAATTTTGTAACTTAGTCCAGAACCAGCACCAGGTCAGAGTTAAGAAGATCTTAACTGACAGGGGGACTGAATTTAATTCCAGGCAGTTCTCCAGCTGGTTGAGGAGTAAGGGCATAGTCCACTTACGCACCGCGCCTTACTCTGCATTTCAAAATGGCGTCGCAGAACGACGCAATGGCGTGTTACAAACTATGATGCGGTGCGCCCTAGAGGATTCCAGATTAAACTTCGCGTATTGGGTAGAAGCAGTTAGATACGCGAATTACACCTTGAACCGAGTATGGTCTAGCGTAGTGCAGAAGACCCCATACGAGGTGCTATACGGCCATAAGCCTAGCTTGGCACACCTCCACGTTTTCGGAGCGATGGCCGATGTTCATGTCCCGAAGGAGCTCAGGAGAAAGGGAGACCCAATCTCTGTTAAACTGAGATTTGTTGGTTATGAGCAGGGCTCCAAGGCATTTAGGTTTGCCTACCCTAACGGGAAACTAATGATATCGAGGTCTGCCACCTTTCACGAAGGGGCCAATTGGAGTAAGATCCATGCCAATGAGATTCTTACTCAGAACCCTTCCCGTAGTTGTCATAGGCAAGCGGAGGATGTATCGGAGAACCTACCCGAGGATAGGGATACATCTGGTTCTGGGAAGCATGCATCCCAGGCACCCTTGAAAGGGGTATTGAAGCGTAAGATGGGGGTAGCCAGGAAGGATAGGCACCCAGCTTCTGAGACGCATAGTGATAGTCACGAGGTAGATGACTCATCGGACAACTCTGATGTCAATGACTCTCCTAAAGGCAGACCAGTTAGGGTTACCAGGGGCAATAAGCCTAAGAGGTACAACGACTTTGTTACCTCAGTCAACCAGGTTTTGGCCACCCCTCAGAGATATGAGGATGTGTTGGCCTTACCTGACCATGAACGACAGAAGTGGCTGGCCGCCATGGATACGGAATTAGACAGCCTGAAAAGGCTGGATGTATTCATGCCAACAAGATTGCCCAAGGACAAGAGGGTGATCGGCACCAGGTGGCTATTCAAACAAAAGCCCATTGAAGGTGGGGGTTTTGTCTATAAAGCGAGACTAGTAGCGCAGGGATTCTCGCAGAGATTCCCTGACGATTATGAGGACACCTTCTCGCCCACGGTGCGCCCTGAGAGCGTGAGAACAGCTCTCACCATCGCTACCATGCGAGGCGAACATGTGTATCAGTTCGATATTCAGACCGCGTACCTGCACGCCCAGTTAGACAAAGAGCTGTACGTGAGGATTCCTCAGGGAGTAAGCCATCGGGAAGATGATGTGTGGTTGTTGAATAAGAGCCTATACGGCTTAAAACAATCTGGTAAACGATGGTACGAGTGTCTCACAAAAAGCCTGAGAGAGATGGGCTTTTTACCATCGTCAGCTGACGAGTGTGTTTTTGTCAAGGAAGATCAGGACATTAGGGAAACAGTACTGTTGTACGTTGATGACATACTATATATTTGCAGATCAGAGAACAGGCATAAGAAGTTCTCTGAGGACCTAAGTAAGAGTTTCGCTCTAAAACCACTAGGTCACATTAGCAAATTTTTAGGGGTGCAATTCGTAAAAACCGAGAAGGGGTTTCGGCTTTCTCAGGAAGATAAGATTCAGGAATTGCTTAAAAAGTGTAGCATGGTAGAGGCGAAGCCATGTGATACCCCTATGGCAACAGATTTCCTTAAGAATATGTACACTGAGAGCACGGAGTTTGAGGATAAGACCCTTTACAAGTCCGTGATTGGGTCGTTGTTGTACATTGCAAATTGGACTAGACCGGACATCAGTCTAAGTGTAAATGTGTTATCTAGACATTCTGAACATCCTACACAGTACCATTGGAGCGGAATCAAACGACTCCTGAGATATTTAAAAGGTACTGTGAACTATTCATTGTTATTGGAACCAGAAGCAACTAGAGAATTAAGATTGAGTTGTTTTTCGGATGCCGATTGGGCAGGGGATGTTAGATCTAGAAAAAGTACCTCGGGGTACATTGTATACCTAAATAGTAGCCCCGTGTATTGGTACTCTGGGAAGCAGAAGTTAATTGCAACCTCCACAGCGGAAGCTGAGTATGTGAGTTTGTCCAAAGCTTCCAATAACCTAGTTTGGTTTGACGATCTTCTGGTAAGCTTATGGAGGCAGCCCATGCAACCTATAAAAGTCTATGAGGATAACATGGCTGCCATTAACATATCGGAAGCCGATGCTGTAGGCCAGAGATCACGCCATATTGATATACAAAACAAACATGTGAGGCAATTGGTGAAAACAGGTTTCATTAAGACTGTGTATTGTGAAACCAAGGAACAGGTAGCGGACGTGTTTACCAAACCGCTGCCCCGTGACCAACACCTCTATCTCCTGGGTAAAATGTCAATGGCTATGTGAATGTACTTCCCATTGATGTATATATGTACCCAATGTAGAATGTATGTTTGTTAACGAGTCAAATAGCCGCAGAGAAGGGGATTGTCACGAGTGTTTCCAGGATTGCTGTGGCTATCTGCCTACTCACAAACAGTATGGTTTTAATCAAGCCATCTACTGTTGCCAATTACCTGCAAGCCTTCCCCGCCCTGGATAATTGCAGGTTGACTCCTTACATAAGCAAGGACCTTTCGCTTGCTACTCGGGCCTAGTCTTCTAGGCCTAAATGCACAGCTCCTGCAGGAAGCTTGGGCAATGCCGCTGATGGGAGAAGAATGCAGATAAGGACTCCAGACGTCGTTACAGAGAGACTCCCACGGATGCTTGCCTTTTGCTGTTTTGTAGCACGCAAGCTATCATCGGGACTGCTGTTGCTGGACCTTCTTCCTCCCACAAGCTTCAAACAGTGTTTGCTATTTGAACTGTTTTTACTTCAGGTGACTTTCAGCTGTGAGGCTCGTGCTGCCCTCGTTATGATTGCCTTGATGATGTATCGACGCCGAAGCTGCTTACCTTCATGCTAGCTTTATTCTTTTGTGAACTGTTTTCGGTATTGTGGAGAGGGATCTAGGGAGATAGCCTTGCCTCACATACCCAGACAACACTTTGTTTTTAATGTGTTTTCATAAAGACATAGTGCTTTTTAAATGTTTTAAAGTAAATTATATTTTTACACAAGACGCCTCTGTTAGAATCATTTCAGTCTCAGTGTGTTTACTCATGAGCTGGTTCACGGTCCGGGGTACCCCTCAACCCCATTTCGTCACACGTTTTTATTCCAACAGGCTGGTCTGGCCTAACTCTCCCTTTTAAATTGGGTTTTAAATTGGGTTTTAAATATTTTTTAGATAAATTGGATGTTTTAATTTGTTTTTTGAGCCTAAATTATTTAATCTGTTTTTAATAGTTTTTTAACTTTTGTATGTCTTTGTATTTTATTTTGGCTGTTCACTGCCCTGAGTCCTTCGGGAGTAGGGCGGTATACAAATATAAAAAAATAAAAAAAATAAAAAAAATAAAAAACCTTCCTCAGCTCTAACTGGATGGTGGAGAATGGAAGGATTTATACACCTTGCAGACAGCTGGACAGTTTGCATTCTTTTAGTGGGTCATTAATGTCACCTGGAGGTTTATCTGTGTCATCACTGCAGTGGTGGGATTCAGCTGTTCACACCGGTTCAGGAGAACCGTTTGTTAACTTTCTGAGCAGTTCAGCGAACCGGCTGCTGGAAGAAATCTCCTTCTTCCTAAAGTGTTTTTCCCACTTTACAGGGTTAATCCTGTCAAGAAGGCAGGAAGGAGACATTCTGGTGTGCCTCTCTGTGTTGTTTCTAGCCTAATCCTTATCTTTATTGCCCTGCTTAAGTGTTTTCAGAAACTGCCTCTGGGATAAGCCTTGTTACATTGTAACAGCAGGTAAAGGTTCTTGGCAGTACGCCCAGACTAGCCAGAGCCACTTCTCTGGAGTTTTTTTTTTCTTTGCTGATACTTTTATAGGGGCTTGACCTTTTTAAAAGCTTTTTACACTGCTTTAGTGGTTCCTGGAACTGTCCTTTTGGGGTGTACTTCCAAGAGGTAGGATGCAAGCTTGGCACTCTCTCTGATTTTTTTTAAACTGCCTTTCTGTGGGCATGTGATCTTTCCCTAGATCTGGATGATTTCCTTAGGATATCTTGTGAGGCAAGTGAGACCAGCTGGTATCTTTAAGTGATGCAAATGGATCTAAGGATTGCTTCTCCTGGGTGGGAAAGGGTGCTTTGTCAGTTCACCGAGCACAGGAGTCTCTTGTCTATGGGGATTCATATGTGTTCTGGGCTGAGGTTGTTCTGTCACCTAAGGTGCTGTCTTATGGCAGTCGTTTTTTCACTACCATGACAGCTTCGGAAGTTGGAATGCAGGTGAAAGGAGAAGTCATCAAAATCTGTTATTCTGTTATCATTCTGTAGTTCCCCAATTGCTTATTCCTTAATCTGAGAAACATCCCCCAAGGGGAGCCTTGGGATTTGAGGGGGGTGGGTAGGCTGGAAGCTTTGACTGAACTGCCCTTTGAAACTGGACCTGGGACTGAAATGGCACGTCCTTCAAAATACAGGTACAGATGCTGAAAGAATTTTCTGTCCAGAACTGAGGCTTCTCCTGGCAATACAGAGGATTGAATTGGATGCTTATAGTGTCTGAGGGATAGTGATGCCTTGAGGGGGAACAAGACCCTCTTGCTAAGAGTACCTGTAGAACAGTCACTGAACTCCTTTTCAACATACAAATGAATCCTTTTCTCACCCCGGAATGGCAGTAGCTCATTGGGTGAGGTTGAGAGAAGGCTTATAAAGCCCATTATGATGGTTTCAGGAACACTTTGAAACCTCACTTTTCAGAGTCTGAGAGAAAACCAGCACAACTCTTAGAGAAGGAACTGAAGCAGCCAACCTGGAAGTCCAAAGGTCGCGTCTCATATTGACAACATTCATACAACATGCTAACCTCCACAACCATATATATGTGCACGATTACAGCTCCTAAGAACATTAATTAACCAGATTACATGTGCCAGGAAAACATGGGCTTTTATTTATTAAATTTAATTAGTAAATTAAACTGTCTTAATTAGTAAGACTTCAGGAATGGCTTCCTGCCCTGCACTCGGGGGAAGAGGAGCCTTTTGGCTTATTTGTGTTGAGTCTTCCTGTGTCCCTTGGGATGCTGAAAAGCCCCAAAAACTTCACTAGCTCCTCTCTCCTTTCTCTTTCAGTGCTGCGAGTTGGCTAAAGCCGCCCACAGCTCCCCGGAAGAGCCAAACCCCACATATCTTGAGTCCTGTGTATTGGCACAACAATAAGAAGAAGCTTCTTCTGCTGGGTAGCTATGCATGTGTGAACATTATCCTCTTCATCTTGGCTGCCCTAAAGCAGGCTGGCTCTGGCATTTGGATCGTGGTGGCCAGAGGCTGTGGGCAGTGCCTGAACTTCAACTGCGCATTCATACTGGTGAGGACCTGGGCTGCATCCCACATCCCAACCTGTCAAGGCCGTTCATCATCAGGGAAAGTCGGAGCAGGGCTTCAGGAGGAAAACAACATTGTAACCATTGTTCACTATGAAATCCAAGCTTTGTTTTAAATTATAACTTTGCAAGAGCACATTTTTGCTCAAAGCCACCAGAACATTGCATGCATCATTTTTTAAAGAATGATGAACATTTTCCAATTCCTAGAGATGGAGACATCTCTATAACAGAGCAGTCATTGCTGAAGAGTTCTGGGGCAGGCCGTGTTTGTCATGGACAAGATGCCTTTGATGCCTTCAGTCACAGACATTGAACTATGTGTGTAATGGGTCAGGAAATGCTCGTATTCTAGCTCCACTATTTCCCTTCCTCTGAGTGGCCACCAGTACCTCTGGCACAGGTGGCAAGCAGTCCCAGTCTCTGACTTTCTGTTTTCCAGAAATGGGAATACTGAGCCCAGAGACTTTCCTTGAAATGCAGATGAGGCCAGAAGCTGGTGCTTTATTTTCCAACTTTAATTTAAAAAATTAAAACAATCACTACTTATCCTCTGGGACTCTCATCCAAAGTGGGTAACAAGGAGGGCAGATACCGTAAAATGACAAACACTTAAATATGAGCCAGTAATGTGCTGCAGCTGCCAGAAAAGCCAATGCAGCACCACTTGCATCAACAGAGGGATAATATCAAGATCATGTGAATTGTTAGTATCACATACTGCACTAGTAAGACCACACATGGAATACTGTGAGGGTGAAGGTTTGTTCTCCGAGCTTCCGAACATTTTGTCACCAGGCTAGGTAACATCTTCAGTGGAGCTCAGGTGATGTCCGTGTCAGTGTCCCTCTGTTTATAAAGGCTTTGTGTAGATGGAGGAACACCAACACGGACGTCTCCTAAACTCCACTGAAGTTGTTACCTAGCCTGGTAATGAAATGTTCAGAAAACAACCCACAAGATCGGAGAACAAATCCCCACCCTCGCCCTAGACCCTTGCTACAGATATTTGCCACTGTCCAATTTTGGTCACTGTGATATAAAAACGGGCAACCAAGATGATAAATGGCCTGGGAATTAAACCGTATGATGAACAGTTGAGGGAACTGAGCAAAGAGAAGAACTGGATAGCAGCCTTCCAGTACTTGAGCGAATGTCACAGAGAAGACGAGTCAACCAAATCCCCAAAGCACCTCGCTGCAGGAGAAGAAGTAACAAATAGGAGGTTATTAAGGAGAACCAAGGAGTCATGTCATGTCAGTAAGAATAATTAATCAGTGGAACAGCTTGCCTCCAGAAGTTGTGAGTGGTCTATCATTAGAGGTTTTTAAAGAAGAGATTAGACAGCAATCTGTCTGAAATGGTTTAGCTCCAGCAAGGGGTTGGACTAGAAGACCTCTAAGGTCTCTTTCAACCTGTTGTTCTGTGTTCTATCCTCTAACCTTCCGCCCTTGTTCCTGGCTATTATAGTCAAACTGAGAATGGATGCAAAAAGAAAAACATCTTAGATCGATAATTTTTCTATTATATGAGTGTCTGTCAGTTCTTCAAGATAAGCCAGGTCAAGAAATAGACTCAAGGATTACTGCATCTCTATTGTTGAAGCGCCACATGACCACAGAGACGTCTTCGGACAGCGCTGGCTCTTCGGCTTTGAAACGGAGATGAGCACCGCCCCCTAAAATCAGGAACGACTAGCACATATGTGCGAGGGAAACCTTTACCTTTACCTTATTGTTGAAGAATCTGACAACGGGATCTTGAAAGCCTGACCGTTTCTCTCCTTCTCTGCTGATACCAAAGAGAATCAAGGCTGGGCAATTTCAGGTTTCTTTCTTAATCCCCTCCTCTCTTTCTCTTTCTCATAGAACATAAAATAACAGAGTTGGGAGGGACCTTAGAGATCATCTAGTCCAACCCCCTGCCCAACCAGAAAACCCTATACCATTTCAGACAAATGGCTATACAATCTCTTCTCGAAAACCTCCAGTGATGGAGCACCCACAACTTCTGGAGTCAAGCAGTTCCACTGGTTAATTGTTCTCAGTGTCAGGAAATTTCTCCTTAATTCCAGGTTGCTTCTCTCCTTGATGAGTTTCCACCCATTGCTTCTTGTCCTGCTTTCTGGTGCCTTGGAGAATAGGTTGACTCCCTCTTCTCTGTGGCAGCCCCTCAAATATTGGAAGACCGCTATCATGTCGGCCCTGGTCCTTCTTTTCATTAAATTAGCCACACCTAATTCCTGCAACCATTCTTCGTATGTTTTAGCCTCCAGTCAGTCCCCTAACCACCTTTGTTTCTATTTTCCGTACTCCTTCCAGAGTCTCGACAACTTTTTTTATATTGACGGTTTTTTAAACATTTTATATATTTTTTAATTTTATATAAGTTTTTATTTATATGTTTTAATTCTGATATTCTTTTTCTCTAAGCCTCTGTTTCTCAATCTTGGTAATTTTAAGAAGTGTGGACTTCAACTCCCTGAAAGTTACCAAGTCTGAGAAATATTGTTCAAAGCTAATTTTTATATAACCATACTATAGTACATTTCTTTTTCAAGGTTATTTCCCTACTCTGCTGTAACATCTGAATTGATGCATTTTTGCCCCTCTCAATTCAGCGCTTTTCTTCCCCTCCATCTGCCGTCCCCAGGTGCTGATGCTACGCCGATCTCTGACCTGGCTAAGGACCACTTGGGTAGCCAAAGTTTTGCCCCTGGACTTGAATGTCATCCTGCACCAGCTGATGGGCTACATGGTGGGGGTTCTAACTATCCTTCACATGGGAGCTCACATCATCAATTTTGGTAAATGCTGCTCAAATTTTCTGTTTCATATTATTTTACTTCTGTTATTTAATTGCTTTAATTGCTATCCCAGAGCACTTTATAAAAAGTACTAGCTGTACCTGGCCATGCGTTGCTGTGGCCCAGTCTGGTGCTTCCGCTGGCTAAAAGAGCAAGGCTGAAGTTCCAAACTCTCCACGAACATTTGGTGGGTATCTCTCTATGTGTCTCTCTCTCCCGCTCTCTCTATGTCTCTCTCTCCCCCCCCCGGTATCTCTCTCTCCCCCTCTCTCTGTATCTCTATGTCTCTCTCTCTTTCCCCCCCTCTCTCTGTCTCTCTCTCCCACCCTCTCTCTCTGTATCTCTGTATGTGTCTCTCTCTCCCCCACCCTCTCTGTATTTCTCTATGTATGTCTCTCTCTCCCTCTCTCTCTATTTCTGTCTCTGGCCCGGCCTCTTCTGCATCCCCCGCCATTGCCCTTACCTTTTAAGGCCAGGCCTTCGCAGCTCTCCGCACCACAACAAAAACTCGGGGGGGAGGGCCTCCATCCTCCCTACACAGATGTTCTCTGGGGGCTCGACAGGGCGACACATAGCAGGGAAGGGAAGGGAAGGGAGGGAGGGAGTGCAGCGGGGGTTTGAGGCTGGTTTGGGGCTTCCTGCCCGAAGGAAGAAAGTGGCAAAGCCAGGAGCCATGCACACACCATTGGACCCCTGCTGCGCAGTTCTCCTCCCCCGCCTGCCAAGGGGAGGGGAATGATTACATCCCCTGCTCTTCCAGGTGAAAATAAGGAGGACCAGCCATCCTCCCTCCTGGCCGTTTCCATCCCCCCCCCGAAGCCTCCCTGGAGCCCCTTTTCTGGCAGAGGCCGAAATTTTCGTGTAGGCTCCGTGAACTGCCAGAGCGCCCACCTGGGAATCAAAGGCGGTGCTGGTCAAAGGTGACCCCGAGGCCCCATCTCCCACTCACCGACCAGATTCACATAGCACCAGTTAGCGGCTGGTCTTTCTGACCTCGGGGCCTGTGGTAGCGCTGGGCCAGGTGCAATTGAGGCCAGGCGAGGGACGGAGGGTTCCCACTCGGTGGACCCAGGCAGCCTCGTTGCCAGGTGTTCTTTGGAGGGAGTCCTGAGAATGGCTGGTGAGGTGGATGGGCAGCAGCGGCGGGTGAGGCTAGTTCATGGGGCAGCCGAGGAAGGGGGAGTCGGAGCCAGGCTTGGGCGGGCCCTGCTCAGCTCTAGAAGCGCCAGTTGCAAGAGCTTCCTGGCAGGGAGCCGGCTGCCTACCTGCTGAGCCTGGTGGCAGGATATGGCCTTCGGGCGTCTCTGCCTTCCAAATGCGCAGTTTCTTGGAAGCAATATGGAAAGTCTAAATATAAGGAGCAGAAATCTGTTGAGCATAATCAGGGCTGGGAGGCTGCCATGTTGGTTTTACGTCCAGCAGATGGTGCTGTTTTTCAATGTTTGTCAATGTCTTTCAATGTTTTCCAATGTTTTTCATGTTTTTACCTGTCACAGGTGTGACATGTATATAATATAGGTATATAAAAACATGCCCATAGTCGAATGCAACGTTGTGTCAAAATTTGAAAGCAATCGGTGAAGAACTTTCGGAGATGTGCGGTTATGTACAAATGGACATTTACATTTTTATTTATATAGATTACACATTTAAAATAGAAATAGAAAAATAAATATCCTCAGATTAAAAGCCACAAGATGCCTAAAAATAACACAAATGTATAGCAAGTTCAGACAGTGTCTGAACTTTCTAAAACACAAGGTTATCACTCTGACTCTGGCATCACAAAGAAGTCCCTGTCTCACTTAAGATGTCATCTGTCCTCCTAATAATATGTTCGACTGGTAGCCAGCAAAACTTTTAAGCACATGTTCCTAAGTCATGAAGGCTTTAATAATCAGAAACAGCATTCTGAATTTGGGACTAAAAATGGACTTGGAGCCAGCATACCTGAGCAACCCAGCATTGTCACCATAGTGCAAAAGACTATTTTAAGGAGTTACTTATCCAGTCTTTCCCTTCATCATAGTGAGACTGTCTCAGGCCAAAGGAGGCTATCGTCTCTGGGAATACCTTTTCACCACCCAGCCTGGCATTGGATGGATTCTTGGAACTGCCTCTCTCACGGGTCTCCTCCTGCAGCTCCTGATCTCCCTGATGCTCGTGTGTTCCACTACCTTGGTCCGCAGGAGTGGTCATTTTGAGGTGACATGCTCACCCTTGCTTTCTCTGCTTATTTTGCCCTTCTTTTCATCCTGCAAAGGGGCAGCATGGTGGTTCAGCTATTAAAATACGGGGCTTGTTGGCTGGAAAGCTGGCAGTCCAGGTTCAAGACCCAAATGCCACATGGTGAGGTGAGCTCCCATCCTCGCCCCAGCTCCTGCCAACACATAGCAGTTCCAAAGCATGCAAATGTGAATAGATAAATAGGTACCACTTCGGTGGGAAGTTAACAGCGCTCCCTGATGTCATGATGGCCACATGGCCTTGTAAGTGTCTTTGGACAGTGCTGACTGAATGGCCTTGAAACAGAGATGAGCACCGCTCCCCATAGTCCCCGTTAGTCCCCATAGTCTCCCCATTTGCCCAGTACTTTGCTTGCTAGAATGCCTTCCTAGCCAGAAAAAGGTCTAAGATGTTTTGTCAAAGGGAGGCCTTAGAAACAAAATGCAGCCTTGGAAAAAAGCACAATGGCCAAACCAAGAAAGCTACTTTGATGGAGACAGTGGGTTCTAGGCCTCCCTCAGGCAGGAATGTTGGCTGGGTAACTTTGGACCAGTCCCTCTCTCTCTGTTCAGTCTACCTTACAGGGTTTCAGTTGTGGAGGAAATAGGAGGCAGGAGTGTTAGGTATCTTCACTGTCCTGAGTTAACAAAAATACTCCGTAAGTGGGAGCTTACTTGGAACAGCTTACAACCTGCCTATTCTTGGGAAAGACTCGATAGGTGGGTGAAAATGCCAATCTAGTTTAAACTATTGTCTGGCTATATGGCCAATAATAATACAAAGCTAGAATTGAGAAGACAGCAACAGATAGCAAATGCTGCCTCTGCAAAAAAACTGAAGAAACAGTGGACCACCTGGTTAGCTGCTGCAAGAAGATCGCACAGATAGACTGCGACAACGGCATGACAAAGTAGCAACAACTTTCACTGGAAGATCTGCAAGAAATACCATTTGCCTGATGGGACCATGAAATAGAGAAAGTCATAGAAAATGAAGAAACTAAAGTGTTCTGGGACTTTATAATTAATTCAAACAGACAAGCACCTGCCACATCACACCCCAGGCTTAATTGTCGATAAGAAAGACAAAAAAGTCTGGACAGTGGATGTGGCAGTACCTGGAGGCAGAAGAATAGAAGCCAAATCAATCTGAACATCTGGCTGACTGTGTGACGAACCATAATAAAACTGAGGTGTTTGCTTTGAAAAACGTCTTGTTTTCCCCCCTAGACTCCATTAATGTTTTGTTTTTATGTATTTATTTTGTTTTTCTTTTCTAAAAACCACAGAAAATATGTCTGAAAGAAGCACTGGCCTTACACTATGTGAGCCCATCATGTCCTGTTTGTGATTCTGAAATAAGCAGCAGCCACAGGATGAAGCTGCACCTGGCTGCTCAAAACCCCGCCCCTTTTCACCTATGTTGCTCATGTGTCACAGGTAGAAAAGAAATAGGACTTTATTTGGTCTGTTTTTATATCCTGTATATCCCTCTCGGAAATATGGGCAAATAATGGAATTTTGTTTTTGTTTAGTTCTTTTAAACCATCGGTCTAACTTCATTTTGCTCTCCAAAATGTGCCCCTTCCTTTGTCACCAGCAGGTCTTCTACTGGACTCACCTTTTCTATATCCCCATCTGGGCTTTGCTGATTGTTCACAGTGCTAATTTCTGGAAGTGGTTTGTGATTCCTGGATCTCTCTTCCTTGGAGAGAAGACCTTTGCAGCTGCTTTGTCACGCGTCGGTGGGCTGTGCATTGTGGAAGTCAACCTTCTACCCTCCAAGGTGGGTTCCACAAATGGTAAAGTAAACAAAAATGGATATCAGCATATATAACTTGCAGGTGAGACTAGAAAAGGAGCAATGTTTTTTTTGCCTAATTGTTCAATGAATTCTTACCAAAGGACACCATGTGTGTCCCCATGTCATTTCTTTTGAAATCCAGGTGACTCATTTGGTGATTCAGAGGTCCCCCTTTTTCCACTACAAACCAGGTGACTACCTGTACCTGAACATTCCGGTCATCGCCCGGTATGAGTGGCACCCCTTCACTATCAGCAGTGCTCCAGAGCAGCCAGGTAGGGGACTGATCGACCGTCTGAAGCAGGGGTGAAATCCAGCAGGTTCTGACAGGTTCTGGAGAACCGGTAGCAGAAATTTTGAGTAGTTCGGAGAACCGGTAGCGGAAATTTTGAGTAATTTGGAGAACTGGCAAATACCAGCTGGCCCCAGAGTGGGGTGGGAATGGAGATTTTGCAATATCCTTCCCCCAGGAGTGAGGAAGGAATGGAGATTTTGCAGTATCCTTCCTAAACCATGCCTACCAAGCCACGCCCACCAAGCCACACCCACAGAACCGGTAGTAAAAAAATTTGGATTTCATCACTGGTCTGAAGGATAGCTGCATGCCTCTCAAGCTCAGGGTGAAGTGGTTCGGGAATAACGAGAGGCACAAGCAAGCAAGTGACAACAGCTCTTTAATATACAGTGAGACTTCAGCAAAAACTCAGAGGCTGCAGCCCTCCTTATATACAATCCTGGAGGAACTGTCAGCCAATCAGAAACTTAGGCAGGTTTGAAACTCCTGCTGAAAAGTATCAATACATAACACCCCTCCCTTCCCAGAAGGCACTAACATTCAAATATTTACATAAGTACACACAAAATCTCGCAGGTGCCCTGGCCGAGTTCTCATTCTAGTTGACCTGCGCAGTTCAGTGTCTGGTGGGGCGTCGAGCTGGTCAGAGGGACTTTCTGTCTCTCCCGGCTCTGCCAATAGAACCTCCTGGATTTGGTCCGGGGCGTGGTTATCCCCGGTTGGGAGTGGCGACTCGCTGGGGCAGCGCTGGAACCAGGGCTTGTCAGCTAAGTATTCTTGCGAACCCGGGCTTGAGTTAGCTGTTTTGGGAAAGTTGTTGTAGTTAGGTTCGGAGATGTCTAAATTGATGTTTGCTTCGCCGACTATTCTTTTTCTAAGTTGGTCTATGTGGCGCTTCCAGAGTCTGTCCACCCCTACGTCTACCGTGTAAGATTTTGGGCCTGTTATGCCCACTATGGTCCCTGCAACCCATAGAGGTCCGCTGGCATAATTGCAAGCAAACACCGGGGACCCGACCTGGAACTGTCTAAGTCCGGTGGTCTCTCCCTTGAAATTTTCGTGCGAATAATTTGGGTGAAGCCTGTCTAACATGCACCTGCCCATGAGGAGCTCGGCTGGGCTTCTCCCTGTGGCCGTGCATGGTGTGGCATGCTGGACAGCTAAGAATTGGTCTATCCTGGCCTGCCAGTCCCCGTTATCTAGCCTGGACAATGCTTCTTTGGCCGTTCTTATGAAACGTTCGGCCAATCCGTTAGAAGCCGAATGGAAAGGTGCCGACAGGGCATAGCTGATGCCTAGTCCGGCCAAGTAGCCCTCAAACAGGGTTGCTGTGAATTGAGGGCCGTTGTCAGATACCAGAGTATCCGGTAGGCCATGGGTGGCAAATAGCTTTCTCAGGACTTTGATGACTGCTTCGGCTGTGGTTGAAGGCATTAGAATTATTTCGAGCCATTTTGAGTAGGCATCGACTACGATTAAAAACGTTTGCCCGTGAAAGGGGCCGGCAAAATCAATGTGGATCCTCCCCCATGGCCCTTTTGGTTTCTCCCACTCTCGGATGGGCGCTACCAGGGGATCGGGCAGAGACTCCTGGCAGGGTCTGCACTTCCCCACCCACTTGGAGATGACTTAGTCCATGTTGGGACACCAAACATAACTGCGGGCTAAGCTTTTCATTCTGACAATGCCTGGATGCCCTTCATGCAGTAATTCTAAGACCCTTGTTCTTAGTTTCGTTGGTACTACCACCCTGTCACCCCACAATAAGCAACCCCCTTGCATAAACAATTCGTTACGTTTGTTAACATAACCTTGGTACTCCCCCCTGTCCACTTTGACCGGCCACCCCTTAAGGACCCAACCCATTACAGTACAAATAACAGGGTCTCTCACAGAGGCTTTTGCTACTTCGCAAGAGGAGATAGGTCCCAAAGTCATAGTGTCCAGCAGAAGGACGGGGGCTTCCGGCGTGGGATTGGCAAGTAGGTCAGGTAGGGGGCAGCGGCTGAGGGCGTCCGCGTGGCCCAAAGTCCGTCCGGGTCGATGGACAAGTTGGTACGAGTAGGCCGACAGGAAAATGGCCCACCTGGTCAAACATGGGGACAGAGCAGCGGGGGTGGGCTTATCACTGGCCAAAAGTCCCAGCAAGGGCCGGTGGTCAGTCACAAGTTTGAATTGCCAGCCATAGAGGTATTCGTGGAACTTTTTAACCCCCGCAATTGCAGCCAGAGCCTCTCTGTCCAACTGACTATAGTTCCGCTCTGCGCTTGACAGGGTGCGAGAGTAAAACGCAATGGGCGCCTCTAGGCCATTCGGCAGTCTATGGCCTAGGACGGCACCAACTCCTACGGGGGAGGCGTCACAAACCAATACAAGCGGTAGCGCTGAGTTGTATTGGATTAGGAAACTGTCTGCAGATAGAAGTCTTTTTACCGCCTCAAAAGCGGCTGCTTGTGGTTTCCCCCAAACCCATGGTACATTCTTCCCCAATAGTTTGTGTAGGGGATCTGCGACAGTAGCCTTGTCCTTCAGGAACATCGAATAAAAATTGAGCAGTCCAAGGAAGGCTTGGAGCTCCGCTTTGGTCTTGGGGGCTGGTGCGCTCTTAATAGCTCTCACCTTGCTTTCGGTAGGGTGGATGCCTGTGTCGTCCACCCTGTACCCCAGAAACTCAACAGAAGGAACAGCAATCATGCACTTATTTTTCTTTAATTTAAGTCCCGCTTCTCTAAATTGGGAAAGGACGTTCCTTACTCGGTCCCCTAGCTGACGTTCGTCCTGAGCGCTGACTAGAACGTTGTCGAAATAAGGCACCACCCCCGGGAGCCCTTGCAGAAGGCGCTCCATGGTGCTTTGAAACAGGCCGGGTGCGACGCTCACCCCAAACTGGAGCCTGGTGCATTTGAATGCACCCCTATGAGTTACAATTGTTTGCGCCTCTGCCGTGGCGTCGTCGACTGGTAATTGTTGATAGGCCTGAGCTAGGTCTAATTTGGCGAAACTTTTTCCGGGCCCCAGGGAGTGTAGTAGATGATGCACGATCGGCACCGGATAGGCGCTCGGCTGCAAAGCCTTGTTGATCGTGCACTTGTAGTCAGCGCAAATCCTGATTGAGCCGTCAGACTTTACTGGGGTCACTATGGGGGTCTCCCATTTCGCATGGTCGACGGGGACTAACACCCCCTGTTTAATTAATTTATCCAGTTCCGCATCGATCTTTGGTTTCAATGCGAAAGGCACCCGTCTGGCTTTAAGTCTTATTTGGGCTACGTTGGGGTCTAAGTTTAGTGAGATAGGGGTCCCCACATACTTGCCCAACGTGTCCCCGAAGACGTCCTGGAACTCGTTCAGGAGGCTGTCCTTCAGTGATGGCTCGGACATTCGGTGGACGCCGGTGAAACCCATGCCGAGGGCTCGGAACCACCCCATGCCTAGAAGGCTAGGCAGCTGCTTCATGACGATGGTCAGCGGCAGGTCTTTTTCATAGTCTCCGTAGGTGACTTGGAACGTGCCCACACCTTCGAGGGGTACCCGGTTCCCCTGGTAGTCTAGGATGCGCAGTCGTTGTTTGGATAGCTGGTCCTTCCGGAACGACGGCAGGATGGTCTTTAGGGTCGCCCATGACATTATGGAGAGAGCTGATCCGGTGTCGATCTCCATTGAGCATGGCTTGCTGTTGATTTCGACCACCGTGCTGACTTTGTCCTCGATCGCCGTGCTGGCCTGGTCTATGTGTATGCTGCGGCCATCTCGCAGTTCAAATTCGCGCCGTTTCTTCGCGCCGCCTTCTCTCATTGGATGCTTCTGGCGCGACGATTCTGGTTGGCTGCGGCGCTCACGTGGTTGGTGTTTTCTGGGCAGAATGGCTCTACAGACTCGCGCCAAGTGCCCTTTTTTCTCGCAACGCCTGCAAATAGCCTCTCTGTATTTGCAGGACAGTCTATCATGGTGCCCGCCACAGCTGGGACAGTTTCGCCGGGGGCTGCCTGTGTCTTTTCTCTGGTGCTCCGTTCGGAAGACGTCCTCATCTGACTTGGACTCCGAGTTGGATCCGGCGTCTTCCCTGTGCACCGGGGCAGACTTGGGACTGTCTTTGCTGGTCAGCGGACGCTGCAGCGTTTCTGCGGCTTTTGTGGAAGCTTCATGAGCCCTGGCCTCGTCTAGGGCTCCAGCAAGCGTTAAATCAGCCTTGGCGAGCAGGCGCCGTTGTAGCCTAATGTCCCGAACACCACAGATTAGTTGCTCAAGCAATGCATCGTCCAAGTCCCTATAGTCGCAATGAGTTGCGGCTTTTTGCAGGCTTGCCATATACGCGCTGACCAGTTCTCCCTCTCATTGAACGCGCTGTCTGAGTTGGTATCGTTGCACGAACTTGGAGGGCATGGGAGCGTAGTGAGCCCGGAGAGTTGCCATCAGGGTGTCCCAGGAGACAGTCTGGACCGGCATTGGCTCACACAGTGGCTCTGCCATTTCGAACACGTCCGGTCCGCAGTGGCTTAGGAAAAGGGCTCTCTTCCGATTAGCGGAGAGGCCCTGCATGTCGCTGGCTTCAAGTGAGCACTCAAACCTCATTAGGTACGAGACCCATTTTTCGCGGGTCAGGCTTGGGCGGAACGTAGGCAGACATGTTCGGTATGCCTCCTGTAGTTCGCCTCGTCGCCTAGCTGAAGCTCGTGGTCTCACTGGTTCGCTTCTTGTGGCCTCAATCCCACCTTCGTCGCCAATGAAGTGGTTCGGGAATAACGAGAGGCACAAGCAAGCAAGTGACAAAAGCTCTTTAATATACAGTGAGACTTCAGCAAAAACTCAGAGGCTGCAGCCCTCCTTATATACAATCCTGGAGGAACTGTCAGCCAATCAGAAACTTAGGCAGGTTTGAAACTCCCGCTGAAAAGTATCAATACAACACAGGGCTTCGGCCTTGACAGGAGCATCTGCATGGGAGCAGAGTCCTCCATGTCAAAAGCAGTGGCTCTGTTCTCTTCTGGACTTTCCTGACCCTCCGTTCCCAGACCACCCTGAATGCTGAGAAATGGGATGCCTTGAATGCCCATTGAGCTGCCCAGCACCTCCTGGTTTAGGGTGCTATGAAGGGTGATCCCAACCTGCATTTACCAACGTCAAATTGTGTTGGAGTGTAACTGCAGTGTAATGATCCACTCTGAAGGAAGGGTTGGGGAAGTTGAGAGAAACGGATAAATTAACTTCTTTGATTAGAAAAAAGACGGCGTCTACATTTATTGGTGACTGGAAATCTCTTATGGGCTTTTTTGTGTAAAACTGGGGTGGGGAATGAACGTTATTTATGGTTTTGATGATTAGACAAGTAAAATTATAGAAGAGTAACGTGGTGAAAATTTAGAGAGACGTAGGTATATTTTTTGAATTTACCATTGCTATGAAGAATAATGGAAGCCACTTTATATTTTCTTTCTTCAACTTTTTCTTCAATCTTTTCTTTTCTTGCCCCTTTTGTTTTTCATTTGTTCATGTTAGCTTTTTTGTCTTAAAACATTTTTATATTTTTTATATTTAAAAAAATGAAATATACCCCTGGGAATTCTCAAAATCTCTCAGGACTATCAGACCTAATCTCACTGAGTTTTCAAAATCAGCCCAGATCAGATAATTGCTGCCACTTGCTGGGAGTCTTTAAATGGAATCCTCAAATAAACTGGAAACCAGTGCAGCCCCTGTTCATACAAGCAACAGCATCCTGGACCAACTGTAGCTTCTGAAGATTGTTTAAAGATAGCCTGCTTAGAGCACATGGCAGTCATCCAAATATGAGATCGCTAAGGTGTGTGTCCATTTGGTCAGATCTGACTCCCAGAAATGGACATAGATGAGATGGTCCCAGCCTCAGGCAAACAGGGCTGGCCGGCTGCTGCTGCCTGAGCTTAAGATTCAAGACTGGCTCTATTGAACCCCCAACACAAAACTCAAGGCAGCCCTATCACATTTGGCACCATGAACCCCCTGTGTCTCAATTATGTCTTCCAGGGATCTTGGATGAATGGAAAGCAAAGTGTTCAAAGGTTTGATCTATTTCTTCCCTTCACTGCTCTATACCAGGGCTCTCCAACCTTGGCAACTTTAAGCCTGGAGGACTTCAACTCCCAGAATTCCCCAGCCAGCTTTGCTCCAGGCTTAAAGTTGCCAAGGTTGGAGGCCCCTGCTCTACCCAGATCTTGCCACCTCCAGAAAACGGATTCCAGTCCATATTGTTACTTTATACCAGGGATGTCAAACTCTATTTCATTGAGGGCCGCATTGGGGTTGTGTTTGACCTTGGAGGCAGTGGTGGGTTTCACTTACCTTTGCTACTGGTTCGCTCACCACTTCTGCGCATGCAAAGTTTCTGTGCATGTGCAGAGCGTATTTGATGATGTTTGGGTGGGTGGACGGAGTCTCCCGCTGCCGCTGCTACCGGTTCGCCCAAACCGGGGTGAACCGGTAGCAACCCACCAGTGCTTGGAAGGCTGGGATGGGTGTGGACAGGGTGGGTGTGGACAGCATGATGTCACTTGTGTTGGGAGCGCCTGTGGTGGCCCAAGTGCTCTGCCAGCAAAAACAGGCTCCCGAGCTTCGTTTTTGGCTGTGACAGCCTCCTGCAACCTTTTGACAGTGAAAATGGAGCTGAGGGAGGGCATTTGCAGCCCTCGTGAGTTCTGTTTTCAGCTGGGATGGTGTCCTGCAACTCTCTGCCAGCAAAAACGGAGCTTGCAAGGACCGTGTGTGACCCTTCTGAGCTCCACTTCCGCTGGTAGAGGCACCATGGACTGGTCCTTTGCTGTTCCCAGGGCAGCCCCGCGTGCCAGTTCTAAGTACCCTGTGGGCCGTATCTGGCCTCTGGGCCTTGAGTTCGACACCCCTGCTTTATACTAATCTCTACGATGGCTGTGCTTCAGCCTACTCATTTAATCAGGAAGGCTTCATTCAATCTTTTCCTTCTCTTAAAAGACACCATCTGGCTGCATGTTCGGTCACTGGGACAATGGACCTACCGATTACATGAGTACTTCCGGAATTTTCAGGAGCCCTTTGATGACAATCCTGAATTGTCAGTGGCCAGGAAATCAAGGAACAAGAGCAGACTCTCAAATTTTGTGGAGGTTTGGAGTTTAAAATACTCTCTACTTGGTAGTTTGTCTAGTTCTTGTTACTGGGGTCAGGATTGCCCACGTGTTGCCCTGAGACTGGCTTGGGGCAGCGTCAATAACACTAACTGCTTTTTGTGCCACCTCATGAACTACAGGAAATCCCATCGGGTGACCCCATAGAATACACTCCATCGGGGCCTTTGGAGTCAATATTTGTGTGGGGATTCTCAGTCACCCAGGTGATAGTTGTCTCAAAAGAAGTCTTGGTAGTACAGTGGTCTAAAGCACCCTGTTATTAAGACCAGCTGCCTGCAATTACTGAAGGTTTGAATCTCGCCAGGCTCAAGGTTGACTCAGCCTTCCATCCTTTCGAGGTAGGTAAAATGAGGACCCGGATTGTGGGGGCAATAAGCTGACTTTGTATAAAAAAGAACACCGCTTGGGGTGGGGGTGAAAGCCCTACTAAGCAGGTATATATAAAAGTATGAAGGCTATTGCTTAACGCATTGTAAGCCGCCCTGAGTCTCCGGAGAAGGGCGGCATATAAATCGAACCAATAAATAAATAAATAACACTAACTGCTTTTTGTGCCACCTCGTGAATTACAGGAAATCACATCGGGTGACCCCATAGAATACACTCCATCAGGGCCTTTGGGTCATCATTTGTGGGGGGATTCTCAGTCACCCAGGTGATAGTTGTCTCAAAAGTGCTTTTTCAAAAGGAAACTGAACTCTTTTTTTTCCCTTGAGGAAGAAGAACAAAACATTTCATTTCTCATCCAAGAAACTTCATCAGTTGTGGCCAATTTGGGAGAGGGATGGAGGATAGGTTCTGACCATATGGTGGGGGAAGGGGAAATAGAAGGATTGTGTTTCTTTGCAGTCTTCTGGTCTGTTATCACTCTCTGTGGGGGCATAGTAATCTGTGAATCTGAAGTAGTGAGGAGGTTGTGTATAAACACGTGTTATATTGAAGAAATCTCAGCTTGCTATAGATCAGTGTTTCTCAACCTTGGAAGCTTGAAGATGGGTGGACTTCAACTCCCAGAATGCCCCAGCCAGCGCTGCTGGCTGGGAGATTCTGGGAGTTGAAGTCCACCCATCTTCAAGCTTCCAAGGTTGAGAAACACTGCTATAGATACTTGATATAGATACAGCTTGGTATAGATGTATAGGGTTTTCTGCTTGAGCAGAGGGACATGCTAGAAGACCTCCAAGGTCCCTTGCAACTCTGTTACTCTGTTGCCCTTGTGTAGAAATGGCTATACCGTAGCACTACTGGCCTCTAGCAGCCACTTTGCAGCTCATTGGAGTATCTTCATGAACTCTTTTTTCAGAAGTGTCTCTTTTGCTCCTCTGATTTGGACCTACCGGTGGCAACCACTAAAGATGAGATGATCCAAATGGTATCATACACACCCATCCAGGATTCCAGCATCACTGTAACAGATGAACCTGAAGAGGTGAGCAGATAAACCAGGGAGGAGGAGAATTCTTGCATACTTTCTCACATAAAGTTCTGAGAGTCCCAAAGGAAGTGGGGGGGGGGGGGGCAGGGAGAGAGAGAGAATTGTTTGTTTTCTGTTTCAAAGTAGAAGCTGAAGCCCTAAGGCATTGACTAAAGGACATTTTCTACCTGATAAATAAATAAATACATATATATATATTCTTTTTATCAGGTTTCTAGCAGGTCCACCAAGAACCGTAGGCTCTGTAACATCAAGGTAAGCTTTCCCTCATTAAGCACCTGTACAAGTGGAATTCTCTCTGTTCCTGAGAAGGTGCATTCTCAGATTGATGGCCTGACAAGGAATGAAGGGCAATTGTGTACCAGGAGGAGGTTCTGACATTTGGGTTGTGGTTGCAGTCTCCAGAATGAATAAAGAGGGCCATTAGGGAAAGGAATCGTAGACATTTATGGGTAAAAGAGGTGGGATTTGAAATGGAGGGCGGGAGCCCAGGTCCTTCAATGTTTGGAAAAAACACAACTGGTGGAAGATTATATTTTCCTGCAACATTTGTCTCATTAAAAAGTAGCACCATAGACATTTTTTGCAAATGTTCAAGCTCCTTTGCAAAAGGCTGTAAACTCAGCAAGAATGTAATGCTGAGGACTAGGAAACATGTCCCTTTTTGTGAATCAAACAGCACAAATATTCCTTTGCTTAATCTCGACATGTCCTGTGACTCAGTGGGGCTGGTGTGAACAACTGTTGAAATCGCCTGGCAGAGATCTAGTCAAGACACTGAACCACCATAGCAACTACAGTGTTCTAAGTACATTATTCCCACGGGATTTCATCAGTTCATTTCTATCCTGCTACCAAAATAATCTATGGTAGAACCAAAAATAGTTGTCTGGCCAACAAGAGGTCACAGGCCGGTTTGGCTGAAGAATGGGAATTAGTTAACTCCTCTTGTTGGAGTGAAAACAATGGGAAACCATATTTTTTTTCAGTGATATCATCCCTGTGAAAATCAAGGCCTGTTTGCCCAGTATCATGGACTAAAGAACTTATAACACAAACTGTGTGTGTGTGTGTGTGTGTGTGTGTGTGTGACCTGTGTCTCCAAATGAACATTAAAAAGCCTCATAAGGCGTTTGACTCTATAAAGTCTGCTCTACATTCAGAAGCCTCTGGCTGCAAGGAGAAGGAAACAACCCACGCTTGCCAAGACCAGGGTCAAAACACACAGCTCCTTTTCCCTCCTCTCTTCAGTGTTATATCGATGGTCCCTATGGCACTTCCACGCGCCGGATCTTCTCTTCAGAGCATGCGGTGTTGATTGCGGCAGGAATTGGCATCACCCCTTTTGCCTCCATTTTACAAAGCATCATGTTCAGGTTAGTCTGCAAGAGATTAGGGTCCAAGCTCTAGCAAAATGCTGTGCTGGAGTCTCTGTGGAGATTCTCCGTCATCCAGGTCCTAGTTGTCCCAAAAGTGCTTGTTCAAAAGGCAACAGGACTTGGTTGTTTCCCTAAAACCGTGATGGTGAACCTATGGCACGCATGCCATAGGTGGCACGCGGAGCCATATCGGTAGGCACCAAGCGTTGCCCTAGCTCAGCTCCTGCATGCATGCGCATGTTCGCCAGCTGATTTTCGGATCTTCTGGGCCCACCGGAAGTCAGGAAACAAGCTGTTTTCAGTCTCTAGAGGGCCTCCTGAGTGGGGGGTGGGAGAGGCCATTTTCGCCCTTCCCAGGCTCCTAGAATGGCTCTGGAGCCGGGGAGGGTGAAAAACGGGCCTACCAGGCCCACCCAGCCAAAAGCAGGGGGAGCGTGGGGGGTCATATGTGCATAAGCAGGGGGCAGGGTGCATTGAATCATGGGTGGGGGCACGTATGTGCGCGACCCCCCCACGTTTACCCTGCTTTTGGCACGCGACGGCAAAAAGGTTAGCCATCACTGCCCTAAAACAAACGAAATCCAGTTGCCTTTTGAAAAAGCACTTCTGGGGCTGTACCAGGTTGTTGTTTTGTGTTTTGGTTGACCTGTTTAGTTTTAATTGAAAGCTTGCATGCTGCTTTTCCAAACATGCTTAATATCAATTTAAAAATAGGAGTACTTTTAAATGATTGGAATCAAATTTTGAGACTAGTAAGTAAACAGGCATTTAATGGCAGGTGAACAAAAACATATTGAAAGCATTTATTAACATTTATTAATATCTGCCTATTCTACCTTCTTCCTTGTGGCAGCCCCTCAAATATTGGAACATTGCTATCACATCAGCCCTAGTCCTTCTTTTCACTAGACTGGAAATACCCAAATCCATATAGCTGCACCATTCCTCATATGTTTTCACCTCCAGCTCCCTAATCCTCTTTGTTGCTCTTCTCTGCACCCTTTCCAGTCTCTCAATATGTTTTTCATATATTGTGGGGACCAAAACTGGATGCAGTATTCCAAGTGTGGTCTTACCAAGGCATTATAAGGTGGTGTTAACTCTTCAGGTGATCTGGATTCTATCTCTGTTAATGCAGCCTAGGATTGTGTTGGGTTTTTTGGTGTCCGCCGCACACTGCTGGCTGATATTTAAGTGATTGCCGTTTTGGATTCCACGATTCCTCTCACAGTTACTGGTATTGAGCCAAGTTTCACCTATTCTGTATCTGTGCATGTGATTTTATTTACTTTCTTTCTTTCTTATTGATTCTACTCATTTCTCTTCCCAGGCATCGTATGCGAAAACAAGCCTCCTGCAGCCACAGTAATTCTTTGGATGAGAATATGAAGCTTCAGAAGGTGAGATGCCTGGTGGTAATTTTGAATTCCCTCAAAATAGTATTTTTATTTTTAAAATCCTTGAAGCCATTGTGCCTGAAAGAATACTTCTTTCAGAACATCCTTATTGGAATCCTAATCTCACTATTGGAGGCTCTTGATCAGGGTGAAATCCAGCAGGTTCTGATAGGTTCTGGAGAACCAGTAATGGAAATTTTGAGTAGTTCGGAGAACCGGCAAATACCACCTCTGGCTGGTCCCAAAGTGGGGAGGGAATGGAGATTTTGCAGTATCCTTCTCCTGCCACACCCACCAAGCCACACCACGCCCCCCAAGCCATGCCCACAGAACCGGTAGTAAAAAAATTTGAATTTCACCACTGCCCTTGATCCTTTCCAGGTGAGGGAGCTTTACAGGATAACCCTTGAATCTAGAAAATCCGCCTCTAATGGATAGACCTTTTGGTGTCCGTTGAAGATCTTCCTACTCTTCCCTAACTTCTAACCTTTTTTAGCTGCAGTGCAGTGATTTTCTAAACCACAGGTGTCAAACTCAAGGCCCGGGAGCCAGATCCGGCCCGGGGGGTACTTAGATCTGGCCCATGGGGACGCCCTGGACACAGTGAAAAACCAGCCTGCGGTGCTTTTGCCAGTGAAAACAGGCTCTTGAGCTCCATTTTCGGCTGCCATGGCCTCCTGCCACCCTCTGCCAGTGAAAATGGAGCTTGGGAGGGCCATGTCCTCCATTTCCGATGGCAGAGGGTGGCAGGAGGCCGTGGCAGCCGAAAATGGAGCTCGGGAGCCCGTTTTCACTGGCAGAGTGCTCGGGCCACCACAGGGCCCCCAACAGGAGTGATGCCCACCCCGGTACCCTGAGGTCAAACACAACCCTGATGTGGCCCTCAATGAAATTTAGTTTGACACCCCTGCTCTAAACACTTAATATCCATTAACAAGTGGCTGCTCTAATAGTATTAATTGATTGTAACAGTTGTTTCATTTTTTAAATACCGTTTGAAAGCTGGTGTAGGAAAAGATATTTTGAAAGGTACAGTAGTATTTACATTTGTAAATAAATAAAATGATGGCAACCCCAATTGGGATGGCAACTTGGTTGTTAAGCAAACTGGTTGCTAAGCGAAACTGCTCCTGTGCTAATAGTCTTCCTTCAGCTTTCCTTTACTTCACAGACCTGTGAAGGCTATAAATGACAGGGTTGTTCATAATGTTACCGTTGTAACTGCGAACGGTCGCTAGAATAAGGCAGTCGCTATACAGGGACTCCCTGTTCTTTATTTTCTCCAGGTAGACTTTGTTTGGATCAATCGAGACCAAAAATCCTTTGAGTGGTTCGTCAGCCTGCTTACCCAACTGGAAGCCATGCAAGGCAGTGAAGAGCCAACAGGTGGTGTCTCCTTCCTCCCGGTCTTTGTTCGCCCCCATCCCAACCTTTGTCTTTCATGCAGGAATGGCTTCTGCAGCTTTGAGACCGGACAAAATTGAGGCAGTGACTAAATTGAGACAGAAAGAGTTTTATTCCACTTTTTCCCCCAGAGTAGATGAAGGCTCAGGGGTGGACTTCCCTCCTCTTCCTTTTAGGCAATCCGTCCCTTTTTGAACTTTACGAGGAATATTAGCAAGGGGGACGAAGGACTCCTGGCAGACACCCCTCCTGTCCATGTAGTCATTCTTCTCATTCTTGGCTTCAGCACTGATGCATAGGTGCTTTTTGCAAGCGCGTACCCACACATACACACACACAACGCACACCCGAGCTTTTCTACATGAATGGAAATCATGCTCCAAACAGTTCTGCCCATTAGGTAAATAGGCTGTATATGCAGTCTTCTTGGTGCATCTTTTCATCAATGCAGAAGACAGAAATTCAAGGAAGGGGCCATGATATGGTCTGCTAAATCCACCTGGTTTTCCAATTCCCAGCCCGTTTCCTGGAGATGCATTTGTACATGACCTCAGCACTTAACAAGAGTGACATGAAGGCTGTGGGCCTGCAGATGGCCTTGGATCTACTTGCAAAAAAAGAAAAGAAAGACTCAATCACAGGCCTCAGGACGAGAACAAAGCCTGGGAGGCCAGACTGGAAACAGGTGGGTTTGTCTTCTAAACCACGCTTAAAAACATGTAGTCATGTGGTAGCTCAGTCCAGATTCCAAGTTAGTATCTCACCTTAGAGAAATTATTTCCTGCAGTTGGTTTTATTCAGTTCATAAAGACTAAGGAAGATTTTTAACATCCATATATATCTGCTATATAAGGTGACGGGGAATGGTGCATCCCGTCAGCTGAGTCAGATCTTCGAATGAGGATCAACAAACTGAAGCTTTAAGCAGAAAAGTGATGTGTTCAGATGGAGTTGCTTTCCCAAGATAGTTCGATGGAGATAAAAATACCAGTTGCAGGCATCAGGAATCTGAGAATTAAAACAGCTGGCTAGAGGATTTTAGAGCTATTCTGGGGTCTTACTGAGAAAGGGAGGAGACAGACATTTAGACCGGCCGGCTTAGAGGTCAATTGGACCACTACAGAGCAATGTGCCAATTGCTATCACAAAGAAGGCAGAAAGAGACCATGTATTTCAGCTGCTGATGGCTTCTTCTCTCTTTCTCAGCTCTTTCAGAAAATTGACAAAGAAGACAAAGGAAAAGTCCAGGTTTTCTTTTGTGGCTCTCCAGCTCTTGCCAAGGTTGTCAAAGCTCAGTGTGAACAGTTCACTTTTCCCTTTTTCAGGGAAAACTTCTAGCTGCAAGATGTTAGAATTTTTTTTTTGTTCCGTTTGACCAACATGGTCATGTTTGTTTTTAATGAACTCAAAATATTCTATTTTATGTTTTTTAATTCTGGCTGTACACCGCCCTGAGTCCACAGGAAGAAGGGCGGTATATAAATTTAAAATAAATAAATAAATAAATAAATATTTAAAAGAAAAACAGTAGAAAACATTTGTGTCCTTTTTATCATTATAGTACCGGTAGGTTATATAGTCAGCCAAGTGTTTACATTGGATTTGGCATTTTTATCCACCTATCGAGTTCTTCCCAAGGACCTCGGACAGGCAGATGTTGTTTGATGGCGTTAAATAAAAATAATTATCATGTATAATTATTATGTTGGATGATGATGATGGAGATATGTATAAGGTTTCCACAGAGCTGGTAAGAATTTGTTTGCTTGCTTATTTAATACAAGCCTCTTTTACTCAACTAAGTCCATGCAAGGCAGCACGTAATGTAACACGTGGAAATAAAAATAAATGTAGAATAGAAGTAACAAAGCCATTAAGCTTAATGCATTATGAATAATTGACAATACATCAAAATAAAGAATACTGCAAAAAATCTTCTCTGAGGTTCTTTCTCTACTTGCTTTTAACCATGAGATAAACACTCCCAGGAAACCATTTTTTTCAAGTCACCGTGACGTTGTTTTCATCTTATCCCGCCATAAAAGAGGCTGCTAGTGGTATCCGGGTTAGTGCTTTCCTCCCCTTATTTCAACACCTTCCAAAGGCAGTTTTAAAGTGAAGGTAGAGGTTTAACCCCTGTCCAGTTGTGTCCAATTCTAGATGAGTGTGATGCTCATCTCAGTTTCTTGGCTGAGGAAGCCAGCATTGTCCAAAGACATTTTCCATGATCATGTGGCCAGCATGGCTATATGCCAAAGGCGCATGGAACACTATTGTTACCTTCCCGCTGAATTGGTACCTATTAATCTACTTGCATTTCCATGCTTTCGAACTGCTAAAGCAGCAGGAGGTGAGGCAAGTAACAGGAGCTCACCCTGTCACAGTGTCATCCGGCACCCGGTCTTGAACCTGGAATGTCATCTCTCCAACTGACAAGCTCAGTGTCTTTAACCTCTTAGCCATCACAATCCCCCTTTTAAAGTTTAAGGTGTGCAAAATGTAAGGAACATCATTAGGATATGCATTGCTTCAGCAACAAAGTGACAAAGCCCCTAGCAACAATCCAACTAAAAAACCCAACAAAAGTAGACATTTCCAGGAACTTCAAGATCCCAAAAGTAAAGCTTTATTGAGTAGATCATTTTGGTACTGAAGAATGCAAAACCAGCTCTAACTTTTCCCACTCAATCCTGTATAGTTCAAGAATACATGCCTCTCCTCCTCCTATGTTGCAGGTCATATTGCCCAATTATGAATCGTCCTTTTGTTTTTGAGAAGTGTCCATGGTTTGGCTGACACCTGCAGTAGTGTCCTTGGCTCTCACGATTGAAGTCTGGAGCCACTGCATTCCATCTCACTCTTCCCCCTGTTCTTTGGCAAGTTGAAGAGTGATAATATTCAAAAGAAGCATAAATGTTTTCAATCTTGACAGACCCAGTTTTATGCTCTTTGAGACTGCCCTTGAAAGACTTAGACTTTCCCTTAGACTTCAAAGTATGGGACTTCCCAATTAATCACCTATTATCTTGAAGAAAATTCAGATAACCAGTTCTGGATGTAAAGAGAGAAGTGCTTATTGGGTGTTTCTGGCTGACATGGCCATATCCTGTTCCTTCTGGCCCAGTCAGCCTCCTCCATTGCTACAGTATTCTGGTGCTGCCTCCCTGAGAATTTGACACAGCAGGGAACATGTGAACACACTCAGATGTTGAGATTCTAGAAGGGGGGTGTCAAACTTACTCGGCACAGCATCACATGACATATTAGGACTTTTTCCCCCTTCGCTAAACCGGGCATGGGCAGCGTGTGACGCATCCAGCCCGCGGGCCAGGAGTTTGACAGCTCTGTTCTAGAAAGGGGGCAGAGAAGAGCTAAATGTCCATGGAAATCCTCAGTCATCCAGGACATGGTTGTCCCAAAGTTGCTTTTTCAAGAGGCCACTGGACTTACTTTCTCATTTTTTCGTTTCCCTTCTCATCCAAGAAGCTTCTTCAGCAGAAAACAATCCCCTAATCAAGGAACTACCAAGGAGAACACCACACACCTCCCACCAATGCTGGGAGGGCTAGCTTCTGTATAAAAGCAGGGGACATATCCTATATCACATTAGTCCTGATGATGTTATCTAACTGGGTAATGAGAAATCTGAAGGCACACAACCAAGGTCAGAGAGCACTAAGGCTTCCACTGTTTCAGCTGTGAAAACAGGAATGGCGGTGGGGAGAAGAGTTTGCAGCTTTATTTCATTATTTTTCCACCATAGTGCTTATCCTGAAAATGAAAAGCCTGCAACAATATAGTAGCATTGTTGCCTATACTGTTACAGGCTTTTCTTCATCAGATACTTGGAGATGCTTGTCTCTCACTATTGTTATTTTGCCTGCTCCAAATATATGTTTTTGAGCTCCGCTTTTTCCCCTGCCCCCCCATTTCTTTTAACCAGAAGAGGGAGCTCCAACATAAATGTTTGTTTAAAATTAAATTCAAACCTGTAATCTCCTTTTTTTTCAATTGAAGATTAAACAATTAAACATTAACAATCAATATTAACAATTCAATTAACATTATAAATAATGACGAAAAGGAGGGAATAAAAAGTAAAATACAAATGAATGACAAGAGAATTAGAAATCCCAACAAGATTATAATTTTCCAATATAACACTTATAAATATCTGAATATATTATGTTGCTTTAACAGATTAAAATATGAATATTGGGAACTGCAATCATAACATAAGTCAATCATTTTCCTCCTACATTTTATTACCACCCTTGTCCCCTTGGAATGGACTGCAAAGATGTCTATATTTCAACAAGGTCCCTATATTTACATCTCGATGGTTTCATCTCTCTTAGCTGTGATCGTTAATATCTGTATTGTTGTAACCAGTGTAAAACTATTAAACAGAAATCTAACCTAGAACTAAGGAGATATTTCCTAACTGTGATAACAATTAACAAAATTTGCAGATGACACCAAGTTGGCAGAAACAGCCAACACTCCAGAAGAGGTCACAGAAGGAACTTGACAGACTTGAACACTGGGCCCTAACTAACAAAATGAAATTTAATGGTGGGAAAAGTTAGGTTCTATATTTAGGCAAGAAAAAACCAAATGCAGAGATATAGAATAGGTAGTACATGACTCAATAGTAGCAACAGTGAGAAAGATCTTGGAGTCCTAGTGCACCATCACTTAATGAGCCAGCAGTGTGCTGCAGCTGCCAAAAAAGCAAATACAGTCTTAGAGGCTGCATTAATAAGAGGGAAAGAATCAAGATCACATGAAGTGTTAGTACCACTTTATAAAGCCTGGGGAAGGCTTTATAAAGCATTGTAAGCCGCATTGTACATTTAACGCATCGTAAGCCGCCCTGAGTCTCCGGAGAAGGGCGGCATATAAATTAAAGCAAAAAAAAAAGAGGCCACACTTGGAGTACTACGTCCAGTTTTGGTCGCCATGATGTAAAAAAGATGTTGAGACTCTAGAAAGAGTGCGGAAAAGAGCAACAAAGGTGATTGGGAGGCTGGAGGCAATACGATGAATAGTTGCAGGAATTGGGTATGTCTAGTTCAATGAAAAGGGCTAGGGGTGAGAAAATACCAGTATTCCAGTATTTGAGGGGCTGCCACAAAGAAGAAGGGGTCAACCTCTTCTCCAAAGCACCAGAAGGCAAGACAAAAAACAATGAATGGAAACTAATCAAGGAAAGAAACAACCTGGAATTAAGGAAAAACTTCCTAGCTGTGAGAACAATCAACCAGTGGAACAGCTTCTCTCCAGAAGTTGTGGGCGCTCCATCACTGGAGGCTTCCATGAAGAGACTGGACAGTCACTTGTCTCTAATTCAGTGTTTCTCAACCTTGGTAGCTTGAAGATGGGTGGACTTCAACTCCCAGAAGCCCCCAGCCAGCGTTGCTGGCTGGGGGATTCTGGGAGTTGAAGTCCACCCATCTTCAAGCTACCAAGGTTGAGAAACACTGCTCTAATTGCATAGAGTCTCCTGCTTGACTAGAAGACCTCCAATGTCCCTTCCAACTCTGCTATTCTGATTCCGTCTACAGTTCTCTTGACACGAGAGATTCCGCCATCCAGCCACGCTCTCGGTGCCTTTGGCGCAGCGCTGTGTGGGGAGCGGAACCTGGCTGGCGGTTTAGGGCAGCGTTTCTCGATGTCGGCAACTTTCAAGACACGTGGACTTCAACTCCCAGGATTCCCAGACACGGCTTCGTGTGCTGCGCCGCGATTGGCTCCCTCTGGCCTCCGCTCAAAAAGAGAGGAACGGCTTTGCCATTGGTTGCGGAGACGGGGCGCGCTGGCAATTGGGCGAGCCCGGCTTTAATTGACGGCGCCCCGCATTGGCCCTCCCACCGAGGTGCTCTCGCGGGAAGTCAGCGGGAAGAGGGCGGAGCCGCTTTCCTCAGGGCCGAGCTGGCTGGGCCGGGCAGAGTGGCCAGTGGGGCCGCCGGCGCCGGGACGCGTTCGCTCCCTCTCTCTCTCTCCCAGCGGGAGGGGCTGTGGCTCTTCTCTGGGGGGGCGGGGGTCCGCGTTGCTACGGAGACGGAAGCGCACCAGCTACTCCCGGCCCGGCGGGGCCTACCCCGAAAGGCGCGCGCGGGCTGCGGGACGGAGCGGCGCCCGGAGCGGCCCTTCCGATGCGGAGAGAGAGAGCGAGCGAGCGAGCGAGCGGGCGGGCGGGCGGCCTCCTTCGACTCTCCGGTCTTGCGCCTGCCTGGCGCCGGCGGTTGAAGTTCCCTTAAGGCCGTGCCGAGGGCGGGGAGCGGCCGAGCCCCTGGGAGCAAGGTCAGCCTTCGAGTTCCCGGAGGGCGCGCGGGAAGGGCCGGGGGTATCGCTCGGAGCCTCCGTTCCCGCAGAAGGGGGAAGGTCTCCGCGCCTGGACTGGGCCGGGCCGGGGGTCTCCCGGGGTGCGAGGCCGTTCCTGCCCGGTGCCCGCAGCCGCCGCTTCGCCCCCGGCAGAGCAAAGGAGGCCCTGGAAACGGCGCGGCTCTTATGGCTGCCACGAACGGCTGAGGAAAACGTCATTTGGGGGAACATCAAGATCTGGAAAAGGGCGTGGAATTGAAGCTGTTGCCTGCGGGCCCTTCTTGTCTCCAGGTGTCAGCAGGTGGTCTGAAGGCTTCGCGATGGCTTCGTCCAGGACCCAGGAGAGAGAGGAATCCCTGGGGAAGACCTGCTGGGCGCTGGGCGTCTGCAAAGCTTCGTCCCAAAGACATCCCACCGCCATTTCTCCTCTTATGGCCGTTGCTGCTGCCTTATGACCAATTACAACCTTCCGAATTTTAGGTGGTGAGTAGCGTGGACCAGCATGATGCCATTTGGGTGAATGCCACCACACTTCTTGCCGTGGTCTTCGGCTGGGCCCCGGGTGCACGTGGCAGGCTTCCTGGTGTGGCCCCTGGGGCCAAAGGGCCTCCCTGCCATGTCCATGCCTTGCGATGGAAGGGCTGTCATTGGCTTCTGAAGCCGATTCACCTCTTTGTCCCTGGAGAAGGGCACCTCTCCCAGCTCTGTGTGCCTTGGCTCTGCACGTGGCCTATTTCATCTCATACTGATTATTGTTTTTGTGTCCTGCTTTTTGAGGGAAAGTGCCTTTCCTGAGATTGTAAGTGTGACACTTAGAGCATACAGTCCAGGAGCTCTTGGTTTGATGGATGAGCCATCCCTTTGATCTGTAGTCTTGGGACAGTTAACTGTCAGGTGTCTCATGTCTTAACGGATGAGGAAAGAATTTTCCTCTGCTTGCCACAATGTCCTTTCTTCCTTCCCTCTGGGAGGCCTTGGCTTCTCTTGCTAATGACAAGCCAGTGCATTGCCATCCAAGACCCTGTGATCAAGGTTGGATAATCATTAATAGCTCTTAATGAAGGAGTGAAGGCTACTTTAGACAGTGGATGTGGTCATAGGAGTGGGTGGGTTTTACTGGTTCTTTATGGATAACATCTGTTGGAACTTTATGTGCAGGCACTGACCATACAATGTATCTGTAGCACACAGTAGCTAAACTATCTCAGCAAGCTTCCATCCATTCTTCCATATTTTTCCTTATTTTTCAGATGAGCTGCTAGTTGGAAATATTCTGCTACACTTCTATGCTCATTTTCAGAAGGAAAGCTATGCATTGTTGGTACTATAGAGCCACGGTGTCACATGATGTTTCGTGACGTTTTTCCCCTTTGCGGAGCTGGGAAGGGCGTGGCCTGCACGTGATGCCTCCGGCCCATGGGCCGCCAGTTTGACACCCCTGCTTATAGAGGAAACTGAGGCTGCAGTAGCTTCTTGAGGTTTGTGTGAATGATGCAGCCTTGGCAAATAACTGCAGAGGCACAATAGGGTTGAGTCTACCCTGTTACTATTGGAGAAAGGATTTTGTGGTAGCTGCTTCCATAGTGCGGTTTGTTTATTTGTAGACCGTAAATTGCAAAAGCCTATAGTGATTAGCAAGCTGGCTGATAGCCCAGAAACATGCAAAGCTGGTCTCATAGTGCTTGGCAGTAATTTTGGTAAAGTAGTTATCCCTGAGCTCTTTCAGATAGATCCTTTGACAATGATACAATATTTCCATTTTACAATGCCGATTCTGTCCAAATATTCCCCCCAGGGTTAGGATTAGCATAAAATATTTTTCCTAGCATAAACAATGTTTATCCTCTGGAATTGTCAGAAATGCCAGCTTGATGTTCTTTAGTATAGGAGGCAAATTATATCTTACACAAATGTTATTCTTTCTACATGAAACATGGAAATTGATAGCTTACTATCTTTCACAGCATAGATGAATGGATAGCTTTCAGGTTGGGTATTACCTTAAAGTCACATCCTTTGCTTCTGTTCCTCTAGTCTAGGTGTAAACTGAAATAAATGCTATTTGATAAGTTCTAGCAGAAACTTGACTTGATTTGACTCATGGGTGCTAAAATAATAAGTTTGCTAAATCTTAGTCCCATTCTTTGCAAAATAATTTTGAAGTAAAAATCAGGTAGAATGTCTTTAGCTGAGTTTCTCCTTAAATACTGCTATGTTAATGTTTCTTTCTTACTCTTGGATTTTATGGGATTACAGTTCCTGTTGTCCCAAATCACTGACCATACAATGTCTGTTTGGCACCATGACAGGGAAGATTGTTGAGTATTTCTGACCTAAGCAGAGTATTCTGAAGTATTCAAAATCAGTCTTGATCTTACGGCCCACCTGGATGAGAACTATATTGAGTTTAGATGTCTGGACTTAGAGAATCTTCTCTTCTGCATTGTTCCATGTGTGTCATGATAAGTAACCTTTCTTTTGAATTCAGAAGCACTCACTAATCAATGAATATATAGTAGCCTTTTTTCTTTTTGCAGTTGAAAAAAAACCCAAAAATAAAAAACCATGGAAACATATAAAGTTGTCAACATGTTGTATTGTGCAGTTAAAATATTAACATTTAGTCATTTTGGTAATAGAAGACAGAAATTAAGTATATAAACTACTATACGTAATCCATAGTCTTCCAGTTTATATACTTACATACTGATACAGAAAGTATCTGGATTGTTAATCATAAAAGTGCACAATATTCATTTCTGTCGTCTTTCTCTTAGTTTCTTTTTTTTTTTGATAGTTTTTTTATTTTTTACACAATGTATTTTTGCTGAACAGAGTATTCGGCCGGTTAACAAATTTAAACAATTTTTAGACCTTTCAACTAAAATTACGATTTCTATACCTCCTTTTTTGCCATAACATTTATTTTCATCTATTTTATACCAATATTACCCTTCATTTTCATCTCTAATTTTGACCAAATTCCATTTTCCCTTCTATATTAAACCCCTTCCCATTATCATCTAATTTTTATATCCATCAAATTAATTATGTGGTATTATAGTTATTTAATTCTTATATTAATAATAACCCACTTATAACATACATTTCCTTAACTGATACAATCCAACATTTTAATATAAATCGATTATATAGATATCTTTTTCATTTATATATGAACCAGAAGAAGAAAAAACCTTAGTTGAATTTAAAAATATTTTATTATCCTCTAATCATATAGCTTTCTCCCTGTATTATTCCAAATCATTACTTAATCGTTTGTACACACACCACTGTAAACCATTAAAAACATTTCAATTATTATTCCAATTATTTTTCAATTCATTTTCACCATCATATGATTTAACATTATTTCTTACTACAATTCATATTTCAATTATAGTCATATACATCATATTCCTCTTTCATTTCTTTCTTTTTTTCCCTTTCCCTTTCCCTTTTTATTTTTATCTTTTTCTTTCCCCTTTTTCCTTTTGTGCCTTAAAATCCTGATCTCTCCTGTTTTGACCTATATTTCCCGTTGCTCCCCCTCTCTCTTCTCTTTTTTTTGTTTCACCACTGTTTATCCCACTATTTATCCCAGTATTATCATTTTGTATTTCAAAGTCCTGAACTCTTCTATTTTGCCCTATATTTCCTGTTATTTTCTACCCTTTTTATCTTTTCACTGTAAATCCCAGTGTAATTATTTAAGTTCTTTATATTCTTTCTGTTCCATCCTCCCTTCCTTATTTGTCTCTTTCCATCCTCTTTATTTTTTTCATTGTTAATCCCAATGTAAACTCTAAAAACCTCCTTTTTATTATTACTATCCACATGTTCAGTTACTTCTTCATATTTAATCACATTGTCTTTATCTTCTTTATTTTCAGCCTCTATGTCTTGCTTCTCCATCTTCATTTCCTTGTCCGCTTGCGTATGCTCCATCTCAGCTTTTGTGTCCTCAGATTTTAATCCTCCATGTAACATTGTAGTTATTTCTCTCATTTCCATTTTCCATGAAAGTACATTGAATTAATCATTTCTCTAATTTCCTGTGCCATTTTATTCTTTTTGAGTTAATATTATTTCGGTTTTAAAAGTTCCGTCTCACGGCTGTTATCTGTAAAGTTCACAATTTTCCAAAACAAAGACCAAGTTGCAATATTCCTTTTTACCCCTGAAGGTGTCTCTCTGCAATCCACAATTTCCAATTGTCTAACAAATATCCATTTTGTTTCAATCTACATTAACAATCTTACTTAGCTTCTCTTTTTCTTTTTAGCTTTAAAAATATCAAAACAGTTTTATAGTCCAGTCCGAATTTAAAACAGCTCTTCTCACTTCTTTTTTCAATTTTTTTTCTTTTATTTATACAACATTTCTGTTATAGGGCTTATTGTCCATTCTCTTTTGTTTTTCTTGAAATTCGAAAAAGAAAGGGAAAGAAAGGATCTATTTATTTATTTCCGATCCTTTAACCAATCTTGGGGCAATTTCTCTAGTTATTTAAAATTTTCCAAATTATTTCCAAATAATTTTGTTCAAAAGTCAATTTTTCATTGGGTTTTTGTCCCTTTAAGATTACGCTTCAAAATCATCTTTTCTTCCCCTCCTGCTCATTAGCTGCTCTTTTATCGCTAGGGGTCTTAAAGTTAATTTTTTTTTCCTTATTGTTGTTTCAACCATGGGTTGGCTGTCACTCACCCGGCTTCAAAAAACTCCATTCCATTCATCACTCCTGCTCAATGCTTAGTCAGGTTGCCCCAGCTTCGTGACAGCCGCAATGGCTGCCGTCCCCTGCCGCTGAGTCATAGAGAGTTTCCTCTGACCTTCGAGGAACTTGCCTGTTGCTCTTGGTCTTCCGAGGTGCCTCTCCTTCCCCATCCCTACAGGACGGTTCTGGTCTGAAGACCCCTTGGCAGCGGTTCGTCAGTCCGGGTTTTCGCGGAGCTCATCAGAGCCCGCTAATTCCCCGACTGTCTCGCTGCGACGCTTCCGGTTGAATCCCCCCGTCTTTCTCTTAGTTTCTAGGCCATTGGCAAATAATGGAAAAGAACAGATGTACTGTGTCTATAAGAATAAGTCAGCCTTCCAAAACCAAATTTTCAAATGAAGAATTTGTGTCCGAAAGGGAGCCACTATATAAGAGGACTCCAATCTTGGCAACTTTAAGCCTGGCAGACTTCAACTCCCAGAATTCCCCAGCCAGCTTTACTGCCAAGGTTGGAGACCCCTCCACTATACCACATGACAGCTTCATATGGACCCAAGTTACTTTTTGAGCATCATTTCCCCAGTAATTCAATCAAGGCACCAAATTCTTATAAAAACACATGTGGATGCCCACTACCCGTCTGATTTTGACCTTTTGAAATTCTTTGTCAAACTGCATGTTTTTTATTTGTATTTGACTCGAGTTCTGTGAAATACCATTCAGCCTCATAGCATAGCATAGCATAAATACTGAATCATGGTGCTGATGTACCAATATTAATACAATATTGATTTCATGTAAAATGAAATAATTCTTCACATAAAGCTACCAATTGTTTTAAGTTCTGTTGAAGTTTTTGACCTGTTGCAGGGTGGATTTGATTTAAATCGAGTTGATTTAAATCATGCTTTAAATCACTAGTAAAAAGGTTTGATTTAAATCAACTTGATTTAAATCATAATTTTTAAAGAGCAACTGTCATCTCTGCTACTCCTTTTACCCACTGTTGACTCAACGATAGTCCCAGTGTTGCAGAATATACAGCCTCATGCTACATAACTAAGCTCCATTTCATGCTGAATAAACTAAATTATTTATGTATCTTAAATAGAAAACTGTCTTATGATAGATTTTTACCCAAAAGTTTTTTATTAAAATAAATGCGATTTAAATCAAAAAAATCCGATTTAAATAAAAAAAATCTGATTTTTTTGATTTTTTAAAAAAAATCATTGATTTTTATCCACCCTGACCTGTTGCCACATGCTCAAAACTATAGCAATGATAAGTCTGAATAAATGAGGTTTTAATTAGCCAGTTGTTTTTTAAACACATTCTTCCCTGTCCTTCTGGCCCATCTCTTGCCAGAAGCCCTTCTTGTAGGTAATGTAAGTTATGGTCTAGAAATCCAAAGTTCTCCTGATGGCACCATCCCTTGAGCCAGCAGTTTACTTCTACAATCCTCCTTTGCCTTGTTGGGTGTTGACCTATAGTTGACAGTATCGAAGACTACCTGGGTGCCATATTGGTTGCTCAGTCCTTGATGTTATTTCCAGGCTCTTGGTTGCATTGTTCATCCCAACATGTAACAGGAGAAAGAGATAATGATCAGTGGGCTTGGTTATTTTAGTAAGCAATTGGCAAATCTCTGGTTTTACCTGCTTACCTTCCTCACTTCATTATCAGGTCTGCAGATTGCTGTTTCTGTTCCTGTTAAGAAGTGAGTCACCTATCACCAACAATGTCATTCATTCATTCATTCATTCATTCATTTATTCATTCTTCTTAACTGCCCATCTCCCTCAGAGAGAGGCTCTGGGTTGAGAAGTCTGAAATACTGGAACATTTGAAGACCCTTCTGATGTTTGCATGTTTTCCTTCAGAGGGAGATTTTGAAAATGATTGTGCAGCTCGAGGGGCTGTGGGAACATTTTTTTTTCCTTACGATTAACGTGTAGGTTCAAGAATAAGTAGTTTCCTTATTGCTCTGTTAAGTTTGGATATAGACTTCTGCCTTTACTGGGAGTTCTTTGTGTTCAGGGATGCTTCTAGACTCTATAATTTCTCTTTTAGCAGTCCAATTAATTACATTGGATGCAGGTATAATTTGAATTCTCCCTGGGCAGGAATACAAACATGGCACAGACTGCAAAATACTTTCTCTATAACTTTGTTATTGTCCATTAATGCCCCTGGTAAATTCAAGAATGGTTAGTCTTTTGCTCCCTCTTGTGGCTCATGTTCAAATTAATACTGTAGCCTTTAACAAAATTTCAAAAATTAAAAATGTTGAAAGATTTTTTTTGCTAATTAAATCTGTTTTTTCAAGTTGAATGATTTTCAGTCGTTTATTATAAATATTGTTTATTTATTTAAAAATAATTTAAAAATTGTAAACAATTTTTTGAAAATATTTTTTTTAAAAAAATTAAAAATTCTATTAACATTTACTCAGTTTGAAAAATAAGCAGGATTTACAAGCATTACCTTGAAAGGAATGGAAAAGCAGTAAGTCCAAGCTTCACTTCTTTTTTTATTCGAGTTCCAAACTTCACTCAGAGTGGTAAAAGGGAAAGGTGGGGTGCATGCTTCTTGTCCTACAGAGCCTCTTTAGGACTGCCCTGAGGATGGATTCGGGTTGTGCTAATCTCCTCCTCCTCCTCCTGCCTTGGGAGGCTATCACACATAACCTGACTTCCTGCAGGCAAGCTTCTTTTAGGCACGGTGTTCAGTACATCAAGATTCAGGTCATAAATTTATTATTCTTCATGCAAATGTTCAAAAGTAAATTCAAGGCAATCAGAAGTTTTACTTTTGTGGCAATGACTTAATTTTTGCATCTTTCTGTGAAAAATTAGTCTCAAAAACCTTGTAAGTCCATAAAAAGTAGGCCAAAAAATCGAGGGGAAAAGGGGGAGGAAAATAATGTAATAATGAATGGAGGAAATAACTCTGAGCTTCTTTAGGAATTTTAACTACGTTAAAACGTAGTTATTTGCTCCCACTTGTGGCTAATGTTGAAAGCTTGCAGCCAGTGTAGAAAAGGAATAGAAAAAGGAGAATAAAGAGCTGCTCTAGCTCTGTGTGTCTTTGTCATGAGTTCCTCCTCACCATTATTTTCATCAGAGAAACTCCCTGTACAGTTTGTCTACACACCCCTGTTAAAATGCCAGGTTATTGAGACGTAAAAAGGATCAGACCAATTACTTAAGAATTCCATCTTTAATATAACATAAGCCGTACAATTGAATTGAAAAACAAACCAATCTTTTAGGGGGTGAAATAACAAAAAAAAAAAAGTTTATATATGATATTAAAGGTGGAAAAATTTCTTAAGTGATTCCTTGGTCTGATTTTTTTACATTTCAAAACCTGGCATTTTAACAGGAATGTGTAGACTTTCTAAAGTGTAGTTTCCCTTCAGCACTCCCCATAAGAACAGCAAGAGAAGCACTTACTATACAGCAGAAATTCCGAGGCTTCTCCTGGGCCATTTCAAAGTCAGTCCCTCAGATATGGGATCATTAGAGTCCCTTGTGATACCCCGCTGTCAAAAATGCCTGTTGTTTGCACCAGTGGAAATTACTTGCATACTAATAATTTCACTTTTAGGTTACTCTCTGCCCATGTGCCTGGGCCCTACAGGACATGGAGCTGGTGCAAAATACGCCATTCTGCAACTACAGGCCTTTTTTTGCGATCCTGGAATGTGTTCTCACTGAAATCTCTGAAGCCAGTAGAGGTCTTTTGAAGATGTTTTCTTTATTTACTTTGGTGATCTAGTCCTCATTTTGTTTGTGTTCCTCCTTTTTTCACTATACATTATTTTTATATTATTTTTCATGTATTGTTCTAAGGTAGTTTAGATTTCACAAATCCCTGCAACATTCTACTATGTAAGAAACAATATGAAATATTGTCAAATAGTATTACTGTTCTCTCTGCCATGAAGCTGCTGGTGCAAAACATGTACGTGCTCTTTCCCCAAGAGGGATTCCTGGAACCATCAGCTGGGGCTTGGAACTGTTCAGTCTGCTTATTGTTTCATGTGCCCAATCTGCTCTTCCATGCCGACTTTTAATTGAATTGAATTTTTATTTTAGGTATGGTGTGAATATGCGTTGCTTGGCAGCTCGGGTGAACTATAAGACTTTGATTGTCATCTGCATTTTCTTCTCCTTGATCACCATCCTGCTGTGGAACCGGTGCACCAGTGGGAAAATAGCATCTTTCCCGCATGACTTGAGTGGCAGTGTGAAAGCAGATGGATCAGAGAAGCGAGTGGCTGCATCAGAGAGCAGCCAGTGTGTGAACAGACCAGCTAAGCAGCAGAGTGAGGAAGCATCGCCCCAGGAGCAGCAGAAGGCTCCCCCCATTGTTGGGGGCTTCCATGGGAACAAAATCTTAGGGCTGAAATATGAAGAAATTGACTGTCTAATCAACGATGAGCACACTATTAAAGGCAGAAGAGAGGGGAATGAGATCTTTCTGCCTTTCTCATGGGTGGAGAAGTACTTTGAGGTTTACGGGAAAACTGCCCAATATGATGGCTACGACCGGTTTGAGTTCTCCCATAGTTACTCCAAAGTGTACACCCAGAGAGCCCCCTACCATCCAGATGGCGTTTTTATGTCATTTGAGGGCTATAATGTGGAAGTCCGGGACAGAGTGAAGTGCATCAGCGGTGTTGAAGGTTTGTTATTTTTGTTCAAAATACGTACAGATCCATGAGGATGTAAATATTGATAGCTAAATTTTGATTCAATGCTTGCATTAAAACTTTAAAACTAGAGGTTGCTTTCAGCATTGGAAGGCAAAAGAAATACTGTGTTTCCCCGAAAATAAGACCCTGTCTTATATTTTTTTTGAACCCTGAAATAAGCGCCTGGCCTTATTGCCATGCACTCAAAAGCCCGATTGGACTTGTTATCAAGGGATGTCTTATTTTGGGGGAAACAGGGTAACCTCCATGGAGTTTGGTTCTTTATTTCAAAAACCATAATGGATTTTAATAGGAAATTTAATGAACTAGTTGAGATTCATGTTAATTATATTGTTTTTGTTCCACAGTGCAACAAAGTAAATGTTACCTTCGAGAATACAATAAATTTACAATAAAACATCCATGATGTAAAATTAAACATAAAAAAATCAAGCAAAAGGGTTTTTTTCCTCCATTAGCTCTGTAGAACAATCCAATTTTTAAAAGCCAATAATGGAGAGGGGGCAACCTCTTTTTCCCTAATGCAATCACACAGGGAACTTGTAATTGGGTTAAACCCAATAAATGTTTTTATTTTGGCTGTTCACCGCCCTGAGTCCGAAAGGAGAAGGGCGGTATAGAAGTTTGAATAATAAATAAATAAATAAATAAATAAATAAATAAATAAATAAATAAATAAATAAACAAACAAACCAGTGTTTCTCAACCTTGGCAACTTTAAGTCATTCTGAAGGATTCTGGGAGTCGAAGTCCACATGACTTAAAGTTGTCAAGGTTGAGAAATATTGGGTTAAGCCATCCCAACTGCCTTAGATAGTATCCCTTGATATCTGCGTACTTGAGTAGAAATAGGCTGCACATCTGTCAAGGCTTAAATACAAGAAATTCCACTTTGGCACGATTATTTGAAACCTTTAAAAATTCATATTGAGCAGTACCTTTATTGGTGTTGTACCTGCGAGGTTTAACATTCTCCAGAACTTGTTAGTCAGGCAAGGGTGTACAAAAGCAGGAGATATGCCTGTTTTGAAATCACAAAAACAGATCAAGCATCCCCAAATGGCCATGTTGGCATATTCCAGGAGAAAGAGGGGATATTCCAGTTTGAGGGAACGCTGGGACTTTTCAGGAAGAAAAACCACCCTGGAGATGCATAGAATGTTCTCTTATGTTTCAGGTGTGCCACTTTCCACGCAATGGGGACCTCAAGGCTACTTTTATCCCATCCAGATTGCCCAGTACGGGCTCAGCCATTACAGCAAAAATCTTACGGAGAAACCTCCCCATGTTGAAGTGTATGAAACGGCAGAAGAGAAGGAGCAGGGCAGCCCACCAGGCAAATGGATGGTTTCCAAAGGCTGTTCGGTCATGACGTTGCTGGACAAATCCCGATTCACAAATGTCAAGCAGTTTGTTGTTCCTGGTGAGTCAATGGACAGCAGGTTGCCTTTCCTTCGTGTAAAATTCGGCATTCCTTGTTCATGGCTCTCATTCTGGAGGCCCAAAAGGCAAGAGGAATGTTTTTGATGATGTACCTGGACGTCTCTGTTCCAAAATCGTTGAATTCTCATGAGATTGATGTGTGCGCACAAAAACACACACTTGGGACTGCCAAAATCTTCCAGTTTCAATGTCCCCAATTTAGCATTGTACGTCACTGGTTCCAAACTAATACCATGTTGAGGAAGTCACAGGGAGTTTGATTTCATTGTGGCCTGGGCAGCATTCACCGTAACACCTGGGATGAACAAGTGTCATAGAATCTCTGGTCCAGAAATGTCCCCTCAGGATAATATTGAGGTTGGCAGAGTAAAGGGAGGGAGCACTGCCTGATCAGATAGAGCTATGGGGGGAGGGGGGCAGCAGGCAGGAAAGAAGAGCTTTGGGGGGTTAAATTGAGGAAGGAACAGGTGGAACCTAAAAATTGTGAGCAACAAGCATTGATGAGGCTGGGAAAGGGGATGGTATGATCAAAGGCCAGAGACACCCATTTGAGCTGTGAGTTGGAAATTTCTAATTGATTTTTACCAATAGGGATATTGCTGCCAGATTTAGCTTTATAAAGCACAAACCTTTGGCCTGACTTTCATGTTTTTAATGTGTAATAATGAAGGGATTCAAGCTGATGTGTTTATTTCACCCTGTTGATTGAAGTTCCTTGGGAATTTGCTAACGCATGCATCTTGGCTGATGAGCTAATTAAGGAAACTTATGGTCAGTTCTTCAGTACACAGGAAAAAACCCTCACACTTTGCTTCCTGACCATCTCTGTATTTCTTCATTTGTTTCCCTTCAGAAAACTCCGAGGGAGCCTCTCTCCAGCTGGGGAACACAAAGGACTTTGTCATTTCCTTTGACCTTAAATTATTAACGAATGGGAGCGTTTCAGTGGTTCTTGAGACAACCGAGAAGAACCAGCTGTTTACAGTGCACTACATCTCCAATCCTCAGTTGATTGCTTTTAAGGACAGAGACATTTTCTATGGAATTGGGGCCAGGACCAGTTGGAGCACAATCACACGAGATCTTGTCACTGATTTAAGAAAGGGTGTCGGACTCTCTAACACAAAAGTGGTCAAACAGACCAAAATTATGCCCAAAAGAGTGGTGAGGCTGACTGTGAAGGGAAAGGGCTTCATAGACAACATCACTATTTCAACCACTGCCCACATGGCAGCCTTTTTCGCTGCCAGTGATTGGCTGGTGAGGAACCAGGATGAAAAGGGTGGCTGGCCAATCATGGTAACCCGGAAGCTAGGGGAAGGGTTTAAGTCTTTGGATCCAGGTTGGTACTCTGCCATGGCACAAGGACAGGCGATTTCCACCTTGATTAGGGCTTACCTGTTGACAAAGGACCATGCCTTCCTCAGTTCGGCTCTGCGAGCAACAACCCCTTACAAGCTCCTGTCAGAGCAACATGGCGTGAGGGCTGTCTTCATGAACAAATACGATTGGTACGAGGAGTACCCAACCTCGCCCAGCTCCTTCGTTTTAAACGGATTCATGTACTCTCTGATTGGCCTGTATGATTTAAAAGAAACGGCTGGCGAGAAGCTGGGCAAAGAAGCAAAGCTGCTCTATGACCAGGGCATGGACTCCTTAAAGGCCATGCTCCCCTTCTATGACACAGGGTCAGGAACAATCTACGACCTTCGCCACTTCATGCTGGGCACAGCTCCCAATTTAGCCCGGTGGGATTATCACACCACCCACATCAATCAGCTCCAGCTGCTGGGCACCATAGATGAGGCCCCCGTGTTTAAAGAGTTCGTCAAGCGGTGGAAGAGCTACCTGAAAGGTGGCAGAGCAAAGCACAATTAAGCTGAGCTGATAACCAAAACCACATTCCTTGGTCTGCGGTGCTTAGGAGTTGCCATCTTTAAGTAGAAAAGTGGAACTTCGGGAACAGTGTGTCTGGGGTGTGTGTGTGTGTGTGTGTATGTGTGTGTATGCTTTTTTTAAAAAAAATGATTTTTGTTTTCAAAGAAGTGGTCCTTAAAACCCCTTTATAAATCAATTGCATTCCAGAGGATAAATAGAGATGGCACTAGAGCAGGCATCCAATGACTGGACTGAATCAAAACTTGTTTACTTTCCACAGTGATCCATGATGATACTTAATGCAGAATAGAATGTATACTTCTGATTTCCCCTCTTCTTTTCAAGAGAAATTCATTATAGACTCCCAATTTTGTTGCCTGGCATTTTGCAGAAAAATGAGAATCCATTTTCCTTTCCTTAAAAAGAAAAAAAGTGAGGCTTTTTTTTTAAAAAAAAAATGTAGCTTTACAACAGAATTTCCTGTTTGCTTGTATTCTCCAGATTGGTTGGTATGTTGATTAATTTTTTCCCTTTGTTGAAACAATATCGAAATGTTTTGGGTTCTGTATTGAGGGATAAACCCAACAGTGATTTTGTTGTTGTCTTTTTAAAATCTCTTGGGGATGAGACTTCTCCAGGCATGTTGGTGAAGCTCCTTGGAAGCAGAGGGAACTGTAGAAGGTGCGCCCGGTGCTTGTCCACTTCTCATTTGCCTCTTGGGAGGTTTGCCCCAGACATTTCTGGTGGGATGGTATCCATCTGTACGTTTGAATGTTTTGTTCTTCGAGCACAACTACAAGCAGGTTGAGTTGATTGCACAAATATTGTAGCCATTTTGACTGTGTTTCCCTTGCCTTGATCTGCATTCTTCCACCAAATTTTGATCCCGTTACTCTTTTACATGTAACACAGTTTGGTTTTTTTGTATGTACTGTATATGCAGTTTATTTTCTTGAGAAATTTGAACTGTTTCCTTTCAGGCTTGTATTGATTGAAATACAATGTATATTATTTGGAAAAATACTTCTCTGATTTTGTTAGAATGTCTGAAATACCACAAATGGTTGGTTGGTTGGTTTGCTTGTTTTCTTTTTGCAGCCTCTTGATCAAGAAGTGAGTTGAATGTTTCTGTACTTTTAAAATTACATAATATGAATCAGATATTCATAATGACTACGGTACTTGTTCTATATTTTTCTTCTGCCCGGCTGATTTTCTAAATACTGCTAGCAGTCTCTTAAACCTGATTACTTGGCAACTGTTATTTACATTTCTGTTCCTAAAATTCTGCCGAAGGACACGTTAGTGAAAAATTTCCATGGATATCTGGAAATTGATATTATGTTGCCAGAGCAGTTCTGTGAAACTCACATGCATCCCTGTAGATATTCTGAATCGTAGAATAACCTTCTCTAAGCAGACTGATGGGACTTCCATTTGCGTGACCACTTAGAAGCTCAGGAAGAATGAGTTCTGTGAGTTATGCCATCTCCCGCAAAATGCCCTTCTCACACATGAAATTCTTCTCAATCTGTACCTTGCTTATGAGCAGCTTTTCTGTGTTTGGCTGTTTCTCTGTAGCTGATAGAAAGTGAATCTAGAAATGATTTATAAGTCATGCTAAGAATTGGCTCAGGAGGTCAGCTTTTTTCATAGACGTTGAAATGTCACTGGATGATATTTTAGCTAATCTTGACCAAAATTCACAAACCTGTCTAAAAGCTTGACAAGCTTCAGTTCTCATGCAGCAAAACTAGGCGCCCTAAAAACAAACTTCCTATTCCTTCCTCCCATATTGCAAAATGCACGGAAACAATAAAAGGTGTATTTTAGTATTTTTAAAGCTATGAACACATTCTGATATTTCATTTCTTTTCATATATATTATAATATCAACCTCTCTGTTAAAGAGCTGTTGTGATCTTTTGATTTCAGAACCCTTCCCAGTGTTCATCTTTTCTCATGATAACATGCCTCATTTCAAACTTCCACACTGAGCTAAAAATAGTTATCATTTTTAGAAGTAAATCCCCAGGTCCCAATCAGTTAAAATATTTAGAGGCAAAAGATTCTTCCCAATAGAGCTTCCAGGCACTATTTTGCTCCAATTCCCTGAATTCATGAGAGAGAGAGAAAGAGAGAGAGAGAGAGAAACTGTGTCTGAAGGTGCAGATCTCAGGAATCCTGCGTGTACTGTAGTTCTTGGAGCCGAGAATTTGGGGGGAAGAATATATAGACTAGAAAGAGGAAGCTGTGAGTGTGTTATGTATACAGAACTTCAGAGAGTGAAAATTTCATACTGTTGATGGCATCGACATGTAACTTAATATGTTTTTATAAAGATGGGCACAAATAGTAACATTTTCTGATTGACAGGATCAAATAATTGTGTTCCAGAAACTGTTTCCAGCAGAGCATATCCTGTCATCTGTTTGGCAGCCCGTCATCCCAGTCTCTTCACTACTTTTTCACTCCTCTCACCCTTATCTAGTTCTGTCCAGAAGAAAGCAAGCCCATTCCTTGTACAGAGCATTGATTGCTGCTGGGTTAAATAGCTGGAGAGTTGTAGACAGAACATAGATGAAATCTGGAAATGCTCACCCTGGCTGTGATACCAAAAAAGGACATTATAGAAAGTTTCCCCAACAACTGATTATGTATATATCCAAGCAATATATTAACTCCCCTTATTTTTGCAGTTGATGGCCACTTGGATTTGAAGCAGATTTTTGGATTGTACCGCTTTGTTGATTTGTTAGTGCCTTAACTATTGTAGTCATTACGCTCATGCAGTAAGAATACTGTCCTTGCTCATTCTGTGGCTTCCTCATGCAAGCATCCTTAGGGTGTCTAGGCTTGTAGATCTTTGACTAGGCCCGTTGGGATAATATTTAAACATGGCTTATTGTTTGTGTGAAGGTTCGGTTGTGGCTCCTTCACAGTCTTTGATTATCGGAGAGAAACCTAAAATTCCCCAGGAATGTTCATCAGATTGAAACAGATGGAAGATGATCTTTCCCTTAAAAGATCAGAGGCAGCTGTTGACAAGCTGCACTGACTATGAGCAGGAATCACCATGTATGATGGGACAGATTCACCTTGTATGAGGCTGTCATCTGAATGTGGTATTTTCACTCTGCACACTTGATTTGTTACACTTGTCAATCTTTGTAAAATTGACAACTACTTTGGTAATGCTTGTACGATGCAGCCAACCATCTTTCTGCTTTGGATTTGACCTTATCATCAGTGGCTTTCGTGAATTATGGATGGTGGCAGTCACTGGAGGCAGCTTGTTCTCCTTGCTTAAGAAATGTCATGTCTGCATTAGGCCTCTTAATTACCGTATACAACAAAGGGTGTATGATAAGGAATTTCAGGAGACAAAGTAAATTGTAAAAAAAAAACACCAGAGGAGAAGTTATAATTTCAAGAACAAAGATTATGCCTTTGTGGTCTCAGATCTTGCAATTTTGCATCACTGTGCAGACAAGTTTGCACTGTTTAAGGAGACAGTGGCACAAGCACAAACATCATCACAGGGCCATTTCCTGTGCCAGTGATTCACGGCAAGCAGGTTTTTCATCCTCCTAGTTCTTGTGTGCTCCTTTTATTTTTACTTCCTTTACATACGTGATTTACACAAATATGCAATAAATTGTTTACAGGATGCCCTTTGAAGGGCAGTGAATCCTTTGTAAAATTGTACAGACTTTGTGGTATAAGCACAATGTGCACAGGCTAGTTTTCTATATGGCAGGGCGATTTTTTTTTGCAGTAGGAATTATCAGATATATGGAATCAACTTTGTCCTTCATGTAAAGTTGCTTTATGAAATTATAAAATAAAGGTTTTTAATGTCTCATTGTCCTTTGATGTGTCTGCTAATTGTACTGCAGTTGTTTTCATAATGTAAGAGTGTCAAAAAAGTGTCAGAAAATAATTTTCGGTCTGGATGCACCAACCTACTACAAGTTGTGATCAGGTACTGCTGGATTTTTCAGTATAGTTAAACAGGAAGATCACACAGCAAACACTGTACAAGCCAGCATATCTTTCTCAGAAAAACAAGAAAAAAGTGAAGGAAATGATCGGTCCATTAACGGGAAAAGATGGCAAGGAGGTGACGGCTGGCAGGGAGAGAGCAGAACTGCTTAGTTCATTCTTCACATCTATTTTCACGCAAAAGGAAAAAAATATCCAACTTAATAAAAGCAATACCGTAGGACACAGAATATGGTTGCAAGTCAAGATAGGCAGGAAAATGGTAAGACAACACCTACCCACTATAAATGAGTTCAAATCGCCAGGACCAGAGGATTCTGAAGAAGCTGGCAGACATGCTTTCTGAACCACTGAACAAAATCATTCAAACCTGGAGCGCTGGGAAAATACAAGGATTGGAAAAGAGCTGATGTGGTTCTACAAAAAAGGGGGGGGGGGAAATGGAGCCAGGAAACTACAAAACCAATCAGCCTGACATCAATACCTTGGAGAAGAGAAGATAACACATTTGAGAAAACTGAGAAATGAATAAGAAAATTACTAGAAGCCAGCAGAAGTTTGTCAAAAACAGACGAACTTTATTGCCTTCTTTGACAGTGACTAAATTAGTGGACCAGTGAAATGCTGCATGCATAGTATACTTGGAAATCAATAAGGCATTTCGCAAAGTAGACCATAGCCTACTTCTTGATAAGGTAGAAACGTGGCATAGACAGTATCACCAACTGATGGATTCGCAACTGGCTGACCAACCACATCCCACGCACAGTCCTCAATGGAACTACATCTACCTGGAGGGAGGCATGCAGTGGGGTACCTCAAGGTTTTGCCTTAGGCCCAGGATTCTTCATAAACAATCAAATGAGAAGATAGAAAGGGGAACTAATCAAATTTGCAGATGACACCAAGCTGGGCCAACATTTTATAATATATAGATTCAAGATTCAGCAGGATCTTGACAGACTTGAACACAAATGCAGTTCAGTGGTGAGGAAAATAAGGTTTTATGCTTAGGCAAGAAAAAACAAATACACAGGTATAGAGTAGGTAATACCTGGCTCACCCCTTAACCCTAACTCTTCACCTTAACCCTAACCCAACCCTAACTATTACCTCTAACCCTCACCCTCACCCCAATCCCTAACCCTAACCCTAGTCCTTGCTCATCCATTCTTCAATATATTCATTGTTTCATGCAGATCGCATTGAAAAATCATGATTTTCTGATGCATGATTTATACTAACTTTTAGACAAAGCTATTTAGGTCACTTATGAAATGTTTCCAGCTTAAAATGTAAATATATTTAATATATTTTAATTATTTTATAAATAAATAAAAATTATGATTTCTCAATAGAGGTATATAATCCAATGGAAAAATATCTGTGTAACAATCCCATGTAAGAACAGACGGGTGGGAGCTACAAGATAGATCTATCATTTAAGGTTTCATCTGTACTTTTTTTTTTTAATTGCAAAAGTTTTACAGTTACATTTTCACCCCTTTTTCCCCCCTCATCCCACCCCAAACTTCCCAACCTCCCTAACCCACCCTAACCCTCCCCTTCCCCCCTGACTTCCCCACAGTATACACATATCAAGTAAAAGGAAAAGCCCTCCTTTGTATGTAAAACTTGAACCCCTCCCTCCCCCTTAAAAATTTTCATCTTCATTACATTAACCTATTTCTTAATATAACATTTTCAAATAAATTTTCATCCTCATTACCTTAAAATATTTCTATCTTAATATAACATTTTGAGATAAATTTTTCATCCTCATTACCTTAAAATATTTCTATCTTAATATAACATTTTCAAATAAAAGCTATTTGATACTTCCTGGTTTGATATTTGTTCTGAACGTAATCTATCCACCTCTTCCATTCCCATTCATAAATCTCTTGTGAACAATCTTTTAGATATGCTGAAATCTTCGCCATCTCTGCAAAACTGGCCATCTTCAAAGTCCATTCCTCAATCGTGGGCAGCACTTCATTTTTCCAGTATTTACCTATCAACAATCTTGCTGCTGTTATCGTATACAATATCAGTTTTGTTTCACCCAATGTAAAACCCTTAACTATACCCAGTAAAAACAATTGTGGAGAAAATTGAATTTTTTTCTTCAGAACATTCTGCATGACCCACCAAATTTTTATCTAAAAAGCCTTAAATTTCTTACAGGTCCACCAAACATGATAATATGTAGCATCTTGACAATCACATCTCCAACATTTAGGCTGCACATTAGGGTACATACACGACAATTTTTTGGGGTCTAAATGCCATCTGTAAAACATTTTATAAAAATTTTCCCTCAAATTCTGCGACTGTGTAAATTTAACATTCTGAACCCAAATTTTTTCCCATGTTTCCAACATCACTGGTTCCTCAAAATTTTGTGCCCACTTAATCATACAATCTTTAACTAATTCAGTTTCTGAATCCCTTTCTAACAAAACATTATAAAGTCTTTTAATATGCATTGGACCTTTCTCTTTTATGTGTCTGACCAATTCTTCCTCATACATCATAATACCAGTTTTTTGGTCCTCTTTCCATCTCAATTGCAATTGATTATATTGTAACCAAGTTAGATTAATCCCTTCAGCCAACAATGTCTGTAATGTCTTCAGCTGCCATCTGCCCGCATCTGTAAAAAGAACCTCTTTATATAAAAACCCCCCGAGTGACATTATATTTGTATTCCACAAAGTATGACCAAGATCCAACCATAGCGGTATTTTATAATCCCATTTGAGTCGGTGCTTCTTCCAAACTCTCAACAAAGAATCTCTAAGTATATGGCTTTTAAATGCTTTATCCACTTTGTTGTCATAAAATAAGTAAGTGTGCCATCCAAATTCCAAATCAAAACTTTCTACATTTAATATTCCAGTCTTTTTTCCTCCAAACCAATCACTTGTTAAAGTCAAAGCTGCTGCATCATAATATAACTGTAGGTTTGGAAGTTTAAGACCTCCCCTTTCTGGAACATCTTGCATAATTTTCAATTTTACTCTTGGTTTTTTCTCGTTCCAGACAAACTTGTTCACTCCAGTTTGCCATACTTTTAGTTGTTTATCATTTTTAAGCACCGGAATCATTTGAAACAAAAAGAGAAATCTTGGCAAAATATTCATCTTAACTGCTGCTATTCTTCCAAGTAAAGACAGCTGCAGTTTTTTCCAAGTCTCCATGTCTTTTTGCACCTCTCGCCACAACACCTCATAATTATTTTGAAACAATTTCATATTTGATTCTGCAACCTGAACTCCTAGATATTTTACCTTTGGTACAATCTCAAAACCTGCCCTCCTTTCAAGCTCATGTTTACGATCTTGTGTCATATTTTTGACTATCATCTTAGTTTTTTTCTGATTCAATCTAAAACCTGAAACTTTACCATAGTCTTGTATAATGTCCTTCATCTGGATTATTGATTCCATTGGCTGTGTTAGGGTAACAACCAGATCATCTGCAAATGCCTTTATTCTGTAATCCTCTTGCCTTATCATTATACCTTTCAAGATATTAGAGTCCCTTATTGTATTTAACAAGACTTCTAGTGTTAAAATAAACAACAATGGGGACAACGGACATCCCTGTCTTGTTCCTTTTTCGATTTTAAACTCTGTTGTCAAACTTCCATTAATAATAATCTGAGCCTTTTGCTCTTGATAAATTGCTGAGACCGCCTGTACAAATTGGTCCCCAAAGTCCATCTTTTTTAAAGTCTTTAGTAGAAAATTCCAGTCCACTTTATCAAAGGCCTTCTCTGCATCCAAGAAAACCAGCACTGCAGGGATCTGTTTATTCTTCTCAAGATATTCCAATAAGTCTATTACTTGCTTTACATTGTCATTCATGTGCCTACCCTCAATAAATCCCACTTGGTCATCATGAATCACCTTTTGAATTACTGGCATCAGTCTGTTGGCTAGTACTTTTGCATAAATTTTATAATCCGTATTCAAGAGATATTGGTCTGTAATTCTCCGGTTTTTTGGGACCTGCTTGTTCTTTTGGTATCAGAGAAATGTAAGCAGTAGTCCTTTATTGCTGCTATTATCTCCTCCTCTGTTATAGGATAATTCATTCTTTCCTTTTGTTGCTCAGTAATTTTTGTAACTCTTTTGTTATCTAAATATTTTTCTATAAGTCCATTCTGCACCTCCTCTCTAGCATATAGTTTAGTGTAATATTCAAGAAAGGCTTCTTTAATTTTCTGTTGAACAACTTCTTTCCCTCCGATATCGATACTATCAATAGTCCGTATGCTCTGTTTCTTCCTCAGTGTGTAGGCCAACCACCTGCCCGGTTTATTGGCGTTGCAAAATGTATTATGCTTTGCGTATTGTAAATTTGTTGCAACTTGGAATTGATCTTTCAAAAGTTTTATAACACCACGTGTTCTTTCATCTGTTGGATTTTTAATAAGTAACTGTTCTTTATTCTTTATTTCTGCTTCCAATTCAAGTCTTTTCGTTTGTCGGATCAATCTATGTTTAGAGTTCATATAAATAAGCACCCCTCTCATGTATGCTTTGCTTGCGTCCCACACAATCTCCATTGGAGTGCCTTTATTCAAATTCATTTCAAAAAACTCTTTCAAATACTTTTTAAGTTCTATATTTTTTTCATATCTAAACAGGTTTTCATTTAATCTCCAAGAGCGTCTCTCAGTCTTGCATGTCTCAATTTCTATCCACACTGGACTATGATCAGTCAAAGTTCTTGGCAGAATCTTTGTTCTTTTTGTCCTAACAAGTAAGTCATCTGACAACAAAATGAAATCAATCCTAGAGAAGGATCTATGTCTATCAGAGAAGAAAGTATAATCCAGTTCTTTTGGGTTATGTATTCTCCAAATATCTTTTAACTCCAAATCTTCTTTCATATCAAAGAAAGTCTGTGGTAGTCTAATCCTTGACTTCGCCAAAGTCTTTTTATCTAATTTAGAATCAATTACTCCATTCCAATCTCCCATAATTAAAATAGATCTATAATCCCATTGTAGTATTTTAGTATGTAGCATTTTATAAAAATAGTCCTGTTGTTGATTGGGAGCATAAATTCCTATCAGAAGAACTTGACTATTAGCAGAAAGTAATTCAATTGCTACAAACCTGCCATCTTGATCAGCTTCTATAAGTTTGGCTGTTAATTTTTTATTTACATAAATAACCACACCATTCTTTTTTTGGTTAGTTGAAGATATAAAATGTGTTCCTAATTTGGAATTTTTCAAATAATTTTGATCTTGAACTGTAATATGCGTTTCTTGTAGACAAATTATGTCATTATTATGTTGTTTTAAATATGCAAATACTTTCTTCCTTTTCTGTGTTGCATTCAACCCATTCACATTCCAAGATAAACATTTAATCATCATTATTCTCTTTCTGGAGCCAAGAACAGAATAATCGGATTTCATCCGAAATCTTCTGTCCTGCATTCCCCACGGCCCCAGTCTCTTGTATAGTCTTTGCCCCCTTTTCATCTTGTCTTTCCTGCTGTAACTTTTCTTTAAGTTGCTTGAGTTTTGCTCGAGTTATGCGCTGGTCCATCTGTACTTTTTTGATATTATACACATATAATAAATTATTGGTACTGTAGTAATTTATTAGATATATGATCCTATAATTATATTTTAACATAAAGATGCTCTGGAAGAAAAATGAGGGATAAAACTTGACAAGAATATTTATGAAAATGATCAGTTGGAAATTTACATTGAATTACAATAATTATAAAAAGTTGATCATGAATTTGTATCAAATGATGTACTGTTGGTATTGAACACCTGAGAAATTGTGGAAGATATATGAGTTTTCAAATGTCTGTTGGAAATGTCATTGTAAAGAAAGTATTTTTATCATATGTGGCTGGCTTGTGACAAGGAGATTTATATTTCAATCCAGAAAATTCTTAAAATACATATTCAATGGAAATCAGAATTTTTTCTTTCAGGACTAGGATAAGGAATTGGAAAGGAAAATGGAACTTTGTTATCATATGTGCTGACTGCAATGAGAATTTGATGCATTCAAATAGAAAGAGGCGTCAAGTCCTCCAATGGAAGAATGGATTGAGAATCCTTCAGCCTTTGGTGTTCAAGGCAACAATCAGCTTGAAGGATCCCTTCTACTCACACCCTGAGCCAGCCACAGATTCCTCCTCCTTCATTGGGACCATTTCTAGCAACCCATTTTCAGCTGAGCTGGACCATCCCTGACAGCTGAGAATGGAAGTCAGACGGGGAAAGGGGATTTTCCCTGCCGAGACCTGACAGTTTCCCGCTCCATCCCCTGCGCCTGCACTACAGAGCAAAGACACAAGTGCAGAGAGATTTCTATCTTTCTAGGTAGAATTAGACATTTGTTTGTAGACCATTGGAAATGACAATAGCACTGAAAAAAGTGCTAAAAAAGTGTGAAAGTCTTCACACTTACGACCACTGCAGCATTCCCATGGTCACCTAATCAAATGTTGGGCATTTGGTAGCCAGTGTATATTTCAACAACTCGCAGCATTTTAGAAAGTGTGTGTCTCTTTATTACTTGTTGTGAGCATTGTTTGCAATTGTGCCCTCAGTAGCAGCACCTCACTGGTCAGCTAAATCAATACCAGCCACAAAGAAGGGAAAAGGGGGGGGGGGGTCCACAGTGTGTAATACAGTCTCTCTCCTAGATGATTATCAGCCTGTTTGGCAAAAGTCCTGGGTGGTACTCGGTGCAAACAGAAGGGCTCGGCCAAGATCAAGCAAAAAAAGGACAATCTTATGTTTCTACCCACCCACACCACCTCTACACGCATGGCACTCTTGTCAGTCACAAAGGTACTTTTTCAAGAGGCAACTGGACTTTCCTGTTTTTTTTTTTGAAGATCTTTCACTTCTCCTCCAAGAAGCTTCTTCAGCTCTGATTGGATGGCAGGGAATGGAAGGATTTATTCTTACAGACAGAGATGGTCATTTGCATTCTTTTAGACTTAGAGAGTCTTTGAAGCCACTTGGAGGCTTTTGTGTGTCCTCAGGGTCACCTGAGTAGTGCAAATGGCTTTGGAGTCTTCCTGGAACTGCTGAAAGGACTGTGGTGAAAGCTGTTGTAGATAGATGTTGTTGTATCTCCCCCTTTGTTGAGAGAAGACTGTTCAGTTCTGACATAGAGGGCCTCTTTGACCCCTCTTTCAAACCAGGGGTCCTCTCTGCCCAAAATACGGACTTGGCTGCCTTCAAAAGAGTGGCCTTTGCCCTTTAAATGCAGATGGACTGCTGAATGGTCCTGATGGGTTTGTTCTCCAATGCCTGTGATGGTGAACCTATGGCATGCGTGCTGGAAGTGGCACGCAGAGCCGTCACCTGTTGCTCTTCTGGGTTCCAGCAAGCAAGCCAGCCAGCAGGTCCTCACGTGTGGGAGCACCGGAAAACAGAAGAGCAGCTGCCTGGTGCGCATGCTGGAAAAATGATCTTCCGGTGGTCTTCCAGTTTCTGGTGCGCATGCACACGCGAAGACCAACTGGCTGGTGCACATGCACGCATCAGAAACCAGAAGATCATTTTCCCGGTGCATGCATGCGCACTGGGCAGCTTCTCTTCCGGTTTCTGGCACGTGCACGCTCCCATTTTAGCACTCGGTGCCGAAAAGGTTCGCCAACACTGTCCTATGCTGTGCCATGCATTTATGAAGCGGTTGTTTTGTTTCCCCAATGTACAGATCTATGAAAGGTCTTCAAAGAAAAAGAAGAAAGTCCAGTTGCCTCTTGAAAAAGCACCTTTGGGACAACCAGAACCTGAATGATTGAGAATCTTCATGGACATCTTGCCAGTCAGTTTCTAGAAAACAGAATCATAGGCTGGAAGGGATTTATTATTTTGTCCGCAGAGCTGGAAAACATGAGAGTCAGTGCTCCATTCCGCCCAGACAAAACAAATCAGCAGAATTATATGTTTACAATCTGAATGTGAAATAAACCTCTCCTGAACACAGGAAGAGCGATTGCTGAGTAAGCTTGTGTATCTCTTTAGTTAGGCCTTACATTGCCTGCCACTCCTTTCTTGCCACTGCCCCTCCCCCCAGCCTGTCCTACAGACCACAATGCAACTTTTGAGTAGTCTAGCGTATTACTTACCTATTTATTAGACTTCTTGGCCACCTAACTCACCTAGAGGTAGGTAAGCATAACAGTAATAAAAACTATTGCAGTACTAGAGAGCTGAAGCAGCTTCTTGGATGAGAAGCAAAACAACTTCGAAGAAAAACAAGAAAGTTCAGTCGCCTCTTGAAAAAGCACCCTTGGGACAGCCATGACCTGGATGACTGAGAATCTCCATAGACATATTGCAGTATTAACAATTGCATTCCTGCAATATGTTATCAGGTTTCCTGCCTGAGCACTGGCAGGAGTAGAAAACCTCCAAGATCCCTTCCAATTCTGTTATTCTGTTCTGTTCAAATCTCCAACTGGGTTTAGAGGGAAATCCATTAGGATGAAAAGGAAAGCAGCCAGGAGCACAAGCCAGCATTGCCTCTCTCTGAATTAGGTAAACTGGGGGTTATTAGGCTGATATCATCGCGGGGCACACAGCAGACTGTGCACACCAAATCAACATACCACATTACAGTCTGGCTCAGCTAACCATGGTTTAATACATGTGCTACAATTGGCTGAGTTTGCGGAACACATAAATGAGTTTTGCAACCAGGACGCCTGCATTCTCACATGCTGTAAGCCATGAACGTCCAACCTTTTGGCTTGCCTGGGCTGCATTGAGGAAAGGGGGATTCTCTTGGGCCACATCTAAATCATGTGATTTATATACATTACTGTATATATATATCACACAATGTTCAAAGTTTAGGATCTTGTGAGGTGAGGTTAGTAGCTGTCTAGGTCCGCATGTGGCTCATCGGTTGGACTTGCCTGGTTGGAACCTTAATGTGATTTTCCCCCCCATGGAAACATCAACCCCCCAACCGCCCCTCGGCCTCTGCTTGGAACCTGCAGGGCCAGTTTGTGGCCCAGCGCCTCCCTGCCCTGAACCGGCCCGAGGGAGCTGCGGAGTCAAGTCTAAAAGCCAGGCCGGCGCTGGGAATCGGCCGGCAGCCACCCAACGGACTCTTCGCGCTGCCCAGGGAGGGGAGGCTGGGCCGGCCGGGGGCGCTGGGCGGGGGAGCGGCCGGCTCGCTTGGCTCCTTCCGGGCGGCTCCGGCGGCCGCCTTTGGCCCCCCGCCCAGCTGAACGGCGGCCGGGCGGGAGGCGGAGGGGAGGCGGGGGCGGAGCCGCCGCCGGCATGGAAGAGGCAGCGCGAGCCGCGCCCGCCGCCCGGACTCAGCCTGCCCGGCGGGGCGTCGCAGCGCGGAGGTCGCGGCCGCCTCCTCCGCCCGCCCCTTGAGGCCGCCCCGCCGGCTCCGCCAGGCATGGCTCGCTCGCTGCTGGTGCTGGTCGCCGCCGCCGCCGCCCTCCTGGCCCGGGGGGGGCGCGCCGAGTCCCCAGGTGGGTCCGGAGAGGCGGCTCCCAAGCGGCGGGCGAGGGGCTGCGGGAGAAGCGCCGCGGCGGACAAAGAGATGCGCGAGCCCCCTCCCCCCATTCCCCCCGGCTCAGCCCCTTCGAGGCCAAGGCGCCCCCGGGAGGAGGCGGCAGGCGGGGGGGGGGGGCGGAAGGACCCCCAGAGTTGTGGGCGCTTGTAGCTGCAGAAGGGCCGCCTTGGCCTCCCAGCCCCCGAGGGGAGCCGTGCCTGGTTTGACCGGGATGGCTTTGGGTTTGGCAGGAAGAAATGCGCCCCCCTCCCCCCCGTCAGAGGAAGCCCCCTGGGCGGGTTGCAGAATCCCAGGCTCGGAGGCGGCTTCTCTCCCCCCCCCTCACCGGGCAGGCCTTTCTCCAGGCGCGGAGTCCCCCCAGGGGCCCGAGGCCGGCTCCGAGGCCCACGAGGTGGTGTTCCCGGTGCGGGTGGACGCGCGAGGCTCCTTCCTGTCCTACAACCTGTCCCACCGCCTGCTGTCCAAGAGGGCCGCGTCCGCCCGGATTCGTCCCGGGACCTTCTACAGCCTCTTTCTCGGAGGGCAGCAGCTGCGATTCAACCTGAGCCTCAACCGCCACCTCCTGGCGCCCGGCTTTGTTACGGAAAAACGGCACGGAGGCGTCTCTCGGGCCACGATCCGAGCCTCCCGGCGGAACCCCTGCCATATGATCGGCTCGGTCCAGAACCAGGACAAAGGAAGCGGGCTGGCGGCCCTCAGCACGTGCGACGGGCTGGTGAGTGGCCGGGGGGGGCTGGGGGGGCAGGCCCACTTGGTTCTGGCTCCCTCTCTGGTGCGCCCACTGGCTGAATTCCTTCTTTGTTCAACATCTGGTACGGCAATCATTGTTCCGTGAAGTCAGCACAGCTGCATCTCACAGTTGGGTTTTTTTATAAACAGATGTTTCTTCGGGGAAGATTGTGCTTAGGAATATATTGCTGAGGTCAACTCCCCTCCCACAGAAGTCCTCCTTTGCTCCCCCATCCTGCCTACCCCTGCTGGAGACAAGGGAGCGGGAGGGCAGAGGAGAGTTGCATAGTGCTCTGGATGGGGTGGCAGCAAGGGGCTTCAGGGCTTGGGGGGGCTGGTTCAGTTCCATTTTGAAGCCAGTCTTTCCTCAGGATTAGCAAGGCTGCCCCAGACACGGAGTAGGCTCTGAAGCAGGCCCCCCCTCCACCCCCACTGCTAGTCCATAGAGTCAGAAAGGTTGGGTGCCTTTTGGCCTCTGGGCCTAAAGCAGCAGTTTTCAAATCTTTTCAGGCTCGCTCATTCATTCATTCATTCATTCATTCATTCAAAAACCAGAATCCCTGATGGGGAGGGAAAGCTCTAGTGATAAAAAAGGGCTGCATTTGAGTGGAGAGTTTTTGCTTTTTTGCCCTTCACCTCTCAGGCAACCCCATCACGTTTTTGTGGAACCAAGCTTGAGCATTCCTGATCTAGGGCTGAGATCCTGAGCTGGTCCCAATCTCTGGTTGTGGAGGCGGAATGGATTTGCCCAGCAATTTCAAAGGCAAAGTTTTCCCACTGCTTAGTTTTTCTTAGCTTCCCAGCTGTGTGTCTGTGTCCATCCATCCGTCCGTCTGTCCATCCCTAGGAGAAAGGAGATGTTTCTTCCGTCGTCTTGCTCATTGCAATCACTTGTGCTGAAGTGGCTGGCCACTTTCTGCAGACTGACCGATGACATTTCCTCTCCAGAAAGGCGTCTTTCATCTGGCTGGCCAAGATTTCTTCATTGAGCCGCTAGCTCCCAGCAACCCGAGGGAGGGCGCAGCCCAGCCACACAGGATATCTCGACGGCACATTTGGGAGCCCGAAGCCGAAGAGTTTATTTCGGTCCTGAGCACAAAAGGAGCCAGGAAGCAGCCAGTTTCTGTCAGGATGTGTGGGGTGCAAGGTAATGTTTCCTGGTTTGGGAGTCCTGTGGCTCCTGAGCGGCTCCTTGTCACTTGAAATCCCTGTCAAATCCTCTCTCGGGGGAGGAATGGTTCTCTTTGGGGCTGTCTCTGGCTCTTCCGTGTGGCCCTGCCAAGGCACAATTCTCCTGCCCTTGCTGACCTTTCCTTTGCCAAGGAACAGGGAGGCTTACAGCAGCTGGTCTGTTCAGCTGTGCTGCCCTTGGTGAAATTCCCTTCCCTCCAGCACCTCTAGCCATTCAGGAGACCTGCCTGCCTGCCTGGGGGTGGAATGGGGGCTTTGGCCGTGGTAGGCGGGTGCTTGGGACAGAGTTTAGCTGCTTTGCCAGTCATCCAGGGGAAAGGTCTCTGGCGCAAGAGTGCTCCATGGTGGTCCCAATCGCCCAGCTATTTTGGAGCACCGGCCTGGTGGCCTGGTGGAAAGAAACAGACTGGCTGACATTCTGTGGGATGGAAGAGGGCTGCAGAGTAGAGAAAGGGAGCGGCCTACCTTCCTCTTCCACCTCCACCTCGTGGATGCCTCAGTGCAGCTCATTCACCTACAGATCTGCAGGTCTTCTGTCCTTCAAGATAGAAGGGAAGAGGCCAGAGCCTCGGCAGCCTCACTGGCTCCTGCAGTCTGTGCTGCAAATTTAGGAATAGCAGCATTGAGGTAAGCAGCCATGGTGAGCCACAGCCAGAAGTGTCCCATGGGGACATAAAATAACAATCCCCCAGCATGGGGACTGCTAACCCCTGGCCCAGTGAAATGATAGGAAATGAGTAATGTCTCCGTGTGATGCCAACCAGCTGGTGTCTTTTCCAGGACAAATGGACCTTTCTGTGCAGACAGCTCCAATCATATTTCACTACAGTTCTGCTGCTCTTTGGAAAGCCTGCGAAATGTGACTTCAGAGCGGTTCTAATGGTCTTCCAAGAGACCTGGGCATGCAAAGAATTGGTGCAATGCCCCAACCTGGCTTAACCAACCACCAGTCAGGCCCAAAGGTGCTTTTTTCAGGAGGCAGCTGGACTTCCTTGTTTTTTCTTTTGAAGATGTTTCCCTTCTCATCCAAGAATGAGAAGCGAAACGTCTTCAGAAGAAAAAACAAGGAAGTCCAGTTGCCTCCTGAAAAAGCACCTTTGGGACAGCCATGACCTGGATGACGGAGAATCTCTACAGATACCAGTCAGACCTTATGTAGGAAGTGGTTGCCCAGTCTGTCTCTTCTGCAGCTCAAGCCAAAAATGGCAAGGAGGGCAGTGGGGAGAGTTTGTAGCGGGCCCTTCAGGATGATGGGGCTCAGTTAGGAATACAGAATGGTGTAATACAGGACCTTGGAAGGGACCTTGGAGGTCTTCTGGTCCAACCCTCGGCTCAAGCCACAGACCCTTAGCCACTTCAGACAAGTGGCTGTCTGGAAGCTTCATAAAAGCTTCCAGGGACGGCTCAGGAGTTCCCAGTGCAAAGAGAAGATTCCAATTACGGTTATAGAAAAATCTGAAGAAACCACTTAAAGTAAATCCCGTTTCCAGTGGTCGTTAAGGGAACTGCCACAGGAAGACCAGAGCTGTGTGAGCCCGAAATTGGAAGGGTTGTGACTAATCCCTTTTATTAAAGGATGGACCTCACCAGAGTTTATGCCTTTTAATAAAAGGTGCTAGAGAAAAATGGCGCTCCCAGATTCCCCCTGATGATTGTCGTGGAAAATATTTTTACATAAATTGAAGCAGTGATAAACTTTTCTTTTTATAAACTAGTTTCCTCCAGAAACCATTTGGATGATCCTCCCGCCTCTTTTCTCCTCGGCCCCTCCCCTCCCCTCCCCTCCCCCGCTCTGTTTACAGAGCAAAGGTCCACCCTGGGGGCCTTCAGACAGCCCCTGTTGCATCTCCTTAGCCACTCATTTCCTGTCCTCCAGAAGAAACAAGCCTCTTTCCTCTGTCTGATTGGTAGCAATCGGAACATGGTGGGAGCATTTCGTCTTCCAGCTGCATAAGGCAGCCCATAATAAGACAATGCCCTCATTTATCCCACACATCCAACTAATCACTGGACGAGGGAAATGGTTGCGTCTGCAGTTCTCTTTGTTGTGTCCAAGGTTGCTGAAACGGACGTAGAAGAAACAGGATTAGGCTTCTTGGGAAAAATGCAGGTCAGCAGAAGGATTTCCCTCCTGCTTCAGAAAATGGGGGCAGACAAAAGGAGGGAGCCTTGCAGCCAGCCACATTTGGTCCCCCAAAGGGCCATGTCCGAGCAGCCCTTCGCCTTGGCCTCTTCCCCAGTGGTGGGCGGAAGGGGAGGAGGAGACAGTCTTCAGTTGCCCTTAGTTATCTGGTACTTGTGATGATTGGGTGGTGAAACTGCCAGTCAAAGCAAGGGAATGTGGGCACCTCCTCTGAGTTTATGTTTGGAGGGAGGGGTTGCTCAGAGGGCCTGAGACTCCTGGGGGAGGGGAATGCCTGAGTGCCCCAAAGGCTAAGCAGCAAAGTCTTTGGATGCAAACAAGGATTTCTAGACCAGTAAAGGGTTTGGTGGTGGCACCAAAAGAAATAACATCCTTTAGGGACTCCCAGGATTACTGCGGTGGGATGAGGGGAGGGGAGGGGAGGGAGGGAAGGGTCTTCAGCAGCCAAGTTGGGTAAGCAGAGGATAGGAGCCACATGTCCCCCTTCTTCTGCCTTGTCCCTGGGTAGCCTCAGGTGGGGCAAGTGGGTTGATTTGGGGACCCATTTTTCTCAGGAGGGAAGTTGGCGATGGGCATCTGGCAGCATTTGCAAGAGAGGCAGAAAAGGGACCAACAGCTTTCAAGCTGGGAGAGTTTTTGCCAACTGTGGCAAGCAGCCCCTTGTCCAAAGCTGCAGTGCCATCAAGCTGGATGGGCTTCAAAAGGGGAGGAAGATACCGATGGCCACCCCCTCTCTTTCCTTGGGGTCTTAGCTCAGAGGTGGCTGCTTGGCTCCAAAGGAAATGAAAAGTGGCCCATGATGGATCTGGAAACTGTGATGGTAGTGGCTTATGAGGCAGGAGCAGAACTGGAACCAGTCAGAGATCAGAATTGGACCTGGACTGATAACAGGCATAACAGAGAGTGGATGGTGGGGGCAGGAACAGGTGGGTAGAGCCTGGGTCCAGTTCTAAAGTGCAGTGGCTGGAAAGCTCAGTTCCCCCTGGAAGATCCTCAGGGAAGACTGCTGTTGGCCTAAAAAGTGAGGATATGGAGCCAGACATATTGGGATGTCATCATGTAGAATGGTGTCATGGCCTAGAGGTGGAGCTCTCGCCTCACAATCAAGAGGCTGTGAGTTTGATCCTAGGTAGAGGCAGATATTTCTCTCTCGGGGCACAATGAGAATATATCTACTGAACAAAACTCTGCATTGGCGACAGGAAGGGCATCCGGCCATTAAACTCTCTGCTGGCTCCATTCAGTTGCCCAGACTCCACCCCACGGCGCAAGGGATTATGGGATTGTTAGATGATGATGATGATACTGGGATGTCATCATCATCTCCTGTCTTCCCCAATTTCAAGAAAATGCCAAGGGCTCAGAGAGGTGGAGAGAACATTGGGAGGAAAAGCAGCAGAGGAAACGTCGAATCAAGCCACGCTCTGTCAGTAAGGAGAAGTGGGTGGAGACCCTGGTTGTGGCTGACACCAAGATGGTGGAGTACCATGGCAGCGAGCATGTTGAGAAGTATGTCCTGACAGTCATGAACATGGTGAGCATTGTGAAAGGTTGCTGGTTGTAGAACAGACAAAGGGCACCTCTCAGCCAGGAGAAGGGCTCTGTTTCTGAGAAGCAGCTTGGGCTAATTTGGTTGACTGAAGCATTTGGGAAGCATTTGTGGCACAGGAGAGAACTTCCCTTCTCAATGTGCAGAACTCACTGAGCGACTCCACTTCTTCCATTATGCAGGTGGCTGGTTTATTCCATGATGCCAGCATTGGGAACCCGGTCCACATTTCTATTGTGCGCCTTATCTTTCTGGAAGATGAGGAGGTAAGAAGAAGACGTTATGTAGAGCTGCTTCTGCCCTTCTCTGTAGGTTCAGGAGCCAGAAGAAGAAAGCTGAGGGTGTTGCTTCTGCTGCTTCCACCAGCTCTGTGATGGTCCATAGTCTGTGCGTCCTCTTGTTTCTTCCTGCAGCGATTTCACTGCCTTCTTGCGTTTCTTGTAGTGCTGGCTACCAAAAGTCCTTTGCTTGAAAGCTGCCGCTAAAATCCCTTTTGCACATGAATTCTTTTTGGCTTTGCTGTCTTGATGCCTTCTTTTTTTTTTTTTAGAGCAAGGGTGTTTATGTTTATTCAGAGTTTGAGATTGGTAAAATCTTTATAGGAGTTCAACAATTTCAGCTTTGGAGGAATGGGGAAATATGAATAATAATAGTTATTATTATATACCCTGCTTTTGTTTATTGGTAAATCTTTTAATTGCTTTTCATGGTTTTCAATGGTTTGTCGTTCCAGTGCAATGTCTGTCTGTTAATTGAGGGTTCTAATTCTCTTTCTGTAGGAGGATCTGAAAATCAGCCACCATGCCGACAACACCTTGAGAAGTTTTTGCAAGTGGCAGAAAGCCCTCAACCCCAAGGGGGATGCTCACCCCCTACATCATGATGTCGCCATCTTGCTCACCAGGTATCCCTGTGACTTCAGTGCTGTCTGTAACATCTGTCCATTTCACTGAAAGTGAGGAAGAACGTTCTTGATGGAGACCATGCTCTGACACCACATTGCAAAGGAGCCTTACAGTGTTTTGAGATGCCCACTGCCCTGATGTCCTGCCACTGAACCTGAAATGCCTGAGCATGTTGGTTGGCTTCTGTTTTTGAGCTGGGCCCTTGTTTTTTTCTAGAGTTCTCCAATTGTCAATTTATTTTCCTTCAACCCAGCTGGGTCTTGCCCATTACAGTGATCCTCTCTTTTGTTCTGTGTGTTTGTGTGCTTCTCCCTGACTCGGAAAGGAAGGATCTCTGCACTGCCATGAACCGTCCGTGTGAGACGTTGGGCCTGGCCCACGTCTCTGGCATGTGCCAGCCACACCGGAGCTGCAACGTGAATGAGGACACGGGACTTCCACTGGCCTTCACCGTGGCCCACGAACTGGGACACAGGTAAGGCTGCAGCTGGGCGTCTCGGCCTGTCCGAGATTAAGAGAGATTACTGAGTAGAGGTTTGCAGACGTTGATCCCTGGAAAGGGGGTGTCCTAGCATGTTCAGAGCTGGAGAGATTTGCATGTCTCCACCCCAGGGAGATGGTTTCCTCCTCATTGTGCACAGGGTCCTTCAGTGGAAACCCCCCCTTAAGTAAGCGGAGAGGTTTGGGGTTCTGGAGTGAAAGCTGTCCATTCCTTTTTTATGAGTCACGTCAAGGAAATTCTGGGAGAAATCTTCATTTTGGTTGTGCTTGGCTGACAAGGACTTGACAGAAAACATTGAAAGCATACCTTCACCAAAAGAGGTGGGGGGAGGAGAGACACAAGTGTACAGTTGTAAAACTGACAAAACAATCCCTTTTGGAATCGTAGTAGACAGCCCTAAATAATCTGCTTTCTTTTAAAGCTCTCTTAAGGCACATGCTTGCATAGCATGTAAAAGTACAGGTAGTCCTTTTTAGCATCCTCAATTGAGACTGGCAACTCCATCACTAAACAAAGTGGTTACTAATGGGAAATCATGTTACTACGACTCTTTCCAGCTTGAAACTGATAAGACTAATCAGCTTCAAATGTTCAGCTTTTGTTTGTCTCCTAACCACTTCCTAACCCTTTGGAATGCTTACCAGGGCATTGGAATAATCAGCAAGAAGTGAATTAATGTATGTATTTATATTCATTGGAGAGAAAAGGATTACAAGAGAGTAAGCAAATACACAATGGGGATTACACATTGAAAGGAATGCCCTGGTGCCTGCAGCCACTAATGCACTGTGCAAACAGTCTGGTGTATTCCCAGGCTGTTTGTATAATATGCTTGTGGCTACTAGTACCTGCACATTCCATTCAATGTGTACTCCTCATTGCACGTCTTTAGTCTTTTGTCGTCCCTTCCTCCAATTTTTCCACTGAGTGAAAGAAAGAATGGGTCATAAACAGAAAAGATTGCCTACAAAAATTGCTTAGTTCTTTTCTCCCCTCCCCTCCCAGGAGAGCAGAGAGATTGGAGAGGAAGGGATTACAAGAGAATAAGCAATGTGGAAAACAAATCTAAAGCAATGTGCTGGCACTGGCAGACTCTAGGGTGTTACACAAGCAGCCCAGTGTATTTTTTATTGTGTGCTTAGTTGCTCTTTTGTAATCTGTAATTCTACAATCTCTACTCTGCAAGGGGAAAAAAAGAAAACCAGATCTATCATAGGACAAGGTGTACTAACTATCATGGTGATCATGGAACAGCACCGTCATAACTGAGCAGTCGCTGAATGAGGGAGTTGATAAGCAAGAACTGCCTATAGAAAAGATTGATTGTCATTTGTTTAAAATCCATAAAAATGTCAGTTAGTAAAGTTATAAAAATGGAAAATTGGAGCTTCCTCTGAGAAAAGCAGCTGTGATTTTTCAAAGGCTTTGCCTGTTTTCTGACCCTGCAACTCTGACCTGTGCTGGTCCCCCTTCAAGGGTGGTGTAGACCAGTGTTTCTCAACCTCAGCAACTTTAAGATGTGTCGGTCTCCCGGAATTCCCTAGCCATCCCACGAAAGGCCTTGGCAAGGTTTTTGGTTCTAAGGGTAGTTCTGGTGATCCTTTCTGGGTGGTGACGCTTCCCCCCCCCCATCCCCGTAACCCCCATTGATACAATTGCCACCCCATTTCCTGCCCCCAGGCTTGCTGCTTGCCCTTTTCAGCCACACCCAAAATGATATATGCCTCACTGACACGGGCCTTGGCCAGCTGGAGTCTTGTCTCCACTGATAGCCACCATCTCCAGTGATGCAGATTGGAAAACCTCTCCCTTCCCGGCCCTCTTGTTCAGTCCACTCAAGAGGTCTGCTTCGCAGGATGTTTAATGAGGGGAGGGGTGTCGTTCTCTTGCTCCCCTGTTATGTGTCTAGAAGCCACAAGACATTCCCCCGACCTGCTTCCTAGTCCTTCCTTTGACACCCACCCCAGAGAACCTTGGGGTGCTGCTTTGATGCTCCTTTCTCACTTCCTTTGGGGGGCTCTGCCTTTGCAGTTTTGGGATTCAGCATGATGGCAGCGGCAATGACTGTGAGCCAGTTGGGAAAAGGCCTTTCATCATGTCTCCGCAGCTCCTGTACGACACTTCACCCCTCACCTGGTCTCTCTGCAGCAAGGAATACATCACACGCTTCCTTGAGTAAGTCAGCCGTCCCAATCCCCTCGCCTTCTGCAGCAGCCCCTTTACTCTCTCAGGAGGCAGTGGAATGCGGAGTCTCCTCCACTACTACTACTACTACTACTACTACTACTACTACTACTACTTCTCCTTCCCCTTCTTCTTCCACTTCCCCTCCCCCTTCTCCTTCTTCCCCTTCTTCTTCCCCTCCTTCTCCTCCTTCTAGAGCACTCGCTAGGTGCTGTATTTTAAAATAAAGCAGAAGTTCCAACTAGTCAGTCCTGGTTAAACCACTCAGTTGGGTTCTTAAACAAATGTATAGGTGTGGGGGGGGGGGGCACAGTCCCCATCAGTTGGGAAGGGGAGGATCTTGTCCTGGAGCTGCATTCACCTTCTGTGCATGTGAAGGATCTGACTCTGCCTGCCACTGCCCTGGCTTTCCAGGAAATCCGCTCACCGACTGCAGGTAGAGGGTGGTCTGAGTGCTTTCCCTCTGGCTTCTGCACAGAGACCACCATCAACCCAGACAGCCCGTAGACCAGGGGTCAGCAACCCATGGCTCTGGAGCCACATGTGGCTCTTTTACCCCTCTGCTGCAGCTCCCTGTCACTCAAAATATGTGTCACAACCGCCAATGTGTGACACCACCAGCACGCAATTTATTGAGCTTTTCAATCCCCGGTAGGCCAACCATGGATAAATCCAAGAAAAGAAAAGTTTCAGAAAATTATTAAAGAAGAAAACAGAACGTTTAATTCAACTCCATATGCTAGTTTTGTGGCTGCTCAGGAAATAGTCAGGCATGGGAAGTTTTGTGGCTCCCGGTGTTTTCTTTTCTGTGGGAAACGGGTCTAAATGGCTCTTTGAATGTTTAAGGTTGCAGACTCCTGCTGTAGACCAACAAGGGGGAGACTCCCACCGGCAAAAAAATAACCCCATGGAATCTCCCATTTGCACCTCCTGTGCAGTTAAACAAGTCTGATTTGTTAGCAATGCCAAGAAGACTCAGTGTTTGGCCCTGGCCAACTTGCCCATTTGATGCCACCCTCTGGGCACGAGGGTCTTCCTTCAGGAGGAGGAGGGAGGGCCAGGTCAACTCTAAACAGTGTCTAGGAGTAAATGCTGTGGGTCTCCACTGTGCCTCACTGAGCCCAGTTTTGGTCCCTATACTACAAAAAAGATGCTGAGACTTTGGAAAAAGTTCAGAGAAGAGCAACTAAGATGATCAAAGGCCTGGAGAATAAAACATATGAGGAATGGTTGCAGGATTTGGATATGGCCAGTGTAGAGAAAAGAAGGACTAGGGGTGACGTGATAGCTGGATTCCAGTGTTTGAGAGGCTGCCCCAAAGAAGAAGGGGTCAGCCTATTCTCCAAAGCACCAGAGGGCAGGACAAGAAACAATGGATGGAAACTCATCAAAGAGAGAAGCAACCTGGAATTAAGGAGAAACTTCCTAACAGGGAGAACAATTAACCAGTGGAACTGCTTGCCTCCAGAAGTTGTGGCTGCTCCATCACTGGAGGTTTTTAAGAAGAGACTGGAGAGAGACTTGTTTGGAATGGTCTGGGGTCTCTGCTTGAGCTCTACAGGACCTCCAAGGTCCCTTCCAACTCTATTCTGATTAAGAAAGCCTCTTGGTCTGTGTGGGCTGAGGCTGCAGCAGGAGGCTGTGCAACCAGGGAGGGGGTTTCCTCAGGCTCAAGGTCTCTCTTTCCCCTTCCCCCTCCTTGGGCCCTGAGTCGAAAGCCATCCTAGATGCTTTGTCCTGGATTCTTTCCAGATTGTGTTCCCTCCCTCCTGCTTACCCGATGTGTCTCTTTGCAGCCGGGGCTGGGGGCTTTGTCTGGATGATCCCCCAGCCAAGGATGTGATTGACTTCCCTTCGGTTCCACCGGGAGTCCTCTATGATGTCAGCCACCAGTGCCGACTCCAGTATGGCGCCTACTCCACCTACTGCGATGACATGGATGTAAGCAGGGACAGGCCACGGAGGGGGTCACGATGCCCTTGGGAGAAAGTGCCTCTGAGGAAGAGGGCCCATCTGTGGCAGAAGCGTTACAGGAACACCTGGTGTGTGTGTGGGTGTGGGTGTGGGTGTGTGTGCTGTCAACCAATGACTTGGGACCTGATTAGAGCAGAGTTTCCCAAGCTTGGTCCCCTTAAGATTTTGTGGACAAACCTTAGGCTGAGACCCCTGGGTCAGAGAATGTATGATGTATGGATTTCTACACCTGCTGCTGTCTTACAAAAACGAATGGAAAACATTTCTTGAATTAAATTGCACGTGTAAAAACTGTCAGTATTCCAGACAGCAGCAGGGGACAGGAGCCTCCCTCCCACAAGGTCTGGGCCTGTCTGGAATATAGCAGCATTTTCCTTAGAGAGGGCAGCCCGATTCATCCTTCTGGCTGGAGATGCCGCCTCCTTCTCCTGCCCTCTGCCAATGGGAAGAGGAATGTGCCCTGGTGCCGCTTGCTCTCCCTCCGTGCAGCTGCTCAGCCTCCCTGCCCCGACCACAGATTCAGTGCATTTCATTCCTTCCCGCAGAGCGTCTGCAACACCCTCTGGTGCTCTGTGGGGAACACGTGTCATTCCAAGCTGGATGCAGCTGTCGACGGCACCGAGTGTGACGAGAACAAGGTATTTCCTGGGGCCAGAGAACCTCAGCCCCGAACCTGCCCCCCAAATGCCATTTTGGCTAAAGTGTGGCATGGAAGAGTCCTACTGAGACTCTGACATTCGCAGTCCAACACAAACCCTGCAGCAAAACAGAACTTTGCTCAGAAGCTTCTCTTAAAAGCGTAAGGGCCTCTCCGATTGCACAATCCGTGCCCTTCCCTTAATTCCCTTAATTGTTGAGCATCAATTGGGAGTGGGGAGAAAGTGTCTGATGGGCAATTGTGTTTGATGTCCAACAAGGGAGGAGCATCTTTCAAAAGGCAGCTGCAAATGGCTATGATCACTCCAGCCATTCTTGGATGCAACTAGTTTCCTTGAGCTCTTTTCAGGACAGGCTGCTTGCCTGTTTGGGAGTTGCTGGAAGAGAGAGAGTGTGTGATGGAGCAGGGTGGCAGAGTGCCATCCCGTGGCTCTCCTGCCAGCATTAGTGTCCTGGCTGATGCCCCCTTCTGGAGGGCTGCCTGACTCAAGCTGGCAAGTGGTTCTGCTCCTGCTAGGTGGCCAGTTCCAGGAGGCGGCAACCTTGGGCATTTCTGCTGTTCTCTGCAGCCCGATCTTTATCTTGGACCCTGCACCGCCTTGTCTGGAGGCAGCGCCTGCTTTGCTGGCTTCAGCTCCGGCCAAGAGGGACTGTCTGGATAGGGAGCTTAGCAGAATGGAGGCATTTGGTGTCCTGCAAAGTGCCCTCTTTTTAGCCGCCGGGGAAGATGCTCTGGAAACCTCAGCTGGTCAGAGGCACAGTAGCGTTCCAGTCGTACGCTGGAACGCTTCCGGTCAGTGTCTCTTCTGGTTTTCAGCCTGTTTCTGAGCTCAGCTCTCCTATAGTTCTTGGCCCAGTTTCACGCAGTCTCTGCATGTGCTCGGCTCAAACCTCTGCAAGACCCAAATGGCCATTAGCAACCAAGAGTCAGGACCAAAGAGGACCATGAAAGCAAAGGGATGATTCCTCCATAGCCATTTAAGGTCCTAAGCTGCTAGTCTTTTGTCATCATCATATTCATGTCGGAAGCACTGAGGCACTTCCGGTTGAAAGGATTAACCGGTGGCATCATTGTTGCCCAGGGGACGTCCAGTTGGGGGCTCCTTTCATGTCCCCATTAATGAGCCCACCAAAGTGGTGCCTATTTATCTACTCCGTTTGCATGCTTTCCTGGGTTGGCAGGAACCGGGGCAAATGACGGGACCTCACTCGGCTGCACAGCAGCACCCGGGTCTTGAACGTGGGCTTGCAGATTGTCAACCCAGCGCTCTAGCCACACGAGCCACCCAGCTCCTTTTAGCAGGTAGACTTTGATGGAGGGAAAGAAACGTCAGCTAGCAGTGGGCTGAAAAGACAGCCGGCCCTTCAGGGAGCCCCCCAGACCTCTTTGTCACTGATGGGCCTCTGTTTGTTTCAGTGGTGCTTCAACGGAGAGTGTGTAAGCGTTGGGTACCGCCCAGAGCCTGTCCATGGAGGCTGGGCAGCCTGGAGCTCCTGGACGGCCTGTTCCCGGACTTGTGGGGCTGGAGTGCAGAACGCAGAGCGGCCATGCAACAATCCTGCGTAAGTGACTGGTCAGCTGCCCAAGAAGCTGGTCACAAAGGGAGTCTAGCTGCCCTGTCCAGCTGCCTTCTGCTCCGACCCCTTGGCCTCTGATGGGCACATCTCTCTTTGCTTTGAGTGAGGACCAGGTCATGAGCCCCAAATGCGTCCTTCGGCAAGTTGAACACGCCCAGCAATCATGTGGCGCTGGGTTCCAAGAGCTCATAGGAGCAGAGGCTGGTTCTTCCTGGCATCCAAAGTACATATTTCCACCTGGGGTGCTTGGTCCAAGGCTTTTACTAGGCAGTTGTCCTGTTTCCCAACCAACATTGTGTGATTTGCATGCTTCCCCATTCCTGCTTCCATTTCAAAAGAGCCAGTGCAGCTGTCGGCAGAGGTCTTAGGGCCAAGATCTGGGAAGAGAGAGTTCAGGTCAGACCAGTCCTGAATCCTGTGTCCAGTTCTGGTTGTCACAATATAAAAAGAATGCCGAGGAATTTGGAAGAAGGTAGAGGGTGAGGGGCTTGGAGGCTCACCCTGTGAAGAATGAAGGAACTTGGTCTGTTCAGCCTGAAGAAGAGAATGGACAGGGCAGACAGGAGAGGCATCTTGCAGCACAGGAGGAGATGTCCCAGGGCAGAGGGATTGGAGAATTCCAAGAAAAGATTGGCCAGCCATTAGTTTGGGATGATGAGAAGAGGTTCCTGCCTTGGGCAGAGGGTTGGACATGAGGTCCCTTACAACTGTATGATTCTTCTTTTCTTTCCAGTGGGCAGAACCCAGAACTGGTGAGGAGGAGTCGAGAGTTTGCAGAGCTCTGCAGAACTTGCAGGCCATTCCCAGTCTCTCTTGCCCTCTCCCTCTCCCCTTCCCACATCCATCATCGGAGCAGTTTCCTCTCTCCTGTCTTCAAGGGGAGGGGCTCCTGTCACGGAGGCTGGTTCAGTTCCTGCTAGGAAGCCTGTTTGGCTCAGACCCCCCCACCCCATCCCCAGGAAGAATTTAGCTTTAGGACTGCATAACCTGCCCTGCTCCAGAAGGCTTGTCCAGGGTCAAGAAGGCTTGTATCAGCCGCACTGGAGAGACAACCAGGCCGGGGAGTTTCAGGCAGCGGCTGCTGCTGCCCATGTCAGGCCCCTCACCACCATGCCTCTAGGCGGGAGAGAGAGAGAGATGCCCGGAAGTGCAATTGAAACGGTTTCTCTTAATGACTGATGGATTACAAGAGCAGGTGAACATTTCCTACTGAATATTGCAGGATAGGACCTTTTTGTAGCATCGGACACAGCCTCTCCTGCCAGCTCTTCTCCCTGCTCTTGGTTTAACACAGCCTTGTGAGTGCAGAGGAGAGTTCCAACCAAAATTATTCTTCATCTTGTGGATGTGATAGGAATCTATTGGCCCCAGAAAATGCCAAGAACCACTACCAGGTGCCCCCCAAAGAGTTGAGGTCAAAGATTGACTTGCAGGGTTATTGCTGGCCTCTGCATAGGACTCTCCCTTCAGTCTCCTGTCTGGCCTTCAGCCTTTTCAGGGAATCAGCACCAGCTTGCTTAACTGGGCAGACTGGTGAGGATGGTTTCTTCCTCAAGCAGATGAGTTGCTTTTTCTTTCCAATCCTCAGCCCCAAGTATGGCGGGAAATACTGCCTGGGAGAACGGAAACGCTTCAGGGTCTGCAATGCACAGCCGTGTCCGGCAGACGAGCCCTCTTTTCGGCAGATCCAGTGCAGCCGTTTTGACCGCTGGCCCTACAAAGGGAAGCTTTACAAGTGGAGCCCAGTCCCCAATACCAGTAAGCCTCTCTCGAGCCTCTGTCCAGAGTGAAATACAGGCCTGTAAATTGGGGTAACCACCGGAAGGGAGCATTTACCAAGTGGTGCCCTATGGGACTTACCTGTTGGCCAGATGGCTCTTATGGCAGGCACAATGTCACACAGCTCCCCTTTCCAGAAGATTAAGTAACACCCCAGGTTCGGCTCTCGCTCCCGAGTGCTCTGTGGCTCCCAGAGCTGGATCAGGAACCCCATTCATCTTCTCAGTGCTCCATAACTGGAGGTTCTCAAGAAAAGATTGGACAATCATCTGTCTGGGATGGTCCCCTTCCTCGGGCAGGGGGTTGGGCTAGGAGACACCCTAGGCCTCTTCTAGCCCTGTGATTCTATGGGGGCACCAAAATCCATATCTACCACCCAGAGTTGTGCTGGTGCCTGTGGGCACCAGGTGGCCTTGTCAAGGCCACCTGTACAGTACCCTTGACTGCTTCTGAGTCACTTCTGGGAATCGCAGAGTCTTTTTCTCATTGAGGCTTCTGTACTGCAGCAAGCCATGCTGGTGGGCTTGGGCAAGAGGTCCTGGGCCATCAGGCTCTCTCCTCTGGCCTCCACAGGCAACCCTTGCGAACTGAACTGTCGACCCAACAATGAGTACTTTGCCGAAAAGTTTCGTGATGCTACCATTGATGGGACCCCGTGCTACGAAGAGAACAACAGGCGGGACAGATGCATTAATGGGATCTGTAAGGTAGGCATGTGGGGGCATTGTCTCCCCCCCCACCCCACTGGCATGTCTAAAATTCCATACCTTGAGAGTGGATGGTGACATGGGCTTCCATGGTGGACTCCAAGGAAAGGCGGTGGTTCTGTTGGCACAACATGCTTACTTTTGCTTAGCTCAAGAAGGACTACCCCGGTTACTCCAGTGACCCACGTTCCGTGATACCCTGAGTCCTCTGGGTTTGGTCTCCATAATGCAGTAGCCCGGAGGTGCAAATAAGGCAGACGGGGGTTGCTGGATGGGCTGAAATGGAATCCTCTGGGATCCCATTTTGATGACCCTCAGGCAAGACTAAGCATGGAGGGTTTTTGCATTTTGTCTGTGCAGGTAACAAAAAGTCCCTGTTAATCATTAGCAAGGTGAGAGTGAATGTCCTTGGAGAGGACCTTTGGCTTTGGGGGTGCTTCCATGCGTAGATTCACTACTGCATGGGGAGCACGGCTGTTGCTTTCAAGGGCATGAGGAGGGGTGGCGGACATTCCTTCCCGCCTTGGAAAGAGCTGCCGCCAAGGGAGCTCGTGTTTCTTGGGGGGCATCCAGGATGGCAAGCCAGGTCTCTCCCAGAGGTGGCTCAGGAGGGTGCCCATGGCCCTCCCATCTCTTTCAGAACATTGGTTGCGACTATGAAATTGACTCCTACGCTGTGGAGGACCGGTGTGGTGTGTGCCAGGGGGATGGATCAACCTGTCGGACAGTGAAGAAGACCTTTGAGGAGAGTGAGGGGCTGGGTGAGTCATTTTGGGAAGGCTGGTGCGGGCGGGAGACGGCTTGTGAATTCTTATCATTCTCTGTTTCTCTACAAAATTGAGACATTCTAGGTTTCTTAATATTTGAGCTGTGCTGTGACACAAAGGATTTAGAACAAATGAGGATGTGGGGGAGAGACGTTTGAAATGCAGTGATCCCAAAGGATTGGAGCAGGAAGTGGATCTCATAGAAGTGGCGGGGCTTCCCATGAAATGTATGCTTACATGTCTTCCTTTGAAGGATTTCCTGACCTCTTGCAAGTTCTGGTGAAAGCACATCTGCATCTTTTTCCAGGGGTTGTTTGGCTGCCTTGAGAGCAATTTCCCTTTGGACTAGACAGAAGCTCTTGGGAGACATTCAGGAGGCTCCCTGTGTAGCCGCCAGAAAGAGTGGGCTCATTCCACTCTTGCTGGGAACGAGGACTTTGCGTTGTTGCCTGCTGGTGACAAGCATTCAACATCCCAACAGGTTATGTTGATGTTGGTCTGATCCCGGCTGGAGCACGTGAGATCCAGATCGAGGAGATGGCCGAAGCAGAGAACTTCCTGGCTTTGAGAAGTGAAGACCCCAAGAAATATTTCCTGAATGGTGGCTGGACCATCCAGTGGAATGGTGACTACAAAGTGGCAGGGACCACCTTCACCTACAAGAGAATGGGAAATTGGGAAAACCTGACTTCTCCAGGGCCTACAGAAGAACCGATTTGGATCCAGGTAGGCAAAGGGGGATTTGTAGCTGGGCTCTTGTGCCAAACTCTGTCTTTAGGTCCCTTCTTGGGCAAGGCTGTTTGCCCCATAGAGGGGCTGCCAAGTGTTGGAGCCATCGGTTCATTTTGCCCCGGGGACTCTTGGATAACAGCAGTAGCGACATTGTTGCTTCCCAGCCTTGTATGGAAAGCTTGACGTCTGCCCGGGGTTTTCCATAGGCAGAGGTGGGCTTCGGGGCCAGTGACATTAGATTCCTTCTCAGATTTATGTGTCTTTTTTTTTTAGTTCTAAACTCAAGATCAGAGTCCGGTGGGATGGGGGAACAGACTGTCCTCTCCTCTTTGGATGCCGACCTCTGCTTTTCACCATGCAGTGGCTGTCTTGAGACATTAACTGGGAGCTGGATGGGGGCTGCATTTTTGGGGAAAGAATAAAGTCTAGGTACAGAGAACATGAATGACAGTCACAAATGCCTCAGGAGCAAAGGCTCACTATTTGGGAGCCTATTTCCAGCCCAGGCACTGGGGAGGGGTTGTGCTGTTCAGGGGTCTGCAGGGTTGAGGGGCAGTTGAAAGCAGACCTGGTCTCTTTGGCTGGACAGCAGGAGCCTTTCCCTACTCAGGTTGCCTGATTCCCAGGGGTCTGTGAGAGGCAGAAGTGGAGCAGGACTGCCCTCCCCATCATTGGTCCTCTGAGATCGGGAAAGCCAAGCTGCTTCCCAGAAAAATGCAAGTGGGAGTAGTGTTAAAGTGGTCCCGGGTCTGTTTCTGGATGAAACCCTCTAGTCCAGCGGTCAACAACTGGTGGTCCATGGGAAAATTTTGGTGGTCTGCAGAAAAATTATTTGCATTTTTAATATTGCACTAAATCAGGGGTCCTCAAACTATGGAATGAACATTTGTGTTGCTGCAGAGAGTTTCTTCTGCGGCGGTTTCTTTTGCTTGCTCTAAATCAGGGGTGTCAAACTCAAGGTCTGGGGCCGCATCTGGCCCGCGGGGTGCTTAGATCTGGCCTGCAGGGGCACCCTGGAAATAGTGAATGACCGGCCTGCGGTGCCTCTGCCAGCAAAAACGGGCTCCCAAGCTCCGTTTGCGGCTGTGATGGCCTCCTGCAACCCTCTGCCAGTGAAAACAGAGCTCGGGACCACTCTGAGACCCTGATGATGATAAAACCTCATTGACCAAATAACCTACCTGGGGGTTGATTTTAAAATCAATCAACGTTCTCCTCTTGGAGAGAAGGAAGGCCTGGACTTAATGAATTGGGGACCTTTTAAATCTCACTGGGAGGAGTCTGCTTGGACAGAGCCTTCCAGCCAAGGAGCCAAGTTCCTCTCCTGGCCCCTGTTCCTCTGCTGAATAGCCACTTGTGAGATGCAGAACAAAGGAAGTGATTTAAGAGATCCTTGGTGCTTTCTTCCACCCACTTAGTTAGTCCTGCTGGTGCCCAGGACTCTGAAATGCCTCGGAGAGGAGCCCTAAGGTCCGGGCATCAGCAAGAGCTTAACCCTGCTAGAAGACGTCCTTCCCGGCTTCCGCATTGTGTGCGGTGTGGATTTGACTGACTGAAAAGCCTTGGAACAAATAAGACTTGCTTCCCCTCTCCTCCCCCTCAGGAAGAGAGTCAGATCTTCCATTCTGATTCTCCTTCTCTTTCTACGTTGATCTTGTGAAAAATAGCTCACAGGTCAAAGGATCACGTCCCGCTCAGGAAATTTGAAGGTGCATTAATTCAGGTCATGTCCAGTTTTTCTGGGAAGCCTATTGTACATTTTGTAGAGAGCTATGGGGATGGCCTTGAGGGACATCATTATACGAACTACAGGAAGCATTTCTTGAGGCCTGGAAAGGAGACCAGGCCTCAAGAAGAGGCTCAAGTTAATTCCTTCCTGACTCAATGGGGGTAAATAAGAAAGGGAGGAAAAACACAATCCGGCTTGCAAGATTCTGTTACTAGAGATGGTCTTCTTGTGGAGTCTGTTCAGTGGGGTGGACAAACTTGAAGAGTAGACTCAAATATTCCTTCGGAGTTGGAAAGGAAGTGGCTTCCCATGAATGGGAGCCTTCCTCCTTCTAGCCTTCCCGTTTCCCCCCTCTAAAGTCAAGTCAACGTGTGGCTTCACTGTCGTTCCACGCCTGTTTTGTGAGCTGAGCTGGGTAGGTGTGTGGCTCAGTTGCTACACCTCATGGGAGAAATCAATCAGAATAAAGCTGGAAGGGATCTTGGAGGTCTTCTAGTCCAACCCCCTGCTCAAGCAGGAGATCCTCTACCATTCCAGAAAAGTGGTTGTCCAGTCTCTTCTTAAAAGCTTCCAGTGATGAAGCACCCACAACTTCTGGAGGCAAGCTGGTTAATTGTGCTCACTGTTGGGAAGTTTCTCCTTAATTCCAGGTTGCTTCTCCTTGATTACTTTCCATCCGTTGCTTCTGGTCCTGCCTTCAGGGGCTTTGGAAAACACGTTGACCTCCTCTTCTTTGGGGCAGCCCCTCAAATACTGGAGCACTGCTATTGTCACCCCTTCTTTTCTCCAGACTGGCCATCTGTCAGATCACGGAAAGATCCTTAGGCCAGGGAAAGAAGATGAGATACAGGCAGGCTCCTCCTTGATTCACGGGATGTAAGAGCCCTGACAGATTCTGTCTTTTTTCCTTCCGTATGACCAGCCCCTGGCAGTTTTCTTGATAAGTTTTTTCAGGCATGGTTTTCTATTGCCTCGTTTTTAGGGCTGAGAGAGAGTGACTGGCTCAAGGCCAGCTGGCTGCGCCCAAAGCAGAGGTAGAACTCTCAGGTGCCTGTTTCTAGCCTGATGCCTTAATGTAACCATTACACCACATAAGCGTGTATGTATGTATCAGAGGTAGGTTTCAGCAGGTTCTGACCAGTTCTGGAGAACCGGTAGTGGAAATTTTGAGTAGTTCGGAGAACCGGTAGTAAAAATTCTGACTGGTCCCGCCCCCATCTATTCTCTGCCTCCCAAATCCCAGCTGATTGGGAGGAAATGGGGATTTTGCTGTAACCTTCCCCTGGAGTGGGGAGGGAATGGAGATTTTACAGTATCCTTCCCATGCCACGCCTACCAAGCCATGCCCACCAAGCCACACCATGTCTACAGAACCGGTAGTAAAAAAAATTGAAACCCACCACTGGTATATATGTATGTAATAAAGCTATAATATATATATATATATCTACAGACTGTATATATTATGTAGTTCTCTCTAGAACAGGGGTGTCAAACTCGATTTCATTGAAGGCCACATCAGGGTTGTGTTTGACCTTGGAGGGGGCGTGGCCAGGGGGGGCATGGCCAGCTCAACGTCACTCCTGTCGGGGGCACCTGTGGTGGCCTGAGCGGTCTGGCCCATGGGGTGGCCTTGGAAACAGTGAAGGTGCCTCTGCCAGTGAAAACGGAGCTTGGGAGGGTCCTCCCGAGCTCCGTTTTTGCTGGCAGAGGGTTGCAGGAGGCCATTGCAGCTGAAAATGGATGCAGCCTTGGGTTTGGCACCCCTGCTCTAGAATGTTAGTTCTGCAGTAGTCCTCAACTTACAATCATTTGTTTAGTGACCAAAGTTGGCACTGAACCTATGACCAGTTTTTGCACTTACGACCCTTGCAGCAACCTCATGGTCATGTGATCAAAATTCAGACATCTGGCAACTGATTCATATCTATGATGCATGCCTGGGTCATGTGATCCCCTTTTGTGACCTTCTGACGAGCAATAGGGAAGCCGGATTCACTTAATGACTCTGTTGCTAACTTAACAGCCGAAGTGATTCACATAATAACTGTGACACGAAAGGTTGTAAAATGGGCCAAAACCACAGAAAACCTTTAGGCTCAATTGTGGTTGTAAGTTGAGGACTACCTGTGGTCTCCTTGTAGATCTGTTCCCAAATTCCCGTGGCCATTTTTTTCTTGCAGTGAAAACAAAGGCCACAAAAAGAAGAGCAGGGCTGGGGAGGATTAAGAAGAGAGTGGACAGTCACTTGTCTGAAATGGTATAGGTCAGTGATGGTGAACCTTTCTGGCACCAAGTGCCGAAAAGGGAGCACTTCGCAAGTCTTCCGGTTACTGCCACGCATACGCACACACCAATCAGCTGGCCGGCTGCATGCTCACCCTGGAAAACGGACGGCCAGCTCCTCCAGTTTCCGGCACTGCCACACACACAAAGGCCAGCTGATCATCGCGTGCCAGAAACTTGGAAGAGGAATGGGCACCGCTGCGCGTGCCAGGCAACATGGCTCCACGTGCCACCTCAGGCACGCATGCCATAGGTTCGCCATCATGGGTATAGGATCTCCTGCTCGAGCAGGGGCTGGACTAGAAGACCTCCAAGCTCCCTTCCAGCTCTATTCTGATTCTGATTCTGATTCACAGAGTTGGAGGGCAAAGAGGTCGATCTGTTGTAAAACCTCCTGACTTCCACAGACCTTGTGCACTGCGGGAAGGTGCTTTACAGTTAATCCTCAGTTATCGACCATTCACTCAGTGACCATCCAAAGTTGCAATAGCCCTGAACAAGTAGTACAAATGGCTTGTCCTGGAAGTTGTGGTCATTGCGGTGATTTGGGTGCTTGGCAACTGCCTCACACTTATGACGGTTGCAGCATCCCACGGCCAGGTGACTGCCGTTTGCATCCTTCCCTGCTGGCCAGCGAAGTCAGTGGGAAGAGGACAAATCATTCCTGCTTCTGTTGCTTTTTCTTCATAGCATTTGCCTGCCCACAGCACCTCCCCTGTGCCCACACTCTGCAGGGCGTGACGGATGGTTGTGCTCACACTGCAACGCCTCCAAACCACAACAGCCCTCCCTCACCTGGCTGAACATGCGCAGGGTTGCATCTGTGTACCTTCCCACATTCCATGGCCCTCGCCTCCCATCTGTACTTGGCATCCCTTCCCTGTTGCGCTTGTGCCGGATGGGCACGCCGGGCCCCACTCTGCAGCACTTGCCTCTTTGCCGGCCTGCTCACAGGCTGCCCCAAATAGGCTTTTGTCTAGGACTTCCCATGGGCTTCCCCACTGACTCTCTTTTTTTGGAAGCCAAGAGAAAGTCCCAAATCCTGGTCAAGTGAGGTCCTTGCTTAACAACCTGTGATCCTTGCTTAATGACAGCAGAGGGACTGCCGGATTGCCATTGCCAAGCGGTGCAGTCACGTCACATGGAGCTTTATAACAGCACCACTTACCAATGGAAATTCCAGTTTCAATCATTGTCGTTCAGGCCAGGACTGTCTGTGTAGTGATTTGCCCTCAGTGACAGAATCCCAGGCTCCCCATAAGTGGGCGGTTGCCCCATTTCACCTCGGGAGATGCAAGAGGGGCGTTTTCACAGTCGTGTTTCCCCAACACCCTGGTTGCCTTAGTAGCTCAGCGTATGTTTCTGCTTGCCCGCAGCTCCTGTTTCAAGAGAAGAACCCGGGTGTCCGCTATCAGTACACCATCCAGCAGGAGTCCAGGAATCAGAGTTCAGTTGCTCCTCCTGAGTTCTTCTGGCACTACGGACCCTGGACAAAATGCACAGCTACCTGTGGGACAGGTGAGGACTTGCCTGCTGGACAGCAAGCTGCTTTCTCGGCGGCCTGACCAGAAGCAGCAACTGTCCAGCTGCAAATCCAATTGGACTGGTTCTTGCATGGGGCAGTCCAGAAAACCGGGGGAGGGGGGGTTGAAGGGGTCGAAGGGTCCCAGGGGAGCCAGCATCCCCCACTGCAAATGCTTTTCTAAAAGAACAGTCAGGGTCAGGATAGGAACGGGAGCTTCTTACAATTCAGGGTCTGCTTTTGAGGCACCAGCCTGGTCAAATCTTATGAGGCAGTGCAGGAAGCTTTAAGTCTAGAAAAACAGAGTGCATGGCAGAGGGGCTCAGAGAACCTGCCCAGGGCAGGCGGCATCTGCTTGCATCCTTTTAGCTCTTGCCGGCCCTTTTGGCTTCTGCTGCTGCCTGATGGGGTGAGCCCCGCCTCATGTGCGGTTCTTCTTCTCATTTCTTCTGCTGATGTGGGGAGGAAGGGTGGCGATGAAGGCAATTGCGATGATGAGGAAATATTTGGCGACATGAGGGTGATTGCTCACCAGGCGCCATCGGTTCATGATTGGGTCCAGCCGTTCCTTGGGCTTTTATTGCATTGTGTGCCTTCATTGTCTGCCAGGGGAGATCATGGGGCAAACTGAGAAAGGAAGGAAGGTTTCTGCTCTGCATTCAAACAGGAGAGAAATGCACATACTCGTTCTTGGCACTCCTTGGCTGTTGTGTATATGCTCATAGGAAACTTGAGCCTCAGTTCAGTTGGTTGGGGTCCAGAAATGGGGACTTGGTGTAGAGCACACGTTGCTTCTTCATTCCTTGGAGCCTGCCAATCCATCACCCTGTTTCAATGTTGCGAAGGAAGCTGTGACAGTAAGAGGCAAACAGCTTGTGTTGGCAAACAACTCTGGCTTTCTGATTCAGAAGCTCCCGTCTGCAAGGTCAGGCCGCTGTGGCCTTCAGAGGGCCAGAAGGTGGATGGGAGAAGCAGGCCGTGGAGTTAGCTGACCTCAAACAGCTGGTCAGGAGGCTTTGTGCAGATCCTTCCTTGGGAAAAAGCTGCTTGCTCCGAGTGGAATCTGACCAGTGACTGATAGAGAAAGAGGCCTTGGACTGGTAGTAGAGTTCAATTGAGGTGTTGGCAGGTGTGTATCTGCTGTGAAAAAAAGCAACATGTTGGGGCTAATAAGAAACGGTACTGAAGACGAGTGTCATAATGCCCTGATACAAATTGATGGTGCGACTCCATCTGGAACACTGTGCAGTTTTGGTCACACAACTCAAAAAGAATATAGTGGAGCTAAAGAAGGTTCAGAGGAGGGCAAATAAAGTGATCCAGGGGCTGGAAAGGTTTAAGAAAAGCTGTCTAATCTAGAAAAAAGGCAGCTGAAAGGGGAAATGATTAAAGTCTATATAATTATGCACAACGTAGATAGATAGGCAAGGAGAAGCTGCTTTCCCCTTCCCAAAATACTGGAACCAATCAAATTGAATCCTGAAAGAATCAGGACAAAGGTTTCTTTTTTTTACACAACTTTTAAATTCAGCTTTGGAATTCACTACCTGTGGTGCTGCCCACCTGGTCAGCAGGCTTTACAAAAGGGTTGGATCCAAGTCCTGGTGGGATGGAGGGGGGGTGTCAGTGCTTTTAGCCTTGAGGGGACAGTGACTGCCTCTGGCAGCTATCTGGTGGCAGATTGTGGCTTTTTTGGCAATTGGCTGACCACAGACTGTGGGGCCAAGTGGCACTGAAAGTTCCTAAACCCGCAGCTGAGAAATGCTGAGACAAGCTTCTCACGTCTATTGGAAAGCTTCATCCACAGCAGAGGTCTCCAACCTTGCCAACTTTAAGCCTGGCGGACTTCAGCTCCCAGAATTCCCCAGCCAGCTTTGCTAGGAATTCTGGGAGCTGAAGTCCACCAGGCTTAGAGTTGGCAAGGTTGGAGACCCCTGATCCAGACTTCCGTGGGCCCCATAAGCCAGAACTGCAACCAACAAAGGTTTGGGGAAAGACCTGAAACCCGGGTACCTTCTGGGACTTGGCAGCTATTTCTGCTTGCCAGATGTGGGTTTCTCTCTTTCGTTTTTAGGGGGATGCTTTTTATCCAAAGACCCCTTTTGCTTACAGTGGTCATTCTTCATTGCTTCTCAGTGGTGCCGTGAAGATGTCATTGCTGTCCTTTGAAATGACTCCTTTCAAAGGTGCTTATTTGAAAGGCAGCTGGACTTTCTTGGCGTGTCCTTGAAGACATTTTGCTTTTCATTCAAGAAGCTTCTTGGATGAGAAGCAAAACGTCTTCAAGGAAAAACCAAGGACATCCAGTTGCCTTTCGAAAAAGCATCTGTGGGACAACCATGACCTGGATGACTGAGAATCTCCACAGCATTTTGAGATGGCTTGTAGGACCACCAACTTCTGATGATTTGATAAGGTTGCTCTCCAGCAGCATGGAACTGGAATTGACCTGTGGCCCTACTGGAGTTCTCATGGGCTGTTCTTTGAAGCATGTCGTTTAGCTGGGCCACGTGGCTCATCTGAACCCACCACTCAGTCAGGCACTCTGGCAAAGTGCCAGCTCTCCTGGGCTCATCCTGTGGATGGTGTGAATGACTGTCTTTTGGAGGGAAGCTGAATAAGTGATTCCCCCCCCCCCCCGCGGTGCCACCTTGTTCCTCCATGGTGTTACTCACTGACGTCCTCCGGGATCAGAGAACGGGGGGAGGTTCTGGGCTCTCTACCGTGTCCCATAAAGCTGAGATCTGGGCTCAGGTGCAGAGCGCATGCTGAGTGTCACCAGACATGCAAAGCCTTTAAAGGGGGTGGAAACGTTCTATCTATGGACACAGTGAAGACCCTGTGTCTCCCCCCTTCCCCATTGAGGGGCAGCTTTTGGCCGCTGAGGTAGAGCTAGCAGAGGCTGCAGCGATTCATATGAAGTCTTGGTCCTCAAAGCCAGCAATGGTGCTACAATGGCTGAGAGAAATGACTCAAAGCATTTGTAGCTTCTCAGGATTAGGAATAGTTGTTTACACCTTCTAGAAAGGAAATTAATGCATATTTTTGATCCAGGACAAAGACAGGCCAATGGGGGTTAATGAACACTTACTTACAGCTTCTTCATTAGCTGAGCTGAAAGGAGATGTTTGCCAGCCAAGCAGATTTTTTTAAAATTTCCTGCCCAGCAGTAAGAGCTTCCAAAAATACATCAGAATTTGGCTACTTGCCTCCCTACTGGGGATTCTCCAGCATCATGACCCCCCAGAAACATTTCCTGTTCATTGGGCCAATGTGTGTTCTGCCTCTCTAGGGAAGTGTGTGTGTTTTGGCTGCCTTGCGAAGCATTTGTGGAAGGAAAGGCATTTGTCAGATGCATTTGTCCAGAATTAGATGGCAGTGGGCAGCAGAGCTGGTGCTCCGGGGTAAATCTTCCCAGTCAGTGAAGCAGCAGCAGCTCAGCAAGCTGTGCTCAGCGACAGCGACCAGGGCAGTCTCCTGCTTGGCACTGTGGGTTACGGGCAACTGGTCAAATATTAGAGTCACATTGCAAAATTATAGGAACCTTGAGATGTCAGGAAGAAGGACAGAGGCCTGGCAGGGCTTGGCCAGGGTCTGGATAGGGAATGGGCTTCTTTGGCACAGCCCTGCTTGTTGGTGGTCAGCAGCTGATTCCTCTGGAGCAGGGATGGAGTCAGGGGTATTTGTTGCTTAGATCTGACCCGCGGGCTACCCTGGAAATGAGCGTGCAAGAAGGGACAGGAAAGGAGAAAGGGAAAGAGGAAAGACAAGGAAAAAGAGCAAGAGAGCAAGGAAGTAAAAATAAGGAAAGAGGGGAAGGAAGAAGAAAGGAGAATGAAGAGGGAAGAAAAAAGAAGGGAAGGGAAGGAAGGGAAGAAGATTATAATGAGTGAGGGAAGGCCTGAGGGAAGTCCTGCCTTAGCACTTGGCCACCACAGGTGCTCCCCGACACAAGTGATGTCGAGCTGGCCACGCCCTCTGACCATGCCTCCCCCCCCCCCCCCCCCAAGGTCAAACACAACCCTGATGTGGCCCTCAATGAAATCAAGTTTGACATACCTGCTCTGGAGAAGTGCACTTCAGAAATCTAAGGTTCACTACTGGCCTTGGGGCCTGAACTGACATTTATTCACAGATTTGTTCCTTGTGTGTTTTGTGGAAGACTAAGTCCAACTTGAATGTAATGAATTTATTTTGTAGTAAATCTGTTTATAAGCTGGACTGAAAGACCCAGTTTGGTTAGTGGTGATGATGCTGGACCACAGGTGTTCCAAGGATATCTCCCCTGTCTTTGTCTCATCTCAAAAATCTAATGATCGTATTTCCTAACTCCTAATGAGAGTCATTTATAAATATGTGGACCAGCAGAGGGATTAAAGGAGAACCTTGTGTTTCTCTAATTAACAGTTCCCTCCGTCTGACCAAGAGACCCTGGCCTGCTCTCATTGGAGAGTTTTTCAACCAGCTCTTGGTCATTGATGGCCACTTAGTGATGCCATCTTCTCTCTTGACATCTCATTATATATCTCATTGCATCGGGATGGAGTCTGGGCAACTGAATGGAGCTGAGTGTTTACTGACCGGATGCCCTTCCTGTCACCAATACGGAGTTCACAGCAGATATTTTCTCATTGTGCCCAGAGAGAGAAATATCTGCTGCTACCTAGGATCGAACTCACAGCAGAGGGATTCCAAGTTGCGACTGAACACAAGGTTCGGGTTCAACTTGAAATGAAAATTAAGTTGCAAGTTTAAGTTGCATGGGGGAACTCAAATTTCTCTCCGTGAGTTTTGCTCACAGGTGAGAACCACAGCACAACACAAAAGGATTTTGTTCTATCCCCAGATAATGTATCCTTGCCCCTTGGCATGTGCCCAAATGAAGTGCCTCCCTCTCTCCTTCTATCTAAGCACTTTCTCCTCCCACCCTCAGGGGTCCAGAGACAGATGGTGCGTTGCCTTGAGAAAGCTGCTGGGTTTGTGGAGGAGCAGTACTGCGATGCTCTTAGCCGGCCTGATGACAAGCAAAGGAATTGCAACAAGGAACCATGTCCAGCCAGGTCAGCTCTTGGGCTTACCTAAAACTATTCAACGGTAGGATGCTCCACCATTGAAAATAAATGTCTGGGAGAAGAATGCTGCTCTGCCAATTCTGCAAACTTGGGGCTCAGTCAAAACCTGAGGCTGGGCCTCTATGGCACCACTTCACTGTGGCTCCAGAGGCCATCTTCATGAAGAAGCCCGTCATAGTCTCCCAAAGAAGACTAGTGTCCCAGACAGCAAAAGACCATGCCACCACCTAGACTTCTGATGATAAGTTCAGGCACAAGTTCAGTCTAAAGTGGAACAGCCCAGGATGTAGCAAGAGGTCCTGTATGGGTCCAGACTGGATGTTGTGGTGACCTAACTTTTCATTCTGTGTGTTTCCACAGGTGGTGGGCTGGTGAGTGGCAGGCATGTTCGGCCACTTGTGGTGACTCTGGACTGATGAAGAGAACTGTCCTCTGTATTCAAAGTGTGGCCCTGGATGAGCAGCAGGCTCTACTACCCGACAAGTGCCAACATCTCACCAAGCCAGAGACCACAGCCGCTTGCAACCGTGAAGTCCTCTGCTTGGCACTGTGGGTCACGGGCAACTGGTCAAAGGTGAGAGTCACATTGCAAAATTATAGGAACCTTGAGAAGTCAGGAAGAAGGACAGAGGCCTGGCAGGAATTCATAGCTCTTTGGGGGTAGTTTACAGAATCCTTCACTCTTTTCTATGTTTTTTTGTCCTTGAGCCTCCCCTTCCAAGGCAGGCTGTGATTTCTGCTTGGGCAAAATGTTGATCATCTCTGGGTTTGAACTGTGGGACCAGCCAAAGTTCTGCAAATCTCCCTGTTTTCCCTCAGCAAAGCAGTGTGCTTTCTTCTAGAGAGCAAATCTGTTTTAATTCTTTATCTTTAGCTAGACATTTCTTTAAGTTGTCCCTTGACCCACAATCAAATTTGATCTTCTGTAGACCAAAGTTAATTCTGAAACCCAAAACTGAAAGTTGAGGGTGGAGTCTAGCTTGTTTTTTTTCTAGCCTTCCCTGCTTGTGGCAAGGGCCTTCATCTAGTAGCCATTCACTTTTGGAATTCCTCTGGTTTGCCTTTCTAGTGCTCAGTAACCTGTGGGAAAGGGACTCAAAGGCGCCCCATTTTCTGCCCCACTGACACCAGAGCCAAGTGTGATCCAGCAGAACGACCAGCCTCCGAGGTCAACTGTTGGGCCTCAGCCTGCTGGAATAGGATGGAGAACAGTGTTCCCGACTGGTCTGGAAGTGGCTCTTCAAGCCAGGAACTATTTAATGAAATTGATTTCATCCCCCATTATCATGCCCCCAAATTTAGCCCTTCAGCTCCCAAATCTGAAAATGTTATTACAGAGGAAGTTCTCCTCCCCAACAACCATAAGAAGGGAAATGTGTTTGTGGATGACTTTTATTATGATTATAATTTTATCAATTTTCATGAGGATTTGGCTTATGAGCTGGTTGAGGAAAAGAACAGTAAAAGGGAAGACTTGAAGCCCAACTTTGGGGTCCAGATTTTTCACAAGATGGAGGCAGATCCCCAAGAAACGCTTCCTGATCTTCCTCCCACCACAGACCTGGAAGTCAACTTGGCTAATCCAGGCTCCACATCTCCAACTGTTGGGCAGGAATATGAGAAGGAGCATGATAATGTTCAGGACAGTAGCACAACTGGCACTTTGCAGGATCCCTTCATTACCACAGTTGTCACCAGGTCTTCTGCTTCAGTTCATCAGGAAAGCTTCCAGCCATCACTTTCAGAAGATCATCCTTCCACTTCAACAGTGAAGTCTCCTCCTTTGGGGAGCAACAACCATGTATTTGGTGGTGCTACTCAAGAATCTCATTTTACAAATACTTTTTTGAAAGATAGCACCACAAAACCTGTTTCCTCCATCAGCTCTCCTCCCTTGGATGTAGTTACTCCAACAATGTCTTCTGCCGAAGGCAGCTATCACAGCACAGAAAATCCTGGCAAAAGGATGCAGGACCCCAAGATTCCAGAACTCAGTGATAGCAATGATCATGATTTATGGAAAATGGTGGAAGAAACCAGCAGAAAGCAGAGCAATAGAGACAGAGCCATTGTCAATGACGAAGGTAATATGGATACTGCTTATACAGTGAAAGAAAATCCGATAAATACATTTGCCACAACAACTGCAAGAATAACTGGGGCACCCCATCACCTTGCCGATCATCTCTCTGCTTCTGCTTCTGTTTTGGATGCAGAGATGAGTAGCACCTCAGGACGTGACCTTCTCAAGAAGGCCCCCTCACTCACAACTGAGCTTCCATCAGGGACATCTTCCTCCACTTCTGCATACCGGTTGTCTGGCTCCAGCAGAAAGACACAAATGCTTCGCCATCCAGACACTCTGACACCACAGATAGCAACCGAATCAAACTCTTTGGATCAGATCTCATCTTTTCCCAACTTTTCTCCCTCTGCATTGCTTCCTTCAAAGCAATCTAATAGGATTGAGACAGATTTGGAGACCAAGCCTATACCTTCCACTGAGGACCGGGAATTCTCCAGGGACAGAAGTGAAAGTCCACCTCCCCTTGTGCCAACTGCCAGCAGTGAAGGAGGTGCTGGGCCCGAGGTCAAATTTCAGGAACTGGAAGAGAAGATGGTGTCTTCTGTAGCTTCTCCTGCTGCTGTAATAGCTGCTCTCAATGCTAGCTGGGAAGCTGGAAACTGGAGTGAGGTAAGTTCTCAGAAAAGCCAAGGTTATTATCACAGTGGGCAGATCGCTGGCCAGTCATTTTGCTTCTCCCCTTTTCTCCCTTCTGGCCTCAGCCAACATTCTTTTTACAATATGGGTCATTTTGTGGACCAAAAAAGACAGAAAGTTAGAAGATAGAAAAGGTTGGGCTGCAGAAATATAGTATCCTGTTTTGACTGTGGGGCTTGGCTTTGAAACCTGCCCGGAAAATCTCCTCTCTCCTGGCCAGCTGTGAATCACAGGAGGCCAGGGGAAAAGAAGGTGGGAATGGGGTCCAGAGGGGCTGCAGCTGGTGTTTTAGCGCTTTCCAGAGAGGCCAGAAGGAGAGGCAGCATGACTTCCTTTTGGAAAAGGGAAGAGGCTGACGGGATTCCTGTTGTTTCTAGTGCTCTACAACCTGTGGCCTCGGGGCTGTTTGGAGGGTTGTGCACTGCAGCACCGGAAATGAGAACGACTGTGACTTGGCTAGAAAGCCAGCTCCTGCCCGGCGCTGTTATCTGAGGCCGTGTTCCAAGTGGCACGTTGGAAAATGGAGTAAGGTAGACAGACCTAATCCCAATTTCAAAGACTGCTGTGGGGACAGACTTTTGATGAATGGTGCATGTGAGGCTGTATCCCTTTGTCCTGTGGATTTTTCCTTTTGCCCTAGGCGACCTCTAAGTTGACGTGGGTTTTAGCTTAACTCTGCCTCCCTTCTAATCTTACACGCAAGGGGTAGATTTCTTGAAGAGGAGCTACCCAAAACCAGGAGTCCTCCTGGCCCTTTGATGTCCCTTCCTGCTCCTGCCTACTCCCAGCACACAGGCTCTTTGGAGTCAGCATTGCCAGCAAATCATGCAAACAAGGAGCAGAGGAGATGTTTTCACAGATGTTTTCTTTTGTTTCCATGGACTTAGGCAAAGGAGTTACTTGATAAAGGCAGTCTTCCAGGAGAGAAACATATTAGCTCCAATTCTGAGGGGAAATGGTAAACCTTGTTTGTATCCAGAATGAGAATCTTAACTAGCCAACTGTGAGGAACTTTGACAGGAGCCGGAGATTCTGGTTAGGGACCAGATGCTTAAATATTTGAAGTGAGAATCAGCTTAAAGGACTGGAAGATCTCTCGGTTATTTCCAAAGGCAGGCCTAAAAACAGCAAGTAGCAATGGAAACAGCAGCTTCCAGCCAGCTTTTTGGGGAACTTTTTCCATAAAGTCGGTCTGTGGGGGAGCTGGTGGTCTCCAGAGGAAGGGGATTCTTTTGAGTAGCCATCTGCAGGGCTGCTCTCCTTCCACCCTGTATAGTAAATCCAGCACTGAGCAGAGTTTCGACCGGATAGCCTTTATCAGTATCCCAGAGGATCAGTGGGTTTCTGGCATTAAGGCAGACCAAAATGGCCCCTGGTTCTTGGTGGCAGGTTTCTACTTTGTGCCACATGTCAGAAGACGTGGCTCATTTTTTGCTCTTTCTGGTTTGTCACCAGTGCTCCAGGACCTGTGGAGGAGGTGTGAAAGTTCGGGGCATCCACTGCATCGACACACGGGGCCAGCGACCTCTGCGACCCTTTCACTGCCAGACTGCCTCCTACAAGCCTCCAGCGCAGTTGCCGTGCCACACCAAGCCATGCCTGAGCTGGTACACCTCCACCTGGAGAGAGGTGAGCCGAATGTCATTGGAAGTGGAGGAAGACTCTGAATGCAACCTGAACCCTTATTCGCTAGTCCTGTTCCCCCAACGTCCACAACCGATGTAAGAGCCTTCTTGGATAGGGTGGGATGCTCTTGGGGAGGGTGGGGGGAGCGAGTTCGGCATTCCAGAGCTTTGACTCACTATCGTCCTACTGGGCAATGATTCCCTCTGAAGGAAAGCCTACTGCATTTTCCCGCTTCTTTCCCATATAAACCTTGGAGCTCAGCACGTCCAAGAAGGAGATTCAGGGGCTGCAGAAGAAGTGGCTGTTGCAGTACCAGAATATCTTCAACTGAAGTTGAAGCCAGCCATGCGTGACTTGCCTACTCCTGGGGGGGAGAGGTGTTTCTGGCTGCATTTGCTCCACTGTTGAGGCCTGGGGCTCCAGTGATGGCTTAGCAGGAAGGGAGCCCCAAGATGCCAGGCCATCCTAGCTGCTTCTGAGTCAAATGCCTCTTTCTGCCCTTCCAGTGCTCTGAGCTGTGTGGAGGAGGTGAGCAAGAGCGCCTGGTGACGTGTCCCGGAAAAGGGAGGTGTGACCCAGCCCTCCGGCCAAACAGTACTAGACCGTGCAACACCCAGCCCTGCACCAAGTGGAGAGTGGGATCTTGGGGGCAGGTAAGCCCTCTGCTGTGACATGGCCCTCGGCCTCCCTGTGCCCTCAGAGCAGGGCAAGCGGGGGCTCAGAGAGCTCTGTTCCCTGCAGTGCACGGCCACGTGTGGCGAGGGCATCCAGAGGAGGCAAGTGAAGTGCCTGAACACAAAAACTGGACAGGCAGAAGAAGACAGTAGCTTGTGTGAGCACGAACCTTGGCCAGAGAACACCCAGAGATGCAGCTCCCAGGATTGTCCTGCTGGCGAAGCAAGTAAGTGGGTGCCTAGGGTGGCGTGCTCATGGCTGAATTACCTGGTGCCCCTTATTAGGGCAGTGCTTGGCATTCGGCTATTTGGACCATTATCCGCTGGCTGTGCATGTGAGGTGCCTTGGGAATAAGGAGGGTGCCAGTGTTGGCTGTGTGCAGTTGTTCCAAATGTAGGTGACTGGTAGTTTCTTTTTATGGCAGCTGGGCAGCTTCTGGATTGGCATCAGTGAAACTTGCTGGCAAAGGTTTGGCTGCATCATGGCTGTCTGCTTGGGCAGATTTTGAGAGAAGACCTCCTTAAGCCACATGGCAAATGACTTGATAGTTGAGGACCACCTCTGGCCTCTGGGATGCTTACCTGGTTTGTCTGCAGAACACCGGCGGGCTCATTCACCCACAGCTGGACTCTATGACAGGGGTGTCAAACTCGATTTCATTGAGGGCCACATCAGGGTTGTGTTTAACCTCAGGGGGCCAGGGTGGGCGTGGCCAGCTTGACATCACTTGTGTCAGGGGCGCCTTTGGTGGCCTGAGCGCCCTGCCAGAGAAAACGGGCTCCTGAGCTCCATTTTCAGCTGGGATGGCCTCCTGCAACCCTCTACCGGCAAAAATGGAGCCCTGGGGTCTGGTTTTGCTGGCAGAGGGCTGCAGGCCGTCACAGCCAAAAATGGAGATTGGGAGCCCGTTTTCGCTGGCAGAGGCACCGCGGGCCGATCCTCCACTCTTTCCAGGCCGGATCTGGCCCCTGGGCCTTGAGTTTGACACCCCTGTGACCTCTGGCCTATGCGAGCCCCTGGATCTGAGACAAATGTCCAAGCAGGGAGATGTCCCAGGTTGACCCTGATTCCCATTTCTGCTGACTGTCAGGCTTTACTATTCTTACAGAGAAGGATTCTGCTAACCCAGCCTCTTCTCCTTCCTGGGCCTCAGAGGGTCTTGCTGGTTCAGAAAGGAAACCCGAGACAGGCCTCTTCCTCAGGCTGCCTTCCAAGGTTTTATCTCCACCAGGAATGCTGTAAACTGTGGCCCCATCAGGGTGTTTGGCAGGCAGAGCGGAGGGGAGGGCGAGGCCTTCTGCTTCTGGAGATGGAGGGGAAGAGGCTGAGCATTCAGCTGTGGACCTGGTTGCTTTTGCTGGTCCTTGGTTGAAAAGTTTTTTTAATTAATTAATTAATTAATTAATTTTTAATTAATTTTTAATTTGATTTATATGCCGCCCTTCTCCAGAGACTCAGGGCGGCTTACAATGCACTAAGCAATAGCCTTCATCCTTTTGTATATTTATACAAAGTCAGCTTATTGCCCCCACAACTGGGTCCTCAATTTACCTACCTTAGAAAGGATGGAAGGCTGGGGAGGGATGTTGAGTAGCAGAACCCGTGAGTGGAGAGGTGAGGATTTCCCTTCACCAGGTGTGTGCAAACGGAGGCTGGACAGCCATCTGCTGGGGAGTCTTTGTCTTGAATTCCTGCCTTGGATGTGTGAGTCCACCCTTCCACTCAGTAGCTGTATGATTCTTCAGGAGCACGGGTTCCCCATCTTCGCTGGGAATTCTGGGAGTTGCAGTTCCTACATCTGGGGAGGGCTGAGGGACAGAATAGGCTGCCCCCAGCTTGCTTCCTTCACACATGGTTTCTCCTGAGACACCTTGCTTTCTTCAAGGTTATGAGGATACCTCCCATGGATGCCAAGGCACGATCAGAATCTCTCTGGATTTTACATTGTTCATTTTATTCAAATTATGCAATCATCCAGAGACAGCAGCCTGGCCACTCTTGAAACACCTTCCAGGGAAAGGAAATCTGTTCATTGTCAAAACAGTTCTTACCATTGGGAAGGGTTTCCCCCAGGCCTTAATCAATATCTACTTCAGGTCTACCACTACTTCTCCTGGCTGCTGGAACCACTCTGAATCATTCTGCCCGCCTTTTCCAGGACAGGAGGCTTGACGGAAGCCAATCTCCCTGTGATCGTTGCTTCTCTTGGCTAACCACTTCTAACTCTTCCATTTTAGTTTTTCCTCCTGCCATTATAGTGCAATAATGCAACCGTTTCCTGGGATCCATTAATCACACAAATCAATATAGGTTTGTTGCAGTCAGCCAGATGTTCAGACTGGATTTGGCATTTTTCTCCACCTACTGAGTTCTTCCCAAGGATCTGGGACAGGCAGATGGATATTGATGTTCAATGGTGTTAAAAAATATCATCACAGGACATAAAATGTTCCAAGTAAAGCTGCCTTTTGCAGCTTTAATGGTGAATTTGTCAAGGCTAATATTATTCAAGTGATGTTCCTGTTGTTTTGGGATTATACCCGAAGTGCCTTTGCTTTCTTTTGCAACAGTCATTCTATTGTATTTGCAGGTCTTTGTATTTTGTTATCTTCTCCAGTTTTTTTCTCTTCTCTTCTGCTGTCTCCAGCTACTGCCATGTCCACTATCCAAGCTTTTTTGTCTTTCTTATTGACAGTTGTTAAGTCTGGGATGTTAGGTGGCAGGTGCCTGTCCGTCTGAATTTCGAAGTCCCAGAGCACTTTAGCTTCTAAATTTTGTATTATTTTCTCTATTTTGTGGTCCCACCAGTAATTGCTTGCAGGCAAATGGTATTTCTTGCAGATTTTCCAGTGCACCATTGTTGCTACTTTGTCATGCTGTTGTTAGTAGTCAGTCTGGGCGATCTTCTTGAGAAGCTAATTAGATGTTCCACTATTTCTTCAGCTTCTTTGAAGAAGAAACTGTCTTTGCATTTGCTGTCTGTTGCTGTCTTCTCAATTATGGCTTTGTATGCCTTTGTTCTTAAAGCTTGGTCTTAGGCAGCCAGGATTAGTCTCTCTGTCTCTTTCTTCAACTTTCCTGCTCTTAGCCATTGCCATTGTCATTATCTACTTTGCCTGCTATTTTTTTAAAAAATGTACTGGCTATGTGATGCTTTATTTTCCCATACCTCTTTTCAGTTCCTCATTTGCTCTTTCTTGTAGGCATGTTTGCTCTCTCCAGCACTCAGTAGGCCTTCCCAATATACTAGCTTCAGTGCATCTTCTTCACTGTCCTTCAGATATTCTTCCAATGCTCTTTTTCTTCTTTAACCATCTGATGTACTTGCCACATTCCATGCCCACTTATATTCCTTGGTAAGTAGAGTCTATCAATATTGCTGAGTGCATGAAGGACATAATTGTCATGAATCTGGTCTTCCTATCCAGGGCTTTTAATTCTGCTTGAGTTTAGTCCGCTATTCCAGTTGTGTATCTAATGACTGGCATTGCCCTGGTATAATTTGCTATAACCTCCACTGAGTTTGCACTTTAAGATCTTCTTCACTCTCTTGATGTAGTCATTTCTAGCCTTTTTCTTGATTTCAGTGTGCTTGGTGTTGTCTGATGGACTGTATTAGCCACCACACTAGTTAGTAATTTGAAAGTTGTTGGTAAGCAGGTAATTGGCCTGCAGTGGCCTGGTGCTGCCCATTTTTCTGGAGCTTTCATTATCAGGTAGGCTTTTTCAGATGTTAGCCACTCTTCCCTTCACCTCCTTACAGTATGGGTTTTTTAAAAATAGTTTTATTAATTTTATTAATTTAATTAGTGCTTAATAAACATCATGTTGTCTGAGTTATTTTGTTTGCTTAACAATACAAATTATATTCCTAATCTTTGCCCCTTTTTTCCAGCCATTGATAAAATAAATTCCATGTTTGATAGTATTCTGTATCTTCTTTTGTTTAATCTTCAATGTAAGTCCGTCCGTTTCTGCACAGTCCAATATCTTCTTAATTATCTCTTCATTTAGTGGTATTTCTTTATTTTTCAAATGCTGTGCAAATATAATCCTCGCTGCTGTTAATACATGCAATATTAAATATACACTTTATTTATCAAATTTTTCTGGTACTATACCTAATGAAAAAAGTTCAGGTTTAAAATCTACATGTTCTCTGACATCTTTTCTAGCCACATATGTATTTTTGCCCAATTTGTTTTACTTTAGCACAAGTTCACCACAGATCACATTATGTGCCAGATTTTTGGTTACATTTCCAACATTTATTAGACATATTTTTCAACATTTTGGCTAACCTAACAGGTGGTAAATACCATCTGTAAAACATTTTATATAAGTTTTCTTTATAAGAAGTTGCCATTGTTAATTTATAATTTCTTTCCCATATATTTTGCTATTTTTCTAATTCTATATTATATCCAAAGTTTTTGCCCACAGTATCATTGTTTCTTTTATTTGTTCATCTTCCATTTTCAAATTCATTAGAAAATTATATAGTTTCTTAATCAGTTTTTCATTGGAGTTCAACGATATCTTTATCATATCTAGATTGTATTTGCAGTTGAGGCCACCATGATAAGTCAATACCCTGGTCTTTGAGTTCTTGTTTTTTATTATTATTATTATTTATTAAATTTATATACCGCCCTACTCCCGAAAGACTCAGGGCTGTGAACAGCCAAGAGATAAAATACACATAGTACAAACGTTAAAAAACCATTTAAAAATACATTAAACATTTTGGCCCACGAACAAATTTAAAACACCCCAATTTAAAAAACAAATGTAAAACAAATTAAAAGGGAGGTTAGGCCAGACTAGCCTGCTGGAATAAGAATGTTTTGAGGGCACGGCGGAAAGTGCGCAAATCCGGGATCCTCCGTATCTCCGGGGGGAGCTTGTTCCAGATGGCAGGTGCCCCCACAGAGAAGGCTCTCCCCCTGGGGGCCTCCAGTCGACATTGTTTGGCCAACGGTACCCTGAGAAGACCCTCTCTATGGGAGCGTACTGGTCGGTGAGAAGGCGGTCTTGTAGGTACCCCGGTCCTAAGCCATGGAGTGCTCTAAAGGTGGTTACCAAAAACCTTAAAGCGCACCCGGAAGACCACCAGGAGCCAGTGCAGCTCGTGCAGGAGGGGAGCCACATGGGAGCGCCACATCGCTCCCGTAACCACCCGTGTGGCTGCATTCTGGACCAGCTGGAGCCTCCGGGTGCTCCTCAAGGGGAGCCCCATGTAGAGAGCATTGCAGTAGTCCAGGCGGGAAGTGAGGAGGGCTTGAGTGACTGTACGTAACGAGTCCCGATCCAGAAAGGGACGTGTTCTGTCCCCGTCTCACACACGCACACAAACAGACAGCCGGGGGTTAAATAAACTGGCAGACAACCAAATTCTTTCGATAAGAGGCTTGGCAGCAACCCAGTAGCTGCTCGCCAAGAACTTTACTCATAAACAAGATACACACAGTTCAAGAATTATCAAGTCCAGTCCGTAATTAAATCCAAGGCAGATAATGTTGTTTCCAAAGATGCAATGTGACTCGATAGTAGTCAGTTTTGTCCATCACAGAGTCTGAATGGCCACCTCACCCCCTTTTATACCCTGTGGTATGTGGTCCAGTGACTCAGCTTAATCTCTGGCATGCCTCTTCTTCTGTTGCGTGTGCTTATCTCTGCGACACTGCTGAGGATCCAGCCAAGACTCATCTCCCTTATTACTGTCCACCTGTGGCTGCGTGGACGTGCTTGGCCCCGGGCCTATCTCTTGACCTTCGGCGGACACCGAAGGCATTGCCAGAGAGGAGGGTCCTGGAGAGGGAGGCCTTGCCAACTCCTCTCCTTCACTCTCTGAGTCCTCTCCTGCCTATGACACAGGCTCAGGTAATGGAGCCACAACAGGACTCAACTGGCGGATCAGGCGAACCTGATAGAAAGTCCTCCCGGCCACAGCCGTCAAGTGCTCTTCTAAAGACAGCTGTGAATCCAGGAGGACACCCAAGTTGTGAGCCCTCTCCGTGGGGGCCAACGACTCACCCCCAATAGTCAGTGACGGCACCAACTGACTATATCGGGATGTCGGAAATCACAGCCACTCGATCTTGGATGGGTTGAGCCTGAGTCTGCTTCTCCCCATCCAGATCCGTACAGCCTCCAGGCACCGGGACATCACTTCAAGGGCATCCTTGGGGTGATCCGGGATGGAGATGTACAGCTGAGTATCATCAGTGTACTGATGGTACTTCACCCCAAAATCATGGATGATCTCACCCAGCGGCTTCACATAAATGTTGAACAGAAGGGGCGAGAGGACCGACCCCTGTGGCACCCCACATACAAGGGGCCTCGGGGTGGACCTCTGCCCCCCTGTCAACACAGACTGCGACTGGTCGGAGAGAAAGGAGGAGAACCACCGCAACACGATGCCCCCCATCCCTAACTCTTCTTTGTTTAGATTTTAATTTCCCTTCAGTATTCAACCAAAAACTATGCAGTGAATTTGTTGCTTTTTAAAAAAAATATTTTGAGAAATTATGCCAGAAATCCTGTGAATCTGAGGGACCAGAGTAAGGCTAAACAAAGATGGAGGGATTAAAGTTTATTTGTATTAGCCACTGGACATTATAGACATTCAACCAAAACAGCTAACAAATGGCTCTCCATTTCTGAGTTTCCAACTTCCAGTTCGTGTGTTTCTGCTGAATTCCGGCTTGTTTAAATCTTAAAAAAAAAAAAAAAAAAGAGGACACAACCACTTCCCTGTTTTAAGCTGACAGAGAGGCCACTTTTGTGTTTTGGTTTGGTGCTGGTAATTAGTGCTTACACAACAAACATTTTACTTGAATAGCACAGAAAAAGTATAGAAAAAGACAACATCCGGATGGGGGTTTTGTGAAACACAAGGCAACATTCAGCCTTTGACAGAGCTGGCCCACCAAAGCTTAAGGGCCTAACCTTTGCTTTCGGGAGGGGGGGATTTCTAATCTCCATGGATTAGAAAACAACAGACATTTTAGATGCCACTTTTCAATGAGAAAAATAAACTTTCCAGCTCCTGGCTAATGCTCAAAGCACAATTGGGTCTCATTTCCTGCAGCAAAGATCCTTTTTGTGACGAGGATGGGGGGTGTATTGTGGCCCTCCTCCAAGGGGAATATTTGCCTCCTGCTTGGATAGGCCTGCTTGATTGCAGCCTTTCAGGCTTCTGCACTCTAAAGAGGTGTGGAGTGATGAAAAGATGCTTCATCGCCCATGGAAGTCCCCCACAGCAGGGGTCTCCAACCTTGGCAACTTTAAGACTTGTGGACTTCAACTCCCAGAGTTCCTCCTTGCTGGCTGAGGAACTCTGGGAGTTGAAGTCCACCAGTCTTAAAGTTGCCAAGGTTGGAGACCCCTGCCCCACAGACTTTGCAAGGTCCCTTGCGTTTGTTTTCATTCTTAAGTGGAGACAATCCACCCACATCTCCATGAGCCCAGAATTAGGACAGGCAAGGCCTCTGATTGGTGGAAAGGGGTCCGACAAAGGGCTCCATGGTGAGCATTGTGTGATGAGATGGTATCACAGGCTTGGATGTAATCTGGGAGGCACCTGCAATTCGACAGAAGGTTCCCTCCTGATGTGTCATCTGATCTTCAAGCAAAAATGACTTCCTTTTAATTCTTAACCTCTGGTTCTTGTCTTGCCTTCTGGAGCAGTAAAGAACAAATTTGTTTAAGCTCTGCAAACCTTCTGAAGACATGCTTCCTATGCATTCTAGTTTTGATAAGATTATCCAAGTATTCCTCATATGATTTTACTCAATTTGGATTTCCCCCGACTCCAGCCCATTCCTGCTGCATTTGCAGAGTAGGTCATTTGGCATTATTACCACTTTCTCTTGCTATGTGGTTCAAGTGGTTTAGAAACTGCTTTAGTCACCTGGGACAATTAATGGTTTAAAACTCTTGGTGGAAACAGTATACAGCTGTAGATATCATAGTGGCGGTGGAAATCCTCTGTACCCAAAGGGAGTTTATACTAAGTGGCAAACTGTCATTAGCAGTATGGACCAAGACCCTCATCCTTGGTGCTATTTCTATTTTGAAGAAAGATGCAGAGTTTGATTGGGCTCACACAACATACTTAGTGGTGTTAATGATGGGGCAGTAGGTTGGGTGAAGCTCTTAATCCAGTTAGGCGAGAAGTAGGTGTAAACCAAACCAATGTTTGCCACTCAGTGAGGTTGTGTAAACTCCACACACCCATATCTGTCTGTCGTGAGACAGCACCTGTGCCTTCTGAGGGGGAGAACTGGATATGTGGGGAGGCTGACCGGCCCTCCAATTACAGAGGTTTAATTGGATGGATGGGGAGGAACAGGCTCAAGCTCAACCCTTCCAAGACTGAGTGGCTGTGGCTCCCGGCATCCCGATATAGCCAGTTGACTCCATCACTGACTATTGGGGGCGAGTCTTTGGCCCCCACAGAAAGGGCTCGCAATCTGGGAGTCCTCCTGGATATGCAGCTGTCCTTGTAACCAGGGGGACCTTTTGTCAGGTTCACCTGATTCGCCGGTTGCGGCCCTTTCTTGATTGGGATTCCCTGTGCACAGTCACTCACGCCCTCGTCACCTCTCGCCTTGACTACTGCAATGCTCTCTACATGGGGCTCCCCTTGAGGGGCACCCGGAGGCTCCAGCTGGTCCAGAACGGAGCAGCGTGAGTAGTGACGGGAGCAGCATGGCGCTCCCATGTAACACCGCTCCCGCGCGAGCTGCACTGGCTCCCGGTGGTCTTCTGGGTGCGCTTCAAGGTGTTGGTTATCACCTTTAAAGCGCTCCATGGCATAGGGCCTAGCTATCTTCGAGACCGCCTGCTGCCACCGACGACCTCCCATCGACCCGTGTGCTCCCACAGAGGGGGCCTCCTCAGGATGCCATCAGCCAAACAATGCAGGCTGGTGACCCCCAGGGGGAGGGCCTTCTCTGTGGGGGCACCTACCCTCTAGAATCAGCTGCCCCCAGAGATAAGGAGAATCCAAGACCTCAGTGCCTTCCGCCGTGCCCTTAAAACTCACTTTTTACAGCAAGCCGGGCTGGCTTAAGAAGAAATTTTTAAATTATTTAAATGTTTTAATTGGTTTGTGATTTTTAAATTTTTGGGCCAAATTTATATATATATTAATTGTTTTTAATATTTGTATTTCATGTTTTTAATTCTGGGTGTGCACCGCCCTGAGTCCTCAGGGAGAAGGGCGGTATATAAATTGAAAAATAAAATAAAATAATTAATTAATTAATTAATTAGGGCATCTTTTGGAAACTTCACTTCTCTTCTCTCCCAGACTTCATCTGTGAGCGGGACCGCCTCTCCTTTGGCTTCTGCCAGACCCTGCTGTGGCTGGGAAGGTGCCACCTCCCCGCAGTCAGTGCCCAGTGCTGCCAGACCTGCCACCCACATGGCCTGCTCCATCGGGATCGTGGTGATGAGCGCTCCTCCCGGAAGTGAACACCTCTGTGCCCGGGAACCTCTGGTGGGCGAGAGCTGGAGAAGACCCACTTCAGCCAGCCAGTTCTTCCGTCTGCTCAGAAACCAACCAATGTTTTCTGCCTGGCGTGGTGCTCAGTCCTGTGGCTGAGCTGTGCTCCAGGCAGCCGAAGGGAAGCCTTGCACCCACAGCGCAGGAGGGAGCTGGCGGGGGCAAATGCAATCTGGCCCCAGGAAAGCAGCTTTTGGAAGCCACCTCAGAAATCTCTCTGGTCTACAGTTGGTCGTGGTCACTCAGTGTTGGCAGGCCAGCACAAAACTCCTGAGGAGTGATTTTTTAAAAAAGAATAAAACCAACTATTTTTATATTTTATGCAAATGAGCATGTAGCATTCCACAGAATGTAATTTGATCAGTTTTTCTTGCTATAGGTGTGAGGAGCTTCAGGCAGTGAAGTTAAATATCCCGGTCTGGCTGTGCATGCATGCACGTGGACACACACACACACACATACACACACACACACACACACACAGCTACTGCTCGAGACGGTCAGGTGTTTGTAGTCCACCCAGCTTTGGGCAGGTTAGTAGCTCCTCTCGCAGGGCTGGCAGTCCTGTGCCAACCTGCTCTGCCATCTGGTGCCACCTGAGAGTTGCAAGCCAAAAGGATGCCTGTAGCTGGTGCAGGACAGAGGCCAACCTGCCCAAGATTGCCCAGGTGAGAGACTAAATGGAAACGTGCCTGACTACGCAACTGTTCTGCCTCCTTTTGTTGCACTTCCAGAAGCATTATTCAGTTTTCCTTGTGAACTAAGAACGCTTGATATCGGATCTACATTTTCTGCATTTGTAACTTACATTGTTAGTCATACTGACAAAAATACATCTGACTCAAGATTGTGTGTTTGCTTTCTTACTTGCACCTTGAAATTGAAGAAATGGTGCAGAAATTCCCTTAAAAGTCTACACCGGCCACACATCTAAACTTTGTGTAATCTACAATTAACATAAAAGTTCACCCTGTTTTAAAGGAAGGGTGGCATGGCTTTGCTTATTTGTTTGCGGGGGAGGGCTGTGATTCCTTTGGCTCAATCTGGACTCCTGGTGGTTGCATGGACAGGGCCGTGCAGTTTGTAGCAGGCTCTGGAAGCCATTTGCCCTTGTTTCTTCTGGGATGTGTTTTGAAAGGGTCTGGCCTGTAGTCGGCCTGCTGCCTTTGGTGCCTCAGACAGGGCTAGAACTCACGGTCCCCAGGACCTTAACCAAACCACGAGACCAAACTGGCTGTCAGCTGTTCTGCTGACTTGGCCAAGTTTTATGACCAATTTGTCTGCTTCTGAATACCGAATGTCATCCTCATCCCAAGATGAAATTTCCCAATCAACATACCAGAAAAACTGAAAATTGATTAGAAGAAAAGTATTGTAATACCTTTCTAAATTCTTAATGGTTATATCTCTCAAGTGTGTTAAACTGTAATAGCAAAGTTACATCTAATCCTGTTGTGTTTTTGTTTTTTGGTTAAATTTTTAAAATTGTACCCATCTCGTCTTTGTCTCTCTGTGCTTGCTTAGCGTGGCTACAGTCCACTCAGAATATCGGAGTGTATCGTGTCTCTGTGTTCGCTCAGGGAGAGTCAACTCCTCCCAGATGGCTTTGGACGGCAGCCAAGACCAATCAGGACCTACTCAGAATTTGGGCCAATTTTGTTGTTCCTCAAAGATCCCACTCCACATCTTGGTCAATGGGATGTTAATAGTGCAGATGCGGTTTCCCTGGAAAGCTTCACCCCACAGCCTGGCCAAGTCTTTCTAATAGATGTCAGGTTTGCCCTCCTGCCTACTTGCAAATGGCCAGACAGTAAAGAGGATCAACCTGGGAGATGGTGGGTGGGATAGAATGGAATGGCCTCTAATACACCTTCCCTGAGTGGAGACCACCCCCCAATATCTCCCTCTGCCCATCCCACTTTTCTGTTACCTTCTCCACAGGGGTGGGTTTCTACCGAGTTGCCTCAGTTCAGGTGAACCAGTAGTGGTGGTGGTGGGAGGCTCTGCCCACCCACCCATCATCAAAAATGCTCTGCGCATGTGGAGAAGCGCCGCGTGCTACCTACAGCGAACCAGTAGCACCGGGATTTGAATCTCATCTCTGCTTATCCATCTGTGGCGGTTCTTTAATTGGGGTCCTCCCCTGAGCAGTGGCTGACTCAGTGGCCTGAATGGCCCATTTCAGCTGAGGGATTAAAAGTTTTGAGGGGATCATCAAAACATTTTGCTTTAAAACAAAAATGAATCAGCAGACTTTAGGGCAGTGATGGCGAAACTTTTTGGCATCGAGTGCCTAAACCAGAATGTGTGTGCATGTGTGTGCGTGCCAGAGTGCCGGAAACCCCAAGACCAGCTAGCTGGCGTGTGCATGCCTGTTTTTTGGCCATTTTTCAGCTGTTTTCAGACGCTCCGGCGCCTACAAAGACCAACATCAGAAACCAGAAGAGCAGCTGGCAACGGCGCATATACCCAGAGAGAGGGCTCTGCGTGCCATAGGTTCACCATCACGGCTTTAGGGGCTACAAAAATTGTCACTAAATGTAAGTTAATGTCATAGAATTAGAAAATTACTTGATATGTAAGTGGAGGGTGATCATATTAGCCATATCAGAATTTATCGTAGAGCTTGCACCAAAAGAAGACAGTCTAGAAAACATTGTGCCCCTTTGGTTTAAGGGTTGTGCTGAGAATCATTTTAGTTCAACTTGGAGTCCACAAATGTCTTCAGCCGTATCAAAACTTGAGTATATTGCACCGCGAAGATTGAAACTCCTGGAGAACATTTCTTCTATGACAAATTACATCCAATGCTGGTTTTATTATTTGGGAAAGCTTCATTTTTGTTGCTGAGCCAATTGCTATCCCCTAGCCAGGGTCACAAAGACTCGGTCTCTGATAGGTACAGTGAGATCCACACCATCCCACGACTGAACTTTTGATCTGGAAACTGTGTTATGATTTTGAAGGGAGAAAAATTGATGAGAAATACAGAATCTGTTGGAACTGTTCAGGGAATTCCCCTTCACCTCATCTGACTGATTTGCTTCGAGGGCCAGATAACACTTAACAGCTGGGCTTTAAAACTCAGAAAAACAGAAGGACACCACCATAATCCTCTCAACTGAGAGAAAGGGAAATATTTCCATCTCCTGAGTTAACTTTAACATTTAAAAAAAGCTGGTTTGTTACCTATTTGATTCCACTAAAGTTTCTAGCAGTGCCTCTGGCAGGGATTCCTGTCTGGATGAGATGCTGGGCACGAGGGCCTCCGTGGGGCCTTCTAAAAGCAAGTGTAGAGATGAAGATGTTTACATCCCAACAACTCTGGCTTGAAAAAAAACCACTGCTCTCCTTCAGTATCCTTCCCTTTTTCCTGCGGACACAGCATTTCAGCGTTCAGGAGGCCACCAGCTTTGGGTCTGGGTCCAAGCAGCCCATGAGTGTGGCTGAGGACCTGGCCCAGGGCCTGGATGCCAGCCAGCCAGGGAGAGCTGAGCTGAAGCAGCCCCAGCGAGACGCCGTGGCCATGGGCCAGGAACTGCCTGATCGAAGGGATATGCCCTCTGCAAGGAGCAGTTTGATGGCCCAGCTTATTTCACTTGCCAGAACGATCCGAGGAGTGCCGAGGAGTCCCAGAAGGGGCGGAAATTGCAGGCAGGACAAGGAGTGAAATTAAAAGAGGATCCCTGGCAGTTTCAGCTGTTCAATGGGTCAGTCAGTCTGCTTGGAGCCCCTTTCCCTGGTTGTTTTTGGGGGCTGGAGGGAATGACTTAGTGTGGTGATGGCAAACTTATGATGCCCATGTCAAAGTTGACATGCCAGTGTTCACCAACACCCAACAGCTGCACTCCTGAAAGTATGCCCCACTCTTGTGCAATTTTCAGAGGCAAGGCCAGCATGGAATGTGCTCATTCAGGGCCTACAGAGCCTTCAAAAACCATGCTAGAGCCAGGCTGCTTTCGCAACATGTTCAGAGGCCTCTCGTAAGCTGCTTCAAGAACAAAGGCCTCATGCGACCCAGAGCAGCCTCTGGTGGGTCACAGGGCCTGAAGGGAAGCTGAGTGTGGGGAAGCCTAGTGCACTGGGTCGTGGGGCAATGCCATCATGGCACGAGGCTCAGGCACCAGGCTGGGGGAATGGCACAAGGCAGCCTTTGTGGGTGGCCGCAGTGGCACCAGGGCTGAGGTTGGGGCCTGGGCCTTGGTGGGAGATTGCACCAAGCTCTCTGTGACCCAGAAACATCCTTTTGCTCTACGGCTGTCCGGCTATTTCAGTGCCAAGTGCCAACAGCATTGCCACCATGTGGTTATATGAGTCTTGCCCTTATGGATTCTGGCATATTCCTCATCAAGGGTTTTGACACACCTTTTCCCTTTTATCGGGAAAATGCAATGATATCAAAAAACATTTTCTCAACTTCTGTATTTTATTCACCCTTAAGAGAGTAGCTATTTACATATATCCCCATTAGGGAAGTGGAAAAATCAACTAAAATCACATTTTAAAAATTACAACGCACATTCATAGAATATAGAAGGGTTAGAAGATCTTCTAATCTAACCCCCTGCTCGAGCAGGACACCTTATAGCACTCCAGACTGGTTGTCCAATCTCTTTTTCATCAGCTGGCAATAAAAATTATTCATATTTTAAAATATCAACTTTAAGAGAATGTTAACTTTTCATTCTATACAGTTCATCTGAGGTTGATCAGGTCTGCTCACTCGTTTGCAATTGATTGGATGCTTTCAAAATGATGCTTTAGAAATAACGTTTAGTATTAAATTCAAGATAATGTTATATAAAGAAGTTGATACAAAGGAGGCAGATATTCCAAGTCAGTCGGGGTCCAGCACACACTGGTCCACAATCTCCCGCAAACTGGGATTCTCCATTGCTGCTGCCACTCTCTCTTTATCATTGATTTGTTTGTTGACTGCAACACAATGGAAAAATTCTCAAGCAGCTTTTGACTGGAAGCCAAGCAAATTTATCATCAAAGCAACTGCAATCTATATGCCTCGTATTAAGATAAAATGTTTATGGAGATTCTCAGTCATCCAAGTCATGGTTTCTCCAAAGGTGCTTTTTCAAAAGGCAACTGGACTTATTTTGTTTTTGCTTAGAGACGTTTTGCTTCTCATCCAAGAAGCTGCTTCAGTTTCTGAAGAAGATTCTTAGATAAGAACTGAAGGAGCTTCTTGGGTGAGAAGCGAAGCATCTTTAAAACAAAATAAGTCCAGTTGCCTTTTGAAAAAGCACCTTTGGGATTAAGAGGAGAAGGACTGGCTGGTTTTTTTCACTATGTGCCAACAAGTTGGTATTGACTATTAGCACCCACATACAGCACACAGATTTTTCTCCATGAAGTTCTCTTCATACCTTTCTTAATGGGTCTAGAACTGTTCTTTTTATTTTTTTCAGGAAGTATTATCCATCAACTTTCCTCTAAATGAAAAATCATAGTAGCAAGCATCATAATTACTACATGCAGTAGCATAATGCAACAGGTCAAAAATTATGAACTTTTTAATCTATATTTTGCAACAGTATGAAAGCTGAAGCAAATGTCTTACAATGGGGTTCAGTTACATGCATCAGCTCCTACCTGGTGGAAATTCTACCTGCCCTACTCCCCCAGGAAACTTTCTTCTAAGGGCATGGAGGACATGCCCTTAGAGGCCCTGACTTTAGGAAGTTCTCTGTGATGCAGGTCTAATAAAGTAATCCTCTTCTAATAATGATCTCTAGGCAATATTTGGTGCAGAAGATCAGGGAGACTCGGGGTCTACCCGCCCACCTTTAACCACTTCCAAACATGGGTCTTCATTGTGGGGGGAAATGGAGATGATCAGTTTTAAACTGCTTTTTTCCATTTAAAATATTTCCCTCTTAAGCACAACCTGAAGGTATACTTACTGTCTTCCTCAATAGAATGTGCCCCCTCTGATATGTAGATTTCCAGCTAGATGAGATAGAAAAATGTCAGCTTAGAAACACTTAGAGCTCTATGAAGAATCTGTATATTGTACTCCCTCTCTCTCTTTGCATTCAACTATGCTGAATAAATAACCCACCCCCAACATTTCTGCTTTAAAAGCAAGGGTTTCCTTTTTCATGTATACTATAATGGTTGCATATCTGAATGAGTATGGTAATTATGCAATTACTTCCTTCCCTTTATAAAGGCCCTTTTAAACCAAATTTGAACTCAAAACTGATTAATGCAAACTTTTAAATACTTACTTACTCCTTGAATTGTCTTATTTACTTCTATGCCAGAACTACCCTTGACAGACAGAACGTCCTGGTGAAGAATTTGAATCCTAAAGGGCTTGGGGGTTTCAAATGCGGTGAAATTCTATTGTTTGATAGTCATTTCTGATTTCGGGTTGTATGTGTGTGAATTCACAGTTCAGCTTAGCACAACACAGCACAAGACAAGTGAAAGCTAATGCTTTCATGAGGATGGGTGCATTGCCCCTTGCGCACTGCAACAAACCTGTTGGAAGCTACTGATCCCTGGCTGTGGGGTCAGGGAAAGGTGGGGCTAAAGCAGCCAGCAAGCTCTTGCAGGGGGCTGACTCTTCTATGCAAGCAGGGAGGCCTGCAGAGGCCAACTATTGGGGACCCAGTGGGAGAGTGCCACACCTCCCCCTTCACTCCCTTCTTCCTCACCCGCCCAATCTCATATTCTCATTGTTTGTTGCATTTTTATTCTATTGTTCAGTAACTTTGCTACTGTTACATTTATACTTCATTTGTTTTATTGTGGTATGCCGCCTACAGTAGCCCCACGGTGATAGGTGTCAAATAAATTTAATAAAATAAAATAAAATCTTGCATCCCAAAGTGAGGTTGGCCCCAACTCTCCTATCCTTTTGTAAGTCCAAAGACCTGGGACCCCAATGGGGGGGAACAACACAATAGAAGTGATTGATCAAGTAATAACAGATCCCACCTCCCTCATTCCACTCCTGCCCTCCCCATATGCCCTTGATTTTTAATTCCTGCTTTTAATTTATGTTTTAATGTATATATAACTTTGGACTGGTGGCTCCCTAGAGTTACCTTATGGTAAGATGGGCAGCCAATAAATTAGATATAGATAGATATAGATGATAGGTAGATAGATAATGATAGGTAGGTAGGTAGATAGGGTATGATTACATGGCCATCCCAGGCCACCATCTGGGAATCACTTCTTTACAGTGTGCATCAAGTGATATCTGACTAGAGTCACCTTAGGCCTCTCCATTTCTCCCTTCTTGCAAACAACCTCTCTCCTGCGGGATAAGGACATGCAAGCTGTCGCTTGCCTCCCTGCTATTCTTGCATAGCCCAAGTAGTGCCATCAACCAGGGTCTTCCAGGAGAATCTATCTCACAGTTCAACGCAGAGAAAAACAGAAACGACATACCTTGTGCTTGAAAGGTAAACATCGCTGAAGTTTGATCCTCAAACACAGCCCTAAATTTTCATGAAAAATACTTCAGTTTGCTTTTCAAACATAAGAGTCACCCTCTGCCTCTCAATTATCAGAACAGCCACTGAACAAGAGCCATGCGGGGGAAAGTCTGGTCTAACGTTTGGTATCCTGGCTTAGCAAACATTTTGGGAGAACCTGGTTTCCTTTATTTAAAAAAAGATAAAAACAACTGTACAAAGTCCATTTTTTCCTCAGGTGGCAAATAACACGGAAGAGCAGCTGCTTCCAATCCATTGAAAAGCTTTTCACTTGGGTGAGAAAGAGCCTCTCTTGAGGGCTACACCCAGCGAGGGTCTTGCACCTGCTTTGCTGCAAACAGGGGAAGCCAACATTTCTCTAGCAATCCCCTCAATTGAGCCTACAAAGGCGGGCCATGGAGCAAACGCCAGAGCCCTGACCTAGAGTCCTGGCCAGCGGCCTTGTGAGGGTCTCAGGAGGCAAGAAATCTTCCCACGGATTATGAAGCCGGCCTGACCGAATAAATTAATGTTAATGGGTTTTAAAGGGTTTTTTTAGTTAAGGGTTTTAATAACGACCAAATTGCTTTCATTATTTTAACGGTTTTTAATTTTTGTGATGGGTTTGTTTTAAAATGGCTGTACACCACCCTGAGTCCTTCGGGAGAAGGGTGGTCTAGAAATGTAATTAAATAAATAAATAAAGAATGAATGAATGAATGAATGATAGAAAGGATATCATTCATAATTATAACAGTGTTTCTCAACCTGGGAAGCTTGAAGATGGGGGGACTTCAACTCCCAGCGCTGCCGGCTGGGGGATTCTGGGAGTTGAAGTCCCCCCATCTTCAAGCTCCCCAGGTTGAGAAACACTGGATTCTAGGAGGTGACCGGGCGGCCCGGAGCCAGAACGCCACTGGCTTGGTCTCCAAGCGGCGCCCCGTGGCTGGGAGGCCGAGGTTCGAGGCAGGCTTCCAAGGGAGCCGTTTCGCGGGAGCGCCCGAGGGGGAGGCCGTCGGCGGGGGCCCTACCGATGAGCGTGGCCAGCGAGCAGTGGGGGACGGTGGGCGTGAAGCGGATGGTGATGAGGCTCTCGCCCGGCCCGATCTCGGCCACCTCCACGCAGCTCTCGCTCACCACCTCCAGCTCCTCCAGCGTGTTGGGCTTCTCGGGGTCGCGGATGGTGCGGATGAGATCTGCGCGGGGCAAAGAAGAGGCGGCGGGCTCAGCGGGGCGGAACGGCCGAGACACCCCCCCCCCCGGCCGTGCCCCTCCCCGCCCCTCCGCGGCCCCCACCGTAGACCTCCAGCGCCCGCTCCTGCGCCTGCGCCATGGCGGCGGCCCGCCCGCTCTCGCCCCCGCGCCCAGCCGCCGCGTCCGCATAGCCCGCGCTACCGAGCGCCCGCCACAGTAGCCCCAGCGCCAGCATCGCCGCCCCGGGGCTCCCTCGGCAGGCCGGCCGCGGGCGGCAGAGAGGCCTCCATGCAAGGCGGGCGGAAGTCGGCGCGCACGCTTCCGGCGGGGGCGGGGCGGCGGCTGCGCGGTGGGGCGCGGGGCCGGAAGTGGCGGAGGACTACAACGCCCGGCAGGCCTGGCGCGTCCGGCAGCTGGGCGCGGGTCTCTCGGACGGGATGGCGGAGGCGCTGCGGGTGTTGCTGCTGCCGCCGCCGCCGCCTGCGGAGCCCCCCGCCGGCCCCCTGCGGGCCAAGCTCAGCCGCGGGCGGGGAGCGCTGGCCGTGGCCGGGCCGGCCGAGCTGCGTCTGTCGGGGCTGCCCTCGGCGCGGCTGTCGGGCGTCTCTCTGCCGGGCGCCTGGGAAGAGTAAGCGGGGCCTGCGGGAGGCAGAGGGTCCCGCGGGGCTCCCCTCCCCAGGAAGAGCCCGGCCCGCTCGCCGTCCCGTCCGGGGTGGCCGGCGCGGGCTGCGCTCAGGGGCGGGGGGGGAGGGGGCAGACGGGGGGGAGGGGAGTCCCTGATCCGAGGCCGGTGCGGCTCTTGCAGCTTCGTGTGGGGCAGCGGCGAGGCGGAGGATCCGGCGGGGGGCGGCCTGCAGCTGCTGGCCGTGGCCCAGAGCCGGGCGCTTTTCCTCTACGAAGTGGCTTCGGAGCCTGGGAAGTGGGGCGCCGCCCTCCTGCGCAGCCTCCCCGAAGAGCGGCTGCGGGCCCTGCTGGCCCCCCGGAAGGCAGGCGAGTCTGTCCTCGCAGGGGCGCCCCGAGGGGGGCGGGGGCGGGGGAGGGGCTGCCTCTGGGCTTCTTCCCGGGGGGGGCTGGGGGGGAGGAAGGTTTTTTCCATCTGGACGCTGCTGGACCTCCCGGCCTGGCTGCCCAGCTGAGCTTGAGCTCTGTCCGGTCAGGAAACGTCACAAAGGCCTCGCGGGGTTTGCAGAAGTTCCAGGTCTTGGCTGGTTTTCAGCCGCTGCTGCTGCTGCTGCAGGACGGGCCTTCCTGAGCATGGGAGCTCCTAGGGATGGACGTTGGGCTTTGATGGCGAAAGACCCACTCTGGTTGCCCGGAGGTTACTAATGAGGCCCCACCAATTCCCACCCAAACCTCTGGGCTTCTTTATGTAATAACACCCTCCAGTTCTCCTCCTGTGCCTCCCTGGGGTCGCTAATGGGATAAGGGGAGAGAATGCATTGAATCTGAATCCAGGTAAGATGGAAATGATGCTGCTTCCAGCTGATGAGCTAATTCTGCTTTATTGTTTGTTCTGCTACCTTAGGATCTTGCAAGTCTGAAAGCACAAACTTTTACCTTTGTCTGATTCTTCCCAAGGTCATGCCCATCCACTGTGGATGGGGGTGTGGTTTTCTCCTCCGTATTTCCTTCATTAGGGTATCGTTTTCTGCCTGGGGTTAATTCCTGCTTATCTGGGTGTGGAGTGGTGAAGAGGACCTGTTTACACTGTATGTTGCAGATGACTCCTGTATATTTTTTTTTCTGGGGCTGCTGGGTCCTGGGATTCACTTTGGACGGTTTTAGTTGATTTGTGTGCTACGGTGATGCCGTGTGGTTTTATTAATCTGTTATGTTTTTTTCTGAGATGTTTCTGATGTACGGCAGTGCTATCTTTTTGCTATCTTGGGTTGAGTGGTCAGGCACTTTGATAAAATTACGTGGGTATCCATTTTGCTGGAAGGTTTTATATAGGTCCGTGATGCCCAACGTATGGCACTCATGCCAGCGGTGGCACTCAGCACCCTCTCTGTGGGCACATGAGCCGTCGCCCCAGTTCAGCTCAGCTATGCATGTGCGCGCACCTCCCACCAGCCAGCTGGTCTTTGGGTCTCTGCCATGCATGTGCGGGGAGCCGCGTGCAGGTGCATGCGCGGGGCACATTTGGGGGACCAGGGGGGTATTGCATTTTGGGGGTTTCGGGCGCGCTTTGGGCACTTGGTCCTGAAAAGGTTAGCCATCACTGGTATAGGTGGCCTTTCCTTTTTTTGTTGTTCTTGTGTAGCAGCCGTGTATTTGTGCTCATCCAAATAATGTTCCTACACAGCTACTCTTGTAGGAGGTTGGGTTGTTTCTTTGATAGTGGAACACTTAATCACTTAGGTGATTATTTCTATGTTGAGTTGGACTCATAATGGCTTACATAGTTACATATAAAACATTCAACAATAGTAAACAAAATGTGGTAAAATATAAACAACTATTATAGGAATTGAGATAGATTGATAGTTTTTTAGTATTTGTCTCGAAATTGCAGGAAACTACTGTATGTTACCAATTTTTGGAAAGTGGAGAGGTCCATGGGACTGCAAAAAAACCATAATTATTCGTGAAGATGGAAATTCTCCCAAGTGCTGGGTTAACAATCTAGTTGAATGTGCTTTTTTATACCAGTGTTTCTCTGCATATTATATCTCCTTTACAAAATATTAAATATTCCTTATGTCCTCTTTTACAGGCTTACTATCTATTTCCTCCTTGCAAGTGCTGTCATTTAAAAATGGCAGAGCTATCCTGTTGCTCAACAATTTTGTGATTGCACATCTGATTTTTCCTGGAGGAGAACTGGGGGAAGAGGTGGAAAGCTGCTTTAGGCTTGATTTGCCCCCACAAACTTTGGAAAGGATAGTGAATGTTACTTTCTGCAGAGGTATCCTCTTCTTGTTGGATGAGACCGGATGGATACGTATCCTTTAATATAAAGCTGGTGTTGGGTGGGCTTCCAAGGATTGTTTGGCCATATCCCAGATTGGGTAACGCTGAAATCTAAGAGAGAAAATTGACCTACTGGAGATTTAGCACATTAATTCCCAGCTTTACTGTGAAAAAGGCAAAAAGTACCCTGTTGATCGAAGGGTTCTTGCAGGGTGGGTGAAGAGGACAGAGAAGGGCGGATGGGGATTCTATATACCCCATTATTTGTAGTCTGTGAGGTGCCCATCCCTGCTTTAGGTTACCATTTGCTTCTGGGCTGACCCAGCCACACTGCTCTTGTATCTATGCAACAGCTTCTGTTCTGGGGCCCTTCCTTGACCTCACAAGAGCCTTCAAGACTCTTCAAGAGCCTTCAAGAATCCACTCTAGAAGAGTGGATTACCAATATAAACAAATGATTTTCCCTCTTGAGACTCATCAGTGGCATTTAAATAATCATGAAGAGTTAAATGTCTGAAATCCTTGCATTCATTTTCCAGGTGGGAGATGGTGCATGCTAATTATACATCTTCATTGACTTGAAAAATAGAGCACTAATATGTTTCCACTGAAAGCAGGGACAGAGAGTTATTTCAGCAATTGTTAAAAGACTTGACTTAAGAAGTTAAGAAAAGAATATTTCTTGTTATAATTAGATTTATGGTGGAGGTTGTGTCCTTTTTCCCTAGATTGGAATTCTGTCATTTGTCTGGCATTGAACCCTGGCATTGATCTTTAACTGATGCATCCTGGTTTCCCTTCACAGAACATAAAAAGATTGATTTTTAAAGAATAGTAGTATTTTCCTGGCAGCAAGTTCTATTGAATTTATAGCTTACTCGATTTCCTGTACATATTTATTGTAAAATAAGATGACCTTGCCCAATGAGGCTTCATCTGAAGCAGGAATGCTCTTTGAAGAGTATGTTTCTTTTTGTCCTGTTATTTCAACAGCCTTTGAAATTCTTTAACTTTTTACAAAGATATATTTGGTGCTACCGATGGTGCCTATTTGGCCCACATCAGTGTCGCTCTCTATCAGTCACGGGGGCAAGAAGAGAGAAACCAGGACATGCCATATCCTCTTGTGCAACTAAGTATATCACATGATCTCAGTGTGGCTGTGGTTGTCGGCCGCTCCAGTTGTGTGGCTGCTGTTGACCTCAACTTGTACTTCAGGTAGGTGGACTAAAATGATTGAAGGCTGTTTCTCAAAGGCTGCCTGATTTCCAGCATAACATTTGTTTATGTAGATGATTTATATGGCCATTTAAACAGATTCATCTCACTTGAGTGATTCTGAGTGGTTTATAAGGATTAAGAGCATGAAAGCCACACATGTCACTCCCCATGCGCAAGGATAAATCAGTAACCCCTACCTAGAAAAAAACCCCACGTCAACAGCAGCAGAACTCACCTGTGATAAGATAATGCATGAATATTTGGAAATTTAAAAAGTCTTCCTGCTCATAAGAAGTAAATATTTCATAGCTGCCTTGGGCGCAGGATTCCAGGCTTTTCCAGAGAAAAGGCTAGTTAGAAGTCTTTCTAATTGCATTTTTGTAGCGCTCAATAACTGAACTCCTTTAGCAGTTCACAGAATCATGGTTAAACCTCTATACATACATTACAAACCCATGGTGCTTTTGTTTCTTCAGGTTATATCAGCCTTACTAGATAGACAAGAGCAGGAAGCACTAACACAAGTGGTTCTTAGTTAATGATGTAGCTAAGCAATGGGGTCATAAAATACAACACCAGGTGACATGCCACTTAGCAACAGCAACTTTGGCACTCCTGACTGCTGTCATTAAACACAGCACCATGGATTGTTGAGATCACTTGGTTGCCATTTGTGAGGAACTGCTGGCTTCCCCATTGAAATACCTGTGTTGTGAAGCTCAGACTTTGATAGTGAATACCCACAATTTGTTCTTTAAATAAGACGGGATCTCTCACACTCATATCTAATTTTCACTCTATTGATTAAAATGCCTGACTCAATTCCTGTCTAATGAACTGAGAATCTTAAGCTTCCGTGCTTTGGCCATAGAGTTTTGGATCATTTTCCTCAAAGAAAAAGTATAGTATTATGGATTCATTTGTTTATTTGAGATCTATCTATCTATTTACAAAGATGATTAGGGGGCTGGAGGCTAAAACATATGAAGGACGATTGCAGGAACTGGGCATGGCTAGTCTAGTGAAGAGAAGGACCAGGGGAGACAGGATAGCTGTCTTCCAATGTTTGAGGGGCTGCCCCAGAGAGGAGGGGGTCAAGCTCTTTTCCAAAGCACCTGAAGGCCAGACAAGGAAGAATGAATGAAAACTGACCAAGGAGAGATTCAACCTAGAAATAAGGAGAAATTTTCTGACAGTGAGAACCATCAACCCGTGGAACAGAAATTGCCTTCAGAAGTTGTGGGAGCTTCATCACTGGAGACTTTCAAGAAGAGACTGGGCTGCCATCTGTCATAAATGATGTTGGAGGTTAGACTTAGAAGATCTACAAAGTGCCTTCCAACTCTCTTAATCTGTTTAATTTGTTTAATCCCCCCAGAGAATACCCTGATCATTTGTTTTGCAAGCGAAGCTTTGAAAATCTTCCTGCACAACAGTTGGAGGGGGTGGGTGAAGATGACCTCAATAGTTCAAGTTACAGCATGAAGTTCTTGCAACCTTCATTTCAGACTGACAGGTTAGCTGGCAAAAGGTACTTTTATGGTAACGAGAAGAGTTGTTTCATTGAAAAGTGTAATTCTTACATCTTCATTTTATGTATCATTGAAAATGTTAAGATTTTCCCCTTTTTTTTCCAGATCCTGGAAGACACACACACTATCTTTGAATGATACACAACCACACAATTATTTTCCACATTTGTGTACAGATGTTGAGTTGCCTTGGTATCAGCATCTTCTGCACTTAGAATCTCTTAACTCTAAGACTTTGGACACTTCTGAAGCGTCCCTCTTTCAAGAGGTTGCATTTGTTCTTTCAAGCTCCAGAGGGAAAGAGAATGAAGGCCCTGAAGACAGGCGGTGGAAGAGTATACCTTTAGGTGACCTAGAACGTGGGAATCTTGAGTGCAAACACGTGACTTGTTTCCACGTGCTGTTCACTGTCTCAATTGAAAGTGAAGGGCTGACTCTTGTCCTGTGGGATTTGGTGACACAGGACATCACACAGTCTTGTGTGGGGGAAAACTCTTTTTTTGTGGAATATACCAGGGAGGAACCACTATGGCTCGTCCTTTCAGGTGAGCATCTTTGATTTTAATTGCAGATGAATATTTTCCCTCCAGAAAATTTCAGAGTTGAAGTTGTTTTCTTGACATTAGGAGGGAGCTGTGTTCAAGTCACTAGAACATCTTTTCTGTAGACAGTGAGCAATATGGAAATAACTTCTCTCCTTTGTGATAATCCTTAGAGACTGGCCTCTTCTTGCTCCTGTTTGGCTTTACCCAAGAGGAATTCTTGAACAGACTGATCATCTACGGAAGCGCTAGCACTGTAGATTCCCTTTGCCGCCTCAATAGGTGGGGAAGGTGTTCGATTCCTGTACATGCCTTAGAGGTAAGGAAAGAAGCCTGGGCCATCCTTGTTTCCAGGGTGGTGGGTACCAGCGTCTTTCTATCGCTGAGGGTTTTCTGGACAACCCCAACTCTTTCCCTGGGTGCCTATGAAGCTGTGAGGCCCTGGGCATCCATTCTAGAGCAGAAAGATTGATTCCCCACACTTTTTGCTCTACTTTAAATGGTTCTGGCACTCAACCAGTGGAGACGCAAGATCTTCTGCTGACAAGACAAGAAACTGACTTGGCTAATTCCGGCACAATTCTTCATATTGTGAAGGTTGTTGTGGTTTTTTTTAAGTATTACCATTTGTATTTTAGTGCCATCTGCATATTTCATCCCTCATTTATTATCTTTAAGGAATCCTGAATCTTATATAGTGGGGCAAAAAAGTATTTAGTCAGCCACCAATTGTGCAAGTTCTCCCACTTAAAAAGATGAGAGAGGCCTGTAATTGTCATCATAGGTAGACCTCAACTATGAGAGACAAAATGAGAAACCAAATCCAGACAATCACATTGTCTGATTTGGAAAGAATTTATTTGCAAATTATGGTGGAAAATAAGTATTTGGTCACCTACAAACAAGCAAGATTTATGGCTCTCACAGACCTGTAACTTCTTCTTTAAAAGGCTCTTCTGTCCTCCACTCATTACCTGTATTAATGGCACCTGTTTGAACTTGTTATCAGTATAAAAGACACCTGTCCACAACCTCAAACAGTCACACTCCAAACTCCACTATGGTGAAGACCAAAGAGCTGTCGAAGGACACCAGAAACAAAATTGTAGACCTGCACCAGGCTGGGAAGACTGAATCTGCAATAGGCAAGCAGCTTGGTGTGAAGAAATCAACTGTGGGAGCAATAATTAGAAAATGGAAGACGTACAAGACCACTGATAATCTCCCTCGATCTAGGGCTCCACACAAGATCTCACCCCGTGGGGTCAAAATGATCACAAGAACGGTGAGCAAAAATCCCAGAACCACACGGGGGGACCTAGTGAATGACCTGCAGAGAGCTGGGACCAACGTAACAAAGGCTACCATCAGTAACACACTACGCCGCCAGGGACTCAGATCCTGCAGTGCCAGACGTGTCCCCCTGCTTAAGCCAGTACATGTCCGGGCCCATCTGAAGTTTGCTAGAGAGCATTTGGATAATCCAGAAGAGGATTGGGAGAATGTCATATGGTCAGATGAAACCAAAGTAGAACTGTTTGGTAGAAAAACAACTCGTCATGTTTGGAGGAGAGAGAATGCTGAGTTGCATCCAAAGAACACCATACCTACTGTGAAGCATGGGGGTGGCAACATCATGCTTTGGGGCTGTTTCTCTGCAAAGGGACCAGGACGACTGATCCGTGTACAGGAAAGAATGAATGGGGCCATGTATTGTGAGATTTTGAGTGCAAACCTCCTTCCATCAGCAAGGGCATTGAAGATGAAACGTGGCTGGGTCTTTCAGCATGACAATGATCCCAAACACACCGCCTGGGAAATGAAGGAGTGGCTTCGTAAGAAGCATTTCAAGGTCCTGGAGTGGCCTAGCCAGTCTCCAGATCTCAACCCCATAGAAAACGTTTGGAGGGAGTTGAAAGTCCGTGTTGCCCAGCGACAGCCCCAAAAAATCACTGCTCTAGAGGAGATCTGTATGGAGGAATGGGCCAACATACCAGCAACAGTGTGTGCCAACCTTGTGAAGACCTACAGAAAACGTTTGACCTCTGTCATTGCCAACAAAGGATATATAACGAAGTATTGAGATGAACTTTTGATATTGACCAAATACTTATTTTCCACCATAATTTGCAAATAAATTCTTTCCAAATCAGACAAGGTGATTGTCTGGATTTGTTTTCTCATTTTGTCTCTCATAGTTGAGGTCTACCTATGATGTCAATTACAGGCCTCTCTCATCTTTTTAAGTGGGAGAACTTGCACAATTGGTGGCTGACTAAATACTTTTTTGCCCCACTGTATAAACAACTGATCCTTTGCTCTATATTACAAAGAAATATTGACTGTTCCTTGGTTACAGTCACTGTTAGTTACAAATCTATGTAAAACTAAGCTATAATTAACACATTATCCAGCAGTTATTTTGGTGTACTCAAATATATTACATACAGAAGAAATATATTACTTAGAATAGATCACATTCATGTTAACGAATTTGTAAGCAGAGAAAGAGCTAGAGCTCAACTTCTCCAGAAAAAAATCCTGTGTGGTTGGACAAAGGTTTGTCTTGATGTTGTGACAGCCAGACCTCTGAGAAGAGAGCTCAGGAAGTGAGAAGCACAATCCGTGGCTTGATGTTCCTTTGGACACTCAGGCCAGGTGCTAATAAAGAGAGAGATCAAAGTATTGGTGGTGGATCTCTCTATAAAAATTATATTTTTTTATATTTAGGCTGGCTTAGAGAACCGACAGTTGGACACTGTGGATTTTTTCCTAAAGAATAAAGAGAACCTTTTCAGTCTGTCTGCAGCAAGCTCTGTACAAGATCAGCCTGCAAATATATCAGATTTTTACTTGAAGAGTAAGTAAACTATGAATGTTCACACTGATATTTTATGAATTGCAGTATAAATACAAAAGAAGCCTCACTTGACTGAATGCAAAGTAAACTGCATTGAAGGCAGAGAGAGAGAGTCAGGGCCGGTTCTTGCAAATCAGAGGCGCATGGGTCTTCAGCTTAATGGAATGAATTGCGTATATCACTCTGACATCACTTTGAAAGCAAATGCAAACTTGTGCATTTCTTAATGCGATGTTCCCATTTTTCTTGGTTTTACCCTTTTCTCCTACAGGCGTTGAAGAACTGAGGCCAGCATTGGATTTACTTTGTAAGGCAATTCACGAAAATGATGTGGAAACCCAGAGCAAGCATTTCTCTGAGCAGCTGTTGAATCTCACCTTATCTTTTCTTAACAAACAACTCCGTGAGATTTTTACCCACAGAGAAGGTAGAGTCGGTATTATGTATCTATTTTACTTGAATTGGTATTCTCTGTGCCATCACGTAACAACAAAATGTCTATTTCTGGAATTCTGTGGTCCTTAAATCATGAGGGGAAGAAAGCCAAAAACAAGGCAGCATTCAGGATCAGCCTTAATACCCACTTACTCGGTGGGTATTAAGTGTCTATAAAGCATCTAAAGATATCTTACGGGGCTGTGCAATACAGGTAGCCCTTGACTTACAATCATTCATAAGTTACAATAATATTGAAAAACGTAACATGATCAGTTTTCACACTTATGACCATTGCAGCATCACCCTGGTCACATGATAAAAATTCAGGCACTTGGCAACTGGCATGTACTTACAACAGTTGCCGTGTCCAGGGTTCATGTGGTCACCATTTGCAACTGACAAGCAAAGTCAATGGGAGAAGCCATTTGCGTAATTAAGATTTGTCTGATGACCACATGGTTCACATAACAACTCCAGTGATTCGCTTAACAACTGGCAAAAATAGTTATAAAATGAGGTGCAACTCACTTAAAAACTTCCTCACTTCATAGCACTGGAAATTTTGGGCTCAGTTGTGATTGTAAGTCGAGGAGTACTGTTAACTCTCACTTTTTATCTATTACAATATTTTACTTATTGGCTGGCTGAAATCTTGCAGGATCATCATGATTTTCCCAGATTTCAGCCATGTATAATTTATTAAAAGGTTTTATATTTCAATTGTTTAAAATAGATGGATGGATTCCGGTGACATTGTATAAATTAGTTGATAGTGCCAGCCACTTGAAAGGTCACTTTTTCCTGCTTTATTTGGAAATACCATGTTTCCCCGAAAATAAGACAGGGTCTTATTTTCTTTTGACACCCCCCCCCCAAAAAAGGGCTTGGCCTTATTATCAGGGGGTCTTATTATTTTGGGGGTGCAGGAGGCGGCGAGCGTGGGACTGGATGTCCCATTCCTGCCATCACCTCCCCTCCCTGTTCTTGGTGCCAGCCAAGCGGTTCAACAAGTCCCCACCCCAATGGCAACAGTTGCTTCCCTTCCCCGCTATCTCTTTATTGAGAGGGGTGGCAGGTGGGGCCGGAGAGAAGTGAGACGCGTGGAGTGAGACGTGGCTCCCCTTGCTGTCTCTTCTTACCCCCTCCCCGGGCATGGCAGAGCTCCTGCCCCTCGCTTAGCCACCCGCCCCCTTTAGGGATGCAATTTGGGGGTGGCAGGTAGGGCGGGTGAAAAGCAGGATGCACGTCCTACCTTTCCAGTTCCATCGCTTTCTTCGCTGTTGTGTCCAGGGAAACACTCTGTAAAAGAAAACTTTGTGAGGTTTTCGATAGAGACAGAGGGGAAGGGAAGCAGCCAGGCTGCTGTTGCCATTAGTGTTGGGCTGCTCGGCCAGCGTGAAGAACAGGGAGGGGAGGACATGTCACACACACACCCCTGGCCTTGCCTCCTCAACTCATTTTGGTTGCGCGGCAAGCAACAGGAGGAAATGGCAGGACCGGCTGCGCATGCATGTAAGTAGTTGGTGGGGGGGCTTATTTTGCGGGGGTGGCTTATATTATCACATGCGCTGAAAAGCCCGATTGGGCTTATTATCCGGACATGTCTTATTTTCGGGAAAACGGTACGTTTTTTCTAAGAGTTATTACTACTATTGTCCATGTTCTTTGTATAACAAAGAAAATTCAGAGCAGTACAGAAAAACAGTGTTGCAAGCCTGTAATTACTCTATCAGGTCTACACAAAATGCTTTTTTAGAAGTCTGTTTTAAAAAAAACAACCTCTGGCTTCTTGAGTTACTTCATCCAGCAACTGTCTGGCTGAGTTGGAGATTATTTCCTCCAGAATATTCATGTTGATACTGAAGAACAGAGAAAACGGAGCCCTGGGAGACTCTGTAGCCCCAACCTCAAAGGCAAAGCAAAATTTTCCTCTTGACAGCTTTGAGTAGCAATCCTAAAGATAGGAATGAACTACCTAGCATAATAATAATAATAATAATAATAATAATAATAATAATAATAATAATAATAATAATAATAATAATAATAATAATTTTATTTCTATACCGCCCTTCTCCCGAAGGACTCAGGGCGGTGTACAGCCTATTTAAAAACAGAATAGACATCGAATTAAAATAATTAAAAATATTAAATAATTGGCTTAATTTAAAACCCCAAAAATTTAAAACATCCAATTAAAAATTATGTTGCTAACCCAGCCTGGCGGAACAATAGGGTCTTGAGTGCGCAGCGAAATACCCGGAGGTCAGAAATCTTACGAATTTCTGGGGGCAGTTCATTCCACAGGGCTGGGGCTCCCACAGAGAAGGCCCTCCCCCTGGGTGTCGCCAGCCGACATGACTTGGCCGATGGCACCCTGAGGAGACCCTCTCTGTGGGAGCGGACTGGCCTGTGGGAGGCTATTGGTGGCAGAAGACGATCTCGGAGGTACCCAGGTCCTATGCCATGGAGCGCTTTAAAGGTGGTAACCAACACCTTGAATCGCACCCGGAAGACCACTGGGAGCCAGTGCAGCTCGCGCAGGAGGGGTGTCACGCGGGCACAACGAGTTGCGCCCATAACCACCCGTGCGGCCGCATTCTGGAGTTGGAGCCTCTGAGTGCTCTTCAAGGGGAGCCCCATGTAGAGAGCATTGCAATAGTCCAACCGGGAGGTGACAAGGGCGTGAGTGACTGTGCGCAGGGCGTCCCGATCCAGAAAGGGCTGCAACTGGCGAATCAGGCGGACCTGATAAAAGGCCCCCCTGGCCACGGCCGTCATATGTTCTTCTAAAGACAGCCGTGCGTCCAGGAGGACACCCAGATTGCGAGCCCTCTCTGTGGGGGGCAAAGATTCACCCCCAATAGTCAGCGATGGCACCTGCTGACTATATCGGGACGCCGGGAGCCACAGCCACTCGGTCTTGGAGGGGTTGAGTCTGAGCCTGTTCCTCCCCATCCAGACCCGCACGGCCTCCAGGCAGCAAGACATCACATCAAGGGCATTGTTGGGGTGGTCTGGGATGGAGATGTACAGCTGAGTATCATCAGCGTACAGATGACACTTCACCCCAAAACCACGGATGATCTCACCCAGCGGCTTCACATAAATGTTGAACAGGAGGGGCGAGAGGCCCGACCCTTGCGGCACTCCCCATGCGAGATGCCTCGAGGTCGACCTCTGTCCCCCTGCCAACACAAACTGTATGAGTTCTACAAGTATCTTATGATCGTTGGGATGAAAGTTGAGAAATTCAGTAGAATCAGTCCTGCAGGTTTCCCTCTCTCCTCAGCCAGCACCAATAAGGTTGCCTCAGTGTTAGCAGTAGGCCTCAAACCAGACTGACAAGAATTCAGGTTATTTCTTTCACACCATCTGTAGTTACACACCTCCTGTATTCCCTTTCCCCAAAATGGGAAGTTGCTGCAGGTCAGTGGTTATCTGAACCCTCAGGGCCTCTGAGAAGGAGAGCTTGCTGCCCCCACCCCTCTCCACGGAGCTGACATGACTCCTCCTCTGCTAGCCAAGAAGCAAGACGAGGGTCCCGTCCCTTCTGACTAACGGCTGCCAGCAGCCCAGATCCTCTCAAAGCGGGTGGTGCAGTGGCTTTGTGGATAACTCTGCAACCTCTGTAGTTGCCATTCTCCCCAAGCAGCCTTTTTGGTAGCTTTACGTGATTGTCTTCCTGGTGCTCTTCACAGAATTGGATGAAAATATGCTCCAGTGTGTTGACATTTTCACCAGCTACATCATTAAACTCAGGACATTTATGATCAGGTTTCCTCATAAGCCATCTGGTGTCATAAGGCAGCCCTGGGATTCCGAAGACAACCTACCTCAAATGGAGCAAAGCCACTGGGAAAAATTTGATACAGAGGTAAGCGGAATGTAGCTTAAATATCAGTATATATTTCACCCATGATCTCAATTTATTAAGCAATTTCCTCATTACACACATGCCTAGCAAATTGGAGCGATGTATGGAGCCTACTCCCAAGTTCAGCCCTTGAAAGTAATTGATTTCAGTGTGAAGGAACAAAGTGGGGATGTAATTATTTTACCAAGAGAGCGTTTTGGGTGTGTGTGAGAGAGAGATGATATGGCTATGAAAATATCCTGGTCGGGCTAAAGTCATTTGGAAAGGTAAATCTGTGCCGGGCATTGTCTCGTAAAGGGATATACTGGTAATTAAGCTGGAAAAGAATACAGGAAGCCCTCTGGCTTCCTAGGCTGGGTGGTCTTCCCCCTTCAACAGAACTAAACTTGGAGACCTTCCCTGAAATGGAAGGCGTGGCAGAGGGGCAGGGGCAAAGGGAAGTGCTTTCTACACCAACCTGAACCACTTCATGGAATTTACGGCCAGGGTAAATGTCTCCATGGTCATCAGCTTAAACATTTTTAAAAATGGCAGCAGCAGTTTTACAGAGGAGAGGCCGGTTAATGGCTTCTCTTTAATCTGACTGGTTCAGTAGCTTCTGTGGAGTAGCTCTGCTGCTGAATACAGACTTGTGGTCTTTTTAGGAAGACTTTTAGGTCTGTTAGCCTCTGTGCTTAGTTTGGCTTAGTTAGATAGGCTTAGTTTCAGGGGTGAAATCTAAAATTTGTTACTACCGGTTCTGTGGGGGTGGCTTGATGGGCGGGGAGGTGGTTAATGTGACGGTGGGCGTGGCCTTTTTTTTTTTTTTTTTTTACTTTTAAAACCATTTTTTACATGTAAAACCATGTAAAAATGCTTTCAAAAGGCTCTGACGATCCCAGCTGAGTTGCCTGATTAGCAGTCAACTCAGCTGGGATCGTCAGAACCATTTAAAAGAAAAAAAAGGCTCTGATGATCGCGCAGCTCAGCTGGGCATGGGGGCCGGGGGCAGGGATTTTTGCTACTGGTTCTCCAAATTGCCCGCTGCCATCGCTACCTACTCACCTGAGCTGGTCCGAACCGGGAGCATTTCACCCCTGCTTAGTTTGACTATCAGATCAGCTAGTAACTCTCAGGCGTTTTGGAACACACACCCACACACCCACACACACACACACACACACACCAGTGTGCTGCTCATCTCCAGACCTAATGGAACATTGCCCTGATCAGCTCTTTTCAAGTTGTAAGGATGGACTTGGCTTCAATTGGTTTGCGCTCCTTTGCTTTGATCCAGCGTTCCTCTGTTCTACTCTACTTCCCTTGCCTCTCCTCAACCTTTCAAAACAGAATGCAAAACTCGGGGTGGATAGAGGTGGGGTATCTTGAAATTGCTCATCGTTTTATTTCCCAGCAAGCTGTTACTGAAGCGCTTCTAAGCAACAGAGTGCCAGAGGCACAAATCTTTTTCCGTCTGACTCAAAACCCTGCCCAGGATCTTGGGCAGCTAACCCAGATAGGTCTGGAGATGGCCTACAAAAGCCTCCTGAAGGATGACATAAATGAAGCTTCCAAACTTATAAGGAACTTGGTGAGTAACGCCACAACCCCACTGAGCTCCATTTAAAATCTTTGCTGTAGAATATTTTCATGTACACGGATTTTGTATCTCTGCACCCTGAGCATAACATATTTCTCTTTTGTTCCTCTGGGCGAGGGTTTGAATGGGAAAGGGTGATCCATAATCCCCAGGGACATTTCTGTCTTTTTGAGCCACTGTTTACTGACAACGAAAGGCCATAGCCAAGGCCCTGGTCCTTTCACGCCAGTGCAGAGAACTAGGGCGAGACTTTGCCTTACGATTTTTGATTTTTCCAAACACTCCTGTAGGAGAATTTCTTTTTCCTTTCGGCAGGGCTTCAGCGTGAAGCAGCAACTGCACAAAATATGTTTCTATACAACAGATTACCATGTCCGGGACTTTTTGGTAAGTTTAAGTAAGAATCTTTGACCATGAAATGATTTCAGTGAATTATGTTTTTCCCCATGTATTCTGCTGGAGATGCTATGCTATGCTGGCTGGAGAATTCTGGGAGTTGAAGTTCACAAGCCTGCCAAGTTTGAAGACCTGCTCTTCAGATTGTTAATTTTTACTCAAATCTCAGAAATGGTCAGAATGTAAATGGGTTCCAGTGTTAATAGCTGAAGTGGAAATTCAGCTGCACTGACATCATTTTCTTACGTAAGGGATGGCAGCACTTCCCTTTTAATGTTGTCCTTCACCTTGTTCAAAATTTAATTGAAAGGAAGCTATAAAATGTCTGTCTGTATTGGATGGAAAAGAAACAAACTAAAGTTTTCTTTTGACTCTGTAGGTGAGTGTGCTACAAGATGAAGATGTTCTTCCTGAAACAGAGAAGGAAATGATAGACTTGGTGCATGAGGTAGAAAATATTTATTCAGGCACCTTCCAAAGACAGGAAATGAACACAGCCTGTTGCAGGTAATGCATCTTCAGTTCAGTCATAGGTGGGGAACAACCCTGGGATGAACCGAACTCCCAGCACGTGAGCCAAACAAAGATGGGCTCCTGTTTTCTCCTTGCCCACCTCTTTATAGTGTGGGAAAAGTGAGATTGGTGAGCTGTTGCGGGATCCAATCCGGGTCGGTTACTGGAACCAGAGATTTAGCCTTCCGAGATTTTGGACTCTAGCATGAGCCCATCCTTAGGGAACTTCTCTCTCACCAAAATGTGTGTTTTGAACTGTTCTATGTGTAGTATTTATGTGGTGCCTGGTTATGTGGCTATTTAGTTGTTGATTGGGATATTGATGGCCAATTATTAAGTCGTTGGCTGTTGTTTCCTGATTCTATCTGATAAGCTGGTGGTAAATCAGCACTCCTGTTGACTGACAAGGGCCCCATTTCCCAGGCTTCAATCATTTCCCTGGCTATTTTTGTACCTACTCAGCCAACAATCTTAGTAGTTGCGAAATTGAACATACCATATTTTTGGGAGTATAAGACGCACTCCCCACCCCCCAAAAGAGGGTGAAAATTTGGGTGTGTCTTATACACTGAATGTACCTCCACCTACCCGCCGGAAAATGTGGTGCGCAGAGGTGGCAATCGGCTATGGCAATCCGTGCAGCCTGAAACAACTGATCTTTGGGAGGCCGATCCAACCGACAATCAGCTGCTTGTACTAATTAGGCTGTGCTGAAGCTGAAGCTGAAACGGGCTGTTTGCTGCAAGGAGACAAATTGCTGGGAGGCAGATTTTTTTTTCTTGTTTTCCTCCCCCAAAAAGGTTGGTGCGTCTTATAGGCCGAAAAATACAGTATGTTATTGTTCGTTGCAGTGTGAGGCTACTAATGAGTTTAGGTCTCCTCCTCTGACCGCTCACTTGTGTTCTTGCAATCTGGTGGTTAGCTTCCTCCCTGTCTGTCCTACATAGTCACAGGGGCAATCTATGCAGGGGATCCGGTAGATTACATTGGCAGTTTCTCCCACCTCCAACGATCTTAGCAATGCACCTCCAAGTGATCTTTTGTTTGGAGGTGGGAGATACTATGACACACAACAAGACACCACATACAGTTGCAAGAAAAAGTATGTGAACCCCTTGGGATTACGTGGAGTTTTGCATGAATCGGTCCTAAAATGTGCTCTGAACTTCATCTAAGTCACAACAATAGAAAAACACAGTCTGCTTAAAATAATACTACACAAACAGATGTTGCCATGGTTTAATGGAACATAACATGTAAACATTCACAGTGCAGGGAGGAAAAAGTATGTGAATCTTTGGACTTAATAACTGGTTGACCCTCCTTTGGCAGCAATAACCTCAACCAAACGTTTCCTGTAGTTGCAGATCAGACCTGCACAACGATCTGGAGTAATTTTGGACCTCTTCACAAAACTGTTTCAGTGTAGCAATATTCTTGGGATGTCTAGTGTGAATCGCTCACTTAAGGTCATGCCACAGCATTTCAATCGGGTTGAGGTCAGGACTCTGACTGGGCCACTCCAGAAGGCGTATTCTGTGCTGTTGAAACCATTTTTTTGTTGAATTACTTGTATGCTTTGGGTCATTGTCCTGTTGCATCACCCATCCTCTGCAGAGCTTCAGTTGGCGGACAGATGGTCGTACGTTTTCCTGCAAAATGTCTTGATAAACTGGAATTCCTTTTCCCATCGATGACAACAATCCGTCCAGGCCCTGAGGTAGCAAAGCAGCCCCAGACCATGATGCTCCCTCTGCCATGTTTTACAGTGGGGATGAGGTTTTGATGTTGGTGTGCTGTGCCTTTTTTTCTCCACACAGTGTTGTGTGTTCTTCCCAGACAACTCAATTTTGGTTTCATCTATCCACAGTATATTTTGCCAGTAGTGCTGTGGAACATCCAGGTGCTCTTTTGCAAACTTCAAACGTGCTGCAATATTTTTTTTGGGACAGCAATGGCTTTCTCCGTGGTGTCCTCCCATGTACTCCATTCTTGTTTAATGTTTTCCTTATTGTAAATGTGTCAACAAAAATGTTAGCATGTGCCAGAGATTTCTGTAGGTCTTTAGCTGACACTCTAGGATTCTTCTTTACCTCATGAAGCATTCTGTGCTGTGCTCTTGCAGTCATTTTTACAGGACGACCACGCCTAGGGAAAGTAGCAACAGGGCTAAACTTTCTCCATTTGTAGACAATCTGTCTTACCGTGGACACATGAACATCAAGGCTTTTGGAGATATTTTTGTAACCCTTTCCAGCTTCATGCAAGTCAACAATTCTTGATCGTAGGTCTTCTGAGAGCTCTTTTCTGCGAGGCATGGTTCACATCAGGCAGTGCTTCTTGAAACCAGTAACCCCAAAACAGATGTGTGTTTTTAAAGGGCAGGACTGCTGTCAGCAACACATCCAATATCATCACACTGATTGGAGTCAAGGTTGGCTCACTCCTGGCTCCAATTAGCTCTTGGAGAAATCATTAGGCTAGGGGCTCACATACTTTTTCCTCCCTGCACTGTGAATGTTTACATGTTATGTTCCATTAAACCATGGCAACATCTAATATTTGTGTAGTATTATTTTAAGCAGACTGTGTTTTTCTATTGTTGTGACTTAGATGAAGTTCAGAGCACATTTTATGACCAATTCATGCAAAACTCCACGTAATCCTAAGGGGTTCACATACTTTTTCTTGCAATTGTAAATACTACAAGTAGAATAGCCCAAAGCACACATTCTGATGAGAGAGAAGTTCCCTGAGGATAGGCTCCAGCACGAATCCAAAAGCTCAGAAGACTAAACCTCCGATCCCAGTGACTGACCCAGATTGGATCTTGCAAGATTATCATGGGGCGCGTATATTTGCCTTCATTTGTTGGTGAGCTACTGGCCAGGGTAAATCTGATGGTTATTTGCTATTGAATATGGGCTCATTTTGTCGTTTGGTTTTGAAGGGTCATGGTTTGGTAAGACGTTTTGGAAAGAATCAGTACCCTGGTTTCAAGGAAATGCTTAATTATCGGTTCTAGATCTTGGAGAAAAGAAGCAGACCGTATCGATGTTACTTCTTTGGATTCCTTTCTGAATTGCACTCAAGACAGAACTCATAACAGGGAACACAGGGTGATGCTAAACTGGGCTCAGTGGTGGAATCCATCTACACGGGAAAGGGTCCTTCTCCCTGTAAGAGCTCAGAAAGGGGGTAAGTATTTGTTGCTATGGGAGAGTGGATTTGCAGCTTTTTATTTACTTGTTTTGTTTTTATGCCGCCTTTATTGTTGATATAAATACCTCAAGACAATGAATGTATCCAACACACCTTCCTCCTCTTATTTTCCCCACAAAAACAACCCTGTGAGGTGATTTGGACTGTGAGGGGTTGACTGGCCCAAAGTCACCCAGCTGGCTTTCATGCTTGAGAACCGGGCTCCACTTTCTAGCCTGGAGCCTTCATCACTAGACTAAACGGACAGTTTTGTTTTTGGAAACGGTTGGTTCTTTCAAGGGTGGGCGACTCATGACTTGCAGGGAGACCTCAACCCCCTTACTGGTGCCCCCTAGGCCGTCCTTCAAGAGGGCAGGGCAACTCTCTTTCTGGAATTTTTATGGGGTTACAAGCGAAATTAAGACAGTGCAGGCCGCCCAGAAATCTACCAGCAGTCGGAGGAGAGGCACGTTAAAAGTGTAATGAAGAACAGAATAAAAACCAGCCCCTTTTCCAGAAGCCATAGACAGAAATCTCTTGGAGGAGCAATGCAGCAGGAGCAAGGAGGTTGGGGGAGGGGGTGTCTGGCTAGAAAGAGAGGAGTGAGGCATTGGGGTCTCCAACTGCTTTGGCTCAGCTGCAGCTGGGATGTGATTAGGCCAGGGAGGGTGGAGATGGGCAGAGTCCTCCGGCTACTTCCTTTCCCACTAATAGCAGTAGCTACACATGTGGACATCAGCTTGAGAGTGGTCTGCCATGGTCACGTTGGCCAGGGGATTCTGGGATTCTGGAAGGCATCCAGCCTGAGGAAGGCCACCCTCCATGTATGCATAGTTCCTAGTGTCCACCCAATGTTTGTACTTACGTATTCATTTCTTTAAAAATTAGAATTTAAGTTCCGTAATCCTGAGGCCCTCTGGATGTATTTATCGTCTTGGCACGATTGGGTAAATATCACTTCGTGGATTTCTGATTCTCAACTTGAAGGCAACCCTGCAAACTGGCCCCCGCTCCCTTTAGAAGCCATTGGTCAAAGTGCATTATGCAGCCATTACTTGCACAATGAAGTCTTGGACATCCTAGCTAGGTAGGCGCCTTGTCCGTATAATTATTTCCATTTCCATCCAGTTTCTCTTCCAAAAGAGGTGGTTGCTTAGTGGATCACTGCTCTTTCTGCTCTGCTTTTTTCTTGACAGAAATGGGACTTTTGTGCCCACAGAACTGGAAGACTTTGAAGGCCTTCTCCAAAGGACGGCCTGTGCCGGAGGCCTGATACAGGAGCCACATCCTCTCCTGGGCTACGTCTCTGCAGGCGGCTTAGATTTCCACACCTGCTTTATCCTTTATTGTATAGAACGGGGGCTGGACCATCTTCTCTACTCCTACTTGGATTATTATTGGTAGGTGGGCATGGCTGTAAACGATTCCAGCAGAGGCATTTAGAGGACGCGGGCAGCAGTGATGGGAGCAGCAGATTCTGTGAAGGGGTGGGGGCTTCAGAGGCTGCTCAGCTGTTGGTATTGCTTATAAACTAGACCAAACCCTTTCCTGCAATGGTCTCCATTATGCCTTGTGGGAAAAAGAAAGTGCTTTGTGCTGGACAGCCGTGAACTAGGGAAACAAGGGAGCCGTGTTGGTGGGATCATGGGAACTGACTCCCCAAGAAGGCCCCTCCCCTCCAGCCCTAGGAGGCAGGGCAGTTTTCTCACAATGCAACTGATTGTTAAGCCAAGTTCATTGGAATGACTGATATCTGGCCTGGAGAGACAAGGCTCGCTTTGTCTTTTTAATTCTATGATATGTCGTTCTTGATTTTCAGTTTATTTTCATCAGACTGTCCCATTTTGAATGATAAGAATCTGCGTGAGGAACATCCTTGGTTTGAATTTTTAGTGCAATGTTGGGACATTGCTAACAATCCTGGAGGTAGGTGGCGTCTTTGCATCTCATTTGGACAAATGTTTGACAAAAAGCCTTCCCACCTACGTGGTACCTATTTATCTACTTATACGGAAATCTCTTTGGCAGCGCTGGCTCAATGGCCTTGAAATAGAAATGAGTAACCGCCCCTCTAGATGGCAACGATTAGTGGAGTGAAATCTGCAGGGACTCCTTTACCTTTACTTTGTCAAAACGCACGGCAGGTGTTCCAGGGGCAGCTGCAGTCCCTGGCCTGACCATGTAAGGCTTTTCGTTCCTTATGGGGCAAACTGACCTCAGTGGCGTCACCTGGCAGGCCGGTTGGCTTCCATTTCAGGGAAAGAGAGGCCTGTCCACTCTCTCACAGCCTCCGGTGACCCCTTGCACTGTAGTTGCCTTCTTGACCTGCCTTTGAAATGGGTTTCAAGCTGCAACAGTCCAGAATGGAGCAGTTTCGGAGTTCAAGGAATCAGATCTACTTTGTGATCTAGTGGGTTTTCAACTCTTCTTGGTTTCTGCATCAAACTGATTTTGACGTATAAAGCTGTAAGCAAGCTCTGTGTGTGGTCATCCTTCAGGCCAAGGGCTATTTGCACTCTTGACTTGCTGGCTACTGAGCTGCCCTTCAAAAGAGTAGGCAGCCTCAGGACAAAATGTCCTAACTTACATGCTTCAACCTTAGAGATCCAAGAGATCACCAGATCCTGTGAGTGACTGGATTGACCTCTCTTTTTCCAAAACTGGATTCTAAGTGGAAACAAAATATATGGTTTTTTTTCTTTGTGTTTAATAATTTCCCTCCTGTCAGATTTAAAATTATGAGGGGTGGGCCTTTCAGAGCAGCCCTGGAAATGGAGAGGGGATATGTTCAGGGTTTTGGGTGGGCTGCTTGTGGTGCTGCCCTGCCCTCGGTGACCCTCAAAGGCCACTTGGATCAGTGTGCCCTCAAGTTCCAGAAGCCTCTGTTCCTTGCCAAGCGGAGGGTAATTGGGGTTGGCAGACCCTCTGCAGGAGTCATTTGCACACCGATCTTCTTGGTAGGATTTTGAGAGGGAGGAAAATTGGGTCATGAATGGGACCTTTGGACCTACTAGAGTTGTGTATCTGTGCACTTAAAGGATGTTTAGCTTTGATTAATCTGCTTGATTATGTTAAACCTATTTTGAATTTTCTTTTGGCTACTGCTCCTTTTGTCTCCCTTCTTCTCCCCTTGCCATCCTGCCCCAGATGCAGACAAGATTTTTCAGGCTAGCCTGGCCAATGCCCAGATCTTGATTCCTGGCAACCAGGCCAGTGTGAGCACCATGCTGTTGGAGGGACGAACCCTTCTTGCCCTGGCTACCACCATGTTCGCCGGGGGAGGGATTGACCAGGTATGCCAACTGCAGAAGGCTGGCAACTGAGCAGCCCCTCCGCAAAGGGTTAAAGGCCTGAAGGAGGCTCCCTGCACCCAACATCCCCTCTCCCAACCACAGGCCGGCTACGTTGGCCTGGCCCCTCGTTGGAGAAACAGAGGTCGGCCATTGGGCTGCCTCGAACGCTTGGAATGGGGAGTGTCCGAAAATCGGTGGTGCAAGGAGACTTCAGTGCTTCTTCTGTTGCAGATTGTCCAGAAGGGAGATGGAAGAGAGAAGGTGGATGCACAGCTCTTCAGGATGGCACTTGCTCCTTACCCCAAGCTTAGAGCTGCCCTCTTCCCTCAGACCACTCCCTATGGAATCTCGCCTCCCGACCTTTCTCTCTATCACCTTCTTCAGGTAGGATTCAATGCCACCCAGAAAATGTGGGCACGGTAGTGGACGGATCTAATTGGGGCAGGGCAGCACAGCCTCTGAAGCAGTGTCCACCTTGGATGGTCCTTCTCCAACCTTGCAGTTCTGTCATCCGGCAGGCCCAGGCGAAAGCAAGGTGGACATTTCTTAGATGGCGCCACCTTCTGATCATATTCCAGCATCTGACTCTGCATCCCTCTTCTGGACAGCTTCCATTTGGGGCTGCCTTTGTGGTCGCCCACAATTCTTTCCAACCCCTTTGAGGTCCTCCACTGCGTGTGGGACATACGCTGTTTATAATAGCAAAGTTTAGGCAAACCTGAAAACTGCTTTGGGTCCTTTCAGATACCCTTCCTTTAGTAGCTAATTGCTTGATTTCCCCCCAAAACTCCTAAAATACAGCCATCAACTTGATTAGGTTTCATCTGCGATAATCTTGTTGAGTTTATTGTGTATTGTTTGTTTTTCTCCAGGACGTCAAATTTATTTTCTATAAATTGTGCTACCTGTACATTTTTAGCAAATTTTTCTAGAATTGCTATAATGTCAGTATTTCCAGATCTTCTCCTTTGAGCCTTTCTTGTAGCCATGATCAAAAAAAAAAAAAAAAAAAAAAGTGGGGGGGGGGAATACTTCAATGTCTAGTATCCCATAATAATGTCAATAGCACACACTAGTGGCCAGACTAACCCCTGAAACTATTAGCACCTAAGTAAACATAAAAGCGACCTGATACGGTTTGGGTTACAATTACACATATTTGGAAGTCTAGTCCAATCCTTAAGTCCAGCGTGGCTGGCCCTGTAGTTCCTTCATCAACTTTTTGAGGGATAAAGTTGTCTGCTAGGTTTGTCTGGAACTTGCTTGATGTATATTTTTATATAAATGCAAAGAAAAAGTTAAATGCAGATTCACCAAAGGAAAAACAGAAAAAAAAATTAAAATTTCAATATAAAGTAACAACTTAGTCCCAAAGAAAGGAATCTGCAGTCTCTACTTTTGACCTCTTGTTTATAAGTGAACTCTACCAACACATTTTCCACAAAAACAAAAAGTTTCAAAAGTACTGAAAAGTACCAAGAGGAAAATCACTGTAGCAAAAAGAAAGCCTCCCATAAACAACAGAAAAAAGCTTTAAGAAGTTATTACCAATGGGGAGGTCAGTTTTAGTGTCCATTTAAATTTGGTCTGCTTCAGCCAGCCCATCACAAAATCCTTCATTTCATGTTCTTCCTGCAAACGAACTCTCTTCAATCCAGAGTGTTTTTCATGAATCAAGGGATGCATCCAGTCCCAAACACCTCCTAAAAGAAAAAGTAGTTGGGTCAAGCCGCTGTTCCCCATCAGAATCTGGACGTATTCTAAAGATCCCAAAAGGACAAGGCTGCTGCATCGTATATGGAAGTTTAGACCATTTCTTCATGTAATTTTTTTTTTAATTGAAAAGTTTTTTAAAAAGTTTACACGTATTTTCCCCCCTCTCGTCCCCCCTCTTGCCCCAACCCTCCCACACACACCCCCTTGACTTCCCAGAGCAAATACAGGGTATAGCATTTAACAAACATAAAAAAAACATAAGCTGTCTATAGATTTATCTCCCTTTTGCACTAGTAATCAATCCAACTTCGTTCTTGTCCATTCTTCAATAATAAGCAAGTCTTCTTTCTTCTACAGTTAAACATCAGATCTCCAACCCTCACATACATTAATACCTTAACAAAATATTTTAACCAATCTCAAATAAAATATATTGTAAAAACCTTATTTTTACTTTTTTCAGTTACAGTTAAACATCAGATCTCCAACCCTTAACACTAGAAACCTTATTTTTACTTTTTACCCCATAAACTTATATTAATTTTTCTTGAAAACATTCCTTGCTTAGTAGCTTTACATAAACTTATTCATCTTATTCTCTACAATTCCTCTAATGGTGAGCCTTCATCACTTTCAAAAAAGCCAGCCATTTTTTTCCCCCAATAAGACTTTCACTTTATACTTTTCCAACAACTAAATCAATTATTCCAGTCCTTAAATGGTACCAATCTTTTTAAATAAAAGTCCTTTTAAAATAAAATCCTCTTCTTTTAAACAGGGGCTTTCAGCACCGCATGATACTTTGTAACTAACTTTCACTTCTCCACACCCTCGTTAGAATCAATGCCATCTTACTTTCTCCCATAGAAAATCAGAGGGAAGTGATAGACTCTTCGGAGTTAAAGTTCAGTACTTGCCATTTTAGTTTCTCCTGTATTTGCTCTGCCAGCTTTCAAGTCCAAATTTTTTTTCTTTAAAGTTGAGTTGCTGGGGTGGTCACGACGCCTAGTTCTGCTTGAAGCAGAAACATCCCAGGTCCGGAGCAATAACGGGCTTCCCGGGGAGCTCTCACCCTTTAAGCCCCAGATTTAAAAAGAAACCTGGGGCTTTTGGGGAGCTCTACCCACGCCCGTCAGCTCTCTTTCCCCCCTTCTCCCAGGGGGAAAGTTTTCAAGTCGCTGAACAGCTGATTTTTGCTGTTCTAGCAGCTCTAACGGAGTCCTGGGGCTGGCGCTCCCGCCGACGCCGAAAGACGCTCCCTTGTGAGCGCCAGCCCCAGGACTCCGTTAGAGCCATGTAATTTCTTCATGATCCATATCAACTGCACTGATCCAGTGACTCTCCAGGGTGTCCTTTTTAGGTTGCTCTTTTGCCCCTGCACCCAAAATCTGTAGATGCAGACCCTTGAATTGAGAGCCTTTTGCACTCCAGAGCCCTGCCATGGAAAACACCCCTTCCACAGGCTCTTGCGTTGCTGTGGGGATGTGGAAAAATTAGGCTGGCTCCAAATCTTGATGTGCGGCCAGTTCAGTCACAAACTGAGCAAAAGTGACAGGACTCCCTGAGCAGTACGTAGCACCAGCTCTGAACTTCGCCTGTTCTGCTATACAAGGGGTGTCAAACTCGATTTCATTGAGGGCCGCATCAGGGTTGTGTTTTATTTTGGGGGGCCATGTGGGTGTGGCCATCTTAACGTCATTCATGTCGGCGCCTGTGCTGGCCTGAACGCTCTGCCAGCAAAAATGGAGCTGGGGAGTCTGTTTTTGCTGGCAGAGGCACCTTTTGGCACCTTCACTGTTTCCAGAGTGGCCCCACCAGCCAGATGTAAACATCCTGTGGGCCAGATACAGCCTGCCGGCCTTGAGTTTGACACTCCTGTGCTATACAATCTGAAATGAATGTTTTCCTTTTTTAGTGCTTGGCTCCATTTGATTCCACCAAGTTGTTTGGCTGGCAGTCAGCAAATACGCTTGCCATTCCTGGTAAGTAAACTTTCACATACAGTTGGAAACTGATCTAGTAGCAGTTGAGCCCTGCTTTAGCCTGAAGAATTCCTGTTCTGGGGTCAAGAGGAATAAGGCAAAGCCAGGTGCTGCTTTGTTTTGTTCCAGTTGCTTGCAGTTCTGCTCTTTTTCTGTCCTTTTCAGATATTTGCAATGACCTGCCTCACTTTTCATGCTCGGCTCTCGTAAAGAAGCATGCCATAATGGAGCACCTTGATTTCTCCTATTACGTATATCACGAGCGCCCCTCCTTTGCTTTCGGAGCATTTTTAGCTCAGCAGCTATCAAAGGGTGACCTCCCAAAGGAGCTGTAAGTAGTTAAAAGAAGCACATGTGACTCTTACAGTAATTATGGTTAAAATTATTTTATTGCAAGTGTTTATCTGTTTGATTTGTGTCCTGTGTTTCTTCCTGGAGATGAATGCAGCACATACCTTCCTGCCTGCTCTTCTCCCCAACAGCCCCTTGGTGGGTCAGTTGGATTGGGAAGGATAGAAAGAGAAGGCTGTGCTGAGCCGGAGAGAAAACTTTAACGTGGACCTCCCAAGTCCTGGTCTGTCCTTCCTCACACCACTCTTGTCTTTATTCTATCAACCTGAAGCAACATCTACCGATTTAAGTACTTGTGACCCTGGCCACTAGAAGTGAACGTAATAAGTACTGTAGAGCCAGATGGTGCCATAAATACCCTCTGGGTAAGCATCGGTCCTCAGAGCGACACCCAGAGTGACCGTGTCCCCTCATCTCAGAAGACCCCTGCCTGCCTCCTCCATCCGAAAGGCATGAGAAAGAGACCCAGAGAGCTCCAGCCCAAGGGTCAGAACTGTAGTTCAGGGGAAACTGGCTTGCGTGCTGGGACTCTTGTAATTGTCTGCCTCTCAACCCAGTGAGCTTTATGGAATTCGTGCTGAGAGCGGAATTGTGCCTTTTCTAGGGTTCAGCAAGTTGCTAACGAAGCCTATTCCGCGGCCCTCTCGGTTTTCTATGCACCTTCTCTTGCTGCAACCTCTGTCTGCTTTTTGGAAATGCTGGGCCTGCAGAGTCTGAAACTGCGAGTGGATGTTAAGGCCGCCAACGTGATTTTGAGCTTCATGTCACGGAGAGAGGAGCCACAGCACCACTCCATCAGACAATCCTTGGGTAACGTTTGCAAATACATTTCCAGCTTTTGAATGTTATTCTCCCTTGGGGTACCTGGTTTAAGATTTGATACAAAGGCTTTTACATTTCAAGTAAAATATGTGCCTTTCTATTTGAATTATTCTTGCTAACAAGAAGATGTCTAACTGATGAAAAAAAAAATCTGATGAAGGTAGATTCTGTGGAGGGCAAGTGAGTGGCCCCCAGGGGTCAGGAGGAAGTGGGCAAAACACCTCACCTGAGGGAAAGTCCCAGAGGAAGAGGAGGGGTGGGAGAGAGGGGGAAGCCCACTCAGACTCTGGCTGTTCCCATAGCCCTTATTTGAACTTATAAATGTTTTTGTATGTATAACGTGTCTTATTAGTGTTGTATGCCAGTGATTGCATGATCTGCAGATGCCATAAATAAATAAAACAAAATTCCTATAGCCTTGGCTAGTAGAGCAGTGGCTTCTTGGGAAGGTCTATGAGCCACAGTGGCCCAGTGGTGAGAGTGCGGTACTGCAGGCTCCTCCTGCTACCTGCTGGCTGCCTGCAATTTGGCAGTTCAAATCTCACCAGGCTGAAGGTTGACTCAGCCTTCCATCCTTCCGAGGTGGGTAAAATGAGGACCCAGATTGCTGGGGGCAATTATGCTGACCCTGTAAACCGCTTAGGGCTGGAAAGCACTGTGAAGCGGTATATAAGTCTCTTGCTCTTGCTATCTACCTATCTACATGTTGGGCTGACAGTGCCTCAGCAGAACGTCTGGTCTCTTCTGTTTTCAGTTGAAAAGCTAGGAGAGCTGGCTGATGGAGAAAAAACTGCAGCCGAAGACCTACTGGTCTGCTTAGAGGAAGCCGTCTGGGATAAGGTTGACCATCAAGAGATAAAAAAGTGAGTTTGTGGTTCAATATTGTGTGGCTTGGTCTCAAGACAACCGAGAGAGCAAGAAAAACAACTTGTCATGTTTACTCCCGGAGAGCTTAAGTTACAATTTCATAGGACTATTAGGAATTCATTACAAAATCTGAGACCTTGTATTACTTTTTGTGAAGGTGAAGAATTGGAATAATTAGCGCTGGGCTGGGCTGGGCTTCCCCAGGATGGACACAGTTGGTTGAGCGAGTGTCCATCGGAGGCATCAAACCGAAAGGAGGAGCTTGAGTGCTGCACTGTAGGAGGAGCTCCTTCTAGGCCTGGGGCTCTTCGGAAGGACTCGGCTGAAGAATTGGAAAATATGTTCTCAACCCATGACTGAAACTCCGTCAGTAAGCGGTGCAGTTGTGATATTTTGCCCAACAACTGCATCACTTTGGCAGTGGAAGTCCCAGTCCCAATTCGGGTCATTAACTGAAGACACTGTACCTGCATTTTCTTCACTTGCTGTTTTGTTAGTTGTTGCTATAAGTATTTGTTGCTATTCTGCCAGCTAACAGTTTGAGATGTTAGAGTCAATCATTCAAAGAAGAACTCATGTTTGGCCTGAATGTGCCGCCTCCTTTCTCCTCGTTCATGGTCTAAGATGAGTAAAAACTCCAAAGATAAGCTGTGGGGCCTTCCCCTGTACCAGGGGTGTCAAATCAAGGCCCCGGGGCCTGATTCAGCCCGTGGGGTCCTTAGATATGGCACGTGGGACACCCTGGAAACAGTGAAGGATCGGCCCCCGGTGCCTCTGCAAGTGAAAATGGAGCTCCTGAGCTCCATTTTCACTGGCAGAGTGTTGCAGGAGGCCATCACAGCTGAAAACTGAGCTTGTGAGGACTGCGGGCAGCATTCCCAAGCTCCATTTTCGCTGGCAGAAGGTTGCCGGAGGCAGTTGCAGCCGAAATGTAGCTCGGGAGCCCATTTTCACTGCCAGAGGGCTGGGGCCACCACAGGCGTCCCTGACACGAGTGATGTCAAGTTGGCCACACCCACCCTGGCCATGTCCCCCCCTCAGCCCCCCCCTCCGCAAGGTCAAACACAACCCTGATGCGGCCCTCAATGAAATCAAGTTTGATACCCCTGCCTTATACCCTTTGGCTCACTTATTTATTGGGGGTGGGTGGGTGAGAGCAGCGTGGCTTGCTGCTGTGGCAGGAGAGGGCGAGGAGAGGCGTAAAGAGGCTCCTTCCTTTCAGGACCTCAAGCGAGGCGAGGCATCACTGGTCCCTGGTCATCCAGTTTTGCCAGCTGCACCACATCAAGCTGAGCACGTCATACCTGAGGGCCTGTGCACGTTCAAACGAATGGCTGCAGTTTGTGACTGAAGCGCAAATGCACGGCTACCAGCCAGCGGAGGTGAGAAGCTGCTGGATGCTGAGCTGAGCCCTGGGCCTGTGAGGTTTGGGTGGAAGATGGCCCTCCTAAGGAGAAAAGAGCGTTCTAGTGCCACGGAATAGCGAAGTCACAATTCTTTGTACAGAGATGAGGTGGAAAAGGAGGTGGGCAGAGGGTTGCAGTGAGCAGCAACAGGCCCACTCGTTCCTGCCCATCCTTCCACTCCAAGGGCTCCCGACTCTGAATTCTCCAAGCTGGGGCTTCAGTCTCCTGGGGAGGACCCCCACCACCACCTCATTCATCTCCTGGGAGGCGTTGCAGCCTCCCTCTGGCGTGGTGGATTACTGGTCAAAGCTTTACGGAGCTGCTTGCTCTCCTTCCTTCCCTCTCCCAGGTGATCCCCCTCCTCCGGGACTTCCCCCTGCCCCTGCGGGACCACTTGGCGTTGGCCCTGAGGCATTTGCAGCCTCCGAGGCAGGGGGGCTTGCAGGAGCTGGAGCAGGAGCCGCAGGGCCTGTTCCATGTCCTGCTCCAGAGCCAGGAGCAGCCGTGCCCTTGGCGACACCTCTTGGCTGCCTCTGTGAAGCACCACTTGCCCGTCCTGAGCGTGCTGGCTGCTGGCTTCCAGGTACGAGTTCTCCAGGATGGGCGTCCAGCCTCCTGGATGGGGGCGGAAGGTGACTCTGGAACAATGGCCCAGGCTGGCTGTGGTAGCTTGGACTTTGGCGTGTGGATTATTCAATCCGCTTTTTTAAAATACTGTTTTTCTTCTCTTCATTCCATCACACCCACACTGGGCAGGACGCCAGCCTTCTCCACTGTCTCTGTGTTTGGATAATAACTTCCCTGGACGCTTCTGCCACCAGTGAGGTGATGGGGCACATGGACGGCATGGCTGAATCCCACGAGTGGGGCCTTCCAGACTTGGCCCTTCTCTGGCAGTGGCTGTTGAAGAGGCAGAAGGCCAGGATCCTCCTTCATGGCTTCCAGCTCTTCCTGGAGGTAAGCTGGCCAGGGTCGCTCGCCTAGCCCTCGGAGGCACACATGGCGGGTGCCACTGAAGCACATGTCTTTTGGGGTGGGGTGGGGGCAGATTTCATGAAGTGCTGGGAGGGAGGGATGAGGAAGAGCCAGAATTCTGGATTTGGGGGAGGCCCTGAGACTGGATTCATGCTCTGTGCAAGAATCTGAATGACCGTTTTCTTCCTACCCAACGGCTGCCCAGACATGGGCTTGAAGACATCCGGCAGACGAGAGCTCCCCTCTCAGAAGCGGATGAGAAGAGAGATTCTCGCCCTCCCTCTATCCAGAACTCACCTTTTTTCCTTCCAAAGGTGTGCAACCCACTCTTGGTAGAATTTGGGCACACAATTCTTTATTTCTCTTCTGATATTCAGGATTCTCCTTTGCTGATAATGCTGGAAGTGTATGAATTGTGCATGGACTACAAAAATTACAGCCAAGCCAAGATGAAACTGCTCACATTTCAAGACAATCTTTCAAAAGTAAGCAGAAATTTAATTTGGCCCCTGTAGCTTTTTACAAACCGAACAGGCAGATTTCCTTTTTCATGTCCTGAATGCTCCCAGCCCTTGGAGGTCGCTGGCTCCCAGGTGATCAGAATTCCCACGGGTCCTGCCAGGGTGGTCCTTCTTGGCTCCTGGATTTGTGCCTGTTGATGAGATCAAAGATGTGGAGCTCTTCTCAGGCCTCTTGTCTTAACGGTGGGGATGCCCAGGGGTGCCCCACGGCTGTCACCTTCACAAGCAGGGCCACCGGGGAACTCCTATCTACTCCATTCCCTCGTCTTTCTTGTGGCCAAAGAAGAAACTTGGCATTTCAAGGGAAGGACTGTTATTGTGGGTCTGCTGCCAGCAGAGATAGCTGCGGAGTAAGACGGGGAGGGGGAGGGGGAGCCTGGGCCAGCTTCGGAGCCTTTGGAAGGCTCTGATAAGGAAACGGCATCAGAAACAGAGGCAGAGCCGGGGCATTGTGTCCTCCCCCAGGTGGAGAGGCAGCTGTCTTCAGGGCCTGAGCTGAGTGAGGGGGAGGAACAGATGCTCTGTATGCGTAGAAAGGAGAGGAGAGCAAAGGAAAGCAATAAGCCAGCTCTCAGGGACAGACAATAGTTAGCCCCTCCCCGGCTGGGAAATAAATAGGAGGGGTTTGGGAGTGGCCAGTTGTTGCAAACAACTGTTCATTTCTAGTATACAAGCAATTCAGATTTCTTGGATAAACCCAGGTTTGTTGGGACTAAATACATTTTTTGTTTATCCCTGTGAATAAAAGACTTACCGCCCTGTTATAAAAAAAGGGGTTGTTTACTCGCGAGTAAACATTTTATCATGGCTTGCGAAGGCTGGGTCAGACCTCTGTTTTGGAATCATGCTTGTCCCACATGGGGCCAAAGGAGTGTGGCCCCCTGGTGCTTGTCAGTAGGCCAGGTAGCGAGAAGAACCGGTGTGAATGAGAATGGTAAATTCCGCTCCTGATTTAGGAACAGATATTGTGGGAAGTTGTACATTTTGAGGGTGAAGAGGCTGGTCCAGGAAAGAGGCTTTCTCAGGGAAGAGGCATTGCTCAGCAAAGAAGGGTTTTCAGTGGAAGGAGCCTTCATCTGGCCGATGTGTGTACAAGCATTTCTTTGTGCACAGACTTTCCAGGTACCAAAATTGCTGCTGCCTGAGTGGCTTTTTATTTTGTGCTGGAGCTGCAGAGGAAAGGTTTTGAAACAGTCTTGCCCAGTGACCTGTTCTTCCTGCAGCTTGAAGCTCAGTGTGAGAGGTGGCTGCCCGTCCTCCCTGGGCCCTGGCTGGAGTTCCAGGCCTCCTTCCTACTCAACCTGATGCTGCAGCAGTGCAGAACAGAGTACGAGTTCAGAAAACTCCTCGAGCTGCTTGCAGATGCAGGAACTGCTCTTCTCCATGGCAAGGACACCTTCCTTCTCTTCTCTTCTCTGCTGTGGCTGACACTGCTGGGGGCTTGGGGGCTCAGGACAGCCTTACTTATAGCAGGTGGCAGTAAATTGCCTGCTGATGTGACAGCCGGTGACTGTTTTGGAGAATAGGGTGCTGCATTTGGTGGGCTCCATTGGCTGATTTAGCTGCAGGGCATCCCTGGTTTTGATGTTAGGTTCTCTCCCAACTGGGGTGCCTCAGCTATGCAGCCCTGTCGGGGGGGAGGGGACTCAAGAAAAGCCCCTTTGCTCCATCCCCAAAGTCTGTCTTGTTGTTCAGCTACAGGCTGTCCCTCTCCTGTCGCTATTGCTCTTCTCCTTTTTGGGTGCAGGATCAGATCTGAAGAAGCTCAGTGCCCTCGGTATCATCCTGAAAGATTCACCCACCTCCATCAGCCGGAGTCTGCTCGGCAACTACAGCTTTGAGAGGTTTCAGGAGGAGTGCCAGAGGATTCTGGAGCAGCTGCAGGAGAGCAGCTCTTTCTCTGTGGCTCGCAATGTAGCAGAGCTGGCAGCACTGCCTGTAGACAATGTTGTCATTCAGGAGGTACCCTGGAGTCCAGCCTTTTTTGTTTTTATTCCCATTGATTGCGTTTCACCTACTGCGAAGTTAGTGTCATCCTGTTGGTGGCTGCTTTCCCCTCCCCCATGTCTGGTGCAGCTGTGTGTCCAGATCTGCATTGGCACAGTGGGCTTTCCCAGCACTGTTTGGGACCCCTGCCAGCCCAAGGCAGCCTGGCCTTCACAAGCCACACTTGGCTCTCCAGAGTTCAGTGAACCTCTGCCAGGAAGAGGGGCTGAATAGGAAGGGCGAGAGAGGCACCTGGGGTGGGGGTGGGGGTGGGGAAGCCATCCCTGGGATCACGAGGCTCTGTGTCAGACAATCATTTCTGTGCAGTGGAGTTCCTTGGCTTCTGATGGTGGCTTGTATCCTTTCCAGGTGCTCCAAAACCTCCTCCTCTTGAAACAGGTTGGCCACTGGACTCAAAAACGGACAAGAGTTGAGTTCTGGAAAAAGTGCCACGAGAACTATGTGCAAAATGCCATCTCCAATCGAGCTGCCTCTGGCTTCTTCTCAGCTCAGGCAGACTTGGTCTCAGAGGGCCCGGAGGATGAGAGGGTGTCAGAGAGGCAACTCCTGCTTACTTTAGCTGGACACTGGCTAGTCAGAAGTGACCCGGTTCCTGTAGATGATCTGGAGAAGATAGACAGGGGAATCTGGTGGTGCAACATCAGGCGACAAACTTTCAGCCAAGGCACAGGGCAGATCGAGCCCGGAGGTTCTCACCAGATTTCCATAAGTAGTGAGCTGTCCTTTGACTCCTTGGCCAAGGAATTCTGCTTTTCTAAGGTTGCTGCTTTAAACATCCCAAAGTACCTGGAGCTCAGAGGTTTCCCTTCCCAGGATACATCCACAGTTATGCTTTCCGAAGCTGAAGCGGCGTCACTGAGCTTTCTGATTGGACGTCTTCTGGATGAAGGAAGCGTGCACGAAGCTGCCCGGGTTTGCCGCTATTTCAGCTTCTACAGCAGAGACGTCGCACTAATCTTGCACTGCAGAATGCTGGCCTTGGGGGAGGACGCCCAGGGCTGCTTCCATCCAGAGATCCAGGCTCTCCTGGCAGCTGAGAACAGCAAGAGGCACAGAGAAGCGGCACCTGAAAAGAAATGGTTGAAGAGTTGTAAGTTGCATCCACCATGAAACATCCGAGTGAGACCAGTTAGTCTCTCATAGGCCATTGTACTCTTTCCTCATAGCAATAGCACTTAGACTGATGTACTGCTCCACAGTGCTTTACAGCACTCTCTGGGCATTTTACAGAGTCAGCCTCTTGCCCCCAACGATCTGGGTCCTCATTTTACCCACCTCGGAAGGACGGAAGGCTGAGTCCACCTGGAGCCCCGTCAGGATCCAATTCCTGACTGAGGGCAGAGTCAGCGCCGCCCACGGCTCCTTATAGCCCATTGCCTTTTGTTTGCCAGCCTGTTTCTGTAGTGAGGCAGGGTAAGCAGTGGCAGTGGGGTTTTACGATGGCCATTCTACTGAGGATGGAGGCCTCCTGTTTCAATTTTGCCCTTCTGACATTTTAAAATCTCTACAGGTAATCCTTGACTTATGACCATTCAAAGTCACAGAAGCATTGAATGAATGGTCCTCAGAGTTCCAGCCTCCCCACAATTACATGATCGCCATCTGTGCGCTTGGTGACCGGCTCACAGTTATGATGGTTGCGGCTCCCGGCATCATGTGATGCTATTTGCAACCTTCCCTGCCAGCTTCCTCAGAAAGTCAGTGGGGAAGCCAGCAAAGCAGGTTGCAAGTTATGGGAGTAAGTCTCCTCCTTCCCCAGCCCCTCTGCGCTTGCCCCATGCCGGCCCCTCACCCAGCCCTCTGTGCTTTGGCTGAAGCTCCCTTCCCCTTCCCCTGCACAGTGCCTCCCCTCCCTGAGGTGCCACCTTTGCACCCTTCTGCACCCCCCATACCCACCCTGAGCCTTGCCATGTACCCTCCCCCACCTGCCATCAGCCACTTACTACCTGCTAGCTGGCCTGCTTGCAACTTCCTGGCAGCAGGAAATTTCCTCCCCTAAAGATTGTGGGTTCCGGACTGCAGTCAGCCTTTACCATCCCCTCGCTTAGCAATAGAAATTCCCAATGACTGCTGTAAGCCGAGGACCACTTGTGCCATTTCCCCCCTCCAGAAATAAGTGGAGAAGGATGGTGCCACTCAGCAACTCATCTGCAAGTCCAGAGGTTGTGTGGGTTCAGAATTTGTGAGCGTAGCAAGTGGGGGCAGGGATGCATCTTAGGCTCTCTCTAAACAGAGCTGGATGTGTCCTGCTCGATTGTGATCCTGGCAGCTCCCAGGTGTGGTGTCCCCCCGTGTTCCCCCCCCCCCCCCGGTATATTGCTCTGGCTGTTAGCTCAACTCCGAGATCTTGGTTTTCTTCTCAGCCTCAAGCCTCGATTCCGGGTCCTCTGTGGGGGGCTCCTCTCCGGATAGTGGAGTGGTCGGCAGCCTGCAGACTTTAGTTGCAGAATGTGTGCATGGTCGGAATTATTGTCGACAGACTCTCTACCTTTACGAACTCTCCAAAGTACGTCGCTGGGGTCTGGAATTGGGGTGAAGGAGAAGTAGCCCTCGTGCCTCAAGCAGGAAGGTAAGTGATCTGACTCTTCTCCCCCCATCCTGGCTCTCTGCAGGAGCTCGGCTGTGCCTTCAGTGAGATCGCCGTCCACGATTCAGAGAAGCTGCTTCAGGCAATCCTGTCCTCCCAGCAGGCAGACTGGTACAAGAAGGCCCAGGCCTTCATCACCAACCAGGGGCTGGAGCCAGGGGCTGTGGCTGAGCTTGTGGCAGAGGAAATCACACGTGAGCTGCTGGCGCCTTCGGAAGGAAGAGGCAGTAAGTCCACCTTTGGTCTCTGCTTGGGAACACAAAGCTGGACAAATGGGTTTGGCTCTGGATAGTTGCTGTTTGCTGGACTTTGGCCAAGCCTTGTCATTTCACGCTTCTCTTTTGATGGGTTTTGAGGATTTGATTGATTTTGATAGGGTCTCCTGCTCAAGCAGGGCTTCAACCTCCTTCCAACTCTTCATTATTCTCTGATTTGCCTTTTTAACCTAGGTTCTGTCAGGACTGTAGCTCACATGATCATTATTTAATCGAATCATGTCATGCTACTGAAGGACTATAATATAATTCCTAGGACCAGAGGAGAGACGCAGCCTGTCTTATTTTATTTTACAGAGCAAACTTCAGCCCTGAATCCTGCGGAGGAGAGCCAGAGGTTCCTGCAGCTGGCCAAGCTTTGCCAGGACCACACACTTGTCGGCCTTAAGCTGCTGGATAAGGTTTCCTCTGTGCCACATGGGGAGCTTGCCTGTAGTAAGTTCATGGTGGATAGAAAATGGGTCCTTGTGAGGTTGGAATTTAAGGTTAGGTTTGTGAGGACTTCTGAGTCTTGACTCGGACTGAAATCCAAAATACCTATACTTTGGCAAAGATCTCATGAGGATCTATTGGCCAGGGGAATCTGGATCTCCTTTGACCTCACCTTCATGTTGTGTCTCTTGCTGACTCTTCTTGCCTCGTCCATATTGACACAACATCACCGTGTTGAGACTGACTCTTCTGAAACATCACGTATTGAAACTGTGCCATCGTGTTCCTGAGGATCAAAGCCCAGAAGCCGCTGCTTTCTCCACGGAGGCCCCTGCTTGCCTGCTTTTCTTCTCTGCACCGCTAGTGCTGGGGGGGAGGGGGGACTCTTCAGTGATGTGCTAATGTTTCCAAGAGAAACAAAGTGGGAGAGCTGGGAAAAACTGGCAAATGATGAATCCGTGACCACGTCGTCTGTTCCCTCCTTTGAACATTTGCTTTCTCTTGGATCAGATGGGAAGTCCTCCAGTTGGCTGAAATGCAACTCCCGACATCCCTGGTCATTGTCCATGTTGGCTGAATTGCTGGGGGTTGTAGTTGGGTCTCATGTGGGAGGACGCCAGGGTTAGTGTGCAGCACGAGCGTTTGTTCACGGAAGCCCCTCTCCTCCCTTAGCTGTGGAGCTCCTGATTCTGGCCCACAACTGCTTCAGCTTGACTTGTCACATGGAAGGCATCACTCGTGTCCTCCAAGCTGCCCGGCTGCTCACAGATGAACACTTGGCGCCAGAGGAAGAGTACGGCCTTGTGGTAGGTTAACTCCTCCGGGAGTAGGGAGGGGCTGCAGTTGTGGAGCAAGAACCTGCCCCTCCCAGCCCCAAACTCTTCAGGGCTCTTAGCTGGAGGCTGCAGCTCCTGTCAGGGCAGAGAGAGTGTCCTCATCTGACCTTAGTATCTGCTCATTCTCGGCTTCTCAGTGGAGACAGGTACAGGTAGTCCTCGACTTACAACCACAATTCAGCCCAAAATTTCCGTTGTTAAGTGAATTGCTGCAGTGGTTAAGTTAGTCACACGTTGTTAAGTGAATCTGGCTTCCCCCTTGACTTTGTTTGTCAGAAGGCTGGAAAAGGGAACCGTGTGACCCCGGGACACGGCAGCCGTCGTAAATATGAGTCAGTTGCCAAGCGCCTGCATTTTGACCACGGAGATGCTGTCAATGGTTGCAAGTGTGAAAAATGATCATAAGCCACTTTTCTCAGTGCCCTTGTAACTTTGAGTGGTCACTAAATGGTCCTGCAGAGCTAAGTGGATAGCTGTGCAGACTAATGCATTGTAATTTAACACCAGCTGCCTGCAATTAAAGTAAGTTCGAATCTCCCCAGGCTCAAGGTTGACTCAGCCTTCCATCCTTTCTAAGGTAGGTAAAATGAGGACCCAGTTTGTGGGGGCAATAAGCTGACTTTGTATAAATATACAAAAGGATGAAGGCTATTGCTTAGCGCATTGTAAGCCGCCCTGAGTCTCCGGAGAAGGGCGGCATATAAATCAAATTTTGTTTAAAAAAAAAAAGTCAACTGTAGTAAGTCAAGGATTGACTGGGACTCCAAGCCGCCCTTTCTGAAGCTGGCTGGATATCAGGACATGGCAGATACGGCCCAGACCCCCTGGTGCCCTTATGGGGGGAGTGGAGTTCTTGTGAATGTAGGCTGGCATTTCACTCAGCTGAAAGTTCTTCTCTCCCCAAAGGTTCGCCTTCTCACTGGTATTGGCAGGTACAATGAGATGACCTACGTCTTTGACCTGCTGCATGAAAAGCATTACTTCGAGGTGCTGATGAGAAAGAAGCTGGACCCGGTAGGCATTATGAACCAGATCTGCTTTCCCCAGGCCGGGGCGGCGTTGGCATCCCTTCCCTTTGTAAACCCCTTAGAGAGGGCTGTAAAAAGCACTGCAAAGCCGTATATAAAGTCTAAGCGCTATTGCTTTTTACAACGCAGTCATCACCAGAAATCAGTTTGGACTTGTTCAGAACTTCCTGCTCTTTTATGACATCTCTTTGTAGCAGGAGGGCTCATAGGTGGAAGGGAGGACTCCTTCAGAAGTCCTTGGGAACCATCATCCCACCACTGCTGCCCTCTCTTCCTGCCATGGCACAGCGGATTACGGGAAATGATGATAATGGCTTATTAGATTTGTTGCTTTTATGTAGTATAATTCTGGGCAGCAGAATTTATTTGTTTGTTTGTTTAGTCATGTTTAGGTAGTATATATTGGAGTTGGTGACCCTCTGAGAGCTGTGTGCAACAAAATTCCATTTTACCCTGTTTCCCCCAAAATAAGACACCCCCTGATAAGCCCAATCAGGCTTTTGAGCGCATGGCAATAAGGCCAAGAGCTTATTTCAGGGTTCAAAAAAACATAAGACAGTCTTACTTTCAGGGAAACACGGTATATACAGTATATATATGCCAATTAAGTTACCGTATTTTCCGGTGTATAAGACGACTTTTTAACACATGAAAGTCTTCTCAAAAGTCGGGGGTCGTCTTATACGCCGGGTGTCGTTCTCCTGTAACCAGGCAGACCAGCCCAAAAGACTCTAACGAGCCTTAAATGGCTCTGGCGATCGAAGCTCTGACGATCCCAGCTTTGCCTGCTAATCAGGCAACTCAGCTGGGATGCCAGAGCCATGTTAAAGGAAAAAACTTTTTTCCTTTTACGTGACTCTGCAAGCTCTGACGATCCCAGCTGAGTTGCCTGCCAATCGGGCATAGCAGCTGGGATCGCCAGAGCCCAGAGCCCTGTAAAAAGAAAAAAGTTTTCCCCCTCCAGCTTGCTTACCTTAGCTGGTAATCGCAACGCTTGCCTTGCTTCGCTTGCCTGAATCCATTCCATCAGCAAGCCACTTTCTGCCTGCAATCATGCAGGCAGGAGTTGTGGACTTCAACTCCCAGAATTCCTCAGCCAGTAAAAACAAAGCTGGCTGAGGAATTCTGGGAGTTGAAGTCTACAAGTCTTAAAGTTGCCAAGGTTGGAGACCCCTGTTCTATTGGGTAAGTTTTTTTCCCCTTTGGGAGCTTTAAAAAAATAGTTAATTGGGGTTTTTTTAGTTGTTCTTTTTTAGACCTAGCCATTTAAAGTTTAGGAAGTTTTAAATTTAGTTTTCATATAAAAATAAAAATAAAATAATATTTGTGCAGCTTTCTGAGATGTGGTGTGTTTCTGTAGTGTTTCACTCTAACTACACAAACACACAAAATCTCACAAAGCTGTATGTGGAATTTTGTGTGTGTAAAGTGTGAAGGTTGATTTTTTTGGGCTTTTTGTGGCTGTGTGAGGTTCCTGCTTGTTGCAGGGGCCATTTTGGGTCTAGCACAGCTGCTTTTACATTGTTGGTGAGCCAGTTGTGTTGTGTTGTGTGTGTGTGTAAAGTGTGAAAGTTGTTTTTTTGGGCTTTTTGTGGCTGTGTGAGGTTCCTGCTAGTTGCAGGGGCCATTTTGGGTCTAGCACAGCTGCTTTTACATTGTGTTGAGGCAGTTGATGTTTTTTAATTTTTATTTGGTGTGTGTTGGAAGAGGGGTAGTCTTACATGGCGAGTATAGCCCAAACCCTATATTATAACAGGAAAAGTTGGGGGTCGTCTTATACGCCGGAAAATACGGTATTCTAAGTCTAAGCAGCCATCATTTCTCCCCCTCCAACCACAACGGTTATTATCTTCCAGCTTTGACTATGGCTTGGGAAAGCTGGGCCTAGGATTATTCATGTAAAGTCTATTTTAGAAAGAAGAACAACTGTTTTGGAACTTTGAAGAGCAGTATGCCAAACATTAAACCGCAAAGGACATAGAAGCCTAAAATATAATCAGAAGTTTAACATGAAACTGAGAAAACCATGAGATGGCATTGATTTGCTAATAACCAAGGAAAGTTTTGCTTCCAGGAGTTTCCAATTATTTCCAAGTGTGTTGCCTTGAAGAAAGTCAAGGCCCGTTTTTTTATCATTCCAAAGTGCAGAACATGGAATATTGGTCTTAAGTAAAAGGAAGGTGGATTCTGAATCAATGTTAGGGAAAACCTTCCTGCTTTGAGTAGCAGTGGAAGCCTTGATCCAGAGTGATCTCCTGCTCGGTGGACATGCTCAAGGTAGCAGTCACCAATTTGGGATGCGCTCAGTTGGCGGCTGGGTCGGGATCGCCTCAAGCCCCCCCACTTCTGCCATTGTGAAGGATGTCTGTCTCCTGACCAGTGGAGGGGGAGGCCTGGGCCACTTGGACCGGTGGGATGGGCTGCTTGGGACTGTGTGGCAGACTTCTAGCTGGTGAGATGCCAGTTTTCCTCCTGCTGCACCTCTCCCTCCCCCTCTCCCTCTGGCAGAACGGGACCCTCAAGACCGCCCTGCTAGACTACATCAAGCGTTGCCGGCCGGGAGACAGTGAGAAGCACAACATGATTGCCCTCTGCTTCAGCATGTGCCGGGAGATTGGGGAGAACCACGAGGCTGCCGCCAATGTCCAGCTGAAGCTCATTGAATCTCAGCCATGGGGTAAGGGCTCACCTGTCCAGGTAGGCCCCTCTGGCGGACACTCTGGGTGGATGGAGGCTGCACTCAGGGATCCGTCGGGCTGGACTCTCCTGCTGCTTGTTCTTCACCTTGCTTCTCCCGAGGGAGCAAGGAACACTGAGGGCCCAGCTCCGCTTTCTCTTTCCTTCAGGCTCTGAGGAAGGGGGAAAATATGCCTGACGGGCAGCATAGATCCCCGCAGGGCTACCAAGAGCCAGTCGCTCCTCAGAAAGTCTCTCTCTTGTGGCCCCCGAGTGTTGCCGAACTCAACCCCCAGGCAGGAGGTCCAGTGATGAGGGTGGTGGGGTTGCGTTCCACAGGTTCCCCTTCAGGCAAGAGCCTCCCGTGGAGTCAGCTGTGCTGGGCTACAGAGTCCTCGAGAAGCAGGTCTGCAAATGAAGCTGCTTTTTGGCTGCTGCTGGGAAGGACAACTGCAACACAATTGGCACATCTAAGAACTGTGAACACTATTGTATCTTGGACTCGGTGATACTGTAAGGCCCTGCCAGTCTTCTCATTTCCAAAGGACACTTTTATTGGAAGAGCGTGATAGCAAGAGATTTAGGCAGGAATTAGCTTTTCCAAACGTTAGATTAAAGCAGTGCAGACAGAGCCCCTCCCAAAGTCCAATCCATCACTGAGCCAATCCCTGTGTGTGAAGATGTTAAGGGAAACTCTGGCTGAGAGGGTGACAAACGCCGGTCTCCAAGGCAACGCTGCTGCTCTTCTCCAGAGACGAGATAAGGCAGCCAGCGGGAGGCACATTCCTTTCCCCCTCCCAAGGTCCCCAAAGTTACAGCAAAGCAAAGCAAGAAACAGAAACGGAAGGTCCCCCTAAGCCTTCCCCCTCCCACCAGAATGACAGCGTCCCTATAGGGATCTATGGGACCAGACAGATACCAGAAAAGGGCAGTTTTTGCTTTGATGCCAGTGTTTCCTTGGAGTTCTGTGCCAGCCGGATTTTCCCATTGCGGTTCCAGGAGAGAGAATGAGGTTGCTTCTGTTGCTGGATTTCATGGCTGGCTGGTGGGACAGTCCTCACTCCAAAGAAGCCCCTTCAGGCCTGAGCTTTTCCAATGGAGAGCTCTGCTGTTGTATGTCCTCATCCACTTAGATGGGGCAGCAGGACTGTCGCCCCTTGCACCTGGTCGCCTGTGTCCAAAGCAGCTTGAGGGAGGCGGCTCTTGTTATTTGGGCTGGTGAAATACCTCTGGTTCAGTGCTGGGTCACTTGCTGCCACCTCACTCCCCTCTGCCTGGGGGGAGCTTCATGCCACGATCCTGGGTGGAATTGCCACGATGGCCCAGGCTACCAGCTGCTCTCTCCCTTCTAGAGGAGAGCCTTCAGGACGTTCCAAGCTTGAAGAAGCTCCTGATGAGAGCCCTCACCCTCTTCCTAGATGCTGCCGAGAGCTACTCCAAGGTGAGACAGGGACTGAGGAGGTGCCTGGCGCATGGGTGTCTCCTAGGGTCACTGACATCTTGTGGTGGGATCTGCAGTTGAGGTAGGGGTGGGGTATTGGCTTCAGCAAACCAATAATGTCAATAACGTCGCCTTCCATTTGCCAAGTGCTCCAATGTGTTTGGAGCTGAAGGGTAGGTGTTGATGTCTCCCTCCTGGGTTTGGTGTGTGACGAAACAGGTGGGACAGGCGGTTGCTCCTGGGGCCCCCTCCTTGCTCCGCCTGATGCCCCTCTGCTCTGGCGTTTAGGACTTCTGTGTGTGCCAGTCATTGCGCTGCAAGAGGTTGACCAGGCTCATCACCCTGCAGCTCCACTTCCTGACTACTCAGCACAAAACCAAGCTGATCAACCTGAGGCGGAAGAGCTTGATGCCCTGTATCCTGGCACTGCCCAGGTTCTACCAGGTGAGAAGGGCCTTCGCCCCCTGGAAGAGGTGGTTTGCTTTATCTGAAAAGAGATTAGAAGAAAAATGCCAGGAGGTGTCCTCTTTCCTATCGTTCCTCTTTGAGGGAGATGGGCAGTTCATAAATGCTAAATACATCAATTAAATAAATACATAAAATAAATAAATACAAAACAAGTCTCTTACCACTCAAAACTGCAGGAGGGCTGAACCAGTGGTACTTACACCCAGTTCTTGAAGTTCTGGCTGCCGCAGCATTCTCACAATCACATGGTTACGATTTGGGCATTGGGCAGCGCCCTGAGATCACGTGATCATCATTTGCAAGCTTCCCCCCAAGCAGAGTCCGTGGGAAGCCGGCAGGGAAGGTCTCCAGGCGCTCTGATCAGTCTCGCCAGCCTTCCTGCGCTCGCTCGGCCTCCCTCGGCTCTCCATCCCAGCAGCATCCCTGAGCTCCCACTACTGGCCTTCCTCCCTCAATTCCTCTGCCGCTTGCACTGGCCCTCTCTGGCCTCCCCCACCCCACCCTCTTTCCCGGGGGCTCCCACGGCTTCCCACTTAATGACCGTTCCTCTTGAGAAGCAATAGGTAAGCTTAATAAGAGTTACGACTGAGTTACAGGGCTGCCAAGGTTGCTTTGGCTAAGTCATGTGGCGTCACACTTTATGGCCACCTTGCTTAGTGACAAAAATCCTGGTCCCAATTCTGTCATAACAGGGAGGCTAATTATTTATTAGTTGCATTTTTTTTGCTTCCAACCACAATTGAGACCATAATTAAATGAATGAGCCCCATCCTGCCTCTCCTCCCCCCACCACCGTGCATTTGTTAATCGAGTGTGCGAGTCATTAAGTGCACAGAGGGTAAATCGGGTGGAGAAGGCGATGGTGGGCTGGTGTAGGAAGACCACCTGCCCTGGCTTCCCAAGACCACCCCCCACTGAGATGCCGCATGCTGCTCTTGGGGTCCCCACAGCCACTTGGACTTCCTCAACAATCTCTTTGGAGAGCTCCGGATGTCAGGGTAAGAAAGAAGAGCAGGCCGTTCCATCGCTGGTCCGTGTGGCAGAAAAACAGCGCAGCTTTGTTTTCAACAAAACTCTTCCCTCGCCCCACACTCCCTCTTCTGTCCTGCAAACGCAGGTACAAATGTGGCCACCTGCTCCCTCTTCCAGTAAACACGCGTGGCCACACCTTTCTCCCAGCATCAGAGAAAAGTTTGCCAGCCTGCTGCATTTGCTGGGACAGAAGAGGGAGAGTGGCGAGGGAAGAGTTTTGTTGAAAACAGGGCCGTGCCACTTTCCTGCCACGTGGACCAGCGATGGAACAGCCTGCCCTCCTTTCCTACCTCGACATCCCGAGCTCTGGCAATCTCTGAAGGGTAAGTGAGCAAACGGTGACGTGGTGGGTAGGAGCATGTGGAACCCGGTGGGCTAGCAAAGGAGGCTCAGTGCCTGTGGGAATCAGTGGGGCAACTGAGGGGGAGGAATATGCGGTGTTATGCGCATTGCAGCATCTCTGCAGTCAGTCCCAGGTCCAATCATAAAGATGAATGACCACAGGGGTGCTGCAACACACTAACTTTGGGATGGGGTCATAAGTACTTTTTGTGTATGTCATAACTTTGAGCCATCACTAAGTGACCTGTCATAACTCGAGGACTATCTGTACAAGAAGCTCTTGAGGTTTGTTTCCTCGCTCCCTTACGTTGCTGCAGTTTTCAGTTCCAGGATAAGGTCTGATGCTTTCTGGCTTTCCTCAAGCCTCAGTGGACGTTGGGTACCACCACTCACTGTTCCTAGCAGTGGGAAAGCAGTCTGGGGGTTGGCAGGCTGTGGCTCAAAGGGACCCCGGGATTCCCTCTTTCTCCAGGCAGCCATAGTGGCCGAGGCCTATGACTTCACTCCAGACTGGTCAGAGGTGCTCTATCAGCAGGTGATCCTGAAGGGCGACTTCAACTACCTGGAGGAGCACAAGCAGCACGGGCTGCTCAGGACAGGCACCTTCGAAGAGATCGCCCACAAGTGAGTCTTCTCTGCCACCCAGTTTGGCCTTTCCACGCAGCCTGGAAGACGGCATGTGGTTTCCGAGTTTCCCTCTTCAGGAGCCAAGAGGAAACGATGGGGCAGAAGCTTTTGGAGCTGGGGAGGGAAGGAGAGTGGGCGCCGTTAGCTGACAGCCCTTCCTTCTCTTTCAGGTTCAAGCAGCACGCAGCCAACGAGTCTGCCATAAGAAACCTGAAGAAGCTCTTGACCTACTGCGAGGACATTTATGTCTATTACAAGCTCGCCTATGACAACCAGTTCTATGATGTGGTGAACATGCTCCTGAATGACGCCCAAACAGGCTGCTGCCTCAACGATTTGCTGGCCAATTAGCTCATCCTGGCTGGGCAAAGTAGAACTGCAAACCAAGTTCAGACAAGCCAGAAAAAAAGCAACTCAGGGAATTACATTTCAGTCATCCAGAGGAAAAAGAAAAGATCACCCAAGATGCTGTTTTTCAAATGGTGTGAACTGCACAAAATAGAGGATTATTAATCTGGGACTTTGTGTCAAATATATTGATTTCTGAAGTCAGACTGAAGCGCAGCTGCCATTGGATTAAAGGAACTTCACATTGAAGACCAACTTCCTTGGCTGAAGCTTAGAGATAGTTTTGAATGATCTTGTGACCAGAGAGCAAAACATCTGGATTTGACCTGGGAGTATTTCAGAATTATTTTTTCTTCTATATCAGAAGACAAGTAGCTTTTCCAGATCTATTTTTGGACCTATTAGAGCGGCTTTGTGAATTTGGCCCCATTTTGGAGCTTTGAGTTGAAGCATTATAGCTCTATTGTGTCACTTTTTCAGGAATTTGCAAAGATGGGCAGTTCCACCTTCTGCCGGTAGCTGTGTGCAAGGATGTATCAGGCATATATGAATGGCTCAAAGAACCAGAAAATGCTGGTGGTGTTTAATTTGAAATGGTGGGGGAGGTGGTCAATTTAGATATGGGGAGAGGAGGCTAAGCGTGGGTCAAATAGCCAAGGCTGGTTAGTCATCCTGCCCTCAGAAGCCATGGCAGTAAAGGATTCCCTGTTGCTTTTGCCCCCTCCCCCAGAACCATTGGGATGGAGTTTGGAAGCCATATCACGGTTGTGGCTACTGACTGATTACTGTCCTGTCCTTAAAAGAGAATACAGTTTAGCCGCTTGCATGCTTAGAAAGAGGAGCCGTTATTGGCTTTGCTCATCTTGAGAAATTACCTGTTTTGGGGTGTTTTTTTTTTTTTTTTGAGGAATCTCCAGTCACTGGCTATTAATGGAGGGCAGCCTGACTGAAGAGGGGAGGGTGTGGCCAGAACCGGGCAATCCACATGATCACTTGAGTGGTTGAGAGAAGAGCCGGTGCCTTCCCTTGGCAATTTGGTCCCTTGTCAGCAATGGTTATTGCCCATGGGAAAAGCACAAGCTGACCAAAAATCTCAGTCCTCACAATAGTGATTTTATTAAATTAGTTGCTTTTATAAAACATTTGCAGATGTCATAATTCTGAACATAACAATTTGCCCAACTATTGTAACTGTTGCAGTTTGCTAAGCAGGATTCCTATGCATGAAAAATAAAACAGTCTTGTGAGAGCCACCAAACTGGGTGATAAGAAACTGTCCCAAAGAATCAGCTGACCTGCTCAGAGGAGGTCCTTCCCCCTCCCAGGGCAAGAAAAACAGCCGTTTGCCCCTTTCAAGCTTGAAAGTCAGGGAAGATATTATATAAGTTATATCTACATCCCTCAAGCCACTGAAAAACCAAATTCTAATAGAAAAGCCATTTTAATACTACTGCAAACCCATGCATTTGCTGCAAACTGCCTTTGTTTTCTGGGTAGTTTCTTGTAAAAAAGATAGAGTTAAGATTGTTATTACTAACTCTGCTGGTAATAATACGACTTCGGCCAGGTCAAAATTAATGTCCAATTTAGTGCTGCTTCGCTGCCATGAAGACACACCTTTTCGATATTCCGTTATTTCCTATCATTGAATAAAATAATTTGAGCTTCATAATTTTATTCCCTCGGCATCAAGACAGGTATTCCAATGTGTCAAGTTGTGACAGGATAACCAACAGCACAAAGATACTGCGCTTTCTGATTGTTGCATTTGGCAGAATTGAAAGGAAAGGAGTTGTGCTACAGTTAGGGGAGTTTGGGCAAACCAACAGACGGAAAGAACGGGTCACATGAAGTCTTCAAAGTCTTGTACGTAGCCGCCATCATAGCCACCGTAGTCTTCCAGGTCATCTTTCATCGTTGCTTTTAGACCTCCACCAGGCACCACACCTTTCTTCTTCTTTTTGGCTTTATTTTGCTGGAAAGAAAAAGGAACAGCTCAGATTTAAGAACGTAACTGGACCTCGAAGGAGCAGGAGATGTTTTCATGGAGCCAGTAGAAAGAAGCTACATTAGCTGCCAGGTGCCTTCTCGCACAAGCCACTGATTCCCCCCTCCTTCCCCAGGTCAAGCCGAATATCATAGTGGCTGCCAAAGCTTGGAAGGGCTTCCCCCTCCCTCCCACCAACCCACCTTCTCCTGCTTCTGCTTCTCGCTGCATAGCACCGTCAAGGAATTGGTGATCTTTTTCAAGTCATCAACTTCCACTAAAGGAGGAACAAGGAGGGGAGGGATTATTTACAGCTTGCTTTTTCTGCCACAAAAAGAAGGGTGGCAAAGGAATTTTACATTACAAGAAAATCTCTGGAATACCTAGGAAAATATGTTTAGGGAAAATGCAGATAAACTGGCAATTTATGGGTAGGCAAAAGACACCACAGTTGTACCACCATATATCCGGGTTATGACCTCAAGCACAGAACCGAGAGTCTAACCAGTGCCTGGCCCTGCTATGAGCAGCCTACCTTTCTTCACTGAAAACTAAGGTTAGCTATGTTGCTCATAGAAAAAAATTAAAAACCAGAGTTGAGCAATAATTTTAAAATGTTCATTTTTTCCTGAATGTTTTATTTGGCATGCCACAGATGACCTCTCTACAACCCATCGACTTGTTCAAAATGTCATAGCAGCTTATAAGTGTCTCAAATCAGCCTTTACTCAACAGCCCCTCCCCTCAGACAATCTTCCTCCCATGACCTGGACTGTAACTCCACAGGCTCCTGAGGCCAGACAGCCACCCTTTCCCTCCCCCTGGAAATCCCCAATGACATCACAGCTCTTCCCAGTGCCTGGCCTGTCTCCTTCAGGCCTTTGGACAGAGCTGCCCCTTGGGCTCTGCTCCTTTCCCAAAACCAGAACAAGATGACAAAATGCCCTCCTGGCCAGATTTCTTGTCAAACTAAGATCACACCTTGCAAACTATTAAGTGCTAAAACAAATATTCATTTAACTGAGTAGACAGAAGTATGCCTTCTTTCCCCGCTGCTTTTCCTAACATTTAAAAATATCCAAAAGACTTGATGGAAATATTTGAGAAGTAAAACTGTCTACAACACATTTAACATCTGCTATCAATTTGAGATTACTGTAGCCTATAAAGCATCAAGGAAAAACGAACAATTTGTGTGAATGTCCATATAAGGTACCAATAATTAATTGGTTCAATTCTGTTGTAATAAAGTTAAAAAATGGAGGGCTACCAACACCCCTGGCTTCCCAATGAAAAACAGTATTTAATAAGGCCATTCTGAGGTTATAATCCTAAACTTTATAATACATCATTTTAAAAAGTCCTTAAAAGCATATATTAAATTGGATAAAGCTTTCTTCTCTTCAGTGAATTTTATATTGCAGAAATTTTTAATACAAGTTATTAGAAATTATTTTAATTTTATGAAGTGGTCTGGCTAAATCTGTACAGAAGAATACAGTAGCTGGTTAAAGCTTTGAAACTGCAAGCAACCAAATGGACAGAAATATTAAATATGATTTAACTATTTAGGAAACTGAACAGATTTTTCACTCCAAATGATCCTGAATTAAAGACCTAATATATATTTAGATATTTCTGGAAAATGCAGAACATGTTGGGAATCACCCAGGTGCTTTTCTTGTAAGATAAATAGATGATCAGATAGGCTGGTTGTGGAAGGAATGTTCTACTATCTTAGCAGCATTAAAATAGAAAACAGAAGACATTACAAAACCTTTTCAAGATCGAGTTACTAAATAACAATCCCATTAGCCTAGTCTATTTCACTAGAGAATTTTTCTAATGTGTCCTTTATTTCCAAGCTAAGCAGGGTGCAAACAGTAGTATTTCACTAAATGTACTTACATGAAATGCATATATCTCGAACTAACGTTTCCAAAAATCCAGCATAATATAGGGATTTCTCATACTGTGTTATTTTTTCTTTTAACAATTTCTCAAATTCCGTAAAATCATCTTTTGAGGATGGATTCATACTATCTATTCCACATATGTTATTTACACCTGTAAGAAAGGAGCAGTGTATAGAAAGGGCTGCTGAAGCACATAAAATAATCAGCTGACAACACCTCCTCAAACAGGTTGGTCCGGGGACCCCTTGACAGTCTTAAAACTGATGGAGGACCTAAAAGAGCTTTGGGTTATGAGACCCTCTGGCTAGAGAGCTTTGGCCAGCAGAGTCTTTGGCCCCGTTCATGGGGAAGAACGCAGGTGCCACATCAAGGGAAGCGGCTGCCGGCCCTGCCTTCCCACTCACCGAAGGTTTCTTTTGCTAACTCCAGGTCTGCCTCTTCTTGCAATTTCTGCAACCGGAGCTTGTCTGCTAACTGCTCTTCCGGCGTCAGTTCTTTCGAGTCTTCCGACTCCTCTAACTTCAAAGGGGAGACAAAGCAGAAATGGAGCCCGCCGCGCCCGCCCAGGCGCCGGAGGAAGGCGGCGGGCCGTTCCCCGTTCGCCTAGGCCCTAGGGGGAGGCCCGTCCCGTCCCTACCCTTTTCATCGCCTCCTCCTGCTTTTTCCGCTGCAGCTTCTCCCGCTCCTTTATTTTCTCGGCTACTTTCTTCTTGTCGGAAACTTTGGATTCTGCGGAGAGGCTGAAGGTTAGCGGCGGCTTCCCGCTGGCGGCGCGGGGCTCCCGGGGACCCGCCGCCCGGCCGCTCACCTGTCTTGGCCTCGGCCTCCTTCTCGTCCTGCTGCTGCTGCTGCTGCTGCTCCTCCTCCTCGTCGTCCCAGTTGTCCTGGCCGGGGCAGAGCAGAAGCGCCGGTCAGCCGCCGGGAGGCCTCCGCCCGCCCGCCTCCCCCAACGCACCGGGAAAGGCCCCGGGCCCCCCGCCGCCGCCGCCGCCCCGCCCCGCCCCCCTCCCGGCCACCTTGACGTCGTCGTCCTCGTCTTCGCCGGCCCAGCGGTCCCTGGTCACCACGGCGGGAGTGGGCCCGAGGCGCCCGGCCAGTGGGTCCGGCGCCTCGAAGGTGTCCGCGTCTGCGGGGACAGAGAAAGGGTGAGCGGAGGGCCCCGGCCGGCCTGGCCGAAGGGAGGGAGGCAGGGAGGCAGGGAGGGGGCAGCGGCGGTGGCGCCGGACCTACCCCAGGAGTCCGCCTCGGCCGCCATCTTGCCCGCCGCCCTCTCGCTCGCGGCTCGCCCAGGCCAGAAGGCAGGAGGGGCCGCGCGAGGCACGACGGGACTTCCGCCCCGCCCACCCGACGCGCTTCCTGCTTCCGCCGGCGTCTCCGGAAGAGGCGGGGCCTGGGCCCGCCCATCGGGCGAGCCGGGGGTGGGGGAGCTGTTCAGCGCCGGCCCCCCCCGGAAGAGCCCCCCCCCCCCCCCAGCGCTTCTCCCTCAGGGCAGCCGTTCCCTCCCCACTTAGGCCAGGAGTACGGAGGGCTCGTGTCTTCATGCTCCCGTAGAAGCAGGGATAGGCGTGTCCTTGTACCGAGGGCTTCTGCGCGATCCCTGCGTCTCCATCGCTCTTGGCCAGCGTTCCCATAGCAAAGACCGAACCGCCACTTATCAAACGATTGTACTTTTCTACTGAGAATTAAAAACCAGACTTGCACCAAATTACAAAATGATAGTTTAATAAGTATTTACAGAGCAGCCTGCAGCAGTTGATTTGGTTGTCCTATAGGATTAAGTTATCCACATTACCAATCATTTTAGACTGTAAAACCTCACATTCCTTTTGCTTCTCCTCTCTTCAGGGATCGGTGTTGTTATTTGCTGTATTCCACCTTAACAAAAAGCAGCTGAGTTTATTAATTTTGTTCATGAAAACGCACATTTGCTTTAAAAAGTTACTCTTAAAAAGATGCTGTACAATTCCCTTGAAATAACAGAGAAATGTCCGTTGTATTGTTCAAGGCAAGGGCTGCTGTTCAATTTACTCATTAGTGGATTTGCAGAAAATAATCTCTGAATGCAGCATAGCAAACTACCTTAATAAGAAAACCACGCACTCGCTCGCTTCCCCCCCCCCCAAAGTTCCACAGGGCCTGCATCCGCTGTTCCTCGGAAGAGAGTTCTTCTCTTCAGTTGTGTTTTGAAGCTGGGGAAGATGAATGGGGTGGCTTTCTACAGGAACCAGGAGCCCCTTGGCCTCTCCATGGGCCCAAGCTACCTTCTGGAGACCACTGGCAAAGAGTTGTGAGCTATCATCGTTAGAAGCCGCAGAGGAGCAGCTTGGACTAATTTAGTAATTACTAGAGTTACCTTCTCTTCAATCAAAAATAATCTGAGTCAAACACACTCCTACGTTGCTCATAATGATGATAATCCACTTTCATAGCTTTGAGAGCATTTAACATTTTCAAAATCAAAAGGATCAATAAAGCTGTTACTAGCAAAACAGGAAAAAGTGGTTACAGGGATCACCTCTGGGAAAACATACATACACACGCTTACTTACATTATATATAATGTGTGTGTGTGTATGTATATATATTTATATATATTTATATATATTATAGTAACATTATGTACATTTTATTTCAATAAAGACATTTAAGACAAAACAGCGTAAAGATGCCCAGATGCCCTAAAGATAAATACAATTCAAAGATTCTCATTAAAATGAATCTGTAGCATTTTCCCGCAAGCAAAATACTTTTCTTTAAATACAAAAAAAAGTCAGCATTTTGGATAGCAAATGCCTTTTTTTTCTCTTTTCACAGAAAATTCACCATAATTCTGTGCTAAATGAATAATGATTTCCCATAAAGCAGGCTTGCTCTACATGCTAACTTTTTAACAGTTCAGTGACACATGTGCTAGCTACATATATAACAGATAATATAGTAAGAAAACACTCAACCTGATGAAAAGTTAAAATCTTCATTAATACATTGGAAAAAGTTGATATAATTCATGCCTTTTAAAATCAAAAAAATACAAAAATTAAATGTTTTCCTAAAAAGATTTTCCTTATTTTAAGGACTCATTCAAAAATGAAGCTGCGTGTAATTTGTACAATAAAATTGTACAAGTAAACAGGTAATATACATAAAAAATTAATTGACATACTTCTCAATTATCAGTTGTCCACCTTTAATTTCCAATACTGTTCTTTCTTTAACAAGCATACAAAATATCAAACTTCTCTTTAGAAAAAGTGCCATTCTGCAACATCCTTTACATAAAAACAGCCCAAGCCTGTGGCGTGTCTATGCGGTTTCGAGGCAAAGCTTACTAACTTCTACAAATTTTTCCCTTCCATAAAAAGCCTCCAAAAAAGGAGAGTACGCTCCATTAAAAAAATATCAGCCTCTTGTGTAACCTGCATTAGAGAACCAAGGCTTGAAAACTATTTCCATATAATAATATAGAAAACCACTATGATAGCATATCAGCTGCGCTGGCAGCAAAGGAGTGTCCAGGACCACAAGAGCAGGCAGGGTGACGGTAGCGCACAGACGAAGCCACACCAAAGTTTCAAACTGACTGGCGCTACCTGCAGGATAGAGGGCCAACCCACGCAAGGCTTGACTGCTCTTCCTATTCTCATTTGTGGAGATCCTGGTGCGGCAGGAACTGAGCTGCATTACACCAAACAAATTCTCAAGGACTCCTATGGGCAGGAGACTGAGGCACCACTCTCGCTCGCTCGCTCTCTGAGCTGTGCACACAAGAAGTCATCTGTTCACAAGTACATGCCATCACGATGGTTTAAATATTCTGCATATTAGTAATTTTTATATTTCTTATCTAGCCAGTCTCTTGATTTTTTTTAAAAAAAGATTTCCACTACAGTAGAATATTAGAGAATGAATATGAATGAATATATATATATATATATATATATATATATATATATATATATATATATATATATATATATATTCATTCGATCATACATAGAATAAAACTAGATGATTTTTAAAAACAAATATACAGTATGCAGGCAGACAAAGCAGGAAAATGGCCATTCAATCGAATAATAAAAATGAATAAAACTTGGCTATTCCCAGAAAAATATGAAGTCACCTCAACTAAAAGGAATGCATAATGAAATTCTAAAATTGAATACAGATCAAAAACGTAAAAAGGTTATAAACCTTAACAGGAAAAAAATTACTGGCCATTCCTGTTGAAATGAGAATTTTAAAAGTAACACAAAGTGGCTACAAACCCACTTAGAGAGCACCAAACAGAGAGAAAATAAGAGTCCATTTTCAATCTCTGTGATTTCATAAATCCTGTATTTTTATAGGATAAACTGCTGGTGGCAGAAACAGAATTCTCTAAAAACGGCAGGTGTTCTGTACATTAAAAATCATGGGAGTTGCACTAGATCTAAAGACTCTTCTGTTCTAGCCTACCTACTATACTGCACGTCTTTCCATTTGGCGATATAGAAAGTTCTTCTGTAACCCTTTTATTACTGTTGGGCACCAGAGATAAGAAAAGCGAGAAAGGGTACAAAAATGCAAAAATTTCAACAGTAATGGCAATGTTTTTGTTCTAGTCCAAAAAGAAAAAGGATCCTGCATTTTCTTTCCCTTCAGCTCTTTGACCAAAGATTGAGTTTAATCAGGGGGTAGCAAGTCATGCAAGCGAAATCTGTCTCGGATGTGAGGTCGAACATCTTCATTCTAGAGACGGGGAAAGCAAAACAAAACTTTACCATCTTTCATGGATTACAGTAAAGCTAATTTGTGATAACAGCCCTTGGAAATAGAAGCGAGCTCAGAAACTATTGCTTTTTATTGCATAGAGTCAGAGCCTGTGGAACTCCTCTCCACAGCTTTTGAAACCCCGTGGCCTTTATTTTCAACCGATCGCCACATTCAAAGAAAACAAGACACAGGGTGCTGAAATATCTTACATTTACATTTTCTTCCAAACCACGATTCCTGTAACGATTTCAATTTGGTTACTGAAATGTTTGCAAGTTCTTACTGAACTTCTATTTAGTGAAGTTAGTCCTACTGGCAATTAGCAGGGTGCACCAGCTTTAATTGTTCCCAAATTCAAACTCAGGCTTGTCAAGAAATGTGGCTTTATTGGTCTCTGTGATCTCACTCCACGTAATGGCTAACAAGCACTTGCAGACCTCTTCCAAGCCCCAAATGTTTTTCTGTGGAGATACTTCTGTGAGGTTGCATTATGAAACCTTCAGCTCTAGTCAACATGCTTATAATTCTGATTAAAATGTGAATTCTAAAAAAATAAAAGTTCACTCATACATTGAGTATGGACAGATAGTCCTCAACTTGCAACCACCGTTGAGCTCGACATTTCTGTTGCTAAGCGAGTCAGTTGTTAAGTGAATTTTGCCCCATTTTACAGTCTTTCTTGTCACAGCTGTTAAATGAATCAACACAGTTATTAAGTTAGTAACACGGTTGTTAAGTGAATCTGGCTTCCTCATTGACTTTGCTTCTCAGAAGGCCATGGCAACCATCATGAATGTGAATCAGTTGCCAAGTACCTCAATTTTGGTCACGTGACCCTGGGGGTTCTGCAAGGGTCATAAGTGTGAAAAACAGTGATAAGTCACTTTTTTCAGTGCCATTATAACTTCAGTCACTAACTGAACTGTTGTAAGTTGAGAACTACCTGTACTCTAAAAGCTCTACAAAACATCGTCTTGCTTGACCTTTCACAGAGGATCCACCTTTAAGAGGCTGGAAAAGTTTTATTTGGACATATTATTTTTGGACAGATCAGGGAAATTGTGCTGCTATAAAAGGGAGAGACACTCCCTAAAGGAAGGTATCACGTAATGCAAAGATATCTGAAGGTATTTCCTAAGTCAAAAACCGGGATCCTGAACTGTGCTATTTTGATCTATGAAGATTTAAGAAGAAGAAATATATTTAAAGAATACTTACCAGTTCTACAAGTTTTTCCAGAAAAGGAATCAACTTTAGAAGTTCATTGTCATTTTTATCCATGAACCAGCTTTCTATAGGAATTCCATTTGAAAGCTAAATCAGAAAAAAAAAAGAGGTAAAATAAGTTGCTAGAGAGAGAAGATCTCCTTTTCAACAGTTCCCTCATTAATTCAAGGTTTTAAAACTCTTCCTAAATGTGAAGGAGGGGGGCAGGGAGAACAATTGAAAACCTCTCTGCACATGTTTGTTTTGCTCAGGACAGATGGCAGTGATCATTTACATCAGAGGTCTTCAAATTTGGCAGCTTTAAGGGCTGGAGAATTCTGGGAGTTGGAGTCCACAAGCTTAAAGCTGCTAAGTTTGAAGACCTCTGATTTACATAAACATGCTTAATTTATGCCAAATGGCCATAAAAGAATATTCAGGGTAAGAAGGTGCACCCAAAATTTCGCGTTTGGAAATAAAAACTCTGACACCTATTCCAATGTTCAACAAAGGAGAACAGGATGAGCAGTCTGTAGACCAGACAATCAAATGAGGGAGGTATGCTGCCTCCCTGGAGTTAAAATCAAAGATGTGGCTGAGAGCCTGACTAAAATAATCCAGCCGAAAGATGACTCTCCCTTTTGTCTCATTCATGTGGGGACAAATGAAACGACAATGAACCTGAAAACAGTATCAAGACTATGAGCAGCTTGGCAAGAAAGTGAAGGAGTTAGGAGCACAGGTGGTGTTTTCATCTGTACTTCCAACAAAAGGTCAACATCCAACAAGGGAACAAAAATAAACCACTAGCTAAAGGGATTGTGCCATCAGAAGAATTTAGAATTTCTAGACCACTGTCTGTACTACCAACGTGAAGGTCTAGGGAGATTCTCAGTCATCCAGGCCATGGTTGTCCCCAAGGTGCTTTTTTTAGTCCAGTTGCCTCTTGGAAAAAAGCACCTTGGGGACAACCAACCTGAAGGGCTTCTGGCAAGAGATGAGCTGCATCTCACAAGAACCGCGAAGAATGTATTCAGAAAACTGGCTCAGCTTATCAGAAGGGCTTTAAACCGTGAAGGGGGAGGATGACCAATCTTTAGGACCTTTAGGACCTAATCCCAAGCATAAACTCCATGATAATCAGTCAAACAAGGAATTAGGGAATGGGAAGGGTTGGGAAGGATTCAATGGATGAAAATCTTAAGGGGGAAAACAACTCAAGAAGTTTTGGAAAGTCTGAAAAATGTGACTATAAAAGCCCAGTCCACCAAATACCGCTGAAAAAGAAAAAAAATCAAGAAAGAAACTAGCATGGTTGCATAAAGAACTCTCTGATAAACTGACAAAAAGATAAGTATAAAAAATGGAAAAAGAAACAGAAGAAAAAGTAGATTATGTACTCAACTCATGCAAGAAAACTTCACAAACTGATTAAAAACAACGATGTAACACAGTCACCAAAATGATTCACTGGAATATCTATGACAATTATCATGTACAGATAATAAAAAATTAGTGGTAACATATGGTTGAAAAAATAGTTTAAAATAAGCAGGCTAAAATTTTGCAAGATTTCCAACTAACCAACCACACTCAGTATGTAATCCTTAATGGAACTCTACCAACATGGAAGGAGGCATGCTGTGGGGTACCACAAGGTTCTGTCCTAGGCCCAATACTTTTTAATATCTTCATAAAAAGATTTAGATGAAGGGATAAAAGGGGAATTCATCTTAAGTAAAATTCTGATTTATCCATCTCCCATCCTAAGCCGCTTCTATCACGTTCAACTTCTTCTAATCTATAATCCATTTGCAGACACCAAGCTGGAGGGAATAGCCAACACTTTAGAAGATAGGTGAGATCCAGAAATATGTGGTACCTGACTCAATAATAGTAACTGTGAGAAGGATCTAGAATTCCTAGTGGACAACCACTTAAATATGAGGCAGCAGTGTGCTACAGCTGCCAAAGAGGCCAATGCAGTCTTGGCTGCATCAACGGAGAAACAGTATCAAAAACATGTGAAGTGTTAATACTGCTTTTATACTGCACTGATAAGACCAGACTTGGTTCAGTTTTAGTCACCACAGTATAAAAAAGATATTGAGACTCTAGAAAGGGTGCAGATGAGCAACAAAGACGATTAGGTGACTGGAAGCTAAACCATACGATGAACAGTTCCAGCAACTGGGACTGCCTAGTCCAGTGATGGTTAACCTTTCTGGTGCTGAGTGCCCAAAGCATGCGTGCCACAACCCCCAAACTGCAATACGAGCGCCCCTCTGCGCATGCGCCCCGCCCCCCTGCCCCATTTTGGGCCAGGAAAGCCTCCTGCACCAACCTGCACCTCCCTGCGCATGTGGCCCCTCCCCCTGCATGTGCCCACCCCCACGCATGCGCGCCAGAGACCCAAAGACCAGCTGGCCAGCGGGCGCGCATGCAGGGTAGAGCTGGGCTGGGGCGACAGCTGGCATGCTCGCAGAGAGGGCTCTGTGTGCCACTTGTGGCACGCGTGCCAAAGGTTCGCCATCCCAGGCCTAGTCTAAGGAAGAGAAGGACATGATAGCAATCTCTCAATATTTGAGGGGGTGTTATGGGGTCCAGCTATTCTCCAAAGCACCTGAGGGCAAGACAAGAAGTCACAGGTGAAAGCTTAACAAAGAGAAATCAAACCTAGGACCAAGCAGAATTTTCCCAACAGAGAGAACTATTAACTATTGGAACAGCTTGCCTCCAGAGGTTCTGGATGCTCCATCACTGGAGGCTTTTAAAGAGACTGGACAGCCACTTGTCTGAAATCGTATAGGGTCGCCTGCTTGAGCAAAGGGTTGGACTAGAAGACCTCCAAGATCCCTTCCAACTCTGTTATTCTGTATATGGTATTCTAAATACAAATTGATAAAATCTTGGCTCACAATGCACCAGATTTAACTGTGCTTGAAAAGAAGAAAGTGTGGATAATTGATGCGACAATACCAGGAGATAGTAGAATAAAAAATAAGACAAAAAATTCCAGAAGACCACAAACTAACAATATCTAAACACTGAAACTAAGAAATTATGTGGTCCCAGTGGTTATGGGCACACTTGGTATCATAGCAAAAAACCTTTTTTAAAAAATCAACATGCAGAGAATGATTTGAAGGAGACTTTATTTAGTATTCTAGCGAAATCTAAAACATGACCTACAGGAAATAAACTCACCTGGTAGGCAAAGGCTTGTGGTGAATTGTCGATGATGATCGTTTTTGAGAGATCTCTACCAAGGATATTTAAATCTTTTATGTAGTTCCCTTGCACACAAACACAATGTTCACGGAAAAGTCGATGCCTATATTTAAGAACACATTTAGGTTGCATTCAGACAGGTGTAGATCAAGAAAATACTGTAGTCAAAAACCCTTCCTCTATCCTGTGATTTAAGGACAATCTTCTGGATAACAGAGCTTTGTTATTAAAAAGGAGATTTAAAAAGCCAAGATCAGTTCTTTCTCAATTAAAGGATTCAGCTGGCTAGCCATGGCAATGCAATAGGGTCCTAGCTTAGGGGCTCAAGCAAACCAGCCCTGACACCCGTTTGCTGTTTTTTCTCTTCCAAATTACACTCTCATTACATTGAACAAACCTGAAAGTGTATGGGGGACATAAAGCAAAGGACCTATTGGTCAGAATTAGCTGCAGTCCACTTATAGAATGGACCTGCTCCTAACTATCCTAATGAGGGCTGGGTAGTCTTTGGACAAGCAGGAGCAAGGATCTAGTCCAGTGGCAAACACTTTAAAGCAAAGAAGCCTTTTCTCAGGCCTGCATAACTTGAAATATTGTGTCTGCTGGGAGTAAGGATATTTGGCCAGCCTCCCTGAAGCAATTTCTAGTTTGTGGAGGAAAAGCAGAAATCAAGTCAAGGAGTATTACAGGCTAAAGTTATACTGCATGGTTTAGTCAGATACTGGTGAAAAATAATAACTTCAGATTGAACATTTTTAAGGACGCGAAGTCATGTTAAGAGCAGGCCTGTTAGCAGCTTATTATCCCCACTACATATTAGGCATTACTGTGATGCTAAAAGAGCATTAAATATACTTATGTTGTTATTCTGGTTAAAGTATAAATAACACATGACAGCTTTCTATTCAAGCTTACCTGACCAGCTGCTTTTTAGGGTCTAATATATTCAGCAATTTGTCGGCATAGACCTTTTTAGAAGCAGTAAAAAGAATGATCTAAAAGAAAGAAAGAGGCAATTGCAATCCACACTATCAAAAAAAGTAAAGAACTTGAGTATCACACAAAATTTTTAAGCATGTTCCATTACCTCATAAATTTGGGACATACATTCCAAGAATTCTCTGAAAAATGGTCTTAACCGCACATAAACCTAAAAAGAGAACAAAACAGTAATTTTACACTATGGAACACAAAGACGATTTATTTCAAATGGCAGAGACTTCAGAAATTACAGAGTACAGCACATTGTTTAATATATTAACATTATTTGTTATTTTAATTTTTAAGAATCTATGAAAAAGTAATAGTAACTAGTATATTTGTAGAAAGACATAGCTATAATAGCCTTTGGAGGTGGCCTTTTTGCTTTGAACATTCTGTTTATTAGAACAGAAACACAACAAAGATAATATTTCATAAATGCAAACTTTTTTTTTTAAATTTGATTTATATGCCGCCCTTCTCCGGAGACTCAGGGCGGCTTACAATGTGCTAAGCAATAGCCTTCATTCTTTTTTTTTTTTTTTAAATATACTTTATTGGTTTTTAAAAAGTTTTTTACATAAAAAAAAAGAGAAAATATCAAATCTCAGGTAACATCTGAGGTGTCGTGTAATTACATATGTACAGTGCATATACAGTAAGTATCTTCAGAACTATCACTATTAGAAATAAGTATATCCTTATAGTCATGTTCTATTATTCCACCATATATACCACCTTTCCCATACTGCCTTAAATTTTGAATTCTCCTCATCTTTAAGCATACTTTGTATATATTTATACAAAGTCAGCTTATTGCCCCCACAAACTGGGTCCTCAATTTACCTACCTTAGAAGGATGGAAGGCTGAGTCAACCTTGAGCCTTGGCGAGATTCGAACCTGCAGTAATTGCAGGCAGCTGGCCTTAATAACCAGCTTAATAACAGGGTGCCTTAGACCACTGTACTACCAAGGCTCTTCTTAAATCTCTTTTGAGATTTAAGATTCTTTTTCAGTCAGAACTTTCATCAGACTGATTAGTTCACCCACAAGGACATATCCGACAAGTCCTTTTTATCAGAAACAACATTTTTATATCCAAGCAATGCAGAATTCCCAGGAAAAGCTCTTTTTACTTCACTAAACAGAATTTTGCTTTCCCAAAACTCAACTGAATTAATTTATAGTAGTTAGAGCTTTTTCTTGTCTACCTTTTCCACCAGAAAGTCACCAGCAAAGACATAGTTTAAGAGAAATATTATTCTTAGGCATCAGATGTTGAGATCATGATTATATAAAAGGTCCTAGGACTATATTTGCACGCATGCACCACTCACACAATAAATACAAATAGACAGTGAGTCTACTTTGGCTGTGAAAACTTCAAAACTCTTTCCCCTTGACAAGCACCTACAGAAGGCCTTGTTCAAGAAAGCACAAGAGACCAATTCTGTTTTGGTGAAATGCTGAGCAGAAACTGGCTAAGACCCTTGGAAATAGTTCTTGCCTTTCAAAGTGTCCCTACACTTTGAAAGGCAAGAGATCAGTATCTCATCCTGAAGACCTCTGCCAAGTATTAGTAAATTAACCCAATTGGTCCAAAGAATAAAAGAGGCATTACAGGCAGTCCTCAACTACAGCAGTTCGTTTAGTGACCATTCAGTTACAATGGCACTGAAAAATATGACTTATGACCATTTTCCAGTTATGATCTAGGCAGCATATCCATGATGTGATCAAAATTCAGATGCTTGGCAACATATTTTTGACAGTTGCAGTATCCTGGGGTCATGTGATCACCTCTTGTGACCTTCAATGGGGAAGCCAGATTCTCTTAACAACCAGGTTATTACCTTACTGACTGCAGTGATTCACTTAACAACTGTGGCAAGAAAGGTCGTAAAACTCCTTAACAAATATCTCAATTAACAGCATAAATTTTGGGCTCAATTGTGGTCGTAAGTCGAGGACTACCTGTATTTAATTATAAAGTGTGAAAAGCAAATTTCTTGTCCATGACCATTAATTCATGATGGATTCGTAACTGGCTGACCAACCGCACTCAACATGTAGCCCTCAATGGAACTGCATCTACATGGAGGGAAGTATCCAGTGGAGTACCCCAGGGCTCTGTTTTAGGCCCAATACTCTTCAACATCTTCATCAATGACTTGGACGAGGGGATAGATGGGGAACTCATCAAATTTGCAGACGACATCAAGCTGGCAGGAATAGCTAACCCTTCGGAAGACAGGTTCAAGATACAGAAGGATCTTGACAGACTTGAACATTGGGCACTATCTAACAAAATGAAATTCAATGGTGAAAAAATTAAGGTTCCAAAAAAAGCCAATGTCAATACTGAACTGAACCTGCTAGAGGCCATTTTCCTGGTTCATCATTGCCAGACTGTATGGGAGGGGGGAGGAGGTTGGACTGCATTACTAGACACAACATTGAACTTTCTCGTGAGAACCAAGGCCATCTCCTAGGTGACGGAGGGAAAGGGAGAAGAGTGCCCGAGGAGCCCACCAATTAATCTAATAACCAGTGACACTGGGGGGAAGGGTTGATTCCTAATTTTAATTATGCTGAAACCACAGGGAAGATTAAGAGTTGGTTTTCAACCAAGTATGCTGATAGGATTTACAGAAGTTCTTTGAGGACGTGCGTGGCTTCAGAATTCCAATTTGCTTGGGTTTGTTAGTCGGAACCTTTTCAGCCAACACAGTTCTGGGCTGCATAAACAGAGGGATAGAATCAAGATCACGTGAAGTGTTAATACCGCTTTATAATGCCTTGGTAAGGCCACACTTGGAATACTGCATCCAGTTTTGGCTGCCACGATATAAAAATATGTTGAGACTCTAGAAAGAGTGCAGAGAAGACAATCAAGAGGATTAGGGGACTGGAGGCTCAAACATATAAAGAACGGTTGCAGGAACTGGGTATAAAAGAAGGCCTAGGGGTGACAGGATAGCAGTCTTCCAGTATGTGAGGGGCTGCCACAAAGAAGAGGGGGTCTACCTATCCTCCAAAGCACCTGAGGGCAGGACAAGAAGCAATGAATGGAAACTAATTAAGGAGAGAAGCAACCTAGAACTAAGAAGAAATTGCCTGACAGTTAGGACTATTAATCAGTGGAACAACTTGACTCCAGAAGTTGTGAATGCTCCAACACTGGAAGAGATTGGACAGACATTTGACTGAAATGGTATAGGGCTGTGATGGTGAACCTATGGCATGTGTGCCACAGGTGGCATGTGGAACCATATTAGTGGACACCTCAGCTCAGCTTTGGGGCACATGCGCGTGCTGGCCAGCTGATTTTCAGGCCTTCTGGGCCCACCAGAAGTAGGGAAACAGACTGTTTCCTGCCTCTGGAGGGCTGCGGGGTGGAGGGGGGGAGGGGGAAAGGCCCATTTTTCTTTCTTACTTGGCTCCAGATCCTCTCTATTTATCTGGGAAGGGCGAAAACTGCCTTTCCCACTCCCTTGGAGGCCCTACGGAGGCTGAAAAGGCCCATTTCCCGACTCCCGGTGGGACAGAAAGTGACTTTTTTGCTGTCCCCAGCCTCCAGAGACTCCTAGAGAGGCTTCTAGAGACTCCTAGAGAGGCTCTGGAGGCTGGGGACAGCAAAAAAGTCACTTCCTGTCCCACCGGGAGTTGGGAAATGGGCTGTTTCAGGCCTTTGGAGGGCCTCCGAGAGAGTGAGAAAGGCTGTTTTCGCCCTTCCCAGATAAATAGAGAGGATCTGGAGCCAGGTAAGAAAGAAAAACAGGCCTACCAGGCCGTCATGTGCCAGGAGCGGGGGGGGGAGGGGGTTTGCATGCGCAGGCGTGTGTGCATGCAACTCTTCCTCCCTCTCCTGGCACGTGATGACAAAAAGGTTAGCCATCTCTAGTATAGGGTTTCCTACCTGAGCAGGGAGTTGGACTAGAAGACCTCCAAGGTCTCTTCCAACTCCCTGTTCTTATTCCTATTCTTATTCTTATTCCATTCCATTCTATTCTTTGATTCTTGATTGTAGACAACATCTACATATTGTGCAAAAGGGAAAATTAACAAGCCTGAAACAGAACAAAAAGACTGAAACACCTCCCCACCAACAATTAAAACTCAGAGGAGACTAGATTAACATCAAGATTAACATCAAACCAACAATCAAGAAGCAAACAATTCCCCAATCAAGGATCTGTCAAATAAGGTAACAGTAAATGGCCACCCCCATTAACGCCAACAGGGCAAACCACCAGAATATAAACTGAGAGCAAGCCCCATTCCTTACCAACACTGATGATGTTACCTAGTTTGGGTAATGAAACATCTGCAAGAAAACAACCAAGTTCAGAGAGCACCCAGGACCCCTCATGTCAACCATGAGCTACAAATATTCTTTGTTGATATCAGTCATTCATATTAAGCAATAGCTACATACTTCTCAATTACCAACTTTGGCCTTCATAATCATTCTAAAAGGCATATTAGAGAGCAAAAAAAGAAAATTCATGATCAAGAACTTTAAGTCAACCCACTCTTGTTAATACATTCAATACTGCTTGGGGAACATGAAAAACAACTGAAGACCTTCCACCACACTCCGTCCCTACCGACTTAGGGGAGGTCATTTCTCAATTGCACCTTCCTCTCTGGTTACACGGGTTGTAGTGGTGCAATACTTTAGCACTATGATTGATCACTGCTACTATTATTTATATTAAAGGCAAGATGCAGCTAACGAAGTAGCTCAGTTACTCAAGACTCCTGCTGAAATAAATGCATTTTCAACAGGGTGTTTGTAGACTTATTTAAAAACGCTGACATTTCTTCCTCTTGTATTGAACCATTTTTCAGATTGTCTAAAAATGTTGAAGCTGATGTTTCAAGAGTTAACAAGAATAACAAGACACTCAGATAAAATAAGTTAAAAGGATATGACTGGAAGATCTGAAATTGAGCTGGGCCTTTTCCAAACTGATGCAATCCCCCTCCCCAACTCAGCCAGGAAGCATCCTCAGTGCTCACTCTGGTCTTAGATGAGAACAAATCCTGCCCTAAGCACAGGGACTCAGAAAATGGCTTCCATATACGACCACTTGTCTTGAGCTCCACAATGACACATTGGGACCGGTTCTGAGGCATTCACAATTGCATCTTACTCTGGGGAAGTGATTAAGAAGCCCCAGATGAAAGCAGGTTGGAGGTTTGGAGAGCACATTCCCAGAAAAATGTCCCTGAATATCCAAGTTAGGTTGTATGGTGCAAGGCCTGCACTTATTAAGAAAAAAGGTGCCAAGAATCAAAGATATGCTTCCAACAAGATTTAGGGTCTGGCAAATGCAAATTTTACATTTCTTTATTATTTCAAAATAAGTATTTTTTTTTTGTAAATAACCCCAGAAAGACATAGTTATTCTGAGTAATATATACCACAGGCAAGAGATCAAAAAACATTCTAGCTACCACACAACAAAGGCCTAATCCACATATTGTTCTTCCTCTTACTATCCAGAAGGATAACTACATTCTCTAAGTGCGTGGAAATGAAGAGGATTCTGACTACGGCCATCATCAGAGAGAAGATAAGAAACCCACGTTTGTGTGTATTTTGGAAGATCTCATGTTATGTTGAAGGATTGTAAATAAAACAAAAGACAAAAGACAAATTTTAAAATTAGGGTAAAATACCTGGACAAGTGTCCGTTTAAGATGTCTGATGTCATTCTCCAAAGTTACTACAGAGGGGTCCAATATCGTGCGAACTACATGGAGGAAAGCTGTTGCTACTCCCAGGTACATCACACAATAGGGACCTGAGAACAACAGCCGGGGTCAGTGCAGCATCTTTGGCAGTTGCTGGAATAAAAGCTCCTTCTTCTCCTCCTTCCCCTGTTCTTCACTGGCAGAATTGTTGGATGCACCATAGATGAGAGCAAGGAATATGTTGCGAAGCACAACAACCAACAGCTAGCAATCTGTCAGTCTTCATCAACAAAGCAACTCTGGCCACATAACAGCACCTAACTAGGAACGAAGGAGTGGATCTACTTCTAAAAGCAAGTCATTCCCAAGGCTGACTTCCCCTTAAGAACCTCTTGTTTTATCAAATAACCATGCAGATTTAGAAGGCCTTTTTCGTCACCTCCAGGCAAGGAGGAAAGCTGCTTAAGAGGAATACTTCTAGCTACCTAATGGACGAGAGTTTTACAATGGAATTATATGGAAAGTGTCAAAGTAGTAATCCATATGCCACAACTCCTCTAAGATCTGATGGCTTGCTTAACAATATTTCATAGAATATAACCAATGCCGCTAAATTACCAACCTTTTAGGAGAGCAACAAGATATCAGATACATGTTTTTCTTTAATTTCATAGGAGCCACTTCACCTTAACATGATTTGGATTACCTGGTAAATGACATCCTGGAAAAGGACTGGAAACGTGAGTGCAGCATCCTCCAGTTCATTTAGACTACAGTGGACTAATGTTTCATCCTACAAATAGTTTTAAAAAATGAGTCAATTTAGCAGAGGGACAGAAAAGTATGTGTTCTCTGAAATAGCCCTATAATTTACAGTTTGCCAAAGAGAGAATATCTTTCCCTCAAAAGTGAAGCAAGCAACCAAATATGCTTTTCTTACCAAGTCTAGAACTAACGAGAATTCTGGCGTACTTCTGGTTTTCAATGGAAGAGCAGGTTTCCGATTAAGTTGTTCTTCTGTTAGCGGTGGAACATGTTTGATGAAGTAGTACCTAAAGATGAATCACATCATGGTTTGCTCATTTATCAGTGAATACTTTACTCTTAAACTATGATAAAGGCATATATAACAATAAATCTACCCACAGATTTACTAAACGAACTATATAATTATACAGTTAGCTGGGGAAGGAACTGTTTTCAGAACTGGAGCTTCTGAGAACAGAAGTTAACTACCTAGACCAACACTCCTTTTTCTATGGTTGTTCCCTTGTAAATATTTGGCTCTCTTCTCTTCTCTTCTCTTCTCTCCCCCACCTTCCCCCCGGGTTTAGGGCTCTTCAAGTATGCTATTTCTCCCTTCTTTGGTTTTACAGAGGGCCAACTTTAGCTACTGTTCTGCCAGCAGGCACCAGCTGAATTCATTATCATAAATATTTTCATTTATTTACACACACACGTACGGATCAAAGACTTCCCAGTCTTCTTCATAGGTGGCTTCTGCATGGGCTGATGAATAACCACTGTCTGGGGAGACTGGTGCTGACAAAACACAAAAGTTCCTCATTAGTTGATAGGGAGAAAAGGGAAGTTTTCTCTTAACAGTGAAGTTGATCGTTTAGTTACTAAAATATTTCTATTTCGTATGGAATGTTTTGTCTTTCACTTTTCTTATGAACTATTATCAATATCTTTAAGGCTTATAATTTGACTCTTAAAATAGATATATCTATTTTACGTATCAAGCTCTAAATGGTTAGGAATATTTGCAGTGAGGGCCAGGTATAATTTCACAAGTGTGTTGTCTGTCATAGATGAAAGTTACCGACATGATAAAAATTATGCACAGAGTCAAATATCAATCTTTTTAAACCAAACCTTTGGCTGTTTAAGTGCCTACTAAGGATGACGGTTACTATCTGTTTTCTTTCACACTGCAATATTATGATGTCCTTTTGTATTGTGAAATTCTGTTTTGATAGTCATCTGATTGGCCTGGTATAAATGTTCCATTAAGTAAATAAATACAGACCTTAAACAGAAAACAATATTATCAAGTTAAATTCTTATTAGCCAGTGATTCTGCCCTTGGCTTTGAAGTAGTGTTTGTACACATGTGTAGATGAAGCATAATGCCTAAGGCAATTGTTTGTTGGAATTCATTCATGCTCGAGTAAAGTGAGTACAGGTAATTCTCAATTTACGACCACAATTGAGCCCAAAATTTATGTTGTTAAGTAAGAAATTTGATACCTGAGCTTTGCTGCATTTTACAATTTATTTTTTTTGCCACATTTGTTAAGTAAATGACTGCAGTTGTTAACTTAGTAACACGGTTGTTAAGTTAATCTGGTTTCCCCATTGACTTTGCTTGTCCAAAGGTCGCAAATGGGATCACGTGACTCTGAGATACTGCAATCGTCATAAATATGAGTCAGTTGTCAAGCATCTGAATGTAAATCACATGACCAAGGGGATGCTGCAACAGTTCTTAAGTGTGAAAAATGGTCATAAGTTACTTTTTTCAGTGCCATTGTACCTTCGAATGGTCACTAAATGAACTGTTGTAAGTCGAGGACTACCTGTAGATATAAATAACTAGGATTTCCAATTAACAATTTATTTATCACTTGTTAATCCCATTTCTAGACTGCTGAATTCCTAAGGACTCGAGGCATTTTTAAGATAAAACAGTGAAGGGATTCAATCAGGGGTAGGACAGGTTTGCCCAAATGTTTTCTTTGCTCCGAACAGCTTGGGGCTGCCGTGTCTCCTGACTCTCCGGCTGCCCCACCTGCAGGCTGGGGGAGAAGTACAAGGCTGGAGCCAACAACGGTGCTTCTTCCTTACCAGTCAGTGGAGGCAGATCACAGTCAGCCACATCCTCCACTTCCTCCAAGACGGTGTTGATGGTCGTTCGGACCTGGGCTGCCTGGCTGGCGTAGGGCGCTCCTCCGTTGGCTGAGACGGCAGTGCTGGTAATGATCTCATCCACCTGCTCCATATCGAGCTGCTTCACAATTTCTTCAGCCTCCACAGCTTGGCCGGGAGAATCCGAGCCTGCTGTTCCTGCAATAAAGCTCCGGCTTAATTCTAGCGCTCTCAACTTTAGAGGAGCATTTGCACCTGCTCTTCTGTCTCTAGATTTAAGGTCTAAACAGAAACCTAACAATCATTTTTTCTGAATAAGAAACAACTATTTCATAATAACAATTTTATATTTTTTTAGATCAGGAGTGCCCAACCCCCAGATTGTGGCCCACTACTGAGCTTCGGCCTGTTTGGAACTGGGCTGCAGAAGCAGTGGGAGAGCCTGTGCGCCGCTCCATTTGTGAGCGGCGGGGCACGAGCCCAGTGCATGCACAAATGGAGTTGCATACGTGCCTGCTGCTCACACAGAACCATCCCCTCTCCCCACCCCCCGGCTGGGCTGCCAAGATGGAAAGGTTGGGGGCCACTGTTTTAGATGCATGTTAAGAGCTAAATGCAATTTTGTGTAGTACTTGCCATTTTTATTTGCTGGTGAGAAAAAATTGAAGACAGGAGAAAATATGGTCCCCAATAATGTAGTCCTTGGGGGGCTGCAGGTGGTAGGATTATCATCCAATTTTCCATTTTGCCGGACATGCTGGTTTGCCATTTCATAATTCCCAGCTTCTGGAACAGACAAACAGAAAAGTGCACTAAGTTTCTAGTGTGATTTTTCCAATATAGGTTGGAGTGACAATTAAACATCAGATTCCTGGATAAGCACAAATGTACTGCAGGAATTAAACCTTAGAAAGCCATGCCCTAGCTGGCATGTCCACAAGGCTGATACTCTCATGGCTCATGGTTTCCAAGGCAATGAAGATTCACAATTGGCTAACTTGTAGTCTGGGAAACTCCCGCTGACTTTACCATACAGAAATCTTTAAGAAACACACGGAATATTATAATTTAAGGAAGTGAGCTAAAAGCTGCAGCAGAGATGTTTTACTGTAAATTGTTAATTCAGATCATATGATCAGTCCCTCTGAAAGGGAGATGGCCGGTTACTGTATTTGATAAATAAAATAAATGATTTGTTAATATTTGCTAAGAGTTATCCTGAGGTAAAATGAGCAGCCAATAAGTTTTATATAAATAAACAACATAGATAAGTATTTGTAAATCAATCTGACATTGGTATCGTCTTCTTTTTCATCACCATATTGTTATAAATATACTGCTTCTTACATTGATTTGTGATGAGAGGTAACTGTTAATAGGTAATTATGAGCTGCAGGTAGTAGAACTGCTTATATGGTTAGCAAAGCAAAAATGCAGGGTTCCTTTACAGCAGGGCTCCCCAACCCCCAGTCTGTGGACTGGCAGCATGCCAGAAACTGGGCCACGCAAACAAGCAAAGCCCCATTTGCGGGATGCAGGCAGCACATGAAACCACACACACACACACACACACACACGTCTCTCCACAGAACCTTTCCCTGGTGCCCAACAGGTTAGGGGCCACTGCTTTACAGGGAAGGCCATTTTCACGAAAGAGAAAGTTATCCTATTAATTGTGTAAAGGAAATACATGAGTATTCAATTCTCTTTATCTCTGTGCTCTGGAGACATCACTTTCTTAAACATTTGTTTCCAATCCACAAACTGGGCATCATGGTTTAGCTCAGATGTTTAAGAAAATTACTTTGCACAATAAGGAAAATATGTTTAAAGTAACATATCAGCAGTTCTGCAATCGTTCTCTTCTCTGAAGCCAAGGTCGAAAGAATCAATGGTGGAAGGACCAAAGCCCCCCTTTCAGCTAAAGACTGGGATATTTACAAACCTCCATTCACTTGACTTTTCCGCCTAACTCGAGAAAGCTGTTTATTAGGCTTTTCTCCTGTTCGGGGAGTGGATGTAATCAAGTTGTCCTCTATGTCACGTTCAATTCTACTTCTCTTTGCAGGGTGTTCTTGTTCATCCTTAACAAAACAAATACACCAAATTATACCTTACTGTTACTAGCAAACTTTCTCTGTCCATTTGTACTGCTTTCATGAAAATCAAATTTCCAACGTTTATCTTTTTTTCACCCTTTTCACTTCATAGGCTTTTGGCAAAAATATGTCATAAAAGAAAAAAAAACGTATCAAGCCTAATTCAAATTTAAATTCCCATTTAGATTATACTATTTGTTCCATTATTTTCACTGCTTTAACATGCCAGAAAAAGACAAAAATAAACTCCCAAGCCCATAAAAATAAAGAAACATATGTTCTATATAGAAAAATCACTCTGCCCAATTTTTAAATGTCAGCCACACTGATCACTTTTTCTGTTCCACCCATAGAGAGATTTAGCAGAGGAACAATTTTCTAAACATTTTTTTTAGGTTTCATTGTTAATTTCATTTTATTTTTCTATCAAGATTATTTCTGTTTCTTCTAATATTACTGTGTTTTATCTTATTTCATCTGCAAATTATACGAGAACTCCTTCCACTTTTTCAGCCACACCATTAACAGAAATGCTAAAGACTACAAGGCTGAACCTTGTGGCATCCCAGTTCATACCTGGTACATACTATTTGTGAATAGAGTTTTCAAAATTACTGTACCATCCACTTCCAATTTAACTTGCTAATTGAAATGTCATGGAGTATTTATCAAATGGCTGCATGAAATCAAGATTTTCCTCTTATGTTATTTCCACAATATATGAAACGTATGAAGAAATTTACCTAATCTCAATATATAAATTTTGAATTGAAAGAGCCAACCCATTCCACACTGATTTATAATAATTACTGCATTGTTTATGATCACTCTAGAGCAGGCCTGTCAAACTCGTCACCCACACCTGGTTTAGCAAAGAGGGGAAAAGTCCTGATACATCATATGACACCGCCGTGATGCCACGAGTTTGACAGCCCTGCTCTAGAGTCTTCCCAGGTATAGGGAATTACAAGAGCTGTGGTGGCGCAGTGGTTAGAATGCAGTACTGCAGGCTAACTTCCTGCTCACTACAGAAGTTCAATTCTGAACAACTCAAGGTTAACTCAGCCTTCCATCCTTTTGAGGTGGGTAAAATGAGGACCCAGATTGTTGGGGGCAAGAGGCTGACTCTGTAACTGCTTAGAGAGGTCTGTAAAACACAGTGAAGCAGTACAGAAGTCTAAGTGCTATTGCTATTGGTATCAGTTTGAATGATCTTTGTTTCTTTCTTTTTCTACTTTTTGAAAAGAAGGCTGTCCCCTCCAGCCAGGTGGTTGTCTTGTCCAAGAAAAAAGATTGAACCTTAGTCATTACTTTAATCCCAGTTTAATAATGTATTTTTCCTTAGTGATCTGTTTCTTAATAATTTATGTAATTTGCAGTTATGATTTTAATTTCTCTTTACACAGGAAATTTCACCTATCTTGGGTTCCTTTATCCATAGCTGCTTTGGAAAGGAATTCCTATTTATAATCATTTTAAGTTTATTAAAAGGATTTTTTAATTAGGATATGCATTCAATTATATTCAGCTTTGGGCTCCCTTAAATAAAGAACTTGCAACTTTACATAGTCACTTTCCTCCAACATTCCTATTATTGTACTTTGGAAACTCCAAAATTTCCTGCAAGTCATCTAGAAGATACTGTATTTTTCGGAGTATAAAACACACCTTTTACCCCCCAAAAGGGGGTGAAAATCTAGGTGCCCCCGAATGTAGCCCCACACACCCACCGGCCCCCATCCTTTGGCCTGTGCCTCGCAGCAGTTACCTCCTTGCAAGCAAATGGCAAGAAAAAACAGCTCCTTTCAGCTTCAGCATAGACTAATTAGCACAAGTTGATTGGATTGGCCTCCCCACTCTCAGCTGATTTGCTCTCAGCTGTTTTGGACATAGCTTTGCTGCTTACTGCAAGGAGATATATTGCTGGAGCAGATTTTTTTCCCCCTTGTGCTAATCAAGCTATGCTGAAAGCGAAACTGAAAGTAAAGCAGGCTGTTTGCTGCAACGAGGCAAAATTAGGCAGAGGGAGATTTCTTTTTCTTCTTTTTCCTCACCAAAAAAGATAGGTGCAAACAATGAGAAATTTAGGGCAAAAGAGGAGAGTTCAAGATTTTAAAACACAAAAGAAAAAAAGGAGAAAGAAAAAGGCAAAAAGAAAAATGAAAAGAAAAATGAGAGAGAAAAATGTTATACATATTTAGAATTGAAATATGAATAGTAATAAGAAATAAATGGGAAATCATGATTGTAAAAATGAAATGAATAATAATTGGAATATTTGTCTTTGTATTTTTGAAATCTAGACAATAAGTTTTTCTTTTTTTTAGAAATAAACTGTAGAGTATAAACTGTAACAATTGAAATACCTTTAATGGTAAGTGGTGGTGAAAGTAAAAAGGATTAAATTATAGCTTGGATAACAGCTAGAACATTTTTAAATTTAATTAGGGAAATTGTAATGATTGAAATATTTTTAATTATATATTGTGATGAAAGTAGAAATGATTAAGTTGTGATTTGGAGCATTATATGGGCAAAACTATGTGGGTTATTGGGAGAGTTTAAGATGTGAAAATGAGTAACATAAGAGGGGGAAATTATTTGGTTTATTATTATTGTTAAATATAATTAATTGATTTGTAAGAAATTGGATTGCACGGAAATAATTGGAATATTCATGTTCATATTGATTAATATACAAAGATAGTTATATAACTAATTGATTTATATTAAAATGTTGAATTTGTATTAAACAATTATAATATTACATAATTAACCCACATTGATGATAATTACATAATCAATGTGAGGATGGATGTAAAAATAGATGATAATAGGAAGGGGTATAATATAGAATAGAAGGGAAAAAACTGAATTTGATTAAGATTAGAGATGAGGATGAAGGGTAATATTGGTTTTTTTTTAAAAAAAATAGATGAATAAATATGGCAAAAAGGAAATATAGAAATTGTAAATTTAATTGAAATGACTAAACAGTTTAAATTTGTGAACCAGCCAAATACTGTTCAAAGAAAATACGTTGTATGTTTGTATGTGTGTATGTCTAAAAAATAAAAAAAAACTTTTTTAAAAAAACAAACCCAAACAGGTAGGTGCGTCTTATACTCCGAAAAATGCGGTATCTGAGACTTTTCTATGGGCAGGACAATGGATAGGAAGACCACCTAAGAAACAGAGTCCTAAGCTTCCTTTAAGATCTTCAAAATTCATTATATGCTATGCTTTGCCCCAAATTTCTATTGCTAAGTAAGGTATTTGTTAAGTGAGTTTTGCCCTATTTTGCAACCTTTCTTGCCAGTTGTTAAGTGAATCACTGCAGTTGTCAACTTAGTAACTTCACGGTTGTGAAGTGAATCTGGCTTCACATTGACTTTGCTTCTCAGAAGGTTGCAAAAGGGGATCATGTGACCCCCAGGATACTGTGACCATCATAAATATGAGTCAGTTGCCATCTGAATTTTGATCAAGTGATCATGGAGATGCTGTCAATGGTCATGTGAAAAACAGTCATAAGTCACTTTTTTCAGTGCTGTTTTAACTTTGAACAGTCACTAAATGAACTATTGCAAGTCGAGGACTACCTGTATTGCCACAAGTTGATGGCTCAGTCAGCACCCATTTATTTCAATTCCTTGCGTTAATGAGACGCTCACTGCCTTCCTGCTTCACTTCAGAAATTCACTGTCCTATTTCTCTCTTTTGTGGCATTTTTCTGCTTTCCCCCTTAAAGGCTGTTTTTCCTAAAGGATCCTCAAAACTATCTCCAAGCGATGCAGAATATCTTCTACATCAGTGTTTCTGAACCTTGGCAGCTTGAAGATGTGTGGACTCTGACTCCCAGAATTCCGCAGTCAGCAAAGCAAAGCTGGCTGGGGAATTCTGGGAGTTGAAGTCCATACATCTTCAAGTTGCCAAGGTTCAGAAACATTGTTCTACATCTTTGCTTCTTGTTGCCTCTCATCCAGTGAACTTGCTCTTTCGTCTGTTTTCCTTATAGAATCCCCTTTTTTGATTTTATAAATCTATTTCCTCTCAATTGAAATAAACACCCCCCCACACACACACACTACTCCAATAATGACCTTTCCTTCAAAAATCAGGGCAATGCGCCTGCTTCCGATAGAACTGCAATGCTTATGCACTATAAAGCATGACTAGGAATTCCCCACATTTGACTTTAGTTTCACCAGTGGGTTTCTTTGATTTCTTTTTGTTCCCTCAACTGGTTTTTAGATTAGCCAAGTACTTACTGCTCTCTTAAAAGGGAAAAACTGGAATTTATACAATTCAAATCAACTGAACTGGCTGAGCTCAGAAAACAAGAGCATCCTGTAGGGGCCAGATAACCAGGTGGCATTATACTGATCCCACAAGGGCTACCAATCTGTTTCTGGACAAAATGATGATGCTGACGTGACAGCCAACAGATGCGGCAGAGGAACTTAAGAAACCAGCATCTCTTCAAAGCTGACCTTTTACTAGGAGGCATCAGCCTGGCATTAACTAGTGTTCGAACTTCTTGAGCCATACTTGAAATACTTTGGAAAATGCTTGCTGTCTTCAGACAGCTCTTTCACATGTTTCCCCGAATAGATTTACAACTGATTTTATTCCAAATGTTTTAATGATTGCTATTTAAATGTTTGCTTTTGTAAGCTATCTTGGAAGATATATTATGCATGTCAAAATGTAACAGTGGTTCCTGAATATTTACCTTTGGGGTGCTTCCTTTAATGAACTTTTTAATTGAAGATAGTAAACCGGTTTCATTTTTCTGAAGTTTTCCTCCACCAACGGTTATGTTCTCCTCCACGTCTGAGTATTTCCTCTTTACTCTCAATGCACGCTGTGTATGATTTTGATTTGACTGCTGAGAAGCTTTCCGTGTTCTCAGCCTCATTTTTGATGGTATCACATGTAAAGCTATGTAAGACAAGAACAAAAAATACATTGTTTTAAAACTTTAAAAATCTTCTTTAATCTTCTAAAATAACAACAGTACTTAATTAAAAGTAGAATTAAGTTTATTCTGTAATCAATATAAACAATTATCACATTTATAACTGGATTCTTAGCCTGGTATCTAGGAATTTGAGAAACGAAGGCATTGTTTACATTGTTTTCTTTTTACATTCTTACACAATCAGCCCTAAGAAAATTGGAGAACTCAATGAATCAGCCAGACGATTCATAATTCAGGTAAGTCATGCATACAAAGCAAACAGCAACACATGGAATCTTTTCTCCCAAACCTGTCTTTCTGCATTCCATTCATACATGCTTTTCTGAATAAAAAGCTTTCTAGGATAAGCAGGTGCTAAAGGAAAAGCATCTAACTTTTGACATAGCTGTAGTGGAAGCAAATTTATCCCACCTATTTCTGACAGGTATGGTAAGCCTGTAGGAAGCTGCCTTGTGTCACTGATAGTCAAAAGCTCCCAGGATTTCAAGAAGGAATTACTCAAGAGTATACAATTACAGAATAACAGTCCAACCCCCTGGTGAAGCAGGAGACCTTATACCATTTTGAACGAATGACTATCCAGTCTCTTCTTTAAAACCTGCAGTGATGGAGTACCCTCAAATTCTGAAGGCAAGTTGTTCTACTGGTTAATTATTCTGTCAGGAAACTTCCCCTTAGTTCTGCATTGGCTCTCTTTTGATAAGCTTCCATCCATTACTCGTCGTGCCCATAAGTGTTCTGGAGAATAGGTTGACCCACTCCTCTCTGTGACAACTGCTCAAACATTGGATCACTTCTATCATGTCACTCCTTAGTCCTTTTCTTCATTAGATTAGACATTCCGTATTTTCCGGCGTATAAGACGACTTTTTATCACATGAAAATCTTCTCAAAAGTTGGGGGTCGTCTTATACGTCGGGTGTCGTTCTCCTGTAACCAGGCAGACCAGCCCGAAAGGCTCTGACGAGCCTTAAATGGCTCTGGAGATCCAAGCTCTGACGATCTGCTAATCAGGCAACGCAGCTGGGATCGCCAGAGCCATGGAGAAGGAAAAAACTTTTCCCCTTCCAGCTTGCTTACCTTAGCTGCTAGTCGCAACACTTGCCTTGCTTCACTTGCCTGAATCATTCCATCAGCAAGCCACTCCCTGCCTGCAATCAAGCAGGTAGGGAGTTGTGGACTTCAACTCCCAGAATTCCTCAGCCAGCAAAACAAAGCTGGCTGAGGAATTCTGGGAGTTGAAGTCTACAAGTCTTAAAGTTGCCAAGTTTGGAGACCCCTGTTCTATTGGGTAAGTTTTTTTCCCCTTTGGGATCTTTAAAAAAATAGTTAATTGGGGTTTTTTTTAGTTGTTCTTTTTTAGACCTAGCCATTTAAAGTTTAGGAAGTTTTAAATTTAGCTTTCATATAAAAATAAAAATAACATAAAATATTTGTGCAGCTTTCTGAGATTTAGTGTGTTTTTGTAGTGTTTCACTCTAGCTACACAAACACACAAAATCTCACAAAGCTGTATGTGGAATTTTGTGTGTGTGAAGTGTGAAAGTTGGTTTTTTGGGCTTTTTGTGGCTGTGTGAGGTTCCTGCTTGTTGCAGGGGCCATTTTGGGTCTAGCACAGCTGCTTTTACATTGTGGGTGAGCCAGTTGATGTTTTTTACGGCGAGTTTAGCCCAAACCCTATATTTTAACAGGAAAATTCGGGGGTCGTCTTATACGACCAGTCGTCTTATACGCCGGAAAATACGGTAGCTAGGTCCTGCAACTGTTCATCGTATGCTTTAGCTACCAATCCACTAATCATCATTGATGATTTCCTCTGCCCTGTAGTGTCTCAACATCTTTTTTGTACTGTAATGGCCAGAACTGGACACAGTATTCCAAGTGTGGCCTTACCAGTGCAGTATAAAGTGGTACTAACGCTTCATGTGATCTTATTACTAGTCTTCTGTTGATGTACCTAGGATAGCAGTGGCCTAGTGATTGTCCACTAGGGCTACTAGACGTCGTTCATAGTTATTGCTGTTGAGCCAGTACTGCCTATTCTATACCTGTGGATTAGGGTTTTCTTGCCTAAGTGTAAGATCTTACTTTTCTTACTCCTGAACTGCATTTTGTTGGATAGGATCCAGTGTTCTAATCCATCAAGACTGTTCTGGATCTTCTAAGCATTGGCTATTCTACCCAGCTCGGTGTTGTCTGAAATTTTGATGAGTTCCCCTTCTATCTATCTAAATCACGAATGAAGATGTTGAAGAGTACTGGGCCTATGACAGAACCTTGGGGTACCCCACTGCATGCTTCCCTCCATGTAGATGTAGTTCCATTGAGGACTATATGTTGAGTGTTGTGGATCAGCCAGTTACAAATCAATCTGATGGTGATACTGTCTATCCCATATTTTTCTATCTTACCAAAAAGTAGATGATGGTCTACTTTGTCAAATGCCTTACTGAAATCCAAGTATATTATGTCCATAGTATTTCACTGGTCTACTAATTTAGTCACTTTCTCAAAGAATGCAATAATCTGTCTCTGACAAACCCATGTTGGCTTCTAGTAAGCTCTGCCTGTTTCTAGGTGTTTACAGATCCATTGCTTATCTTTTTCCAGGACCCTTCCCAGATATTGATATCAGGCTGATTGGTCTCGTTTCTTCGATTCATTTTTCTTTTTTTTAAAGATGGGAACCACATCGGCTCTTTTCCAGTCTTCTGATATTTCCCTGGTGCTCCAGGATTTTAGAGAAAGATATGGCTGAATTTTCCAAGATCAGGTCTACTAGCTTCTTCAGAACTCTGAGATGTAATCTATCTAGTCTTGGTAATCTGAACTTGTCTAGAGTGGATAGTACCGTATTTTCCGGCGTATAAGACGACCCCCAACTTTTCCTGTTAAAAATATAGGGTTTGGGCAATACTTGCCATGTAAGACTACCCCTCTTCCAATGCACACCAAATAAAAATTAAAAAACATCAACTGGCTCACCTACAATGTAAAAGCAGTTGTGCTAGTCCCAAAATGGCCCCTGCGACAAGCAGGAACCTCACACAGCCACAAAAAGCCCCCCAAAAAACTTTCACACTCTACACACACACAACACAACTGGCTCACCCACAATGTAAAAGCAGCTGTGCTAGACCCAAAATGGTCCCTGCAACAAGCAGGAACCTCACACAGCCACAAAAAGCCCCCCCAAAAAACTTTCACACACAACACAACACAACAGGCTCACCCATAATGTAAAAGCAGCTGTGCTAGACCCAAAATGGCCCCTGCAACAAGCAGGAACCTCACACAGCCACAAAAAGTCCAAAAAACCAACTTTCACACTTTACACACACAAAATTCCACATACAGCTTTGTGAGATTTTGTGTGTTTGTGTAGTTAGAGTGAAACACTACAGAAACACACTAAATCTCAGAAAGCTGCACAAATATTATATTATTTTATTTTTATTTTTATATGAAAGCTAAATTTAAAACTTCCTAAACTTTAAATGGCTAGGTCTAAAAAAGAACAACTAAAAAAACTATTTTGTTGACTATTGACTATTTTTTTTAAAGCTCCCAAAGGGGGAAAAAATTTACCCAATAGAACAGGGGTCTCCAACCTTGGCAACTTTAAGACTTGTAGACTTCAACTCCCAGAATTCCTCAGCCTGCTTTGCTTTGCTGGCTGAGGAATTCTGGGAGTTGAAGTCCACAACTCCCTGCTTGCTTGATTGCAGGCAGGGAGTTGCTTGCTGATGGAATAGATTCAGGCAAGCGAAGCAAGGCAAGCAAGCTGGAGGGAGAAAACTTTTTTCCTTTTACATGGTTTCTGGCCATCCCAGCTGAGTTGCAGGGAACTCAGCTGGGATCGTCAGAGCTGGGATTGTCAGAGCCATTTAAGGCTCGTCAGAGCCTTTCGGGCTGGTCTGCCTGGTTACAGGAGAATGACATCCAGCGTATAAGACGACCCCCGACTTTTGAGAAGATTTTCATGTGTTAAAAAGTCGTCTTATACGCCGGAAAATACGGTAGTTGTTTTACCATTTTCTTGCCTGTTTTTACTTGTATTCTTAATCAACAGATTAGGTTTTACAGTACTGCTTTTTGTTAGGTTGGACTATTTTTTCTTTTTATGCAAAGACAGATACAAAGAATGAATTAAGCAATTCCTCTTTCTCCCGACTGCCCATTACCTTCCTGCTATCCCCATTTTGGCCGGAAAAGTGCTGCAGGAGGTATACGTTAGGTCTCCCCCCCCTTCCCCCAGCCGGCCTGCGGAGAACAATGCTGATCCAGCCCTCGAAGAAATCCAGTTTGACACCCATTGTAGACCATGGTTTTGGATTCCAAAGTTCTCTTGATGGCACCATCCTTTAAGTCAGTGTTTTATTACAGAAGTTCTCCATTCCCTCATTCAATGACATTTCTTTTTCTGAGGGCAATTCAGTCTGAGGCTCTTAAATAATTCACATCTATTACCAGATCTTCTACATACTGCCTACAAAGACAGAAACCAATCAAACTGTTCAAGTTCTCAGCTTATTATCTGGAAAAACAACAAAAATCAAGAAAAGATGGGAAGCTATGAGGATGAAAGGTTAAAAAAACTTTACCTGTCAGCTGCCATCTTTACTTTCTTTGAAGTTCGCTAGCAACTGCTATAACCAGGGGGGAGGGGGCATTTGGGAGGGGAAGAGTACTGGAGGCATTAAAGTATGCTATGGGAAATTGGAGAATGTGGACACTAACAGCAAACAGAGATGCCAAACCAAGCTATGTTCCTGCCTTCAAGGAAACTAGCCCTGGGAAAGGAGTTTATTGCAGCACCTACAGTACCAGGTTCCCAAAACATTGGAACAGGATCTGATTGGACTACTCTCCCAGAGGGGAGGGGTTTGGACATTGAGGGATTGCTTTCAATATATGATTTTCACACGGTTTTTCTTCAGAGCTTGCCTTGTTCACGCTACACTCAGCATCATTGGTAAAAGTACCTTTTCTCTAACATCAGTGGAGTCAAGGATTGTTCTTTCCTAGGGAACCAGCTGGGGCCACTCTGATAGCAAGCAAGCTCTGCTGTAACAGTCAACCAGGTAGATCTAAGGATATCTGTTGCAGCAGTTAAAGCTGAATTGGGAATTTATACAATTCATGCACTATCCAAAATCAGAGCATTAACTACTGGCACAAAATCAATGAAATGGAGACTGACAGATTCCCCAAATTATGCTTACTAGAGCAGATAAAATCACAATCACAAACCTCTTGGATCACTACACTGATAAATTTTGTAAATAGATGTGGCCTTCCTGTCTCTTGTGTAACAGGGGAACAAACTAAAAAAAGAGCTGCCCAAAGAATCAAGGATATAGAAGCACAAAATGATACAGCTATCCTTAGTAAGGTTGGTAGCTTGAAATGGCTGAATAAATACAAACATACTTTTCAAATAGACAGCTATTTAAAGTTACAACTGCCAAAACATCTTAGGGAGATATTTACGCGAATGAGATTCGAACAGCTTGACATAATGGTCAGAGATGGGAGATTCCATTCTATACCCTATAATAGACATCTCTGCATTTGCGGAGTGGCAGAAGCAGAAGATCTCGCTCACATCCTATTTGATTGTTGCCTGTATAAGAGGGTGGCAGACAGGTACCTCGGCCTATATACTAAACAAATGATCCATTGGGAACTCTGTATTAAAACAACTTACCTTATGTGCAGTCAGAATTTGAAAACAACATTTAATACAGCACAGTACTTGAGTAAAATGGTTCAGTTAAGATCGACATAGGTGGGACTGATTGGGGTAGATCACAGGTGTAAAACTGCGTCACATTGCACCCAGGGGAGCCGGGGGGCCAGAAGATGGAAGCGACACAGTGGCCGGGGTGAGGAAGAGCTCCAGGGGGAATCGGACAAGCAGGAAAACCCGAAGGGTACTGAAGGATGCTTTTGGGAATCAACAAGCCAAAGAACCCCTTGCCCAGTTGGCTGAACCTCGACCCAGGTTGGCATGGCCAGCAGGAGATGGTGCCGCAATTTGGCATTGAGCTTAGTGTCAGGGTTCCTGGAACCTTTTTTTCTTTCTACCTTTGTGCCTTCAGGCTTCAGCCTGCCACTTAGCTTTTAATAGTTTTCTTAGCACCTCCCACACTAATTTCATGTGGATTTCCATTGTCTCAGAATAAATGAAGGTATCGACCAGGTACACCAGCACCCCCTTATACAGGTGCTCATGCAGCACTTCACTGATTAGTTACATGAACACTGCGGGTGCTCCTTGCAACCCAAAAGGCATCACTCGGAACTGGAAGCACCTAAGGGTCAATTGAAAGTGGTTTTCCACCCATTGCCTTATTTTATTCTTACTCCAGCACGTAAGGAGGAAGGGATGCATGTTTTCCACACAAACACTATTGGTCCCTTGAAAACCCACACATAATCTCAAAGGCCCATCTTTATGAGCCATGGTGTCGCAGTAGTTAGAGTGTAGTACTGCAGGCTACTTCTGCTGACTGCTGGCTGCCTGCAATTTGTCTGTTCAAATCTCACCAGGCTCCAGGCTGACTCAGCCATCCATCCTTCCAAGGTACCCACCTTGGAAGGGTGAGTCAGCCTGGAGCTGAAAATGAGGTCCCAAATTGTTGGGGGCCATATGTGGACTCTGTAAACGGCTTAGAGAGGGCCTAAAGCCCTGTAAAGCGGGGTCTAAGCACTAAGCAATAGCACTTAAGTCTAAGTGCTATTACTATTCTTCTCTTTGAAGAGCACTGACTGCCAGTTGAATGAAGCCCCCCATTAGGTTTTTATCCACAAAAGTCCTGAGCTCCTCCATTTGTCTCGGGTCATTGAGTACATCTTTGGTTTGGATAATTTCGCCCATTCATTTCGCCCCTGGCAGTATCTCAATGGCACAGTCAGTGGGGTGATGGGGAGGGAGTACGTCTGATTTTCACTCGTTGAATGCTTCTGCTAAGTCCTGATATTCTTTTTGGATGAGTTGGGATGGGTCCCTCTTGGCTGCCCTCGGTTAATTAATTGATGGGCTCTATCTTTCCCCTCCCAACCAGTGGGGTTCACTACCTTTGCACTTCACTCTTATGGGTTGCGGTCCACCTGCTCTACTACTCCAGCACCAGTTGTTGTCTTTCCATGTCAACCCCAATATCATAGTCTTTGACATTTTTAGGGCCACTATGAAGTTATGAACTGCATAATTTCCTTGTGGCTTCCTGATCTCAGGTTTACTGGCTCAGTTAAATATGTTGCTGGCAACCCCCCCCCCCCCCCCAGTAAGGGAGCCATCTTCTTTTTCGAACTTCATAGGTTGCCTCAATTTTTTAAGTTTCAGTCCCATCTTTTCCGCAGTTCGCAGGCTAACTAAGCAATAGCCCTGAGTCTACCAGGGCTGTGAAGACCTCTTTTCGTGCGAGTGGGCCACTAGCATCTCCACCTAGGCAGTCAAAGGGGCGATAGTTCCACTTACCATCGGATCATCCTCCCCTTTGCTGTCACTTTTGTAGAAGACCAGGTTGGTGTTGCTGGCGGTCAGAGTTCCCCCCACCCCACTAGAGGAGGAAGAGACCTCCAGGACCTGCTGCACCACCCATGTCTTCTCTTTTCCCTTCCTCAGCATCTTCTTGGCCTTCAGTTGGCCTGGGCCCCTTGCTACTGACATGGGTTGCAGGGCCAGGCAGTTGGCTGCTCATTTGCCCTCTTTTCCACATCGGAAGCAGGCTCCAGGCAGGTGCCGCGGTTTCTCCCTAAGGGTGGCAGGAGCGGCTATTGATTCCTATTGATCCCTAAAATATCCCTTATTTAATAATAATAAATTATTTTAGGGCTTCACATTTTTTCTAGTACAACAAATATGTTCAATGAAGACTGACTGGGAATACTATTTTGAGTATTTCTTATTTAATCAGAATCTCTTAGAGGAAGTTTCCATCACAATGGTTAAAGCACTGCAGAACTTTAGATAGTTCTAAAGAGTTTAGAAACTTTTTAAAAAAGGTAAACAACTGTCCACCTCTACTTTTAAGTCACAATTGTCCACCTTTGCTTTTAATTTTTTAATTGAATAATTTTAATTTGTTTCTATTAAATTTGATTCCATTATTTTAACAGTTCTTTATCTTATCATTTTTTCCCAATGATTTTCCCAATGAAAATCCAGCTTGATTTTGGCCCATTCTAAAACTCCCTGCCAGCTTCCCACAAGTAGTCAACAGGAAAGCAGGCAGGAAGTCAGAAGTCACTCCCACTCCCAGGGCCTTTTTGGCTGCACATGGTCATTCTGTTTCTCTGTTTAAGTTAGGAAATTTTGACTAATTATTGAAGCTTGTTTGCCACCGCATTTGTTTTTCTATTAATGACATATATTTTTCATAGATGATCTATGGGTTCTGTCCAGCATTGGGGTAAAAAAAATATGGTCAACTTAAAATTTAATGTTCGTTCTAATCACACCAGACTACACTACCTTTCTCTCAAAGGATGACCCAACATGTCACAGATAATACCTATAATATAGGTATTATAATAAAATATATATACTGCCTTGGAGGTTTTATGGCAAAGCCAAGCTTATTTCCATGGGGCAAGAATAAAGCCTCCATATCTGTTTAAATACAGAATATCCACTGGGGACAGATACCTGCTGTTCAAATTCAGAAGAGATAGCACAATATTTGAGGTGGGGAGAGAAAAGAGAAAAACAAGAAGCAGGCAATCCAGCAGTTAAACTGCTTAAGTTTTAGAAAAACAATCCTATCACATCTTTAAAACTCATAGATTCAATTATGATTATCTTCACTGAACTAAAACTCATTAATCTATTGCCAAAGTTTAGGTTACACTTCAAATATTACATGCATAGGCACACAAACATAGGTGCATAGAGAAACAGTATTAGGGGGCTGAAAACTATGAAATACAGACCTACATCGGAAATGTATAAAGTATACATGTCAAGAAGAGCATCCATTTACAAAAACAGTAGTTACAAATGGATAAAGATATTAAATATTCTGGTTTAGTCTTTCACAGCCCATGTCTGTTAGGCAGTGTTGGGCTTCAGAGTTTCAATGACTGGTCTAAACAGGTCAACACCAGGAAATCTGCTGTCAATACTACAATTATTATAAACCCTGAAGTTTATAATACTGCCCAATAAAATATTTAATACATAACAAGCCCCTCTATTCTTAAATGGAGCCTCAGGGTCTCATTAAAGATAGGTATCAAATTGAAATTGAAATATGACTGATAAGGAAGATTATTAAACACACAGGAAGTAAGTATATAAGGTCCTGCTGTATAGAGGGCAGCATGGTGGCTCAGCAGTTAAATTTGCTGGGCTTGTCGGCTGGAAAGTTGGCAGCCCAGGTTCAAGACCCGAACGCCACACAACTCCCATCCTTACCCCAACTCCTGCCAACCTAGCAGTTCAAAAGTAGGCAAATGCAAGTAGATAAATAGGTATCACTTGGTGGGAAGGTAACAGTGCTCTGTGGATATCATGCTGGCCCCATGACTGCGGAAATGTCTTTGGACAGCACTGAATCAATGGCCTTGAAATGGAGATGAGCACTGCTCCCTATAATCAGCTATGACTAGCAGAATAAAACCCGCAGGGACTTTTTTATTTGAAGATAAGCTATTCCCAAGTTGAAAAAGTTTTGCTGATCAATTATGGAGCAAAACTATAATGTAAGTTAGAAACACTAAGGATCTTGATATATAAGGGTCCAGAATAGTGGTGAAATCTAAAATTTGTTACTACCGGTTCTGTGGGCGTGGCTTGGTGGGGATAATGTGACTGGGTGGGTGTGGTCAGTTTTTTTTTTTTAACTTTTAAAACCATTTTTTCTATGACCTCTTCGGCGAAGATTGTGAAAAATGCTTTCAAAAGGCTCTGACGATCCCAGCTGAGTTGCCTGATCAGCAGAGGTTTTTTTTCTTTTAAATGCCTTTGACGATCCCAGCTGAGCCACACGATCATTAGAGGCTTTTTATAAAAACTTTTAAAAGCATTTTTTCGTCCGTAGAAAAAATGCTTTTAAAAGTAAAAAAAAAAGCCTCTGATGATTGTGCGGCTCAGCTGGGCATGGGGGGGGGGGGGGGGCAGGGATTTTTGCTACCAGTTTTTCGAACCACCCACCTCTATCGCTACCGGATCAGGCGATCTGGTCCAAACCGGGAGCATTTCACCCCAGGTCCAGAACAATTTATAGTTTAGTAAATTCTGTATTAGGAAGCTCTTCTCCAAATATATTCAGAATTAAACCTATCCATGCTTCAATCTTATTCTAAAAAATTTATAGCTGGGAAATTAATAATACAAACAAAGGAAAATTATGGAAAACAGAAAGTGAAATTCAATTTTAGAATGAAGTAGCTTCCATTTGGATGCTCACAGCAGGACCTTCTATCAATCATTTGGTCAGAAATACCTGGGATTTTAAAAAGAGTTTGCTTCTTTTTGTTAAAACAGGGCTCCCTCCTCATACCCAAAACATTGGCTTTTATTTTGGTTTAGCATGGTTTGGAAATTCAATCACTGTAGTTGGCTAGTTATGATTTATGGCTTAGCGCAGGGATTCCTAAACTTTTTGCCATCACACCTGTTTAATATAATCTTAATATACACACTTCCCCTAAAAGTGTAATCAACAAAATAAACACAAATGAACAATAAAAACAATAAAATAAAACTTTGGGAAAGCTGGATTTACTGTAACAAACTAAACTTTTAAAAGGTTTTTAGTTTTTTAAAAAACCAGAAGATTTTTCATGCCTCCCCTGGAGTCTGTCTTCATCTTTGGTTTTGCATGATGAGCGAATCTCATTTCACAATTGTGCCTAAAATTCACCATGTGGGGCTGGATGCCCAAGGATTCATAAACCACATGGCAGGGGTTACATTTTTTAAAAAAAGAGTGATGGGGCTTTCTCGGTCAAAAATTTCTCTGGGCTTTACAATTACAATTTTTTTCAAAATGTGTCACATTCAATATCATTTGCTATTTATCTTAAAAGAGAAATCAATTGTGTTTTTAACCACTAGAAATAAATTAGTAGTATCTGCGAACCCAGTTACATCATTAACTCCAGTTCATAGAACATAAAAGTTTAAAAATGCCAGTTCCAATAGCTATCCCTAGGGACACCCTATTTGTCCATTAAAGAACTAACCATTAACTCCTAAAATTAACAAGTTTTTAATCCACAATTAAGACTCTCCATTTATTCTCCTTTGACCAATGAAACCCCAGATACCTTTTGGCCAGCAACTCACTCTCACCTAATGAAACTGTTACTTTGGGACAAGAATGAGGGAAAGCATACATATGCTTTAGTTCCCAGAAGAAAGACAGGATATAAATACAATAAAAACTCACTATTTAGAAAACTAACCATCTCTTCTTCCCTATAATATTCTTGCTGCAAAGCCTAGAGAAGTGTTTGCTGGAATAAGAAGACATTGAAAGCTAAAACGAACAGAAATTATTCATCAGGCTTAGCAGATAAGTACCTCTATTTAGTATAATCTTTAGTATATCTATTAAATCATAGCAATTTCAAAACTGAATTTCTCCAAAATAGGTGTAAGAATTGGCATTCCTGGCTTCTTCAAACTCAGCTGCAACAGGATGACACGGGAAGAGCAGTTAAGGTGGACACAGCATGAGTCTGAAGGAGCTGAGAAATTACATTAGCAGGAAGAAAGAAGAAAGTACAATCATATAAAAAGCGAGTACATGCCACTGACATTTTTTTTACTTTTTCAACAGATTTCCACATACAAATTTTTAATCTTATCTCAACAATACTAACAGATAAATGGGATATAGTTTAACAAATATCTGCACCTTTCACAATTTGTAGTCCTTTGTGGTGTTTGTAAGACCCTAAAGTACAGGGATGTCAAACTCACATTGTCACATTGTCGTCATGTGACATATTGCAACTCCCCCCCCCCTTTGCTAAAACGGTGTGTGATGCATCCGGCCCATGAGTTTGACTCTCTTGCTATAATAAGATATAAAGGCACAATATGCATGTGGAAAAAGTAAGTACACTTTTACATTTACCACTACCTCAAATGCCTAAAATCAGAATCATGATGATTTGAATGGTCAGAACATTGTTAGAAAGGATCTGGGACAAACACGAAACCTCAGATATTTAGTTTGATTTATTTTAGTGTATGGTATCATCAAGTTTAGTTCAAAAGAGCTCTCTTAAGCCTTCAGAAATGTTATAGATGCCCAATAAGGGATTATGAAAGTTTACCAAAAGTAGACATCAATCATTCCACTGTCCAATAGATCATCAATAGATCTTTCTATCGCGACCTGAAAACGTGGCTGTTTCGTTTGACTGGCCTGGACTGATGGGGTTTTAATTTTTAACTTGTTAATCTTAATTGCACTTTTAACTGTTAAATTATGAGATTTGGATTTGATTTCTTTTTAACTTTTTCATTAGATGTTTTTTACTGTTGTGAGCCGCCCTGAGTCTGGCTGGAGATAGGGCGGCATATAAATCTCATTCATTCATTCATTCATTCATTCATAAATAAACAAACAAATAAACAAATAAATAAAATCTACAAATGAAGAAGATTTCAAGCTTTCAACTGGCCCAGGCTAGGCTGTCCCAACCAGTTTATCCTCAGAGTAGAGACCAAGATGCTGAAGGAAGTCCCTAAGAATCCTAGAATTTCATCATGTGGCCTGCAGGGAGCTCTTGCCTCTACTGATGTTAAAGGCATGAATCTACCATTAGAAAGAAGCAACACAAATCAGATCTTCATGGGAAGACTACCAGGAGGAAACCTTTCTGACCAGAAAGAACCTCAGAGTGAGACTCAATACCTAAGAAAAGGCAATGCTGGCTTTGGACAGAGAAGGCAAATATAGAGTTATTTGATCAAAATTGACATTCTGGGAAAACCAAAAACAGCATTTCACCAGAAGAACCCGATACTAAGGCAAGGCAAGGCAAAGCTTTGTATCAGGGCAACTCACTATCATAGAATTCACTATGAATCCATTGTTGTACCAGTGGGTGCTTGAGGAGAATGTAAGACCATCTATCTGGAGAAACATCAAATCAAATCAAAACATTCATTATGGTCAAAGACCAGCACAAAAGGGGTGGGGTAAAAAGCATAAAAGATACAAGAGAATAAAAATTAAGCATAAAAATCTAAAGTATAAAAACAAAAATATAAAAAGAATTTAAAAGGAGGGCTAGTAGTAGTAGGGGAGCATGGCAAACCAAATCTACCATAATACAAAACACTTCGCAACAGTCTAGATACTCATTAAAACTAAGTTGTAACACAGGTCACCTTCTGACATATTTTAACTGTTGCCGCCCAGAACCTTGCAACACCACCTGTTATAGGAGGTTGGCATCTGAGAGCAGCAGGAAGATATAAAACCAGTTGGGCTCACTGGCAAATGAAGGTTGGGGACCTGGCTAGGTCCACTTGGCACTCCGTCTGCTACATGCGGTTAATGAGTGCTTTGGCCTGGTCTTGTCCCATGCGGAGTAGAAGCCCAGGAATGAGATTTTAGTTTGCCACTGTCTTTTTTCATGTGGCTTGAAAATTATCCCTCATAGTCTCTGGGACAAGGCCAAGGGGAAAAAAGGTTTGGTTTGAGCCAGAAGTTAAGTATGATTACCTACACGCTAGTCTCTACTTTCATGAGATCCTTCAAACATCGCACAGTTGAAAAAATTCTGCACTGAAAGGGAAAATATTCCTCCTAGAGCATGACATAGACTGGTAGATAGTTATAAGAATTGCCTCCTTAAGGATGTTTCTTTTCTTATATATAATTTGCATTAAATAAATTTTGCAACAAAAAACAAAGGAAATTAGCAAGTAAAATGTAAAAAAAAGTGGTAGAAGAGTAAGCTATAAAGAAGTGGGCTTTTTTTTCTTAATAGCAGTTACAATTATATTTTACCTTCTCTAAGATTACCTGGGCAGCACGATGGCTCAGAGGTTAATATGCTAGGCTTGTTGGCTGGAAAGTCAACAGCCCAGGTTCAAGAGCCAAGCTCCATGTGACAGAGTGAACTCACATCCTCACTCCAGCTCCTGACAGCCTAGCAGTTTGAAAGCATGCAAATGCGAGTAGATAAATAGATAGTACTTCGGTGGGAAGGCAACAGCGTTCTGTGATGTCATGCTGGCCACATGACCATGGAAACATCTACAGATAGCACTGACTCAATGGCCTTGAAACGGAGATGAGCACCACCCCCTAAAGTCAGCTATGGCTAGTGGAGTAAAATCTGCCATGGACTCCTACATAATTTCCTTCTGTTCATTGTTTATTCTTTCTAATCATCAAACTCCATAAATAACAAGTTTATTTTTTTCCCCAGCAACAAAATCTGCCTATTTAAGGCTGTTTCTGCCAAAGGGGCAATCAGGTATTAGAGTCAAGAGTCTGCTTACTTCTTCTACAGAACAAAATGACTTATTTCTTATTTGTATTTCTTTGTTGAACGATTGCAAAGTCAGTGTTTCAGTTTTTTCCCTATTATAGGTAGTCCTCAACTTACAATAATAGACCCCAATATTTCTGTTGCTAAGCAAGATGGTTGTTAAATGAATTGTGCCCCATTTTATAACCTTTTTTGCTACAGTTGTTAAGTTAATCATTGCAGTTGTTAAGTAACACAATTGTTAAGTGAATCTGGCTCCCCATTGACTTTGCTTGTCAGAAGGTCACAAAAGGAGATCACGTGACCCCCGACACTGCAGACACTGCAACCGTCATACAGTCAAGGTGCCAAGCATCCAATTTTAATCATGTGACCATGGGGATGCTGCAATGGTCGTAAGTGTGGGAAAATGGTCAGTCACTTTTTTTCAGTGCTGTTGTAACTTTGATGGTTCACTAAATAAATAGTTGTAAGTGGAGGACTGCCTGTATATTATCTTTGCCTTTTATATACGTTGAAGATAAAATATTGATATTTTTTAAAAAAATTCTCTTAAAAAACAGAAAGCAACTTTACATGGAGTATATTTATTTTTTGACATGATTAAGTACATTAATGGACTACAATAATACTAAAAAAGCTGAACTAGAATAAGATTTCATAAACCAGTACCAGTCACTTCTAAATAATAATAAAACCATCCACCAACTAAAATAAAGTGTCCCACGGAGTTTCAAAGAAGTTAAGAATGTTTCATTTTCTAGCAAAGAAGAAAATATCTAAAGAATCAAAGCAATTACCCTGATTAATTGAACTAATTGGCATGCAGTCCAGCCGCCAAGCCTCTAAGAGTACAAAATACCTCAAGGTACAGAAAGCTAGGCTACAAATGTTTGTAAGAAAGCAAATAAAACGTGCCCTTGTCCTTTACATGTGCTCAGCAAGGAAACACACAATACTCTCAAAGCATAAATCCACATCACCAATAGACCTCCTCAAGGACTTGCTCACCTCTTTTACCCAAACTGACAGAGGCACATGCAAAAGGTCTAGGAGTTAATTGCCAACTAAAATAATTGCATAGCAGTTAATGGGAAAGAGTTGCCATTTTGATTTGGGAGAGCCACTGCCAGTCAGAACAATAAAACTGAGATAAATGATCTAGTATAATACAACTTTCCAAGTTTATTTTTTTCTGGGTCTAATTTTCTTCTTGGGGGAGAAAAAACTAATTTTTTCCTTGTCCACTGGAGCTTTCCCCCATCCGGGGGCCTCAAAAGATGTGGCACTATATGTCCTAGAACCCTCGGATCCCTTGGCCACTATGACATCCAGCATTTCTGCACTGCAATCTGCAGACTCCATCACTCCTTTTTGGTGAGTTGCCTTCCTTTATCATGAACCTCCCTCCCTTCCCTTTCAGAGGGGACTACCTTCCTTCCGTGCCCTCTACTGGGATCTTGGGGTCCGGCTAACACTGACAGAACTCAAGTAAGTTGAGGAGAAAAAACAGCAGCAGCTTATGCTTTTTTTCTATTCAGTTTGACAGCAGGCACAAACTACAACAGCTTTAGTCAGCCTCTGTCTCTTCCAATGCCCAGAGCAAATTGAGAGACTCCCAGTTATCTGGCATACACAGAGGATATGGTGGTGAGGAAGGATTACTCATGGCCACAAATTATGGCCAGCTACCGTGCCAAGTGAAAATTCATAAACCCCTGATGACTACATTTATAAAAACCATTCCTTGAAGCGTTAAGTAATAGCTCGGGAGAAGGCGTAATGCATGCATGTCACTAAAGCAACATTTAAATTATGCTTATGATGAACAGGAAAGGCAAAACACACAGTGCTTATTCTTCTCCCACCCAAAAACAACATTCATCGCAGTGAATGGTGACTCCATTTCTTCAAATATAGAATGAATAAAAAATCACTATTACACTTCAATGACCAATACGAACTTTAGGGACTTACTTGTAGGGCCTTTTTAATCTTCGAATCCCTTTATTAACATTAAGTAATTAACCCTTGCAGCACCAGCAGTTTGTGATGAATTATTCCCATTTTACTAGTGGAGAAATGGAAAACAGAGATTAAATTATTTGTCCGGTAAAAGCAAACAATAATTGATGAGCAAATAGATTTGAAAACCACCTTAGAAGGGTCTTTAAAAGCCGGGTACTTCTCCACCAAGGGAAGCGCTGCTTCCTTAGCCCTAGGAATCTTCCGAGCGAAACTCTCCCTGCACCCCCGTCCTCATTCCCCAGGCACCCTTCGCTCGGCCCGCATCCCTCTCCTCCTACCTGTCTTCGCAAAGCCTCGCTCCTCGCAGGAGCTGCTTCCCTTCCCCGTTTCTATCGGGCCAGATTTTGTGTGTCCGCGTATTGAGTGAAACGGACCGCGACTGGGAAGCAGCCAGGAGAAAACTGAAACCGACGGCGGGCAGGTGGAGCGGCCCGAGAGAGGCAAACTCCGCGCCGGCTCCACCTCCGGGGGTCTCGGGCTCCCCGCCTACCGGGATGGCGCGATCCCCGCCCGCCGAGAGGAAGCCCCCCCGGCGCCCCCACTTCCAGGCTCATGGTGTCCGCCACTTCCCCGGCGCCGCGCCGCGGGGAACAAAGGGGCCCCCCGGCCGCCCGGAGGGCCAGGGCGCTTCTGCGGGGCTCGGCGGGGGCGGACCCTCCGGGGGATCCTGGCGGGATCGGCCGGCGGAGCCTCCCCGCGCGCCGATGACCTTGGATCGCCGCTTCCCGCTCGCCCCGCCGGCCCCGTTGCTAAGTGCCCGCCAGACCCCACCGGCCGCGGCGCAGGCGGCACGCGCTCCCTCGCCCACCCAGCCCGGCCCGGCCCGGCCCGGCGGCGGCCGCGCAGAGCAAGAGGGGCGCCCGCGGCGAAAAGCTCGGCCTAGGCGGGCGGGCGCAAGGCCTGCGCGGGAGCCCCGGGCGAAGAGCGCGCTTCCCGGGCCCGCCGTGGCCGCCGCCTCCCGCGCTGCTCGCGGCGGTTACCTGTGAAGCGCCGAGGGGAAGGTGGGGCAGTCGGGCGCCTCCCCGCCGCCGGAGACCGGCCCCGCGGCGGCAGGGCAGCCCAGGCCCGGCAGGCCTCCCCCGCCGCGCGGCTCCCACAAAGCGCCGCCGCCGCCGCTGCCGCTGGGTCCCCTTCGCGCTCAGCAGCCCCAGCAGCGGCCGGTCGCCATTTCCCGCCTACCGACCTGCTGCACCGCGCGGAAGGACCCGGATGCTGGCGGGGGGGGAGGGAAGGCGCGAGCCCGGCGGCCTGCCCGACGCCGACACTGCGCAGGCGCGCAGGCAGGGCGGGGCGGGGCGGCGTGGCCAAAGAGGCGCTCTGGCTGGGCGGAAGGGCCGGGGCCGCCTGGAGCCCCCGCTGGCCGGCCAGGGGGCTCCCGGAGAAGCCGTCCGCTGCACGGGTGGCCCCTTGGCCCCGCGAAGTGCACCGACGGCATCGCGGTGACGCTGCCCGGTGGAGGGAGCGCAGGGCTGGCGGAAGGAGGCGAAGGCTCCCGGGGAAGGAGGGCCGGGCTCCTGGGCCTGGCGCTTCTTCCCTGGCGGCCCTGGGAATGCCCTGGCAGAGGCTGCGCGTGCATGATTCGTAGCCAAGCAGCCCCCCTCCCCCCCCCCCCCCGGAGCCCCAGAGCGGCCGCAGACCGGCCCAGTGGCAAGACGTGCACCAAAGGCTCCTGGTCATCATCAAGAGCTGCCTAGGCAGGTAGAGGAGTGGCCAGTGGGGCTCAATCTTGGAGCCTTTCAACACTTGCAGTGAACAGGACAATGAGGTGGATGGACTGCTTATCAAATTTGGGGAATGAAGTTTGTAATTCATCTGGAGAGGCTGGAAAACTGGGCAGAGAAGATCAAAACATTTACAGAGAGAAATGTAAGGGATTATATACTGCTCAAAAAAATAAAGGGAGCACAAGCAGAAGACATCCGAGATCTGAATGAATGAAATAGTCTTGTTAAATACTTTGTTCTTTACATACAGTAGTTTATACACTGCTCAAACATCTAAAGGGAACACAAAACTACTGTATGTAACGAACAAAGGATTTAATAAGGCTATTTCATTCATTCAGATCTCTGATGTCTTCTGCTTGTGTTCCCTTTATTTTTTTGAGCAGTGTATTTAAATAAAACATGTACACATACACATAAAACATGTGTTAGAAGCAAAATTGTATTGGAGATGTGGGAAATCTTCATTTCCCTTCACTCTGCATTGCCAAGAGGAGAGAGGAACACAAAGGCAGACACAGAAGCTATATTAAGCTTTTATTAAACCCTATTAAATGTTCAATTTCAACAGCAGATTCTTAACAAAATTACACCTAGCTTTGGAAATAGTTTTGTCAGTTCATCAGTTGCAACATAAAGACAGACTGGGGGGGATTATGAAGAACAGGACAGGGCTGCAGATTCAGCCTTATATTTGTGTGTAAACAGCAGTTTTTTACAGCACAGAAAGAAAAGTTGCAGGCAGAACAATTCCCCTTGAGGAGCCCTGCTTTCGTTTTATGGCTCAAAAGAATCCCAGATAGAGACTTCTATTTTAATTGTCAGAAATGAATGATTTTCTAATGAAATTCAGTGTAATGCAGTGATCACAAATGGACTTTATTCATCAAAAATGAACTGAGCACAGAAATACAGGTGGTCTTCGCTTAATGACCACTCATTCAGTAACTCAACTTACAACAGCACTGAGCCAAGCGGTCCTTGTACTTAACAATGGTCAAAGCACACCTGCAGTCGTGTGATCTTGATTTGGGTGTTCGGCAACTGACTCTCAATTATAATGTTGCAACATCCCATGGTTCCGCAGTCACTTTTTTTTTTAATAGTCACTATTTGTGGTCTTCACTGCTGGCTTCCGACAATGAAAGTCAATTGGGAAGGCAGTAGGAGGTTACAAGGGGCAACCAACACCACCGCAGAATTCATTTAACGAAGGCAACCTGAAATGTTGAAGCTGATGTTCTAAGTACAGTAACATGTTCATGTCACATTGCACTTTATGAGTTGCTTAGCGACAGCATTGGGAATTTCCACTCCCAACCACTGTCGTTAAGTAAGAACAATCTGTAGTGAAAGACAATCAACCCTGTCATATAGGGCTTAAATATTTTATTCCCAATAGCCCTTGCTGGTCTGGGTTAATAGCCTGTCACTGTTAGGATGTAGCCATTGCTCTGAACATCCCAAAGTACTCGATCCATCTGGCCCTGCCCTCCCCAGGAACATGCATGACTGTGGATCCCTTTTCCATTTTCATGCAGAATCCCTCCAGCAGTACTTTCCTTAAAAAGAACTGAGCATCACTCAGGAGCTGGACACAACAGGTTTAGAGAGGAATGAATTTAAAAGATCCAAGATTACAGTTTTAAGCAAGTTTAAATGAATTAATCTATCATTGCATACAATCAAAGCCCACTGCTGTAAAGAAAAACGTGAGTTAGCAGACTAGCTTTTGAATGCTCGAAATACCGTTTGTCGATTTAGAGCCTAATAAAAAAATATATATAAATGAGAATAGTTTGCAAAACATTTGCTATGGGTAACATTAGTCATTCTCCTAGGACGGAATCCCTGTATGGTGTCACTGCCACACAGACCTTGCAGAGTTATGTTAAACAAAGTTCCTTCATAAACACGTATCATGTATTTTCAGTCTTACTTTTTCAAAATGAATTGTTACCATAAAATACAAGTCACAAGACGAGAGAAAACAATTTTCTTGCATGAATTAAATACATTGCTGTTTCAATGTTCCATCTATATATTTTTTTTCTGCAATGAAGTCATGACTATGTATGAGATACAAACTGTACACGTTCACTTTATTTCAGAAACATGTAAAATTATTTTGCAATGTTAATTATTAACACAAAGATTACAGATAAAGAACAGTCTTACAGCCCAGTCCAGTAACTCTACCCACTGCTCATCTTTCTAGGACCAAGCGTCTCTTATTTGCAAAGGGCTGGACCCCACCGTATGCCCATCACTGCATGTTACCTTTCAGGTCAAACAGCGCACTGTCTCTGGTCTTCTGGGTCTTTTGCACCAAGCACTGAAGACTTGCACAATCTCTCAGAAGAAAGTCATTGGGCCCTTAAAGGACATCATTGAAGCGTGGTTTCCCATAGTCCACCAGATCCATTTGGAGCTCCCTCTCCTCATCATCTGCAACGCAAGGAGGAAAACCACCCTTCAGTTTCTCTCCCACAAATGGGGGAGAAGAGGGGAGACATGGAGGAACATCTAGCTGCAAAGGCTGCCTTTTCCTTTTCACACCTGGGTGGGATTGGGGTGCTGTAGCACTGCAACATCAACACAATGAATGAGTCCAGATTTCTCAGCCGCCACCCCCCACCCCTTGGTTTGGGAATTAAATAATTTGCCCATTAGACCTGTCCTTAACAAAACGACCAGTTGGTTTTGGGTTTTTTTACTTTCCAATCTAACAAAACAGAAAATAAATTATGTAAAGGATGCTGGGACTTCTCAGTTTATCTGATTCAAAACTGAGCAGAACAGGATGCAATGTGGCATGCAGGAAGAAGCTGGTCAAAGAAAGATGCAGTCTGAAGTTGGACTAGAAAGGAAGACTGAGACCAAGTGTTCCCAATGGGCCCTAAGGGAGAGGCCACGATTTGGCACGTGGCCAGCTTCTCCATCTGAAGCCCCATAGTCACATGACCCAGAGCAAGTGATTTCAAGATGTCTCCTGCCTGGTCTTGAGGGATAAAGCCCAGGGTTTCTTTACCTTTTATAAAGCTGACTTCACCCCACGCCCCCACCCCACTTTGCCTTACACGCTTCCTCCCAAGTGGGCCCAATTTTCAGACCCAGCTGCTCTGGCTGCAGTGAGGCACATGCCATCTGCTGATTTTTTTTTTTTTTTAATTTGATTTATATGCCGCCCTTCTCCGGAGACTCAGGGCGGCTTACAATGCGTTAAGCAATAGCCTTCATTCTTTTGTATATTTTTATACAAAGTCAGCTTATTGCCCCCACAAACTGGGTCCTCATTTCACCTACCTTAGAAAGGATGGAAGGCTGAGTCAACCTTGAGCCTTGGAGAGATTCGAACCAGCAGAAATTGCAGGCAGCTGTGTTAATGACAGGGTGCACCAAACCACTGTACTATCAAGGCTCACCCCTGATTTGGCCAGACTTTCCAGAGTACTGGATTTCAGCAGTCTTGGGTTTTATAACCTCACCTTTCACTTCATCATTTAATGTTCCCCTCTCATCCTATTAGGTCTCCTTTCTAAATCCAGTAGAAGGCAATATTTGAAGCTCAGGATCTCAACTTGGTTGTTTTCTTGCAGAGATTTTATTACCCAATTAGCTAATATTTTCAGTGCTAGAGGGGAATGAAGTTTGCTCTTTTTATATACTAGTGGCTTGTTCTGTCAGTGTTGGTGGATTTTTAAATCCATGAACACTTGTGGATCACTGGGTTCCATCTGCGCTTTAGGTTAAGTGATAATCCTTTAGCCCCCAAGGGTTTTCTGCAGCAAATGCACTCTGTGGCATCTTGAAGATTAATTAAATTTTCCTTGCTTATTCCAAAGGTGCTTTTTCAACAGGCAACTGGACGTTCTGGTTTTTCTTTGAAGACGTTTCACTTCTCACCCAAGGAGCTTCTTCACTTAGAAATTAGAGCTGAAGAAGCTTCTTGGATGAGAAGCGAAATGTCTTCAAAGAAAAACCAGAAAGTCCAGTTGCCTCTTGAAAAAGCACCTTTGGGACAGCCATGACCTGGATGACTGAGAATCTCCATGGACATGTCCTTGCTTGCTTTGAAAGATCACCATCTACATAGTTTCTGCTAGAGTGGGCTCAAAATCCCAGCTAGTTTCTCCAAAGCAGAGTACTGTTCAATTGTATACTCTAGTTTAAGATTCAGCTGCTAGATCTGCCCCTTCATACACAGTGCCAAATTTCATAAATACATTTGATTAAAAAAAAAGCCATTTCAAGAAAAGGGCTTCAATTTTGGAAACATTCAACCCCAAAAGTACTACAAAAAAGATACAGGTGCCGAATTCAAATCTCAGGTGCCGAAAGTATTTTCCTATCAGCTAAATAACACAAATCCCAAGAGTTTTTTTACAGGATGAAGTTAAGTGAATGGGATGGAGACAAGGCCCAAGCTCACCTTGGACGTCTTCTTCACCACCATCACCATCCTCTTCCTCATTGTAGGCCAGCTCAGCCTGCTTGTCTGCCTCATACTCACCCACGTTCCCATCATCCCCATTATAATCCGCCAGTTTAGATCCATGCTGAGGATCAACGGGGGACTCGTTCTCATCAAAGAACCGGCCTGCGAAGTAGGCAAAGGTTCAGTCAGAAGCCAGGAGAAGGGGAGAGGGGCGCAGGGAGAGCGGGAGGGGGGAAGCATCGAAGGGGAGGCTTCAATGTCACCTGTTAGGAAAGTTGTGGAAAGGGAATTTGCAGCTCTTCCAGCACCAGAAACCCCAGAAAGGTGAGTATTCATTATACAGAACTTCATAGGGAAAAAAAATCACAATATGAGTCAAGAGTAGACATTTTACTTTGTGTTACACAATCCTTACTTCTGGATTGTGAGAAAAAGGACTATCGCCTTTTTGGCTAAATAACTAGAAAGATGTGTCCAAAACCTCACATATTGTACAACTCCTATTTCTTCACAGAATGGTTATTTTCCAAGGCTCAATTTGCTGTGTTTTTCATGCAGAGATTTTAATTGCTTGCTTTAAATGAAGGCAAGTAACCAATTTATACTGGTTGAATACTTTTTAAGCATACCTTGACTTCCATTTATCTGAGCTGATGAAAACGCCTGGTCACGTGGGCTAAATTTACAATAAATAACATACTCCAGCCTATATAGAAAAATTCCCAATATTTGAGAAAAATATGAATTGTGAAACTAAATTTCACAATGAAAACAAATTAAGCTGAAGAAAACTACTTCTCGTACATTGCAAGAAGGGCAAGATCCGGTGCCATATTATGTGGATGAACTGGAACCCAATGCCCATTATCAGATGGTGAAAGAATGCAAAATGAGGCCGGGAATGCTTACAAAATCAACTTGCAAATCCTTCCTGAATTTCCTCCAAAGCATCTTTCACAAATTCAGCTAAGATTTGAGTCCGACCCCTTTCTCACATACATACATGCAGAAACAGTTAAGCAGAGGGCATACATGTTATGAGTTTCATAAATGTTGTATGGAAATTTGTGGTAAATAAATACAATGTAATTCTTATTTCTAATTATCTACAAAGATAGAAAGCAATCAAGCTATTCAAGTTCTCAGTTTACTATCTGGAAAAACAACAAAACCTGAGGGAAGATGCTTCTACTGATGGAAAGCTATGAGGATGAAAGGTTAAAAGACTTTACCTGCCTTTCTGCAACTCTACCACCGCCAGCCCCCTGGCTTGAGTTTTGAGGCTGGGGTGAGGTAACATCTCCAGACATGTCCTGTTCTGGAAGAGTGGCTGGGGTATTTAGCTCCAGCCTAAAGCAGGTGGGCCCCAAAAGCAGAAGCACTAAAAAGGATGCTCTTTCCGGGACTGAACATGCTCTCTTTTAGTAGGTCTTGCATTAAGACTGGGAATTGCTTTTGCTTTCCTAGGATTGATCATTTTTTGTTCATCCTGTAGCTGAGAGCAGAAGGGCTGAAAACCCAGCCAAAGGAATGGGGAAACTGGTATGTACGGAAGCTCTGGATAAACAGAATTGTCAAACTCCAACCGCTTTGTGAAACCCAAAGAGCTGTAATTAAAAATACCAGCAGCAAAGAATTGCTAGCTTTCTAAGTTTTCAGTACTACCGTAGTTTGACCTTGGAAACAAGGCAGGCTCTGAGTGGTGTTCATTTTTGGAGCCAAGAATATTTTGAGAGCTTTTTATAAGAAGTTCTACTTGCTGACAGAAGCTGCTTGGCCCACTAGAGCCCAGGAAATGCATCCGCATCCATTAGCTCCCCACAGGAGAAAGCTGGTTTCATCAAGTTTCAGAAGGCCAAGTATGATTCAGGTGTATTCATGAGGATCCTAGAACGCAGGATTGAGCATGATTGTAAGTAAAAGCTACTTCTGAAAAATACTTGATCGCAACACTGACAACACTTGGGGAAAAGAAAGGGGGGGGGAATGGGACAGGAATAGAAACAGGAGTCTCTTAGAAAATATTGTTGTCTGGAACAGTGAATCTGAACACGTCATTTCTGCATGAAGGGAAGGATGCAGTGGGGTATCCCAAGGTTCTGTTTTGGGGCAACATCTTCAATATCTTCATCAATGATTTAGACAGGAGGATAGAAGGGGAACTCATCAAATTTGCAGATGACACCAAGCTGGCAGGAATAACCAACACTTCAAAAGATTGGCTCAAGGTATACAAGAATCTTGACAGACTTGATCATTGTGCCCTATTTAACAAAATTAAATTGAACAGTAATAAAAATAAGGTTCTACATTTAGGCAAGAAAAGGGCCTGGTGGCTCAGCAGACTAATAGCATTGTGATTAACACCAGCTGTCTGCAATTACTGTAAGTTCGAATCTCACCAGGCTCAAGGTTGACTCAGCCTTCCATCCTTTCTAAGATAGGTAAATTGAGGACCCGGTTTGTGGGGGCAATAAGCTGACTTTGTATAAATATACAAAAGTATGAAGGCTATTGCTTAACGCATTGTAAGCCGCCCTGAGTCTCCGGAGAAGGGCGGCATATAAATCAATTTTTTTTTAAAAAAAAAACCAAACGCACAGGTGTAGAATAGGTGGCACCTGGCTCAATAGTACTAATTACGAGAGAGATATTGGAGTCCTAGTGGACAGTCACTTAAATATTAACCAGCAGTGTGCAGCAGCAGCCAAAAAAGCCAACACAATCTTAGGCTGCATTAACAGAGGGATAGAATCAAGATAACATGAAGTGTTAGTACTGCTTTATAATGTCTTGGTAAGACCACACTTGGAATACTGCATCCAGTTACCAAAGATGATCAGGGGACTGAAGCCTAAAACATATAAAGAATAGTTGCTGGAATTGGGTATGTCTACTTTAATGAAAAGAAGGACTAGGGGAGACATGATAGCAGTCTTCCAATATCTCAGGCACAGCAAAGAAGAATGAAGAAGAGGGGGTCAAGCTATTCTCCAAAGCACCAGAGGGGGAAGGACAATAAGCAACAGGTGGAAACTAATCAAGGAGAGAAGCAACCTAGAACTAAGAAGAAATTTCCTGACAGAACAATTAATCAGTGAAACAACTTGACTCCAGAAGTTGTGAATGCTCCAATACTAGTTGTTTTGGCATGCAATGTCACTATAGGGCATTGCATGGCTAAAGAACTAGACACAAAGATAGTTTCTTCCCATATGCCATCTCTCTGCTAAACACCCAACTCCTACAGCATTGTCTTATGCCTAAAGATACCATAGTTACCCATGTAGTAGGCTGTATTGCTATTACCCTTGTCACCTTCTCAACTTTCTCACCTTCTCCCTTTCCTACTACCTTCTCCTATTGATATCTTATGATTTATCATTTGTTTTTGTATCTTATGATTATGGTTGTATCTTGTGATTTATGATCGATGAGTGTGACATTGTTCTTTGTCTGTACACTGAGAGTTTATGCACCAGAGACAAATTCCTTGTGTCTAATCACACTTGGCCAATTTATTCTATTCCTATTCTATTCCCTTCTATCCCCCTATCCCTATCTGTTCTGCCCCAGCTATGGACCCGAAAGAATGCAGCACACACGAAGTCTGTACAAAACTTAAATTTACTAAAATAACTCAGTCTTTTCCAAACAAAGGTTGTTAAGAAACTTTCTTAACAGTCTACAAGAAACCAAAGATAAAGTAATCACAATCTTACTAATGTTGGCAGAAAGCCCAGAAGCAATTTGCAGAGAATCCAGACGTGAAAGAGGATGAACTAAAAGTTGTTCCCTACAAATTGCTTCAGTCGGCGTTCCTCCTTAAATAGGCTAAGGGAATGGCCAATTAGCCCCAAGCCTTACTCTCGAGGAGATCTTTTGGCAGCTCTGAGTGCCCGTGCATTGAGAAGAGACTCCTCCTCTTCATCCTCTTCACTTAAAGGAGCTTCTGGAGGTTCTGAAGGCCCTGGCTGAATCCCCGCCTCTGGCACCACATCTTCTCCAGCCTCCTCATTGTCTGACTCGAGTGCCAGCTGCACAGGCTGCTGGCGCAGCACACCAGCCTCCTCGCTGTCAGAATCAGCTACAATCCACACAGGCTGCTGATGGGCCACAACACTATCCCACTAGAGGTTTTTAGGAAGAGACTGGACAGCCATTTATCTAAAATGGCATAGGGTTTCCTGCTTGAGCAGGGGGTTAGACTAGAAGACCTCCAAGGTCCCTTCCAACTCAGTATTCTGTTATTATGATTCATTGCATAGTCAGCCAAATGTTCAGACTGGATTTGGCAATTTTGTCTGTCTATTCCCGTGATGGCGAACCTATGGCATGCGTGCCACAGATGGCACGTGTAGCCATATCGGTGGGCATACAACCTCAGCTCTGGCACGTTTCAGGCCTTCTGGGCCCACCAGAAGTAGAACAGGAACACAGCTGTTTCCTGCCTCCGGAGGACCTCAGGGGGAGGGGGTGGGGAAGGCCCGTTTTTCTCTCTCCCCAGCCTCCAGAGCCTTTCTAGGAGTCTGAGGAGAACAAAAAATGGGCTTACCGTGCCATCACATGCCAGGAGCGTGGGGGGGGGTGTCGCACACATATGCATAGGGGCAGGGTGCATAGAATTATGGGTTTGGGCACACGCCCCCCCCCCCCCGCTCCTGGCACGCGATGGCAAAAAGGTTAGCCATCACTGATCTATTCAGTCCTTCCTGAGGACCTTATTATTACTATTACTGAAGTATACAAAACAGCATTTTGTTTCAAAGATAGTACAGTAGAAAAAGTCCCAAGAGCTGAGCTTCAGATCATTTTTATCTAAGCCGTTAATCAGAATGTAATTGCAGAATCCAACACTCATTGTCATTCAATCCAACGCTCTGCTCAAGTGCAGGAATCCACTTCTACAGCATCCCAAAAAGGGAGCCTTCCAGGCTCTCTTTAAAGGCACCCTCTTCCATTGCTGAACAGGACTTACAGGTAGTCCTCAACTTATGACCAGTCATTGAGCAAACATTTGAAGTTATGACAGACTCTCTTGGGGTACTTACGGCCTGGATTCAAAGTTCCGACGGTTCCCCCCATCACGTGGTCCCATGGCTGCACTTCTGATCTCAGCTACTGGGCCTCATTTACAGCCATTTGCAGTGTCCCATGGTCACATAACCATGTTTTATGCTGGTTTTGCTGGTTTTACAGCAAAGGCGGTAAGGGAACGTAGATGGGAAAAACTCAACACCTTCAACCATTCCTCCAGTTTTTCCCATCCACGTTCCCTTACTGCCTTTTCTGCTCAGTACCTGGTATGTTGCCATTGGTCAAAATCTTTCCTTGAATGCCATGCCCAGAATAGGATACAATAGTCTAGACCAGAGGTGTCAAACTCGATTTCATTGAGGGCCGCATCAGGGTTGTGTTTGACCTTGGGTGGGGGCCAGGTGGGCGTGGGCAGGGTGGGCATGGCCAGCTCGGCATCACTTGTGTCGGGGGCACCTGTGGTGGCCCAAAATGGAGAGGGTTGCAGGAGACCATCGCAGCCTCCAGAGCTCCGTTTTCGCTGGCAGAGGCACCGCAGGCCGCTCCTTCACTGTTTCCAGGGTGGCCCCATGGGCCAGATCCGACCCACGGGCCTGGAGTTTGACACCCCTGGTCTAGAGAAAGGACTAGCCAGTTTGGACTAGTGGTTAAGGCTAAGAAGACTGTGAATTCACATCCCACCTTAGCCACGAAAGGCAGCTGAGTGACTTTGGGCCAGTTATTCTCTCTCAGCCCAACTCACAAGGTTGTGAGAATAGAAGGAAGATGTACTGGATATGTTTCCTGCCTTGAATTGTTTATAAAAATAATAAAGGTGAGATGTAAATAAATAAATTTCACCAGCACAGAATCACTTCTCTTGATCTCCATGCTAAATTTTGTTAATATAGCCTAATATTGCATTTGCATTTTTTGGAACTGAATCACACAGCTAGTTCATATTCAGCTTGTGAACCACCAAAACAACCAGATATTTTTTTGATATGGATTCCTGCCCTATAGGGCTTTCTTCATTTTATACCTGCTGTTTTTTTTCCAACCCAAAGCTTAGATTCTGAATTTGTCCACACTGAAAAATCTTGCCGATTTTGCCAAGCTGTTCCAGGCTTTGATTCTCCCTCACCTCACAGCCAAGATAAGGTTCTTTCCTTGAACTGCAGTTTTTGTTTTCTTCACACATTATGTTTCTCAGTTCCAATACATTTAGTTCTTTCCTTATTGGCCCACACAACGTTATCTCAGTGACTGGCTAGGTCACCCAAGTGCTCTCTAGCAAACTCGAGCTGAATAGCAATGTGCTTTCTGGAGTCTGGTGGCTTCCTTCTTGGCCTCTTCCCATGCACATCGCTCTCATTCAGTATTTTTCTTATGGCACATGGTATCATGCACACTGACATCAGGCAGGGTAAAAGTGGTCTGCAGATCCTGTGTGTTCATGATGAAGATTTGCAGCTTCCAGAAATTTACATCATGAACCCAAGAGTCTGAAGAAGGCAATTAATATGTGAGATGGGAAGTTGTTTTTTTGTTTATAGAGCATGAACCCAACCCACCCACCCCAATTCACCCGATTGCCATCTCAGATTTGAACATCTGATTCATTAGTCTCTTTAAGAGAGGCTAATTATTGTAGAGCTTGGCATATTTTTTAGAAGACAGTTCACGTTAGCCATATGCATTCCATGAAGACCTAAACCCCTACAGAGTACACTTTCTTTGTTTCATCAGAGTCCATTTCTGGATAGGACTTATATGAAGCTCTGGTCACAGCACTGCAGGATGATGGATTCACAAACCTCATACCACTGTGGTGGACCATGAGCTTCCCTAGCATGTTGGGTAGGAATGCTAGAAGATAGAGCTCTGAGCTTCTGAGATGGATTTATAGTGCAGCAATTAATGGTTAAGATTTTTAAAAACAAAGACATCTGAATACAAATATACTTAAAACAGCCAGCTGGTAGATATTAAGTGTTTTAATGAACTTGAGATAACACATGCAATTATGCTCAATTATCATGGTCTGACTCACTTTGCTTCATTCTCTGAAAGTCGTTGACTCTCTCCTTGGAAGTCTGTTTTGCAAGCTGTTTTTTGGATTTTTGAATGTCCAATGTGTGATCAGGAATTGCCCGCTGAAGGTAATTTGGTGGTACCTGGTTTACCATGTCAGTATTACCCTCATTTGCCCCTGGAGCAGACAAAAATACAAAGCCAGAGTTCAAGGACACAGAGAAAAGCTCATGATGAAGGGCAAATCAACAAGACTTTCACCCAGGACACATCTTCTCACCTGTAGGGGTTTTTTCTGTGAAAACATTTCCACCAGGCTGATGCTGATTTTGAGAAGTTGAAAAAAGTGGCTTCTTCAAAGCTAAAAACACAAATCCATACCATGACTCACATCTGTAAATACTACTTAAATACTTAAATCTGTAAATACTACTTACAGAGCAATTATTAGCACTTGGTTCAAAGAGGCCAAACAAATAATTCTGCTAAAGACCAATGTTTGCTACAGAAGACAGACTGTTACAGATCCAGCTGTGGCTCTAAGCAAATGTAGATGTTCAACATAAGCCTCCCTAGTTACAATGGTCATAATGCCAATTCCTGGGGAAAATCAGAGACTCACATCTCTGTCCTAGTAGCCCTGAAGGGTTTGCTGATTACAGCAACTACCAGCATTAACAACCAATGAATAAAAATGTGCAATTCCAGATTTGTAGAAAAACCATTGCATATATTAATAAATATACATTGCCTCAAACTTGGGACTGGACAGTACACAGAAGTCCTCTGTCAACGTAGCAATCTCTCACAAGTTTTAAGGATCAAAAAAGTATCTAAAAAGGCTCTTCTTCTTACTACGACCCATTTAAAAAGGAAGGTCTTAAAACATTTCCTAACCAATGTCAGGACTTCCATGAAGAAGTCCTGCCTTACAGCCCATATTTCTCATATTTCAGATCAGGATGGGACATTAACCAGTTAGTGCCAGCTGTGAAAACCAACTGAAAAACAACATAATTAACAACCCAGAAACAATGCTGCATGAGTAAGGAAAACATCACCAGTCTTATTTATCAGAGTAGTATTTGTAAGTATCCTGGGTCCCATTTATCAATTCAAATATCTGTCTATGGAGTGAGCAGAAAGGCAAGAGTCAGCCAACATTAGATTTGAGATACTAACCAGTGAGTGTATCTTCACCTTTGGCAGGGTCATTTTCTTCTATTCCAGGCATGCCTGCGTCATCTCCGAGTTTAATCTTTTCTATCAAAACAAGATATTTTTCCCATTGTTGCACCATCCACTGAAGCTCTAAAACTAGGGGGCTTCAGACTGTTCCAGGGAAGGGAGTTGAAATGGTAACAGAGGAAAGTTATCTCGCCTAACCTCCTGCTGCAGTCAGGTTAACCACCACCACCACCACCACCCCCAGCTCTGCTGATTGAGCTGTGCAGTGCCACCAGGTGTGTAGCCTGGCCGCGTAACGTACCAGGCAAATATCTGCCATCCTCCCATGAGTGCCAGAGGGACCCTGATGCCTTACCACAGTTGCCCCACACAGACCTTTTCCATCTGATATATTGTTGGTCGATGGTGCTTCATTCTTAACTTCGTTCAGTTTTTGAGTTGCCTTCACTACTTTTGGACTCTCACTCAATCCTCTCTCAATGTCTTTGGTGAATTGGCTCCCATGAATGGCCTGCTGTGAAAATGTTCCTTAAGCATTAAAAGTTAAATTTGCAAGGAAAACATTAATTTATCTTTCAGTTAATCCAATGCTTTATATTTCATTGTTGGGATCAACATATAGAAATCATCCATCTTTCTTTTCAGCTTTGCATCACCTACTTCCTACAGCCCACGTGTAATAAAATAAAAACTCTACCCTGATGCAGCAACAAGTGTTGCCAAGTCTGCTCCTTGCCAATCCCATCTTATACCCATGTTCGGAGGGAGCAAAAACAGGCAAAAGGCTTCTGGATTCACCCCTCACAAAGAGAACAATGTACCTTCTGGTCCTGCATAACTTGTTCCTCCATTTTTTTCATATCTTCTTCATGTTGTATTCTTAGTTCCTTGATTTGTTGCCCACACTGAAAACTAGAACCAAGATGGAGTGGAATTTAGAACTGAGATTGACAGTTTTTCTAGGCTTCCCACTGTATCATTTATGATCTGCTAAGAAAAGTATAGTTCTTAAAAGGCCTTTATAGGAAACCAGACAACCTGATATCCATGGGGTCATTGTTTCAGAGATACTTCCTTACCAGATTCCTCAATGCTTTCAAAAATGGCAGAAGTCCTAGTACACTTGAAAAGCTCTTTTCAAAATTCAGGGAGATTGAGAGATGGATCTGCCTTGCAAATAGGCTATGATAAACTACATAGCACAAAGATCAACACTTGACCGCAGGGAAAGTTTTTTGACAATTTGCATTATGTCATAAAATGATTTATAATTGTTACATCATAAAAATTTGTCAAATTTCAATTTGATGGGAGTCTTAGGTCCCAGATTTTGGATGCATTCTGTAAGTTAGCCCGACTTGAGATATCTTGGCTCAAAAATGATTGCCTTTTGATGAACTGTTTCACCCAGATAAAGGTCACAGGCAAACAGGAGAGTTTGAGAGGCAGACAGACAGGGTCTCTTAATGTTTTTGAGGAACTCCTTCACAAAAATCTTGATCAGTCAACCCAAGTAGAGCGGCATACTACTGCAGCACTCTCTATAAACACCAGTAAATTGACCATTTTACATTGTCTATTGACTTTGGAGAACTGCAATCTATTTGCAGATTTTATTTCTACAAACAAGCAAAGCAAAATGTGTTGCATTCATCTCCTCCTTAATAATTATAAAGCTGTATTGACCTATCAAACAACATGGCTGAGGCCAAACATCTGAACCTATTTTATATACAACCACCACGAAAGATTATGGTTAAAATAATACTCAACACTGATCCTAACGCTCATAAACAAATGAGCTGACCTAGCAACAATAAAATGTCTTATAACCAGGTTACTTTTATTCATATTTAATCTCTCACCTTTCATACTCCAATCTTTTAAGGAGTTGTGTATTGTTTTTCTTATATTCATGAAGATAGTCCTCTTGTCGTAGGAATTCTTGACGCAATTCTGCAAGTTGTTCTAAGCCGAAGTAAAAATAATTGAACAATTTTTTAAAAGTGCTCCATACTTTAAGCTTAGCCTTGTTTTTGGCTGGGTAATTTTCCACTATAGTAATAAAAATTTATGTTACTGAAGTAAAATAAAACAAAATATACCTTTCTGAATCCTTATTCAGCTACTTTGTTACAAAACAATAGAGGCTGTTGCTTTTATATTTGAGGCCCATTAAAAAGACTCCAGAAGATAATGGATATTTTTCAGAGATGCTGCCTGTTTTTAATGTTTCATATTCTAGTAAATTTATAATATTTATGTAGCCAAATATTTAAAAGAGAAATTACAATAGTCCACAAAAAGTAGGAGAGATTATATTTGTAGCTGCCTTCCAAAACGTCAAGAAAGCATGTTGCCTACGTGACATTACATTTTACTGCTCTATGTTATTCAGCTATAAAATCACGTTTGCACCAAGAACATTTACCCTTTAAGCGACGTATGTCTGCCATCTGGTATGATATGTTGCTCTGAAGTTTGACCTAAAAACAAAAAATAAGTAGTGAAGTAGTACAGGTTCCTGTTCCAAGAATAAAATTCTCTAGAACAAATGATTCTGAAGGCAGCTCTGATTAGGGGCAGGCCACCTTCCCTTGTCTATGGCCTCACTCTGAGAGCCTCAGAGATGGGGTGAGAATGTAAGAAATGTAATCCCTGGAGGGATGAGACTTTCACATCCCCTTTTTTCTCTTTGGCTTAAACAAAAGTAATACAGTTGATGTCTTAGAAAACACATCCTACTATTTTGTTTTTATGGCTTGCCTCTTAAGAGGCAGGTATTTTAAACTGATCAGGGCAGCTACCTTCTCATACATACCCTGTGCCCGAGAAGTAATTTGCAGAAGGCAGCGGGCTTTCCCTGCAGATGCCTATAGTTGAAGTATGGACTGAAATCCCACAACCCACCCTTGCTTCAGCAGAAGAGACTGAAGCATATACTGAACTAAGTAAGCAAGGCTGGGGACCCCAGGGTTGGGGAACTGGTGGGGCAGCTGCATTATTAACTCCCTCCTCCTGTTAATTTTGTTTGCTTATGGCATTTTAATTAGGTGGTCCTGGACTTATGACCGCAACTGAGCCCAACATTTCTGTTAAGTAAGACATTTGTTCAGTGAGTTTTGCCCATTTTATGACATTTCTTGCTGCAGTTAAGTGAATCATTGAAGTTGTTAAGTGAGTCACACAGTTAAGTGAATCTGGCTCCCCCATTGACTTTGCTGATCAGATCACAAAAGGGGATCACATGACTCCTGGATGCTACAATCATCATTAATATGAATTGGCTGCCAAGCCTCTGAATTTTGATCATGTGACTGTGGGGATGCTGCAAAGGTCATAACTGAAAAACAGTCAGTCACTTTATTCAGTGCCACTAAATAGCAATAGCACTTGGAGTTATATACTGCTTTGCAGCCCTCTCTAAGCGGTTTACACAGTCAGCCTCTTGCCCTGGGTGTTCATTTTACTGACTTATTTACTCATTTATTTCATTTCATTTCATTTATTGGATTTGTATACCGCCCTACTCCCGAAGGACTCAGTGGGGTGAACAGCCACAGAATAAAACACATAAATACAAAATTTAAAAACAGAATAAAACCGAATTAAACAATTTGGCCGAGACAAATTAAAAAACACCCAATAATTTTAAAAACAAATTAAAATTTACATTTTAAAGGGGAAAGATTTAGGCCAGGCCGGCTTGATGGAATAAAAAAGTCTTGAGAGCGCAACAGAAGGAGCGCAGATCTGGGATCCTCCGTATCTCCGGGGGGAGCTTATTCCAGATAGTAGGTGCCCCCACAGAGAAGGCTCTCCCCCTGGGGGCCGCCAGTCGACATTGTTTGACCGCTGGCACCCAGAGGAGCCCCTCTCTATGAGAGCGTACCGGCCGGTGGGAGGCTATTGGTGGTAGCAGGTGGTCCCGTAAATAACCAGGTCCTAAGCCATGGAGCGCTCTAAAGGTGATAACCAAAACCTTGAAGTGCACCTGGAAGACCTTGGAAGGATGGAAGGCTGAGTCAATCTGGAGCCTTGTGAGATTTGAACTGCCAAATTGCAGGCAGCTGGCAGGTAGCCTGCAATTTGGCAGTTCAAATCTCACCAGGCTCAAGGTTGATTCAGCCTTCCACCCTTCTGAAGCATATGAGCTGTTTGTTGTAAGTTGAGGACTGTCTGTATTTTTGGTATTTAGTGCCAGAGTCACTTGTTTCTGGGATGGGGGCTCTATCAATTAGATCAGGGGTCTCCAACCTTCAACTCTGGGCGTTGAAGTCCACAAATCTTAAAGTTGCCAAGGTTGGAGACCCCTGAATTAGATCAAGAGGAGGAACCTTCTGGCCCTCCACCTTTAGCTTCCCTTTCCTCTTCTCCAAGGCCAGGAAGAGCTGCCTTCCTTTGGCAGCCGCGCAGTCTCGCCAACGCGGCGCCCTCCTCACCTTGCCGTCCTCGCACTTGCGGACCTGGCCGTCCTTGGCCTGGAGCTGCCCGCTCAGCTGGCTGTGGTCGGCCTCCCTCTGCTCCAGGGACTTCTTGTGGGCCTCCACCTGCAGCAGCAGCTCCGAGTTCCTCTTCTCCAGGCGGCCCCGAGCCACATCGCCGCGCTTGGCCTGGCCCTGCAGCTCCGCCACCTCCTCCTGCAGGACCGTCTGGCGGGACGACGAGCTCCAGGAATTGAAGGCCAGCGCCGCGATGACGAGCAGCAGCGCCGCGAAGAGGAAGGACGGGAGGCGGCCGCCCCGTCGGTTGCTGCCGAACCCCACCATGGGGCAGGCCGGGCGGCTCTCTCAGCACCTGGCGGGGCGGAAGGGCGGCGCTCTCATCGGCCGCAGCCTCCGCGCCCGAATCTGGCGCCGCTCCCGGGCAGGAACCGGGCGCCTGGCAACCCGCGCTGCCCCTCAGCCGGCCCCGAGGGACCACGGGGCGGGCGGCCGGGCTCCGAAGCGCTGCCGCCTGAAGGGCGCTCCGGCCAGGCCGCTGCTGCGGGAGCCTCTCAAGGGCAAACCGAAGCGGAGCCGGGGCAGCTGCCGCCCAGGGTGCTCCGGCCGATGCCGGTTGCCGCTCCCGCCGGGCGGGTCGGGGTGGCGGCGGAGGGCCCGGGGCTGGGCGGCCGCCGGGAAGGAGGGAGTGGGAAGCCCCGCCAGGCGGCCAACGGCGCCCGCCCGCCTCTCCCTCCGCTCCCTCCGCTCCCTCCGCCTCCGCTCCGCCACTTCCGCGTCGCCCTACCGCCCGTTCCCACAGCCACGCCTCTCGCGAGAAGAGAGGGGCCGCGCGCCGTTGCTGCGAGGTTTGCGAGGGACGCGGCCGGTGCAGCCCCGCCCCGCCCCTACGTCAGAGGGCGGAGCGTGGTATTTGGCGTGGGTGGGGCGAGGTTGCCCGCTCGAAGGCGGCGTGTACGTCGACTCCCGGCATTCCTGCGTGCCGGCTGGGGCATTCTGGGAGTTGAAGTCACACAAAGTTGCCCACGCTTGAGAAACACTGGTTTAGCTAAGTGCCGGGAAATCTGACAGGAAACTATTTATTTTTATTTATTTTATGTATAGTTAATTAAATATAATTAATATAAATTTATGTAAATCATATTAGAATTTAATTTAAGAGCCGATGCTCCTTTCCGATGTTTTTTTTTCCTCTAACGAAACGTCACCCTGATAGGTTTTATGTTGCCTGCCTTTTGAAATCGGAATTGCTGAAGGTTTTTTTTTCCCCAATTTTTTTTATTTTTTTAACATAAAACATAAAATACATCTTTTTAGAGCAGGAGTTTGGTCCGGCTTAAAATAAATACAATTATTCACATTCCCTCAATCAATTTTGTTCCAAATTTTAAAATCTTTAAGAAGAAAAAAAAATTTAAAAAAAGACAAAATTCTTATTCTAAAACTATAACACCCAAAATTCTAAACAATAAACACCGTCCTAAATCTTTATCATTTTAACAATTAATATTTCATATATATTCCTCAATCCTAAAACCCATTGCCTCAAAACTATATTTTATCTCTCTTAAATGACAATAAACCTAGGAGGAAGTGGAAGAGACACTATTGGAGAATAGTAATTGAACTGTGAACCAGTTAAATAAACGGAGAAAGGAATATTGGAAATTACAACTGGGAAATAGATAATTAAACCATGAATCAATTAAACAGCTGGTCTAATAGAACTTGAGAATAAATTTGAAGTATTAAGGTAAAATATTTTGGAAGTAATAAAATATAGAAAGAAATGTTGATTTATTTCAAAATGATTTTAAGAGAGGAGGAAAATATTTTTGTCAAGAATTGGATAGCTGAAGGTTTTTTTTTAATTGCAACATGCATTCATCAAGGTTTGGTCACCCACTGTATTATTTGTAAAGTAAGACTTGCTTCAGGTTTAATGGCATATAGATGAACTTATGGGTTTTTATACGCAATATTTGAATCTGAATCCATGTTGTAGGAGTTGGGATATCTAGAATAAAAAAGTTACTCCAGAAATAACTGGATAGCTGAAGGCTGAAATTATTGTACTATTGTTCAGTACTATTATTGTCCTGAAAAAGGGCTTTGCAAGGGACAGGTGAAGACTGACCTAAACGTTTTACACAAGTTTCAATAAACAATGGCCAAATTTCTTTATAATCATCCATCCATAATCTGCATATGTATCCATAAATTAAATCTATTTCCATTGTTCTGCAATCCATTTTAATAATAGGTATATAATTCAAATTTGAAAATACTTCAAAGTCCCCATCTCAAAATCAAGTTAAAAGGTTTCATGACATCTTCTCAAAACATAACAATTTTAGGAAATCACAAAATAGTTTAATAAGCTTTATTTTCATAGCATCCAACAACTATTCCCTTTCTAGATACTGAGAGTCACATTTTTGATAAAGCAATTAAGACACTTTCCCATTGTGTAGGCAAAATGGGAATCTCCAATTTGTTGTTCCATTTGAGCTTTAAAGTCTGCATATCAAATTTAATGATTGATGAAAAAATATTTTTAATTATTAAATGGGGGTTCTAAGATTTAATGATCATATCGAATAATTGTAGTGGATGGATTTGTAGCTGAAGATGCCACTCACCCCAACTGAGATGTTGGTACAGACTGCAGTTCTTAATGCAGCCAGTGGGGGGCAACAAATCAATGACATTTTTTATCCCTTAACAAAGGAAATTATTGTCCTGTTATTGATAAAGAAAAAAATCTCAACACTTAAATCTTCCACATCAGTTTTTTTAATTAAAAAAAAATCACATTTAAGATGTGTATTTTCGTAGTGTCATTTTTGTGTAAGAAAAAAAATCAAAAATGCTATTTTATCCAACTGGCATACCACCATTTCAAATTGATAGATATAGCAATAAGGGATATATCTTGAACTATAAAAAGACCTTCATACTTTCACCTACATTTTTTCTTCGCTCGCAGCTTGACAATAACAGGGAGGGGGGTAGATGGAATAGAGGGGTGGGAAAATGGTATTCAAGCTTTCGAAGGCACTGTGAGACATTGCTGGCATCTCAAGGACCACCGCGCAGATGTCCCAGCGTGGCTGGCTGTTTCCTATTAAAAAAAGAGAATATGAGTGATTGGTGGATGTTTTGGACTGTGGGTGGCCTGTAGGGAAAAGGGGGAATTAACTATCCTTGCTTTTGCATGGGAAACCCAGAGCTGGTTTCGCGTCTTCTGTGTCAATGTGGTTTATTCAGTCAAGTTTTATATTCTTGGTAAAATAACGTCCCAGGAGTACCTTTTTCTGGATTCGTCAACTGGACAGTTGACATTACCAATTAATTAGAGGTACTTGTATGAATATTTCAAAAGATCCCAGGAAAGGAGTGCATCTTAGGTATTAAGTTGTCTAAAATACAGTGCTTGTTAAAAGACACTTAATGAGATGAGTAGTGTTACTTTTATTGACAATAACATAATCAATACCAATAACACAAAGATATAGTGTCAGATTCAGGAAACTAAAACCTCCACCTCCTTAACTAACAATTAAAATGATACCTTCAGGGTTTAAGACGTTCACAAGGATTTATAGAACAGTATAGTGAGCTTTTAACATCTATCCAGGCAAGGGAACTCCATGAAAAATACATTTTATTTTTATATAGAATAGAATAGAATTCTTTATTGACCAAATATGATTGGACACACAAGGAATTTGTCTTTGGTACATATGCTCTCAGTATACATAAAGAAAAAATAGAATATATTAATCAAGAATCATAAGATACAATACTATATATATAAATAATATTTTGTAGGTCTTTGGTTATTCGGGTTTTCTCCTGCGTAAAATTGGAAGTGTCTTGGCGATATTTCGACAAAGTCTCATTCGTCATCTTTAGGCTGGTGTTTTCGGCTTCGTGCTTCTAGGAGCAATGTGTGATCGCAGCTGTTTCTTCCTTTTAAGTGCCAGTGGGGGTGTGAACTGATTGGGTGGGAGCTTGGCTGTGTTCTGATTGGGTGGAGGTGTGTTCTGATTGGGTGGGGGCTTGGCTGTGCTCTGATTGGATGGGGGTGTGTTCTGTTTGGGTGGGGGCTTGGTTGTGCTCGGGTTAGTCTGAGTTGCAGGGGGATTTGAGCTGGTGAGTGGCGTTGCTGTTGTTTGGCTTCGCGTTTGTGGTCGTGCCACATCGTCATGGTGGGTGTCAGTTTGCTTCATGTATGGATTGGAGGGGTTTAAAGTGGCTAATGATGCAGCTGTGGTCTGGCTTCAGGTTTGTGGTCGTGCCTCATCATCGGTGTGGGTTTGAGTTTGCTTTTTGTGTGGATGTGTGGTGATGACATCCTGTGTGGTTTTCGTGAGTGTGGGTCTGGTGTCATTCTTTGTGTTAGGGACTCGTTTGTCAATAAGGGTGGGTTTCCAAATGGCTGGTAGGCGGGAGGTATCATCTCATTTATTCATGCTGTGTGGGCATTTTTCTGTCTCGATAGCTTCTTTGATTATTCTGTTGTTAAAGTGTTCAGTTTTGGCGATAGTTCTAGTCTTTTTAAAGTCAATTTTATGTCCTGTGGCTTTAAGGTGTTGGACCAGGGAAGAAGTTAGTTCCTCTTTTTTGACTGAGTTCTTATGTTCTTCACTGCGTGCACTTATTCTTCTGTTGGTTTGTCTGATGTATGTGGTGGGGCAGGCGGTGCATGGGATTTCATATACTCCTTGATTTTCTAACTCAATTTTGTCTTTGGAGTTTCTTAGGATCGTGGATATTTTTCAGTTTGTGCAGAATGCTGCCTTGATGTTGTGTTTGTGGAGGATCTTGCTGATTCTGTCTGTGGTGCCTTTTATGTATGGGAGGAGGGCTTTGCCATTTTCTTGTTCTCTGTCTTGGATTTTAGTGGGGGTTTCTTTTTGGATTAGGTTGGTAATCTTATTTTTTGGAATCCGTTGGATGTTAGTACGTTAGTGAGAGTGTGTAGTTCAGTTTTTAGGTGTTGTTCGTCAGCTAAGCGTTTTGTTCTGGAGATGAGTGTCTTAACTATGGAGTTGATCTGATACTTCATCGAAACATCACCAAGACACTTCCAATTTTACGCAGGAGAAAACCTGAATAACCAAAGACCTACATACAAACACCCGCTAAAACCTCAGAAAACAAATAATATTTTATTAATACATAGAGAGCCCCAGTTTGGTCTAGTGGTTAAGGCACCAGGGTAGCAGCGTGGGGGACCATGAGTTCAAGTCTACCTTAGCTATAAAAGCCAGCTTGGGCTGGTTGCTCTTTCCCAGTCAAGCCCAGCTCACGTGGTTGTGGCTGCGGGAAAAATAGGAGGAAGAAGGTTCATTGGATATGTTTGGCATCTTGAGTTATTTGTAAAAATAATACAGGCAGGATATAAACAAACAAACAAATACATAAATAACATACCTTAAAAATAACATTCATGTTATTTTTGAGCACATTTACGTATCTCAAAGGGTTGTTGTTGTTATTATTAGTTGTGAAGTTGTGTCCGACCCATCGCGACCCCAAGGACAACCTTCCTCCAGGTCTTCCTATCCTCTACCATCCTCTGGAGTCCATTTCAGCTCATGCTGACTGCTTCGGTGACTCCATCCAGCCACCTCGTTCTCTGCCGTCCCCTTCTTCTTTTGCCCTCAATCGTTCCCAGCATTAGGCTCTTCTCCAGGGAGTCCTTCCTTCTCATTAGGTGGCCAAAGTATTTGAGCTTCCTCTTCAGGATCTGGCCTTCTAAAGAGCAGTCAGGATTGATCTCCTCTAGAACTGACCGGTTTGATCACCTTGCAGTCCAGGAGTCTTCTCCAGCACCAGAGTTCAAAGGCCTCAATCCTTTGGCGCTCAGCCTTTCTTATGGTTCAACTTTCACAGCCATACATTGCAACTGGGAAAACCATAGCCTTGACTATACGGACTTTTGTTGGCAACGTGATGTCTCTGCTTTTTAGTATGCTGTCTAGTGTTGCCATAGCTTTCCTCCCCAGGAGCAAGCGTCTTTTAATTTCTTGGCTGCAGTCCCCATCTGCGATGATTTTGGAGCCCAGGAAAATAAAATCTATCACTACCTCCATTTCTTCCCCATCTATTTGCCAGGAATTGAGAGGGCCCGATGCCATGATCTTAGTTTTCTTAATGTTGAGTTTCAAACCAACTTTTGCACTCTCCTTCTTCACCCGCATCAAGAGGCTCTTTAGTTCCTCTTTGCTTTCTGCCATTAGGGTGGCATCATCTGCATATCTGAGGTTGTTGATATTTCTCCCGGCAATCTTAATTCCAATTTTTGATTCATCTAGCCCTGCCTTTCTCACGATGTGCTTTGCATATAAGTTAAATAGGCAGGGTGACAGTATACAGCTTTGCTGGACTCCTTTCCCAATTTTGAACCAATCAGTGGTTCCGTGTCCAGTTCTCACTGTTGCTTCTTGACTCGCATATAGATTTCTCAAGAGACAAATAAGATGGTCTGGTACTCCCATCTCTTTAAGAACTTACCATAATTTGTTGTGATCCACACAATCAAAGGCTTTAGCATAGTCAATGAAGCAGATGTTTTTCTGGAACTCCCTATCTTTCTCCATAATCCAGCGTATGTTGGCAATTTGATCTCTAGTTCCTCTGCCTCTTTGAAATCCTTCCTTTACTTCTGGTAGTTCTCGATGCACATACTGCTGGAGCCTAGCTTGTAGGATTTTAAGCATAACCTTACTAGCATGTGAAATGAGTGCAATGGTGCGATAGTTTGAACATTTTTTGGCATTGCCTTTCTTTGGAATTGGAATGTAAACTGATGTTTTCCAATCCTGTAGCCACTGTTGAGTTTTCCAAATTTGCTGGCAAATTGTATGTAGCACTTTTACTGCATCGTCTTTTAAGATTTTGAATAGCTCAGATGGAATACTGTCTCCTCCACTAGCTTTGTTCTTGCTCAGATTTCCTAAGGCCCATTTGACTTCAGATTCTAGGATGTCTGGCTCGAGATCAGTGACCACCCCATCATGGTTATCAGAGATGTTAAGTTCTTTCTTGTATAGTTCTGTGTAATTCTGCCACCTCTTCTTAATCTCTTCTGCCTCTGTTAGGTCCCTGCCGTTTTGGTCCTTTATCATGCCCATCTTTGCATGAAACATTCCCTTCATATCTTCAATTTTCTTAGAGATCTCTGGTCCTCCCTATTCTATTGTTTTCTTCTATTTCTTTGCACCGTTCATTTAAGAAGGCATTCTTATCTCTTCTAGCTATTCTCTGGAATTCTGCTTTCAACTGGGTGTATCTTTCTCTTGTTCCCTTGCCTTTTGCTTTCCTTCTTTCCTCAGCTATTTGCAAAGCTTCTTCAGACAACCATTTTGCTTTCTTGCCTTTCTTTTTCTTTGGGATGGTTTTGTACAATGTTGCGAACCTCCATCCATAGTTCTTCAGGCACTCTGTCTATCAGATCTAATTCCTTAAATCTATTTGTCACCTCTACTGTATATTCATTAGGGATATGATTTAGTTCATACCTGAGTGGCCTAGTGCTTTTCCCTACTTTCTTCAATTTAAGTCTAAATTTTGCAATGAGAAGCTCATGATCTGAGCCACAGTCAGCTCCTGGTCTTGTTTTTACTGACTGTATAGAGCTTCTCCATCTTTGGCTGCAGAGCACATAGTCAATCTGATTTCTGCGTTGACCTTCTGGTGATGTCCATGTGTAGACATTGGGTTGTTGGAAAAGAGTGTTTGCTATGACCATCATATTATCTTGACAGAATTCTATCAGCCTGTGCCCTGCTTCATTTTGTACCCCAAGGCCAAACTTGCCTGTTATTCCAGTTATCTTTTGGCTTCCTACTTTAGCATTCCAATCCCCCATGATGATAAGGACATAATTTTTTGGTGTTAATTCTATAAAGTGCTGTAGAGCTTTGTAGAACTGGTCAATTTCCTCCTCTTCAGCACCAGTGGTTGGGGCATAGGCTTGGATTACTGTGATATTGAATGGTTTCCCTTGGATTCAAACTGAGATCATTCTATCATTTTGGGGATAAAAAAAAAGCAGAGACATCACCCTTGCAACCAAAATGCATAGATGGGGACTGCAGCCAAGAAATTAAAAGACGCTTCTTCCTGGGGAGGAAAGCTATGGCAAATCTAGACAGCATACTAAAAAGCAGAGACTTCACACTGCCAACAAGAGTGTGTATAGTCAAGGCTATGGTTTTCCCAGTTGCAATGGATGGCTGTGAAAATTGAACCATAAGAAAGGCTGAGCGCCAAAGAATTGAGGCCTTTGAACTCTGGTGCTGGAGAAGATTCCTGGACTGCAAGGTGATCGAACCGGTCAGTCCTAGAGGAGATCAACCCTGACTGCTCTTTAGAAGGCCAGATCCTGAAGATGAAATACTTTGGCCACCTAATGAGAAGGAAGGACTCCCTGGAGAAGTACCTAATGCTGGGAAAGATTGGGGGCAAAAGAAGAATGGGATGACAGAGAATGAGGTGGCTGGATGGAGTCATTGAAGCAGTCGGTGTGAGCTTAAATGGACTCCAGAGGATGGTAGAGGACAGGAAGGCCTGGAGGAAGGTTGTCCATGGGGTTGCGATGGGTCAGACACAACTTCGCAACTATCAAAAACAAATGGGGTTTTCATGGCAAAGATACTGGAGTCGGTTGCCATTTCCTTCTCCAGTGGATCACGTTTTGTCAGAACTCTCTGCTATGACCTGTATGTCTTGGGTGGCCCTGCACAGCAGAGCTCATAGCTTCATTGGGCTATGCAAGCCCCTTCGCCATGACAAGGCAGTAATCCATGAAGGGGTCTCAAAGGGTAAGACTTAATAAACCCCTCTGTCAATATCCAGATATGTACCTGTATATATAATTTATTTAATATAATTTAATATAATCATTTGAAAAATATATGGAATAAATATACCTAAATTAATAAATTTAGTCCAACAATAAAATAATTAGTTTTTAATAAATACCTGCCTATTGCAATAGTTTCTAATGATTAACAGAATATCCAACAGTCCAAATCCAGTAATCAAATGGATCCATGTTGGAATCCGAGTATGACCTTTAGAAATAAATATATCATTTTTCAAAAATAAAATGGCAGAAGATAAGAGTTCTAAATAAACAACAAATGACAAAAGAAAAAGCAAGCATCCTTTTACAGTATAAAAACAGATGAAAAAAAGAAAAAGAAAACTAGATGAAAAAAATAGGGCTGCCTGCAGCCCCACATCTTTTAAGAAATTCAAATTTAGGCAAGAAACTACCTTATACAGAATGATTTTTTTTCAACAAGGTAGGATGCTCTGTGATCCTGCATAGATACTACAATTGTATTTCTTGGTGTTTCTTTCCCCAGTATAAGTAATATGCATTATTATTATAGAGGAGTGCACAGTAAGCCAGATGTTTAGATGGGATTTGGCATTTTTTTTACTGTTATCAAGACCTTCCCAAGGACCCCTGGCACGGGCAGATGTTGTTGATGGGGTTAAAGGTATCTTCGCAGGATGTAAAATGTTCCAAATAAAGCTGCCTTTTGCAATTGACCGGTTGTGGTTTTGTTAATGCTGATGGCATTCAAATAGTGCTCCAGTTGTTTTGGGATTGCAACCAAAGCACCCGTAGTTATTGACACTATCTTTACTTTCTTTTGCCACATTATTCTTTTTCCATTTGCAAGTATTTCGTGATTTTCTCCAGTTCTTTCTCTCCTCCTCTGCTCTTTCCGGTACTGCCCCATCCACTGTCCAGACTTTTTTGTCTTTCTTATCAACAGTTGTGAAGTCTGGACTGTTATTGGCAGGAGCTTCTCTCTTTGAATTCCTTATTATTTCGTTTATTATTTCAGCCTTGAGGTCACCCAACTCCATAGCAATTCTTGGCAGCTTTCTGATAAAAATGAAAAGAAAATAAGATATACCAAGAAAAAAGAAAGTAATTGACTGGAAGCCAGGGAGGTAAGGGCAAGAAAACCACAACCAGGCCTTTAAGGACCAGTAAGATCCCAGAGAGTTGGTCTCCTCCGCGTCCTGTCAGCTAAACAATGCCGGCTGGCGGGCCCGCAGGGCAGGGCCTTCTCTGTGGCTGCCCCAGCTCTCTGGAACCAGTTACCTCCTGAGGTCCAGACCATCCCCACCCTATTGGCCTTCCGAAAAGTGGTGAAGACCTGGCTTTTCCGGCAGGTTGATCTCACTGTTGCGATCTAGCGAGATCCGGCCATGAATGGTGTGAATAGGTTTTAATTGTTTTTAATGGTTTAACTTTTAATGTTTTATATATGGTTTTTAAATGCATTGTAAGCCGTCTTGAGTCTTTGGAGAAAGGCGGCATACAAGTTGAACAAATATATAAATAAATAAATAATAGTCTAAGAAAGTTAAAATGGTGGGAGCCAATAGAGATAGCATTTCAGAGGCAGAAGCACCACCAAGAAGAGTCGCTTCCTAATTCCCACAAGATGTTAACTGCTTAATCGACAGGTAGAGTAGTGTGCCCACTCTTGGTGACCTTACTTAATGAATGGAAACTCATGATGCAGACATGATATTGGAAGCACTGAACAAACTCTTTCAAAGATTCTGGAGCACTAGGAAACTACCGGAGGGCTGGAAGAGAGATGATGTGGTTCGCATTTTCAAAAAAGGGGGAAAAAATGAACTCGGAAAACTACAGACCAATCAACCAATCAACCTGACATCAATATTTAGAAACATCCTGGAAAAGACAATCAGCCAACAAGATCTTCAAACACCCAAAAAACAAGCAAAACTATTTCTGGAAGTCAACATAAGTTTGTCAAAAATAGACAATGCCAGACAAACCTTATTGCGTTCTTTGACAAAGTGACTAAATTAGTGGACCAGCAAAATGTTGTGGACATAATGTATTTGGAATTCAGAAAGGCATTGGACAAAATAGACCACAGCCTACTTCTTGATAAGATAGAAAAATGTGAGCTAAACAGCATCACCACCAGATGGATTTGTAACTGGCTGACCAACAACACTCAGTGTGTCATCCTCGATGAAACTACATTGACATGGAGGGAAGCAAGCAGTGGTCTTGGGCCCAGGACTCTTCCAACATTTTCTTAAACAATTTAGATGAGGAGAAAGAAAAGGGAACTCATCAAATTTGCAGATGACACCAAGGTGATGGTGGTGGAAATAGCCAACACTTTAAAAGATAGGTTCAAGATCCCGAAGCATCTCTACAGACTTGAATGCTGGGTCATGCACAACAAAATGAAATTTGGTGAGAAGAAAAGTAAGGTTACACAGGCAATAAAAACCAAATGCACAGGTGTGGAACGATCAGCTAGCCGGCATGCGTGCGTGCACCAGTTTTCAGCACTGCTGCGCGCACGAAGGACATCTGATCATCACATGCGCATGTGTGCCAGAAACCTGGAAGACAAACAGGCAAGGCGGTGCATGCCAGGCGAAATGGCTTTGCGTGCCACTTTGGGCACGGGTGCCATAGGTTTGCCATCACAGGTATAGGGTCTCCTACTTGAGCATATGGTTGGACTATAATACCTCTAAGGTTCCATCCCACTCTGTTATTCTGGAAGATTTTTAAAAAAGAGTCCCAATATCCCACAACTTTGGCATAATTCAGTCTTCTACATCTAAAGATGTAATTGTTGATTTGCTTAATCTGCTCTTAAGGAAACCTTGTATGGATAATCTGAACTGCCATTGTTTTATGTTGATACATGAAAAACACCCTATGTGACTATTTCAAGCCTTAGCTGAAATACTTCAAAAGAGGAATGTGTGCCTTTCTCCAAACCACATGAAGGGCTTGGTATTCATCTTTCATATAATTATCATATTACATAATATATGCAAATTTTGATTTGTAATGTATTAACCAATGCCCCTGCTTGGTATGATCTGTGTATGAATAAGCATCTTTTCTTTTCCATCCGGTGAGTCATTTCTATAGAGGTTGAGCATCACTGCGTGGAGGAAAGAAACGGCTGGGACCATGCACAGGACTTTACGGCCTCCTAGCCATGTTCTTGAAGAGTTGCAGGCAGACTGGACCACAGAGCCCTCCAGCCCTCTGTAGTCTTCCTCCACGAGATTAATAATATGCTAGATGCTAATGTTTTCACTGTGATAAGTAAGGAGCAGTGGGGAAAACCAGATTTAAACATTCTAATAATTCATGTTTACCGTATGGCTTGAAGTTGGGAGCCCAGGACTAGTAAGTGATTTGGACAATCGTATAAAACCACAATGCACATTTTTTAAACTGTAAAGTGTACACTGTGGTTTTAACTGGTTAGCCAGTCATTCCTTATGAGTGGTCATTGCCCTCTTTTAATGCCCAATTACTTGAGTTCCAAATTAGTCAGGGTGAATGGAGACATCTCTGCCAAGCTGTTCCCTTTCAGAATGAGCAATGTGATTCAGGAAAGGGATACAAAATTGTAAGCAAAAGGTATTAAAGGCACAGGGAGAAAGAATAAAAGGGAACAAAGCCTAGATTTGCTATGCGTCTTGGAACCTCTCAGCTCTTACAAACCATTCTTGCTTCCACCAAATCTGTCCACTGTTTTGTATGCTTCTCCCCAAAACCCGCCTCTCTTTCTGAGGATGCTGCCAACTAGACCTGGCTGGTCCTGTGAAATGTTGGATCTAGCCCAATAACTCAAAGACAAGTTTCAATCTTTTAATCTGTATCTTTATTGCAGGCCTAGGTGGATCCTAGGCCCAGTGGTACTGGAGGTCACTGACCTTGTACCTTTCTCTTTCAGGTATACATCTGGATCAAGAGGGGAACCTCATGGTTGGAGCTATTATACCCAGGAGGAGGGGCTAGGAGGTAAGGAGTGGTTACAGGGGTTATGGGATATGTGGTCAGTTAACCCTTGCAGGACCAGGTGGCCAGGGAGATGGTACTGTTAGACATTTACCCTGACAAAACCCCCTCTAAATGTCTAACTGGGTACCTGGTGTAAATGGTTACATACATACATACACAAGTACGGATTACATGTAGACACACATTTTTGACATGAGGTACGCATGCTGTTTATGTGGCAGGGGTTTAGTGAGAATATCTGCTGTTTGCTCCTCTGTGTCACAGTGTACTGCCTTAATGAAGCCTATCTCTGAAAACTGCCTGACGTGTTTGCACTTAATGTCAATGTGCCTAGATCATTGACCTACAGCATCGGCCCTTGAGATTTCTATTTCTATTTCTATTCGCTTTGTTGTCTTCGTGGATGACTATTGGGTATAAGGGTTCAGCCCAAATACTGCAGAGCAGGTCATCGAACCACACTAAGTTGTTTGCAGCCTTGGATAGACAAACGAATTCTGCTTCCGTGGTTGATGTGGCCACCAGTTTTTGTTTTCCAGTGTACCAATGGATGGGGCAATTGTTGAGTAGCAGCACATAGCCGGAGGTGCTTTTTCTGCTTTTTATGTCTCCGGCCCAATCAGCATCAGCGTAGCAGATTAGTTTTGGTTTCTCGGATATTTCTGGCTCTAGGCAGAATTGGGCATCTGCGCTGAATTTTAGGTATCTAAGCAGTCTTTTGATGGCGTTCCAGTGATATAGTGGGTTTGCTTACGTGTCTGGACAGTAGGTTAACGGCTAAGGCGATGTCGGGCCTGGTCCAGTTGGATATATACAGCAGTGACCCTATCGTTGATCTATACAATTTATTGTCAGTGAAGGGTTCAGATTCCTCGTACATATTCTTTAGGAACTCTGGCTCCATGGGAGTCTCGCTGGGTTTTGCTTCAGACATGTTGCATTTGGATAGCAACTCGATGATCTTTTCTTTCTGGGAGAGGCAAAACCCTTTGTCGGTTTTCATCACTTGGACTCCTAGGTATTTATCGATCTTTCCTAGTGACTTTAGGGAGAAGTGGCTACCCAGCTCAGTGGCGAAGTTGTCACAGCTGTCTTAGTGTTTGCTTATGTACAAGATGTCGTCCACGTAAACGAGCACGCCTTCGAATGTGTTGTTTTCTTTCTTTGTGAAGAAACATTTGTCAGCTGAAGTGGCTTCGAAACCCTGGATCTGAGGGCCTTGGCTAGGCAATCATACCACCTTTTGCCCGACTGCTTGAGTCCATATAGGCTTTTGTTCAGCAGCCAGGTCTGGTTCTCGCCTTCGTTGTACCTGGGCGGTGCTTTGACATATATCTCTTTGTCCAATTCGGCGTGGAGGTATGCTGTTTGTACGTCGAATTGGAAGACTTCCAAGCCTAGGATGGTGGCCACCACCAGGGCACTTTTGACACTCTCTGCCCTGATGGTAGGTGAGTAGGTGTCTGTATAGTCTTCAGGGTATCTTTGGGCGAAACCCTGTGCGACCAGTCTCGCCTTGTACAGGACCTTGTTGTCTTCTAATGTCTTAACTCTGAACACCCATTTGGTTCCTATTGGCTTTTTGTCCTCTGGAATTTGGGCAGGTGAGTATACTTGGAGGTTCCTTAGGCTCTCCATCTCTTTCTCTATGGCAGATATCCATTTCTCCCTCTCTTCCTGGGGAAGCCCGAGGATGTCTTCATATGAGTTGGGTGTGAAATGGGTGTTATGGATGGCCATGACGTAGTCTTCCAGCTTCTTTGGCAGCTTGTTTCTGTTTCCTCTGACTGGCCTGCTGGGGGTTGGTTCGGTTTCTTGAATGTTGTCTGTCTTTGTTTGTCAGGTCATCTATCTTCAGGGAGGGGTGCCCTTCCTTCCACTCTCTGATGTTTGCTTTACGATTGTTGGCTTTATGCTCTCCAATCTTCTTTTCCCCCTGACCATGTTCGAATGCAACCCTATTGGTGGGGATGTCGTTGGAGTGTACCCTTGACCAGGTTGCGTTTTCGTGGAAACTGGCAGACTTGGAAACGACAAAACGGTTGTTGTTGTCGATAAATCTGTAGCCCTTTGTGCCTGGTTCGTAACCCACAAATCTCAGTCTTTTTGATAATTTTTCTCCTTTCTTTCTCAGTTGCCTGGGGATGTGGACATCGGCTGGGGTGCCGAATATGTGTAGGTGTGCGATGTTGGGTTTTCTGTTGTATAGCATCTCGTATGGTGTCTTATTGATAGAGCTTGACCACAGTCTATTCAGAGTGTAATTGGAGTAGTGCAGTGCCTCTGACCAGAAATGCTGCCCCATCCCAGCATCCTCCAGGGCACACCTCATCATCGTTTGCAACACCCTGTTTTTTCTTTCTACGACCCCATTCTGGAAGGGGGAGAAAGGGCAGAGGTGTAATGCGTTATGCCCTGTTCTCTCAGCCACCTCATGAATTCCCTGGCCATGAACTCTGAGCCCGTCTGTCATTATTTGTCTTATCTTCATATTTTGTTGCATATCTATTCTTTTGTGGAATTCTTTAAACCTTTGGAACACCTCGTTTTTGTGTCTGAGAGAGTAGACATACCCGTATCTGGTGTAGTCATCCACAATCGTGAGGAAGAATCGCTTCCTATGCCCCACAGATGGTTTCAATGGCCCTACCAAGTCCATATGCACTAATTGGACCACCTAGCCACGCCCACCCAACCAGTCATTAGGCAGATCATATTAGTGGTCCGTGGAATTTAAAATTATGAATGTAGTGGTCCCTGAGGTCCAAAAGATTGAGGGGCTGTCACAGAGAAGTGGGGGTGATCTCTTCTCCAAAGCACTGGGGGGCAGGACAAGAAGCAATGGGAGAAGCTCATTAAAGAGAGATCCAACCTGGAACTAAGGAGAAATTTCCTGAGAACAATTAATCAATGGAATGGCTGGCCTCCAGAGGTTGTGGGTGCTCCATCACTGGACAACCATTTTCCCTGGATGGTATAAGGTCTCCTGCTTGAGCAGGGGGTTGGACTAGAAAACCTCCAAGGCCCCTTCCAGTGCTACAATTCCATGATTCCATACAGCACATTATTGCAGTCACAGCACAGATACATTTATTGTACTATTTTCAACATATTAAATTTGGCATGACAAATACTACTTTGGCTAGATGACCTAAACATTCTCCGAGGTTTAATCTTTTTCCAGCTGGAGGAAGAGAATTTAGAAACAAGAATTTCTTTTACTGGGGAATTGTTCCATTGCTCAGGAGGACCACAGCATCTGCCTTTTTATTTGTTCCCCATTTCTAACATTCATTGTATTTTATGGGATGGTCCTTTGTAGCATTGAATGTTGTTCATTGTTGTCACCTCCAGCAGATGCATCAGAGTCAATCAAGGTAAGCTGGAATGATGGCATTGCAGCATGAAATGGATGCCCCCCACCCCCAGCCTACTCATGTCCGGCTGCTGTCTTCAGACGGTGCAACATTTATTTATTTATTTATTGGTTTGATTTATATGCCGCCCAGGGTGGCTTACAATGCATTAAGCAATAGTCTTCATACTTTTGTATATACCTGTTTAGTAGGGCTTTTGCCCCCCCCCAAAGCGGTGTTCTTTTTTATACAAAGTCAGCTTATTGCCCCCCCCAATCCGGGTCCTCATTTTACCTACCTCAAAAGGATGGAAGGCTGAGTCAACCTTGAGCTTGGTGAGATTCGAACTTGCAGTAATTGCAGGCAGCTGGTGCTATTTAACAGTGCTTTAATCTGCTGCGCCACCAAGGCTCTTTCTTTTGAGTGCTGAGGCCCATTTCACCCCTAGTTTGCAGTCACTCATAGTCTGCAGTTCAGTACCGACAAGTTATTAAGTAATCTTTCAAAAAGATGGTAACTGAAATGGCACTTCTTTGGTTTTGTTTTGCAAAAGACTCACTGCTACATTTCCTAATGAGAAGCAGCTTTTATGAAAAGGCCACGTGGGAAAACCCATGGCGTTCTAAGTGGCAAATTGCCTGGGATTTTGACTGGCAGATTCTTTTCCTATAAACGCTCTGCAGCAGATGGACAACCGTGTTTAATGTTTCCACAATAAGAGAGATGCCATCTGAAGGGGAGGCCATTCTGCAGCTGAGAGCTCAATGGAGAAGTCACAGCAATGTCTCCAAGAGGCCCCACTGCAGGGAAATAGAAAGGATCCAGCTGTACTGAGGAACACTTTATCATCCTATGACACAGCATATATATATATATATATATATATATATATATATATATATATATATATATATATATATATATATATATATATCCATCTGTTGATGCAGTTTAACCCATCTTTTTCTATCTTATCAAGAAGTAGACTGTGGTCTACTTTATCAAATACCTTATTGAATTCCAAGTAAGAATTCACAACATTTTGCTGGTCCACTCATTTACTTAGGAGCCTTGGTGGTGCAGTGGTTAGAATGCAGTATTGCAAGCTGACTCTGCCCACTGCCAAGAGTTTGATCCTGACCGACCCAGGGTTGACTCAGCCTTCCATCCTTCTGAGGTCAATAAAATGAGGATCCAGATTGTTGGGGGCAATATGCTGACATTTGTAAACTGCTCAGAGTGATGTAAAGCACTATGGAGTGGTATATAAGTCTAAGTGATATTGCTGCTCATTTTGTAAAAAATATACTAAGATTTGTCTGGTATTATCTATTTTTGGCAAATTCTAATAGGCTTCTAATAACCTTGCTTGCTTCTAGGTATTTGCAATTCATTGCTTGATTTATCTTTTTCAGGATCTTCTCATGTAAGGCTGATTGATCTGTAGTTTTCTGGAGTAATTCCTCCCCCACTTTTTTATGATGGGAACCATATAAGCTCTTTTCCAGTCCTGTAGTAGTTTCCCCGTGCTCCAAGATCTTTAAAAGATATCGTTTAGTGGTTCTGAGATCCCATCTTTGTCTTTTTGATAAAAAATCTACGATTTTTTAAAATAGGTTGGATGATTTTTTCCTTTGGTGTAAAGGCAGATGCAAAGATTGAGTTAAGCAGTTCCATTTTCTCCCTGATGCCTGTTTCCTCCTTGACATCTTCCAATAGTGGACCAATCATTTCCTTGACCACTTTTTTGTTTTTTTTATATGTTGAAAGAAGTTTTATTAATTATTGTTGACATTTGTTGCAATGATTAGTTCATTCTGAGTTTTAGCTTTTATTAAGACATTTTCTTTTGAACAACTGAAAACTTTTAACTGTACATTCTCAGTTCTAGGTTTTCCATTTTCCAGGTGCTACAACTTGTCACGGAAGATCCCGAATGGGTTGGTGCAAATGAGATCTTAATTAATTTGGATTTAAATTGTTCAAAGGAAACAGGCCTAAAGAGGTGGAGATATATATATATATATATATAAAATTTGGTTGTGTGCGCAAAAACTATTTGCTGCCTTTGACCCTTTGCTTTTTCCTCTAGGTTGTCAACTTTTTTCTCAAGTGTTTCAATTTTTTTTAAAAAAATTGATTTATATGCCGCCCTTCTCCGGAGACTCAGGACGGCTTACAATGCGTTAAGCAATAGCCTTCATACTTTTGTATATTTTATACAAAGTCAGCTTATTGCCCCCACAAACTGGGTCTTCAATTTACCTCCTTAGAAAGGGTGGAAGGCTGAGTCAGCCTTGAGCCTGGCGATATACGAACCTGCAGTAATTGCAGGCAGCTGGTCAGGGTGCTTTAGACTACTGTACTACCAAGGCTCTTAATTTACATTTGGTACGGATTTAATTTGGATCTTCTGAGGGTACATACATGGGACATATTTTTGCAAATCAAAACATTGTTAGATTTTTTTTCATGACAATATGGGATTCCATGGGATTTTTAAAAATATATTTAAAGATTTTAAAATAGATTTTTTGATTTTTTGCTTAAATTAAAAACTTTATAAAGATGATATAAAATCTAATCTAATATAAATCTAATATAAAAATGTAAAGGTCTAAAATAAAAATATAAAACTCTAAATAAAAGTTTAACATTTGTATAAAAATGTAAGAATTAAACTTACAAAATTCATGTTTACTTTTAAAAAATTAACATTCATTTAAAAATAAATTTTAGAAACTATATATATTTTTTGAAAAAATATAATTTAAATTTATATATAAAAATTAGTTTAGAAAATTATACCAATTTTTAAAAATTATAAAATTAAAAAGCCTAACTTTTTAAAAGTTTAATTAAAATTTGGTTTTTAAAAATGAGAATGGCTATATGGACAGATTTAATCTTTTGTGGTTAAAGCTGGAGTAATACTTTCTTTAGCTCCTCTTGTGGCTGGTGTTGAAATCATTTGCAACATATACCAGACCTGGGAAACCCAAGTCACCCTAGCCCATATGAGACACTAATAGCCTATCAGCCAGTTCTGCCTTAGTTTGTTCAGCAGGAACAAACATCTGGGGCCCTGGAAGCCCCACTGTGCTGCCCAAGCCCTCCCTCTCCATACAGACAGACTGGATCAAGAGGAAAGATCCAGGCGCCCAAACTGGATATGGGAACCCAGAAATGCAAAGCTGCATGGGGTAAACAGCCACTCTGCCAGGCAAAAAGCACCCAGAAGGCCATCAATTCTGCTTCTCAACCCAAGTCAATCTCCCTGCAGCCTCCTCTACCTGGTTCTTCTCCCTCACCATGTTAGCTGCACGTTAGGCCAAGTGGGGTTTGATTGGGACGTTGGGACAAGCAGTTACTTCCTGTGATCTGGACTCCATGGTCCTGTTAATGCATCTCAAGAAAGCATTTGTCTTGTAGTATCTGCATCAGTGGTGGGTTGCCCCCGGTTCGCACCAGTTCTATAGAACTGGTAGTAAAACCGGCGGGAGGCTCCGCCCACCAACCCCACCATCATCAGAATGCTTCTGCGCATGCACAGAAGAGTCCGTGCGCAGGCAGCCCCGTTGCAAACCGGTAGTAAAGGTAAGTAGAACCCACCCCTGATCTGCATCGCCCCCGTTGACTCACATTCAACTTTGATTTCTTATACAGATCCTTCTCATGTGAAGCAACCCCCATCACTTTGGGGGCAATATTCCAGTTTGCCCCCTAGACCTTTATTTCTCCTCTATATGTCCTAAAGTGTCAGCCACTCTTCCTGATGCCAGCTCCTCTGAAAATATGATCATCTTCCCACAAACCCTTCAACAAAGTTATTTTTAAAAGTATTGAATACAGTCCTCAGGTGACAGTCTATTCAGTGACGATTATCAAGTCAGTGTCAACTCTTAGTGACTACGGCCTTCTCCAGGATGATCTGACCCTTCAGGTCTACTCTCCAATTGAACTCTGAGCCATTTGTGAGTACTCTCTACGATAGTATTTCAGCCGATTACAAATCCACCTAACATCCATATCATCCAACCCATATTGCACCAGTTTATTAAGGAGAATATTATTATTAAACATTACCTTTAAAAGCTTTGTTGAGGTCAAGGTGTGTTATATCTAGGGCATCTCTATTAAGCTAATAATTCTGTCCTCCCCCCCCCCACCAAAAGAGAAAGATGATATGACTTGTTTGTAACAAGCCTTGGCCGTTGTTTGTTAATCGTTGCATTCCTATCCAAGAATTCACAAGCATAATTTTGACCATCTCTCCCAGGATCAGCTTGAGGTACACAGTTCTGTAATTTCCCTCCTTCCTCCCTTTTTTGAAGTTGGGGGGGACACTTGCTGTCCTGGGGTCGTCTTGGATCTTGCCACTCTTCCAGGAGTTCACAGAGCTAAGTAAGAATTTAGGTGCTGCGAAAACCTCTGCTGGTTCCTTCGTGGCCTGGCATGCAGTGGAGCGCTTTCATTTCAACTAGTTCAAGGTTCTCATGCCTTCTGGTTGTCCTGCGCTCCCACTGGCCTCCTTTGGACCCTCCCCTGCTCCTCCCCATTGCCAGCAGCTTTATCTCCTCACTTTCCCTACGCTGCTGCAATGGCCAAACTCCTCAAGCCCTTTGGATTCTCTGCCAATGAGGAAACACGGGGCAGTTCCAGAATGCAGTCTGGAATTCAGGTTCTCCAGGCAGAGCCACAATCCAGAAAGCAGCCCATGTTGCTTCGAGGCCCCCCTCCTCTGCCCCCCCAAAAAAACCCTGCCCCATGGACAGCATCACAAGCTGGACAGGCTTTTGTCCACCATGCTTTAGCCCATCCTGTACTAAGCAGGAGGTTGGGCTGGATGACCACTTGGGTCCTCAATTGTCTGGTTCTGACACAATTCTGCCACCTCTTTAGCTGCCTGAAGAGCTTTTCTACCTGCCACTTTTATCTATTGCTTACTGGCTCTGCTGAGAGTGCCAGGTGGTGATCAAGTGGGACCGGGTGGTAACAGAGGAGCCCGTTGATCAGCGGTTCAAGTTGTAAGGCCAGGTGTAAAAGCGCTGCCGGCCGTTGAGACGGTTCACGTGTCCGGACTTCCAGGCTGAGCTCCTGCGACGGTGGGTCGGAAGAGGCCGTGGCGGGGGGGGGGGGGGCAGCGGCGGCGTTTCTGAAGCCCCTGCCGGCATTTCAGCCGCACGTCTGAACTCGCCACTAGCAGGGCTGGCATCCCCGCCGCCCCTGGAAGCGCTCCGGGTTTCCTGTGAGCCCCTCGGCGGCGGCTCCGCGTCCTCCGCGCCCTTGGTCCGGCTGCGGGCCCCGCTCCCCGAGGCGCCCAGCGCCCCGTCCCCGGGATCGGTTCCGCAGAGCGGCGCCCCCGAGACGGTCGCCACGGCCGTGACCGAGCGAGAGGCTTCCTGGGGGCGCGCGTTCTGGCCCTGCAGGGGCCTCGGGGGAGGGGGGTCACCGCGGTAGTAGCTGCGGCAGCTTCCCAGGCGCCGCCGGAGAGCCCCCCCCCCCCCCCCAAGCGGAGCGGCACATTGGGTTGCGCGCGAGCTCGTCAGAGGCGGCGCCGGGCCCGGATTGGCCTCGGCGGCCGCGAACCCGCCAGCCTGGCTCTGCGCGGCGCAGCCCCCGCCCCTCCCCTCCCTCCCTGCCGCCCCCGAAAGCCGCGCCGCTCGCCGCCTGGCCGCCGCGCTCCCTCCGGCCGGGCTTTGTGCGAGGCGAGCCGAGGCGGGCGGCGGCGGCGGCGGCAGCAGCTGTGGCGGCGGCGGCGGCACCCCCCCTCGCCCGCCAGGGAGCCCCCTGCTCCGGCCATGTGAAGGGAGCCGGCGCGGAGCCCCCGTCCGCCGCCGCTGCCCCGGCCAAGATGCTCAGCCGGCTGATGAGCGGCAGCAGCAGGAGCCTCGACCGCGACTACAGCTGCACCGTCCGCCTCCTCGACGACAACGAGTACTCGTGCACCATCCAGGTGGGGGCTGCGGCGCGGACGGGCTGCGCGGAGAGCCGGCGCCGGGGCCGGGAGCTCGGCGGGCGGGCGGGCTGCTCTCTGGGCCTGCCGCTCCGGGAAGCGCCGCGCCGGTGGCGGCCTGGCGAGCGGCGGCCTCACGCAGGGAGCTCGGCGGGCGGCGGGCGGCGGCGTCTCTCCTGCGGGAGCCGGAACGGGCGGCCAGGCGGGGGTCCGGGGCTGCGGGGCTGCGGGCGCGGAGCCGGCGGCGTTGCGGGCCGAAACGCGGCTGGGAAGAAACTTCTGTTCGGGAGGCGCGGCGGGGGGCGGGCCGAGCCGAGCCGGGGCATCTCCGCCGACCGAGCCCTCCCCGCAACCCCCGCCCGGTGCGAAGCAGCGGTCACGTCGGAAGGCAGACGCCGTGGTCTCCGGGCGCCCCGCAGAGATGCTGCCGGGCTGGGTTCGGGGCTGCCGGCGGGTCTGAGCCCGGCGCGGCGCGGCTCGGCTCCGGAGCTCCGAGGCGCCTTTTCTGTGTCCTGCCTGAGACGGGCCGGCACTTGGGCGCGAAACCGCGGCGGGCTGTTGGGCCGGGTGCTAAGGGCGGCGGCAGAAGCGGCGTTGGGGAGCGGGGCGGTCCGGCGGGCTGCGGGGCCACGGCCGTCTGTCTCCTGGGTCGCCGCTGCTTCTGCGGCCCCACCGCTCGCTGAGCCCGGAGAAGCGGCGGGTCCTGAGCGGGGCGGCGTTTCGCCTCTTAGCGGCGGGTCCTTGGCCGGCGCGCGTTGGGGATGGCGGCTGGTCGGGCGTTTGGCGGCCCAACCAGGGCGATGAGGGGGGATGGGTGGCCCGTTGGAGAGAATGGCGGGCTTTACGTTTGGGGGGGGGGTTCCTTTTAAGTACATTTCCCCCCAAGAAGGAAGCGCCTCTGCTAAAACGCCGCCCTTGGCTGGGCTGAGGTTGGCCACCTTGGGCCCCGCAAATGTTCTGAGGGCCCAAATGAGGCTCCTGAGTCCAGGCTAATTGTGGCCTCAGCTTAATTGGCTCTGACAAGGAATCTGCCCCCTTCCTGGTTCTGGGGGTGCTGCAGAAGAGCTCCGGGGACCTCTGCCGCCCTCCCCATTGCGGGTGGAGGATAGTCCCTGTATTGAACTGGTTTTCTGCTTTCAGCTTCCAGCCACCACAAAGTCTGGTTTACTGCAGAGCGTGATGGATGGTCCTAGCCATTGTGACCGAATTGGGACCCTGGACTTAGTGAGATGCATGGGAATAATTGTTCCAGGTTAGCAGAAGGGGCCTGGCTCAGTCCCCCCTTCAACCAGGGTCAGGCTTCAGAGCAGCCTTGGCTTAGTTTGCCCCTTCCGTCAGGAACTGGTCCCCTCAGCCAAATGCTTGCGGACTCAGCACAGCGTAACCCTTGGCAGGGTTAGGGTTAGATTGCAAGCTGGACCAGGAGATCTATCTGCCTGCTGCAATATGTGGGAGCCACGGCCTGCCAGAGGGCTCTGCTGCGGCAGGATTCTTCAGCTCCAGGTCCTGCTGTTGTGCTGGCCTGGAGGGACACCTGATCTGCGGTGACAGTGCGGCTCTCTTGGGGATGGAAGTTTGGAAGTAGCAGCGCTAGGTTGGCCGGGCTTTGGGTTGATGGCTTTCATTGCCTCCTGGGAAAGAGATTGAGGAGCTGGCTCTGCAAAGGCCCTGGCCTTTTCTGGGGTCTCACCCTCCTCCAGGGGTCTGGGCGGTGGGAGGAGAGTTCTCTCGTTTCCAAACTCTTCCTTTCCAAACATTTCCAACCTGAGAGTAAACAAGATCTACAAAATGGGAATCTTCCCTGAGAGCCGTTGCTTGCAGAGAGGAAGGGTTCCGGAAGTCATTCTGGGGGAAAAGACGAAACACGCAACTCTTTCTTGCCTTGAGGCTCCGATGTTGCTGGTTTTAAAGCAGGCTGCACATTGCCTTTGAAAAACAAACAGGTGCACATGTGCATTTTCTAGAATTTATTTTTCATTATCTTGATTATGTGAGGAACTGGATTCTAATCAGAACATGTGACTATAAAATCCATGCATCTGTTCCGCGTTTAGCTGAAATAACTCTAAAATAACTAAAAGAAGCACTGCTGAGCCCAAAGAAACAAGGCCTCTGGAGCCCCTTTTCCAACTGACAGCCCATCGAAGCTACAATCCAGTTGGGAAAAGCTTCCTGATTCTTTTGCTGCCAGGGACTAGCTCTCCAGCAGAGAGACCTCCGAAGACCCAGGAGGCAATTAAATGGCACTGCCTCTTCTGTTGAGCCCCCATTCCTCATGGGCAGTGGGCAGAGCCCTCGCCTGGAGCAGGTCCCGAGTGGGGAAGGGCTTCTCTTAGCCTTCTCCAAGGGGAAAGGGATGCGGCTCCAGTGGCACCTTTCCTTCAACTCTGTGCAGGAGGCCACGTTTCTCTAGCCAGGCTGGGGCCTTGCTAGAGGGAGGAATGATTGAACCAGCACAGTTATCAAGTGGGGGTCTCTTGAGCAGGGGAGGGTCATATGGAGATCAGCAGAAGGCAGGGCCCCGAGAGCTTTGCATAGCCATGAACCTGCTGGGTCCTTCTCCAGCTGCTGCCCTCCTTCACCTTTGCCCAGTCCCAAGATGCTTTGCTCTGAGCAACCTTCTGGTGCAACACTTCTGGGGCAAGGGAGAAGCTTCCTTTTGAAGGAAGGTAAACATGAGCGGGCGGGTGGACGGAAAGGGCAAGACAGCCCCAGGGCTCCTGGACTTCTCCCTGCCCTGTTCCCCAGACTCTTCATGTTTGCAGACCTCCTGTGCTGCCGTCACTTTTTTCAGCCACAAAGCTAGACCAAAGTGAGGCAGGCAGCTTCACCACCAGATGGAGTCGTAATTGGCTGACCAACTGTACTCAATGAGTAGTCCTCAATGGAATTACATCTACTACATGGTGGGAAGCATGCTCAGGGTTCTGTTTTGGGCCCAGTATGGTAGTCCTTGACTTAAAACAGTTCATTTAGTAACTGCTCGAAGTTACAATGGCACTGAAAAAAATGACATGATTGTTTTTCACACTTACAGCTCTTGCAGCATCCCCAGGGCCATGGGATTCACATTTGGATGCTTGGCAATTGACTCACTTATGACGGTCACAGCCTCCCGGGGTCATGTGATCCCCTTTTGTGACCTTCTGACAAGCAAAGCCAATGGGGAACCTGCATTCACTTAACAACCGGGTTACCTAACTTGTTGGAGGCAAAATATGCTGACTGTAAACTGCAGTCTAAGTGTGATTGCTACTAACTTAACAAATGCAGTGATTCACTTAATAACTGTGGCAATAAAGGTTGTAAAATCGGGCAAAACTCACTTAACAAATGTCTCACTTAACAAATGTCACACTTAACAACAGAAATATTGGGCTCAATTGTCATAATTTGAGGGGAATTCATCCAATTTGCAGCTGGCACCGAGCAGGAGGGAATGGCCAACATTTAGAAGATAGGATGAAGATACAGGAAGATCTCTACAGACTTGAATGTGCAACAAAATGCAAATCATTGGTGAGAAAAGGAAGGTTTGATGCATAGGCAGGAAAAACCACATGCCAAAGTTTAGAATAGCTCAACAGTAGTGGCTCATCAATAATTACTGTGAAAGAGATCTAGGAGTCCCAGTGGACAATCACTGAAGTTTGAGCCAGCGGTGTGTTGCAGCTGCCAAAAAAGCCAATGCAATCCTAGGCTGCCTCAACAGAGGGATAGCGTTAAGATCACGAGAAGTGTTAGTACCTCTTCATACTGCACTGATGAGATCAGACTGGGACTACCGTGTTCAGTTCACCATCATACAAAATAGATGTTGAGACATCTGGATAATGAACAGAGAAGAGCAACAAAGATGATAAAGTGTCTAAAGAGGCTAAACCGAATGATTAACAGCCCTATGAGTCTCAGATTCTAAGACTGGATAGTCATCAGAGAGATCTCTGGAGAGTGAGCCTGTCTGTAACTTGTGGCCATGATGACTCTGGAGATCAACTCAGTGGATGAATAGGGGTTTGGGGAATAGGGATTTTCTGGCGTCTCCTAGTCCCAGCCACAGTAGTTGAGAATTCTCCCCCCCTCCCCCCCATTTTATAAATATTGATGAAGGATTCCTCTCTGTATAGCTTCATATCCCTCCAAAAACTAAGTTGACAAAAATACTCTTTTTCCTTCACCTCTGCCAATAAATGCTGTATCAACGAATCCTCCAATTTATTCCACCTCAGCCAGTTTCTGCTCTCTCTCTCTCTCTCTCTCTCTCTCTCTCTCTCTCTCTCTCTCTCTCTCTCTCTCTCTCTCTCTGAGCCAAGAGATTGCAGAGCAATGGCAGCAACTGGCACACACACACCCCACCCTCCCTCCGGCCCCATGGAGTCACCTGCTGCTGCTCTGGCACAGGGGAGGGGAGGGGGAGCTGCCTGGTGGCTGCCTGGGACAACCCAAACAACCTCTGGCTGCTACCTGCTGCGCCCCCCCCCCATGTAGAGCCTCAGTCGCCCCCTTCCTCAGGGCCTTTTTTCCGGGAATCTTCAGGGGGGCACCAGAGAGTGATTTGCATGCCCAGAAGCAGAGCACCCCACTCCTAATGCAGGCCGTTCAGTGCTCAATGACCCCCTCCACCCCCCTTCCTGCAGAATCGTCTTGTGTCATTCAAAACCAGCATTGTCTGGCTCCATTGGAGGAGTCCAGAAGGCGACTTCCTCTGCCTGGGGGAGGCGGGGCAGGCAGTAGCAAGCATGGACCCCCCCCCCCCCCCCCCGAGTCCTCAAGTGAACCAGCCCAGGCAGGCGGCCGCTTGATATCTTAAAACGCAGGCAGGAAAGATGAATGAAGGTGATGTCTGGAAAAGCAGAATTCCAGAATTTTAGGCAAGGGGCAATGCTCCTGCCTCATTGATGCTGACAGATGGAGTGGATTTTCAGCCATTGAGAACTGAGCCAAAGGTCACAACTTAAGGTCAACTTATTGGTCATAGTAATTTAGATCCCACCTTTTACCATTCTTCCCAAACAGCTCATAGTCATGTAGACAATTATAATAAAAGCCCAAGGTATAAATATTGTTTGACTTTATTTGAAGGAAATGGGTTTTAACTTTAAATAGTGACCTGCAAAGCATTTGGTCAAGGAGTCTCTTTTGGAGAGATGGGCAGCGTATAAGTTTAATAAATAAATAAATTCAGTTATGGACATAAAAAGCAACGGGGAATCTTTGGTAGAAAAAGCATGCAGGAAAACAAAGCTTTGAAAGAGCCTGACTTGTGCTGAGATCCTGCTTCTGGTGCAACTCTGCAAAATCACTCAATTTACTGGACAGTTTCAGAAAACCTAAAATACTACGGACAATAAAAGTAAACTTAATTCCCCCTCCCACCAGCTGAATTTAAAGTAATTGTATGAAGTATTCCTTACCAAAGGTTCTTGGTTTGTCCTTTCAAAAGTGACGACCTGATTTTCCACCCTCTCGGCTCATTCTCAGCTCTGAGGCTGCTGGACAAAGCCCCCCTTTCTCAATGTCTGCCCTATTGAAAAGACAAAGCTTTTCTTCTGCAGGGGGCCCCAGGGGTCCTCAGACATGAACACAACTCAATTCTACACCTGGGAGGGGTGGAGGGGATTGAAAGTCAGCTGCGTCTGGTGACCAGTATATTTTATTTACTGATTTAAGAGATTTATATGATCACCCATATTATACCGTGTTTCCCCGAAAATAAAACCTTGTCTTATATTTTTTTGAACCCTGAAATAAGCGCTTGGCCTTATTGCCATGCACTCAAAAGCCCAATTGGGCTTATTATCAGGGGTGTTTTATTTGGGGGGAAACAGGGTATCCAATTATTCTGGGTGTCCATCAACAAGTAAACAAATTACGTTAAACGATGTCAGCGTTAGTGTCCAAAAACTGTCTCTTAAGTAATTTTTATGAAAGATTTTTACAAGAAAAAAAGATAGCCATAAAAAAATATATGACAGAGAAAAAAGAAAAAAACCAATCAATCAAAATAGAGCTGGAAGGGACTCGGAGGTCTTCTAGTCCAACCCCCTGCTTAAGCAGGAGACCCAATAACTGTGGTGGTGGACCTTTGGTACGTGTGCCAGAAGTGGCATGCAAGCCATCGCCTCAGTTCAGCTCTGCTGCGCATGCCTCCCACCGGCCGGCTGGTCTTCAGGTCTCTGCTGGGGGGCGGGGCACATGCGGGGGGCATGTGTGCACACCCGGGGACACATGGGGGCATGTGCACAGGAAGCAGGGTGCATGCAGGAGGCCGTGCCGCATTGCATTTTGTGGGTTCAGGCGCACACACACGGATTCGAGAGTGCATGCTGATTCAAGCGTGCGCATGCTTGCGCTTTGGGCACTTGCTCCGGAAAAGGTTAGCCATCACTGCTCTATAACAGTTCAGATAGATGGCTGTCCAATCTCTTCTTAAAAGCCTCCAATGTTGAAGCAGCTACAACTTCTGGAGGCAACTTCTGTTCCACTGGTTAATTGTCCTCACTGTCAGGAAGTTTCTCCTTAATTCCAGGTTGCTTCTCTCCTTGATTAGTTTCCACCCATTGCTTCTTGTCCTGCCTTCTGGTGCTTTGGAAAATAATTTGATCCCCTCTTCTTTGTGGCAGCCCCTCAAATACCCTGGAATATTGCTCTCATGTCACCCCTAGTGCAAAAATCAGGATAGATAGAAAATGGGAAAAGCAAAAAACTATTTAAAGAAGCACCTTCTGATCTTCTTTACAACATTTGCAAACAAACGTACTGTCTCTCCAGCCAGCAGCTATTTTAGGAGTGGGTGTTTTTATGGTACATTATTGTTGTCTGCAATTTTCTTCCAATCATCTTAATGTTTAAATTCTCATTTCTCCTGTGCAGAGGTCCACCTATAGTAGCCAAGACTAAGCCCCCATTGGATAAAGTGAACCCTAGTAGATGAATATGGCTGCCCTGGTATCCTGTGGCATCAGATTGTATATGGATTGAGGGGTGAATGCAGACCTCTGAAACAAATCCCTGCAGGCGCCCCCCACCCCCAGCTGCCAGTGTGTGTATCTGGCTGGCTCCTTTGGGTCTGGTTCTTTGATTCAGCCAGTAGGCCAGCCTTGCAGTTGCTCCCCCACCCCCAGGGAGTGATCAGCCAGCCTCCCCCCTTTTATGCCATGGTGGGAAGGGGGAGTTCTGGATCAGGACTCAGACATGTAGAAGCTGTGCACATGATTGACATGCTCAGGGTGATATTATGCTCTCATACGTTGGGGTCCAGAAAGGTCCAGAAAATGTTTGGTTTTCTGAGAGATGAGTTTTCCTGCATGGGGAAGAGTTTGCCCTTTGTGGGGGCTTTCTTGTACATTCTTGAGTGACCGGGAAATGAAGAAGCCTTTTCACCTGCCAGGCCCTGCACCCAATCCTTTCGCCTTGAAGAGCTGCTGGTGTGAATGCAGCCCTTGGCAGTGGCTGCTTTGAGCTGGTCTCGCTGAGAGCACCCAGAAACTCCCTTCATGTCACTTAAATGGTAAACAGCTTCAGAGAAAAGCCATCCAGGGACCTCTGCAACGGTCCAAAGGGGTCCAGGGTGGCCGGCACAGCTGAAGTCCTGCCCTGTTTTAGGTGTCCACGCTGTCATTAAGCCCAGTAAGGAATGGGGTTGTGAGCCACAGTGGACAAATAAGAATAGGACAGGACAGACTAGAAGATAGAATATGAAGATAGAGGAGTGGAGTGGGGGGATGGGGATGGGGATGGGAATAGAATAGGACAGGACAGGATAGGATCTTGGAGGTCTTCTAGTCCAACCTTCTGCCTAAAGCAGGAGACCTTAGTCCAGCCCAGACAAACTTTTCTGGAAAACCTCCAGCAATTCTCCAGCGAGTGGATGTGCCCAAGAGGAAGATGGGTAGCCATTGGTTAAGTTGATGCTTCACTTTGGATACTGGCCTAAGAGAAGGGGGCTTTGTGGTTTAAATGGCCCCATTCAATTCCTGCATAGTGTAATCTCTTTGCCGACGAAATACCAGGTCTTTAGGTCTAGGCGTCCTAGCAATGAGACTGAACCTCAGCCAGCTGCATGAGGGGCCTCCAGACACACCAGCTCCCTCCATCCCTCACCCCCTGGGCTTTTGTCTGGGCTGAGCTGGGGCGGGTGAGGCCAGTCGCCTGCCTGCTTTGAAGGGAACAGCCATTATTATGCTGCTGGTGATCCTCTCGCTCTTTCTCCTCAGCCTCCAAGGAGCAGTGGAATATCTGTCAGCAGGAGAAGTGCTGCGCCTATTGACACAGGCAGGACGGCTCTCCTGGCTCCCTGCCCTCTCCCTCGCCTTTCCATTTAATAGGTTCTAAATCTCAAATTTGAAATTGGAATGTAGTGCGAAAGTGCCAGCTGCTTCCATGATCCACTTTTCCAGAAAACCCTCTGGGCCCCCATTGCCCCCCCTCCGGGGCATGCTATGAAAATGGGGACAGCGAGAGTCCAGGCTGTTCGTGGGAGGGGTGCCCCTGTCCAGCCAAAAGAAGGGGCATGAGTTGGGGGTGAGTGCGGGGGTCAGGATGTAGGGAGCAGTGTTGCTTCTTCTGGTGAGGGAGGGTCTTTTTACTGGCCAGGCTGGTTGGCTTCCCTTTAATAGATTGTTCCCCCTTGGGACCATGGCTTTGTGGCGTGTGCTCTTGACTTCTCCACTGTTGTCTTCTCCTGCCTTTGGGTGGTTGGGTGCTCTGGTTCAACCCGGAGAAGGAGAGGTGCTTTTCAGCAGCAGCAAGGCAGGTCCAAGGGCTGGGACTGAATCTGTCCCAGAAAGGCTTCTGATGTGTCACGCTGGGCGCCTGGAAGGCCTCTTGGTCTTCTGCTGCCTCAGGGCTTCTCGGGAGGAAGCAGAATTATAGCTGGGGTACCAGCTCTGACCCTCCTCTGATGTAGCTCCTGTTATCCGTGCTCTGGTTTGCATTGGGCTTGGTCAGCTCTGAGTAGGGCTATTCTTCGGAGAGCTTCTGGATGCTTCCATTGCCACAAAGTGTGGTAGGTCAGTCTGTGTTCTGTGCTTGGCATTTCCCCCCATCAAAAGACCCACCCTGGTTGCCAGCTGTCCCTTTAGAAGCTTAAGTCTGCTTAGGAGCAGGTGATGTCAGGGTGTGCCTGTTCCTGCAGACAGGGCTGTCTCAATGGGCCTGATGGGCACTTGCATAGGGGCCCCATACTAATCTGTGTATGTTAACCCTTCAATGCACCTTGTATCATATAAATACAGCACCTGTATGGCTTACTGAGTATTATTGTGGTTTTCAAGCCTCGCGTGTTGTTCAAATGTTTATCATGATGATTAGTTGTTGTTGCACAGAATGTTTTTAATGTTTCAACACCGATTTTGTTGGAAGTGCTAATAAAATAAATATATGTTTAATTTTATCAACCATTTACATTTTTATTCCTATGAGTAGTTGTCGCAGGGGCCCCAGGAAACTGCTTTGCCCGGGGCCTATAATGCTGTTAAGATGGCCCTGCCTGCAGAAGGTTTCTTTTGAAGAGCCTTCCTCTCTTGAAGGACAAGGAAGGTGTGTTTTTTTCTGCAGACATTTCAAAATTAAATCTGTTTACGTGTGGCTTTTTATTACAGTTAGGGCTCTGTATTAGGATGCTGTGCCTCCTCCAATTCTGTGCTTTCTTTCACAAAGGTGGCATAGAAGTATTGAAAAGGAAGCACTGGATCACCTGGGCTACTTTGAAGTGAACGAAGGTCAATTATGTCTTCCCCAAAGGAAGGGCAGGACAGATGAGGGGAAGGCCCTTGGCTGGAGAGCCCTCGGAGTTAATCATTTCTTGGGATTTCCTGACCTGCCTTTCACTTTTCAGTCTGGCATTCCCATGACAAGAGTCACTGCTTCACCACTACAGATGGGGTAGTTCACTTTTCTCAGAAGAAGGCATGGGGGACCTTTCTGACCCAACCTTGCCTAGGCGTTGAGGTGCCCTTTCTTCCTCCTGTTCCACACCAAACCAAGGTTTATGGGAGGGAAACATAGTTGGCAGCAATCTCTTTGGCCAGTTCTCCCAAGACAGTTCCCAAGGGTTCTCCTCAAACTAGGTCATGGCCCACCAGGTCATGGATGTACCTGAAACCTCTTGTAGACACTTTCTGAGTGTGTCAACATGCCAAGCAAAAAGAAGGGTTGTGTAGCAGCCCGCAGGAGAGAATGGGGCAGTGGGGGTGGAACACATCTCTTGTAGTATTTTGATTGGAAGTGTCTTGAATCCCAGGGGTTTCTGCTGGAGGCCATTAGATACATCATTACCCATGAATCTGTTTTGGCCTTCTCCCCAAGGAAATCTGGATCCACGTGGCAACATGAACTGGCCTAATTAAGAGACAGCTGTGTCCCATCTGCTTCCATCACAAGCAATTCTGCTTAGAATAAGAAATGAAATGATAATAGGAAGGCATGGAGCATCCATTTTAGAAAAGCTGAAAAATTGCAGGGAGGGCTTGAAATGGCTGCCTCTGCTCCCAGACAAAATCCTTGCAAAGGAATTGTTGGGGCAAACAGATGAACTGTTGAGCTGAGGAGATAAACTTGGGCACTTGTGTTTTCCTGGACTGTGCTTGGAAAGCTCGCCCGTTGTCTGCAACCGAGAGGCAGTTTGCAAGCCCTCTTTTCTGAACTGAAGGAGATGCAGAATTGGGCTCTTTCCTCTGCCGGCACCTGCATGTCCATCCAGCTCATCCACTCAGGCCTGCTCAGGACATGAATCCATTTCACTTCCTGATACAGGTATTTGTTCAAATGAGGAGAAGAGCTACCTTGAAGGAGGTAGTGATCCAGGCTCCAAGTGAAGCACTGCAGGGGCTTTATTGGGTATAACTGGGCTCACATCCCCTCCTTTCTCATCTCCTCCTGTTCTCCACCATTTCCCACTTGGAACCATTTTATTTCGAGTTTGGTGGCCACTGCAAGGACCTTCATTTTCGTGGGTTTATAGCAAAAGGGGCTGCCTGTTCACAGATTGTAAAAGGGCCATAGTTTCCATATAGTAGAACAGAACAGTACAGTACAGAATAGAACAGAACAACAGAGTTGGAAGAGACCTTGTAGGTCATCTAGCTCACCCTCCACCCAAACAGGAGACCCGACATTTCTGACAAATGTCAGAAATGTCTTTTCTTGAAAGCTTCCAGTGATGAAGCTCCCACAACTTCTGAAGGTAAGATGTTTGTGAGACTGCTTCATCCATCCTGCCCTGACAGCCGCTGTATGGCTAAAATATATAAGGAATTATATAATTGCAGGGATTGGGTATTTATGTCTAGTTCAATGAAAAGAAGAACTAGGAGTGACAGGATAGCAGTCTTCCAATATCTAAGGGGCTGCCACAAATGAGGAGGTCAAATCTATTCTCTAAAGCACCAGAGGGCAGGACAAGAAGCAACGGATGGAAAGTAATGAAGGAGAGAACCAGCCATGAACTAAAGAGAAATTTCCTGGCAGTCAGAACAGTTAATCAGTGGAACGACTTGCCTCCAGAAGTTGTGGGGGGGTCCAACACTTGAGGTTTTTAAGAGGAGATTTGAAAACCATTTTTCTGAAATGGTTTAGGGTTTCTGCCTGAGCGGGAGATTGAACTAGAAGATCCCTTCCAACTCTGTTATTCTCTTTTGTAGCGATTTGTAAGCTACCCCTATCAAAAAAATGGAGCTTATCATGATAATCAATATAAAACATCCCTTTGAAGATAAAAAGCATAACATCAATATAAAAATGTTTTATGTAGACCTAAAACAGCAGCATCCTCTACATTGATGTACCTCCAGATCCTGGAGAAGAGACAGCTTCCTCCTTTTTCCAAGGAGATGGCGGGGCAGGGCCTCCTGTCATCAGAGAGAAGATTATTCCAAGATGTTGGAGCCGCTGGTGGAAAAACCTGTTTCGTGCTCCATCTCTTCGAAGGAGGTGGTCACAACACACATCCTCCCAGGTGGATGTTTGTAGAGGAAAGTGGCCTGTGGATCACTAAGGCCTGGAATTGGACTGGATCCAGATGAGCAGCTTCTCTATCTGGCAGGGATTTAATACAAATCTGATTGCTGTCATCTAATTCCTTATAGTCTCCAGACTTTGGGTTAGCATCTGTCCAAGTGACGGAAAGAGCAGTAAATCTGTGTCCCAAAATAGACCAGCCAAGAAGTTGATGGCATGAAGGATGGGCCTGGGATAAGGCTGGTGAGATGTGATAGGACGGCTAACAGGCCCTGATGGAGCAAAGAGCAAAACCATTATTAGATGAGCTATCGTTGAAAGCTTTCCTTAGGTCAGGAAAGGGGGCAATGTGAAACAGAGGCTCAGAGTAACCTCCTTTCATTACACGAGATATGAATTATCTGGAGTACTGGTTCTCAACTGTGGCCACTTCAAGATGGATGGACTTCAACTCCCAGAATCGTGCTGGCTGGGGGGTTCTGGGAATTGAAGTCCACTCATCTTAAAGTAGCCATGGTTGAGAAACACTGATCTGGAGAATTTATTTGAAAAATCTTCAAGTTTCTGTTTCATTGTTTTACCAGTAACATAGATCTTTCCACAAGCTGAGGTTCTTGCTTCTTAAGTTTTTTAAACTTTCAGGGCTCATTAAGGAAATTCTCCCAATGTGCCTTCTGAACTTGCTCCCGCTTCCACCCACATCCCCTCCTGTCCCACTCCAACAATGAACTTGGTTGTATTTGGATGGTGATCAGCTGGTCTTTCAGAAGATGAACAAAGTTCCTCTGAAAGACCAGCCGATCTCCATCCAAATACAACAGATGATCCATCTAATGGGTGAGGAGCATCTCATCACCAGCAACCTGGCCAGTTGAAAAGAGGCCAAGCCTTTGTCCCTCAGGCCACCAACCCTTTCCCACCTTAACCAAGAAAGCAATTGGTACAGTTATGGGGGTTTTTCCTTCTGGCTGGTGAGGCTGTAAGTGAAAATGATGCCAGAGGAATTCATCAGCCTTTGCCCTTAAATACAGTAAAATCGTAAGAGCACAGCTGCTTGTCCAGTTACTGAGGTGAGGGGAGACATTTTATTTATTACTATTAGTTTTTAATTTTAGATGTTTTTTAAATCCCACCTTATTTTTTGTAAATAAGGTGATGAACATATCTAATACTCCTTCCTCCTCCTCTTATTTTTTCTGTGAGATGGCTTGGACTGAGAGAGGGACTGGCTCAAAGGCCCCCAGATGATTTTTCATGCCTACGGCAGGACTAGAACTCACAATCTCTTGATTTCTAGGCCACCATTCCAACCACATCCTCACATTCGAAGGGGATTGGAATGAAATTTGATCTTTCAAAGATATTTTTATTTTACTCAAATTATACAAAATTATTTTAGTTGATAGATATTAAGATGATGACTGATCCCAGGGACATCAAGTTCCCCCTTGTGACTGGATTGGAATCCATGTCCAGTAATACCAGTTGAAGTTCTGAGCGTGGAGAACAGCAGATGATAGGGATGGGTGGGACTTGGGGGCCTTAGTAGAAACCTCCGTCAGGGCAGGAATCCTCAGACCATCCGTGACAAATGGTTATATTGAACACCCTTCCCTTCCCTTTCTCACCCCTCCCCTGTCTCTTCCATAGGATTTAGCCTCCAACTTCCTCACCAGCTATGTTGCTCTTTTCTGCACTCTTTTCACTTCCTCAGCACCCTTCTATATTGGATGCAATATTCCAGATCTCTACATTCTTTCCAGTTTGATTTGAGCTGATCCAGCAGCCGTCTTGGGAGCTGGAAAGGGTTGAGGAGGCATCAGCCAAAGGGTCAGGGCAGCCCTCAGATGCCATTGCAAGGGAAAAGGTGCAGAGCCCTGGCGGTTTTGGTAAAGAGTGAGCTGTAAACCTCCAGAAGAAGAAGTCACACAGGCTTCTGCCTCTCTGGGAGGCCTGTCGGTGGCTTGGCTTCCCTCGGTGTGCCATCTGGAATGGCTGCTCCTTTGTCTTTATTCGGGGGCTTTTGTGTGGCTCAGAGGGCTGAGCATTACTATGGAAACACGGGATAAATGGCCTCTGCATCTTCTCAACAATGCTCCAATGCTCTCTCAGCGCCAAAGGCATTGCTCTCTGGATGAATGGATGAGCTGAAGCATATGGCCATTTTCAGCCCAAGCAAGATGCTATCTCTCACTTCCGCCTGCCTCCTTCGGTTTGTGGGGCCAAGGTCTTCAAAGGGCTCCCTTTTCTGGAAAGAGGAGGCTGGAAATGCAAACTGCTCAAACTGAGCAATTGGATGGCTGGAGGGGCTTCCATGGGGTGGGGGCAGGGACACAGTTGGGGCCTAGGGAACTGTGGATGCCCTGAACTCAAGTTGGTGATAGAGTGCACCCAGAAGGCTCAAAAGGGGGAAAGCGGAGGAGGAAGAAGAGGAGGAGAAGGGCTTACAGACCAATTATGAAAGCTGACTCGCTTTCTTCATTGCCTGCATCAACTTCCAGCTTGCAGTTTTCCAGACAGAAATGAGAGGGGGTTTGTTAAATTCTTAGGGTGGGGGGAAGCTAAGGAATGCATAAGAGCCTCTGCCACTGGAGATGAGATACCCATCCAGTTCTTGGATGTGCCAAATGGGAAGGTTGATATTAAGTCAGCTTTCACAATAGTGTCTACCTTGACCCCACCAGGAGATTAGAATCCCTGAGATGTTGGAAATAGACAAGGAGCCGGAGAAGAAGCAGAAGTTGGTGGTGTTGCAGACCGAGGTAGGGGCGCAGCCAACAGGCTCAAACAGAGAGCCGAGAGGCAGAACTGCAACCAATGAGCTTAAGGGAGCAGCGGAGAGATGCCCCCTACCAGGGACTGAAGACTGCTTGGCCGCGAATGTAGGGAAGGCGGAAAAATCTGAGGACCCCCTAATCCCCTTGGAAGTCAACATGATCATAGGGAGCAAGTGGAAAGTGAAGTGGCTGGTATACTGTGTTTCCCCAAAAATAAGACCCTGTCTTATATTTATTTAAACCCCGAAATAAGGACTTGGCCTTATTATCGGGGGTCTTATTATTTTGTGGGTACAGGAGGCGGCGAGCGTGGCCACCTCATGGCTGCTGCTGTGTTGTGCCACTCGTCAGCTGTTTGCTGGGGCAACCAAAGGTGGGAATCTCCCCGGTGTTCTTGGCACTCACCCGCCTCCCATCCATCCATCCCTCTTGCCTGCAAACTCCTGCCCCACTCCCGCCTCTCCGCCAGGTGACCCCCGACAGCCACAGACACCCAAAGACTGTGCCTGCCCGGCTCCCTTTTCCACACCACCAGACTCTTTATCGATGGGTGTGACATGTGGGGCAGGGGAGAAGCAAGACACGTGGAGCGAGATGGGGCTCGCTCCTCTTGCCATCTCTTCTCACACACACACCCCGCCAGGGGCCGGGGAGACACACGAGATGTGCATCTTACCTGCCTTGCAGCTCTGTTGCGTGTCTCGCCATTGTCTGTAGGCGAACACGTTGTAGGGTAAAACCAAATGTCTCGTGAGTTCGAGAAGTTTGATTGAACTCTCGAGGGTTTTTTTACCCTACATGTTTGCCTGTAGACAATGGCGAGACACGCGATGGAGCTACAAGGCAGGTAAGACATATCTCACGTCTTCCCAGCCCCATCCCTCCCCACCTGCCACCCCAAATTGCATCCAATTTGGGCAGGGGCAGGAAGCCCTGCCGTGCCTGGCGAGACGGGGAGAAGAGACAGCAAGAGGAGTGAGCCCTGTCTTACTCCATGCATCTCACTTCTCCACCTCACCTGCCAACCCCCTCAATAAAGAGCCAGGAACTCTGGAAAGGGGAGCCGGGTGGGCGCGGGCTTTGGGTGTCTGGGGCTGCTGGGAGTCGCCCGGCGGAGAGGTGAGAGCAAGGCGGGAGTTTGCAAGCGATCGCTTCCCTTTTGCCTTCTCTCCCAAAAGTGCTCCTCGGGCACAGACACTTCTGCAGCAGGAGACTTGCGCCTCGCGCAGACCTTCTGAAGAGTACCATAGCAGCAGCTATGCACAATTTTTTAACCCTTATTTCGTCCCGACCCATGTGGCCCAGTACAGTTGGGACAAAATAAGGGTAAAAAAATTGTGCATAGCTGCTGCTACAGTACCCTTTGGAAGGCTGGCGTGAGGCACATGGGGCGCATTGCTTGGCCTCCTGCTGCAGAAGTGGCCGCAATCCATGGCAAAAATGGCCACGCTTGCTGGAGGCGTCAGCCGAAGTGGCACCCATGAGGCAGTTGTTCGGTGGACAGAATTGCCTGCTGTGACTGTCACCATTAGGTAAGGAGGGTGGGAGGCATGTGGGGTGCATCGCTTGGCCTCCGGCTTCTTTTGCAGCCGCAATTGCCTGCAAAAGCAGCCACATTTGCTGGAGAAGGCGACCTGAAGGGTCCCCGTGAATCAGCTGTGAATAGCAGCCTGAATGGCTCAGCTGATCTGATTAAGGGGCCAAGAAGCACTGAGGTGACAGGGGAAGGGAAAGGCTGCCTCCTGTGCTGGCCATGCCCATCCCATCACTAGGGCTTATTTTCAGGGGAGGGCATATATTTACACCCACCCCAAAAATCAGGCTTGGCCTTATTTTCGGGACATGTCCTATTTTGGGGGAAACACGGTAGTCGTATGAGCTGATCGAGAGGAAACTTCCAGTGGCACCCGCAGCCCATCAGTGGAGCAACTGGGAAAAAATTAAGTGGGCTAGAGATCAAAGGAGCAGTGACACTGGGTCCTGCAGTAGTGGTGTCTGGGATGGGGGAATGAAATCACTAACCACTCCATCTCCTCCCATCCTGCAGCCGGTGGTACCAGCACCTGCCAGGATGATTCGATGCCCGGTGCAAGGAGCAGTGGCAACGGGCTCCACCATCTCTCTGTTGGTGTGGGGCAGCCAGCAGCCCCCCTGGCTGCGGCAGCAACTGGGGTCCCTTCTCCTCCACCTGCCAGCAGCCCAAAAGGAAGATTCCCCGCGAAGCCGAAGAAGACACGCATAGGGCAGCAGGTCATCGAGTTCTCTCTCCAGCCCAGTGAGGAAGAGGGAACTCCAACTGCCACCCGAGCGGGTCTAACCTTTTATGAGAATGACAGTGATATACAAAAGGGACGTGGTATAGTTGGACAAAATATTACTATACACCAAAACCCCTGAAGAGCATGTGAATAGTCAGGACAGTACTCAATAAACTGTAAAGAGCCCAACTCTACATGAAGCTGTCCAAGTGTGAGTTTCACAAAAAACCTTTAGACTATCTGGGGGTACCATATGAGGGAGTGGAAATGTACCCTAGCAAAGTGAAAGCCATACTGGAATGGGAGCCCCCGCAAACCAGGAGGCAGTTACAGAGCTTCCTAGGCTTTGCGAACTTTACTGCCAATTCATTACCACATTTGCCCAGATAGCCCTGTGGATCACCAATCTGCTGAAAACCAGGGGGTAGGGGGCGCAAAATCAAAATCCAACCAACACCTGGATTGGTCCCTTGACTGCCAAGCTGCTTTTGAAAAGCTGAAATGCCTGTTCACTGCAGAGCCGGTCCTGAAGCACCCTGACCTGGAGAATCCGTTTGTAATACAGGCTGATGCCAGTGATGTAGCAATAGGGGCAGTCCTACTCCAAAAGAATACCAAAGGGGAATTATAACCTTCCGCCTACATGTCCTGCAAGCTGTCCGACACCAAGGGTGTCAGGTGGGCTCTCATGATGTGGAGACAGATCTTGGAGGGTAACAAGATCCCATTCGAGGTCTGGGTGGAAGAACAAGAACCTAGAAGTGCTGAAGACCCTTCCAGAAGCTGTCCCCTAAGTAAGTCCAGTGGGCTCAATATTTTAATCAGTTCAGTTTCACCCTCCAATATCTGCCTGGAGGGAAGAGCTTCCTCGCAGATGCCCTCTCTCTCATGCTGCAGTACAATAGCACCCAAGAGGCAGTAGTGACTTCCATCATCCAATCTAGACAGTGCGCAGCACCAGCCATCACTCGAAAACAAGCAGTATCCTGACCGGAGCCAGCCCAGGACTTAGTGCAACCCCTGAAAGACGCCCTGGCAAGAGATGAGTGTTTCCAACAGCACAAAGACAACCTATCCCTGAAGGAAGGTTGGCATGGAAAGGGACAAAATTATATGTCCTGGCCAACCAATGGACCTCGATTTTGCAGAGGAGTCATGACACAAAGGCAGCAGGACATTTTGGGTTCATAAAAACTCTTCACTTAGTGAAGAGGCAGTTCTGGTGGCCAAAGATGAAAAAGGACATAGAGACTTACGTAGCCAGCTGCCCTGGGTGTGCTTCAATGAAACGGCTACCGGAGAAGTCCCCCTGGTCGATTGCAGCCATTGGCCAATCCAGTGAGGCCCTGGGAAGAGATCTCTATGGACTTTATTGTGGAGTTGCCAAAAAGTGCAGGGAATACTGTAATCTAGACCATCACAGACTTACTTTCCAAGGAGGCACATTTTGTAGTATGCCCAAAGATTCCCTCCTCCTGGTCCCTGGCAAAGTTGTTTGTGCAGCATATCTATCGGCTGCATGGAATCCCCAAATGCATCATTTCAGACCGAGGGGTATTGTTCACATCAAAATTTTGGCAGGAATTCCTCAGCCTGATTGAGTCCTCACAGGGCCTTAGCTCCACCTATCATCCTAGTACCAATGGAGCCTGTGAATGAGCGAACTTGGTTCTGGAGCAGTGTTATGTCAACTACCAACAGACCAATTGGACTGAACTGCTCCCCTTTGCAGAAGTGTCATACAATAACTCTGTGCAGGGTTTACCACTTTCTGGGTAGTTAGTGAAGTAGAGTTTGCGCCCATGCTGGAAATCCCATAGGGGTAGCCATCCTCAGCATCCTTGGCTGAATGGATGGAATCATTCAAGGAAACATGGGTGGTGGTGCGCAGGGCATTGCAGAAAGCTACAGAAATGCAGAAGAGGCAGGCAGGCAAGAAAAGAGGCCCACAGAGGGAGCCCAAGGTGTGGGATAAAATATGCCTGCATACCAAGTTCCTTAACCTGAGGCAGCCTTGTAAGAAGCTGGGCCCAAAGTACCCTCCCTTTCAGCTTATCCAGATCATAAATCCGGTTACTGTAGAGCTGTAGCTGTCAAAAAGCCTCAGACAAGTGCAGCCAGTATTTCACTGCAGTCTGTTGAAGACTTTCCGTAGTTCGGAATTAAGGCCAGCTACGGAGGCGCTCCCCCTCCCATCATGGTCAAAGGAGAGGAGCACTATGAAATCGAGAAGATTCTCAACTCCCGGTACCATAGGGGGAACTGCAATATTTGGTGTTATGGTGGGGCTATCTTTTCGCCAATGCAGAATGGGTGGCTGCAACAAATGTGAAGGTGGATAGGTTAGTGTGTGGATTTCATGCTCAATATCTGGGTTGGCCCCAGTGAGGAGAGAAGCAAATAATGTCTAATGAGGTGAGCACCTTTATGTTTATTTTCTCTGGAGGGTCGGCATGTCCAAGCTGACTCACTTTCTTTGTTGCCTACATCAACTTTCAGCTCACAGTTTGCCAAACAGAAAAGGCTGGTTGGTTGGTAAATTCCTAGGGTGGAAGGAGACTAAGGAATGCATGAGAGCCTTCTGCCACCAGAGAGGAGATACCCACCAAGGCCAGGTTCTCAGAGCTATCAGCTGGCAAAGAATGTTTTCCCAAAACAAAAGTACTGAGTGTAATTGGTGGCCAATGAACCGTGGGCGGCCCAGGGGTGAAAATGGGGTTTTACCTATGTGGGTTTTCAAGGGAAAACCTCAGAGCTGACTTGACTTCTGCTGTACCTAAATGGATCTTTTAATAAAGTTTTACTGTTGGTAGTTCTTACGTGCCAGGAGTTTCTTTTTATGGATGTGCCAAATGGGATGGTTGACACCAATCAGCTTGACATCCAAGCCTGGAAAGAATTGGAACTGGCAGAGCAGGAGAGGACCGGCCTGGGGCTGAAGTTGGGCAGGTGCTGAGAGGGCAGCTTCCTTTGTGGCCTAAGCTGTGTGAGCTGTGTGGTGTTGAGGCTGCCCCTTGGCCGGGTTCAGCAGCTTGCCTAGAACAAGGGGCTATTGTGGGGCAGCACTGAGACACTTGTGAAGGGGCTCTGTTCTGAGCCTTGGGTTGCTTCCTTCAGCCTGGAGACATCTCTGGGTCATGGCAAGGACACTCTTGGGAGGAGGCAGGGCAGAAGCCACCCCAGAGCCCAGCTGTGAGGTGCCAGCCTTGTCCTAAATGCAGTGCCCTTCTGGAGGAGCTGCCTCCAGAAGACTGTTTCCAAACGGGCCCTAAGGAGCAGAGCGGAAAGGGGCAGGAACACTCACAGCAGAGATGGGTTTCAGCAGGTTCTGACCAGTTCTGGAGATCCGGTAAATACCACCTCTGACTGGTCCCGCCCCCATCTATTCTCTGCCTCCCAAGTCCCAGCTGATTGGGAGGAAATGGGGATTTTGCAGTATCCTTCCCCTGCCACACCCACCAAGCCACGCCCACCAAGCCATACCACACCCACCAAGCCACGCCCACAGAACCGGTAGTAAAAAAATTTGAATCCCACCACTGACTCATAGACAGTTGTGCACATCACCTCCTATCGACTGAAACTGCCAATATTGCTGGTCATTGGAAGATGGGATATTTTGGCTTGGGTAGCAGTGGGAATGCACCCCTGGCAAGAAACAAAAGACTGCAATATGTGTGTGTGGGTGTGTCAAGGAAATGAACTCTCAAGACTCTGTTGGGGAAAATATTTATTTACACCTTTTTCCCTCAGTATTACATCTCAAGCTCTTCCATTTCCATGCTGATATTTAATCAAGAAAATTTGGTGCCGACCTGCAGGAATTCTGCCAATTCAATATTTGGATCTGTGTTTTTCCAGACGGTGTCTCTGCTTGCCCACCCTGAGCAGAATCTTACACACACACACAAATATATATAATTTTAATTATTTTTTAAGAAGATAAAAATTAATGCAAACTAATATTAAATAAGGGAGAAAAGGAAAGAAAGCAAAGCATAAAGTGCAAGAATAAAAAAAAGTTAAAAATAGAAAAGGAAGAAAAAAGATACAAAGCAGAAGCTTCTGATATTCTTTGCAGCAGTAAAGGACAATATATTTTAACCCCACTCTCTAAAGTTACATCATAATATTTTCAATAATCTAGCTCAGGGGTGTCAAACTTGATTTCATTGAGGGCCGCATCAGGGTTGTGTTTGACCTCAGGGGGCTGGGGTGGGTGTGGCCAGCTCAACGATACTCGTGTGGGGGTCGCCTGTGGTGGCCTGAGCATTCTGTTAGTGAAAACGGGCTCCCCAGCTCCATTTTCGGCTGCCACGGCCTCCTGCAACCCTCTGCCAATGAAAACTGGAAAGTGAAAAGAGCCTTGATAGTACAGTGGTGCACCCTGTCATTAACACAGCTGCCTGCAATTTCTGCTGGTTCGAATCTCTCCAAGGCTCAAGGTTGACTCAGCCTTCCATCCTTTCTAAGGTAGGTGAAATGAGGACCCAGTTTGTGGGGGCAATAAGCTGACTTTGTATAAAATATACAGAAGGATGAAGGCTATTGCTTAACGCATTATGAGCCGCCCTGAGTCTCCGGAGAAGGGCGGCATATAAATCAAATTAAAAAAAAAAAAAAAGGAGCTTGGGAGGGCTGCACGCGAGATGGGGGCGGGGCCAGTCAGCGGTGGTATTTACCGGTTCTCCGAACTACTCAAAATTTCCGCTACCGGTTCTACAGAACTAGTCAGAACCTGCTGAAACCCACCTGCTGTGAGTGTTCCTGCCCCTTTCTGCTCTACTCCTTAGGGCCCGTTTAGGAAGAGTCTTCTGGAGGCAGCTCCTCCTGAAGCGGCCTAGAAGGGCACTGCATTCAGAACTCGGGAGCCTGTTTTTGCTGGCAGAAGCACCGCAGGCCAGTCCTTTGCTGTTTCCAGGGCGGCTCCAGGGGCTATATTTAAGTACCCCGGGGGCTGGATCTGGCCCCTAGGCCTTGAGTTTGACACCCCTGATCTAACTGATCTAACCATAAAAACCATGTGTACATTTTAGTAATTACATGTTATCATTGGTGCACAATTGTACTTCAAATTTTATTTTGCTTTGCCTTATCCCCATAAGTCTTTTTATCCATTTTGAATCTTTCCGATAACTGTAAATGGGAAAACCATGACAGCTATGTCCATCTATTATTAGTTCCTTTCTTGATTTCATCTTAAACTCCCTTGAATTGGCCTTTTGGCTCAAGATTGTGAGCCACCAAAATATTCAGATTCTTTTTGTATCTGCTGCCGCTGTTGCCCAGTGTGGACTCCCTATCCCATCTTTGCGCCTTTGATTTTGCTCTTTCAGTTCTTTCTACTGACGTCCATCTCTCCGTTTGCTGCCTGTCGTCAATATAACGTTGATTTAATGCATTTCCCAGAATGCAGCATCTGTCATCCTTTTTTAGCAAAATAGAGACAACCAGCAGAAAATCATGCAGAGAAAAATGAATTTAATAATCTAATCAGGCAAATGAATTTGACTCAGCTGAGAAAAAAATCCTTGAGGTTTTCACAAAGGTCAGGAATGGAGGGTGCCTAATCAGTACATTGTGCGTCATGTGCTCCAAAAGTGGCTTCCTAGCTTTTTGTACATTTAGAACGTTTCGTGTTTAATCGGGTGCTCTTTTACATCTTCGCAAAAGGCCCGGCTGGAAAAAGGTTTTAGAAAGAGGCTTAGCTGTTTCCCCTGCAAAGGTTTGTACCGTGTGGTAAAAAAAGGTTTTTGATTCGTATTGAAAGAAAAAGAAAGGACGTCTGCACCATGAGAATTTTCTTCCAAACAGAAAATAAAGGAAGGTGCAGATTTAGCCAGTTAGGACTGCTTGAATTTTGTTTCAAATGGAAACGGAGCTCCCATGACTGTGGCTTTGTCATTGTGGGGGTGAGTCGGGGGATTGTTGCTTAGGACAGACAAGGAGAAGGTAAGAGAGACATGAATTAATGTAAAGAAATCCAGATCTCCAGGGACAGATGATTCCCCTCCTAGAATCCTGAAGGAAGCAGCAGAGGTGACCTCTCTCTTTAATCTTTGAACATTCCTTGGAGGACTGGTGGAGTCCCAAAAGGCGGGAGGAGAGCAACTAAAGGTTCTATAAAGCCTTAGTAAGACTACACTTGAAATCTTGTATCTAGTTTTGGTCACTATATTATAGGAAGGATGTTGAGACTCTGGAAAGAGTACAGAGGAGAGCCACAAAGATCATTAGGGAGTGGAGGCTAAAATCTATGAAAAATAGATGCAGGAATTAGGTTTGGCTAGTCTAGTGAAAAGAAGGACTAGGGGAGACATGATAGCAGTGTTCTGATTTTTGAGGGACTGCCACAAAGAAGAGGGGGTCAACCTGTTTTCCAAGGCACCAGAAGACAGGACAAGAAGTAATGGATGGAAGATCATTAAAGAGAGTCCAACCTAGAATTAAGGAGAAATTTCCTGAAGAACATTATCCAGTGGAATGCCTTGCCTTCAGAAGTTGTGGGTGCTCCATCACTGGAGGCTTTTAAGAATAAACTGGACAGCCACTTGTGTGGAATGGTTTAGGGTCTCCTGCTTATGCAGGGTTTGGACCAGAAGACCTCCAAAGTCCCTTCCAACTCTAATTCTGTCTGCTGTGGAGGACAACAGGCCTCAGTCTTGGGCTCTAGGCTGTTCAACAACTCTATCAAACAATTTGAGGCTACACTTATCAGGCCTTCAGATTCGACAGAACTGGGAAGAATGACTGTCCATCCATCTATTCATCATCCACCCATCCAAGCCTGCATTCAAAACTGGTGCATGGGAGAGGTTATACTTTTATTATTAACCTTATTTATTTGAATGTTATGCTGCTTGCTGAAGTGTCTATTACGTTAGAGAAGAAAGAAATAATTCCATAAAGTCTAGACAGGCTTCGATAATGGACTGAAATTAATAGAATAGAACCCTGAGAGCAAATTTATGCCACGTGTGCCACACGTGGCATGTGGAGACATATCTTCGGGCACGCAAGCCATTGCCCTAGCTCAGCTCCAGCGCGCATGCGCACACCAGCCAGCTGATTTTCAGCTGGCCCTTCCATGCCACCCCTCCCAGGAGTCTCCACGCGGCCTGTTTTGGATACCAGGTAAGTACAGGCTCTGGGATGGCGTTTATGGACTCCGGAGGGCCTCCGAGTGGATGGGGGAGCCCGTTTTCACCCTCCCCAGTCTCCAGGAAAGCTTCTGGAACCTGGAGAGGGTGAAAAACGGGCCTACTGGGCCCATTGGAAGTTGGGAAACAGGCTGTTTCTGGCCTCCGGAGGGCCTCCGGATGGGGTGGGGGAGGCCATTTTTGCTCTCCCCAGCCTCCAGGAAAGCTTCTGGAACTTGGGGAGGGCGAAAAATGGGCCTACTGGGCACACTGGAAGATGGGAAATGGGCTGTTTCCAGGGTCCAGAGGGCCTCCGGGGGGGTGGGGAAGACCGTTTTCGCCCTCCGGAGTCTTCAGGTAGGCCTGCTAGGCCCAAAATGGGGCAGAGGGTGGTTGTGTGTGCATGTGCGGGATGGTTGCACGCGCATGAATGGGGGCATTGCCCTCCCCACTCCCCCCGATTTTGGCAAGTGATGGCAAAAAGGTTAGCCATCACTGGAATAGAATTTAACAGGGAAATTCAACATTTTGCATTCGAGCAGGGAAGATGAAAGGTAGAAGAATAGGATATGGAGGCCTGGCTTGGCAGCAGTGAATGTGAAAAGGATTTGGATGTCCTCATTGCTGAATACAGAATATTAGAGTTGAAAAGGACCTTGCAGGTCTTCTAGTCCAATCCCATGCCCAAGCAGAAGACCCACTACCATTTTGGACAAATGGTTGTTCAATCTCTTCTTGAAAACTTCCATGATGGAGCAGCCACAACTTCTGGAGGCAAGCCATTGCATTGATTGATTGATTTCACTGTCAGGAAATTTCTCCTTAGTTCAAGGTTGGATCTCTTTTCCATCCATTGCTTCTTGTCTTGCCCTCAGCTCCTTTGAAAAATAGTTTGACTCCCTCTTCTCTGTGGCAACCCCTCAAATATTTGAACACTGCTATCATGTCACACTTAGTCCTTTTTTTTTACTACCTTAGTCATACCCAGTTTCTGCAACCGTTCTTTATATGTTTTAGCCTTCAGTCCCCTAATCATCTTTCTTGCTCTTCTCTGAACTCTTTTTAGAGTTTATTTTCTGTAATATGGTGACCAAAACTGGATACAGTATTCCAGTATGGTTGTTCTAGTGCATCTTCACATGATCTTGATACTATCCCTCTGTTGATGCAGCCTGGGACTGCATTGGCTTTTTGGGCAGCTGCAGCACACTGCTAGCTTATATTTAAATGATTGCCCATTAGGACTAAGATCCCTCTCAATTGAGCCAGGTATCACACATTCTGTACTTGTGCATTTGATTTTTCTTGTCTTAAGTGTAAAAACGTACTTTCCTCACACTGAATTGCATTTTGTTGGATAGGGCCCAGTGTTCCACACTGTTAGGATCCTTCTGGATCTTAAGCCTATCTTTTAAAGCACTGACTATTATACCTCCTAACTTGATGTCGTCTACAAATTTGATGTGTTTCCCTTCTGTTCCCTTATCTAAATCATTTACGAAGATATTGAAGAGGACTGGACCAAAGCTAAAACTTTGGGGTACCCCACTGCTTACTTCCCTCCATGTAGATGTAGTTCTATATTAAGTGCAGTTGGCCAGCCAGTTACTAATCCATCTGGTGGCGATGTTGTCTATGCCACATTTTTCTAGCTTACCAAGAAGTAGGTTGTGGTCTACTTTGACAAGTGCCTTGACAAAGTGAAATCCAAATATACTGTGCCCGCATCGTTTCATTGGCCCATTAACTTAGTCATTTTGTCAACAAATGCAGTAAGGCATGATCTGTTAGAAGCAAAAATGTTGGGTTTGCTTGTTCCTAAGTTGTTTGCAGATTCATTGCTTGATTATCTTTTCCAGGATCTTCCCAGGTATTGATGTCCGGCTGATTGGTCTGTAGGCTCCTGGATTCATTTTTTCCCCTAAACACAAATTAAACATAGCCAACAATAATGTGATGGCTGAAAAAGCTCTTGGTATGCAGAAAAAGGATGAACAATTCATGGGAAATAATAGTTCCCCTCTAATCTGGTCTGGTCTGGTCAGGCCCCACTTTGGCTAAAGTCTGCAGTTCAGGGTAGCATAGTTCAAAAAGGATAGTGGCAAGCTGGAATTCAGAGATGGGCTACCAAGATGACAAAGAGGGTGGAAACTAAGCCTCATGAGAAGTGATCGAAGAATTGGACCTGTTTAGTTTACCAAAGAGAGGACTGTGGGGAGATGTACTACAGTGTTCAAATGTCTGAATGCTACTTGAGACAGTTAATCTTTGTTTTTCCAGAGGGCAGGTCCAGAACCAATGGGTTTAGAGCTCAATGAGCTCAGGGAGTTCAGAGAAACTCCTTGAGTGTAGAAACTGGTAGACATAGAGCAGGTGGCTGTTCTGTGATGCGGAAGTTCTCCCTCACCGGAGAGCTTCCAATAGAGGCTGCTCATGAATCAGAGATACGGCCCAGGAATCCACACGGGGCAAGCATTGGTGCTTGATGTCCTCTAACTTCCTGTTTCTATGATAGTCTGGTGGCAACTTTTGGGGGAACTCTGGGCTGTTTCAAAAGATGCAAGTTGCCAGAGTTTCTGGTTGCTCACCCCCGCTGGGGGCTTTGAGCCAGAGCTCAAGAGAAGATGACTCTGCCCCAGGAGTCCATGGTGACAATTGCAGGCATGTTCAGCCCTTTCTGTATTCCTTTGATGACAGTAAATAGAAAACAGCTAACACTTGGAAAAGGCACCTTGAAAACACCTTTTAAAATCAGGAATGATATGAAATAGAAACAGGAACTATAACTGAACCAAGCGAAGAACTCTTGTCCCTTGGAATGAGGGTTCCATGTGGTGAGAATGCTCTGCTGCGCTGCTCACATCCGTCTGTGCAACAAGGAATTGGTCTCCGGTGGGCAGCTCCCTTTCCGCTCTGCTCCGCTCTGGTCAGGCTGCACCCTGAACTGTCTGTCCTATTCCAGGCTTTGTGAAGACTCGGGGTGGGGGGTGGGGGAGGCAATGTTGGTTTCCCCTCTTTTACATGGGCCACCTGTGGCCATAGTTTAAGAAGGGTTCAGAGAAGCAGAGAAGGATGATGAGGACTACTGAGGAGTTGGAATTAAGGTCTTTGAAGGGTGTTTTAGCCTGGAGAGTAAAAAAACACCAGCTGGAAATATGACAGTGATTGGCAGATACTTGAAAAGATGTCCTGTGCAAACCTCCCAGGATCTGTTGTTCTGAAGTGCAGGAGACTGAAGTTGACTGAATGCTAGAAGAAAATCTCTTCAGTGGGTCTGCTCAGTGGTTTGGATTTGGACTCCTACCCTGAGCAGAGGTTCAACTTCGTGGCCCCTCCCAGAAACAGGATTCTGTGATTATCCATTCTGCTGTCCTCCCAATAGGACATTTTAAGAAGCAAAAGTCCAAATCAGATTTGTTACCTCGATGTATAAATTGGCTCACGTAGGGCTTTCATTCTGGTTGGCTCACGTTGGTTTCTTCTGTTCCTGGAGAGAGTGCAATGCTCTGGGAAGTGGAAGGTCTGCACTTGTCAGGTGCCAAAGCCCAGCTGAAGGTCCCATTAAACTGATTTATTGCTAGAAGCCTGTGCACAGGAATCTTCTTAACTAAGGTCAGCCCGTGCTTGGGGTTAAATAAGGGAACGGAATTCCAGGAAGGTTGGGCTTAGTCCGCTTCTGGCTACTTAGGGATTCTAGGCTGAGTCCTCTTTTCACTCCACCTCCAGGTTGCCGTTCTCTCCCACCCCTTAACCAAGGATGGTAGCCAACACTTGAGAGGGTCTTGCAAGTCTGCCAGGAGCAGCAGTAGAGGCTTATGGTGGTAGGTGGCTGAAGAACCAGCCAAGTTTTGAAAGACTTTTATCTGTAGCTGTTCTGCTTTTCTATCTTTCCTTCTGGGAAATTGTTTGGCAGGAACCTTCTAACATGATCTTGAGCCAGGCCAAGAAATGTAGGTCAGAGTTTTGCTTTGGGTATGTTACAAAACTCAGACCTGGTGCTGCGTTTCAGTCATGATATGGAAGCTGGGGCCCCCAGAGCAGTGGGGAAGTGCTGGACCCCTTGATGGCTGAAGGAATGGATGGTTACAGGTACCGTAAATTCCTGGGCCCAACTTTATCCTATAGCGCTTTTTGGAACCCTCAGCAAGGAAGACTGGACCAAGCTCCCACCTGTCCCTTGGGCAACAGGTCTTTCTGACAGGGAAGGCGCAGGATGCCTGACCCTGCCTCATTCTCTGCTTCTCGCTGTGGGTGGTTGAACTTCTTAGTTATTTCCTCACCCCACAAATGCCACCCTGCTTTTCCTTCCTTCGGAAACATCTGTGGTTGAGCAAGAAAGCCTGGTGACATCAACCCGCATTAGGGCTTCAGTTCTGGGTTTGCTTCTTCTTTCCTGACAGTCTTGTAATCTATCAGAGGATGGACTCTCACGTCAAGCTCCTACTTTGCAGGGTTTTAGTCAGTGTCCTTCCTCAGCTGGCCCCAGGTTCCCTTATAGAAATGACCAGGTCCTTATTCTACACATTCCCACCAAAAAGACGCTTCTTTTGTGGCGGAGGCAGGGCCTGAGGACAGAACATGGATTGGATGATGGTGCCGGCTCAGATCATGGCTAGGCTTGTTCTGCAGCAACATTTTCTGGAGAATGATTTATGGCCCAACAGTGCTGAAGCAGAAGAAGTGGAGCTCCCGTCTCCTTGAGGGGCAGACGTGTCAGTAAGAGCTGAAGGAAATTAAAAATCAGGACAGGAAGAAGAATGGCCATATTTGGATTCATTTAATTAACAGAGGATAAAATGGTCTGTTCTGAGTCCTTCCAACTGCTGAAAGCATCTCCGTTGTATCCTGTCAAGTCAGCCTGTTCTTTTTATTGATGTGACATCATAAACTCAAGATGGATGTTCCTTCTTTCTCCAAACTTAGAAATAGATGGCTTTCCCTTTCAACAAAGTGCTAAATTTGTTACCCTAACATACTTTCATTATCATTTTCAATTTTGAAAGGTACATATGTGATAAAGACTGGGCAGGGAGCTGGTCTTAAGTGACTTGGGGCCCACTTGTGCTTCTGATACGCCGGTCTCCTTCGTTTTCCTGTTCCTCTGGCCACCTGGCCCCGTTTCAGAATCCACCCGTAGAAGCAGCAGAAGAGGACCTCACCTTGGCTTCCTTCGACCAAACGGCAATTCTAGTGTAGCCTTCCTAGGTGCTGTTTCTTCTTCCATATGAAGAGAAATCCGAGTGTCTGAATACGGACATGTCCATCTTCGCACAACTACGAGAAGATTAAAAAATGCCCATGAGAGCCCAAATGCATCAGTCCAGCCTCTCTATGATTCTGTTTCTCACAGAGGTGACCCAGTTGCCCCTGTTTGCTCTCAAGCAGGAAATGAAGGCTTGCCCCTTTCCTCCCTCCAATTAGGAGTCTTAAGGTTTATAGTTCTCCCTGAACTTATGCAAGCCTCTTTTAAAGTTATCTGGTTTAGTGGCCCCACCACATCTCATAGTAAGGAACCGCACAGGGGAATCACACACTGTGTGAAGAAGAGCAAGTATCTTACCTGGTGTTGTGGCCCGTCAGCGGCCTGCACGGATCGCGGCTGATCCTGACAACGAGGAGGCTGGTGTGGTGTCGCGCCAGCAGCCTGCGCAGCCAGTGCTCGCGTCGGACAGCGAGGAGGCTGAAGAGGATGTGGTGCCAGAGGTAGAGACTCAGCCTGGGCCTTCAGAACCTCCAGAGGCTCCTTCAAGTGGAGAGAGCGAAGTAGAGGAGCCTCTCCTCAATGCTTGAGCACACAGGGCTGCCAAAAGGCAGGAGTGGCTACTCAGGAGGAGGAGGTCTCCTCGAGAGTAAGGCTTGATGATAATTGGCCACTCCCTTAGCCTATTTAAGTCACTCGCCATTAGTAAGTTTCTTGCTAGAAAAAACTCGTATTTATTATCAGAGTATTTTGGTCTATCATATCTTGTTTTCTGGGCTGGTTGCCAACCTTTGCCAGTCTTGTTTATTCTTGCTACTTAATAAATTTTATAAGGATCGTTGGTGTGTGTCAATATCCTTGGAAATTCGGAGCTGGGGCAGAACACCTGGGCAGACAGATGCAGGCAGCAGGGCTAAAGGCCTCTGCCTTCTAAATGCGAGGCTGCAAGTGATCGTAGGGCTTTTGGCGGCTCTGTTCCTTGGCTTGACTTAGGCCTGTTTCCTCAGCCTTTGCCACCCCATCCCACATTTCAGTGCCAGTGAAATAGGACAACGTTCAGGTGTGTTTGGAGTGGGAGAGCTGCTTGTTCCACCTCTTCCTTAGAAGCCTCTTCTATATTGTGTAGAGTTGCTGATTGCACTGCCCTCTTCTGATAGGCTGTAGGAGCATTTCTTCTTTCTTGAGGGTCCCTTGAATCTGTCTGTTGAAAGAATTTGCAAGGAACCATGCTGGGTGGGGTCTTAGGAGGCTCTGGGATTCCTGAGTCCAGCAGCAGCCTTGAAGAGGAAGATTTCTTCCTATTGTGCAGGATGATCTTCTGGATAGACTGTGCCAGGAATCTGCGGGAGATGTTTGCCAATGAGGAGGGATCCTGCAGAGTTTCACTTTCTTCCACCAGATTCCAATAGGTCAGTTTGTGTTCCTGCTGCAATGCAGAGAGACAGCAGGAGTGTCTGCTGAGGGAGCAGCCTGTTGGGCCTCTGCAGGAGCTCAAGTCAGAGATTTGTGAGGAAAACGCACCAGGGGCGCTTATATGTGATGGTTTTTACTCCTGCTCTCGATATCTATTCGCACACTTCTATTTTAAAGAAATAACCACATTAAACAGACTCCCAGGAGATTCTCATTTGCTCTTTCCTCTCCCTCAAGATCCAGAAGTCTACTTCTTCACTGCCAAGGATAGAAGTCCTGGGCCATTTACCCGTAAGGCCCCAAGAAGAGCCTGCTTGACCTGTTCTGACTGTGGACAGCAGGCCAGGAGTGGCCATAAAGCAGTGGTTCCTGCCCTGCCAGTCGCTCTTGGCCTCGGGAACTGGAGATTGGCTCAAGTGGGGGAACTCCCAGAAGGCTGGCTCCTTCGGCAGAAACTCTTTTCCAAAATGCCAGAAGGCGCACGAGGAAGGACTCCTTCCACAGCCTGCCAAATGACTTGCTCTCCATTCAGATGTGGCTCTAACAGCATAAAACCCAAGCATTCTTTAGTCCATTCTTGCCTCTGTTACTTGGAAGCGGATTTCAAATTGTGGGCCAAGTGACTCTTGCTCTCTGCAAGTTCGTGTGACAGCCTTTCCTTGAGGAACCGAAGCTGCTGGCCAAGCCAAGGGCTGCTGGGGTTCAGCACCTCGGTGAGCCGGTGGGAGAGGAGGCGCAGCTTAGTCCCACCCATTGGGAGTCAGAGTCAGACTGGGAAATGCTAGAGAGCCAAGGAGCGCCTGGAAGACCCCGCTGCAGCCCCCTCCCTCGGGGCAACCTTAGTGACCATGGCGAGAGAGAAGAAAAGAGCTGGGCCAGGATCTTTTCCACCCAGGGAGAAGAAAGCTGTCCGTGGGGGCGGGGGCTGCTGGTGTGAAAGCCAGCACAGCCAAGGGCTTGCAAACTGGCATCTAAAGCCCTGCTCGGCCATGAATGCCAGCAGCTGCCAGGGGCCGGGAGCAGCTAGAGATTCCCAGGGGAGGAATGTGGGCAATGGGCAGATTCCACAGGCACCTTCAGCAAGCCTGGGACACAAGGCAACACCCCATTTGCACAGAGGGAAAGGGGAGGTGACAGGATTTTGGATTTGAGCCCAAGAAAGATCAAGTTGAGAAACTATCCTTCATGGCCAGAGATTTACTGGGGTTTGTAATGTTCAAGATTTGGCCTGGCCGTGTTGTTTCACGTTTCTGGGAACCTTTGGCTGATTTACTGCTTTGGCTGCTTTGGAGAAGGCAGAAAGTGGGCACCTGTGTGATCCGTTTCTCCGGGTATCTTGGCCCAATCAACCTCATGACCTCTTGTAAGGAGTCTCTGAGTGAAAGTCTGGGCTTCATCCTGAGCAGCTGGGAAAGAATGAATGGAGGAGCAACGTGCACAATGGCCACGGGGCCCACACACACTTACGACCATTGCAGCATCCCTTTGGTCATGCGATCAAAATAAGGACTCGTACTTATGACAGCTGCAGTGTCCCAGAGTCATGTTTTTCACTTTTTGTGATCTTCTAAGCAAAGTCAATGGGGAAGCCAGATTCACTTAACAGGTGTGGCAAAAAAAGTCTAAAATGGGGCAAAACTCACTTAACAGATGTGTCACTTAACAATAGAAATTTTGGGCTCAATTGTGGTTGTAAGTCAAGGACTACCTGTGTTATGTTTTTGAGATTGTCGCATTTTAGCTTACTTGAAAGTCAGCACACTCGTAAATGAACTATTTTTTAATAAGACTTATATGGCCACCCATCATATACCAAACTTTGGGTGGCTCCCAATCAACAATTCAAACAGCATCCTTATAGAATTAATATCTAGCTGCCTCTATTAAAACTGCGTAATCACCTTTCCCAAGCAGTCCACCACAGAAACCCCTACTGATCTCAGTCTATCTCGGTGTTGGGGGGGAAAGCCGGGTCTTCAGCAGGATAGGAGACTGGAAGCTGGCTAAACTTCTGGGGAAGGGGGATTGCAGAGGGTGGAGCCCCCCTCCCTGGAAAAGGCACTCCCACAAGATGGCAATGTCTATAGGAAAGGACTAGGAATCATTCCGGCCCAACTGAATGCAGAATCCCACCTTTTGAGCCAGCGAATCTCGGAGTGCTCTGAGCTTTGATAAATAACCAAGGAAAAATAGGATGTTGACCTTTTAGGAAAATGTTAATTAAGTCTGCAGCTGGCGTGAAACTTCTGTATTAGTCTTCCTTTAGGAAGGATTATTACAAAATAGAATTGCCAGCCCCTGAATTCTTCAGTGTAGGTGCACGATGGGCCTGTCCTTGGAGAGCTTCCATATTAGCAGCGCTTTCACTGTTCTGAATCTGTTCCTTAGAAGGGCCAGAAACAAATCATCTCAGTTCTCCAACCCAGAGATCTGGAGCTGCTTTCAAACGGATGCAGCCCCCTCCTCCCCCCACCGGGAATTCCTGTATGCAGCTTTGGTCTCTGCCCTTCAGAAAGCATCTGGCATTGGGAAGAGTGTAGAGACAGTGAGCAAATGACCTTGTTTGAGATGGGATTTCCCATTGCAGGATGTTGCCTGCCTTGCCTTGGATGCTTGAGAGGGGACGAGAAGGCTTGGAGGAGGGGCTGCGGGAGCTTTTCCTTGGAAAGTCTAGTCTAAGACAGGAGGGTCTTGATCCCACCTGATGAGAGTCTCTGGGGGGCTGCTGGGGACTGGAAACAATGTGCCTTCGCTAGCTCCATAGCACGACAGCCGAAAAGTGGCATTGCGGCCCTATGGAGGGAAAAGGGATTAACAAAGGAGAACAAGTTTTCCAGAAGGACATGATGATTTTGTTCTGACTGGGAGCTGGGAGCCAGAGACGTCTCTGCCTCAGTTGCTGAGATGTATCTGGCCAAATCCTCCTGGTGAACAGGACTGATCCCCCAGGTGCCTGTGGCTTACTTATTGTATTTTTAAATAAGCAAATATCTGCATAGCCTCTGGGAATCTCTTAGAGTTGGACTATTTCATCAAGCAAATCTCCAGGAGTGTGTTACTTATATTCTGTGGGGGATGATGGGGTCACTGATTTCACCCCAGGGAAGGAAAATGGGGAAGAACAAGGTAATTTTTAGGAGGGGGGGCAGAGAGTGGACCAGCCACGTGGAAGCAGCAGCTATGTAATGGTCAGCAGAGGCTGGTGCTGTGGTGGCCACACTGGGCCATTCTGGCTCCCAAAAAATCATGCATGGGGCCCACTGGTCAGCTGTCCAAAAAGGAGACATTGGGTCACCAGGAGGAAGAAGCGGCAGGATTGAAGTGAACTTTTTTAAAAACAGAGGCTTGGATAATCCCTGTGGGAGAGGGGGCTTATCTCCTCCCCTCCTCCTAGCACACCCTTGCAAACACCGCTCGCTCGGCTGGCTGGTTGGTTTGCTAAGCGCCCGTAAGATCTCGGCAACTGGTGATTATTTCTGTTCAAAATGTCAAGCATTTCTGACAGCCTCTTTTGGAAAATCCATTTGTTGCCATGGCAAAAAGTGAAGGACTTTTCTTCCGTGGCTCTGGGTGGCATCCGGAAGGGACGCAGCTCTACTGAGGAAGCCTCCGTGCCACCCTGGGCGCCAGGACTTCTCTGCCCCCTTGACAAAGCTCCGAGGTCTTGCCCTTGCCTCACCTTGCCCTTGGGATCATCTAGAAGGCAACCGTATCTTTCTCACTGCTGCTTCTCTGCTAAACTAGCCTGCATAGCCTGCCTTTTCTCTGCGGTGTGTCAGTTGGTTTGCATGAAAGAGGTTGCAGCAAATGGGCTCCAGTGCCCCTCTGGGACCAGAGCGGAGGTAGTGGGCTCCTGGAAGGCCAGCGATGGGGCTCAGGTGAAGGATGGACTACAAGCAAAGAGGTGCAGCTGACGGCACTTGACCTGATGGCCCCACATATATGGAGCCTACAGGTAGATGGGAAGAGTTCATTATTTGTTCCTAAAGGTATGTGAGACAATGATTTGTTTTTCTATTGAGAGAGCCGGAGTGTTACAGAACAGGGGTCCTCAACCTCTGGGCCACGGCCTTCTAGTGGGCTGTGAGCTATTTGCAACTGGGCCATGGAAATGGCAGGCAAGTGCGTGTGTGTACATCCCCACTTGCACGAGCATCGAGTGCAGGGACACGCACTCCATTTGCCTGAGCAGTGGGCATGTGTGCACAGCACTCATGCAAATAGAGCTGTGCATGTGGGCGTGCTTGCTGGCCGCACATATGGAATCATCCCGTCTCCCCTTCCCACCAGGCCCCCAAAGCCGGAAAGATTGGGCAACTCTGGCGTAGAAGAAAAAGTAGGAGTAAGGAGGCCCGGGCTCTAATTCCCCCTTGGCCACCCAAACTGCCTGCAGGCTTCTGACCACCCTCTCCAAATCAGCATCAAGTGGCCAAAATCCAGATCATTTCATCAATGGCTTGGCTGCACGAACTAGACAAGGGCCACCCAAAACCTAACACAACCTATGCTTGTGTAGGATACATGCTAAGAGGAGCAAGAGGTTATGTTTCGATCTGAGGCTGAAAGTGAGCGCACAATAAATCCTTCCTTGTATCTATGCATTAAAAATACGTGTTTGTGTCATTCCACGTGGTTTTGTACTCCATTTGGTAAATTTCAGAGGAAAAATGATCCACATCAATGGCACAAGCCTTCTAAAATTAGATTGGCAAATGTCAATTGTAATAGTTTTTTTCAATGGCTAATCTGCATTCATTGCAGAGAAATTTAGCATTTTAACTGAATGTACAATTTACACAGGGCAGTCCAGCTGCCAAAACTTGTGGGGTGCAAAGCAAGGTGACCCCCTCCCTCAAAGTGAACGCAGTCTGAGGCCAGGGAATGAGAGAAGGCAGGAGAGGCACCCTGGGCCGGAGGGTTTGCTTTGCTTGTCTTAAAATGCACCATTAGTCCCCCGGCCCCGGCAGGGATCTTGTATCAACACAAGCGTTGGACATTTGCAACAAAAGGGAACAGCATAAAAATAGACCGCAAATGAATGCTTGAACAAGCCAGGGTTATCAATAGTTAATCGAGCCACTGCGTTTCTGCAAGAGTGTGTGTGGCTGGGAAGGAATCAATTGCTGGCAAAGCGGCAGGAGTCTCCTTTAGGGTTGCTTAGAGCAGCAGCCTACAACCTTCTGGGCACCAGGGACCGGTTCCGTGGAGAGAGGTTTCTCTGTGGATCGGAGGGGACGTGGTTTTGTGTGCTGCCAGCATCCTGCGGATGGGGCTTTTTTGCACAGACCAGTTTCTGGCATGCTGTGGCCTGGGGCTGGTCCATGGACCAGGGTTTGGGGATCCCCGACTTAGAGAATTCATTAAAGAGACAATAAAGACTCTGGATAAATAGAAGGCCTCAGCCATTAACACCGGGACCCTGGAGAGTTCATTCGTAGGAGCCAGAACTGTCTGGTGAAATTTGCGCCTTTCCACTTTGTAGCTGAACTTCCATTCTTGTGTGTTTCCATGGCTATGAGGGAGGCCTTCGGAGGACAACGGGTGCCGGGCTGCTCCCTCAGGGTGGCTGGAGAGACTTTTGAGATCCAGGAGGACTTTGGGCCCTTTACATCCTTGCAATCCTTTGGGAGTGCTGTTCAATCTTTCCTGGCCAGGTGGTCAAAGAGATCTGCTAGTTATCTCATCTTCATCAGCTGGTCGTTTTTGAATGGCAGCAAGAAGAGGCCTTTTTCGGACACTGTCAGAGCATTAACTGAACCAATTATGATGGAAGTCTACTCATCTCTAAACTCCCCTCCCCCATTTTCTTCTTTGTTGCAAAAGCCACAAAGCTGAGCTGATCCCAAGCAACTCCTGATTTCCCGAGAGTGTGTTTCAATACTAAGATAGGAATATATTTTTCAGCTTGATCATAGCTGAACGAGAGAGATTCCTTGTGCCCACCTGCCCAGCGCCTTTGCTGAACTGCATGGCTCTTCCAGGGAGAAGACCCTGGGCAGAGAGAGGAGACCCCCAGGAGAGAAGCCCTGTGAGTTTGATCGATCTGCTGCTGGTTACCTTCCGGTGCTCCTTCCTTCTCCGAACGAGAGCAGCTGGGCGAAATGCAGGCAGGTGTTCCTTCAAGGCAAGCCAGCTATTCCATCAGGCTCTTCCTCCGTTTTCAGGCTACCGCTTAGAAAGGGCTGCCGTTCTCGTCTTTATTGAATGCTTCAGCTATGTAAACTCAGCTGCTGACTAGCAACAGCAGATGGGAATGTTTCCCTGTGGCCATATTTGATTTCTTCAGAGAAGTCTCCCTCTTGCCAAGGTGATTGCTCATGGCAGAGCAGAAGCAGCAAAGCCCAGGCAGGCCCCAACCTGGGCTTCTCTGCCTTGCTTGCCTTTTGTCCCTTATGGCAGCGCGATGGAACACAATTAATATTGCTAGTTTCTGGGCAAGGTCTGTTTAATTTGTACATATTTTAATTTTATATTTTGAATGTTAGGTCACACAGTATGCCTTATTGTAATTGTGATGCTTCTGACATGAACAGTCTTTTCTCCATAGAACTTAAGGTACCAATCCTCAGATGTTCCTCACTGCCCTTGTTTCAACCTGTGCCAATTTCTCTGAATCCTCCTGTCAGTGTGGCTCATGGATCTGAACTTAGAGTAGTATAATAGAATACTTACTTCCACTAATTTGTTAATTGCATTTTATAGATGCAGCCTAAAACTGCATGTCTCTTCTGGCTCCTTTTCAATTTGCACACAACCACTATTCCAAGATCTTTTTCACAAATAGCAATAGCACATAGACGTATACTGCTTCACAGTGCTTTGACAGCCCTCTCTAAGCAGTTTACAGAGTCAGCATTTGGCCCCCAACAATCTGGGTCCTCATTTTACTCACCTCGGAAGGATAGAAAGCTGAGTGAACCTTGAGCCTGGTGAGATACAAACTGCCAAATTGCAGTTCGACAACCTGTGCTCCATTATGTCATAGTTTCAGAGGTGTTTCCTTACCTAGACAGACAAAAAGAATGGCTGTGGTTGGGCAAAGAAGGAATGAGCAGGAGCAAATTCCTGCCAGCTTCCTCATTGAGTTTCCTTGTGGGAATCTGGCAGGGGGTGTCAGAAAGCTCCCTCTCCCTTCCCGCTTCCCTCCCCTTACTATCCTGCAAGTAAGTGGCTGCTGCTGGGTGGGGGAGAAAGCAAAGGATTGCAAGAATGGCTGGGAAACTGAGAATTATGAAAACAAAGATTACACGACCACACAGCCAGTAGCACTGAAGCAGCTCATCTTTCCCACATTTCATATCATTGGGATTTTGGACACAATCCGTAAACCCGTTTGTGGTATCCTAGTTCAAAAATTGTTGCCCTAGGGGGGTACTCATTCATATGAATTCTAAACATAAATTGAATCGACAAAAGAAAAGATCAGAACTGGAAGCAGAAATAAAGAATAAAGAACAGTTACTTATTAAAAATCCAACAGATGAAAGAATACGGGGTGCTATAAAACTTTTGAAAGATCAATTTCAAATGCTTATGGCGGAACAAGCTGCAACAAATTTACAATATGCGAAGCATAATACATTTTGTAATGCCAATAAACCGGGCAGATGGTTGGCTTACACATTAAGGAAGAAGCAGAGCATACGGACTATTGATAGTATTGATATTGGAGGGAAAGAAATTTTTCAACAAAAATTAATTAAAGAAGTCTTTGTAGATTATTACACTAAATTATATGCTAAAGATGATATGCAGAATGGACTTATAGAAAAATATTTAGAAAATAAAAGAGTTACAAAAATTACAAACCAACAAAAGGAAAGAATGAATCATCTTATAAGAGTTGAGGAGATAATTGCAGCAATTAAACAATTGAAAACAGCTAAAGCTCCTGGAACGGATGGCTTGACTGCAGTGTATTATAAAACTTTGCAAGCAGAAATGGTGGAACAACTTAGAGACTTATTTTGTAACATACAACAAGGGGGTAAAATACCCCCATCATGGAAAACAGCTTACATTTCTTTGATACCAAAAGAGCAAGCAGGTCCTAAAAAACCGGAGAATTATAGACCAATATCTCTTCTGAATAATGATTATAAAATTTACGCAAAAGTACTAGCCAACAGGTTGATGCCAGTAATTCAAGAGGTGATTCACAATGATCAAGCGGGATTTATAGAGGGCAGATATATGAAGGACAATGTAAGGCAAGTTATAGATTTATTGGAATATCTTGAAAAGAATAAACAGATCCCTGCAGTGCTGGTTTTTTTGGATGTGGAGAAGGCCTTTGATAGAGTGGACTGGAATTTTCTATTAAAGACTTTAAAGAAGATGGACTTTGGGGATCAATTTATACAGGCGGTTTCAGCAATTTACCAAGAGCAAAAGGCACAGATTATTATTAATGGAAGTTTGACAACAGACTTTAATATCGAAAAAGGAACAAGACAAGGTTTTCCGTTATCCCCATTGTTATTTATTTTAACACTAGAAGTCTTGTTGAATACAATACGGGATTCGAATATCTTGAAAGGTATAGTGATAAGGCAAGAGGACTACAGAATAAGGGCATTTGCAGATGATCTGGTTGTTACCCTAACACAGCCGATGGAATCAATAATCCAGATGAAAGACATTATAAAAGACTATGGCACAGTATCAAGTTTTAGACTGAATCAGAAAAAAACTAAGATGATAGTTAAAAATATGACACAAGATCGAAAACATGAACTTGAAAGCAGGGCAGGTTTTGAGATTGTACCTAAGGTTAAATATCTAGGAGTTCAGGTTGCAGAATCAAATATGAAATTGTTTCAAAATAATTATGAGGTGTTGTAGCGAGATATACAGAAAGATATAGAGACTTGGAAAAAACTGCAGCTGTCCTTACTTGGAAGAATAGCAGCAGTTAAGATGAATATTTTGCCAAGATTTCTTTTTTTGTTTCAAATGATTCCGGTGCTTAAAAGTGATAAACAACTGAAAGAATGGCAAAGTGGATTGAATAAGTTTGTCTGGAACGAGAAAAAACCAAGAGTGAAATTGAAAATTATGCAAGATGTTCCAGAAAGGGGAGGTCTTAAACTTCCAAACCTTCAGTTATATTATGAAGCAGCAGCTTTGACTCAAGCAAGTGACTGGTTTGGAAGGAAAAAGACTGGAAAATTGAATATAGAAAGTTTTGATCTCAAATTTGGTTGGCATGCTTACTTATTTTATGAGAACAGAGTGGATAAAGTGTTTAAAAGCCATATACTTAGAGATTCTTTGATCAGAGTTTGGAAGAAGCACCGATTCAAATGGGATTACAAAATACCACTATGGCTGGATCTTGGTCATATCATGTGGAATACAAATATAATGTCACTCAGGGGGGGTTTATATAAAGAAGTTCTTTTTACAGATGCGGGCAGATGGCAACTGAAGACATTAGAGACACTGTTGGATGAAGGGATTAACTTAACTTGGTTACAGTATAATCAACTTCAACTGAGATGGAAAGAGGACCAAAAAACTGGTATTATGTTGCATGAGGAAGAACTGGTTAGACATATAAAAGAGAAAGGTCCAATGCATATTAAAAGGCTTTATAATGTTTTGTTAGAAAGGGATTCAGAAACTGAATTGGTTAAAGATTGTATGATTAAGTGGGCACAAAATTTTGCAGAGCCAGTGATGTTAGAAACATGGGAAAAAATTTGGGTTCAGAATGTTAAATTTACACAATTGCAGAATCTGAGGGAAAATTTTTATAAAATGTTCTATAGATGGCATTTAGATCCTAAGAAATTGTCGTGTATGTACCCTAATGTTCAGCCAAAATGTTGGAGATGTGATTGTTTAGATGCTACATATTATCATGTTTGGTGGACCTGTAAGAAAGTTAAGGCTTTTTGGATAAAAATTTGGTGGGTTATGCAGAATGTTTTGAGGAAAAAAATTCAATTTTCCCCACAATTGTTTTTACTGGGTATAGTTAAGGGTTTTCCAATGGATGAAACAAAGTTGATATTGTATATGATAATAGCAGCGAGATTATTGATAGGTAAATATTGGAAAAATGAAGCTTTGCCCACTATCGAGGAATGGACTTTGAAGATGGCCAGCTTTGCAGAGATGGCGAAGATTTCAGCATATTTAAAAGATCACTCACAAGAGACTTATGAATGGGAATGGAAAAAGTGGATAGATTATGTGCAGAACAAATATCAAACTAGGAAGTATCAAATAGCTTTTCACTGAAAGTATTATATAAAGATAGAAATATTTGAATTTTGTGAAGATGGAAAATTATATGGGGGATGGAGGGGTTCAAGTTTTATAAAAAGGGGATTTTGATGGGATTATATTCTGTGGAAGTCATGGGGGGAGGGGAGGGTTAGTTGGGGTTTGGGAGGGTTAGGTTGGGGAGCTTGGGGCGGGTTGGGGGGGGAAATGGGGTGAAAATGTAATTGTAAAACTTTTGCAATAAAAAAAAATTGTTGCCCTAAGATTTATTCATTTATTTATATTCCACCTTTATTACTTTTACAAATAACTCAAGATGGCAAACATATCCAACATACCTCCCTCCTCTTATTTTCCCCACAATAAAAAACCCTGTGAGGGCAGTTGGACTGAGAGTGACTAGTCTAAGGCCATGCACCATTTCGCCCAATTAAAGGTCATGAGAAGTTTTAGTAATATATAGGGCTATTATCTTATCTATCTATCTATCTATATCAAGTTCATCACTGCCCAAATTCAGACCAGCTCTGGGCAGCTCACAATAATAAAATAAAACTGCAAAGAACAGAACAGAATTAAATTCTTTATTGGCCAAGGGCGATTGGACACACACAAGGAATTTGTCTCTGGTGCATAAACTCTCAGTGTACAAGCAACAAGTGATAATCATAATCCTAAAATACAATCATCATAAATCATGGATACAACACTTACTGATAGTCATAGGATACTAAAGCAATCATCATAATAGGATACTAAATAAAAGCAATCAACAAAGCATTACATACAAGTTGTCGAGATCCCCTCGACACTCAGCGCTAGGGCGGTAGCCGTGGATCCTGGCGCCGTGACTGTGGAGTTGGTTCCCGGCGCTTCCCAGACCTGGATCAGCGGAAGGGGCGTTGGGCGGGGTCATTTGCACAGGTGGTGGTAGGTGATTAGCATAAGTGATAGGCGGTCGGTCACGATGCGGTCGGAGCCAGGGTTTGTTTTGTTTTGCTGACTCATGCAGGGGCTGGGCTACGCTAAGCCGGAAGGGCGGGTGGGCTGTTGTAATTATTGGGCGCGTTATTTAAAGCGTTGGGAGGCGCCCGCTCCCAACGCCGACTTTGTATGCCTTTGCATTGATTGTTTTCTTTAACGCTGACGGTGCTGACGACCGTTGGAATAAACCGCTTACAACTATCAAGCCTTTGCAGCGTTTTTCCTTCCCGACGTCTCCAGACACGCAGCGGAAAGTTAGACAGAAAGTCGGCGTTTTGCATCCTTTACGCTGGTCTATCCCGTCGGGGCTGAGCCTGGGATGGCGGAAGGCACGACGGTCAGCTCGCTGGCGATAGAGGAGGAAATGGCGGATGACACCGTGGTGGAGGCTGTTCCAGGTGTTCAGGTAGCTGAGAAGGGGGAGCTGCCAGTGGTCCGCCCTAAGGAGAAACTGGTGCGGGGAGAGGCAGCCTCTGTTGAAGACAAGGCTCCCGGTCCTAGTACAGTGAAACCTGATATGGGGGAATGGTGGCAGAGTTCTGCACTCACCGGTTCGAAGCCCCTCTCTCCCCAGTCGGGGGAAACATCCTTCCAGGGGTGGAGGGAGCGCAGATGGCTGGACGACGAGGAGTGTGATTGGAGCCATTCCACGGGACTAGGAGCTTCCACCCTGGATGTCTTACGTGAAAAGTTTGGAGAGGGGAGCTTCGTACTCAGGGAGTGAGTAGCCTTCCTTTTCCCCCTCGTCGGCCCATAGGCCGACCAGTGAGCCCAAAAGGAGTGGACACCTCCACACCTCGTTCTCTAGTCCCTGTGGGGAGGGGGACGATTCGTTGTTTCAGGTGTAACCAGTTGGGCCATCGTGTAGCCGACTGTCCCATACCTCCTGTTCCGCTCACCACTACACGAGGTCCACCACAGTCAACTGGGAGAGGCCATGAACGGGCACGTTCGTCGTCAGAGAGGTCCAGAGTGGTTACCCCCATGGCGTTACGAGGTACTCGAGGGACGAATGGAGGGTCAGACGGGCCCCTCCACCGGGACAGTGTCTCGCTGGTTCCGGACAGCAGCGATGAGGAGGCGCCAGTTGATCCTATGGTGAGTGATCCTATACATCCGTTTGTCATTCCGATTACTCTGAGAAACCTTCTGACTACAAGGGCAGTCCAACGAGATGCCCTGATAGTTTCGGGGTGTACCCGGTGTCTCATCCAGAAAAGCGTAGCCATAGAGTTGGGGTTGCAATCAGCCAAATTACAAAATCCCATTCGTTTTGAGCAGATGGATGGCTCTCTCCTGGGTGGCACGGCTGCAACTCGGGTTACCGAGTTAGTACACATGGAAATGGGGGAACATTGGGAGAACATTCGTTTTGTTATTGTGGACACAATAGTGGAACCTATTATTTTAGGTCTAGCGTGGTTAGATAAATGGAGGCCCAACATATGGTGGGAAGGCGGTTACCGACACCTGAGATTAAGTGTCGGACCAGAGCCAGAACCAGAGGCCAGAGTCGGGCAGGCGGGGTTGCAGAGAGATATTTCAGCTGACTCATCACAATTAGGATATCCTGCTATATATAGAGACTTAGCAGAAGTGTTTAACGAAGAGGAGTGTGAGGTACTACCCCCTCACAGAGCGACTGATTGCGCTATAGAACTAAAACTGGGTGTTCGGTTGCCAAAGCCAAGAATGTATGCTATGACAAAACTAGAGTTGGAAGAACTCAGACGATATATTGATAAAAACTTAGCCAGGGGCTTCATCCAACCCAGTCGGTCACATATGGCCGCCCCCGTTTTATTTCGCGAAAAGAAGGACGGCGGTTTACGTTTGTGTGTGGACTTTCGGGGGTTGAATGCGGTATGTGTCGAACACCTGTACCCTCTTCCATTAATGAAAGATCTACTGGCTACCTTATCAACCGGACGAGTGTTCACAAAGTTAGACTTACGAGAGGCGTACTACAGAGTACGTATAAAGCCAGGCGATGAGTGGAAGACCACGTTCAACTGCCCTTTAGGTAGCTATAAATTTAAAGTAATGCCGTTTGGTCTGCAAGGTGCTCCCGCTGTTTTCATGCAAGTGATAAACGAGGTATTGCATGAGCACTTATATCGAGGTGTCCTGGTATATCTGGACGATATTCTAATCTATACCAGAACGATGGAAAAACATACAGCCTTGGTGAGACAGGTCTTGAGTAAATTGTTACAGGCAAAACTGTTCGTCAAACTATCGAAGTGCGAGTTCCACTGCACACAGTTGGACTATTTGGGGTATCGTATCTCAGAGAACGGGTTGGGGATGGATCCCAAGAAAGTGGAAACAGTACTAGAATGGCAGGCGCCTACAACACGGAAACAGCTGCAAAGCTTCCTTGGCTTTGCAAATTTTTATAGACAGTTCATCCCCGCATTTGCGCAGACCGATTTACTTCGTACAAAAGAATTAGGTCTGAAAGCGAGACCAGGACAAATAGTAGTGTGGACTCCTGCCTGTCAAAAAGCTTTTGACAGTTTAAAGACCCTATTTTCCCAGACACCGATATTACGACATCCTGATTCGACCTTACCATTTATTGTACAAGCCGACGCTAGTGATGTTGCAGTGGGGGCTGTGTTGTTGCAAAGGACTAGTGACGGGGTGTTGCACCCATGCGCTTATACGTCCCGCAAACTGACAACTACAGAACGACGGTGGGCTATTTGGGAAAAGGAGGCATTTGCTGTGCGGTGGGCGCTGCTTACCTGGAGGCATTTGTTAGAGGGCAGTGGTACCAAATTCGAGGTATGGACGGATCATAAAAATCTAGAAGCACTCCAAAGCCCCAGACGCCTGTCACCAAAACAGGTACGTTGGGCACAGTATTTCCAAAGGTTCGATTTTGAGTTAAAATACGTGCCAGGAGGGAAAAACTTCTTGGCAGACGCTCTGTCACGACTTCCCCAATTTGAAAGTAAAAGAGAAGAGGTCGTACAAGCCATGATCCCTGATCATCAACAGTGGGCTCGAACGGCGCATAACAAGTCCTCACCTTCATGGGAAGACGATTTACGTCGAGAAGTGCTTACGGATGCCTGGTTGAAAGAACATGGAGATAAAGTGACCCACCGAAACGGATTTGCCTGGATAGGAACCAAGCTGTATATCCCTGAGTCGTTAAGACAGTCAGTATTACAGAGGTGTCACGATGCAAAAACAGCAGGGCACTTCGGGTTCCTGAAAACATTACACCTAGTAAGACGCCAATTCTGGTGGCCATGTATAAGGAAAGAAGTTGAACATTATGTAAAAGGGTGTAAAGTGTGTGCAAGGACTAAACCTCGACCGGGAAAGCCTCTCGGCCTTTTACAGACAGTAGCAGAACCAAATAGTCCCTGGGAAGAGATAGGTATGGATTTTATTGTAGACCTCCCGGAGAGTAGTGGCAACACGGTGATATGGACTGTAGTCGATCTTTTCTCCAAGCAGGCTCATTTTATCCCGTGTCATGGTTTGCCGTCAGCTAGGAAGTTGGCGAAACTTTTTCTATGGCATATATACCGGCTGCATGGTGCACCCCGGCGTATTATTTCCGACAGGGGCGTACAGTTTACCTCAATGTTCTGGCGCAATTTCATAAAGATGTTAGGCTCGTCACAAGGTCTAAGTTCTGGGTTTCATCCCAGTACTAATGGAGCAGCAGAAAGAACAAACGCCATGGTGGAAAGGTACTTACGCTGTTACGTATCGTACCAACAATCAGATTGGTCTGAATTACTCCCTTTTGCGGAAATGGCATATAATAATACCGTTCATGGGAGTACGGGGGTTACGCCATTCCAAGTTGTTTCGGGTAAGGATTTTCCTGCGATCCCCAAATTGGCTCTCCAGGACCAGAATAGTGTGTTACCAGATAGTTGGGCTGCTCGTATTAAAGGTCTATGGCCCCGAATAAAAGAGGCGTTGGACAAAGCAACTGACACTTATAAATACCAAGCCAATAAGAAAAGAGCAGACCACAAACCATTTGTAGTTGGGGATTTAGTCTATTTGTCTACGAAATATCTAAAACTACGAACCCCCAGTCGTAAACTGGGGCCCAAATACCTAGGGCCCTTTCCTGTTATAAAGGTGATTAATCCCGTTACAGTGGAATTAAGACTACCTCCGCTATTGGGGAAAGTCCATCCTGTGTTCCATAGTAGCCTCCTAAAACCAATAGCTGTCATTCGGGAACAAACAATAGGACCAGGCCCAGTGGAAGGGGATCACTATGAGGTCGAGAATATATTAGACTCAAAACTTAGCAGGGGAGTACTAAAGTATTTAATCAAATGGAAGGGGTATCCATTCGAGGAATCCTCATGGGTTACGGCTACGGATTTGAGGGCTAGTCGACTACTTGATCGGTTTCATAAAAAGTATCCACATAAACCCGGGCCCCGGGGTGCTGATATAAAACCCTAATAGGAGGTTAACATTCATGTGTTGTGTATTCCAGGAGGACACCTGGTAGGGGGAGCCGCCTGTCGAGATCCCCTCGACACTCAGCGCTAGGGCGGTAGCCGCAGATCCTGGCGCCGTGACTGTGGAGTTGGTTCCCGGCGCTTCCCAGACCTGGATCGGCGGAAGGGGCGTTGGGCGGGGTCATTTACACAGGTGGTGGTAGGTGATTAGCATAAGTGATAGGCGGTCGGTCACGATGCGGTCGGAGCCAGGGTTTGTTTTGTTTTGCTGACTCATGCAGGGGCTGGGCTACGCTAAGCCGGAAGGGCGGGTGGGCTGTTGTAATTATTGGGCGCGTTATTTAAAGCGTTGGGAGGCGCCCGCTCCCAACGCCGACTTTGTATGCCTTTGCATTGATTGTTTTCTTTAACGCTGACGGTGCTGACGACCGTTGGAATAAACCGCTTACAACTATCAAGCCTTTGCAGCGTTTTTCCTTCCCGACGTCTCCAGACACGCAGCGGAAAGTTAGACACAAGTTATAGTCATAAGATTCTAAGGAAATAGGTAATTGGACAGATTAGGATAATAAATAATACAGCCCTATTTGGTGGTTTGACATCCCAGGGCATACACAGTGTTGTGGGAATTCATTTTTTTAACAGAGTTATAGCATGGGGGGGGGGCGGGGGGAGGGAACTGTCTTTGTGTCTGGTTGTTTTGACATGCAATGCCCTATAGCGTCGCCTTGAGGGGAGAAGTAGAAACAGTTTATGTCCAGGATGTGAGGGGTCTGTAGATATTTTCACATCCCTTTTTCTGTCTGATGCAGTATATGCAGTCTGATGCAGGCCTTCATTGCAAGGCAGGCTGGTTGCAATTGTTTTTTCTGAAAGTCCTAACTATCCATTGAAATCAGTGTCTGTCTTGTTCGGTTGCTGTGCCAAATCAGACAGTTATAGAGGTGCAAATGAGAGACTCAATTATTCCTCTGTAGAAAATCAGCAGCTCCTTGGACAGTTTGAGCTTCCTGAGTTGGTGCAGGAAGTACGTTCTTTGTTGTGCTTTTTTGATGACATATTTGATGTTAGGTGTCCATTTTAAGTCTTGAGATATTATAGAACCTAGAAACTTGAAGGTCTCTACTGTTGATACCATGTTGTCTAATATTGTAAGAGATGGTAGAATAGGAGGCTTCTCCTAAAATGTACTATCAACTCTACAGTTTTAAGTGTGTTCAGTTCAAGACTGTTCCGGACGCATTCACAAGGCCAGTTGTACAACCTCCCGTCTGTATGCAGATTCATCATCGTTTCGAATGAGACCGATCACTGTTGTATCATCCGCAAACTTCAGTACTTTTCAAGTAAAAAAAAAAACATATAGGAAATAAACAGAATGCCAAATGCGAAGAAGAACCTCAAAATACAGGCAACATATGAAAAGCATGTCTAACAAGAGGGTTTCCTCCTCTGCCCACCAAGGCTGGGGAGGACATCCAGAAAAGGGGAGCAATAGTATGCCCACCGTGTTGGTTCTACCTGGCCAGATAGACACCCGGAGGAGACAGGCAACCCTCCCCTCCTGTTTTCTCTGTCTCGACTTCAGTATTTAGATGGTTTTTAACGCTCTGTATTTTTAACTATAGCAAATGTTGGTTTGTTTTTTTTTAGGGAATCCAAGTGATTTGTTTAAAAAAAACCACTGGTAATTTACTAATGATCACATTTTTTCCTAACGTTCAGAGTAAATTGAATGTTCTTCCACTCAAATGCCCATCGTTGCATCTCAATTACTGTATTCAAGGTCTGCATCCATTTAATCTTTGGTCTGTTCATTTTCTAAATCATTCTTCACCAGCAGTTTAAAAATATGGCCCAAGAAATGTTCTGAGTTACATACTGTAAGATTTTCAAATCAGTCAAATCTCTTGGTATCATCATCCTCTATTTCTGCATTTCTTGGATAATAGACTATGTATCTGAGGAGGCTGAATCCTATTAGGCAAATTGAACCATTGCAAAGAAAGAAATTTCCAAATATTTTTTTCTCCTTCACCTTAGATATTGGAGAGAATCAAGAAAGAGAAAATCTAACCTACAATTTATTTTTATAGACAGTAAAGAGAAGTGTTACTAAAATAGTGATAATCTATGAAAAAAAACTACAAAAGAGTACAGAATTGAAATATTGTAGCAAATCAATGGAATCATGATTTAAAGAAATACATTTTTATGCTCTTAAAAACTACTTCATCAAAAGATTCTTTTTTAGATGTGTAGGATAACTCAATGTATGCTCAAAAGGGTTTGGTATCGACATTTTATGCTGAAGATGTCATACATTTAAGGGAACATTGACATATATGGCTTTTTCTTGTATGATTCTCAGATTTGGGTTTATATTCACATTATTGTTGAGAGGATTATAGGAAGAGAAATAAGCTGCAGGGATGTTAATGTGATGTGGAAATACATAAAATTTGATGTTTATCAATTTAGGACAACCTTTGGTCTCACTTAGAGAAAAAGCTATGGAAATAAATGATCACACCACACTTTTGATATGGCTCGAAGATCCGTGTTCTGCCTCAGATTTTGAGTAGCCTCACTTGGACATCAATCAGAATAGAGCTGGAAGGGACCTTGGAGGTCTTCTAGTCCAACCTCCTGCTCAAGCAGGAAACCCTATACCATTTTAGACAAGTGGCTGTCCAATCTCTTCTTAAAAGTCTCCAGTGATGGAGCACCCACAACTTCTGGAGTCAAGCTGTTCCACTGGTTAATTGTTCTCAGTGTTAGGAAATTTCTCCTTAATTCCAGGTTGCTTCTCTCCTTGATTAGTTTCCATCCAACGTTTCCTGTCTTGCTTTCTGGTGCTTTGGAAAATAAGTTTACCCCCTTTTCTTTGTGGCAGCTCCTCAGACACTGCTAACATCCCACCCCTAGTCCTTCTTTTCGCTAGACTAGCCATGCCCAGTTGTTGCAACCGTTCTTCCTAAATTTTAGTCTCCAGGTCTTTAATCATCCTTGTCACTCTTCTCTGCGCTTTTTCCAAAGTCTCAACATCGTTTTTGCAATGTGCTGACCAAAACTAGATGCTGTATTCCAGGTGTGAAATACTGCAGATGCAATGGAAAGACCAGCACAGCCCTCTGTGTGGGCAAGGACCAGGCCTTTGGGGGCTATCTAAATGGAAAGCCATTTTCATTCCCCAGATTCACTGAATTCCCTTTAGTGAGATTTGTTAAGATGAAAAAGAAACAGTCTGAGGATTCCAGCTGGTAGGCAGTTTCCAGTTTAGAGCCCAGATGTCTCAGCAAGCATTAGGGGGGCAGAGACCCTCCTCATCTTTCACTCCCTTTGGGGAGAAGAGGAAGCCAGAGGGGATCTTGATTGGTCTTAGAGGGTAAGAGCCAAGTGACTGTTACATATCTCTTCTCTGTTACTTACCTGTTTCGGTCTTTTGTTTTTTCCTTTTCTTTGGAAAATAAATAATAGTCACCAACATAGCAGTTTCTCCCTTTTTGTGTATGTGTGTTTCAACAATAATATTTTTAAATAACTGGGTTAAATAAACAACAATTATTAAAAAGAATTTTAGAACAGGGAAAGGCATCATTCTGTAATGGTCAAACAAACCATTTTAAAGGATATTAGAATAAAATAATTTAATTTCGCAGGTGAAAAAAAGAAGCTTGTTCTTCAACCTGTATCTTGAACTCACAGCCAGGCAGAGAAATCAAGTGCCTTGAAAAGGTGTGGGGGGGAGGGGAGGAAAAGATATTGTCCACTCAGCCTCACAACTGACTGTGTCCCCAGAAAGGTAGGGCAGCAACGGAGCCGGGTGCCTGATTCTCCCCAGGGGTCTGGTGTCCCAGGAAGGCAGAGTGAGGCAAGGGAAGCATCTCCAGGTCTGCAGGTCAGGCACCTTCCTCTGGCCACTTACCCCCTAGGTAGTGCCCCGCGGTTGTTTTCAGCCCCCTCCTGACTTCTGAAGGCTCCTTCCGATTGGAATACTTGATGAAAAGGTTTCTGCTGCATTTCTTTTGCTGAGCTGCTCCAGCAGGGTCACTGCTGCTGCTGCAGTGGGTTGTGGAGCAAACCAGGCATTGTCGCAAAGGAGGAAAGATTTCCTCATTATCCCACGGTGAACATCGACTTGAGAATAAAACACAAGGCAACCCATTCACATGTCAGGAAATTTCTCCTTAGTTCCAGGTTGGTTCTCTCCTTCATTAGTTTCCATCTGTTACTTCTTGTTCTGCCTTCTGGTACTTTGGAAAATAGGTTGACCCCCTCTTCTCTGTGACAGCCCCTCTGTGACAGTTATCATGTCACCCCTAATCTTAAATTATTAGATAAATATTCTCATCCTTTCATAATAACTGCAAGAGTGTAAAAAAAACCCCTTCATTAAACTTTTTTTTATTTTTAAAGAAGGGACTGTGCATTGAAACTACTGGGAGCATTTATAACAGCAGTTACAACAAGAATAATATAGTCACGGAAAAAAACACAGGGGGGGAAATTAACAATCTATTGATTTGCAAAAATATGTCCCATGTATGTACTCATAGCCTCAGAAGACCAAATTATATCTGTACCAAATGTAAACTAATTTAAACACTTGAGAAAAAAGTTAACAACCTAGAGGAAAAAGCAAAGGGTTTTTCTCTAAAGTCCAGCCTCTCTGAGACTCGGAAAACAAAACGAGAAATTCCAATTAAAGGACAAAGACTGTATCCAAACTGAACATAGTAAGGAACAATTAACTAACACAGAAAGCAAACCTTTAGAGAGAGACCGCTGGCGATGTGTCACTCATAGAAGGGAAAAACAAAAACAAAAACCAGCCCTGTCCAATCCAGTAGCTAAACAATCAATATTATCACCTCCGTTTAGAAGACACCTGCAGAAAAGACGTCACCAGTGCAGAAAAAAAGTAGGGCAGACTTCTTTAAGAAGAAAAAGGTGTGTATTGGTGATAGGAGACTCAGTACTTGGGACAATTAATCTAGGGAGTTTGCTGTCTCCCAAGAGCAAAGAGCAAAGATGCAGCTGAGAGGCTTACTAAAATAATTCATAGATTATTAGCTCTTTCTCCTCTTTCGTGAGGGGGCAAATGATGCAACAAAGAGCCTGAAAGCAATATCAAGAGACTACAAACAGCTAGGCATGAAAGCCAAAGAGAGGGGGGCACAGGTGGTGTTTTCCTCTGTACTCCCAATGAAAGGTAAGCATCCAATAGGGAAACACAGAGCTTTGGAAGTAAACCGCTGCCTTAAAGGATGGTGCCATTAAGAGAACTTTGGATTCATAGACTATGGTCTACATATCTGCCGGGGGGAGGGGGGGCTTTTGGCGGGGGGGGGGACATTTCACAAGAACCAGGAAGAATGTCTTTAGAACCCAACTGGCTAGCTTCATCCGAAGGGCTTTAACCTAAAACTGGAGGGGGAAGGAGACAAATTTTTAGGAGCCAATTCCAAACATAAATCTCAGGGCAGTGAACCAAGCAGTAAGAAACGGGGAGCTCAGATACAAAACAGGAGGAACAGGAAGCAAATGCAGGTTTACCCCAAAAGGACTCAAATGCCTAAAATACTAACACTCAAAGTATGAGGAGCAAACAGGGCAAATGTCGAATCCTAGTCCACGAGGTTAAGTACAATATGTTGCTATTACCAAAACTTGGTGGGATGAAATCTGTGACTGGAACATAAAGCTATAGGGAGGTAGAAGTCATTATATGTATTATATATATATATATATATATATATATATATATATATATATATATATATATATATATATATATGTGTGTATGTATGTATGTATGTATGTATGTATGTATATACTTACATTATATAAGAAATAACTATACCTCTATAGAAATGCAAAAAAAAAAAAGTATGAAAGCATTCTTGAATTCATTTGGGTAAATATAAAAAGAAAAAGGAATGACACTGCCATAGGTTTTTACTATAAACCAGGGGTCCCCAAACCTCGGCTGCCGATTAGTACTGGTCCATGGACCATTGGGAACCAGGCCATGGGAGTGGTGAGTGAGCCGTAAAGCTTCATTTGCACATGCATAGAAGCTAGGTTGCGTGTGCAAAACTATTCCCTCCCCCACTGCCACTGCTGCTACTGCTGCCGGTCCATGGAGCCAGAAAGGTTGGGGGCTGCTGCTATAGACCACCCAACCAAACAGGAAACAGGAACTTTTTTTGAAGTTTAAATCACCAGGCTTGGATTGCATCCCAGGGTTCTGAAGGATCTGACAGGTGTGATCTTGGAAGCACTGACCCGTATCTTTCAAAGGTTCTGGAGCACCAGAGATTTGGAAAAGAGCCAATGTGGTTCCCATCTTCAAAAAAGGAAAAAAATGGATCCAGGAAACTACAAACCAATCAGTCTGACACCAATATCTGGGAAGATCCTGGAAAAGATAATCAACGGATCTGTGAATGCCTATAAAATAGCACAGTTATTACTAGAAGCCAGCATGGGTTTGGCAAAAACAGATCGTGTGAGAAAAATCTTACTGCCTTCTTTGATTAAATTACTAAATTAGTGGACCAGGGAAATGCTGTGGACATGGTATACTTGCATCAACAGAGGGATCGTATCAAGATCACATGAAGTGATAGTACCGTTTTATGCTTAAGGTAGTTGAAAACTCTGGAAAAGAATGAAGGTCTCATTTGCACCAACCCATCCGGGATCTTTCTTGACTGAAGTTGTAGCACCTTCAAATTCTTCCCTGGAAAAGGAAGATAGTAAGTTCAGCAGAAGTTGCCTAATGGAGCCTGGCCTCTCCTTCCAAAGAGATGGCCCTATGCCCAAGAGGCACATGGGGCTCCCTTTCTGAATGCATCCCCCCGTCCCTCCCCCGTCTAGCTGTTTGTTAAAGGAGCCAGGCAGCAGGACATGCCGGGGCCCAGCTGGCATCCTCTTCCAAGCTGCACTCCTGAGGCAGAAGCAAAAGGCGCTTTCCTGTGCCCAGCGTCATTGTTCATACCATCCTGGTCCTTTGGAAAGCGACAACAAAATGAATGTCGCCCTTACACTGCCTGGAGACTCTTGTTGATGTGCTTCCTGCAGCAGCCCAGCTGAGGCAACCTTTGGGAGCTTCTGAACCTTCATTCTTTCCCTTCAATATAGTGTTGCTCTTTCTCCCCAGTTAGTATCTTCCATGACCTGGACAGCCATCCCATCCCAGACCCCAGCCTTGTGGCCCTTCTGGCGATGTGCCCAAATGAATCAGAGGCGTGTAGCTGCTGGCTGGGGCCTGGGCAGATCCTGTGGGCATCCCAGCTCAGTTCTGCGTCAAGCAGCCTGCGGTTGGGCTAACGGCCCAACTGGAGAAGGACCTTGAGATGCCCAGCAAATAGGAGTGAGGCTAGTCTGCAAATCAGGCACCCAACCGAATGGAGGGGCACTTGGGAAGGGGAGCTAGTAGGGAGTGACATGAAGGCCACGCTAAAGCTTTCTTTTTTTGCTGAAGCTGGAGGAGACTTGTGTCCTGTGACTCCAAAGCCGAGAGCGGGGAAGCAGGTTTGGCTAAATACAAGAAATTTCTGAATTGTAAGCGCTTTAGAAAAGGGCTGGGCTCTCCATTCCTGCCTGTTTACCTGACAGAAATGCTTCATTGCTGTCTTGCACTATATTTTTTACATTGAGCTGGAAGTCTTTTCATTTCTCTGATTTTTGTAACAGTTGCTTAGAGAACAGGGAATCTGATTAATTATTTCCCAGCAGGACTATCAGGATCTTGTATTTATTTCTGAGTGATTTAAGAATTTTTAAAAGCTGCATTAAAAACATTGCTGTGTCCTCTTGCTGCTGCTTTGAAATGTAGCTTGACGAAAGTCCTCGGAAGACTTCTGTCTCTGCTCTTTGGTTTGTCTGCAGCATCAGTTCCTGGAGGGGGGATTGATTGCACTCAGTGTGTCCCCAGCTCCAGGTTCCGGCTGCCCTGGACAAGCCCTGGCCATGTAAGGGAGCCCTCGCCTTTGCAGGCTCCTAAGGCCCAGCTGCCACCGCAGGCATGCCCATCAAGTGCCAAGAGCACCAGGTTGATGTTCCTGAGCCTTCCTTGGCCTTCTGCCCCGGGGAATGTTTCTGGTCTGTCCGGAGAGGCCTCCTCCGTGCCTCCAGGACGACCTGCTTGAAGGTTTCCCTAGGGGCAGCTTGCAGTCCCTTGTCCTCTGCTTGGCTTTCATCCCCCTCCCACCTCAGGAGAGTTGCTTCGGACTTGAGGAACCCCTCAAGGAATCACCGTTCCTAGATCAGCTTCAAGCCTTTTTTTTATGCCTTCCAAAGGGCAGCAACATCTGGTTTGAGTGTCTTCTCTCAGCTCGCCTGGAACTTGAGAAGATAAGAAAGTGTAAACTAGAAAGGTCTCAGCTGCAGCACCCAGGAGCCCTCCCCAAAAAACTCGACTGTGCAAGTTGCCTTCTGCTTCTTTTGCAGAAAATGTCTCTTTATTGACTTCTAATAGTTGCTCTTCTTTTCATTGATTTCATTTTTAGTGAACTTTTTTCAGTTACATAAAGCTGGGAGAAAGCAGGGCAAAACCCCTCTAACTCCTTTGCTGTAATTAAAATCAATGTCTCCCTGACCGAATTAAATCAGGAAGCAGACAGGATGCCTCTTCCCCATTTTGGTTTTTGGAGATCTGGTCCTGGCTGTTACCCTTAAGATGTCTGATGTTTTCTGAGTCTGGTTTTAGGGGAAAACATCTTCAGATTAGAGTTTTTTGAAGGCTCCGTACCCTTAAGTGGAGACCGGAGTTTATTTATGGACTTTGCGATGTAATCCAAAGTGACATGTTTGAACATTGTGCCACAGCCGCCGCCAAAGAGCCCTCCTGGCGTGGCCTGTGGCTTCCCCTGATGGCAGTGACTTTTCACCCTGTCAGGAAGCGTTAGCGAGAACCTTTCTTCCTTCTCCCAGAGGCTGCCTGCGCATCCGTGCGAGCCGGTGGAAGGGACCTGCGGACGGTCATCCCGTGACAGCTCAGCCTTGTGAAGGATGCTGCTCTAAGGCGGCTGGTGGAAACGGGGCCGGCCTTCTTTTGTAGGCAGTCCCCCCTCCTACTCCCCCAAACAAGCTTTGGTTCTGGCTTTGCTGCAAGGTGCTGTGGGATCAGCGGTGGGTGATTTAATCCAGGTCAGATTTGGGCTCCAGCCTCTCCAGATGATGTGCCTTAACCTTCACGCTCGAAGGTCATATAATTTGTGTGGCTTTAATTTAGTGTGCTGTATGAATACAATCGATTGGTAAGCTGTGGTTTATGCCATAGCTACGTCTGAGAGTTATTCAACAAACCATAGTAAATCAATCTATGCCTTTTACATTCACTCATTTGAAGTTTCATCACTGGGGCAGGTGTGGTCTGGAGCTCTTGGCCATTTCTGACCTTCAGGAAGAAATTTTCTGGTCTGGTGTCTTCTTGGACAATACACCCAAGTTGTCCTGTGTGCCGTGGAGACCTTGGAAAAGGAGGTGTGGGAACGTTGCAGAGAAAGGCAGCAAATCTATGGGAATTGTGGACAGACAGCATGTTAAAAAGCAGTAAGTCCCACTCGTTTCTTCATTCCTGAAAAAAATAGCATCATTCTTGATTCAGGGAGATGAGTTGTTCAGCTGTCCAAAGAAATTTCTCAGCACAAGGTCAAAGCTGAGCTGCTCCAGGTAACCAGTTGCCATTACTGAAAGCTCCCTCAATAAACCACCCAACCAGCCTGTTGGCACCTTCCGCGTTTTCTGGGAGGAGATTCAGACCAGCAAGATGGGTTGAATCTCTTTCTCTGCTGCAGAAGAGAAGAACATGCCAGAATCCGGTGCTGGTGCAAAGGCTGGGCCGGGTTTTGTGCTCCTTTTGAGACCTTCAGTAGCTTCCAAAAGCAACCAACTCTTGCGGCCCTTTTGTGTGGCGGAAAGGATTGGGGCAGGGGCCGAGCAGCAGAAGGGCCTCAGGACTCAGTCTGTGGAAAAGGGGCTGGACAAAGGGCTTTGCACGGAGGCCCAGAAGATCTTGGATTAGGTGGATGGCAGGAAAGCAGCTCCGGGAGGGGGCAGGCCTACCATGCAGACCTTGACTTTGTGGAGCCACTTTACTTGGGAAGGGAGAGAAAGTGGCAGTGGGATTGGAGGGTAGGGTTTCTTTTTTTCTGTGCTTTTATTGCTGCCCTAAAGAGTCATGTAAAATAAACAGTGGTGGGATTCAAACGATTTAACAACCGGTTCTCTGCCCTAATGACTGGCTGGGTGGGCGTGGCTGGGTGGTCATGTGACTGTGTGGGCATGCCCAACAACGTCATTCATCATACCCAGCCCCGCCTCCCGACCACTCGCCTCCAAGGCCTCAACAAGATACAATTTCCCTCTACTGAACATCCAAAATACACTATTTAATCCTATGTATATATGCCATATGTGTACATACACACTACGTAGTATAGAGTGTGTATAGGCACATAGAAAGATGCATTAGGTACTATATATATTATATGTGTATGTACACACAGAGCTAAAACTATACACATTCAACCTCACACACCCAGAGTCCACTTTCTGTCATACATTTAACTATAGCTTCTATACATTCAAACATTACACACATTTTCAGATTTATTTCCCTAGCCTGCACATGACCATTAGAGCCAGGAGATGCCAGGGAACCCTGGGCAACAAAGGGGGTGTCAGCCAGCGGTGGCAGAAGCGCATGGCTAGGGCCTACACAGCCTCCCTCCCCCTCACCTTAATGAAGCAGATGTCTTCGGTGTACTAGCAGAAGCACTGGCAACATATATTGAGGCCAGAGTTGCCAGCCATGCCGGTTGGAGGAGACGTGGCTGTGAGAGGAAGAGAGACTGGGTGAATGAGACCCAGATGCTTCCTGGCTCCCCTCATCCCAGAAGCATCAACCTTGCACTCTCCCCTCTCTGCTAGCAGCCACCCCCTTCTCCCTCTCTCTCCCTGCTGCCAGGCGATCCTGTATTCCCTGCCGCTGCCGTTCCAGAGGGTGGGGGGGCAGCTGGGTGGCCAGGCATTCCCACAATCTGACCGGGAGGGCAAGCGGGTGGGAGACGGGCAATCTGGGTGGCCACAACCTTGCAGCCCCTGGCTGGCAGGGGTTGGCAAGGCGAGGCTGGGCTTGTGGGGCACACCTGGCTTTTAAGATCCCAGTTTCTTTCTAAAACTGCCCAGAAGGAGGGGAGGAAGGCCCCCACATGGCCCCTTTGTCCCTGTACATGACAGCAATTTACCAGGCAAGTGGCGAAGGCAGGCAAGTGGGGAAGGAGCCAGAGAGCAGCTGGGGTGAAGGCAGGCAAGGAAGGCAGGCAGGCTGAAAAACGGTCCGAAAAACGGGCTGAAAATGGGCCAAAAAGTCAGCAAGGCAAGCAAGCAAGCAGCCAAAGCAAGCAAGGCAAAAAAAAGAGTGGCTGTGAGAGTTGGGGTGGGCGGGACGGCAGGGCAGTAAGGGGTGGGTGGGAGGGGCAGCCACTGGTGGGATTAGTCGGTTCGCCGAACTGCACAGAATTTTAACAACCAGTTCACGTGAACTGATCCGAACCAGCTGAATCCCACCTCTGAAAATAACTTTCTCTCAGCCGAAAGGCTCATTTGGGTGTCCCAAAATTGCTATGACTTACAATCAGTTGCAGTGCTAGAAGGTTGCCTGCATTGGGCAGGTGGATTAAGACAGTTGATGGCTAGCAAAGACGTGTTCCTGTAGGGTTTTCTGCCAATATTCCAGCTGGAAGGCCTGACCCTTTTCTCTTAGAAAGAGCTACAAGAAAGTAGCCAGTAAATAGAGCCCTCCAAATTTTAGCTATTTCAAGACCAAGTGAAATAAGCAGGAAAACTGGAGAGCCTAACTCAGGAAGACAAGTATGATGTCAAAGACATCCCTGAAATTTGGAGGAAAGACACTCGTGATGGACACGCAGTCCAGAAGGCTATAATTTATTTAAAAGGAATGGGAGCAACAGAGAGGGAGGAAGCACTGCAGTTTACATAAATAGAAATCCAGGAACTGGACCGTAGAAATCCAGCTGAAACAGCTTGCGGTGGAACAGAAGAGGAGAGAAACCAAGTAAAAGCCTTGAGGAAGTTTCTTGTAGACCCTCCTGAGGCCTTTTTGGGTGCGAAGATCTGGCTTTCAAACAGGCGGGTAGTAATGGGGAATTGCAGGTACGCAATGCCAGCTGGGAATCCATCTCTGCCCAAAGACAGGGGTTCAACAAGAACCTGTCCTTCCTTGATGACCAGTTGGACGAAAGCACCAGGAGTTGCTATCCTGGACTGAATTCCCATCCTCAGGTTGAAGGGACTGGTTCCTTGGTAGGAAAATTACCGCTGAATTCATGATGTCCAGAGGAGGAGGAAATGAACGTGTCCATGCAGGAATGAATAAATACTGTATTATAGTCAGTCAACAGTGCAGGAAAAGGGAGGGAGGGAGGGAGGAAGGAAGGAAGGAGAATTATAAACATCCAAGGAATGGGTATAAGAGAATGTACTTAATTCATCATTTTTATTTTTTTTATTAAAAATATTACACTATCCAATATCTGAAGCTCTTGGGCAAAAATATATTAACTGAGCAAAAATATGTACAATATAATCAAAGCAGATACAAAATAAACTAGGTAGCATTCAAAAACTAAAACTATATGAATACAACACAATTGAAAGACAATTTGAAAGCCTGGGAAATAGAAATGCTGCATTCAATTTAAATTGAAACTCCACAGCCCTACGTGTTAAAGGTGCTGATTGCAGAATTGTTCCTGGCAATCTTTGAGAATTGGGAAGGGCAGGATATATCACCCCCTCTTCAGAAAACTAGAAAAAGGGGTCCCAGGAACTGAGCCTGGCCTCTGTACCGGGAAGGCTGTTGAATTGAGGATTAAGCGGCAAGCTTTGAATTGCTTCAATTGGTGTCTATAATTAACAGGGGCCACTTTTCTGAACGGGTGTGTGTGTGTGTGTGTGTGTGTGATATATCCTGCCTTCCACAATTCTCATTGCCAGGAACAATTCTGCAATCAACACCCTTAACATGTAGGGCTGTGGAGTTTCAATTTAAATTGAATGGACATTTAATAAATAATTCATATCTTCTATTTCCCAGGTTTACAAATTGGCTTTCAGTTGTTGTTGTTGTTTTTCTTATAGTTTTAGTTTCTGACTGCCTGTCTTCGGCCTTAAGCACTTCTACTAGACTAACCTTAGCTTCTTAGGTAATAGCAGTATTTACGTAGCAGACCAAGGCCGGACTACAGAGATGGGTTATTCCATCTCAGTGAAGACTTCATTGGAGTCTCTGTGGTATTCTTTATCCAACAGTGAGAGATGGGCTAGATGATACTCCTGATACTGGGCGTTGGCTGACTGACCGTATGGAAAGCTTGCTCATTCATGGCTCTGCCTTAGAGGGGAAAGTCGCGGGGGGCACCATAATGCCCTGAGTTGTGCAGTTCAATGTTTTAACAATAACTCGGGGAATTGTAATGACACTTCTCAAACTGACAATCACAAAGCTGGGAAGATTGCTTAATGCTTTTTCGTTTATTGATTTTATTGACTGCCATTTATATGCTGCCTACTCAACTGACTAGAGGTGAGAGAGAATTCAAAAACGGCTAGGCAAGCTTGATCAGTGAGCTGAAACAAATTGGATGGAATCTAATCAAAAGAAATATAAAGTTGGGTGGGAGAAATGGAAGGCAAAAAAGTATGAGACAAACTCGTTTGGCAGTAATCCTTATGAAAAGGACCGGGACTTCCTTCCTGACCACGATTTAAACATGAGCCTCCACAGTAACAGAACATAGAATAACAGAATTGGAAGGAACCTTGAAGGTCTTCTAGTCCAACCTCCTCCTGTTCCATTCCAGGCAAACGGCTGTCCAGCCTTTTCTTGAAAACCTCCAGTATTGGAGCACCTGTAACTTCTGGAGGCAACTTCCATCCCACTGGCTAATTGTTCTCACTCTCGGGAAATTTCTCCTTCGTTCTAAGGTTGCTTCTCTCCTTGATTAGTTTCCATCCACTGCTTCTTGTACTGCCTTCAGGTGCTCTGGAGGATAGGTCTTCTTTGTGGCAGCCCCTCAAATATTGGAACTATTTGGAAAATATTGGTGTGTCCGGCAAATGCTGAGGACGTCATAGAGGGAGTCTGAGCATTACAGAAAATACTCTGGAGTTCAGGGGAGCCATGCTCCTCAGGGTGCCGTCGGTCAAGCAATGTCGGCTGGCGGCCCCCAGAGGGAGAGCCTTCTCTGTGGGAGCACCCGCCCTCTGGAACGAGCTACCTCCCGGAATACGGCTGATTCCGGATCTCCGCACTTTCCGTAAAGCCCTGAAGACGTTTTTATTTCAGCAAGCTGTCCTGGTCTGAATAGGTTGTATGGGTTAGTTTTTAATTGTATCGCTAGGGGTTTTAAACTGGGGTGGCCGTTTAATTTAATTTATTTTTAATTATTTTAACTTTTATATTGTATGTCATTTTAATTCTCGGCTGTTCACCACCCTGAGTCCCTTCGGGGAGAAGGGTGGGATATAAATAAATAAATTAATTAATTAAATAAATAAATAAATAAATAAATAAATAAATAAATAAATAAATAAAATTAAAGGATTGTCCATGAAGCTTAATTGATATTATTTGGTCACTGACTACACTGCCCATGTACTGTCCTTACTGTATCCTTCTTATGAAAGCAATGCTGTTCCTTCAGTAGAAGTAAATATTAGTAATTACTAAGTAGCATCCTAGGATGAGTAGTAAGTGGGACTGATGTGGGAAAGCCTTCTCACCAAAGATCTGCACAAGAGCTCTGAGCAGAGCAAAGCAAGGCTACGGCCTTTAAGACATGAAAGCAATTTAAAGCACTACAAGCAGCAGGTCAACTCAATCAATTTAGGAATGATTCAACCGTTTTATAGGCTCCACACTGTCACTCTCCGATCCCCAGGCCAGAGGGCAAAGCTGGGTTAGGGCCAGTCTCAACTGGGGTGGGGGTGGGGCAGATATTCCAAAGGGCAGGTGCAGTGGGTGCCATTCGATGACATTCCTTGGTGGGACTCGCAACGTGCCTTCCTGCCCCCCTATGGGATGCGTAGATCTAACTGGGAAGAAGAGGTTCTTCAAATGACGTGGCAACATGCCACCTAGGACTTTATTGGGCATCACCAGCATCGTGAATTGAACCTGAAAGCAAACTGGTAACCAGTACACCTTGGGAAGCCGAGGTGTAACAGGCACAGGTTTAGTTGTGCACATAACTGCCTGTGCTGCTGAAGTTTGCACCAACGGACGCTTCCAAGTGCTCTTCAAAGGCAGCTCCATGTGGAGCATATTACAGCATTCTATATGGGGGAGAGGGGGAGTGTGACCAGAGCATGTGAGACTGAGCGGGGTGTGTGTGCCTGATCCAGGAATGGGTGCAACTGATGCACCATTCAAAGCTGTGTAAAGACCCTCCTCACCTTGATTGCCTAGGAGTCTGCATCAGTGGTGGGTTGCTACCGGTTCGCACCGGATCGGGCAAACCTGTAGCCAAACCTGTAGCAGTGGCGGCAGGAGGCGGCCCACTCATCTGGACGCTTCTGTGCAGAAGTGCCACGCACATGTGCACGAGCAAACCAGTAGCAACGGGATTTGGAACCCGCTCCTGGTCTGCATGTTCTGGTGTCCCAGTTCTTTTGGCTTTCTTTCTTTTGACCATATCTGAAGAACTGTTGTTCTTAGCCTCCTTTGCTCATTTTGCATGAATTCTCCTTTGGTGATCTGGTGCTCTGTTCTCTGATGAGTGTCTCCCTCAAGGTGTTCACAGGTTAATCTCATTCTGATCTTCTCTAGAATATTCATAGGTGCAATGCAGTCTTTCTATGGATCACTGAGGCTCCCCTCTGATATTGCCTGTTGCTTCCAAGTGTGATGACTCCCCCAGATGCTTCACATTATCTCTCCAGATGTCAACTGAGAGGAAGATGAACCAGTTCCAGGCATGTCTAGAGGGGAGTTGGTCAATGGCTCCAAGCAGCCGTCTGAGAGGGATTTGGCTCAAACACAGCTGCAGCAGGACAACCCTGAGGCTCCATACAGCTGGAACCAGTCAGTGTTGAGGAAGAGGAACTGCCTGCTGTACCTGATCCAAGAACACGTAGGGCAGAGAAAAGGCAGGAGCAGAGAAGGTCAGCCAGATTACTTGTGAGGAGAAAACCTCACCCTGCTTGATGGGCTGCACCAGAAACTGGCTTTTTAGCATAGCATGGGTTTTTGGTGAAGGGAATTGCTGGGGAATAAGTGTGTGTGTGCAGGACAACACACCAAGCTTAATTCAGAGCCGAGCTTGGCCCTGGCTTGTGTACAATAAATCCCATACTACCAATCCCATCTATCAGTGTAGTTCAACCTTCTTGAACTTCCTTGTTCTCAGAGGCCTGTGACTGTGTATGCTTCAAAACATGGCAATGTGCAATTTCATGGACTGGCCAGGAGTGGAAGTGATGCCCACCGTCCTTTCTCTCCTTCGAAAGATAGATCGCAGGAGGCTGGCAAAGGGCTCAACCTGATTGCTGCAAAGTAAAGACATCCCATTGCCAAGGACAGGTCTCCATTGAATGGCCTCTGACGTGTTGCTGGGCCACTGCTGAGGCCGGCCAAAGTTCATCTCAGGTCTTCAGGTATGAAAGAGTGCTGAAGCACAAGACTTCTCCCATGCAGGGAGTCTGGGCTCATGCACCTTTGGAGATCAGCAACCTCCAGGTGATTCAGCAGCCCTAGGCCCAAGACTGGGCTCTGTGCCTCCATGTGCCACTTTTCTGCTGAGAGTGTGGCATTCTGTGCCACTTTTCTGCTGAGTCTGCCAGGGAGAGCCAACCACAGCAGAGTCAGATTCTTTTTGTTTTTTGAGGTTCTGAATGGGGAATGTAGATGCAGAATGTAGATGTAGATTTTTTAGTCCCTTTGGGACTAAAAAAGGAAGGACCCCCAGGATTCACTTGGCAGTTCTCCTCCTCTCTTGCACACAAAGGCAGCAAGGAATTATCCACCTGCTTCTTCTAAGAGCTTCCCACCTTTCTCTGGGCTGATCTGGGCCATTCTTGGTTGTGAGCGGTCCAGAGTTTGGTACAAGATGGGCAGCTGTATAAATGTTTGAACTAATTAAAGATATTCTGGACAAGATGCTTAGCCAGGGGTTCATGGGAGGATGTGGGGAATGGCTGGTCATGAGAGGAGGGGGTGATCGTGGCCCTGGGGCCCTTAAGGATGTCCCCGTAAGGGACAGCAGACCATCAGGGTGTGTGGCTAAGGCACAGGGACAATGACTGTATTTATTGTTATCTATTAGATAATAAATTAAATATTCTTAGCAGTATTTATCACAGCAATGGGTCTCTTCCCATCCTTCTCAAGGATGGGAAGAGACCCATTGACCTGAGCCCACGGTGGCATCTGAGCCAGGGGGCCTTTGGTTTGCTCACATGTCATTGTCGGTAAAAGGAGCCGTGGGGCGGCATGGCAGGGGAAGAGGTGGTAGGAAATGCGGCTATCCTGATCAGGCAGCACAAATCATGATTTCTACCATCCCAAGAAAGTAATGTACCTTTTGCATTATGCTTGAGCTGGGAAACTGTCTTTTAAGCAGTTTTTATTCCTAAACGCTTTCATGCCAAGTCTGAAAAGCAAAGGCAATGGGGCAACCATTACTTACAAGAAGAGAAAAGGGTTAGGGAGGAAGGGGTGATTGTCCCAGCTTGCAAGGAGTCATGGTGTCCAGGCATTTCCCCAGGAAAGTTCGGTTCCTGGAACCAAAAACATTGCCCCAGTGTGTGTCTCCTCTGGGTCTCAGTGTGACCTTAGCAACCTCGGAAGCCCCCACATCAAGGGAGCCAGGTAGGCCAGAGGCATCTCCGTTATGTCCAATAGCACTTCACACACCCAGGCTGACTCCAGATGAAGCCTGGAGCAGAATCGGGCCCTTCTCTAGGGCACTTGCCTATCCGTTCCCTCTTTATATAAGTGACCATTGAGATGAGTTCTTTCCTTCCTTCCGGAGAGTCAAGCAGGGAAACCCGGATCTGGTGGCTCTCTGGTTTTTCTCTCCACTTGCGCCGTTTTCATTTCCCAACTTGAGCTCAGCCAGCCTGCTTCAATGGCTAACCGGTCACCCGCTGGGTTGGCTGGTGCTCTGCCACCTCTGCTCTTTCCAAGAAAAAGAATCCGCCAAGAACAGGCTCCGAGTTGGGAAATCAGATCGCTTGAGACCTCGTGCCAAGCCTTCCATGAAGGATGATGGTGCCTCCCAGCCAGAGTCCCAGCCTTGGAGAGAGGGGCACAAGGGCTCGGAGGAAGTTGCTAATGCCACTAACAATGGCAGAGCCGCTGCCCCACAGCAAAGACATGCCTCCCACCTCTGACTGTATTAGAGGAAAGGATGTCACTTTATCCTAGACAGATGTAATTGAGTCAGACACCTGCCTCTGGAGCAAAGAAGAAAATGGAATTTTCCTATCGCAAATAGAACTTCTAATCTCTTCTAATTGCTCAATGCAGCATTTCTCCGGGAAGAGAAAAGTTGAGGCAATTGGAAGGTTTGCTAAGACTTGAATTATTGGATGAGACACTCTCCCTGGGCTTCCTCCCTCCCTCCCTCCCTCCCTCCCTCCCCCCCTCCCTCCCTCCAGTACCCTGGGGTAGATTCCACCTGGCAATAGAGACTTAAATTGCTTTCAATTAGCCAAGTTCTTTTTTCCTTAGCTCATTTGTCCTGAGTTGAGATCCCTCCTTCCCCCAGTGGCAGAGTAAAGACCCTTGCGGGGTCCGTTACCCTCTACAAAATAGGCATAAAATTGGAGTTGAGAAGCTTTGCCCTCTCAGTTATCGCCCATTATCAATTGATTCCTTTCTCCCACAACTGCTTTGACTGTCCTTTCCTGTCTATAATATCCCAAGAATTCTTGTTAAAAAGGCACGTTCTAAAACATTCACAAATGCCCGAAGAAAGTGATTTTGAGGTGAGGAGGACTTCCCTGTGTCCTTGTCTAACAGATTCTTGGACTGTTGACTCCCTTCCCTGTTGTCCTCTCCCTTTCACCGTTTTGGGCTCTTTTTTAAAGAATTGCTTTAGCACCACAGAATGGAGCTCCTTCATTCCTTTGTACATAATCTGGAGCTGGTGAAGGATCTGACAATGAAACCATTTACTCTGAGTGGTGCTAACTTCACTGGACTGTGAAACCTCCAGCATGATTAGGGTGAGGAGCAACATGGGAAAAACCATTCAAAATAGATGAGTATTGCAACTGCTCGTCTCGGGGGGAAGATGTATTAAGCCTGCTCTTTCCTCGATGGATCTGACCAGGAGAAGGAGGGCTGGTTCTAGTAGACAGCAAAGTGGAAAAGCAGGGGCTGTTCAGAGTCACGCTTGAGAGGGTAAATTCCTATGCGTGCGAATGGCACTCATCCACAAAAGTGCCCGTAACAGCACCTTCTACACTTTCCTTTGCAAGACAAAGAACAGCTTAAAGATGGTTTCAGTGACAGTTTTAAATCAGTGCAGAGACTCAGAAGGACTCAGCCTGGGTGGGTATTTCAGATTGCCCTGCTGGTTGGGATGGGCCGGGAGAAGGAGTGAAAAAGAGATCACAAAACTCTGCACAAAAGGCCTTGTAGCTCACAATCTCACCAGCCTACTTGGTTGCGGAGGCTGCCAGCCATGATGCATTCTTTAGATGGTATGGGAAGGATCGGGCGAGGAGGAGGAGAGGTCTGCAGGCATTTTTTTCTTTTATGGAGTCACCCAACTTTTAGAAAGGTTTCTGTGCAGGCAGCTTACATCATTGCATTTAAGTTAAACCAAATCAACATAAAGGTTCCCCCTGGACAGAGGAGCTGCAGGGCGGACTGCTTCGGTCCTCACCCGTCCAGGGCACCAGGGGAGGCACCCAGCTGCATCCAGACCAGTGGTGGGTTGCTACCAGTTCACCCCGGTAGCGGCTGCGGCAGAAGGCTCCGCCCACCCGCCCAGGCACTTCTGCACATGTGCAGAAGCCTCACGTGCATGCGTGAGCGTGCATGCGCCCACAAGCGAACTGGTAGCGACAGGTTTTGAAACCTGCCTGTGATCCAGACCTTTCCTGGGGTTTCAGCAATAGTGTCCCAGGTGTATGTGTGCTGCTCCTCTCCCCTCCCGCCCCCCAAAGCTTGTGTTTGTGTCACTGCTGCATCCTTTGTTGCCAGCCATTTTATTCTCTTGGGACTTCATCTTTGGGGCTATTAGCTTGTCTTTTCCTCACGGGAGAACTGAAGCTGAGGGAGGAGGGGAGGAGCTGATTACACCCGCCAGCTGCCGGAAGGGAAGGGCCATGGGACACCCCCCCACCCCCCACCCCAGCCTGCTGAAGAATCCCCCTTGCTGGCTGGTTGACAAGGAGCCTTCAGTAAGCAAAAAGTGGGGAGTGGAGGTTTCCAGCTGTAGGCAGAAAGCCTTAGAAAGGCCCCTGGGGGCGGGGCTTCAGAAGGAAAGCCGCCTTTGTCCTAATGAGCAACTCCCAATGCTTGGGGTTTATGTCAGAAGCTCAGCAGGAGGCCAGAGCGGGGGTGTGGTGTGTGTGTTTGTGCTGTGTGTGTCTAGAGATCGCAAGTCTGCAGGCCAAGTTGGCCTGACATACCCAACGTCTTCTAATATTGAAGACATTGTCTAGAGAGTTTGTTACCACGCCTGGCCAGGAGAAGCAAAGGAAGATGATTGGGAAGAAAAGGCTGCCAGGCCCTGATGCTCTTTTGACCCTCTGTTCCTTCCACTGGCCACAGGAATTATGGGCAAAGCTTTTTTTCTCTCCAGGAAAGAGAAGAGGGGCAGGGAGGGTCTCCTGGTGCCCACCTGCCAAGTGGCAGATCTTACCAGGTGGCTGTGTATCAGATTTGGACCCTGTCTGGCATTCGGACTGGCAGGGAGGCTGCAATATAGTGAATGCCACAAGACTGGTTTTTTTTCAATTGTTCCCAGTTTCCTCTCTGTCCTTGCCAAGTGTTTACCGCTTCTGGTAACTTCGGTTCTGGTGCATAGAATTTGCTATGAATCCCCCCACCCCCCCAGCCATTTTTCATAAGTGGAGGGGAGGGTTCTTGGATTCACCATTGAAGTAATTCTTTTAGGCAGTAAGGATGTTATCCAAATCCCAAAGAAACCCAGGTCAGCACTGAGCCAGAGGCCTCAGGCAACTTGTCCTGCCAACAAAGGTGAAGTTCTCCCTTCCCCTTCTCTTTTCAACTTGGGGGGTGGAGGAAGGGTGTCCAGCCTGGGTTAATCCGCCCACAGGCGAAGAGCAGGCAGGGGTTTCCCGGTCCCACTTTTCATAGAGCTTGATGGGTGCCGCTGCGTCCCCAGAAGCCCCTCAGCACAGGCCATCTGGAGGCTGCAGTTGTGTGTGTTGAGGGCTCTTTTCTTTCAAAAATGCATCGTGGAGAATTCCTCTGTGTTCAGTTCATTATGAATATTTGAATGGTGTTAAGTGGTTTGTTCTGACACAAGCATGTCTCATACTTGTTCTTAATTGTGGCTCATTAAGGCATGTTTGATGTGAAGAATGTTTTGATGTGAAGAGGAGAAAACAGATGGCTCCCCTTGCAGAGGCCTGGATGGAAGCACAGAAGACAGATCATCTCGAATTGCTTCATCTGGCTGGAAATTTCCCTTCCCTTTCCCTCCCTCTAACCTTTTAAAATTGCATTCTTCCATCATTCGTTTGTTATTAAAAGATCCTGTCCTGCCTGTTGGTACTAGTCCTACCTCACTGGGCTTTACTCGCTCAGTTTTAGGGAGCCTGCAAGCAGAGAGTGATGGGCTAGGCTTTTGCCCAACGAGGTTTGCCCAAAAGTGTAGGAGAAGAGGGAAAGTTTGGCTTCTACACCACTGGTTTAGCTGCAGATGATGGTTGCAGAGCCAACTCCTAACAGTTTTAAAGAGATAAGAGCCTAACTCAGGACTTAAGGAAGAAGTGTTTCTCCTCCATAAATCCTTTTCCAGAAGGATTATATAAATATGTGGCTGAAGATTCTGTAATGGAGGAGATTAAAGTGTCACTTTCAGCAAAGGGTAGAGAAGTTCCGTCTTGCAGATGTCAGGTTAGACTGCAGCCTGTGATTACAGTCAAGAAGCCGGTCTCATCCCATTCTCCTTTGAATTTCTGATTGGGTGTGGAATGAAATAAAAACCGCACAAACACCATCCCTGTCCTAATGTCCCTTTTTATTCATATCCATTTTATGTATTCATAAGATGGGTGTCCCACTTGTTAGCCATTGCCTACAAGTGACGGCACAAGACAAAGGCAGCAGAGAACTTTTAATCTCAGCTTTTCAGATTGGTTTTTCTTTCTCAGAACCTTTTTCTTTTTAGTTACTATCTTTGCTCTTAGAGATTCACTTGGATTAAGCAGGAGTTGCTCATACACACAACAGAAGGGGGAAATCAGCATTCTTGGTTTGGATTAAATAGAAATCAAAAGGAGGCTTTGCTTTGCTTGTTAACTTTGGAGCTGTAAATATCCTGGGATGTCCTGAGAGTATTTGAAAGGCAGACAAGACACAGAGATTATGATGCCGAGGCCAGGCATTCTGGATCTGGCATGGCTCCCATCAGCTGCTGAAATCTCTGCAAAGCTGGGTTTGATCTGTGCTGCCTGGCTCTCTTTGGGGCTCAGTGCCTGGCAAGGCTGCCACAGTTCGGTCAGGAAGGTGGGTCTGGCAGACCTGGGTGGGAGGCAGGGAGAGCGGCTTCCACACAAGGAGATTCCCCCCCCCCCCCCCGCTGTCTTAGTTGGCAGAAGTGTATGAAACACCTCAGTAACACCAACCAGCATCTATTATTTATTTATTTATTTATTTATTTATTTATTTATTTATTTAAATTTTTATATCGCCCTTCTCCTGAGGGATCTCATTATTTTATGTTTTAATTTTTACAGAGGTCAGTTGAACTCAAAAATATTAATGCAATTCCCCTTGCCAATAAGGCCATCAAACGACATTTTATTCAGTCTATATGAAAAAGGAAACTTGGACAATCCGAGGGTCCGTTGGCTGCAGAAAATTCTGCAGAGGGTCTTTCAACCTTGCAATGGAAGGAAGAGCTTCCCCATCCTGCAGCAGGACTTCTTTCCGAGTTCTTTCTGAGTTCTGAGGCTGTCGGAGCCTCCCCAGGTTTTCATGCCAGAGGACTTCGGTACCTCCAGGGGAAAGGTTCTGGGCAAGCTCAGGAATGCAAGATCTTGGGTCTGCCCCATCTGCCCCACTCATTCAGGTTGTCATGTATTCCATCTCGCCTTCACTTGGTGGCTTACCTGACTGAATATGGAGGACCTTACTGTTAAATTCTTTGCTGTGTTCAGGTTGTCACCTCTACCAGTCAGGGCTGGCAGGCCAATTAGGATGCTTCCACCCTTGTGATTAATGGATCCGGTTGGTTTCCAGGAGGCAGTTGGAGATTTTCTCAGTGAAGAGTCAGGCTCTGTGATCTCTGGACAGAGATAATAAAAGTGCTGGACATGATTGACCCCCAGCAATCTCGTTTGGGGCACCAGACCCCTTCAGGTCAAAGTTCATGGGACATAAACTGCCACTCTTAGGAGACTGCATTGGGAACTGAAGGGGGGAAATGCAGCCTTTAAGGTCCTATGATGCCTCTTAGCAGCTTTCAGTACTGTTGTCCATGGACTTTAGAACTGCCTCCATGGTCCTGCTCCTTCCTGAGAGAGCAGGCCCAGTCAGTAGGACTTCAATAGGTGCAGGTGGACTGTTCCATTCTTTCTCCTAGGCTGTTTAACATTTATATGAAACCATCTTATGATTCTTGATGAATGTATTTTATTTTTCTTTATGTACACTGAGAGCAAATGCACCAAAGACAAATTCCTTGTGTGTGCAATCACGCTTGGCCAATAAAGAATTCTATTCTATTCTATTCTATTCTATTCTATTCTATTCTATTCTATTCTATTCTATTCTATTCTATTCTATTCTATTCTATTCTATTATTTCTATTGAGAGAAATTATAGTATCTGTAGGTTCAGGATAATACATCATCAATATATGGATGGTACCCGACTTCCGGTCTGGCTTCCGTCGCCACCAGACGGTCCTCCGTGACCGCCAGCCCCGTTGCCTGTAAAGAGCCGCCTTTACATCTGAAAGGCGGCTCAAAAAACTCCATTTCCTGATGGAAATGTGAGCCAGAGCAGGCGAGGGCAGGTAGAGCCCTCTGCGAAGTCCCCAGAGTTTTTTTTTTACTCTTGGGGACGAGCAGATTGTGGCTCCCTATTTTCCCTCGCCACTGCTCCAGGCTTCGGGAGGACTCTGCCTTTTTGCAGAGCTAGGCGCCGGGACCGGACCAACTAATAAAATAACAGATGGCTTAGTTAAAGAGAGCGAGATTTGTACCTGGGACCCTAAACCGCAAGTATTTTTAATGATTTTACAAGTGTTTCTAACTGAATGGAAAAAATAAGTTTAAAATGGCGACTGCTGAGGCTTGAGAAGAAAGCTGAAAGTGAAAGTCCTTCCGTAATAAGCTACACAGTAGCGAAATATACAGTGCCGGCTAGACTAGAAGGAAAATATCCATTTTAAGTTTCTTTTTTTTTTTGGAGGTCTGTATTTGATCTTGTTTGGGGAAAAGTTTTCTTTAAAAAAAAAGAGCTTTTTTGTGTGGCAGGATGGCTGACAAACAAGCAGTGGGGGGGGTGTTCCCCCATCCACAATTAGCTGAACAAGCTCTGAGCCTACAGACTCTGCAGAATGGTTTTAATTTAAAAGAATTTCTTCAGGAGGAAATGGCAAAATATCATGAGACTATGAACCAGAAATTTGAGAAATTAAGGCAGGAAATTAAAGAAATGATACAACTAAAGTATGATAATCTGCAACGAAAGATTGTAACAGTGACTAATGCTTTTTCAGAAGTTGTTATAAAGATGGATACAAATATCAAATTACTAGAGTCTAAAATGGAGGAAGTTGATGATAAGATTTATAATTTGGACAATAAAATACAAAGAATTGAAAATGATTTGACAAATATTCAAGACAATAGTTTAGAAGTAAAGTCTAAAAAGGAAGCTGGTCATGAGACTTACAATGCAGAAGATATAAAGCAAGGGATTGAAAGAGAAGTTGTAATGATGCAATATAGGCTCACAGAATTTGCGGTCAGAATGAGAGGATTACAGGAAAATAATAGAGATGATCTAAGAAAAATATCTGCTCAAATTCTGGCTGGGATTTTAAAGGTTCATCCTGAGGAGGTATCTTGTAAGATTGACAAGGCCTATAGAGTAAATTCTTGGATTGCAAAGCAAAGGCAACTGCCTAGAAATGTGGTGATTTACTTCACAGATAAAGAAATAAGAAATGATATTGTGCAAAAATCCTTTAATTCTACTCCACAATTGTATGGGAGAAAGATCTGGATATATAAAGAATTGCCGCCTAAGATGTTAAAAAATAGAAAGAAATTTGGACTTTTGGTGACTGAGCTAAAAAAACAAAATATTTCATTCAGGTGGGATGTTCCAGTTGGTATAATATTGAGATATCAAGGAGAAAGATATCAGCTAAATACTGTTGAAAAAGCAGAAGAATTTTACTACAAGGTCCTCAAAAAGCAAAATCAACAGGAGATAGAAATTCAAGAAAAGCAGAAGGAGGTGGAAGTAATGAAGAAACAACAAGTTACAGAGGTCTCTACAGATGAGCCGCTTTTGGATTCTCTTTCAGAGGTCTCAGCTGGACCATTTAATACAGGAGAGGCGGCTCTGGATTCTAATGTAATGATTTATCAAGTCACAAACCAGCATGGAAATCAATCAGTTGATATACAATTTATAGAACCAGAATGGAGATTTAAGCCACAAAAGCGAAACCAACAAGATCAAGTTATAGATCAGCTTGAAAACCAAAAAGTTGATACACAATCTACAGAAAGGAACTCAGGATGGAGATCCAACCCACAAAAAGTTAAGAAAAGAAGAAGCAGGTCTCACAAAAACAAAAACTTTAAAACTAAACAACAGTGTAATGCCAGTTATTTAAGAGATGATTGAATACATGAAAAGATAGCTGAGGCAAAGTATTGGTTTATATTATCCTGAGGAGAGCGACAGACTTCTGCAGTGCTGTACTTTTGGGATGTGAAAAGGGCCTTAAACTGAATGGATTGGAACTATCTTTTTTTGGATTCTTTGATAAATATATTACGTTTATGCTGAGTTACAAGGCAAGAGAGTTATGGGATTGGGGCACGCAGAAGATCTGGTTGTTACCCTATTACGGTGGTTGGAATTAATAATTTGGATAAAAGACACCTCTATAGACACTATATGGAATACAAATACAAAGTCACTCGGGTGGTTGTTGTTGTTTTTTTTATTATGAAGATATTTGCTATTGATGGGGGCAGATGGTAATTGAAGATACCGAACATACTGTTGGAATTAGGATGTGATGTTACCCTAATATGGGTGATGGAGTTTATAATCTAGTTGAAAGACATTACAGAAGATATTATATGGATTACAAGTCTAAAGTCTTTTTAAGAGGATTTTATTTACATAAGAGAATATTTTTTAGTGGAGTGGGCAGAAGAATAAAGATATTAAGAATTATTAAGTATGGTAGTCTTGTAGGAAAGTGGGTGGAGACAGGTTAATTTATTGATTGTTTAGTTTAAGAAAAGGGATATTATGTTTAGATATAAATATATGTAAAAGATTTGAGTTAAGAGATATAACGATGGGGGTGAAGGAAATGGGTAGACTATGAACTGAATAAATGTTAAATTAGGATTTATTATATAGTTTTATAGCGGAAGGTTGTTTTTAAATGATAGATTAATATACATAAAAGATTTGATTTATTATTATGCTAAATTAGGTGTTATTATATAATGTTATAGTAGAAAGTCATTTTGAAATGTATAGTATAAGGGGGATATGATAATCTTATTAGAAAGAAAGGGTCAGCATATGGGGATGGAGTAAGGGGATGGTAAAGTATTATATCATTTGTTATGAATTTGGGTTTTATTATGAAGAAGTCACAGGGGGAGGAGAGGGGGAGGGGGTTAGGGAGTAGGGGGGAAAAAGGGGGGGATTTTGTATTTGAAAAACTTTTTCAATTAAAAAAAAATACATGGATGGTACCCAATTGTGTACTCCACTCGGGGCAGAAATCTTAAAACTCCTAACCAAGTATCTGAAGGCTGTGGATGACTAAATGAATCAAGTTAAAACTGATCCCTAGTGAGATCCAACCTAGAACTAAGGAGAAATGTATGACAGTGAAAACAATTTATCAGTGCATCAGGTTCCAAAAGTTGCAGGTGCTTCATCATTGTAAGTTTTCAAGAAGAGACTGGACAGCCATTCGTCTAAAATGGTAGAGGGTCTCCTGCTTGAGCAGAGGCTTGGAACAGAAGACCTCCAAGGTCCCTTCCAACTCTAATATTCTATGTCTCGCCTGGTGCCTTAATCACTAGGCCACACGGGTTCTTTATCTAGAGTTGGGAGTATGCAAATCATGTACAAGAACTAAAAAAAACAAGAAATTCTTGTTAAATTAGGCAGATGATGATCAATCCATGTAAGTAAGTTTCTTCCAAAGCTTTTCTTGGGGGAATGGAGTGACTGCAAGTTAAAGGCACTAATTTTGGTGATCTAAAGGGGATCAACCAGGATGTTTGATCGCTCCCCTAATGTTTAACCTTTATATAAATAAAAGGAAATGCCATTTGAGGTGGTTTTCAAGAAAGATTGAACAGCCACTTGTCCAAGATAGTATGTAGCCTTTTGTCTTGGCCAGGACCCTGTCTATCCCCGTGATTCTGATTCTTTGGATGCAGACGCAGACTCTTCTACGCTGCAGCTGTGAGCTCAGCAGAAAATGCAGCACAAAACTACTTTTGTTGTGTTCTCCCTTGGATCAAATTTTGCTCATACATATTTGATTTCTGTTGCTGCTGCTTCTGCCACTGTTACCCCACTGTAGAACTGGGATTGAGGGGGGAGAGACGCCAAAGTACAAAAATTAGATTATTATTCTTTCATATATTTTTACATGACTTCCTACACCAAACCATTATGAAACTATAAAATACAAAATTGCACATGAAAGGAAAATGAAAGCGGAAGCCGACCACCACCCCACATGTGTAAAGACGGAGGTCTTCAGCAGACACAAGAGCTTTTTTCAACAACTTGTAAAAGAGGACTTGTCCAGCCCCCTCCCTCCTGCCCCCTGTGAGCAGCCTCAGGCGAGGTGACCCTGGGGACTGACCAGCTCTAGGACAACCACGGTGATCCATCAGTATCGGGGTCCTCAGGTATAGAGACTCTGCTGGGGGTGGGAGGGACAAAGGTGCCAGCAGAAAAGGTCATCCAGGCAGCCAGTAACATCCTACTGATGCACTGATATAATGTCCCTGATAAGGCTTGCTTTAAAATAGTTATTTAAATTAAAAACGCCTTTCCCTTTTCAAAGTAGTCTGTTCAGAAAGTATTATCTGTTTTTGTTGTTGTTGTTTGTCCTCCAGTCAGTCTCTACTCTTGGCAACTGCCTGGCCTTCTCCCTGCAGTTTTCTTGGCAAGTTTTACCTGCATCCTAGGCCTGGGAGACCCTTCCCAGCTGAGGGACTCCCAGCTGGCCTTGTGCTGAGACAGGACTAGAACTTAGGGTCTCCCGGTTTTTAGTTAACACTAAAGAAAGCAATTCTGTCCTAATCTTTAGTTTGCCTTTTGGATCCTTCTGGATCCTTTCCTTTGAATCCTCTTTCTGGAGCATCAGAAAACACATTTGCTCCATTGTCCATTTCCTTTGAGGATGGTTGCCCCCTAACCGCTCTCTTCTCCCCTCACCTCTTCTGCCTTCTCTGTGGCTCTGGCCTCCCTTGGCTCCCTCCCAGAACACCGCCTCCTTTCTTGATTGGGGGGGGGCTGGGGGGGGCAGCCGCCAGCCGTGATGGGACTTGCTTGGCATTCACCTTCTGCTGCTGCGGCTACCTTCAAATTCGATTGCATCTGCTAGATTTCTGGACCTGCGTTGAGTCAGATCTTTTTTTGACAATCTCTAATTCTAGATGCCCCAAAGCCATGGCATTTCAGATCAAATCAAATCAAATCAAATCAAAGCTTTATTACGTTCCTAGAGCAGCATTTATTTGCATTTGTCTCCACTGAAGTTCATTAATGTTTTGATCTTCCCAGTTGTTTCGATCTTGGGCAGGGCTTCCCAGGGCTCAGCTTCCTTTCCCACTGCTGGTTTGTGTATGATTCCCATGGAGGTCCCAGCTCTGAGCTGAAATGACCCTCTCAGCAGGTCTGAGGAGCAGTTCAGCATCCTCAGGTTCCCCCCACCCAGAGCATTTATTTAAACCAAAGGGAAACCCCCCCGAGCCCCCTGTTTCTGCCCTGCTGCCTGGAGTCCAGCGATTTCCATGGATCCTGGCTCCGGAAGTAGGAAGAGGAGGGGGATGCAGTTTAAGCCATTGGGCGGTCCGGAGATTTTCTGCTCACAAAGGAGTCCTGGAAAAGTGGAGACAAGGATGTTGCTGCCCTTGAGAAATGCCTGGTTCTTTTTCCGCTGACAATGCAGCGAGGCTTTTAGGGAGGGTGAGGCCCGGTGAGCGAGACTCAGGCTGATGTGGGGTAGGACTCTGCAAAGGCTGAGCTGCACCTTCTGTGCTGAGTTTTCTGGCTGGGCAGCCAGAAGCCGGGGTGGCAGTTGAGAGCCATCAACCAGAGAGGCTGGAGGATGCTGACAAGGGAGCCTAAATGCCATAGGGGCCTAGCAGCATTTGTTGGCTCATTAATCTTTCTGCAACTGACAATCAGGGTGGGCTGATTCCCAGAGAGGAAGTGTAGAGCTTTCAGTCCCAAGGCAGGAAAAGAGACTGTGGTGGAAAGTAGTCTGGATTCCCAGGAGGGAGGGAGGGGTTGCATAGATAGTTTGTGCGGGAGAAAAAGGATGAAGAAAGCTTCTCCCTAATAGTTCCCAGATATTGTGTTTAATGGGGCAAGGAGTCTGCTTCAGTTTGGCAAAATTTCTGTCTCTAGATGAGGAACATGAAAGGAACTGTTGTGGCTCCGTTGCCTGAGCCTGGGCTATTGACAGATGCAGACTCTGAGAGTGAGGGAGAGGAGTTGGCAAGGCCTCCCTCTCCAGGACCCTCCTCTTTGGCAATGACTCCGGAGGACACCAAAGGCCAAACGACAGCCTCAGAGCCAAGCACGTCCCCGCAGCCACAGGTGGACAGTGATGAAGAAGATAAGTGCTGGCTGGACCCGCGACAGAGGCGCAGGGAGAAGCGTGCACGGCAGAAGGGAAGGCGTGCCAGACATTAGCTGAGTCACTGGACCACACCCCACAGGATATAAATGTGGGTGTGGTGGCCGGTTCAGTTTGTGACGAGCAAAAACTGGAAATACTCCATGATCTCTGTGTTACTGGACTTTGCCTGCTTTATCGGAATGCTGGCAGTCTAATCTTTGTTTTGTATGAGTAAACTCTGAATTGGCAGCTAGCCACTGGGTTGCTGCCAGCTTTATCTTCAAAGAGTTTTGTCGTGTGGCTTATTAACTCCGGGCTGTCTCTGGGGGTGCGTGTGGGGTACGGGGACAGAACAGGAACTCAGTGTATCTTTGGCTTTTGGAGCCTGGCAGGGACTTTCAAGGAGTTTGTTAGTTAGTTTGTTTGTTTGTCAAGCATATATAAGATAACAGGTAAAAGTATAAACATAATTTGAATACATGAAAAGAGTAAGTAAAAAAGAATATTAGGAAAGGGATGATAGGCATGCTGGTGCTCTTATGCACGCCCCTTACAGACCTCTTAGGAATGGGGTGAGGTCAACAGTAGACAGTCTAAGGTTAAAGTTTTGAGGGTTTTTGGGAAGAAACCACAGAGTCAGGTAGTGCATTCCAGACATTGACCACTCTGTTACGGAAGTCATTTTCTGCAATCGAGTTTGGAGCGGTTTACCTTGAGTTTGTATCTATTATTTGCTCGTGTATTGTTGTGGTTGAAGCTGAAGTAGTCATTGACAGTAGGACATTGTGGCAGATGTACTATGCTTAGGTCAGACTGAAGTTGGCGTAATTCTAAGTTGTCTAAGCCCAAAATTTGAAGTCTGGTGGCATAAGGTATTGTATTGCAGGTAGAGGAATGGAGGATTCTTCTTGTAAAATATCTCTGGACTCTCTCAATTGTATTAATGTCTGATATGCAGTGCGGGTTCCAGACAGATGAGCTGTATTCAAGATGTATTGGTCTAGCAAATGTTTTGTATGCTCTAATTAGTAGTACAACATTACCAGAGAAGAAGCTACGCAAGATTAGGTTAACAACCCTTAATGCCTTTTTGGCAATGTTGTTACAGTGGGCTCTGGCACTTTAGACCTTTAGAAATGAGTACTCCAAAGTCCTTGACAGAGTGAGGGTCGTCTACAAGGTCATGTCCATCTAATTTGTATTTTATGTTTTGATTTTTTTTTGTCAATGTGCAAGACAGAGCATTTGTTTGTTGAGATTTGAAGTTGCCACTTGTTAGACCAATCTGACACATAGTCGAGGTCTTTTTGAAGGATAGTTGCATTGAAAAGATACTGAAAATGCTGAAAAGGTACAGGTAGTCCTGGATATATGACCTCACGGGACTGGAATTTTAGTTGTACGTCAGGACAGTCACAAGTTGAGACACCCATGTGACCAGATCTGATTTTTCAACTGTTTTTAGAGCAGTTGTTAGGCTGTCTGAAGGATTCAGTTGCTCTTTTATCACGGTTCGTCAATGTGGGGAGACGTTAGCAGATCCTCAGCCGCAAACATTATCTTGAATGTGAATGTAACTGAAAAGCTTGTTGTTGCTGGTTGCTCCTAGCAGTAGTTTTGGGTGATTTGAGTGGCCCCCAAGTGCCCCTCCATCTCAGCTCCTCAGAGTTGAGGACCGTGGAGGCAAGGACCATGGAGGAGGGAGGCTCTGGGGCTGAGCTGGGCCAGGCGAGCGGCCTACTTGCCAGGAGGGGAAGTAGGAGGGCAGGTGCAGGGAGAGGGCAGCTACCTGCCCTGGGGGACATCTCTGCTCTGGGGACAAAGCAGGGACAGCTTTGAGCCTCATCCAGTTTCTCAGGAAGGCTCAGATTCTTCCCAAAGAGAATGGCGGGTAAGAATCCAGAAGGCTGGTTCAGTAATTTTCACTTCAGACATGTCAGTGGAGATTCTCAGTCATCCGGGTCATGGTTGTCCCAAAGGTGATTTGAGGGATTCAAGAGGGGGGAGGACTGGGGGAGGCCACATCACCTCCCCCTTAGGTTCTATCCAATGGTTGCCTTTCTCGTCCTTTGGTGACGAGTTCTGCAGAGGTTCTCATGATGCATGAGGTGCTTCTGGCCAACGTTCTTTGTGCCGTGATTGGTGGAAAATCTACTTTGCACAGAAGACGACCAACACCATCCGGAATGGGAGGAGAGAGAGACTACATCTGCCTCGGAAGGGGCTCTCTTGCTGGCTCTCTGGACTCATCTCCTGATGCCTTGCCGTGTTGTGTGGGGGACGCGTGTTACCTTTGGGAAAGTTGTGTCTGCTGCTGCGGCTGCTGCGTTGTCTGGGTCCATCCCTAGAAGGAGATCCCTCCTTCAGACATCCCTCCTGCTCCAGGCTCCCAGCCAGCCTGCCTGCTTCCAGCTGCTGCCCTGACTGATTGCAGCCCTTGTTTTGCAGAGAGATGCCAAAGGCCAGTTCCTCTTTGACCTGCTGTGCCATCACTTAAACCTCCTGGAGAAGGATTACTTTGGGATCCGCTTTGTTGACCCCGACAAGCAGAGGGTGAGTCCCGGCTTGTGCTTTTGGTCAGGGGAGCCCCTTCCCTGTGCCCGGCCTCCAAGATGCTGCAGGTGGATGGGTCTCCTGCTTGGTGGGGCTTCAGCTGCTGTTCCTGCGTTCTTCCAGAGGGAGAGAAGACTGGAGAAGAGTTGCCCCCCCCCCACTTAAAATACTGGCATTACTCCCCACCCCAGTCAAAAAGCCTCCCATTGGTTTCACTACACAGCAAATTTGCTTGCAGCATCTTTGCTTGCTTGTTATCTCCCATTTTGGGTTTATACCTGACTGCTGTTTGAGGTCAGAGATATTCAGTCCAGGCCCCTGTATGCCTTGAATGAGATACCCAGAGACTCCAATAGCAATAGTACCTATATACTGCTTTAACAATGCTTTACAGCCCTCTCTAAGCGGTTTACAGAGTCAGCCTCTTGCCCCCAACAATCTGGGTCCTCATTTTACCCACCTCGGAAGGTTGGAAGGCTGAGTCAACCTTGAGCTAGGTGAGATTTGAACTGCCAAATTGCAGTCAGCCGGCAGTCAGCAGAAATAGCCTGCAGTACTGCACTCTAACCATTGCACCACCAAGGCCCAAGTTAGTAGATATTGTATGGTTATGTGTGCATAGAGTATATTTGAAATTAATCTGATTTAATTGCAAATTAAATGAAATTCTATCTCTTCTCAATACTTTCTGGAGCACCGTTCAGACTGGAAAAATTGAATCTCCCACCCCCATTCTTCTGAGAACCAGAGCAATAGACTCAGGGCACCCCCCCCCCCCCTTCTTTTCTCTCTCTCTCTCTCTGCTAAAGCGCTGGGAGTCAAAAGAAGGGAGCCAGGCAGAGCCTGAACCTGCCTTGTCCTGGCAGGAGCTGCTTTGATCAGGTGCCCCTCGGAATCTCTCATTGCGCCTTCCTGGATTTGTCTCTCAACTCCTGGATCGGAATAAGCAAAGACTTTGGGAAGCTGTCCCTGGGTGCTCCGGAGAGCAGGTGACCAAGAGGCAAACTCCCTGCCCTGCCCTGCCCTGCCCAGTCCATCCCTCCTTTGGTTCCCACAAGGCCGGGGGTCCTGCCTTCATCCTGGGTGCTGGATGCAGAGACATTGCGCTGCCTGAGGGGACAGTCGCAGCTCCTCCAATAACAGCAGTCGAACCTGTAAGAAGAGGGAAGATGGAACAGACATCTGAGAGCTATCATAATTGCCCAAAAACTATACAGCATGATTACCCTAAGAGGCATATATGTATATATATATATAGAAATTCTGGTGACTATTAATAGTAAAATTATAAACATGATTATGTAAATATAGTCTAGGATATAGATAAAATCATATAACAAAATAATGATAGTTTCTAAATTCTATTTTGGATGCATTACGCAAAGATCTAGTTCTCTGGGGAAGTCTCTAATGCTGGAAAAATAGAAGAAGGGGGGCCCAGCAGCTGGGGGTGGGGGGCTGGCTCAGTTACAGCAGCTGTGGGTACATTGTGGGTTAGGGTTACCATCACAAGATTAGTCAACAGTAATGGTCCTTGCCTGATCCATGGGCTTACGATCTTCTGCACCTTCCTAAATTAAGAAGAGTGTATAATCTTAGAGTAGGGAGCAGAGGGCCAGTTTGGGAATAATGGGGAATTAAGAGCGTTTGCAACATCTCCATCCAATGCAGATGCTTGGTAGACGTGGCCTGCTAAGCGAAGTCCAAGGACAGAGAAGGGGCTCTGGATGTGTGTGTGTGTGTGTGTGTGTGTGTGTGTGTGTGTGTGTGCTTAACCTGGACCAAAAGAGCAGCCTTTCTCACTCAGATGGAAGCTCTGCTGCCCATGAAGACCCTCCACAGTCCAGCACTTTCAGTGTAGATGGGATTTGTAGCAGTGCAATTCAAGGCTCTTGGTGGCCCACAATATTGTGATAGGAAACAGTGCAAGGTAGCCTCCGTAGAGAAGAATTGGCATGGTGAAGCCGTTAAAATCAAAGAGCAGCACACACACAACCTGCAAGAAAAACTCTTGGCACCCCAGAACTCTCTGAACGAATCCCCCTTTTAAAAGTTTATGAAAGGCCAAAAAAAAGCCAACCAAAGGAAGCTGTGGTGCCCTCCAGCCGCTCTGAGCCCAGCACTTGCCTGCCCAATAAGACGAGGGGGGTGAAATCCCCAAGGATGTCAATTGCACCACCCAGACTGCTGCGTTCCCTACAGAGGGGAATCTCACCCGGAGGCTGTGAGCCCAGAGCCAGCCTTGCCCTCCTCGGGCACAGCACCTGCTCCAAGAGGACCCAGCAGGGAGCCCGGAGTGCAGTTGTTAGGAAGTTGGCCAGGACACACCCTGGGGCTGCATTACTAGCAAAAGGGCCCAGCCTTGGGACGCTGCAGGCCGGACAGAAAAACCACCCCCCTGGGATCCCAAGGACCTAAGAAAGGGACTGTCCTATGCTGAGCTTCTGAGGCAAAATAGGCAGGTGTGGAGAGAACCATCCCAAATGTTGAAAGCCCGTCACTAGCTTGATTGGGTGCCCAGTGATTTACAGCCACAAATCTTGCTTGCATTGCAAAGATCAGGATTGTAGTCTTTTGAAAACAAATATCCCAAATATCTCTACAAGATCACTGCACAGCTCCTGCTCATCCCCAACCGCTTTGTAGCTAGTGCAATTTTATAACTGAAGTCAGGTTTTGTGGGGAGGGGGGGAGCAAAAAGACAGTGCAGCCACCCTCTCTTTGCTAGCTTTTGAATCTCTCTCTTTTCTTCGCTTCAGCACTGGCTGGAATTCACAAAGTCTATTGTGAAGCAAATGCGATGTAAGTATTTATCTTCATGATCTCTTCAATGAGCTGGCATGCCTCTACCTTGGCAATGTGTGAGGGTCTGGATCTCTGAAGGGGGAGGTGGTGGGATGGACTACAGTGGACTACAGCAGTTTCCAAAGAGGGAGGAAGTCTATGCTGGGTGTGGGTGGGGGAGACAAGAGGCAGTCCAGAGCTAGATAGGAGGCAGAGGAAGAGAATTAGGATAGCCATTCCCTAAAAATCCCCCAGAGTATATCCATTAGGGCTAGAGTACTCTAGCTTTAGTCTGGCAAGATTCTGTCTATATAGTGGAAGCAAATAAACCTTGGCTGGATTGTATTATGTTGTTCTTGGGCTACACCTGACATAAATCTTGCCAGACTCTTTACTCCCCCCAAAAGAGAGGAGAACTCAAGCATGGCCACAGATCCACAAGGAACACGGATGACTCCGTAGCAGCTAGCAGAGGTCTTACTCCAGCGCCAGCAGCAGATGGACAGACAGGTCAATACTTCATAAGCCACAATGATGCAGTTGTTGCAGCAGGTCAGGAAAAATGTCCAGTAGCCACACTGACAACAGCAGCACAGCCAGTCCTTGTGCGCTCCCAGGGCAGCTGGCTGAAGGAGTGTGGAGAGGACATGGACCAATTAACCTTTCTTACTCAGTGCAAGATGCTCACGGACAGGAGAGACAACTGACCAGGCCAGGGTGAGCTTTTTATTAAGCTTGTTGAAGAGGTTAGCAGCAAAATGGGCCATTCCATTGATGGAAGGCAATGACCTGATACTGGCAAGTATCAGAACTTCTTCAGGAGATTTAGAGGCCATTTTGGTGATCTCATTCAGAGGATCACAGCCAGTAGCAAGATTTGGAAACTTCACTGTAGTGCATCACATAATGGGAGATGTGACACCTTCTTGCTTCTACTCTGCCGGTGGGGGTCTGTGCTGGTTATGGGGGATCTCCCACTCACACATTTGGAATCTAAGCTTCCATGGTGCCCTCTGAACCTCTGTGAACATGGTGCATTAGTGGTCTTGTGCTTAACTAGAGGAATCTGGTTCCTCTCATTGTTCTTGACTTGATGGGATCCACTGAGCTGAGAGAAGTGCTGACTTTTCCAAATGGATCCTAGCTGGATTTGTAGCTGAGCTACAAATAAGATCTGTGTCTGTTCCTAGACGTGACTTCCTTCTTCTTGTCACATGATATTCTCCAGTTTTTGATGAGCAGTTTTCAATTTTTCCTTTCCAAGACACAAATCCTCTTTTTGTTCTGGATGAAGTCAGATTGGAGATGCACCAGGCAGATGAAGGCTCCCCTGGGGCTGATGGGTTCCTGTAGACTCCCCAGCCCATCTGAGATCTTTTTCTCTTCTGCAGCTCAGCCCCCATTCACCATGTGCTTCCGAGTGAAGTTCTACCCCACCGACCCAGCTGCTCTGAAAGAGGAGATCACCAGGTAAGACAGGGAGAGGCCTTGTCCCACTTTGGGCTGGTCATAGGAACAGCTGATGGGGGTGGGGTGGGGGGAGCCTGAGAGCAGTGGAGGCTCTTGGCTTTGCTTGTTGCTCTGATACCTCAATGGGGAATGAGAGAAAGGAGGAAGAGATGACAGCAAGGACACCTAAAAGGAAAAGAAACTGGATGTTCCTTTCCAGCAGGGCTGCCTTTAGGGACGTGCTTTGCCAGCAAAACCTTCCAGGGAGGGTCAGGTTCTGCTTCTGAGCCTCCTGCTGGAAACTATGGAGGTTGGCTTGTTTATAGAGGAGAAAGGAACTTTCCATTAGGACTTTGGAACCGGTTAGGTGGTCAATCTCCCCTTTCTACTAGATACCGTGGTGGTTTCAGGTTGGGCTGTCTTCTCAAGGGCTGCTGAGATGGCGTCAAAAGCAGAAGTAGTGGATCTTCCATTTTTACAGCTGTCATCTAGCTGTACTTAGTCCATCCCTTGGGGGCCTCCTTAGATGATATGCCCATTCCAGGCTTTTCCCTGCTCCTTATCTCCCCCTTGGATCATGACTTGTGTGGTCTTCAACCCAACTGGCCCAGCCCAGCGGTTGCAATAGTGCAATAGTTAAGTTGCAACAGTTAAGAAGAGCAGCATTTAGCTGTACAGATGAAAGGGCTGGCTGAGGCATTGGGTTCAGAGGCGTGGCAAAGCTCTCCTCCGGACTGGCTCCCTGGCAGGGATCAGCGGGGTCAGAAACAGCCTTCCTTGCCCGGGCATTTTGGAACAGAGCCTCTTCGGATCGATCCATCTGGGAGGGAGAAGCTTGGTGAGGACTGGCCACCGGAAGAGGCCCAGAAAGGATTTAGGAAGGCCCCGAGTGGCTTCTGCAGAAGGTGCAGGAAGGAAGGCACTCATCCTTCTCGCTCTGGTTCCCCTGACAGGTATCTCGTCTTCTTGCAGATCAAACGAGATCTGTATCACGGGCGCCTCCTGTGCAAGACCTCGGACGCTGCTCTGCTGGCCGCCTACATCCTCCAAGGTAGGTAGGGCTTCAGAAGGAGACCTTTGGGGGGGAGGAAGGGGGGGCACCAAGGCTTCCTTGCAAGCTGCCCTCCAGCAGCACAGCTAAGCTGGGCTGCCTTTAAGTCCTTTTGCCCCTAGGTTGGGGGGAAGGAGCTCTTCAATGGGCTTTTACTTGCACCTCAACCTATTTTTTTCCACCGCTCCACTCATTTTCTTCCCAGAGAAAATAGTTTAAGGAGGAGAAGGGGGCATGTTTGCCTTTTTCTGGCAATCCCTCTGGGGCTGAGAGAGATCCTGCAAATAAACATCAGGCATTGCAGCCGATCAGCTTCCCGGTGAATGTATTATTAAGAGGATATTTCTAAAACAACAGCCCCAAATGGACCCACCAAGGATCCCCTTTGCTTACATTTGCCAAAGTCAATAATTATTGGTGATTTCTGTTCTTTCTTTCAGCCGAAATTGGTGACTATGACCCTGGAAAACACCCAGAGGGATACAGTTCCAAGTTCCAGTTTTTCCCCAAACACTCTGAAAAATTGGAGAGGAAAATTGCTGAGATCCATAAAATTGAGCTCAGGTGACTCTCTTGGTAGCTGTTCCGTCTTCATTTGTCTCCTAGAGTGTGCAAAAGTGCTTCCTGAAGTCCCCTGTAGCAAGTCTTGGCTGAGTCGGGAGCAATGATCCAGCTCAGCACTGGTGGGGTGAGGTGGGGTGGGGGTGGGGGGAGGATTTGGATGCCCTTAGAACAAGAGCCGTCATGAAAGGCCGGGGAAATGTGTGCCTGGAGCTGCTCAGGAGAGATTTTTTTGACTTTGGCTTTTGCCCTTTTCACGGTGGCCTTGTTCATTTGCCAGAGCAAAAGAGATGAGACCTTGATTGCCCAGTACTTGATCACAAGTGTGAAGCTGCCCTACAGATGGATCAACTCTGCTTTGTGGTCAGCTAATGGGACTGGCCTTCCCAACAAGAAGGATGGTTGGTTTTAAAGCTGCACCCAAGAGACGTGGTCACCCTGTTTCCTTCTGGCTCCTCAGAGGACTGGAAGGCAGCCTGGGAGACGCCTTTCAAAACAAAACATGATTTAGTAGCCCCAACTATTTTTCCTGGCTTTAGGGCATCCCTAGATGTATGAAGAATTAGTGCAGGGAAAGCGCCTCAGAGGGAAACCACAGCTGCGATATAAGATATTTGCAAGAGGGACCTAGAGGCCCTGGGAATGGACAGTAACAACTGGGAAACCTTGACCTCTGATCGTTCAGCTTGGAGGCTAAAAACGCAGCAAGGCCTTCTCCAATTCGAAGAGACACTTGTTCGGCAGGCTGAGGCAAAGAGGCAGTCCCGGAACCAGCGAAATCTGGGGGCTGGGCAGGGGACAGAATGGATCTGCCCTCAGTGTGGAAGGGATTGATTGCCACTCTTGAATTGGTCTTTTTAGTCACACTAGATGCTGTTTTAGGATTTCTTTCCAGAGCACGATACCAGAGTCTCTTGAGACTGAAGGATGCCAATGGCCAATGACAATGAGGGCATCCCTAAAACAAGGAGCAGCTAAAATCCAAGGCTTACTTTAGCTCTGTAACACTTCTGGGGTCAGGCCAGAAGATGGTCTAACTAATAAAAGGCAGAGCCGCTATGTATCACTTCCGGGCATCGCTTGATCCAGGGAAGGAGAACACAGAACAGGGCAAGACTGGTGAATGGGTGGAAGCATCTGTGGGGTGGGGAAAAGCCAGCTAAGGAAAACACCTGGGGAGAAACAGCCCCTTTGAAATACAAATGGCCTGGTCCAGCAGGTGCAAATTCAGCCATATTGCAATTTAATACCATATAATTCCAATATTACATTGCAGTTTTCATTACATTGCACTGAAAATTTAAGAATTAGTTTGCAACAATTCAGCCAAGCTGGGCCTGAAGATCTCTTAAGTTTACCCCATTTGGCAGGTGACATTCTGCCTTCCAAGTCCCTCCCTGCTGGGGAAAATCGCTCCCCCAGTTTGCTCAGGCAGATGCGAGAGGATTGGGACGTCTTTCTCCTCCTCCTCCCCCCCATCTTCCTTCTCTCCATTGCGTTGTTATCTGTTGTGTTATATTACTCTGCAAGAAGATTGCATTTCACATGATTCAAGAAGCATCTTAAGAAATCACATATTTAAGCACTTCTAGCTATTTACTGTATTAGCATTTTGTCAGAATATTTAAGGTCGCCTTTCACCCTGACAGCTCTCTCGCTCGGCTAGGAAAGCAGGACCAATTAATAATGTAAAATGAAACCATCAATAACACCAAATTAGGCACACAAAGTTGGCATCAGCATAAAACAAGCTGCCCACAGAGCTGCTGAAGTGCCACCGGGCTGCTTCCCTGGGCCCCAGGTGGCAGAGCCCCCGTCTGCCGGTGCCTCTCCCCATGCACACCCTTGTGTAGTTGTGGCTTTCAAAGGCAGCCAGGCTGTGGTGGCTTTGCTTGGGGCCTGCAGCCAGGCTGCCCCACTGCCCTCCTCAGGCGGGGCTTAGAGCTGCTGATGCCCTTCCCCCTCTTCTCTTCCAGTGGGCAGACCCCCGCGACAGCAGAGCTGAACTTTCTCAGGAAAGCGCAGACCTTGGAGACGTATGGAGTGGACCCACATCCCTGCAAGGTACACAGTGGGGCCCCCATCCTCTCCCTGACTGCAACCACCTTCCTTCTTCTGCACTGAGGGCCTGGGCATTTACGGGCAGCAATTAATGGGGCAGTGGTTGCCCTTGCCAGCCATGGCATCGGCCACGAAGTCCTCCTCTTGGGAGAGGCTGAATCCCCCCTGAAAGGGTTATTAAATAGCCGTGGAAGACAGGCGGCCCCTGACCTCCTCTCCACACTGCCCCACCCCAGCACACCTTCACCCTTTCCTGCTGCCCCACTGGTTTTGTAGGGCTCCCCTGTTGAGCCAGATTTATATTGCTGATTGACAGCAATCTGCTGGGGTCTGGAAGCAACACTGCCACCTCCCCCTTTGTTAGAAGTGAGTAGAGAGAAATGGACACAGCTGCATTTAAATGCTAACAGCAAATCAAAACATTTGAAAGAAAATTCTGCAGCAAAAGCAGTTTAAGAAGGATCTGCAGCAGAAAGATATTTGTCAGATCAGCTGGATTGACTCTTGCAGTGTCTTTAATATTTAAGTCAATGTCAGGAAGGACAACCTGCTCCTTGGTGATGTGAGGCTTCCTTGCGTGCCACACAGCAGCTCCCGGTTCAGAGAGCTACCTATGTCACATGCCCAGAGAGTGGCCCACATAAAGGCCATCTCTCCCAATGGGATTCCTGCCTGCTCTGTTGCTTTGCATGGCAAGTGGCAGTTCCCTTGCCATGGAATAAGGCAGCCCACACTTAGAAATAAAATAGAAGTTTAAGAACTCTGTGATGAGAAAGGGATGCGGGTGCGGTGGGTGGCAAAATCCTTCCTTCCCAAAATGGAGGGCAGGGATGAGGGGCAGACACTTCTACTACAGTGAGGCCTCATTCTGGGCCTTAATTGTTGTCGTCTTTGGCATTGTCTTCATTCGTTCCAATTTTCAAACCACTTACTTAAACATATAATTTATGCAACACAACCATAATTTAAGGCTGGTGAGCACTGATTACTTGAAACTCAGACTTGGGCAGGATCCAACTGTGAAAATGCTGGGCAGCCCTTCCTTCCTTCCTTCCTTCCTTCCTTCCTTCCTTCCTTCCTTCCTTCCTTCCTTCCTTCCTTCCTTCCTCTTTCTGTCTTTCTCTCTCTCCTCCCCTTTCTTTCCCCCTCTGCTTTGCCTTCCATCCAGCAGCTGGCAGGGGACAACCACTCAACCCAACTATGGCAGAGACCTCAGCAGTTACCAAGGACAAGTCCTCAGGCTGCTGCCTTATGGTTTGTGTTCCAAATCAACGATGAAGTTTATTTATTTACTTATTTATTAAATCTATTTGCCACCCAGTTTGCCACAATGCGAGCTTACAAGGTCAAAAGCAATAAACCTATGCACATGCACACTGCACACAGACACACCCAGTAACAATAAAATTATAAATTCTGGTAAAAAGTTGGGGAGGGAGGAGGGATCTGCCATCAGTCTACCAACCATCTCCAGCGTGGGGCCCCCAAACCAACTGGCAGAGCCAGGTTTTTGAGCCTTTATGGAAGGTCAGGGGGGTGGGAGCAGTACGTGTGTGGGGGCAAATGCTGCAAAGGGCAGGAGCCACGGCAGGAAAGGCTCTGGTGGGCCCCACAGTGTGCCTCCTCTGCCAGTGCGGGTGGGGCAGGCCTGTCCCATTGGGACGAGATGGCTCCTCAGGGAACTGGACCCCTCCCCTCCAGGGCTTTAAAGGTGATGACCAACACTTTGAAGTGCACCCGGAAGCAAACTGGCAGCCAGTGCAGCTCGCGGATCAGCCCGTCACATGGGGTTCAGCATGAGAGGGACTCCTGGAGCCCTCACGGCTACATTCCTGTCCCTTTATTTGGCAGCAGAAGAGAACTGGTTTGCTACTGCCTTTTTTCAACTTCTTATTGCCTGGGATCTCTGAGTGGTCTCCTGCCCAGCCCAACCCAGTCAAACAAAGTTTTGTCCTCCATGTTGCTTTCACACCTTCCCCAGTGTGGGGACTCTGGGTTGAAGCCAGGCATTCCTGCAGCAGGCAGTGCCACCCCAGATGCCACCTCTTGATGGGCTTTGTGCCCAATGAACCTTCCCCAATCCTTTCTTTGGCTTTCGGGGCCACTTCAGGCAGCGGCGTCTCCTTCTGAATATTGAATAAGATGGACTCTGGAAAAGCATCAAAACATAAAACATGTTTTTATGTTTGTTTTTGTTCTTAAAAAATAAATAAATAAATAAATAAAAATAAAACAGTATACAAAAATTAAAATGTTAGAGGTGCAATTTTATAAAAGTTAAAAGTTTAAAGAAGTTTAAGGAGGCAAGAATAATTAAACTCTGTAAAATTAGTTGGCAAAGGTAAAGGAACTGCCTGCTCCTTTGTAGTGATGGATAGTCTTGCCCAGCGGTTCCATGTAGGTGTTCAAAAGGAGCGGAGAAAGCCCCGAGCCCTGTGGCACCCACACAAAGCAGGGGCTGTGAGCTGGACCTCCTGGGACCGGCCTTGGAGGAAGGAGGTGAACCATCACAAAACTGGGCCACCCAACTCCTTAAGGTGACCCAAAAGGATACCATGGTTGATAGCACGGAGAGCTTCCAGGAGGTCAAGAAGTGCAAGGATGGATGTACCATCTCCTTCTGGAGTCCATCCATAGAGTGGGCCAATGTAGTTTTGGTCCCATATCTGGCCCTGAAACCTGATGGAAAAGGATCCCAACCTTCCATTTCCTCCAGGATCTCCTGTAATTGCAATGCCACCAACTTCTCAATCGCCTTCCTTAAAAAGAGGACGTAGAGACTGGACAGAAATTGTCCAGAGTGGTCAGCTCCAGCAATGGCTTCTTTGCTTCAGAGAGACTCCAGCAATGGTGCCTCTCCGAAAGGAGCTGGGATCACCCTCTCCAACAATTTCACCACTGCTTGGACCCACCACACGATGCCTCCTGGGCAGCCTTAACCAGCCAAGTGGGGCACAGAGCTAACACACAAGTGCTGGCATTTGCATTCTGCAGGGTCCACTTCCTCAACAGAACCAAACCGTTCCCAGATAACTGGGTAAGTCTGTTCCCAGGGCATCTCCACAGGACGTGCACCACACTGGGAATGAATCTGAGCAATTTCATCCTCCAGGTGCCTGGAAAATTTCTCCGCATGGCCCTGTAGATGGATCTCTGGGTCAGCCTTTCCAAGGAGGGTCTGAGTGACCCTAAACAGGGCTGCTGGGTGGCTTTCCGTGGATGCCATAAGGACAGAGAAGTTGTGGCACTTCGCCACCCCTCCTACCACAAGATGAACATTAGTAGGGCTTTAACTCGTGTTCAGTCGAGCTCGTTCTTCATTTTCTTCCAGTGGGAAGAAAATGGGTGTCTTTTCAACTCCTCCATGAACCTTGTGGAGAAACGGGGCTGATGGGCCAGGAGAGACCGCACAAGCAGGATCCTATTGACGGCCCAGCAGATTCCCTGTTCCAGGCAGCTGCCAGGGCCTCTGCAGGATGAAGTCGCAGATCGGCAGGATTTCTCCCAACTTTCTTTGGAACCCCATTGGGTCCAAAGGGGGGGGTGGGCAGGCCAATCAAATGGCCCCAGCCTCCCTGCAGAGGGGGTATAGCTCAGTCTATATTATTAGAATTTGTTTTAATTTGGGTATCTTATAAAATATAGATTCTATGCATAAATGAACCCAAACATCAGATGTGCTATCAGGCCATCGGTTGGATCCTAGTCTAAGAATGGTTTCCAGTTCAAGTTGAAATTTACTTTTAAGGTACAAAGTTATTTTGGACACTTTCTCAGGTCCCAGTAGGAGCAGGGCAGCAGCCAAGGCGATGCTCAGAGAAAAGAAATTTGGGACCAAGGCAGAAAGGGAATTTGAGAAAGCATCTCAAAAGATAAGGGGGGGGGGGCGCATATTCAGTCTTGGAGGATTCTGTTACTGTAACCTTAAAGAAAAGTAACGTTTGCATGACTTTGGTCTCCCTGTCTGCTCTACCTTGAAGGGCTGACAGTCCCTTTTTCCGGGCCCACGTATGGCTTCATACCTGCAGCCACGCATGCTGGCCCTACCCAGAAATAAAGCAGTGCAGGTGGCTTGAAGAAGAGGGCTCTGATGCCTCCAGGCAGGGCATACAAGAGGCCCCTCTGGATCAACGGCCGAATGCTGGATGGGCTCCCGGAAGCTCCGGGCAGCTGCCTCCCCTAGTGGGAGGGGAGCGATGTCCAGGGTTCGAGAGCTGTGGAGCCTCGCTGTTCAACACAGGCATCCAGGTCAGAGTCCTGGTGGCCAAAGAGGCTGCACTCTGGCCAGCTCCACCACGTGCTGAGTTTGCCTTCAACCATGGCATCGCTCGGTGAGCACTCCTGGTCTGTTGCAGGACGTGTCCGGAAATGCTGCTTTTCTGGCCTTCACCCCGTTTGGATTTGTGGTCCTGCAGGGAAACAAGCGAGTTCACTTCATCAAATGGTGAGTTCTGCACCTAAAACCTGTTCCTATAGTTACACAGGAGGAACAGAGGCCTTCCCAAATAGAGTGACATCATCAGCTCCCCCTCCAGCCCCTCCCGATGCCTGTTTGTGGCCTCTGCCACAATGGCAGCCTCCCCCTCCCCCCCACACACACACCTGTATTGGAAAGCAAGGAGCTTTGGTGCCTGATCTTGCCTGACCCCTCTTCCCTCCTCGGCTTGGCCTCACCCTCCGGGGCAGACTTCATTATTTCCTTGCCTTTTTGTTTGTTTGAAGAAGTAGTTTACAAAATCAAACAGTACAGAAAAGTTATATATATATGGAAAAGATATAAAAAGATAGGAAAGAAAAAAACAGAAAAAGTGAACACTATTGATTTAAAAAGGAAGGAAGGAAGGAAGGAAAAGAAAGAAAGAAAAAGAAAGAGAAAGAAAGATTTAAAGAATTGACTTTTGATTGTCTTTGCAGCAGTTATAGAGAGAGATCGTCTTGTCTGGATGCCCTTCCCTTCTTCCCATATAAAGCCCGTCTTAATTACCAGTTCATTTTCATACATTTTCAGTGAAAAGTCTATAAAGGGTTTCCAGCCTTTGGTAAATGTAGCCGTGACTCCTTCTCTAACCAAAGAAGTCAATTTAGCCATTTCCGCATTTCTCCATCTTTACGATCCTCTCTTCCTTTTAGTCTGCCTTTTCCCCATCTTGGTGCACATAATAGCCTTATTGCAGTTAATCTTCCCCGAGTCTTTTCTAATTAGCCCTCTATCAGTCCCAATGAGGAAAATTTGAGTTTCCACTAAACATTATTTTTTAAAATTGTCTGCATTTTGTATTTGCATCCAGTATTTATTTATTTATTTTGCTTTTTCACAAGTTCACATGGTAAACATGTCCTTTCATATTCTTCACATTTTCAACAGTAGTTAGAGACTTTATACATCACAGATAATCTCTCTTTGTTAACATATGTCTATTGATGTCTGATTTGTCTGAAAGTATGGTTGAGTCTGTCTATATGGTGTGAGATGAAGGAGTTTTCTGACTGCTAGTTGGTGTTGATGAAAACTCCTTCGTGTCACAACACAGGGACAGATTCAACTTTAGTTGCAACTGGGAAACTGTAATCATCTTAGCTCACAGCTCAGTCCAAGTTAAATCCAAAACTGGCATTCAGAGAAATCGGCTCTCAATCGGCCCAGAGAAATAAACTGTATTTATGCACCATTGAAATTTTATTGTCACCAATAAAAAAGCTAAGATCATCCATTACCTCAGCACCACCAATTCCCCATCTCCCTTTACTTCCTTGGTATGGATTATTCCCTTTTGTATTCCTTTAACACTTCTGGTTTTTGCTATGCTCTCTCCGTTCTTTCTGCATTCAATTTAGGCAACTGTCCCTTTCATAGAAACACTTACTTATATACACAGCCATTTCCACTTTTCTTGATGCCCCCTCCCTTGCAGCAACCACACACTGCCCACCATTTTGCAATAGGCATTTCATATCTTAAAATTTCTTATTTTCGCATCATTAGTATATACTGTACTGAAGCATTTCTGTCATGTATATATAACTTTCCAAATCTCCACTCTGAAACTGCCTTGGACTTTAATATATTAATTTTCAGGTCCACAATCCTTATCTCATTACATAGCCCAAAGTCTGCTGGGAATAATTCCGATTCTCAATCAGCAAAACAGCCTCATCTGCAAACAAAAGTCCATGAACATTTCACATTTCCAACCCACATCATGTAGTCTCCTCCCATACATGCATCCATAAATACTTTCAACAACCAATAGGCCATGCTAAATCTATCCTGTACTTCATAGGTTTTGCTCATTGATGCCTTTTTCTCAGAATTCAGTCAGCTCCTTCCCACTTAACAAATTAACCCCCCTGTAGTTTCTGCATTCACCCTTACTGGCTTTCCTTTTGTAAAGGGCACAATTGGACAGTCACAAATGTGTTAAACATTAAACAAGTTGCACATAAGTAAACTACATCAACATTTTAAGGTTCTTCTAGTTATGTCATCTGCCCCTGTAGCCTTTCAGCTTATCCACTTTCTACTATTTCTTGCTTCTTGTTCATGTTTCTTGAATACTGATACAGGTAGTCCTCAGTTATGACCACAATTGAGCCCAACCTTTATCTTGCTAAGTGAGAAATTGGTTAAGTGAGTTTTGCCTCATTTTATGACTTTTCTTGCCACATGCCTATGTTAAGTAATCACTGCAGTTGTTCAATTAGCAACACAATTGTTAACTGAATCTGGCTTCCCCATTGACTTTGCTTGTCAGGTGATCAAAAGGGGATCACATGATCCCCGGATACTGCAAACTGTCATAAATATGAGTCAATTATCAAGCATCCGAATGTAAGTAATGTGACCCTGGGGATGCTGCAGTGGTGAAAAATGGTCATAAATCACTTTTTTCCGTGCTGTTGTAACTTTGAACCATCACTAAGCAAACTGTTGTAAGTGGAGGGTTATCTGTATTAGCATTACAGCATTAACATTAAGTGACATGTTCTGTATATCATTAACATCCCCATACAAACCTCTTAAACTACTCCTTCCAGAATTCCATCAACTCAGTTGCACACCAAATCATGTTAGCATTTTTACTTTTGATTCCTTAAGAGCAAAGTGCAATCTTCCTTTGCTTCTTTGAGGATCTTCTTTGCAACTGAGCACATCCCTGTTGGCCTTCATCTGCTCCTCAGACAGCGTAGAAAAAGAAATGGCAGACTGGCACCAGCCTTTGCCAGGCAGCCTCTGCTTCTGGGATCAAAACCTGGCCCTTGAATTGATGAAAGGGGCAGAAAGCTACCCTCTCCCTCAGCTATCGGAAGTGGAATGTTTCTGTCTCCCAGGTCAGCCTGGAATCCTTCAGTCTGTGATTTCCATCCGGTCAGGCCTCCCAATTTTAGGAGGGGAAAAAAGGACCTTGTGATACCAAAGGGATTCTGTGTCTTCCCTCCTGAGGCGGTGCTCCAAGCCTCTGCCTTGCTCTGGGTCAAGGAAGGAAGCTGGCAGGCTGGGAAGCCCAGGCAGTGTCGGTTCTGGAAAGTGAGACATTCTGGAGAATTCTTTGTGCAGGTGCAAATCCAGACTGAGAGATTGTGACGCCCAACCAAGTCACTCCCTGGGTGTGTAGACAAGAGTCAGCCAGAGCTGACTAGAAGCCTAGCAGGCAGTAAAGAGTTCGAAATCTCTGGCCTTGCGCTGCAGTGTCTTTTTACCCAGAGAAAAATTCCCACAGCCACAAAAAAGGAGGCATAATTTTCCCAGGTGCAGGAAGAAGAGACAGGAGAAGCTGCCCCCTTCAGTGTGTGCAAAGTCTGCTCTGGGAAATAGCTGGCATTTCTGCACTTGAACAGAAGGCCAGCAAGACCTGAAATGCCTGGCAGGCTAAGAAGGGGCCACTGAACTGCTCATGGCTGCCACCAGCAGGCATCACTGCGCCAAGAGAGATCCAAGGTCGGCCACCGACCTTAAAAGGACTGACTTTCTGAAAGAAGGAACCCAAAGTTTTCAACCCAAATCTGAACTAGGCTTCCTCCATTAGAGGGAGGGAAACGGATTTGAGCCGCTGGGGGAAGGGCTGTCCTGGATCTCTGCTGCTGAGGACAGACAGAGGCCCTCGCGGGGAGGGGGGAGGCGGGGCTGTGCTGCTGGGGTAGGTACTTCCTTTGGCAGGACCTGGCTAAGGGCCACCTCTTCCCCTGGGAACAATCTGGTGGTGAACTGGTCCATGTGATGCGTAGTTAGTGTCATTTCTCTTGCTTTGTCTTGTAGCCCGTTGTTGATATGCCCCAGTATCCTGTTTGCCCTTTTAACTGCAGCTCCATCCTGAGCTTCACGGATTTTTCTACAATAGCCCCTAAACCCCTTTCCTGGTCAGTACACTGCATGACTGTTCCATGTAATCTGTGCCCTCAATATTCAGTTCTGTGCCTCCAGATATTCCCTTTTGTCCATTTGTCTGCATTGTCCATGTTCTCGGCACAGCCACCTAAAAAGCCCCTCACCTGGCCTGGTCACCGGGTAGTTCTTCCTCCGGCCACATCAGCCAAGCGTGGCTCTCTCCATTCAACCTGCTCCTTCAAATCTGCCAGGCTGCCAGGTGCTGCTGCCCACTGCTGTTTTCAGCCGGAGACCCCTGCCCCGAGCCATAAATGTTCAACTTAGATCTGCAACTGCTCTCCTTTTCTAAAAGAAGTTTCGTTTAACTTCGTGTTTTATGCAGCTTGATTTAAAAATCTCTGCATTTTGCCAGAGCCTATTCCATGCTGTGTGTGGGCCTGACCTTGTCATGCGATGCAGGAGGGTTTGAGACCGTTTCCTCTTTCATGGAAGTGCTTCTCTCTCGCTTGCAGGAATGAAGTGGCCAAAATGAAATTTGAAGGCAAGACGTTCTATTTATACGTAAGTCAGAAAGAGGTGAGTGCCTTCCAAAGGGATCTGCTTAATGAGACCAAACAAATCCAGGGGTATCTCTGCCTGCAGATCACCCACGAGATCTCAAGAAGTTGTCTGGATCCAGGTTAAACTCTGTATTACCTTATTAAAGCAACCATCAGGCTGAGAAACTGGGATGTTTCCAAATGGACTAGCAGAGCTTCCTTGGTTCTAGGCTCCATTGAACCCCAGAGGAATCCAACTCAGACTTGATCAATGACCAATGCTGGTCAAAAGGGATGGAGCCAGTGTGGATGGATCCACCCACTTGGGTTTGTTGAATGTTGAGCATCTTCTCTGGCTGGAGAAAAAGCTCTCAAGACTTGCAGACCACCCCCTGAACAAATACCGTGACCCTCCTAATTGTTGGCCCCTCAGAGCAGCCTTCTCCTTGTAAGGAGAGTCACAGGCCAGGCACAGAGCTCATGGGACTTGAGTACATGGAGGGGATTCTGTCCCCCCAACTCCATGGGGGGGGGGGGAGGCTGAGGCTGAATCCGGACTGGAAAATCTTTCATCTTTGGGATTTGAAGGGCTGCACTTATTGCTAGACGGAGGGAATAGCTTATCCTCTTCTCCACCACATTCCAGGATCAACACCCCCCCACCCCCCCGCAGACACTCTGCACCTCTCACTTCGTTTTCCCAAAGGTGGGGGGGGGGCAGAGGAATCAGGAGTTCAGGGCAGTGCTGGGTGGGGAGATAAACAAACATTGGGGTGTAGGACAGGCTGCCCAGTTCAGTTACTCAAATGATGCCTGCTTTTCCAGACTCTGGTTGGGAGCTCTTGGTGTCCAGTAGAGTGAAGGTGTCTGCTATGTCAAAAAGCCAAGATGGTGGCCACCTGCCCTGTTTAATATGCATCGCAACACATAAAAAAAACCAGCGTGGGACTTTGATGGCAGAGAATAGGGAAGATGAAGATGAAGGATGCTATGCAGGATACCCGAGTCCTAGGCAAAAGGGACTGAAATAATTGTTAAGTCTAGAATGCCCAGATAACATTTGGAAATGGTTCAGGCTCCTCCCCAATTCACTGGACCAGAATTCTGTTCTGAGAGCCCACCTTAATAAAAGCAGTTTTAGACACACTGGGAGTGTAGAGTTGGTTTCCTGTTCCGGCCTACTTCAGAGCTGGATCTAAACCATCCATGTTTTTGTTAGTTTACTTATATTTTGCATGCTTTCTTTTAAACAGTATCAAGACTACCTGTAAATTAACCATAAGGATTTTTCTGGGATTTTGACAGGAAAAGAAAATTGTCCTGACCTATTTTGCTCCGACTCCTGAAGCCTGCAAGCATCTCTGGAAATGTGGGATTGAAAATCAAGCCTTTTATAAGTGAGTAGAAGATATATTTTCCAGGATGGCTTTCAATCCTTGGGAAGCAGCCGTTGCCAATGCAGAGCCTGTCCGCTCAGCCCAAAGTGGCGGTGACGTTTCCTGCAGAAACCTGGTCCAGGGTTGGTTTCTCTGCTGCAGCCACATCTTGCCCTGTAAATGGGCACCTAATTGGGTTGGTGATCCCTCTGGCTTCTGTCTGGGAATTCTTCTTGTCTCCCAGACAAAGCTCAGAAGGCTGAGAAGTTAAAGCATCTGTGAGAAAGAATTTCTCATGAAGAGCATCTGCTGTCCATAAGCGTCTCTTGTCCATGTCCCAAGTCATCTTGTCTTTTGTATCACACGAATTTCCTTTGGCTCTGTGTGCTGCCTGGACCTGTTTGGAAATCTTGCATTCAGGCAGCCTCCTTTTCCTTATGCTAAGAGGGAAAGCTGGGGCTGACAGATCCTCTGGGCTTTTTAAGGAGTGGCTGAAAAGTGGCCACAATAATTGCTTGGGATTGATGCATGTCCTGGAAGAGGTGATATCAGTGGTGAAATCCAATTTTTTTTACTACCGGTTCTGGGGGTGTGGCTTGGCGGGCGTGATGTTGCTTGGTGGGAGTGGCAGGGGAAGGATATTGCAAAATCCCCATTCCCACCCCACTCTGGGGCCAGCCAGAGGTGGTATTTGCCAGTCCTCCGAACTGCTCAAAATTTCCGCTACTGGTTCTCCAGAACCTGTCAGAACCTGCTGGATTTCACCCCTGGGTGATAGTTATCTCTGCTTTAGTTTTAAGAGCCAATGCCACATACCAAAGTACATCTTTTAATTTTTCTAAATCAATTTGTACAGATCCATACCAAATATTGTACATGTGCACCAACCAAATCCTGAGTAGTCTTGCATGCTTGCCAAAATAACACATTAACATTGCATTTAATGTACAGCTTTTCCAGATATTGCTGTAGATCCCCAAATTGGATAGTTTCCGATTCTGTTAATTCAAATAAATCTCAACTAGATAGTCTGATCAGTACTAACCTAAATTCAGCTATGAAATGGATTCCCTCAAATTAGCTCAGAGGATCTGGGAACCAAGGTGTTGACTAGTGGTGAAATTCAACTTTTTTTACTACCGGTTCTTTGGGCGTGGCTTGGTGGGCGTGGCAGGAGAAGGATATTGCAAAATCCCCATTCCCACCCCATTCCTGGGGGAAGGATACTGCAAAATCTCCATTCCCTCCCCACTCTGGGGCCAGCCAGAGGTGGTATTTGCCAGTTCTCTGAACTCAAAATTTCCACTACTGCTTCTCCAGAACCTGTCAGAACCTGCTGGATTTCACCCCTGGCGTTGACGGTTGGCATTCTCTGCTCTGCGTGGTGAGAAGATGGACCCCCAAGTAGAAACAAAGAAATAGCTCCATTTGTTGCAAAAGGAAAAAAATTATTAGAAGCCAAGTGAATTGCAGTAAATCAGAGCTAAAGGATTGCATGCAAAGTTTCCCCAGTTAACTTTCCCTTTCCCATTATCTCCCTATTGTCCAGTCACATTCAAAGGAATTGTCTTGGTATCGCTCCCTCCATCGGTGGGCTAGATGGTGAGCCGTTGCATTCCCCTCTGGCTTTGGGACGATGAGCTGATGTCTCGGGAAGGCACAATGCGTAGTTTCAGTCACCCCCTTCTCAGTAGCTCCCTCCCCCCCATAGTCTAGGGTAGGCTAGCATCTAGCAAAGCAAGGCTGAAGCTGAAGATGGCAGTGATGATTTTTGAAGGACGACTGAGCCAAGTGGGATAGAGGAAGCCAGAGGAGGAACACGATAGTTCAGCCTGGGAAGAAAAACAAATTCTGGTTCCACTTTAACTTTGGTTGGCGTAAAAGGGAAGGAAGGGGAAACACAGCTGGGCTTTAGAGATTCTGTCTCAATAGTGGAGCATCCTTGTGGAGTCTGTGTTTTGACTTGGCCCACCTTGAAGGGCTGTTCCACACTCTCAAGGAGAGAAAAGCTTCTCTACCTGGGCTCTTTTTAGAATGCTACTTGCACTTCCATGTTTCCTCACCAAAATTCAATTTTAATATTAAGAAAACTCAGTTCTCTTCCAATCTTGCTAAGCAGCTCTCAGAAACTACACATGAAAGTTCAAATGGAGGCCCAAAGCTCAGATATCTTGAGCTTTTTAAACGGTTCTTAACCTCATAAGGGTTTTAAATGGTTCTTAACCTTTCAGGGCAAGGCAGCCACATGTCCATAACAGGTATTGGAAAAGCCTCAAAGCTGGCCACACTTTCCCTTGCGCTTCTGAGCTGCGCCGATGTACAGGCGCCAGTTCCCGCAGAACAGGAGACACCATCCTCTCTGCTTGGTGGCCATTAGTAGCGCCCAAGGTGGTCGCTCCCCCAGGGGCATCTTTCTTTGTGTCAGATCTCGTTTTCAGCACGTGGAAATGATAAGCTTCCAAAACGCCCCCTCCCATCACAGCCCTTTCCAAAGCCCAGCAACTGTTGACCGAGTGCTGTTATTCGATCCCTCTGCTTCTTGCTTCAGGTTGGAGAAGTCCAGTCAAGTTCGCACCGTCTCCAGCAGCAACTTATTTTTCAAAGGGAGCCGCTTCCGATACAGGTAAATTATGTCTGTAGGCGGCTGTCGCTGGACCTGTGTTGGCACACACCTGGTTGCATGAAGCCTGAGAATCGATTAAGGGAGGCGATAGTACAAAGGCAAAGTCTCCTCTGAGTTGACCCGTTCAGTCCTGGCATTTCTGGGGTCCCCCTTCCCAACGCCACACACAGCCACCGCCACTCAGCTCTTTCACAACAGGAAGGCTGCCCAGGTACTCTTGCCAAACTAGGCACCCATTCAAAACCTTTCCAGGTATCCAATCTGGTTATTACCAGGGATTAAGTAATAGCTGTGAGTGATGCTGCAGGATGGAGAAGCACTGCCATGCTCCCAACTTTCAGGGTTGCGGGGCGGGGGGGGGGGTTGCCAGCAGAATCTCGGTCTGGGCATTTGCCATGCTTGTCACCTGCTCTGCTCTCCAATCTCTTTCAGTGGCCGAGTTGCCAAAGAGGTTATGGAGTCTAGTGCCAAAATTAAGAGGGAGCCTCCGGAAATACACAGGTAAGGCAGCTATGGAGAAGCAAAAGGGTCAAAGGGCCACCATGAGCAGGAAGGAGGAAGACAGGAATGGTGGGAATAGCTGGAGCTGGCCCTTGTGATGGGAAGAGAATGCTGCCTCTGCTTTTCCTTTCTTTCGCAGGGCTGGACTGGTTCCCAGCCGTAGCTGTCCCTCCATCCCCCACGGACCCCGGCTCAGCAGCGTTCCCAGGACCAGGAGGAGGGCTGTCCACATCTCCATCATGGAAGGTGAGTTGGGTGCCCTGCTGATGATAGTCCTCATTTAGCAACCACATTTAAGTCATTAATCATACAAACCTGGTCATCAATCGCTTCAGAGACAATTGCTAACTATTGAAACTATGACTGTATTTGCAATCTTTCTTCAACTTTCCTTTGCTTTGCAGACATGCAAGGGTTGAAAATGTGAGGATTGGCCATAAAGTTACTTTTCCATCACTTGCGTTACATATGGCTGCTAAACAAGGACTGCAGAACAATAGCAATCACACTGCATTTGGTTCATTGGAGTTCATTTTGTTAGATTGCTCCGGTGTCTTTGTTATAGATTTTAATCAGTTTTGGAACTAGGTATTGAAAAAAATGCCCAGGAGTTGAGGCTTCAGTTTCCCAGTACAAAATTGCAATGACCAAAGGCTTCATCCTTCTTTGCTAGTTGGAAGTGAATTCCAAAGAGAGACAGTACATGCAAAGCAATTCATGGATTGTAGTTTCAGTAGTTTTATAAGAAGGCTCAGCATTTTCCAAAATTGTGGCAGCAGAGTGTCTTTCCATGCATTTGCTGAACTGCTGAATGGCAGTTACCAGAAGAAATCAACCTGTTCATAAACTTTTAGAGATAGACTGATAGCAACATGTCACTTAGAGAGGGAAACAACAACCAAGAACAATGTCCCTGCTGCCTGGAACAGCCCAATCCAGTCCAGTCTTGCTGGAGCTGAGCAGCCAATTTCATATCTTTTCCTGGAAGACAGCTGGAGAAGGGACATCACCACGTTTTCCAGTGATAGCAAGAAAAGTAGCTCAGACTTCACGCCCCCCCCCCCTCCAGCGTATGTTGATGATAGGAGATTCTTCTGAGAAACGGAATCAGCAATTTGTAGACTGACAATAAATCTAGGGAGGTATCTTGTCTCCCAGGAGTGAAATCAAAGATGTGACTGAGAGCCTTAAAAATAATCAAGCCCACAGTCTGTTATCCCTTTCTTCTCTTCCACGTGGAAACAAATGGTCTGGCAGGGGATGGGCTGCACAAGAACTGAAAAGAATGTATTTGGGAAACTCTGGCTCAGCTTATCCAAAGGGCTTTAAACTAAAGCTGAAGGGGGGAGCGGGGGGGGACCAATCTTTAGGACCTGGCATTTTTACAAAAACTGTCACCTTTATACTCAATTTGTGAACTATTGAAAAGCAGTAGGAGAATAAAATGTTGTATTCGAGAACCTTGAGTTGCTAAGTTATTATGCATGAAATTTCACATTTCCTTCCAGAGATATAAGACGCCAAACTTTACCCTTTTTTCGCGCCGCAGTCATTTTCGGCCAATTTTGCTCCAAATTATCTAGATGGAGATCGCTCGTGAGAATGTTTTTATTATTTTGTTTAATAGAGCACAACAAGTTGTACAAGATGGCCAAGTTTTGTTTCTCTCAACAAAATATTGCCGGAGATATCATGTCTCAAAGCTGCTGAAACCTCAGAGTCATACTGTAGAAGGCTGAGGTATGGGGTCAAACAAATGACTATATCTTCGCAAGTATTGCATTAGCAAACATAACACTTTACCAATGTACATTGGGGACGTGTGTGCATGTTCACACCAAATTTAATCGAAATCTGTGATGGTCAAGCTGAAATCAGACCACTTGCCATGGAATGACCCGTAACTGTGAGAGGGATGTTGGAGTCCTAGTGGACAACCACCTGCAGCTGCCAAAAAAGCCAACATAGTCTAAGCTGCATTAATAGACGGTATCAAGATCACATGAACTTTTTGTTTCAGTTCTCGCTGATCTGTCAATATGTCCTTATATCTAACAATATTCCCCATATTCACAATATTTGGGTATGTCACTGCTATTGTAGAAAGCCACATTGGTATATTTATCTGAATGTTTTGTTTTCACTCTCTCCCACGCTGATAACCATTTCTTACATAATGTCTTTGGAAATAGCCATGTATCTTTTGTTTCCCGTACCATAAAAAGGCATGTCAACCCAGTTGTAAATCATGACCTCCAATGTCAATAGTCTTATATTCCTTAATGAAATCCATTCTTTAATCCACGTTAATGCTGCCACTTGATAATACAATTCCCAATTCGGAAGGCCAAACCCACCTCTAGTTCTTGCATTTTGTAGCATTTTTGTTGATTCTTGCTCTCTTTCCTTGCCACACATATTTCCACGTTATTTTCTTCAACTCTTCAAAGTATTTTTCTCCAGTTTTATTGGTATGGTTTGAAGTAAAAATAATATTTTTGGTAATACATTCATTTTTATTAATGCTATTTTTCCCATTAGTGATAATTGCAAGTTTCTCCATTTCTCCAGGTCTGTTTCAATTCGTTTTTTCAGTTTATAATAGTCTTCTTTGAGCGTTGCACATTTTGATGTCAGATATATGCCCAAATATTTCACTTTCTTCACAATTTGGAAGCCCAGTTTCTCCATCATCTCCTTTTTTTTTTATTTTCTCTCATATTTTTAACTAATATTTTTGTCCTATCTTTATTGATTTTCAGACCTTCCTATATTCTTCTATTTGCTCTAATAATTTTGGCGCTGTCTCTATAGGGTCGACCTCCAAGGTCCCTTCCTCCTCTATTCTGATTCTGAAACTCCAAATCATCTGCAAATGCTTGTAGTTTATATTCTTATTTTTTTATTCTCATTCCTTTTATTTCCTTTTCCTGACTCACTTTTCTATTTAAAACTGCTATTGTCAATATAAATAATAATGGAGATAAAGGGCATCCTTGTCTTGTTCCTTTTCTAATATCTATTTTCTCTGTCATTTCACCATTTACCATCACCTTTGCCGCTTGGTCTCTATATATAGTTTGGATTATATTTATAAATCTGTCTCCAAAATCCATCATTTTCAACTGTTTTATCATAAATTGCCAATTCACGTTATCAAACGCCTTTTGTGCATCTAAAAACAACAGCGCTATTTGTTTCTCTGAGTAATTCATAATATTCTAATGTATTTAATATAATTTGCATATTATCTCTAATTTGTCTTTTGGCAAAAAGCCATTTTGGTCCAAATGTATAAACTCGTTTAATAATGTTTTTAATCTTTCAGCCATGATTGATGCAAAAATCTTATAATCCACATTTAATAGAGATATCTCTATTAAAATCTCTAGTACCTTCTGTTGACCAAACCAAATCATCAATGCCTATCCTTAATTAAACTTGCAATACTCTTTTCCTGTAGGACCTCCTGCAAGCAGAAAGTTGCAATGTCAAAATAAAAAGTTGGTAGAAACCATTTTGTGGCTCTGCAATGAGACCAATCTTTTTCTGTTTCTTCAGGCCTCGAGTCTTTGCGGGACAGCGCTCACTCCACCCCAGTCCGGTCGACCTCCCACAGCGACGCCTTTTTGCTCCACTCGCGGAGCAGCAGGGCGGAGAGCAACGAGCGTGTGGCAATCATCTCAGATGAGGTCTACAGTCCATCGGACAGCGTGCTGCCCACTCCGGTGGCCGAAGAGAGCCTGGAACTGATGCTGCTGTCCCGGCCGGTTAATGGTACCCCTTGCAGCATAGAGGAAGAGGAGTCAGAAGCCAGCGCTCCAGCGGGGGAGGCAGAGGAGCTGGGAAGGGACCTCCGGGCCTTGTGCAGCAGTGGAGGAGCCCAAGCAGAACAGGTGAATAAGTTTGTTTTAAGTGTCCTCCGTCTGCTCCTTGTGACAGTCGGACTCCTCTTGGTTTTGCTCCTTCTCCTGATCATCCTTACGGAGTCTGACCTTGACATTGCCTTTTTCCGTGATATTCGCCAGACTCCCGAGTTTGAACAATTCCATTACCAATACTTTTGTCCCCTCAGGCGATGGTTTGCCTGCAAAATCCGCTCCGTACTCAGCCTGCTCAATGATACCTGAAGGCAGTTGTCCTCCTAATAACTAGCCGGGTGGACTGTGGAAGATCCCTGCTGCCCATTCCCAGAAAATGGGGCTCATCGTGGCGCCATCAGCACATAAACTAAGTCCTCCTCCTCTTCCTCCTCTCATGACTCAAAGCACGCTGCGGCCCAGGAGGGCGGTTTCCCAGCCGAAGATAAGGACAGACTCTTGCCAGATCAAACCCACCATGTAATCAATTTCTTTGCAGGTCCTCCTGGGGGAAGCTCCTTCAGAATTCTGCTTTCCAACATTCAAATTACTCTGCACTCTTCAAATTTAGTTTTGCTTTCGTAGAAGCGTTAACTGCAGAAACTTCAAGTAGAAAGTTTATTTTTATTATTACTAGCGTTGGACTAAATGCCAGCCTTCAGCTGGGACACCAGTTTATGAAGGCAGCTGTTACTTTATGCAGGAGCTTTTGTAATGGTGCTACTGAGTTGTAAGTTTAATAATATAGTATTATTTTATTAAAACTGTCACTGTGCATAGCACTACCATCTTGGACATGGACATTGAAAATAGGGCAGTTTTATTTTCTTACCAATCACCAGGCTTTATGTGGGGGAGTGATGGGAGGGGGGGAATGATAGGACCAATGCCAATATTGTGAGATCATCTAGCATTATTAATTCTTTTCAAGCAATAGATTGTTACGAGAGGAAGTCAGCAGGCATAAATTTATTTCTTCCCTTAGCATGGAGTGCAACGGCCATTAAATATCTGTCTTTGGTGAATTTCAATCTTTGGCCTTTTCAATCCCAGAGAGACCTTTTCTTAGAATAGTTGGGTGCCAAAGTAAACAGGAGTTGGTGTAGACGGGAAGAGTCAATCTGTGCACCTGATTGTTGTTTTTGAAATCTTGCTGTTGTATGAATCATCAGGTCTGGATTCTTTGAATGAGATTCTGCCACAGTAAACTGTAAATTTTTTTGTATTATGAAAGAACTTATTTCAACCTATATTTTAAGAAAAATATATATTTTGTTAATGAACCAAACCTTTTTTTATTTTATAAATTGGATAAATGTAGTGTTGGGTATCAAGTGACGGAGATACTCACAAGGTTACAAATGTTTTAGAACAATGTGTTAACACTCAATCAAGCATCCATCGTTTCTAAAAAGTGGGCTATTTTGTGCTATTTTAAAATGAAAATTAGGAGAAATGACAAGTAACCATCAAACCAACATTGTCTCCAAAGCAAAGGGAATCCAGACTTCTTTGTATTTTGTTTTGTGATTCAGAGAACATTCTCTAAAAGCAGCAGCTCATTTGTACAGGGAGCAATAAAACATGGGAAGAGAGTAAGAGCACGAAATCTGACTGGCAAGGGTCCTATTTCATCTCAGGGAGAGATTTCAAGTCATTTGGGGATCTAATCAGAAATATTTCAAGAGGCCGGTTTCATGATCTTGACTCTGCCCGGACAGCCATACGTATGCGCACAGGCCCTCCGAATTCAGCAGAACCGAAACACTGCCAGAACCAATGGGAAGAAGCTGTGGAGTTGGGACTTTGCGCAATGACTTTTCCTCCACAGCTGGTCATTCGCCAGTCAAAACAGAGCACAATTAACAGCATTAGCAATACGTGGGCAAGACTCTGCTGCACTTAGACGGGGCGCATGCACATTGGCTAGCGAAGATGCCGGTTAACGGAGGGCCTCCCCTCAGAGTCAAATAGCTGAATCGTATGGCTAGCCTCTCAGGAGCCAGAAGCAACTGTGGCTTTCACAAGAGGAACGGATGCATTACACTTTGTATTGTCTACAAGAAGATGGAGGGATCTATCCAAGGATTTATAATGTTTTATGCAACAAAGCAACAAAAACTTCTAGTGTGGTGTTCCTACCTCAGTCTGTAGTAAATGATGCTTCTATGCAGTGAGGGAAAAGTTTTCATGTCGTATTCTCCATTCCAGGGGAAGATACAAATGTTCATGTGTTAATTGTTGGTGGTGTCTCAAACCTGTCCAATTCTACCTGTAACTATTTCATGCAATACATTTTTTAAATAGACAAGATGCAAATTTTGATGGGGGCAAGTCATTCTTAGTTAGCTGTTGACCCTAAATCCTGGGCCCAATTAAGGACACTTTCTCTTGTGCCCTTCAGAATGCGTTGGGGGACTGAGCTCTGTTTCTGCCAATCCAACCCTTCAGCCTTCTGTTTCATGGCTCACTGCTCATTTGTTCCAAATCACAACTGTATGACTTGGGGGATTTCCACAGGTTGCTCATCTGAATGAGGTCTAAAGTGCTGCACGCCGAAGCAGGAAAAGGTCGATTACCTGAAAATGTGAATTTTCATTTTCATAATATAGATGTTGTTAATTCATGTGCCAAATACTATATGTCACATTTTTCCTTCAAAGTTGTAAATTTTTCTACATATTCAGCCTGTAGTTAGTGCAAACCATTGATTCCATATAAAAGTATTTTCAAATTTAAATAAATACTTAATTATGATGGAAAAAATCCTTTTGAGCAATTTAATTGTGGAACAATTGTGTACAATGATTACTAAAAACATTTAAGTATGTTTAAGGGGCATTATAAGAGAAGCATGAATAACTAACATGGGATGTGTATTATACGATTGTTTATATGTTAAGGATGTTTACTAACACAGGGACCACCCCCCCTAATTTGTAAGAGCCATTTTTCTGATCAGAGCATTCATAATTTCCAATCGATACTAGGAATAAACAATATAAACATGCTGTTTGAATTAAAAATATCAAAATATGCTTTTTATTGATTCTTGAACACACATTTAAATTTCTTATCACAAAAGTACCAGCACTTAACTTCTAAATGAGGTTTATCTATTGCACAGTTTGTGACAGATTTATAAGCCTCTGTGATTAAATTGACACCAACAGTGATTAAATTGACACCAAGAGTTTCTCACCACCTTTCAAAAAGTTACAATCCCATAATGGCAAACCTGAGCCTTATTAATTTCCAACTTAGTCGCAATGGAAGACCTCTTCAGATATGTGATGCAACATATTTATTGGTCTTTGCCCTGAAGCAAAATAAGGAATACCTAAACTAAACACTAAATTCTGATTTGTTTTCAGCATATCTTTCACTCTTTAAAAATGTGCAAGCGGCCACTGGAATTCCCACCTGCAACCAGGTACCTGGTGGGGTGCCAGGAATTGATGGAACAAACAGAGTTAAGATAATCCTCACTCAGAAAGGAGTGGAGCAGCTCCCCGCTGGCATGAAAGGCCTGGACCTGCCTCGGCCGTGTCATGCTCCCCACTACAAAGCAGTCGTCCCGTTTGGGGTCCCAAACTGCCCGGAACCTGGTCAGCCATCGACCCGTGTTGTTGTTGTGCCTGTTCAGAAAAGGGAAGAGAGAGAGAGACGCGGCCCTTTAAGTTCCTGAATGACACTCGGATGCCAAGATCTGTGCACTGTGGAAAATTGGGTTCATTTAGGCAACATCATTCTCATCCGTACAGGTAGTCCTCAACTTTTATAACCAGGGACTGTTCAAACTTACATTGGCACGGGAAAACATGACTTATGGCCGTTTTTCACACTTTGAACCACTGAGGCATCCCTGTAATCATGTGATGAAAATTCAGATTCCTGGCAACTGACATGTATTTATGACTGATGCAGAGTCCCGGGCTCAGGTGATCACCTTTGGTAACCTTGTCAATGGGAAAGCCAGATTCACTGAATAATCATGTTACTAACTTAACAACTGCACTGATTCACTTAACAACTGTGGGAAGAAAGGTTGTAAAATGGGTAAAACTCATTTAACAACTGTCTTGCTTAGAAATTGATTTTTTTTTTTGTCATAAGTCAAGGGCTACCTGTATCCAGTCAATCTCCTTGTCTTAACTCACCGAATAGTTGTGAGAATAGGAGCTAAAGATGATAAACACTGAGTTCCAAAGATCCTGTAAGGCAAAAATGAGGGTTTAGTCAAAGAAGAAATCCCAGACCCAAACCTTCAGATCATTAACTGCTGTCTTACATGGCCCCCCTTATCATTTTTATGTTATGATAAATAATCTTATTTAGATCTTATGATGCAGAACTTGTGTTTCTGTTGCATATATACGGGGTGTATGCGACAGTTCTACAATTGGATATTCCACTATATCTAGCCTTATGGCTGTAATAAACAATTTGATTGCTTTTAAGTGCCGCTTATGGCTTATCCCCAAAGTTGCTTACCTTTGCTCCCCTCCCCTCCCCAAGCTGGGGGGAAACTCACTGACATAGATCAGGCTGCCCCCAGGCCTGGTCTTATGGGGCAGGGCAGTCCATACATCTCTCTACACAGCCTTCCAGCATGACCCAAGGGACAGCAACTGGGCATCTCCTGTGCAGACACTCCACATCTGGCCAACATCAGTAATTGGAAGAAACATGCTATCAACTCTCATCAATCCTTCTCATATGAAGGTTAGTGCTGGGACACTCTAATCATCCATCTCATTTTGCACAAAGATTATATCAAAACTTCCCTGAGGATCAAATATTTCACCTCTCCTGCAGCATCCCCCAACAAGGAATCAATACAGCTAGGCATAGCATCGGTTGGTTAGTATTCCACTATCCCCACCCCTCCTGTATTGGCTACTCCACTGTCTTTGCTCAGGGACCAGGTTCCTGACAGAAGACTTGCTTGTGAAAATTGAGAGCTTTCAGAGTCAGTTGACCTCCACTGTGGAAGTGAAACCAAGTCAACAACCTAGTCCATAGGTTGACTCAAGAACAGAAGAACCACCTCTAAAAAGTAGAATCGCCGTAATGATGACCTATGTGATACCAGCAGCAGATAGGCAGAGATCCTCCAGAGAAACAGCAGGCTTCAATTCAGAAGGATCAACCACTGCTTCCTCATCTCTCCTTTTAAAGCTTCCTGACTTCCTGATTCTAAACCATGTTGGCCGATTCCAGGCCAGAGGCTGCTTCCTTCCTTCCTCCTGCCTCTTTCTACAGAGCCTATTCCCCCCACGCCAACAGGTAAACATTCCCCTCCTTGCCTCCCATTTCCCACCACGCAACTGGGGGAAAGCTGGAGTTATTACTGTTCCAGCATTCTCCCCACTTACCTATCCAACCTACTCATCCAACAAAAAGGCCTTAAATTCCTCAAACTTTCAGAGAGAACGCAAAAGGAGAACTAGGAGCTGATTTAGGAACTCCTAGTTCACTACTGGTTCACTGGCCGCGCATGCGCCCCGTGCGCCAAACATGCACGCACGCCCCGTGCGCACGAAAACGAGGCTTGGGAAGGTAAGCAGAACAGCGGGGGGGGGTGTTCAGCTGTGCCACGCGGTCGTGGGAATCTTTTTTAAAAATTTTAAGGGCATTTTTTACTACTGGCTCGTCCGAATAGGTAGCAAAAATGCTTTAAAAAAAAGGGGGGGGGGCTCCAACAATCGTGCGCCACAGCTGTGATTGTTGGAGCCTTTAAAAAATTTTTAAAGCATTTTTTACTATCTATTCGCCCGATCCAGTAGTAAAAAAATGCCTAAAAAAAAAAAAAGTTCCGACGATCAACTGAGTGACGTGCGATCATCGGAACTTTTTTTTTTTTTTTTACTTTTTAAAGCATTTTTAATTTTAATTTAATTTTAATTTTTCTCCAGGACCGGTAGTAAAAAAATGCTTAAAAAGTTCAAAAAAAAAAAAAAAGTTCTGACAATCGCACCTCGCTCAGCTGATCATCAGAATGTTTAAAAAAAACAAAACAAAAAAAAACTTTTTTACTAACCGTTCGGTGAACCAGTAACATTTTTTACTAACTGTTAGGGCGAATCAGCCCAAAGAGGTAGCATTTCACCCCTGCTTGCCGTGCTCCAATCCTCTTCTAGCCAGATTGCAGAGCAACCTTGATATCTATTCTTCTTATCTAAGAATAAGATGATCCAGCCCACTGCCTGAGTTTTCTGGGCATTTGGGAATTCCCTGATGGTTCAGTTTCCATCCTGATTGATGTCAAAATATTTTCTAAGCTGTCAATCCCAGCTGGCTCCAGGCTTCTTGGAGCAGCTGATGAGAGCAAAACAATCCTGGTGAAAAACAGGAACCCCACCACCGAGTGGTAGCTTGTGCCCACATGTGGGCCCACACCGTGGCAACTGGTTCTGTTCCTTCAGCTGCAGATTCTATGCAACTCCTTCCAGAGATGCTTGAGAAGGAGGCAGCTGCTGCTCGAGGATGTTTTTCTTTCTTCTCTTCCCTTGGGGCAGATGCCAACTGGTCCCAGCTGGAGGGGGGAGTGAACTGGAGCTCCTCTTGCTCTGTGAACTCACATTCGGACTTTCCAGTTTGTGGAATCCTATGGTCAATAATAGAGCCAGAATTGCTCGATTCCTCACAATATTTACAATAAGGGTATAGAGGTATGTATGTGGAGTCCTCTAGCATTTCCCCAGCCCCTCTTTCAACAGTGTTCCTCTGCCTCCCCATTTTTACACAGAAACCAATAAACTCCCTTTGTTCTGCACACATTGCAAAGAAAAAAGAGAAATTGCTGTGAGGGCAAATGTGCCTCAATAGACATCTGGTATGAAGGCTACTTAGGCAATTTCCTTGGACCCTTTGTCCTGCTAAATAAACTATTTTGGCTGCAGGGGAAAAAAATTAGAAGGCAGACTCCCAAAAGCAAAATCTAATTCAAAAGCCAATTTACACATACCTCAGTGTATCATCAGCACAAGTTGTCACTACTCTGTTTCCAGTCACAGGTGAAAAATAAGCCGAAGCAACACTCTTGGTATGTCCGCTGAGAACAACTACTGGCTGGCTTCTGTTCTTCAGGTGCCGAGCATCGTAAATACTGACATTTCTGTAAGAGCAACCGAAACAGGGATTTACCGGGATTGCAGACTTTCTTCAAAGATCAGGAGACGCTGCGTAGGGAATCACCTTCCATCACTCCTGAATAAGTGGGACTAAGGCAAAGGAGTGCACATCTCCTCTGATGGAAGAGAATTTAAGTTCACAGTTGTGGGGAATCTAAGCAAGGAAGCTTTTCAGGAAGAGTCTCTGGGTCCTGGGAGTGAAGAAACAGGTTTTTAGAGGTAATAATCGCCAAAAGGATTTTTGAACCCAGTTTTAGACTTAATGGGGGTGTCCTCATTACTGCTTTTCCTATTTTCCTGTGCCTCACCTGCTCAGCCTACATGAGGTCTGTGCTTTTTCTGGTGTGTTGCAGCACCAGTCCCAGTCTTGTTAAGCAAACATTGAGGTATGTGATGGAGCTCCCAGCTGGGCTGAGGGCTTTTGGATAAAGCCACAGGGCTGGGTGCTCAGAACTGGAAGAGGGCAGAAAGGGTTCCGTAGCCTGGGAGCAAAGGACTAATGTCAGGGGGAACATGGTGATGACGACAACGATGTATCCGAGAACAGGCAACCAAGCACCACAAAGCCAGTTGCTACAGGTGTGTGCCATGCATATAGAAAACAAAAGCAGGTGGATAGCTTGAAGGATGAGGCAAAAGAAACTTTTGGAAGGGCATCAAAACCAACAGCAATCAAACAAACCACACTCACAGCAAGTGGCACTGGAGATAGTCATTTTCTCTGCGGATTTCTGTAAGTAGCTTTACATGGAGTTGCCTTTGAAGACCACTCAGAAACCTCACTTGGTGCAAAGTGCAGCAGCCCAGAGGCTGCTGGTCAGGACCACCACCAAGCACAGCTGCTGAGAGGAGCTTGAGGGGTGAGGGCCATTCTTCTGAGTACAACCCACCTCTGGATGAGATCTAGACCAGGGAATCTATAAAGGTGAAGGTGGTACTTGTTAAGAAGCCAGTTGCCTAGTGACTTTTCAACCTTACAATGGCCCCCCAAAAGCTTCTTACAACCCGTTCCAGAGTTTTGATGCTGCATACACGCCTGGAGTCGTGACTGCATTTCAGGCGCTTGGCAACCAGCTCAATTTAGGACCGATTGCAGCATTTCATGGTCACCTGAGCACAATAAGTTTTTTGACAGTTTCCAACTTTTTTAGCCAGTTCCTGATAATAAAATTTAGATTTTACCTGCCCAATCAGGGAGCAAGGAAGGCTCCTGCTGAGAGGCAGGATGCAAGGGGCTCCAATGTGCAGGGGTTCCGTTTGTGGGCCTTCCAGAAGCCTGTAAAACACTGGCTCTTTAGAAGGCCTTTAGATCTTGAGTGCTTGGAAGGTTGAAGTAACTGAAATTTTTAATATATAATTATATTGTATATTGAGTATAATACTACTGTTCCTCTTGCATTGACCAGAGCCACAGTTTTTGTATACCAAAGGAATTTTGACTAAAGCAGTAAATCCATGAATAGCTCAGCAGAACTTAACATTATGTCCATAATACCAGTACGCTCCCACAGAGAGGGACTCCTCAGGGTGCCGTCAGCCAGGCAATGTCGGCTGGCGACCCCCAGGGGGAGGGCCTTCTCTGTGGCAGCTCCTGCCCTCTGGAACGATTTGCCCCCCGAGATACGAAGGATATCGGATCTCCGGGTCTTTCGCCATGCCCTGAAAACTTTTCCATCAAGCAGGGCTGGTGTGAACCCCCACCCCCTTCTTTAGTCTTTTTTAGTTTTTTAGCTTTTAAATTGTCCATGGGTTTTAATTTGAATTGTTTTAAATTTGGGCCAAAGTTATGTAATTCTTTTAATAATTTTAAATTTTGTATTGGTATGTGTTTTAGTTCTGGCTGTGCACCGCCCTGAGTCCACTAGGAGAAGGGCGGTATACAAATTGAATAAAATAAATAAATTGAATAAAATAAATAAATAATATAAGGATAAATCCAGCATCATAACTGGAGATGTAAAAACAGTACATGGTATGCTAAAGCTGCATTCCAAAAAGCAGAAGCACTACTTTGAGATCTCCAGATATTCCAGTTGCACGGTATACTGGATGTGCTTCAACAGTTCCATATTTTCATGTTTCTTTCATATGTGCAGCACAACCAACAAGTACTGAAGGGCATACATTGCCATTGTGTAACAACAGAAGATGTCTGTAAACTGGTATGTTGAATTATAGGTTACTTTCACAATTAGAAGCTAATAATTTATAAGGTACACCTAAAAGTATTCAAGAAGCAAAGTCTTTATTGTCCAGTAAATTAAAGAGGATACTCCACACTTCCAAGTATCTTGGGGAGAAAGATCCTCCTGTAAATCGGAACTTTTCTCTCCACATCCATAGATCGTTAACACTAAATTCAGTGTCATTTGGAAGTGACAGTTAGCAGTTCCTATCTGGGAGGGACAAAAATCTCATCTTCTGATTGGACAAATTTTGCTCTATGTTCCACAGAAGCCAGTTACCCATCCAGCCCATGATCAAATGATCCGCTAATTGATATGTATGGTATGTGAAAGAGCCACCACAATCAAGAAGACAGAGCAAAATTGTTTTCAATGATTCCAGAAAGCAAAAGAAGGATGCAGGAAAAGAAATGTGAGGCATTTTGGATCTTGCTGCATTGGAAATCTGGATTCTTCCCTGGAATCAACTAAGCAGAAATTGGACAATAACCTTTGAGATGTCGCAGTTGCAATCAGCAATGCAAATTAGCTAAATTTTGATTAACTGTGAGCGCCCTTCACTTGGAGAGAGGAGAAAAAATAAAGGTTGACAGTTTGAGAACTGTTCCATTTTCTAGCCGTTCAAACAAAACCAAGAATTCTGTGGGGGGAAAAACAATGTCATGCACATCTGTTGGCTTCTCTTTTAGAATGTAAGTTGTAAATGTTTATAACATGCTTTATAATGGCAGTATTTGAAATTACTTAATAATTAAATAATGCATCATTTTATGAAGCAATATCATGTAATATTTAAATAAATATTCTGAATGAGTAATATGGATAGGCCTATTAATTAGATTTCCTTAATTTATACACTACCTTCTGTATATTTTACTTATTAAAAATGTAGTGTCTATGTTCCAGCTGATGTAAGAAGAAAGTTTCATTGTCCCATTTTCCCAACAGAGATTAATGACTATTTCATTACGATCCTAAGCAAAAATGCTGTTTTAGTAGAAACAAAAGAATTACTGAGTATCTATAAACAGATGTCTAGGCCAATAAAGCAATAGAATAGTAAACTGAAGCAGTGACAGTTTGAGCGAATGGAAAGTTTCATGCAGTCTAGGCTGGAGTCAGTGACTTTTTGACTAATAGTATAGAGCAGTGGTTCTCAACCTTCCTAATGCCGCGACCCTTTAATATAGTTCCTCATGTTGTGGTGAACCCCAACCAGGGGTGGCTTCTAAATTTTTTTTACTACTGGTTCTGTGGGCGTGGCTTATTTTGTGGGCATGGCTTGGAGGTCATGTGACTGGGTGGGCGTGGCTACCTGGTAATGTGACCGGATGGCCATGGCTATGTGTATAGGGACTACTCAGAGGGCTGAAAAAAGTCATTTCTGACAGGTCCTCGCACTTTTGACTGGTCCTCACACTTATGACCATCCTCACATTTATGCCTGTGCAGCATTCTTAACAACCATGTCACTCATTTCACAACTGCTTCTCTTCAACATGGTATAAGATAGGGCAAAAAACGTAAAATGTGAGGACAGTCGTAAATTCGAGGACTGGTCAAAAGTGCGAGGACCAGTCAAAAATAACTTTTTCATCCCTCTGAGTAGTCCCTGTGCACAAAAGGACTACCCAGAGGGCTGAAAAATGTGATTTCTGACAGGTCCTCACACTTTTGACCGGTCTTCGCAGTTATGACTGGTCATCATTTATGCCCATTGTACCATTCTTAAAAACTGTGTCACTCATTTCACAACTGCTTCTCTTCACCATGGTGACAAGATAGAGCAAAAACGTAAAATGTGAGGACAGTCATAAGTTCGAAGACTGGTCAAAAGTGCGAGGACCAGTCAGAAATAACTTTTTCAGCCCTCTGAGTAGTCCATATGCATAAAAGGATACAGCAATAGAGAGGGATGAAGGAAGGGAAGGGAAATTAGAGTAGGAGTGAGGGTAAGAGAGGGAGGAAGAGAGGAGGAGAAGGAGAAAGGAAGAGGAAGTAGGGAGGAGAAGAAGAGGGGGGAAGAGAAAGTAAGAAGGAAAGAAAAGAGAGAGGTGGTAGGTTTGAGGAGAAAGATTGCTGTACAATAAAAAAGATGAAAGGGAAGAAAGCCAACCCCAAACAAATATAAAGATATTGAGATAAAGAATGAATTGTTAAACTTTAAAGAATAAAAGAGAACAAATATGAATAAATAACAATAATTAGAAACACACATACAAACAGACAATGTATTTTCTTTGAACAGAGTATTTGGCCGGTTCATAAATTTAAACAGTGTTTAGTCATTTCAATTAAATTTACAATTTCTATATTTCCTTTTTGCCATATTTATTCCTCATCTATTTTTGTAAAAAACCAATATTACCCTTCATCCTCATCTCTAATCTTAAGCAAATTCAATTTTTCCCTTCTATTATACCCCTTCCCATTGTCATCTATTTTTATATCCATCCTCACATTGGTTAATTATGTAATATTACAGTTGTTTAATATGAATTCAACATTTTAATATAAATCAATTAGTTATATAACTACCTTCTTTGTATATTAATCAATATGAACATGAATATTCCAATTATTTCCATGCAATCCAATTTCTTACAAATCAATTAATTATATTTACCAATAATAATCAGCCAAATAATTTCCCCCATATATTCCTCCAAACCACAACTTAACCTTTTCTGCTTTCAACACAATATACAATTAATAGTATCTCAATTATTACAATTCCCTAGTTAAATAGAGCTTTTTTTCTTTTGTGTTTTAAAATCTCCTCTTTTTCCCTAAATTTCCCGTTGTTTGCACCTACCTTTTTTGGTGAGGAAAAAGAAATCTGCCTGCCTAATTTTCCAACATGCAAAGCCAACAGCCTGCTTTACTTTCTCTTTCGTTTTTCAGTATAGCTAGGGGGAAAAAAATCTGCACTCTTTCCAAGCAAGCAGCAGAGCTCTGAGCAAAACAGCTGAGAGCAAATCAGCTGGGGGTCGGGAGCCGATCTAAGCAAGGGCTAATTAGCCTATGCTGAAACTCCGGGGGCCAATAAAATTACAAAAAAACACCGAACCGTTTGTTAAATTGCTGGCTCGCCCGCCCCTCACCCACCACTATTTATTGGCAATAAATAGTGGTGCGGAGGGGCGGGGCAAGCCAGCAATTTAACAAACGGTTCGGCTGCACCACTGGCTCTAGGGCGGCCCTTTGAAGCCCCGCGGCAAGAATAGCAGCAATAGATTGGGAGTGGGCGGGGTAAACGAACGGCCGGCGATCCAACAGAGCAGCGAGTGAGGGTGAGTGAAGGCGGGGGGGGGAGAAGGGCTTTGGCGACCCCTGTGAAATGGCCGTTCGACCCCCAAAGGGGTCGCGACCCCCAGGTTGAGAACCGCTGGTATAGAGGAAGTAACAGTAGATTGGAGAAGACCAAACTGTTCCAATCTTTAAGAAAGAAAACAAAGTGGATCCACCCATCAGCTTGACATCAGGAACAAGGAAAATCCTAGAAAAGAGCACCAAGCAGCGGGCATGTAAGCCCTAAGCAAGAAACAAAGTAATTACTAGAAGCCAGCATGGATTTGTTAGAAACAGGTCATATTGGACTCATTACTGTTTTGACAGAGAGGCTAGATTAGTAGACCCAGATGTCTAGACTTCAATAAGCATTTGATAAACTTCTTAACTATAATGGAACAATATGAGATGGATTGTCCCATAATCAGATGGATTTATACCTAGTTGAACAAGAGTTGGAAGGGGTCTTGGAGATCTTCTAGTCCAACCCACTGCTCAAGCAGGAGACTCTACACCATTTCAGACAACTGGCTGTCCAGTTTTCTTAAAAATCTCAGTGATAGAGCACTCACAACTTCTGGAGACATGCCATTCCACTGATTAATTGCTCTCACTGACAGGACATTTCTCCTTAATTCTAAGTTAGATCTCTTGTTAACAAGTTTCCATCCATTAATTCTTGTCCTGCCTTAAGGTGCTTTAGAAAATAGGTCGACCCTATTCTCCCATCAAATATTGTGACAGCCCCTCAAATATTGGGAGACTGCTATCATGTCACCCCTAGTCCTTCTTTTCATTGGACTTTTCATAGACATACCCAATTCCTATAACTTGTTCTGACCTAGGCTTCCTTAGAAATTAAACAGCACAAACTTAGTCCTGGCAAACCTCTTTAATTCATACGGCTGTAAATTACTTTCATTTACAGTCCGCAAGGCTTGATAAACAGTCTTTCAGAGGAAGGTTATCAACACCCATCTTATCTCACATGGAACACTGCCAAAGAGCTAACTTCCAGACGCAGGGCAAGGCCAAACTTGGCACAGTCACAAACAGAATTTTTAAATATTGAATCGGCCAGATGAACTAATTGCTTCCTGCAAAAGTTCACGTCCCGTTGGCTTCTCTTTTATGTTTTATGGGAGGGGCCAATCATCTCCAAGCCTTACTCCCAAGTCGACCCTGTTTTCTTAATTGTTCCTGTCTCCTGGCAGCTCTGCTCATGCGCAGACTGGGAACAGGCTCATGCTGTTCTTCTGCCTCGCTGATGTCAGACATCAAAGAACTAGCAGATGGCCTTGGCCTCCTCTCTGCCTCCGAACTCAGAGCCATCGTCCGAGCCTTCCCCAGATTCCAGGACTGACCCGCGTTCCTTCCCAACCTCCTCTGTCCGAATCTGCTGCCAGCTCTGCTGGCTACTGGCAGGCCACAACATAACTATTCTTCATATGATTTACCCTCTAGTCCTAGTCATCTTTGTTGATCTTCTCTGCACTTTTTCTAGAGTCACAACATCTTTTTTTTATATCATGGCAGCCAAAACTAGGTACAATAGTCCAACTGTAGTCTTACCAAGCCGCTATAAAGCAGTATTAAAAGTTCATGTGATCTTGATATTTTTTATTTATTTTATTTTATTATTCATATTTCTATGCCGCTCACTCTTCAAGGATTCTGGGCGGCTTACACCAAAGACAGTATACTAAATAGCATATTGCCCCCAACAATCTGAGTTGTCTCTATAATATTGTCTAATATATTGTCTCTATTGTTCTTTGAGTGTTTAAGTGGGAGGGGCAGGTATGACGGGCGCAGGGGGTCATATCAAGTGTCGGGGGTGCGCACGCGCTGTCTCCGAGCGATTGTGCACTCCGGCCCCAAATGCGTGACTCGTGTCCTGGGTTGTGTAGAGCCACAGGCCCAGGGTCCGCGGCTGATGTTATGTAATGCCAGGTCGGTGGTTAATAAGCCCCCCCTCATCTGTGATCTTATTTTGGAGGGCAGGTACCTGGCAGGTATTACGGAGACCTGGTTGGGCCAAGGGGGGGTTCCCCCTCGTTGAGATGTGCCCGCCAGATTTCCGTGCATTTCATCAGCCAAGGGCCCAGGGGAGGAGTGGGGGAGTGGCGGTGATCATTAGGGAGAGTCTTTGTCCGAGGGAGACCACTGTTCCTCAGATAGCCGGATGTGAGTCCCTTTGTGTGAAGTGGGGCCGTGGGGTGCAGATGGGTTTGCTGACAGCTATCAGCTACCATGTGGCAGCGACCCTACTCGAGCTACTCGACGTCATTGCCGGGGTGGCGGTCGATACCCCCAAACTTATTGTCATGGGGGATTTCAACCTCCCATCCGCAGGTGAGGCATCAGAGGTGGCTCGGGAGTTCATGGCTTCCATGACGGCCATGGACCTGACCCAGTTAGTTCAAGGCCCCACTCACATAGGGGGACACACTCTGGACCTGATTTTTATCTCTGGTCAGTGGTTGAATGATCTTGGTAGAGGGGACCTAGATATTAAATCCTTGTCATGGACAGATCATTCACTCCTTCAACTAGACTTTCCTACCGCCTGCCCCCGCCGCAGGGAGACGGAACCGACCAGATGGTTCCGTCCCAGGCGCCTGATGGATCCTGAAAGGTTCCTGACGGAGCTTGGGCCGTTTCCTGAGACTCTAACACACGACTCGACTGAAGAGCTGGTGGCCGCCTGGGAAAGGGCGGCCGCTGGAGCTTTGGACCGGGTCATGCCTTTGCGGCCTCTGACCCGATGCCGATCTCAATTAGCTCCTTGGTTCTCTGACGAGCTGAGAGAGATGAAGCGTCGGAAAAGACGCCTAGAGAGCATTTGGAGGACTAGTCAATCCGATTCCGACCGGACACAGGTGAGGTCTTATATCAAGACCTACCTAGTGGCGATAAAAGCGGCAAAATCTAACCATTTTCCCGCTCTTATCGCATCTGCAGAGAACCGCCCAGCCGCCCTGTTTAGGGTGACCCACTCCCTTCTTTTGGGGGGGGGAGTGCGGGAAGATCCCTTGCAGGGTCGTGCTGAGGATTTTGTGCAATTCCTGCACGATAAAGTCGCTCGGATTCGGGATGGCTTGGACTCCGATTGGATGAGTCCACGGGAGGAGACCGGGGCAGGTCTTGAGAATGTTATCTGGGAGGAGTTTGATCCTGTGACTCCCGAGGATGTGGACAGGATTCTGGGTAAGATTAGTGCCGCCATGTGTTTATTGGACCCGTGTCCCTCCTGGTTGGTACTGGCCTCCCGGGAGGTTACACGAGGCTGGCTCCAGGGGATTATAGGTGCTTCTCTGAGTGAGGGTGCCTTTCCTGCCGCCTTGAAAGAGGCGGTAGTGAGGCCCCTCCTCAAGAAGCCTTCCCTGGACCCGGCTGAATTAGCCAACTATCGTCCAGTCTCCAACCTTCGTTTTGTGGCGAAGGTTGTTGAGAGCGTGGTGGCACGACAACTTCCCCGGCACCTGGATGAAGCTATCTATCTAGACCCGTACCAGTCGGGCTTCAGGCAGGGGCACAGCACAGAAACGGCATTGGTCGCGTTGGTGGATGATCTCTGGAGGGCCCGGGACAGGGGTTGCTCCTCTGTCCTAGTCCTATTAGATATCTCAGCAGCTTTTGATACCATCGACCATGGTATCATGCTGCAGCGGTTGAGGGGGTTAGGAATAGGGGGCACCGTTTTGCGGTGGTTCTCCTCCTTCCTCTCCGACCGCTCGCAGTTCGTGTTGGCAGGGGGCCAGAGGTCGACCTCGAGGCGTCTCACATGGGGAGTGCCGCAAGGGTCGGTCCTCTCGCCCCTCCTGTTCAACATTTATGTGAAGCCGCTGGGTGAGATCATCCGTGGTTTTGGGGTGAAGTGCCATCTGTACGTTGATGATACTCAGCTGTACATCTCCACCCCAGACCACCCCAACAATGCCCTTGATGTGATGTCTCGCTGCCTGGAGGCCGTGCGGGTCTGGATGGGGAGGAACAGGCTCAGACTCAACCCCTCCAAGACCGAGTGGCTGTGGCTTCCGGCGCCCCGATATAGTCAGCAGGTGCCATTGCTGACTATTGGGGGTGAATCTCTGCCCCCCATGGAGAGGGCTCGCAATCTGTGTGTCCTCCTGGACGCGCGGCTGTCTTTAGAACAGCATATGACGGCCGTGGCCAGGGGGGCCTTTTATCAGGTTCGCCTGATTCGCCAGTTGCAGCCCTTTCTGGATCAGGACGCCCTGCGCACGGTCACTCATGCCCTTGTTATTTCCCGGTTGGACTATTGTAATGCTCTCTACATGGGGCTCCCCCTGAAGAGCACTCGGAGGCTCCAACTGGTCCAGAATGAGGCCGCACGGGTGGTTATGGGCGCAACTCGTTGTGCCCATGTGACACCCCTCCTGCGTGAGCTGCACTGGCTCCCAGTGGTCTTCCGGGTGCGATTCAAGGTGTTGGTTACCACCTTTAAAGCGCTCCATGGCATAGGACCCGGGTACCTCTGAGATCGTCTTCTGCCACCAATAGCCTCCCACCGACCAGTTCGCTCCCACAGAGAGGGTCTCCTCAGGGTGCCATCGGCCAAGTTATGTTGGCTGGCGACACCCAGGGGGAGGGCTTTCTCTGTGGGAGCCCCAGCCCTGTGGAATGAACTGCCCCCGGAAATTCGTAAGATCTCCGACCTCCGGGTGTTTCGCTGCGCATTGAAGACCCTGTTGTTCCACCAGGCCGGACTATCAACACAATAGTTTTAAATTGGGGTATTTAAATTTTTGGGGGTTTTAAATCTGAGCCAATCTATTTAATTATTTTAAATTTTACATTGTTGTTTTGTCTGTGTTTTTAAATAGGCTGTACACTGCCCTGAGTCCTTCGGGAGAAGGGCGGTATAGAAATAAAATTATTATTATTATTATTATTATTATTATTATTATTATTATTATTATTATTATTATTATTATGGTTGCAGAAACAAGCGGCCAAGCTAAGTGCCTGAAGGACCCCATCCCATCACTGGGAGTCCAGGCACTTCAGCAAGTGGCACGCTGGATTAATATTAGTGGTCTGCGGTATTTAAAATTATGAATTTAGTGGTCCCTGAGGTCCGAAAGGTTGGTGACCCCCTGGCTTAAAGGACTCTTTTCAACCAATTCTTTATTCATTACACCAAACATTTTTCTTTAGATTCTATTCTCTAGATTTTATTCTAACTCAAATGGGTGGCTGCTGCTTTCCCGTTGCTACCAGCCTAGCACACCTTTGCACCTGTGTGAGAACTCACCTTTCCCCAGCAGCAACAAAGTACTCTCTATGGACGGGGTGAACGTGGACCGTCCTTGTCTTTGAATGAAGATCAACCGAGATCTCGGGGGATGGGATTGGTGTTCTTCGATCCACTATGGCTACCTTTCCATCCCACATTCCTACAACCAAAGTAGAGGCATCGCTTGCCAAGAAGTCAAATGAAGAAAGACTGTGGCTCTCATTTCGGTATATCTGTGAATGAGAAAGAGGTTTCCATTAAGACTAGGCCTAAGGCATTATTCAGCCTGAGCTACTGACTTGATGCTTGATTTCATAACAGCTGGAAATTAAACTTCCACCTATTTTCAAGGCTCACTTATAGCAGTCAAAAGGAGAAAAGCAGACTTTCCTGAAGACAGTTGAGTTTCCAAAACACACAATAATATTCATTCTCTAACTCAGAAAAAAATAAGCACATCTGGAAGTTGTCACTTAGAACACAACTATCCAGAGTATCCTGTGATATTCTCTCTAGAGCCCCAGGCCTCAACTTCTGGCGCTCGCCTTCCAATAGCGGCAAAGGCTTCCCAGGCAGATGGGAGAGAGCATTGCTTCTTTTCAGTTCCACCTGCCTCCAGGGACAGGGAAGAAGGGCAGGAATGGGAGAGCCCATCCCAAACTCCACTCTACCCAACTGAGTCAAGCTATGCTCCATTTGCTAAAGGAACAGTGCTGTCAAGACTTTGCAGCCTTTCTCTAAAAAATAGGTAAGTATAAGCAGACAGAGGACTTGGAGTAGATTATCCACAAGGTCTCTGCCAAACATGGCATTATAGGATTCCTAGTATTATTTAATGGCTGAAATATTTACCTCCTCAAAAATTCTTCGAGTTACATCCCCGGATCGTAATGTGCCATCGTGACTGAGAGATAAAAGATGAGCAGGATTAACGGGAGAAAAGTGCAAACAGCTGACTGCCTGGCTGTGAGGTGTGAAGACATAGGTTCCATTTTCTAAACTGGAGTCCTGAAAAACACAAACCAGAGCAATACCAGAGTTACAGTCCTGCTTTTCACAATCAGCAATGGAACTCACAACAAGGGCCACACCAGGAAGAGGAATACTTTCTCACACAGGGACACAAATGCTGTGCTCCAGCCAGAGGGCCCCATCTCAAAAAGTGAGAATGTTCCAACTTGGGTGAACCAAAACAAAAAAGCCTTTTGTATTGATATTCCCAGGGATCTGATTTAACGAAGACAGAGAAAGCTGGCAGAGACAGGCTTCAGCAGTTCTTCTATCTTCCTTGTTATCTTTTTGAATATACTGTAAAGATGTTTGCTCTCCTTCAATAATTGGTCACTTCTCAATCTTCCTGGATTTCTCCAGAATAATACAGGTAGTCCTCAACTTACGACCACAATTGAGCCCAAAATTTCTATTGCTAAGTGAGACATTTGTTAAGTCAGTTTTGCCCCATTTTATGATCTTTCTTGCCACAATTGCTAAGTGAATCACTGCAATTATTAAGTTAGTAACACAGTTGTTAAGTGAATCTGGCTTCCCATCAACTTTGCTTGTCAGAAGCAAAAGGAAATCAGACAGTGCACAAGCCTTTCTTAAGCTTCTCCATTTCTTTCCAAATCACAGAACCTATATTTCTTGGAACAGTGTTTCTCAACCTTGGCAACTTTAAGATGTCTGGACTGCAACTCCCAGAATTCCCCAGCCAACATACCACAGCATCTTAAAGTTGCCACAGTTGAAAAACACTGCCTTGGAACAAAGCTCAAACCTCTGCTCGGCTATCAAAATCCTGCCAAGTGAGAGGGAAACGGAGCAGCCTGACTCATCTGAATAGCAGAAGGGCCACATCTGAGTTTCATTTTTTGCCTGACAATATTCACTTGCCCAGCCAAATGTTTCTTGTTTCTTTAAACATTCAATTATTTCTACCTAACATAACTTATATGGAAGCTATCTTGAAAACATAATAAAACATTGCTGCAAAGACAATGAATCATGAAGTATTTACCAAGTCCCAGACGCCAATCTGCCCCCACTTGTCCCCAGCTGCCACCAGAGTTCTGCTTTCTGATGGATGGACAGCCACAGAATAAATCCGGCTTTTCACCACTTTTGCAACATGTTCTTCTCTGAGGACCATCCCACGGAGATGAGTTTTGTAACTGGGTCAAAATAATGAATATGTTAGTTTAAATACAAAGTAAACGTATTTTAAAAAACCAAGTTAGAATTAATTTCAGAGTCACCTTTCTAAGTTACACGAGCTCTTCTCACTCTTCTTTTCTTCCACCTAGTTAATGGTTGAAAAACAATGCAGAAATTATTTACATTAAGTGTTCAGTCTCTTTCAAACTTACTAGTGAATTCTAAAAATACCTGGCTTATTTTTGCCTAAATGCTGAGAAATGTGTCAGTTTCTGGCTCCTGAACAGTAGCAACCATTGGATGAGGTCCAGGTGGCAATCGGGCCTTTCAAAAAAGGAAAAGATGTATAAAACAGTGAATTGCATTGTATATTATCAGTGCAGTTCACAGAAAAAGCAGCAAGCAGAAATACAGATTCTTAAACAAATTATTTTGCTTTGTTTGCACAATCCAAGTCACTTGAGCAAAGCTAAATTTAAGTCACACTCAAAGCAACTGCATGCACATTAGTAGCGAGGTGGCATTGAAAATCCAAGAACATCCATTAGGATCAGAAGTCCCTACATAAGGTAACTCTCAATCAAAAAAGCTTTGCCAGCCAAGGGCAGAAGCCCCTAATGTGTCTGAGTCACCCAGAGGGCCAAGCACAAGCGCATTTTAACCTGCCCTCTCCCCTGTGGTCCTCTTACATGCTCCTCTTCCACAGGAGATTCCACCTTTGCTTCTGGCTCCGGGAGGGGAATGCCCAGTGGATCTATTCTCTGCAAACGCATGGATCTTCGACAAGTTGTCTTAGTTTCTGTCTTTGGAGACTTAACTCTACTGAGACAATACAAGTGCACCTCTAAAATCTTGTGCATCAAGAATACATTCATGACATGAAAACATTTGCTTATGCCTTGTTGGTATTTTCAATTACTTGAGTTCTCACTGTTTTAATTCTCGTTGTATTTTCTACTATCATTTCCTCCCTTTGACACCACTCAAGCTGCTCTGTGCTACAATCTGAAGATGTAGGAACTTGACTGGATGAGGCTGGAGACCAAGAGCCCTGCAGCTCTTCCCCAACTGGCTAAGCAGATGCATGTGTGGATTGTTTCCACTGGGCTACGACACAGAGGGGGCTACCAGTTTTCTCCAAGGATGCTTTTCTCCAGCCAATACCCAGAACCTACTCTGAAGTAGGATCCCTTTTATTGTTTGGATACTTTCCTAACACACAATTCATAATGCCTCCTTAGAATATCTGATATTCTGTATCTTTCACTCCAGAATCCTGACAGAGAACAAGGCTTGACCTTCCTTTGCAGTCTTTCACCCGTTTGAAGAAAGCCGTTTACTGAGGTAAATGACTGCTTGTGGCCTTTTAGAACAATCCATAGCCTGCAGTACCATGAGACGTAACAGCTACTAAAACCAAACCAGGAGTTCCAGTATTTGCTAAAATGTCTGTAAGGACCCGTTTGTTATCAAGGGGCATTTTGCTGCCCACTTTAAGCAAGCAATACACCAATTCTTTTCTTGGGTTTCCTAACACCACCAATAAACTTCCAGTCTACTGATAGTTTTCTCCCTTTGTGCCTGCCCCCACATCCTCAGTTTAATTAAGCCACTTTTGGCCTTTTTCCTGTCCTCCAATTTTCCTCTCCCCCTACCCCACTTTAAGAAACATCATGAGTGCTGCTTCCCAGTCATTTGTCCTGCTGTGGGATCCTTTCATTTTTTGAAATCCAGGATATGTATTTGAATACATTCAGTTTAGTACATTCATGTGATTCACATCATTTTCTTGTAAGGTAAGCATCATTATGCCAAGACATAAAAAACGGCAGATGGAGGGGGGGGCAGAGACAGGAAACATGTCTCTCTCTCGTTTCCACCCAAGTGCACTTGTTCACTCCATCTTACCCCAGCTCATTCTTATTTCCACTATCCTTATCTCTTCCTCTTGGAGGATCAAAGTAACTTCATGTAATGAACCTTCCTCTCTACCTATTTGCTCTTCCTTCATATTTTACAATTCATTCTCTTTAGGCAACTACGCCACCTCAACATAGTTCTGCAGTGTTGAATATTCACTTTTGTATTCAGATAGTCCTTGCCCCAATCATAAACTGTTTTTATACTTAGCTTGTGAGATTTAAGGACTGTATTAAAGTGTAAGCTTTTAAATTTAAGTTTGTGGGTTCCACAGATACCACCGGAAGGGCTACAGTCACAGGCCAAGAACATTTCCCATGGTGGGTGTGTCTGGATTAATTTTCGGTTGGGATTGCCAGATATCTGAACTCTGCCTTCAGTTAATGTACACACAATAGTTTTACCTCTTTATTCCTTGTGTCTTCCTTTTCAAGGTCATTTTATGAAGTCTGGCAGCTGACTTGAAGGAGAAAAAGAACAGAGAAACATGCTCTCTCAATGTTTCAACACACTTGTTTTAAATTATATTTTTATCCCATCTTTATTATTTTTATAAATAACCCAAGGCCTAATGCTTCCTCCTTCCTCCTCTTTTCCCAACCACCACCACCCAGTAGTGTGTGTTGGCTGAGGGAGGAGGGTCTGGCCCAGTCACCCAGCTGGCTTTCAGGCCTAAAGCAGGAGGGGAGGGGCCCAAAATTACCCAGTGCCCGTTTTGCCTAAGGCAGAACTAGAATTCAGTCTCTCCTGGTTTCAAGGCCGGCACCTGAATCCTTATACCAGGCACCCGCAGGCCTGGACGGCCGCCACGTGGCCCCACAAGAATGCAAACTTTTGACATTTGATGTGATTTGTAGACACCAACCAGCGCCTCTTCCCTCAACGCGGCCCAGGGAGGTCGGGCAACCCCAAAGTGGCTCTTTTAAATCCGAGCCCCCCGAGATTTCGCAAAGGCAAGCCGGCCCCGTTTCTCTCGCCCCACGGAGCCTGGCTTGGCTTGCGTCCCGGCGAAACGGGGAGCGCTTTTCCCCTGCCTCGGGGCAGGGAGCAGCCGGCCCTCCGCGGGCGCTTCGCCTCTTTTCAGCCCCTCCGGGGGGCAGCCGGAGCGCTTCCCGGCACCGACCTCGAAGAGCCGCAGCGAGGCGAAGAAGCGGACGTTCTCCGAGATGTTCCTCAGCCGCTTCCTCTCGTAGGCCGACAGCTGCGCCCCCTCGCCGCCCCGCCGGGAGGGAAGCCGGCCTTCGGGCGCCTCTCCCTCCTCCGCTCCGGCCGCCCGGAGGCCCGAGGAGGCTCCCGCGGATCCCGCCATGGCTCCCCCGCCGCCCAGCCGGCTTCCCGCCACAGCGGCAGGCGCGCGCACGCGCAGAGGCCCCGCCCGGCTGGGGCTGCTGGGGGCGGCGCCTCCCTCGCGATTGCAGTTGGGGGGGAGGGAAAGGGGGGAAATCCCGCGGCCTATTCAGTTTTCACCGCCGGTCAAGGCCGCTTGTTTACGAGGCCTCCCCCTTAGCGAGCGGAGGGGCCGTTCGCTTCTGTCCCTCGGATAGACTCCCCCCCCCTTAATAAAGGCCTTTTGCTTCGCCTGAAGCGCCTGGGATGATGGGGGGCAAAAGACACCTTGCAAAAACGCTTCTGCCCTCAATTGGGTCACCCAGCCCTGACACCCCCCGCCACCTGAGTTTCTTAGGCAATCCTGGGACCCCCGTCCCCTCCTTCCCCTGCCACAGGGCCCCCCCGGCTCTTTCCTGGAAAGGTGGAAGAGGAGCAGGGCTGCAGCGTGGAAGGCAGAACCCCCCCCCCCCCCCGCCAAGGCTGTTGGCAGCCTCCAACAGGTCTCTCTCCCCCCCCCCCCCCGCTCCTTCCACTGGACGAGACCCTTTCCTGACTCCCCTCATCCTGTTCTGGTCCTGGAGAGCCGCCCCCCCCCAACCGGGGCCCATCTCTTGCCAAGCTCCCTTGCTCAAAGGGCTGCTGCTGATCGCTGCCCATACAACTTAACTTGGATACAAACCTTTTAATCTCCACTAGCTAAATGTCTCCCGCCTCCTGGGCATTCATCTCATATTTAGGGGATTCATATCCACAACTCAAAAGCTTTCTTATGCAGCAGCTCACAAGAAGTGACTTAATTTAAATGCTTTACTTATGTACGAGCAAGTTATGAAATACGAGTACTTAATATAAAAGTCATTGAAAAATTTAATACATTTATGCTGAATAACATCTATAAAAATGAAAATAACTTTTAAGGGCATCACAATAGCATGTAAGAAGGTTTAAGGTATTGTCTGCTTTGGGGCTTTGGCGGTGCCATGATTCCAGGCCTCTTGCCAGCTCCTGGTTGGCCAGGAAAAACACAGGAAGCAGAACTTCTAGAATTGGAGGATGCGCTTTTGCAGGCTTTGTAACTCCTAGGAAGAGAGAAGAACAAACGGGCTATAGCTTTTGTTTCAAAAAAATCACATGGGCTTCTGCCACACAGTTTAAAAGGTCATTTACACATGGAGAAAGGAAACATAGTGACACCAGCAGAGACTTCTTTTAGGAGTATGAAAAGTGAAGAGTTTCCTTCTCATCACCTTTTCTGAAACCTCAGTGCTCAGGTGGTATTTATATTTGTGTGGCTGTTACAATGGGGGTGGGGAGGTGGGGAAGGAGAGGCACAGCCAGTCACTGGTCATGTTAAAGAATTCCAAAGCTATTGTCAATGTCGGAATTCAACCCGCAGGCCTACCAGTGAATATCTCCAAGGAACTTTTCATGATGAAATAGTTAAAAGATGCTTCATTAGCACTATGTCACAGTTTTATTCAACCTTTATGAACAATCGGAAAACATACCTCTTAGAATAAGCCTGCTGTCCCCCAGATCCTTTTTTTTTCTTCGATTCTCTAAAAAAATGAGACTTCTTCCTCTTCCTTCCCTTGCCATTTTTGGTTTGGAAATAGCTGGACGTCGTATACGTTGCTTCTCCCTCCTCACCTTCACTGTCACATCTGCTAACATCAGTCTCTGTGGCTGCGAGAGGCTTCTTTTCCGCTGTGGAGAAAAACCCAACTTCCTTAACACAATTCCTTTTTCTTAGTTCGGACAGCATTTCTGCCTTAGGGGTCCCATTGGCATGACTGCCACCAAAGACTGCCTGAGAACCTTGTCTAGACCTAAACAACTGAGCTGTGTCAGCGATAAGGAAAAGAGTCAACAGGACAGAAGTTAACATTTTAGCAAGATTCAGTTGCAGGGTGGCCAGCCTATGCATTAAGTAAATTGATTTAAATACCTGGTAGTAACTTTGTACAATACTTCTGCATCACGTCTATTATTTCTGCTCCATACTTCTCTAATTTGTCCTCTGTGACACCATCAATCTGAAGCAAAACTGCTGGATCTGAAGACAAAGTCTCTGGAAAAAAAAATCTCAATACAGCTTTCTTGGCATCCGCAATACAAAACTGGCTTGTCATTCCTGACTCCCAATAATTTTTTTTAAACTTCCCAATTTAGGCTACAGCACGGTAGTCTCGATTCCAAGTCTAACCAACCAACCAATCCTGCTTAGCTTTTTTGAGATCAGCCAAGAGCTGCTACATGTTGGCCATCTGTTGACATCATGGAAGATCCTTATTACCCCGCTACAATACAGAAAAACCTTGCCATCTCTGCCTTCAGGGATGTTATTTGACTTTCCAACACCCTGTCAGGACTCAGTGACATTGACTGATTTTTCACGGAGAGCATTATGAGCCTGATATTGCCTGAAGGTCATCAGACAGACACGAAGAAATCTGCATGAAATGGAGCCAGGGCTATAGAAACAGGGCACTTTTGAAAGCTGGAAAATCTGAAGACAGACAAATTTTGCAACACTTACAGCATCCTACCAAGTAACAGATTTTTTAAATGTTGTCAGGTATCATGGCCTTTTCTTACCTAATTCAAGTTTATGCAGAGAAAGCAAGTGAGAAAACAGGTGGATGAGATGGCAAATAAAGGAAGATAAAACTGCCCAAGGAGCTGCTGATACAGTTCTACAGAGGAATTACTGAGTCTGTCAACGGCACCTCTATAACCATTTGGTTTGGTTCTGCAACCCAACAAGACAGACACAGACTTCAGAGGATAATTAGAACTGCAGAAAAAACAATGGCTACCAACCTGCCTTCCATTGAGGACCTGTATACTGCACAAGTCAAAAAGAGGGCTGTGAAAATATCTAAAGAGCCTTGGTGGCACAGCAGACTAAAGTGCTGTTAAAGTATGTATGTATGTATGTATGTATGTATGTATGTATATGTATAAATAAATAAATAAATAAATAAATAAATAAATAAATAAATAAATAAATGCAGACCCCTCGCATCCTGGACATAAACTGTTTCAACGCCTACCCTCAAAACGACGCTATAGAGGACTGCACACCAGAACAACTAGACACAAGAACAGTTTTTTCCCGAACGCCATCACTCTGCTAAACAAATAATTCCCTCAACACTATTAAACTACTCACTAAGTCTGCATTACTATTAATCTTCTCATCATATCCCACCACCCATCTCCTTCCACTTATGACTGTAACCTTGTACCTTATGATTCTTGATGAACGTATCTTTTCTTTTATGTACACTGAGAGCGTATGCACCAAGACAAATTCCTTGTGTGTCCAATCACACTTGTCCAATAAAGTATTCTATTCTATAAAATGGCAAGGATTGCTATTTGAACAAGCATTGCATTTATCATACATAACCTGAGCATTGCATTGAAGTGTTGGAAATTGTACATTTGGCATGCCAGTGACATGATAGTTATGATAACACGCTTGTTATTTTTATTGCAATGCATAGGATTTATCCTCAACTATATCATACACATTTTTTCCATGAAGATATACATATATATATATATATATATATATATATATATATTACCTGCTATTCTTTTTAATGTGGCAGTGTTAAAAATATTAAAATAGTGGATATTAAACACTTTCCCAAGGTTTTTACAGACATCTGTGAGTTCAGAGAGACACTTCTTAACCATCTCTTCCCGTAGGGACATCTTGGTCTCCAAAGCCCTCTGCTTCCGGATATTGCTGGCACTTTCTGTTTCACAGAACTCCACCTGGAGGGCATGAAGATGCATGTTGGTATACAATAAAAATAAGAACACTTCTGAAATGTTGTTTACAAGAGAAGAAAGAAGAGGGGACAGTCCAGAACAACTGATGGCTGACAGCAGGAAAGCCCCTTTGCAGCAGCCCCCATCACTATTCTGTTTTTCTGAACCATTCCGGAGCAGCTCCAGCCCATGCTGGGGGGCAGCTGAGTCTGCAGTCACACACCTGCAAACAGCCGTTCAGCACAGCACCAGCTTTTTCCCCCAGCTGGATATACGCTATTGCTTGATCGTTGGCAGTGATGTACAAGTCTTCATCCAGAATCTTGTCCAGTACCAGCCTCCTAAAAAGTCGCTCGGCGTTATGGCGGGAGTAGGCTGCTCCCTTGCCAAACAGACCACACTGAATCTTTGCAGCTTTTGAACCTAGGAAAAGGAGGAGAGTATAGCCTATTTTCATGGCCAAGCCAACTTATCATTTGAAAGTTCACGGTTCTTTTTCAGAAAGAACAGAGCCCAGGATTGGAAACCTCTGGCACTGAACAAGAAAGAGTCGGGTCCACATCCGGATATAACCAGCTGGGAAGGTCTGAGCCAGAGTGCGCTGATTGGGCAGCCTGGAATATGCACCTCTCTCTGGGTTTCTCATAGAAAGGGGAAGAGAGTCTGGCCCCTCCCGATTCCTCCTTTCAGCCCTCCCTGCTTCCCACACAGATAGCCAGGGCAGCCAAAGAGACTGTCCAGTCTCTCCTCAGGCAATTCACTTGGCTTCTCTGTTGCTGAAAGAAAGAGAAGACCCCCCCCCCAAGGCAATATGGAAGCCGGGATGCCCATTGCTTGGGCACAAATTCCACCCCGCCATCTCTGTCATGTCAACAGGCTGCTACCCTCTGAGCCCCAACAGAAGACAAGGAGGGGGATAAAGGGAGCCATGGGATACTCCTGGAAATGACTGTGTGTGAGATCATGCGCATCCTTCCTTGGCAAAAGGGGAGGGCTGGGGAGAAAATGTTTTACAACCTATCCAGCACCCAATGTTGAAAAAAATATACAGGATTTGTATATGTACATGCAAATACGTATAATGTAGAACTTACCCAAGAAAATGTCAATCATCATATTGAGGGTATATCTTCCTGCATTTCTCTTGATATTTCTAGGTCCTTTTTCACCACAATATTCTTTTACAAACCTCACAATGTTTTTTACTTCTTCGGTCACGTTCCTCAACTTGTATACCTAATAAATGTAGTTTCATTAATTCTGTATCTCACATAAGCCAGTTTAATACCACTTAAATGTCGTGTAATAAATGTAATTAATTACTTATAATAGGAATATCATATAATAGCCTTTTTGGGATGAAGAACAGCAATAATGAGAAAAAATGGTATGCTACTATATGGAAAATGAACTTCTTCAGCTGGCTGCTTTCAGCCCTTCCCAGGAAGATTTATGTTTAGTATTTATATTTCATATTTTTAAACTGCCCACTCCTCAGAGAGGGGCCTGATCCAGCTGTTTAGAGGCAAACTTTGAGGCAGAGCTGCTTACCTGCTGTTTGGAGCAGTTGTCGCAACTTACTTCGGGGTGCTCCTTACAAAACCTAGGATTAAAGTCTGTTTCTCCGAAGTAGGCCAGCAACTGTATCCTCCGGCATTCCATGATGTTCTCGCAGTAATGGACCATGCTGTAGAGGTTGTTGAAGTGTGTCTGCCGGGTGTGGCTGTTGCCCTCCCTTTCCACTGAAAGGCAAGCAGCGGGGCCCTTGTGAGAAAAGGGTCCAGAGGAGCAAGACCTGGGACAAGCGACTAAAGTTTCACAAAGCTGCTGCAAACTTCTGAGGAACCTGGTGAGGATGGAAAGAAACACCCCACGGACCCTGGAACTCCCTTTGTGGCCATTTTCCTGGAACAAGGAGATCCCTCAGCCGCCAGACAGTCCTGCTGGATCAGATTAGGTTGGGACAAGCACCGTCCCAAAGCTTGCTGGGAAAAGCAGCTGCCAATTGTAGTGCATTTTCCATTTTTTGAAAAATTAGTCCTAGCTGTTAAAGCCCAACCTGTTCCCAATCCTCACCTATATACACAGATCCCTCGGCAAACAGGAAACAAAAGAAATCAGCCAGGCAGCTGTTATAATCAGCTAGACTAATTCCGGCTGACTTTCTAGGCAAAAGAAGCCAAAGCCAAATTATGAAAGGCTGAAATGTGACGGCCTCTCACGTAATAGTCCAAGCAAGATAAAGTCAGTCTTATTTTGGCTCTGAATATTGTTGGGGTGGCAGGCAGTGAGCGTTGCTTCGGGAAGGGCTGCTTGCACAGAGAAGCACGGAAAGAAGATCATCAGCTGGACATTCCCTCTATTTAGGTTTAGGGTTTTCTGTTCACCGTTAGCCGACTGGACCCTTTGGGAGTGAGCAGCACCGTGAGTGGGCAAGGGAATAACGGCCAGGTCAGAGCTTGAAAAGCCCCAGCCTTGAAATGACACTTACTCAGGATGAGCCGTCTCAGCCTGGTCACATCGCTGTAGCTGTAGAAAAGAAGACAGTGGGAGACTTCACCATCCCGCCCGCTTCTGCCGGATTCCTGATAGTAGCCCTCAATCGATTTCGGGAGGGAGGCATGGATCACAAAGCGCACATCGGGCTTGTCGATCCCCATTCCAAATGCAATGGTGGCACAGATAACCTGGAAGGCAATAGAACAGGCCACTTCATGCCGGGGAAGCAAGAGCATCCTGGACTAACTCTGGCTCCTTCCCTTTTGCCCTTTGCCCAAAGCTCAGGCTGGGCAGAGTGCTCGCCATCCTCGGCCACGTTCCCTGCCCATGGGCCTGGCTGCCTCTTCTACCACATTGCTCTCTATTTTGCTGGTGCCGGTATGGCTGGGGATCAAGGCAAGTCCAGGGCCTTGCTAGGGAAGAACCAAAGCGAGAGTGCAGCCAACTGACGGGCAGAGCCGGTCACTGGTTCATCCCCTTTGGCCTATCCCTCATTGCTAGCCCACAGAGACGCTGCCAGGACTGCAGGCAATCCCACTCTCTCTTCTGCTCTTCTTCAAACCCCTCCCAAGGAGGGAAAAGTCAAGCACACCAACGGTTTTATCAAGTGTGGGGGATCCAATCAGGGGAGGCAGCCCAATTGCTACATTGGGCAGTGCCCAAAATGATGGCATACTATTTGAGCCAATGTCGTCTGAACTGGAACATTTTGTCCCATTTGATAATAGAATAACAGAGTTGGAAGGCACCTTGGAGGACTTCTAGTCCAACCCTCTGCTCAAGCAAGAGACCCTATACCATTCCAGACAAGCGGCTGTTCAGTCTCTTCTTGAAAACCTCCAGTGATGGAGCACTGGATAGAGCCGAGGAGGTGCAGTGGTTAGAGTGCAGTACTGCAGGCCACTTCAGCTGATTGCTAGCTGCAGTTCAGCAGATCGAATCTCACCGGCTCAAGGTTAACTCATCCTTCCATCCTTCCGAGGTGGGTAAAATGAGCACCCAGATTGTTGGGGGCAAGAGGCTGACTCTAAACCACTTAGAGATGGCTGTAAAAGCACTATGAAGTGGTATATAAGTCTAAGTGCTTTGCTATTGCTATCCACAGAAGGCAAGCTGTTCCACTGGCTAATTGTTCTCCCTGCAGGAGAACAATTTTCTCCTTAGTTCTAGGTTGGATCTCTCCTTGATTAGTTTCCATCCATTGCTTCTTGTCCTGCCTTCAAGTGTTTTGGAGAATAGGTAGGAACCCCCCCTCCATTTGTAGCAGCCCCTCAAATATTGGAAGACTGCTATCATGTCACCCCTTGTACTTCTTTTCACTAGGCTAGACAAATCCAATCCCTGCAGCCGTTCCTCATGTTTTGGCCTCCAGCTCCCTAGTCATCTTAGTTGCTCTTTTCTGTACTATCTTTTATATATAAGTAGTCCTTGACTCAATGACCATAATTGAGCCCAAAATTTCTGCTGCTAAATGAGACATTTGTTAAGTGAGTTTTGCCCCATTTTATGACATTTTTTGCAGCAGTTGTTAAGTGAATCGCTACAATTGTTAAGTTAGTAATGTGGTTGTTAAATGAATCTGGCTTCCCCATTGTCAGAAGGTTGCAAAGGTGATCATGTGACCTCGGGACATGGCAACCATCATAAGTATGGTATGAGTTAGTTGCCAACTGTCAGAATTTTGATCACATGACTATGAGGATGCTGCAACGGTCCTAAGCGTGAAAAACGGTGATAAATCACTTTTTTCAGTACCACTGAAACTTTGAACAGTCAGTAAACGAATTGTTGTAAGTCGAGAACTACCTGTAATATGGAGACCAAAACTGGATGCAGTATTCTAAGTGTTCTTAAGGCTTCTCGTCTTCCCAAGAATCCTGTTCAAGCCACAGTATTGGTCAAAGAATGAAAAGCCCTATTTTGCTATTATGTCAGTAGAATCGGTGCCGGTCTGAGCTCTTGAAATCTGACTGGGCTCAAGCGTTCCCTGCACTTCCCTTTGCCCCCCCTCCCCTTTGGCTTTAATTGCTGACATGGCTCGTGACTGGATCTCCCTTTCTCGCAGGGTCTTCTTTCTACCTGGCATCCATCCTGGTTAATCCATTTCTGCTGCACGAGGTCTCTAGTGCCGTCCGGGAGGCCAGCATGGTACGCCAGGGCTGAGAGGCCCCCCCCTTGCAAAGCGTTGGCCACTGAGTCACATTCATACCGCGAGAGACAATAAATAATTCCCGAGTCACCTGCAACACACAAGAAAAGGTTCAGGGTCTCAAGTCCTCTAAAAATCTCTTCTAGGGTTTCTCAACCTCAACAACTTTAAATTGGCTGGGGAATTCTGGGAGTTGAATGCCACTCATCTTAAAGTTGCTGGTCTGTTCAAGAAGACGATACAGTTTGGAATTCCATCCGTTGGCTTTACTTAATGGCAGCTTATAACAATTCACCATCGGATAAAAACAAACCCAACCATCAAACTTGACATTGTTCCTTTATCTCCATGGCTTCCCTGCCCTTTAAAGATTGTAACAGATGACGAAGTCCTTTCCCATCTTAGCCCAAACAACAAAGCCGGCTTTTCCCTCATCCCATAACAAGATGACGAAGGTGTAGCTCTGGAAATGATGTTGCCTGTTGCTGTTCTGCCAACATCTCAGATGGTCTTCAACCGATACTCTCATGTGGGGCATGCAACGTAATGCTCATGGATGCCACTGTTCCAGAAAGGAGGGACCTTCCCAAATTCCTAGCCTTCCCAACAAAAGCCACATTTGAAAAAAAATGTATAAAATCATTTATCCCCTTCTTGAAGGTGGACGTCCTTCTCTCTGGGATGCCTGCATTTGGATTTTGGCCTTGAGTAGGTAAAAAGCCTCAATGGGCCTTTCTAACTCCAGAAAAAGCATAAAGGTAGGGAAAAAAGGGCCCCAAATTTCCAAGCTTTTGTATCTGGCACATCCCTTACAACCAGCTCATTAGTGCTATTACCCAAATACTTTTCAAAATTAAAGGGCCCCAAATTTCAAAAGGATTGAAGAAACTTGCATTAGCCACACGGCACCACTGTTTATTAATATGGGACATTTTTGAACAGGTTTTAGATATCTACAGAATCATCCCACTAGGCTTACCTATTTTGTGCATATTTCACAAAGGAACACTAAGATAGCAAATACCAGAATTTCTCTATAATCTAATAAAAACTTTTGGGTTTATAATAATCCCATACAAGAAGACATTGACCAAGGAAGAACGGGTGATGACTTACAGGGGTGGTATTTTCTGATCCATTGTAAGCAATCTAAAGCAACAGTTTTGGGTTTCTTGGGTAAGACGTCGTATTTCAAGTTGTGTCTGTTAAAGCTCATAGTAAACCTAGAAGGATATTAGCGATTTAGTTGAATAAAAGGATTATTGAATGACTCTAGAGCTCATCTATACAGCAATCCCAGTGAAGCCATTCCTTCTCCAAATTTCCCAAGAAGGAAATCTCTCCTCTGCCTCCAAGTCCAACTTACACCTGGGGCTGGTGCATCTCCAGTTGATTCAGGATGTCCTTCTGCACTCTGGGGTTGGCGGTGGCAGTAAGAGCCATCATGGGAACCAAGGAGAACTTATTTCGGAGCATGTTAAGCCGCTTGTAATCTTGGCGAAAATCATGACCCCACTAATAAAAAGAGTTTTAAAAGTTACATTTACATTTATATAGTCATGTGAAAAAAGCACACTTTTTGTGTTCTATAGTTTTATGTATCAAGACATAGTAAAAATCATCTGATCCTTACCAGTTTTTAAAGGGAGGTAAACACAACCTCAGATGAACAGGAGTACATGTCCTGATATGTAAAACCACAGAATTCCAGCAGGGTGTAACTTTATCACATGACTGTATTCCGCATCTACTATTTTTACAAATAACTCAAGGCTGCAAACATATCCATTCTTCCCTCTGTTAACCCCACAACAACCACCCTGTGAGATGGGCTGGGCTGAAAGAGGGGGACTAGCTCAAAGTCACCCTGCTGGCTTTCATGCCAAAGGTGGGAGTTGCAGGTCTCCCACTTTCCGGCCTGGTGTCTTGACCGCCCTTTTCAATGAAAACAGATCACCTGACTGACGCAATGGGCCTCATCGATCACAAAGCGAGCCAAGAGCTGCCGCTGGTACAGATTCTCCAGCGATGACATCAGCCGACCACTCGAGCAAACCTGGGGAAAGCAAGAGCAGCAGGAGGCCCAGAGGCCGCAACTCTGGCACTGTTCCAAGTCTTCTTGTCTCCTTCAAACCCCAAGGCCCCATCAGGCAGGCAACGGCAACCAAAGCCTCCTCGCCTATGCAGGGACCTGGGCAGAGCCCAACTGCATCCAAACCCTTTGGGTCAGCTGGAGCGCTGCTAAGCAGCTCAGGCCTCCATACAAACCTTCTCTGGAGTAACATAGAGGAGTTTTATGATGGGATCTTTCTTTGAGAGCTGCATGTAAATTCGGGATGCTTCGGCATCAGTCTTGTCGCCTGTGAGGTACGTGGCTGGAATCTAGACAGAGAAGACAGTGGCTCTAATTTGCAGCTAATCTTGGTTGCTGTTGACCGCTTCATTCGGAAACTGATCAACAGTAAGGCCAATGCTTGTGCTTGGAGTGGGGAAGGTCAGACCACTGCTCTGCTCTTGGCCAATGCTCGTCCCTTCAGCCACAGAACCAAATTGTAAGAAGCACCACATAATTCTAGATGGACCTGTACTTATAACTGCTGTTATATATTGGAAGCCACTTTTGTATAATGTTTTTCTTACTTTTCTACTTTTCTTCAATTTTTTTTTCTTGTATTTTTTGCTATTTCTTTGTCTTAGTGTTCATCTTCTCATTTAAAGGTTTCAATAACAATTATATGTAAAAAACCCCAATTCCGGCTGGACCCATAACTCTGGGGAAGCCAAGGCTACATTGTTATTTCGATGAAAGCAGTTATACACCAGATTTTCTTCCTAGATTTTTAACAGGACTAACCCACTAAATTTTGTATGAACAAAGATTCTACAAGAATTTAGAGTTTTATATTTGCACAGTCACACTGTAAAGAGCAGAAATCAACATGCCCGTGACAGATACAATGATCTTAAAAAGTTTTACATTTCATGCAATTTACAGACAATCAAGCAGGAAGCCATCTTGAACTCACATCCATTGAGGTCAGTTTCTGGACTTGATCCACTATCAGGGACCTCAACGGAGAGATGACGATGGTGACTCCCACCGAAACACAGGCTGGTAGCTGATAGCACAGACTCTTGCCACCTCCTGAGCGGAGCAAAAGCACAAGATGAAAATTTTACTCATGTTCTATTCTGCTACTAGTTCTATACGCACAACCATGGGAGGAGGCCCAGTGCTTCCACTCACACTTTCTCCATCACCTCTACTACCATGAAGATTAAAATCTGACCCGAGACTGAGATGCAAAGAACCACTAAATTCAACCTTCTGTTTGGTGCAGGAGTGAAGCTTCCCCGGAAGATCCTTAACACTTGCTCAGATAAAATACAATTATTTCTTATGAAATTTATTTTAGGAGATCATTCTTTGGGTTTTTATTTAAAGTGCAGCAAAGATTAGATTGCATAGGAATTCAGATTATTACGCACACTGACTGAAATCCTGAAAATGACTTCTAATCATAATGAACAGCAAATCATACATTAAAATTAAAACAGAAAATAGCTTTATAATTTTTTTTATTTGATTTATATGCCGCCCTTCTCCAAAGACTCAGGGCAGCTTACAGTGTGTTAAGCAATAGCCTTCATACTTTTGTATATTTATACAAAGTCAGCTTATTGCCCCCACAATCTGGGTCCTCATTTTACCTACCTTAGAAAGGATGGAAGGCTGAGTCAACCTTGAGCCTGGTGAGATTTGAACTTGCAGTAATTGCAGGCAGCTGATGTTAATAATAGTGTTTTAGTCTGCTGCGCTACCAGGCTGCTGGTATTGGCAGAAGAGTGCTCAGTCTGGGTTGTGAATGTGTAATTCAACCAAGTAAGAAATCCAATGGTTTCTTTTATTCCGAGTAAAGTTTAAAATTGATTTAGAGTATAATTACTTGTCATAAAATTACAAAATTTTACCTAACTCCCCTCCCCCCCTTGACATGTTGGGCAATCTCATCCACTTTAGTGACTTTGAGAGCACCTCTGGCAGGACTGTAAGATCCAAGGAGGAGAGACAAAGCAAAACTCCACCAATGAACAGCTATTCTGTCTGCATGGAAACTAATGACACCATACTCCACGAACCAGATTTAACCCTCCAGTAGAGAGGGTGGCAAATAGTTCAACCAAACAGGTGAAGAAAACTGATTCATCTTATGATCCAAAAGCCAGAAGCAAAGAGGTACCTGAATCTGAATGGGCCATCAATCTCTCCAGACACCCAATCCACCACAGAACACAATATCTCGTGAAGGGCCTCGACTATAGACCATGTTAATCAGTTAGAATTCTTTGCACCTTAGAAGCACTGAAAACCACAGAGACCCAAGAAAACATATGGCAACAGCCCCACCATAGACCAGGAGAACCCAGAACCAGAACCAAGTCAAAGCAGAAGGCAGGGCAGCCCTCAAAAAACTGAAGGACCAAACCATCCTCCTCCCAGCAGACAAAGACCAAGATGCACTTTTCACGGACAGATTACAATATATATCAAAGAATTACTTGATGAACAAGCCTGCATCCCAGTAAACAACAGCCCAATTCAGAAACTAGGCAACCTGACCACGAGAACTGTTAACCACCCTAATCAAGAAAAGTGAACTCACAAAAGAAAAAGAGTGGCAGATGAAAAACAGTGGATCCATTTTCCCACGCTTCTATGGAGACCCAGAAATACACACGCCTGACATATCTCTTCATCCAAGTGTATGGTTAAAGAGACTCCAACATACAACAAAGCTAAAGAATTTACAAAAATGCTTGGACATCTCATACAGGGCGTGAATATTCCATCCACCCCCCACTAAAGGCCTCCAAAGTATCAAAGACCTCATAACAGAAGAGGATGAGATTACAGTTTCATTCAATGTCACAGCACCATTTACATTCATAGATCCAGGACTAGTGAAAGAATCCAGGGCAGCAGAACTACATAACACACCCAAGCTAACCATGAAATACGCAGAATCATGGCTCTTATCAACCTCTGCCTCTCTATCTACTTTCAGTTTGATGGACAAATATACCAACAAATCGGAGGAAAACCCTGGCAGAATCACCATTCTCAGATCTCCTAACAGAGACTATAATGCAACATCTGGAAAGCACAGCACTCCCAGGCATTTGACCAAAAGTATAAAACTCAGGGTGGATAAAAATCAATGATTTTTTTAAAAAAATAAAAAACAGATTTTTCTGATTTAAATCGGATTTTTTTTGTTTTTTATCGAATTTATTTTAATAAAAAACTTTTGGGGTAAAAATCTATCATAAGATAGTTTTCTATTTAAGATACATAAATAATTTAGTTTATTCAGCATGAAATGGAGCTTAGTTATGAAGCATCAGGCTGTATATTCTGCAACACTGGGACTATCGGTGAGTCAACAGTGGGTCAAAGGAGTAGCAGAGATGACAGTTGCTCTTTAAAAATTATGATTTAAATCGAGTTGATTTAAATCAAGCCTTTTTACTAGTGATTTAAATCATGATTTAAATTGTGATTTAAATCAACTCAATTTAAATCAAATCCACCCTGATAGAACTGCTATGTAGACAACACCTTTCTCATTATAAAAAAGGAACACCTAGAAAAGACACAGAAAGCAATCAACAACACCTTCAAGAAAACAACAACACACTACCTTCCTGGATATCCTCATCAGCAGAGGAAGTGATGGCAAATTAGAAACGCAAGTCTCTGAAAAACCACCCACTACACTAGCCAAGTATTCCGCTAGCCTTTAGTATCAGCCCAAACTCCTACGAAAGGAGCTGGGAAAGAACATCACTCAGACAACCCAGAGCACGAGAGAAAGGACCACCTATGACATCTTCCAACAAAATGGGCACCCATGGAGCTTTATCGAACAGTCCCCGGCCGCTCAACCCACTACAACACAAACAACACAAGGTATGGAAAAGCTAATAACACTGTCATACATCAGAAACATCTCAGAAAAAACCAACATGTGATTACAATCACATGGCATCATCATTTAAAGCTTTTCAAAATATCTAGACCAAAAGACCCAGGAGCCCGAGAATAAAGAAAAGGAGTCATCTACAACATACAATATAAGGACTGCAATAGCCACAGGTAGTCCTTGACTTAGAACTTTCTTCAGTGACTGTTGAAGTTACAACGGCACTGAAAAAAGTGACTTATGATCTTTTTTCACACTTATGACAACTGTAGCATCCCCACAGTCACGTGACCAAAATTTAGACGCTTGGCAACTGGCATGTGTTGATGACGCTTGCCGTATCCCGGGATCACGTGATCCCCTTTTGCAACCTTCTGACAAGCAAAGTCAGATTCGCTTCACAATCACACTACTAACTTAACAACTGCAGTGATTCACTTAACAACTGTGGTGAGAAAGGTCCCCAAATGGGGCAAAGTTCACTTAACTGCCTTGCTTAGCAATGGAATTTTTGAGCTCAATTGTGGTCATAAGTCAAGGACTACCTGCATGTAGAACACAGGCAGACTAGTCATGAACACCAACTAGCAGTCAAAAGACACAATAAAAACTCCTTAATCACACAACAGGTGAGCAGACTCAACCATAGTTCAACTGCAAAACGGTGAGCATCCTAGACCAAGTTAAATCCAAAAATGCTGAGGAATTCCCAGAAGCACTCAGACAAATCAGCCATCAACAGGCACATAGAGATAAATTCAAACCATTTGAAGAAGACAATAAAAAGCTAAAAAGGAAGCAAAGAGACCATCACCAGCAATCAACGTCCAGATAAGCAAATAAATGTATATAATTTTGGCAGATGATGTGAGAGGATAATAGGTGAGATCTTTTAGTTATCCTTGGCAGGAGCGAGGAAAGTAGAAAAAGAAGGCAATGGATCACAGGATGGGCAGGATCCAGAAAAGTGTAGGACTCTGCTGGAAAAGCATTCAGTTATTATTGAAGCAGTTGAAACGGTATGCATTTGTTGCTACGAGTCAAGCCTGACTCAATGATACCTACAGGTAGTCCTTGACTTAGAACCATAATAGAACCTGACATTTCAATTAAAAGCCATTGCAGTCATAAATTTATGCACTGCGGTTGGTAAGCATGTTTGAAATAGCTTACTTTGCAGAGTTTCAGAGCTGGAAGTTTTCCCCAATTCTAATGTCTAGCTACCAAAATTATGCAACGCATTCAACTCTGAAACCAATATTTATAACTTTTCAAAACAGACAGAATGATGGATTTCATTCATAAACTTAATTTCCCCTAATAGCAATGGTTCACTTCTGTAGGGGCTGCACGCTTGTATTGAATATTGTGAGGTGACAGGAACTGTCTGTAACAATTGATCAGAACAGTATAAGGGAAGAAAGTTCAAGGTTGGAGCACCACCTGAATCATTTAATCCCAATTGTTCAGTTTATCAGCATGTCCCAATTAGAATGTAGGCAAAATATCAGCAACTTGATTTAAAACCAATTATTATAACTGCTTTTTCCCCCTTATTTCAATCCCAGTTTAAAATGTCATTTGTCAGCCTTGATTCTCCCTTCCCCCTTTCATCGAAGGGCAGAAGGCAATGACCATTCAGAGATGGGTTCCGCCTGAAGACTCACCTGTGGGCATCAGGATGAAGCAGTCCTGACCCAGCAAAGCAGCATTGATGGCTTCAAGCTGATTGGTCCGAAAATGATGGAGACCAAACTTTTTATGGAATATCTTCATCATCTCATTAGAATGTGGAAATGCTAAACCTCTGAAGGGTTCCAGGGTGGCATTTCTGGAAGGCGTATCCTTAATTAGTGGAGGAACTTGGAAGAAAACAAATTTTTGTTATGAGATTGAAGACAAAATATATTTGCTGTTTCCATAATTTATAGCCAGCCAATAAGGTGCTGAAACTTAATTAATTTCATAAACAGGAAAATATCCAAATATTTTCAGGGGTGGGAGGAGGGATAGAGGGAGTGTATTACTAAGCCATTTCAATGATGAGCCGTGGTGGCGCAGTGGTCAGAATGCAGTACTGCAGGCTACTTCTGCCGACTGCAATTTGGCAGTTCAAATCTCACCAGGATCAAGGTTGACTCAGCCTTCAATCCTTCTGAGGTGGGTAAAATGAGGACCCAAATTGTTGGGGGCAATATGCTGACTCTGTAAACTGCTTAGAGAGGGCTGTAAAGCACTGTAAAGTGGTATATAAATCTAAGTGCTATTGCTATGATTAAATCTCAGTAGGTTTCACCCACTCTATTTCCACTCATAAATGTACAGAACAATGTGAAGTCTTGAAGAGGACCCAGTTCCCATCCTGACACACAGATCAGCCAGTGAAACACTTTCAGTTTTCACCTATTACAACACAGCAACTTTGGATATAATGCAGCTAATTTCAAAATTACCATTAAAAACTAAATGCAAAAAGCTGCCAGAAAAATATACACTTTTTCAAGTCCTGCCTTAGTCAGAAAGCCAGCAAGGAGGCATTGGCAATCCACAGCTGAAAAACCTTACCAAGACTGGTCCAGGCAATCTCCAAGAAGTGAATACTATTGAGCAGAAGGGAAAAAAATTCTATTGGAAAAACCATCTGCTCTATTTAAAATTAATGCATCATGTATGCGCTACCATGCATGTGTGCATGTGCACAATGGATAGCAATTAGTGGTCTTGCATTCCTGGTATGCTGGCAAGGAGTGCCACTCTACCTCCAGCGACCTGCTTTAATGGACATCTCGTTCCCTGCTCCTTCCTGACCTTTTACATCAAAACAGTCAGCCAGATGTTTAGACTGAGTTTGGCATTTTTATCCACCTATCGAGTCCTTCCCAAGGATATGTTGTTATTTGATTATTATATATGTACGTTATTTGCCTGAGCAAGGGGTTGGACTAGAAGACCTCCAAGGTCCCTTCCAACTCTGTTATTTTATTATAAAGAATAATGATTGGGATCCATACATGTTTTTTACAGAATAAAAATGATGGTCAGATGCAACCCATTTTACAGAATAAAAATGATGGTCAGATGCAACCCAGAATTTTTGGAAATATGCCTCCCAGTCCAAAAAAGGGACAAAGGTTAGCAGGCCTAATGGGAGAATTAGCTAAACTTCAAGTACCTTATCTGCGCAAGCACATACAAACATACCTACTGCTAGCCAACTTGTGAACTGGGAAATACCCCTAGTAACTATGTGGTGAGTGCCCACGTTTCTAAAAATCCTAATATACTCAAAAAGGTTGAGTTAATATGTGGATAAGAGTCTCTGGTGCAAGATTGTTTGTAAAATGAGTTAATTGTACTGTTAATTTCCTACTGCACCTTATTTCCCAGAATGCACTAAAAGAAGAAATAGGCTAATTTACCAGGGAAACTCTTGCCCCTCACAGAACAGTCTGTGAAAGAAAAATTGCTATGCAGAAGATCAGCGCCTGTCTTGGCTGCAACCAAGTTTTCTTTCAAAAACAGATTTGCTGCAGGGGAGGCGTCTGCAGCACGCTGGACCGGGCCCTGGGAAGAGTCTCTGGCTGTTGAAGCCCTTACTGCATCGTCCAAGTCATTCAAATCATCAATATCAAAATCATCCTTATGAAGCTTCTGCCCTCCAGTTGCCAAAGGACTCTCACTTCCCACATTGCTCTTAAGTGGAGCAGGTTTCCTTCGGCTCTCCAAACTTGTTCCATTCAGCATTGAAGGCCACCAGCGTGTCTTGGTTTCTAAGTCTGGATTTTGGAGCCCAGTTATTCCACCAGCTTCCCTCTTGGGACAAGATACGCCTGAACTTTCCACAGCAGAAGAGGGTGTGTCCCAGGTAGAATCTTTCACGAAAATGGAAGGATTGGCGCTGGCCCATCCTTGAGAGGGTGGCGGATGAAGGCCACGCAGTGCGGGAACGTCACCAAGCCGCTTGCCAGAAAATGGTCCAGAAGTAAAGGCGGCCCCTTGAGGAACTGGGGAAGACGTTTTTCCCAGCTGAGAAGAGTAACTTCCATTGTGGGAGCCATCGTAGTCAAAATTACATTTAGAGTTTATATCTACAAATTTATCAGCACCGGTTCTGTTTCCATTTCTGCAATTGCTCAATAGTTTTCTTCTGGATATAAAAAAAAAATAAGTTATTGTTTTAAAAATTCCCAAATGAATTTGCTGTTTCCTTTCCAGAAACTCCTCTTCTTAATCTTTTACCTTACTTACAACTCACAACCCAATTTAGATCCCTGTTTATAAAACATAATTGACATTAAAACATATGTTTGAGTGTATTATATAGAAGCATTTCCAGAGTTTTGATTTAGCCAATAAAGTCAAGTGATACTATTATTCTAAATATCCTCCATACAATATACCTATCCTTAATAGCAATATATTGTCCTGTGGAATCTTTCCTAACTGATAGAAACATTTTTAGTCAATTACTGAAATTGAACAATTTCAACAATTCAATCAATACTCCTGACCCTCAATGGCCATGGATAATAAAAAGCTATCCCATTTAAAAAGTATTTTTTAATTATTATTCACCTGTGAGTTTCCTGTAGAACTATGATACTATGGTATTATCTGATCATTAAGAACTCTCTTGTTCTACAACATTCCTGTTTCTCTAATATATTAATAGTAAGGAACAATTTTCCCCCTTATGAACTAGGCATATTTTCCAAGGTTGGATTTCTGTGGAGATTTTACAGCCTGGAACTGAATAGCACTGAAATTATGAGATACTAAATCCCGATAAAAAAAAGGGAATTTATTTGCATAATTCTACTTTCTAGAAGTTATCTTGCATACCTAAAAAAACCTGGCCTGCTTTAAGAGCTAAGAGAATCTCAGGGGACTGAACACTATGCAACTTGGACAAACCTATCCCACCTTAATTTCTTAAGGTAAAGAAGCAAAGGCCCTCATCGCATTCCAAACTCCCAACAGACCTGCAATCTCTAAGCCGAAGCAGCTCTTGGCCACCTAGCAGTGGCTTCAGCTCTCTTTCTGGAACGGAGTCCACCAGTTTACAGATATCTTCCATTACACATAGGAGGGACTGGCCTGAAATGTAACAGGGTTCAGTCACATATTTTGCAAGGCACCAGCAGTGCAAAGCTGGCTGACTATCATCAAAAGATTGTGGAATATGTCACAATGTTTTACCTTCCTTCCTTCCTTCGCTTCTTCTGGTCATTTCTTCAAACTCCGGAAGTTGGTTCACCGAGAATTCAGGATTCATCGTTGTCTCATCAGCTGTTCTTTGGGGAAAATGCCTAACAATGTTAAGAATTATTAAGAAATCCAGTCATATATTACATGAAGTAGATACACTTTATACATCAAATTGAATTTTAACAAGATAGGGATTTTATGCACACATCCACAGTATTTCTGTCAACAAAAAATGTATGTATTTCTATAGTCAATGACGATTAGGAAAGTATGGAATTAATGGAAATTAATTTTGAGTAAAACAACTGTATTGAAGTTTGAAAGTGTTAATTTTTCAGTGAGTGCTTCTTCCCATTTGCTTAAATACTACCAGCCAGAGAAAAACTATTTGATTTTCCAGTGTTTGCAATAATACACCTGTCACTAAAAGATGTATTGATGTATTTGGTTAAGTTGGTTAACAAATCTTTATAAATACAAACAATAAATCTTCGATAGAATTAATCACCAAACATTGTTGAGAATTTTTTCAATTATTGCAGATTATCTGAATCACTACAGTCCGGTTTCAGGCCTGAATATAGCACTGAGCTGATATTGATCCTGGTTCTCCATGATCTCTCAGCACTGATCAAGGAATCCTTTGAGCCAGCTGGAGGGGAACCCTCAGCCTCCAACCCAGAAAGATCCAGAAACTCTAATTTAGGAAGTATTTGTAAAGTAAGCTCTTACTGGCTGTATTTCCATGATTTCCCACTACCTGGGGGAAGCGTTCATCCCCACAAAGACTAAGGAAGGCAGTCAGGATGATTCACAGGAAGGCCAGTCACTGTAAAGACGGCTGAGAGGTCACAGTAAAACGTATCAGAGAATTGCTGGAGCTACAGTAAGTCAACTTACAACCATTTGTTTAGTGCCCATTTGAAGTTACAACAGCATTGAAAAACATGACTTAGGACCAATTTTTACATTTACGACTGTTGCAGCATCCCCATGGTCATGTGATCCAAAGTTGGATGCCTGGCAACTGGTTCCTATTTATGATGGTTGCCGAGTCCCGAGGTCAACCGATTCCCTTTTGCGCCCTTCTGGTAAGCAAAGTCAAGGAGGAAGCCAGATTCACTTCGCCTCCATGTTATTAACTGAACTCCAATGATTCACTTAAGTATGGCAAGAAAGGTCATAAAATGGGGCAAAACTCAAGTTAGAGTGCAGGACTGCAGCTACTTCTGCTGCCTGCCTGCAATTTGGCAGTTCGAATCTCACCAGGCTCAAGGTTGACTCAGCCTTCCATCCTTCCAAGTGGGGTAAAATGAGGACCCAGATAGTTGGGGGCAAGAGGCTGACTCTGTAAACTGCTTAGAGAGGGCTGGAAAGCACTGTCAAACGCTATATAAATCTAAGTGCTATTGCTTGCTTAACAGCATAAATTTGGGGACAATTGTGGTCGTGAAGACTACCTGTCTAGTGGGGAAAGGGGGAAGTCTTCTGGATCCGTCCCCTTCCTGCCCCCATGTGATTTTGGGGAGGGGGGATAGAAACAAAACCAGGGAAGGGCTTGATCCTATGCTGGCAGCTACTGGTAAACATCTCCCTTTCCTCTGGGGATGTTTAGAGTCCAAGCTCCCCCACTTAATACCACCACCTGCCCTTTTAGAACAATTTGGTTCATTGTTTTATCTTTAGGGAGAGTTCTGCTCATTCACTTGTGCAGAGCATTCAGATATATACATACCAGCTATTTCCCACAAGGGTCCATTCTAGAAAAATGCCGTCTTTGCTTATTTGCTTTGCTTATTCATTAAGATAAATTCTAGTGTGTACCTAGTGCTCTTCAGCCCGAACAAAGCAGGCAGCATCTCCTCTTCTGGGGATGGAGGGATGAAGTCCACATAGTCTTCAGACTCACTGAATACTTGAGGGTCATCCCTTCCATCATCAGGTTCTTCATTCCCACTTAAGGGGAGGCCAGAATCATTTTGCCCTTTAACCAAAAAAAGAGGACATATTAAACAAAAGACCAGTGAAAAATAATGAACACATTTAATCATTAAAAATATAAAATTAAATGACAACAATAAGTGGTTAGAATGCAGTACTGCAGGCTAACTCACTGCTCACTCCAGGAATTTGATTCTGGACGGCTCAAGGTTGACTCAGGCTTCCATCCTTCCGAGGTCGGTAAAATGAGGATCCAGATGGTTGGGGGCAAGAGGCTAACTCTGTAAATGCTTAGAGAGGATTGCACAACAAAGCGGTATATAAGCCTAAGTGCTGTTGCTATTGCTAATCAAGGAAGGAAAAGCAGTAAGTACATCTAATGATATTCTGTGATTAGATGTGTTGATTAGTGGGGACGCATAACCCACTCTTTTTAACATAGTCAAGTATGTGATAGAGAACAAGGTCAGACTTGGACTATGGAGAACCAGGTCAAAATAGCAACAGAGCTACAAGTTACTTGGTGTGACCTCAGGCTAAAGATGTGTGTGTGTGTGTGCATGTGTGAGTGATTGGTTTCCCTAATGCAGCTGTTGTGAAGCCAGATGGCATTTGCTGTGAGCTCCTGGGGAAGGAGCACCATGGCAGAAGACCTACACAAACACCATCACCTTGACTAGCCCTGGAAAATGAGCAGCATTGGGACTGCTTAGCTCTTAGTTGGGGACCTAATGAGGAATTTCAAGGTTCTAAGTTAGCCTGGGAAGTTGGAAAACATCCCAGAGGAACTAATGAGAACCTAAATTCATAAATTAAGAGGAAGTAAGCTTCATTTGAGAGTCTAGCTTTTTAAGGGGCACATGCTGTAGTAAATTCATTTTCTCGGAAGTTATCCCCCTATTACAGAACTGATTAGAAAAAGGGCATTTACCGATCCAAGATTTTTCTTTTTTCTCTGCCTGGAGACTTTCCAAAGACTTCTCCTCTTCACGTTCTCCATTTGAAAAATCTCTTTGACTGGAATTAGAAGGATCAAGACAAGGGACAGGCAGGCTGCCTCCCTCTTGTTCCTTATGAAGTGTTTGTGTTTTCCTATTTGTACAAATATACAAATTGCATTTTTCATTCTCGCTTCCTGTGATAGGTATCTTTGGCTTGCTGGTAGAGGGGCTTTTCGCAGTCTTTCTATTGTATACAGACAGCTTATCTCGAAATGATACACACTGTTGTGGACATATTTTCTGTGGTCCAGTTGTTTCAAAGTCCTCCATGTCTTCCCAAACATCAGTAAGGTCAATAAATGAGTTGTTTGAACAATTATGGTCTGGGGTCGGGATCTCAGATCCCCGGCCTTTGCAGTCCGCATCACTTTCTTTCACAGAGGAGATAAAACAATCTAAATTATTGACCTGTTGATCATTTGAATGCTCTTGTTTTCCTTTTTGAACTTTCAGTGTTGTTTCAAACAGCACATTAATTTTGGCTTGCTTATTTTTAATTCCATTTTGTTTTTCCAAAGAAGAATTGATATTCTTGTCCTTCAAGGCCAGAGGTTTTGTTCCACCCAGATATCCTGATGCGCAGTCATCAAGGCAATTCATCTTTCTGAATATAAAACCCCTGCAAAAATGGGTAAGTTTAGACTTTAGCCAGTCATTTTGCCCTTTAACCAAAAAAGACCACATATTAAACAAAAGTCAAGTGACATTCTGTTGTCTTTTTTCTCTTTTTGCACCTTATTCCTTTGAACTCTTATATTTTGGTTGATAGGTTTTCAATCGGTGGATAGTTTTTATTGTAATTTTAAAAAATGCCTACTTTAAATCTATAGTGTGTATCTGTTCAGAGTTATGGCAGCCCTGAAAAAATGGGACATTTGACAAGTTCCTCAAAGCTAATCCTCCAATGTAGCAAGTTGTAAGGAGATGTAATGGTATTTGTGTGTGGGGGGGGAGGAGAGATGCTGCCTAGGGAGCTGTCAGATAAGAGACAGCTGAATAGTGGGCAGAACAAGTGGCTCAGAAGAGACCAACCCACCCCAAGTTATCAGGCTATAAAAGGTGACAGTGGGACAATCTACAGACTTTCAGTGGGACAATTGTATTTTGGTTCTGCTTTACAATTAAGTAGAAGTAATTAGGGTAGCAATCCCTAAGAAAAAGGATTTCAAGTCTGTCCTTAAAAAGCCAAGTTGAAAGTCAGCAGATTTCATACCATTTAATGTAACTAAAGTCACGGTGTCTTGAATTAATCCTTCAGCTTGGCTAGTTATGTCTGCTTCCTGCTGGTGTCTCTCTTTCACTGCTCCCCTTTTCCTCCTAACTCCACATCTCAGCATAGGTGATACCATTCGGCTGCAGTTTTTTTCTTTTCCAAACCAGCTCCAAGCAAGTAGTGCAGGCAGCGGTGCAAGAGCTGCTGAAGTTTGTGCACCGCTTGCTTGGAGCTGGTCTGGAAAGGAAAAAAACTGCAGCCGAATTAAGCGGGACATGCCCCACCCAGATCCCTCCAAACGGGTCTCCCTTCGGTAGCCTCCCGCTGAACTACGCGACCCAACAGTGAGCGCCCACTCACCCAGAGCCCATTCTTCTGAGCGCCCACTCTTTCTTGCAGCGAATGAGCTGGGGGCGCGAAAAGCGCTTCTGACTTCTCTACCTGCATACTGTTGCCGGCTCTGCACCCCCCCGCCCAGACCAACAAGATGCCACTCCCCAGGGCCACTGGCCGCTACCTGGGTGCAGAGCCTGTAACAGAATGCAGGCAGAGGAGAAGCAGGAAAGCTTTTCAGCGGGAAGGCTACTGTAGGGAGAGCCGTTTGGAGGGATCTGGGTGAGGCGTGTCTTGCCTAATTCGGCTGCATTTTTTCCCTTTCCAAACCAGCTCCAAGCAAGCGGTGCAGGCAGCAGCGGAACAGCTTTCGAAGTTTGCGCACCGCAGCCCGTCCCCTTATAACGGTAAGAAAGAGGCATTTGAAGAAATCGGTCGCTTTGTCGCGGACCCCGTTGTCACCAGAGGCCTTCCCGGGATGGCTATTATGCAGCCAGCCAGGCCTGCTGCCCCCCCTGCCGAGGAGCCAGGTGGGCTGCCATGTGTGTGTGTGTTTGTGTGTGTGTGGGGAGCAGTCATTCTGACAGTGTCTTTTAAAATTGCTTGGAAGAGCAATTTTTTCCCTAACAATAATGGTTTGTATACTGTGGAATAAAACATGTGCTTGGAAAAAGTACTTGCAAAACTTGGACAGAAGGAAAAGAAAGGCAGGACTGGACTCATTATCAGTAGCTAGTAGTTCATTGTTATCAGTGACTCCCACTGATTCTAAACTCATTTTAAGACTGGGATTGGTGACTACTGAAATTTAAGTATTCAACACTGGTCTTAGAAATCTTTGAGAATCTGCAGAAGTGAAGACATTAGGTGGCCATCAGTCATTATCTTAGTGATGAACTCAAAGAGATCAGGCATGAGATTGCTTATTTATCAGAACTGTTTGCAAAGTTCAATGAAGTGAATTTGCAGTTGCAAGGAAACGAGGTCAATCTTATTAAGGCCAAATTTGTCATCTTTACATTTATTTCAAAGTAACTCTATTCAAGCGCAATATAGGCCATTGCGAGCTATACCAATTTCTGAGCTTATCCGAGCTAGAAGAGAAAGGTAGGATATAAGATGATCTGCAAGGTTTTTGTGACCATTTGGACATGCTGCATAAAGATATGTCTGAGACAAAGACTGGAATATTGAATATAGAAAGTCATGATCTTGAATTTGGTTGGCATGCATATTTATTTTATGAAAACAAGGTGGATAAAGTATTCAATAGCCATATACTTAGAAGCTCCTTGATGAGAGTATGGAAGAAACACCGACTCAAATGGGATTATAAAATACCGTTGTGGTTGGATCTTGGTCACATTATACGGAATATAAATTTAAAGTCACTCGGGGGGGTTTATATAAAGAAGTACTTTTTAATGATGGGGGCAGATGGCAACTAAAGACACTGAACACACTGTTGGAAGAAGGGATTAATTTAATTTGGTTACAGTATAATCAACTTCAATTGAGATGGAGAGAAGATCAAAAAACTGGTTTAATGTTGCATGAAGAAGAATTGATTAGACAGATAAAAGAGAAAGGCCCAATGCATATTAAGAGGGTTTATAATGTTTTGTTAGAAAGAGATTCAGAAAATGAATTGGTTAAAGATTGTATGATAAAATGGGCGCAAAATTTTGGAGAACCAGTTATGATGGAAACTTGGGAAAAAATATGGGTTCAGAATGTTAAGTTTACACAGTCACAGAATTTAAGGGAAAATTTTTATAAAATGTTTTATAGGTGGCATTTAGATCCTAAGAAATTGTCATGCATGTATCCTAATGTTCAACTGAAATGTTGGAGATGTGATTGCTTAGATGCTACATATTATCATATATGGTGGACATGCAAGAAAGCCAAGGCTTTTTGGATAAAAATTTGGTGGGTTATGCAAAATGTTTTAAAGAAAAAAATTCAATTTTCTCCTCATTTGTTTTTACTGGGTATAGTTAAGGGTTTTTCAGTGGGTGAAACAAAATTGATATTGTATATGGTGACAGCAGCTAGGCTGTTGTTTGGTCAATATTGGAAAAGGGTTGATATGCCTACAATTCAAGAATGGACTTTGAAGATGGCCAGTTTTGCAGAAATGGCAAAGATATCAGCATACTTAAAAGACCTGACTCAAGAGACTTATGTATGGGAGTGGAAGAAATGGATAGATTATGTGCAGAATAAATATCAAACTAGGAAGTATCAAATAGCTTTTAGCTAAATGTTGTGTAGAAATGTATAGTTTATAGGGGGCAAAATAGTTTACTGCTATGTAGAAATGTATAGTGCACAGGGGGGAGGGAGAATAGAGGGGTGGTAAAGTATGATATAATATAATGTGGATGGATTTCACCTTGGGGAAGTCATGGGGAGGGAGGGTTTGGGGGGGCTAGCGAGGGATGGGGGGGAAATGGGGGAAAAATTGATGTATGTAAAACTTTTTCAATAAAAAAAAAGATATGTCTGAGTGATATCAGGATCTTCTTTTGATGGAAATTCCAGATTGGGTGATAAAATCCATTTTCAGATACTGGGGAAGATGGGGTAGTGGAGGAACAACTAATAGAGCTGCAAAATGACATTGAGCTGAAGCCAAAGTTTAAGAAATCGTACCAAGAGTTTTGGTTACAGAAATTTCTGGTTGCTATCCTGCACTATGGACAGTGGTTTAAGAAACTCCTTGTTGCATTTGCAACATCATATTTGGTGGAACATGGTTTCACTGTGGTCATCCAACTTCTCTCCAAGCAAAGAAGTCGACTCCAGATTACTGGAGTGGCTCCTGCTAAGTGACTTAAAACCAGACATTGGGAAACTGGTATCAAGCCCATCCATCACATTAAAAATTTACTGAACAGTGAAGTAGTTACTAAATTTTACTCAGTTTACTAAATTAGTAGTTGCTAAGGTTCTTGATAAATGACTATCAGACTTTGAAAACCTGGTATCACTGGATTGTGTTCAACAATTTTGTTAACAAAAGATTTTTAAATTGGATTTTGAATAAATGTGCAATTAATTGTTAGTTTTGAAATTTACTGTTACTATCTTCCTTAGTGGGTCGTGCAAACCACTATTCCGAACATTGCTATTTATAGGGGTGGGGGGCACTGAGGATGAGTTTGTAGAACCAAGGGGGTGGTGGACTGAAAAAGTTTGTGAACCACTGATCTAGCCGGTAGCTTGTTTTCTCCTTCAGACAGGAGATTCGGCCTCGGTGTCTGTGAGGGTCTGGACGGGGAAGAACAGGCTTCAGCTTAACCCTGGCAAGACTGAGGGGATTCTGGGTTTGGGAGCCCCACCGATCTACTGTTTCCACCCTTGACTCTGGACTCAACTGCACTTTCCCAAAGAAAACGGGGTGCAACCCGAGGCGCGTCCCTTTGGGTGGGGCAGCCACGGAGGGGAGGCGCCCAGGTTTCTCTTCCAGTCGCGCCTTTTCCTGGGCTGGCAGGCGCTGCCCACGCTCGGTCACCCCGAGGGGGTCACCGCACGGCGCTCTACGGGAAAGTCTGGAAGCCGCCGCCGCCGCCTAGAGGGCAGCAGCCCCGGCCGGCCGGCCGTCATGGGCGCACTGGGGAAGGGTGGCGGCGGCGGCTGCAGGACCAGCTCCCCCGCTTCCTCCGTCCCGGAAGCCCCGGCCCGCTCACGGCCCCTCCCGCCGGAGCCCCGGTTTCCTCGGCGGCCTCCGCCAAAGGCGAGCAGCCGCAGGGCAGGCTGGCTGAGCGGCCCCTGCGCGGCTTGCAAGGCGCCGCCGGCCTCCGCCTGCACCGAGGCCTCCCTCGCCAGCGGCAACCGCCCCGCCCGGAGCGACGTCCCGCCTACTTGGCGAGCGCCCACTCGACTCACGCGGGCCTGGGCCTGGGCGCGGCTCGCGGGCCGGGGACGCCCCTGGCCGAGTGGCGCTGCAGCTGCTCCCGCAGGTTGTTGCGCGGAAGGGCCGCCATCGCGGCGGAGGCTTCGGACGTCGCGCCTTCCCGGCCCGGAGGCGCCCGATTGGAGCCCGCAGGCCCCGCCCCGCGCGCGGAAGTGACGTCAGCACATTCCGGCGACCACGCCCCCTCGACACGCCCACACGCGTATTCTCGGTTTGAAGCCTTTATTAACCGCCGCGCGGAGTGCGCCTGCGCCGCTGCCGGAGCCGTCGAGGGCGCCCGGGGCTCCGTCTCGCCTCAGAGCAGGGGGACCGGGAAAGAGGCGCAGTCGGCCAGGCCGCACATGTTCTTCCCGCGCTCGATGTTGAAGTACCTGCCGGGGCAAAGAAGAGCCTCAGGCGCCGGAGCCCCTCGGAGCGCCCGTTGCTGCCCCCGAAGCGCCCCGCCCGCTGACTCCCGGGAAGCCGCGGGATGAGACCCGAGGCGGGTGCCCTTCGGGAGGCGACTTTCTCGCGCCTGGGGCCGAGGCCGCGGCTTGTGCGGAGGCCCCTGCGAGGCTGAGGGGGCGGGGGCGCTGCCTGCATTACCCGTCCATGCCCCACGAGGGCCCCCACGAGTTCTTGACGATCCAGAAGGGCACGCCGTCCGCTTCCCCGTAGCCCACGGCCAGGACGGCGTGGTTCACCTTGTCCGGGGTTCGGTCGCACTCCGTGCTGTGGGGAGAGAGACGCTCTGCTTTAGCCGCCGGTGTGCGAGTCCAAGAGGGAAAGAAGCCCGCTGGTCCCTCGGCCTCCTCAGGGAAAAGCGTCGGGATGATCACGAAGGGCCCGACCAGATGCCCTCTGGGAAGCTTCCGTTCTTAGAGAAGCCCAAGCCCAAGAGATGCGCTCTTCTTTCGCTGCTTCCTTGGACTGCTCAGTTAGATGCAAAGGCAGAAACGGAAACAAAGTCTCTAAATGGCCGCTATTTGGATGGGGCGAAACTCAGGTTTGGAATAGTGGCCGATTGCAAACTATGTGCCAGCTGTGTAATATGCATGCAAAAAAGGCAAATACAGTTTAAAGATAAATCAACGTATTTAATTTCTAGATCATAGGAAGGAATAGTCAGGGGCTTTCTGCACAGGAACTTAAGTGTTATGCCAGGTTTGGGGCACCACATTTTTAGGGAACAGTTTACACGATAGCGAGTTGCATAGGGGTCTGGGAACAAAATTTATGAGGGAAAAAGGGAACTGAATAGGGTGACTTGGAAAAAGAAGCAATGGGAGGAGGGAATATCATTTTCAAGTACCTGAATATGTCAAGCTTTGTTCCTATTGTCCCAAAGGGCAACCGTGTCACAGGGCAGATTCTGGATGAGTTGGGGGCATGGAGGAAAAGGAATTGGGCCTTGCGCTGGCTGGGTGGGAACAGAGGCCAGGTGGTCTCAGCTGGGGTTTGGCACTTAGCAGGACATGGACCCCAGCTAAAGGGTTTTATAAGATCAGCTCATTTGCATATGACTGATAAGTTACAGCTGATCAAAGAAAGTGAAGTAACAGGACTGGAATCAAGAAATCCTGGAAGTGATTCCTTTGAGCATGTAGTTGAAATCTAGGGCTGCACAATGCCTCGAAGAAGTAAGTGTGAAGCCCGAAACGGGCACTTCCCTTTCATGTGGACCTGTTTCTAGTGCCTCTGCCCAGCTGGCCAATTTGCCATCTCTCAATTCAGCATGTGCCTGTAATGGGTGCCTGGGAGTTCTGGTGGGGATCTGAGGGGCCATGGAATGGGGGGCATTCTTGCAGGGGGTTGCCCGAGTGCTGCTTCAGGCACCCCTGCTGGGAAGAGGCTGATGATGGAGCATGAAGCAAACCGGGGTGCGCCAACAGGGACTCACCTGGTGTAAACCCCCTCCTGATAGAGTACAAAGTCGTCCTTCACTTCAAAGGCAATGCTCACTGGGTTGTACGTGCCCACTGCTTGCACCAGGCCTTGCTCATCGTACTGGAAAGAAAGAGGCCCAGCATTACTGTGCAAGGGCCTCTGAGCATGTGCAGAAAGCGGGGACATGGCTTCCCACCAGGTTGCCAGAGCAAACCCAAGTGAGAAGCAGGCCATTTTCAAGTCTCTTAATCTCTTTAAAAGGAAAGGGCAATCAAGGAAGACTGCCGGGAGTGCCCTGGGCCTCCGCTTTGTGGGGCACGAGGTGAAGGTTGGTCCCCCAAGGAACAAAGGGCTTTTGGCTGCTGCTTGGCCTCTGCAAGTCTCTGCTCACCAGTGAAATGTTGACCACGTCTTTGATGAACGCCACTGCCTTCTGAGGTTGGAACTTGCAGGTGCCATTCTGCACATAACCAGAGAGCCTTTTTAGATGTGGTTTTGCAGAAGAGGCAACTTGCCCCCCTCGCCTTGGATCAGAGACACCCCCCGATACCTTCGCCTGATAAGGGTACCCCTCTTCATCCATGAGTCCCTTGTTGTACAGGATATATTCAAAAGCCTGGCTGGGGAGCCCCCTGCAGAGGGAAGGTACAGCCTCACCATGTGGACCCTTTGCAGGGAACCCCAGAGGCCAAAGCTGCCTGGGGTGGTGAGAGTGGAATGGAATGATGGGGGGAGGATGCTTCCTGAGGGCCTCTCTTACCCATTACAGCCAAAGTTGTTGAAGTTTTGAGCACAGTCAATCAGCTGCTGCTCCGCCTGGGAGAAGAGACATGTTCAATCAAGACTGCCAGCCTTGGAAAGCCACGCACTGAGGGCCTGTTTCAGGCCCAGCCAGCCTTCCTGCCCGTCTCTTTAGCAGCCTGCCCTGCCTTACCTAGTGCCAGTTTCTTTCCTAGAGGCTGGGGATTTTTGCAGACAAGGGGCCTTCCCAGCTCTTTGCCACTGTGCTTGGCACCTGAGGAAGCCTGTCCTCAAGTTGCCCCTGTAGGGCCGAGGCTGCCCACATGCCCACCGTGATCAAACTTAAGCCCAGGATAAAAGCCCACCATATACGGTAGACACTTGGGGCCAGGCTGCTCTGCAAGAGCTTGCGTCCACCTTGCTCCTCGGCAGCCCCACTGGTGTAGAGGGTCTCGCATGTTGAAGTCAAGCGGTGAAGGCACCAGGTTAGAAAGTGGGAGACAGAGTTCTAGTCCTGCCATAACCATGAAAGGTGGCTATGTTACTTTGGACCAGTCACTTGCTCTCTCAGCCCATCAAACCTCACAGGGTGGTCGAGGGGAAAATAAGGAGAGTGTGCTGCCTTGGCAGAATAATAACTGCTGGGCTGGGGCTCAGCCGGGGCTGCTTGTTTTCTCTGCCACAAACACACAGCATGAAAGCCCCCGCCCCATCCACCCCTCCGGCCTTGTCAGGAGATGGCTGCAGATTCCCAGGTAGGGGTTTGGCCCCCCGTTATCTGCTCCTGTACAAGCAGCCTCCTGTTCGGAAGAAGTGGGGTGCTGATGAGTTTAGGTCAGGAGCAGCATCTCCAAGAGAGTAGCACAAAGTGTGTCCTCCTGAGCTGCGAGTGACGCCTGTGAGACTGGAAGGATCCCCAGGATTACTTGCAAGGGGGGCTGTGGGTTTCAGCCATGGAATCTCCTCTGCTTATGCTGACTGGTATGGTTCTGGCTTTATCCAATAGAGCAGGCCCTATTCCAAATGGCCCTTGGTTATACTTCACCAAAATCTTTCAATGCAACGGAGCGCAAACAAACATCCTCACCAAATTCAGTAGCTTCCCTGTTTTTATGGCAATGGCAGACTCCAAGCAGCCGGTGGTGGAAAAGGTCCAGCAGCTGCCACAGGGGCCCTGGGGGAGGGGGCAGAGGGAGAGGAGAGGCATGAGAAGATCCCATCACCCAGCTTTTTGGCAAGGCTCCCAAAGGCCAGAGGGAAGCTCACCCCCTTTTTTAAGCCCTGCTGGCTGCCCAGAGTCCCTTGTTGGGATGAGCGGCTGTACGGATTGTGTATGGCTGACCTAATTACCTGGTTTTTCACAGGGCTGACAAACTTTCCTTTCTTCCTCCAGTCGATGGCCCTCGGGTAGGGCCCAGAGTTCCTGGGGAAGTTGCCCATGGTAGCAGAGCAGTTCTGGAGGCAAGTGGGAAGCAGTCACTGGCCAGCAGATGAGCCCCATCGGGCCAGCTCATCTCGGTCTCCCCGTGCCTGAACAGACCACTCTGAGGAAGCTCTGGGTGGGTCCCTGGCCACCACAGCTAGCCTGCTTCTCGTGAGTGGGGCCAAATAAAGGATTGGGGGGCTAATTCCCTCATGGCAGCCCTCTGTACTGTAATGCCCCACCCCCCATGTGGGCCAGCTTTGGGGTTTCGTGAGGCACCTCTATATCTGAACAGGAGAAACTAACGGGCTGTGGCTTGGCTCGTGCAGGATCTGCTTTGGCTACAAAGGAGCAGGAATAGCATTAAAAGGGCTGGCAGTGCCCCAATTCTGGTGAGAAGCCTTCCCTTGTTGCTCTGCCATTCAAGTGGTTTGGGGTTCCCCCCTCCCCTTTCACTTTTAATGCTTATCCCAAATGTGACTGGGAGGTTAACCTCCAGCCCCTCATTTCTCAACCTGGGCAACTTTAAGATGCCTGGACTTCAAGTCCCAGAATTCAGCTGTTAGCAATACCGGCTGGGGGATTCTAGGAGTTGAAGCCTGCATGTCTGCAACGTTTCCAAGGTCAAGGGTCGCCCTTCTAGCAGATTGGGGTCTGGGTGGGGTGTAAAGGGGTTAAGGGCACATCTGCTGAGTGTTGGGCCAGGTGGCATTACCTGAGGTTCATGCCAGAGATACTTCTGCCTGAATTCAGGGAAGGTCATATCTGCGAACTGGTTCAAGCCCACTGGAGAGAGAAACGGGGGAGGCGGTCAGGAGGGGCTCCCGCTCCCTTTTTTCTTAGCCGCCAAAGGAAACCGGGCGGGGGGGGGGCAGCATCGCCCCTACTTCGGAAGCTGGAGTTGCCGGCGTTGTGCTTGTCGACCTTCTGCTTGTTGTCGAGGAAGATCCGCAGCCGGTGCCGGAACTCCTCCTCGGAGCGGTACTCCCGCCGGTGCTGCAGCACCAAAGAGAAAGCGAAAGCGAGGCGAGGCTTCGGCGGGCGCGAGCAGGAGGGGAGTTCCCGGGACGCGCCTCCAGCCGGGCACTCCCCCGCCCGCCTCCCCCTCCCCAATCCGCGCCGCTCGCCCCCGGGGAGAGGAGGGGGGACGGGCGCTTCTCCGGGGCTGCCGCGCTGCGAGGCGGCTGGTCCCGCCGTGGCTCCTGGCCAGAGGCCGTTTACCTGCGACGCCCACGCCTTGAAGAGCTGCTCGCCTGCGGGAGGAAAAGCGCAGGTCGGGAGCGGGCCAGGAGTGCGCAGGCACCGCGCTGCCCCCCCTGCCCTGCCTTGCCCTGCCCTGCCGGGGGGCCCGAGCAAGCCAACTGCGCCCGCCGCCGCGGCGTACCTGTGGCGGAGCTGCTGCCGGCGGCGCAGAGGCCGAGTCCCAGCCCGGAGCAGAGCACCAAGAGCGGCAGCGCCCGCGGGGTCATGCTGGGCGCGGGACGGGCTGAGTGCTGGAGCGGCGCTCTTCGGAAGTGGCGGAGAGGCTGGGCGGCTCCTTGGGCAACCGAGGCCCGGGCGCTGCCTCCGCCCCTTCCTGTGCCTCGGAAGCTGCTCTCCCACCGGGCCGGAGCGGCTCCCGGGGCGGTACCGGCGGGCTCGGGGCGGAGGGGGCCCAATGGAGCCCGGGAGCCGCGCTGGTTGCCTTCGCCGGGCTCCTGGCCGGAGAGCGGAGCCGGGGGCTGATCCGACGAGGGCTGCGCCTTGCCCCAAAGAGGCTGGAGTGTTGCAGGCCCGCGTGGGACACCCGGCCAAACAGCAGAAGCCGGGCAGGAGTCTCCGGAACTGCCCGCAAAAGGCTGAACTGGAACTCAGAAACAACTATGGAGTCAACTAGACTGTCTTGAACTGAGGAAGCTTCTGGGATGAGAAGCAAAAGGTTTTCGAAGAAAAACCAAGAGCCCATGGAGTTGGAAGGGACCTTGTAGGTCATCTAGTCCCACCCCCAGCCCCAAGCAGGAGACCCTACACTATTTCTGACAGATGGCAGTCCAGTCTCTCCCTGAAAGCCTCCAGGGATGAAGCTCCCACAACTTCCGAAGGCAACTTCTCTTCCATGGGTTGATTGTTCTCACTGTCAGAAAATTCCTCCTTATTTCCAGGTTGAATCTCTCCTTGGTCAGTTTCCATCCATTATTCCTTGTCTGGCCTTCGGGGGCTTTGGAGAATAGCTTGACCCCCTTCCTCCTCTCTGTGGCGGCCCCTCAGGTATTGGAAGGCTGCTATCCTGTCTCTCCTGGTCCTTCTCTTCACTGGACTAGCCATGCCCAGTTCCTGCAACCATTCATGTTTTAGCCTCCAGTCCCCTAATCATCCTGGTTGCTCTTCTCTGCACTCTTTCTGGAATCTCAACATCTTTTTTTATAGTGTGGTGACCAAATCTAGATGCAGTATTCTAGGTGTGGTCTTACTAAGGCTTTATAGAGTATTAGTACCTCCCTTGATCTTGATTGTATCCCTCTGTTAATGCAGTTTAGGATTGCATTTCCATTTTTTGCTGCCGCCACACCGTTGGCTCATATTTAACTGGTTGTCCACTTGGACTCCAAGATCCCTCTCACCATTACTGCTATTAAGCCTGGTTCCCCCGGTCTGTATGTGTGCTTTTGGTTTTTCTTGCCTAAGTGTAAGACTTTACTTTTCCCTACATTGAATTTCATTTTGTTAGATAGGCCCCGGGGTTCAAGCCTGTCAGGATCCACCTGGATCTTGAGCCTATCATCTAGGGTGCACCTTTGAAAAGCACCTTTGAACTAAGGAGCTACACTGCCAGAGCCAGGCTGCTTCCCCCATGAAAATGACGTGGCTGTGAAAGCCTCGGAAAGGGTGATTGGGAAAAAATGACTTCTGAATTACCTTGCTGGAGAAAATTGTTGGGAATGGCTTAAAGTACTTTGAGATACTCCCAGCAATTCAATGAAGTAATCCATTGTGTGTGTGTGTGCACGTGCTGGAGGGGTGGGTGAGGAAGGCCAGGGGTGTATGCCAAGGGTGTGCCTCTCAGCAGGGTCACCCAAGGCCTGAAGCTCATCCCAGCTGCCCAGCTAAAGCCAGCAGGCCTCACCATGGGGCAACAATGATAGAGGCAGATGCTGGGAGCAGAAGGTCCCTTTTGTGGCAAAAGTGGCCATTCATCCTGCATGGGAGAAGGCCATGGTAAGCCACTCCTGGATCTTGATCAAGGAAACCAGATGGAAAATATAAAACAATTGAGGGTGCAGTGCCGGCTGATGGCTGCTCAAGTCATATGGCCCTCCAGATGCCGAAGAAGAGCTGAGGATTTTTCAGGATGCTAATGGTGTTTGCAACATGGCTCAGTGAAAGCCTTTGAGATGACCAGTTGATGATGATGCCATAGAGGAAAAGATCTGAAATTGCAAAGGCAGAAATGAAACATAAGAAGCAGGAACATGGGGAAGCTCAGCCCACAGAAAGATGAAATGAAACTTCTGCAAATTGCCATAATAAGCATCAGGGAAATTACTTTCTGGGTGGTTACTACTCAGAGTGGGGGGAAAACAAAGTGTTTTGATAACTTGACAAATTTTATTAAAAGGCACTTGTGAATATAGACGGAAGGGAACTTGGAGATCTTCTAGTCCAAGCCCCTGCTCACAACCCATCCCATTCTGGACAAATGGAGCTGCCACAAAGACGAGGGGGTCCATTTATTTTTCAAAGCACCATAAGGCAAGACAAGAAACAGAGGTAGAAACTGATCTGGCTTGGGGAAGTTAACCTAAAAAGAGTCTCCATTGGCCAGATACACCACCAAATATGCCACTGCATGTTTGTTGAAACTACCATCCATTGCATGTCAAGCCCTGCTGACATCCCATAGTGAACACAAAAACCAAATTGATTATAGGAAGGAAGTAGAAGAGCTCAGGTGTAAGAGCGAAGACCTGGCCAGGTGCTGACTGTGAAACACATCAGAAGCTGCTCATGTACAAGTTCCAAATCAAGCTAAAGCTGCAGAAGAAAGCCAATTAGTTCCACAATGTGATAACAGCAACTAGTGGTTTATTAAACTTGTGTGCTGCCTGACAATGTAGGCAAAGGAATTAACAATAAAACCTATAAACCCTAAAAGGAGGCCCGTTGTGAGAAAGCAGATGGAATGAAGGGAGGGGGCTTCGCGCTACCTCACCAAAGGCCTGGTTAAGAGCATGTGTGTATAGCTAATGTTTTCAAGGAGAACATCAGGAATCGTTTGAAAGTCCTGAACCTTTCAGAGAACCAGAGGATATGTGAATGAAATCAAAGCATTTGTTGAGGATGACAGTGAAAAGAGAATGTCAAAGATGAAACAGAAGAAAACAAACTGGATGTCAGAACAAATGGTGGAAATTGCCAAGAAGAAAAAAGAAGCCAATGTCAAATAATAAAACAATCTCAGGAAGTAACTTCACAAAGAATGTCAGGAAGTTGTTAGAGGAAGCAAGAAACAGAACGACAACTTCTGCATAAACAATACAAATGAAAACAGTTTCAGAAAACAAGGAAGGTTTTTCAAACTCAGAGAATCTCTGTGAACTCAGAGATTCCAGTCTCACATTGGTACATTAAAGCAGTGCCTTTTCAAATTATTCCATGGAACCCTTGATATAAATTCATGATGGAATAAAAATTGAGAGTGTAGCTGCATCTCTCAGAGGCTAACAACAAAAGCCCTCAGACACTATTCTGCAAAACACTCCAGAATCTAGCAGGGGAGAAGAAGACTGTGAAGTAGCTGCAACTTATGGCCCCTCAAGGAGCTGCACAAAATGTAGCAAAAGGCAAGACTGATGGTGCTTTGGAGTCTATATACATAGCTCCTTCGTGGAACAGCACAGCACAAGCAAATTAAGTTTGGGTGAGATGGGGGGCAGTCCTCAGGTTCACCCTAAAGCACACACACAATGACAGGCACAGGCTCAGTAGTGCCAGACTGAGACTATGAGTGCAAGACAACATAGCTATAGTTTGTAAGCTACCGAGTGTAAAGACAAATATGCATGCAATAAATGTGGTAAGATTTAAAAGCGTTCCAGCCGAGTGAAGATTATAAATCCAATTGTTTTCAGGTCCAAAGTCTTACAAAATGTAGTGGATGCCATAATTTTTGCAAAAATACAGGTAATCCTTAAGTTACGACAGTTCACTTAGCGAAATTATGACATAACCCCCCCCCCAGGACAGTTCCCAAAGTTACGAATGTTACAGCACCATGGAAGTCATTCACACTTACGAATGACCACAAAGGCACTGCAACATTCGCCCTGCCTATTCCCTCCCCCCTCACATGCTACTGATCTTGCATGATCTTGTACTACAGTATGTTAGAGTTAGGGTTTAGATTACATGAGATCATGGCCCCCAGAAGCTTCCAGTCTCGGCACGAAAAGCATTTGCAAATCAATGGGAGGCTTGAAGCAATGCGATTTCTCTGACCCTAAGTCTCGTTGGCTTGCAAAAGCTTTTCGCACCAAGACTGCAAACAGACTGCAAAACTGTGGCAGAGGCTGGAGAGAAGACAGCTTGTTATATCTTCACCAGCATAAATGACCCAACGTGACAGGATGAGGGGGAGCAATTGTGGGAATCCCAGGGGAGGGAGCATGAGGTATCTCAGTAGGTGGGGGGGGAGACCTTGAGTGATCTGAAGCAGGTGGCCTCTTCCATCGCTAGGGCCCCCATGGCCTTCCCCACCTCATGTGCTTAACTTAACAACCTGCACATTCAATTAGAGAATGTGTGGGCAAAAGCAGGGCGTGATCATGTTCATTTGATATGATTCACTCCAACGAATCTTCAGGTTATAAATCTAATTGGCAGGCTCCATTACATTCGTAACTGAAGGATTACCTGTACACTTAAGATATAATTGAGCCAATGTTCAGGGTTGGAAGGCAACTGTATTACCTTCCAAGTTGGAAACTGGAAGAAAATTCTTTTCAAGTTGGGACAAATCTTCTTAGGTTAAGGAAAAGTTACCAGCATATCATCTTATCAGATCGAAAGGCTGCTTTTGAGGGAGGGCTTCCCTGCCTGTAAATAAGTTTGTACAATTTACCAGTTCTGACAAAACTGAAACCTGATAATGTTATCCATTCAATCATGTCCAACTCTCTTTGGCCATCTGTAGTGGCCCTCTGGCCAGACCCCACTGGCCTCCCCGAGTTCATTCATCACCTGCTTGGTGGAAGGTTCCTCCTGTCATGGTTTATACATAATAGGGTTTCCCAGCATTGGCTCAAACACTTCCAACAAACATAGCAATATTGTTGGCATCTGCACTTTGACAAGGCAATGCCTGCCCCATGTTGAAAGCATGTCAATGATTCAACGCACATACATGTTATTGGGAAATAGACTTGGTGACGTTTTATAACAGCTTATATTGTGGGTATCTGACTTAGAGATGCAGTTATTAAGAAATAAGCTCTTAGATCCTTCTCAAGGCAAACATTGCTTGACATACCACAAATTGTAAGATGTTAAAGTGTCACAAAAAGGGTTAATAACACCTCATACTATAAAAGGTGATTGGAGAAATCCAGTAGTGCAAAAGAATGTGATCAAGGAAATGTTTTAAGTTCATTTTAACACAGTTGTATATATCTGTATATACTTGGTAATAAGCCAAGCATTTTAGATGCCAAAATCCATCACCCAAATAGGAATTGCCTTATCTGCAGATGGGATTTTCCCTGGGTATATGCAGTAACACTTTTAAAAAGTATCAATATATCCATATATACTTCATATAAACCCATCCATAAATAAGCTGACCTTTAAACCAAAAACCACAAAAACAAATAATTTGTGGATTACCCATTAACAGAATAAGAGTTAGATTAGCCCTTAAACATTAATCAACAGTAACCTAGAAACATAGGCCAGCTTTTCTGTAGGTAGTAAATTTTTCATGGTATTTCGGTTAAAAATTCAAGTCGTCTTATCCATGGATGAGTTTATACACTACTGTATGATACAATTGGGTCCCATATACGGTATCTAATATGAGATACCAGAGTGAATAAAAATGCATGGTTTTTTTTAAATCAAAAAAATCATTTTTTTAAAATTTTTATCAAATTCATTTTAATAAAATGCTTTTGGAGAAAAAATCTATCTAAAGGTCGTTTTTTATTTAAGATACATTAATAATTTAGTTTATTCAGCATGAAATGCAGCTTAGTTATGTAGTATGAGGCTGTATATTCTGCAGTATTGGGACTGTCGGTGAGTCAACAATGGGTCAGAGGAAGAGTTGCTGCAGGACAGAGATGACAGTTGCTCTTTAAAAAGTATGATTTAAACCGAGTTGATTTAAATCAAGCCTTTTTACTAGTGATTTAAATAAATCGTGATTTAAAGCGACTTGATTTAAGCCAAATCCACCCTGTGAGATACTCTAGATCTAGTTGATCTTTGTATATAATTCCATTAGGCTTCAATATTTTATTAATACAGTTTCAAAGATTTAAAAAGAAATCATAGCTGAGAGTTTCCCAGGAATGCTTTGGTATTTCTGAGCATGCAGAATGCATTTTAGAAAAACAAAAATAAAACCATATAAATAGACAACAGTGTTACGTATAATATTGCAGTTACACCAACAGATAATGCCTACATTTTAACTGAAAACTGATGTAACCGCAGTTGCGTATGGAGGTACATTGTTCTCTTTTATTTACTCAGAGGATGAATTTAACAAGGTGCTTCCAAGACCACTTTCCTCTGTTATCAACCAAAAAGACCATCAGGAGTCAGTGGGTTTGCTCCGACTGCTGCAGTTCAAAATCTGGGCATGCACAATTCTTAGTGTAGGTGAACAAAATTCAATTCCGTGAGAAGCAAACAAGCCCCGTTTCCCTCGTGACTGCCCGGCATCTCGGAGCGATTGCTTAGGCAGCCTCCCCAGCACTGATGTGAAAGGCTTCACCTGCCTTTTCAGGGACCTAAATAAAAACAGGATTAAACAGAACCTTAATTTCACCACAAATGGCTGGATTTTCCAAGGAAGGCAACCCTTATATTTCCTACCTGTGATTTTCTGATACCCCATATCAGGAAGAGGGGAAAAGGGAGGGAGAGAAAGGGAGGCCCCCAGTACATACGAGTTAGCCTCCAGGCTCTTTGTCATCTTCGTTGCTCTTCTCTGCATACTTTTCAGGGTTTCAACATCTTTTTTGAATCATAATGACCAAAACTTCCCAAGGGAGAGGGCACAGCTTCCCAAGTGGGTCTCGCCAGCAGCAAAGCGCTTCTCCTTGCCTTGACGCTCTCCCTCTGTTCAGGCAGCCTGGGATGGCACTGGCTTTTTGGGCAGCTGCGGCAGGCACACCGCTGGCTCAGATTTCAGTGATTGTCCATGTTGGTGTTGGAATTAAAGTCCAAGCTGGTTTTTCGGGAGGGGGGGCAGCGCCGCCAGGGGAGGCCGCGAGGGGCGGCGGAGGAGCAGGAGGCAGCCATTCGGTGGCCTTCGGGGAGCCCACGGCCAATTGCAGCCTTTCGGCCCGGAAAGCTCCGCCGCCTTTTCCCCGAGGATCCCCGCAGGCGGCAGATGCAGCTCAGGGTTTTATAGGGCATCAGGAAAACTTTTGCGGCCTCGGAATGTTTTTGACGCTCGGCCTGCTTCCCTCGCGGACGCGCAACCCAGCTTTGGCTTTTCTCTCCAGCTCGTAACTGGCTCCTTCCTCGCCTTCGTTCGCCACACACTCAGAGAAATTTACACTCAAGATGGCGGGTCCGGCTGGGGAGAGCAATGCCGCCCCCCCCATCCCTCCAAAACTGGACAACAACTTTCCATTGGGAGGAGGAGGAGAGCCACTGGGGATACACAGCAGATCCCTTGAACCAGGGGTCAAGTCCAAATGTTTTTACTACTGGTTCGGTGGGCGTGGCTTGGTAGGCGTAGCAGGGGAAGGATACTGCAAAATCCCCATTCCCTCCCCACTCTGGGGCCGGCCAGAGGTGCTATTTTCCGGTTCTCCGAACTGCTCAAAATTTCCTCTACGGTTCTCCAGAACCTGTCAGAACCTGCTGAATTTCACCCCTGCCTTGAACACACAGACAATGGGGCCTCTCAGGTCAGGCGACTCCGCAGTTTTGCCTTTTCCGTCACGCCAGCAAAACTCCAACCTTTTTTAAAAAAATCACTGTAATTGGTGAAGGCCAAAGCGGTGCCGCCCTCAACTCTCCTTTGAAGCTCGGCTGCATTTCCCGCTATGCCGGCGGCGCCTTCCTGCATTCCCAAGCAGCGCCCCAAAGCGCTCCTTTCCCACGTTTATCCCAATTAATTCCATCCCTTTTTTCCTCCTTTCCAGCCACAACGCCGCCGTGTTGTTCACGGATCTGGAAAGGTCTGTCCAAAGGGCCTCCCCGCTCAGCCTGCAGCAGATCCTCGTTGGGCCTTCGCGGTAGGAATGGGCTCTCTATGAGTGGTCCATGGATCTGTTTCCCCCTTTTTGATCTGCTCCTATTAGTTTGGCCTAGCCTATTATTTATAGCGTTAGGCTTAATTTGGGTTTGAATCTCAGTTTAGAAAGAGCGGGAACTGTATCCTCCTTAAATCTTCACCAAAATTGCTTTGTATTTTTTCACCTGTTTAATCTCAACTATGGGCAAAACCTAAGGGGGGGCGGTGTTAAGTTCGTTATTGGCATGGAATAACGACTGAGGCGATTTAACTCGAACACAAAGATTTATTGTTTAACAACTAGTAACCCAAACGCAATGAGAGAAAACTTGAGCAGGCTGCTATTTATACCAGCAGCTGTCAGAGAGATAGCCAATGGTTAACGAGTATGCCTCCTGCCTAAGGAACTGTCAACTGGTAGCCAATCAGTGGCTAATCCTGGTTGCTGACGGCAACAGGCAGAGGACGCTACACTCCTCCCTCCTTGGATGGCGCATGCGTAGTCTGACAAATACGCAGGGCGCCTGCGTATTCTGCTGGAACGCCGCAACTCCAGAGCGGAAGATTCAAATCGTGGTGGCGAAGGTAGAGCTGTGCCCAGAGTCCCTGGTTGCTCGCATGCCAACGGCCTGACTGTGCTTGGTGACCCCACTGGCGAGCTAATGACTGGATCCTCAGGTAAGTCAACCGATGGGGGTGACTGGGGGGCAGACAGGCAAGCCGCGGCTCCGGCTCGGTAGTCGTTAACGGGGTCCGCCGCCATGCTTAGTCCCGAGTCTGATTCGATGTGGGCTGGAAGGGAAGCAAACAATCGTCCTCGGATCTGGTCAATGTGTCGGCGCCAGCTTCGACCATCCTCGAGCAGGATCCTATAAGAACAGGGGCCAGTTGGACTTCCGGGTTGGCTCCGCGGCGCCATGGACGGTCTTTTTAGACCACCGCCCCGCAATCCCATTGAGCCGTTCTGACAGCGCTAATCAGCTGTCAAACGGCTTGAAAATCTCCTCTTCGGGAAAAGAAGGGGAGGAGAGCTGGTGGGTGAGGGTAGAGCTCCCCGAAAACCCCTGGATTAATTCCAGGGGTTCGGAGGGCGAGAGCTCCCTGTTCAGCCCACTGAAGCTCCGGATCCGGGGGGACTCTGTTTTTTCACAGAGCTAGGCGTCGCGTCCACTTTCTGCTGTCAAATAAAAGATTAAATGATCTCAAAAAAGCAGGCGGAACGGAAGCAGGAGGACAAGTCTTTCACAAGTATAATGCTTAACTCCGGGGATACAATGTTTCTAGTTGGATTTTCTGAGCTGGAAGTAAAGATGGCATTTTTTTTTTTTTTGTTGTGATTTTAAAAGTGAAAGTTAGAAAGGAAGTGTCTGCTAATAGACCGTGCTCAGAGACTGGCTTTAAATTGCTGGATTAGATTTTAAAGAGCTATTTGGGACAAGATTATTTCGTTTGGTGCTTTAACAAAGAAATTGCTGAAAGTTGTTCAAGAGGATGTCTGTGACTTTATTACTTTATGGTTGTGGGAAGAAAGAAAATCTTTTTAAAATAAAATGGCTTCCAAGAAAGGAGATTTTGAAAGTGCTGGAAGCTATTTGGAGGTGTCAGAAACGATACAGCTGTCTGATTTACAGAACTACAAAGATCCTAATGCAGAATTTACAGAATTTATAAAAGAAGCCATGAATAACCATACTGCAGTTATAAGTAATCAAATAGCAATCCTCAAAGGGATAACAACAGAAATGATGGAGGAGACAAAAGCAAGTACGGAGCATGATGACAATCCAGGAGACATTTTGATTGAAGCAGAGAAGGTGGAAGAATCTTCTCAAGAATTTTCAAGCTTAGATCTGGATGTTACTCAGTAGGATGATGGGAATTAACAATCCTGATGAATACCACAACTATAACCATACGGATATATTCATAATTATAATGTCACTCGGGTGGTTGTTTTTACTTTTATACAGGTGTGAGGATATCTACTACTGATGGGGGCAGAAGATGACTGAAGATTTTGAACAAACTGTTGCACCAGCATGTTATTTTACCCTATTATGGGTGATGGATTTAACAATCTAGTGGAAAGACATCAAAGAAGATATTATATGGATCATAAACTTAAAGCTATTGTCTTTTCTCTTTTTACATAATGAAATGCATATATAGATATGTGTATATCTTAGTAATGTGGGCAGTTGATTATATTTAGAATTGTACTGCATGATTTTGTAGGAATTGAAGGGTTGAAATAGGTTAGTTTACTGATTGTTATAAAATGGGATGCATATATAGATATGTGTATATTTTAGTAAAGTGGGTAGTGGATTATATTTAGAATTGTATTGTCTGATTTCAAGTCATATATTTAGAGGAGTGGAGGAAGTGGACAGAATTGAATAAATTTGGTTGCAGGGAGAAGGCCGATTTAAAATGTTATATTAATATATATAAAAGATTAAAGGTTAATTTGTAATAATACTCAATAAGTTTAGGGGAGGAGAAAAAGGGCAGATTACCGTAAAAATGGGAGTTATAAGATTAACAAGTTAAGGGTCAGTATTCCGAGAAGGGATTAAGGGAAAGGGAAGATATTATGTATGTAACTAGTTATGAAATAGCCTATTGTTGTGAAGAAGTCACAGGGGGGGTTGGGTGGAAAGGGTGGGTTAGGGAAGGGGGGGGGAAAGGGGGAAAAACTTGTATTTGAAAACTTTTTCAATAAAAAAAAAAAAAAGAATTTTCAAGCTTATTCTCTGCTCTTTTTGAAAAAATTGACAGAATCTTTCAAAATTACAATTTGGTTTGGAAGAAAGTAGCAAATGATCAGACTTTCGAAGTTTTAGAAGATGAAGGAGATTTGGTATTTAAACACTTAATAGAAAAGAAACAACTGAACTTTTTTTCACAAACTCTTGACAATCTTTGGTTTTACAGATGAAGGAATGAACTGATTGATATAAGCAAGAGGAGGCAATATGGGGGCTCTAAATCAGAGGAAATTTTTTCAAAAAGGGGACAATCTTTGCAGTTACATCAACCTCAAACTAAAATTAAAAACCTCCTCAAAATAGAAGTAGGAGGGATGCAGAAAGACTGGAAAAAATATAAAAAGAAAGCAAGAATGGAAGATTAACCTTTCTTTTTGGTTTTGCAGTTGTTCTATTAATGGTTAAAAATGATTATGTTTTAGGTGTTACAACTACTGAGGGGGAAAATGTATTAATTCAAATATTGATTTTTAAATATGAAGCATTAATGGTTAATTAAAATGATTATGTTTTTTTTTTTTAAAATGTAGAAACTTAATGATAATGGCTAAAAATGATTATGTTTTAGTAGTTAAAAGTTGGAGGGAGGAAAAAAGATTGAGGGGGTAAATGTACAGATTATGATTAATTAAGGTTTATTTTTTGTTTTAAGATTTTTTAAAACATTCGAGAGTAAGAATGTAAGATTAATCTTTTTTGGTTTTCTAGTTTATGTATTAATGGTTAATTAAAACGTTGATGTTTATGTTTTAAAATTTTAAAAGTTGGAGGGAGGAACAACGAAGGGGGAAAATTTAGAAACTTAGAAAATGTAGAAATTTAACTATTGAATATCCAAGGTTTATTTCTTGTCATAAGATTTCAAAATATCTGAACTTTGAGAAAAGTGGGAGGGGGAAAAATGTTTTTGCAAATGAATTGAATACCTTATTGATATATTAAGAGAGTTTTTAAGGTTTGTATGCTTAATATTTGTTAATGGTTTTAAAACTCTTAGAGTTATTGGATTATACGCTACTTTGAGTCTATAAAAAGGCAGGTTGATGAAATTGTAAAAGGGGAGTTAAGGGGTCTTGGGAGCTATTAAATCTTGCAGTTAGCTAGTTTATTTTAGAGAATGTTTGGTGAAATCTATGCCCTGTTTTTGTTCTGGGAAGTCGGGGTGGGGGGTGGTGAGGAGGGGTTGAAGATTGAGTTTAGTGATGGATTATGGATTGATTTTTTTTTCTTTTTTTCTTGATGATAGTTTGAATGATTGTTTATATTGTATACTTGTTTGATCAGAAAATAAAAACTTTTTTAATAATAATAAAAAAAAAAGAACAGGGACAAGTTATTTTGGAGATTTGCCCAGGCAACCAACAAGGTTCCCCCCTGTAATTGCGAGCATACACTTGGTCCCCAACACTAAAGGTCCTGACTCCACTAGTGGAGTCCAAAGGTATGTCCGTTGAATAGTTTGGGTGCAGCCTGTCCAAGGTGGTTCTGAGGTGGCAGCCCATGAGGAGCTCAGCCAGACTGCGATTAGTTGTCGGGCAGGGAGTGGTATGCTGTGCCAAAAGGTATTTCGTGATCTTCTCCCTCCAGTTGGTTGGCCCCAGTCTGGACAGGATGTCCTTAGCTGATCTAATTGCCCTTTCAGCCAAACCATTTCCGGCCGGATGAAATGGGGCCACCATGTCATGGCGGATGCCCAGCTCAGCAAGGAACACCTGGAAGAGGTGAACTGTGGGCCGTTATCTGAGACGATCAGGTCCGGCAGGCCATGGGTAGTGAACCACGTACGAAGGATTCGGATAATGGCCTCAGAGGTGGTGGAGGACATGCGTGCCAACTCGACCCATTTAGAATACGCATCCACGGCTATTAATATGGTCTGTCCCAGGAACGGCCCTGCCAGGTCAATATGCAGCCGAGACCACGGGCTTCTAGGTGTTTCCCACTCCCGGGCGGGGGCTTCCGGGAGAGCCGGATGGGACTGTTGGCAACTCTGGCATCTACCTACCCACTCTGCTATAGCCTTGCCCAGATTGGGCCACCATACATAACTGCGACCCAGAGCCTTCATGCGGGCAATGCCCGGGTGTCCGTCGTGTAGACTACGTAAAATCAGTGTCCGCAATGGGGGGAGGACCACCACTCTGCTACCCCATAGAAGGCACCCCCTTAAGGCAGATAATTCATGCTGTCTCTTCAGATATGGCTGGAAGTCCTTGGATACGTGGCCGCTAGGCCATCCCCTACGTACCCAATCCAAAACCTGGGCTATCTGAGGGTCTTTCTGCGAGGCTTTAGCTATGTCTAATGCTGTTACAGGGGCCTCCCATTCATCTACCAAAGAAATGGGGACACCTGGAGTAGGGTCAGAGACAGGTAACGGCAAGGGACAGTGACTAAGGCCATCAGCATTTCCTAGGGCCTTCCCTGGGCGGTAGATGAGCTGGTAGTTGTATGCGGCCAAAAATACTGACCAACGAGAGAGGCATGGTGGCATGATCTGGGGGGTCTGTTTGTTCCCTGACAACAGACCTAGAAGAGGCTTGTGGTCCGTAAACAGTTGGAAAAAACGGCCATATAACTAATCATGGAATTTTTTGACCGCTGATACAATAGCCAAAGCCTCCTTATCTAATTGGCTATAATTACGTTCAGCGGGTGACACGGTCCTAGAAAAGTATGCTATGGGAGCCTCCCTTCCACTAGGCAGAACATGGCTCAAGACAGCGCCCACGCCATAGGGCGAGGCGTCACAAACCAGGGAGAGGGGAAGACGATCTGAGTATTGGACAAGGACAGCGTCAGACGTCAGTAGTCCTTGACAGCTGCGAAAGCGGAGGCCTGTGCCCTCCCCCAATGCCATGGAGTTTTGCTGTCCAACAATCTGTGAAGGGGCTCTGCCACAGATGCTTTATGGGGCAAGAAAACGCTATAAAAATTAAGTAGCCCCAGGAATGATTGCAGCTCCACCTTGCATGTGGGAGTTGGGGCCTTCTTTATAGCTTCCACTTTAGAAGGTGTGGGGTGGAGGCCGTCTGCATCAACTAGAAATCCCAAAAACTCTGTGCTGGGGACACCAAATTGGCATTTGGATTTTTTAAGTTTGAGCCCAGTCTGCCTGAATCGGGTCAGGACAAGACGCAATCGGTGAAGAAGTTGTGCCTCGCTGGTTGCAGAAACCAAAACATCATCGAAATAAGGTATGACTCCAGGTATTCCATGCAATAAGTGCTCCATGAGGCTTTGGAATAACCCAGGTGCCACACTTATTCCGAACTGGAGGCGGCGACACTTAAAAGCCCCTTTATGAGTAACTATCGTTTGGGCGGCCGCAGTGGCATCGTCCACAGGTAGCTGCTGGTAGGCCTGGGCCATATCCAGCTTGGCGAACATGGTGCCCTGACCCAGGGAATGCAGGAGGTGTTGAACCACGGGGACAGGATATGGGTGCGCTTGCAAGGCACGATTTAGGGTGCACTTAAAATCTCCGCAGATGCGAATAGACCCGTCGGGCTTTATCGGAATCACAATGGGGGATCCCACGGAGAGTGGTCAGTGGGTTCCAGAACCCCTTGAGCCACCAACCTGTCCAGTTCCTGTTCAACCTTGGGCCTAAGGGCAAATGGCACTCACCTGAGTTTGAGGCGAATGGGGGCCACCTGTGGGTCGAGATTGAGGGAAATAGGAGAACCAGTGTATTTACCTAATCTGCCGTCGAAAACCTCTGCGAATTCATTGGTCAGGGCGTCGAAAACATCAGTGGATGTTGAGTGGATGCCAGAGACTGTGAGGCCTAAATCCTCGAACCAGTCGAGCCCAAGCAAGGTGGGGAGGTGACCCTTGACAATGATTAAAGGGAGGTGGCCAGAAAAATCCCCTTTCTCTACCCTGATATTAGCCCGCCCCAGAATGGGGATGGTATTCCCTTGATAATCCCGCAGCCTAGTAAAGCAGGCAGAAAGGCTACTTTTATGCAGGGTGGGCACCTAGCTTGTGGAGGGTATTCCAGGCTATGATGGATTTAGAAGAGCCTGTATCAACCTCCATTTGACAGGGAACCCCCTCAATCTTAACCGTGAAGAAAATTTTTTTCCTGGAACCTGGGGAAACCTGACTGGTCGACACCACAGGGTGGGCGTTCTTTCAGAAAATTGTGAAGCAGTTGTCCCTAGGCTTGGTGGGACGCCTCTGGGGCTGTTGAAAGGAACGCTGGTCAGGAGCCAATTGGGCATCCGGAGTGGCGGCCCGGCAAACTTTGTCGAGGTGGCCTTTTTTCCCGCATCACCGGCAGATGACTGTCTTGAAACGGCATGAGGACCGGGGGTGATTTTCGCCGCATCCCAGGCAGGCGAAAAATGGGTCTTCCTCACTGAGGATCACTGACCTGGCTGGGACTTCAGGCGGCTCACTTTGGTCTCATCAGTGGTATCTTCGGAAAATTCTTCCTCATAATGGACAGGAACGGTGCGGCTAGGTGGTGCAAGTGTATGAGCCCTGTGCATTTCGGCTGTCATTAGACATTAGACATCTCCGAAGCACAGGCTTCATCGATGGCAATCTGAAGAGTAATATCAGTCCTTGCTAGAAGATGCCTCTGCAGCTTGATGTCCCTCACCCCACACACCAATTGCTCAAGAAGGGAGTCATCAAGATCACAGAACTCACATTCAATCGCAGCAGCTCTGAGGGAAGCCATATACTGGTTGATGTATTCGCTCTCCTTTTGAAGGATGTGGCGGAAAGCGAAACGCCAGGAAATGCGAGAAGGAGCAGGCGCGTAGTGGGCCCTCAGCTTGGCCAAAAGAACGTCCCAAGGCACAGTAAAAACGAGCAGAGGAGCCAACAGAGCCCTGGAAGTCGAAAAAATCTCAGGCCCGCAGGAATTCAAAAAATGAGCCTGTTTCCTGTCATTCGAGAGTCCTGCATAGTCGTTTGCCTGTAAAAAGCACTCAAAACGCTCCATGTAGGCATCCCAGGACTCTGTGGAAGGTTCGAAACGGGAGAATGTGGCCGGGGTAGCCATCGCAGCACGGCAGCAGAGACGGAGGCGTGCCTATGAATCTCCTCAGTCGCCCCAAAAACCTCGTCGCCAGTGTTAAGTTTGTTATTGGCGTGGAATAACGACTGAGACGATTTAACTCGAACACAAAGATTTATTGTTTAACAACTAGTAACCAGAACGCAGTGAGAGAAAACTTGAGGCAGGCTGCTATTTATACCAGCAGCTGTCAGAGAGATAGCCAATGGTTAACAAGTATGCCTCCCGCCTAAGGAACTGTCAACTGGTAGCCAATCAGTGGCTAATCTTGGTTGCTGAGGGCAACAGGCAGAGGACGCTACAGGCGGGATGGCAATTGCCCTCCGAAAATCTTTCCGGCTTTCAGGACCCCTCCCCTGCGAGCGTGGGTTGTGAGACCCTGTTCATTACAGTTGTGTTGCAGGGATCAGCTGGTATTGTGCCATGGCACCAGCCTCCCAGTTGGGTCACAACCTTCCTACCATTACTGGGTTGGCAGTGGAATTCCCCACTGGTGGCAGGGGGGAGGGTATCCTTGGAAGTGGGGTCTGAGGGGGCTCAGGTGTTCATGACCACCATGACAGCTATGGGCCTTTCCCTGATCTGTCCCCGTACCCACACACACACAAACACAGCCAGCCGAGGGTTAAGGAAACACTTTGGAACGCACCCAGTTTCTTTATCTCTAACTTGGCAGCGATAGACACACCGTCTGCCAAGTGCCTTTATTTTCACAGAAAAACAGAAAGATAAATACTCAGCTTCCAAATGTCCAACAACCATAAATATTTCCCTCAGCAGTTCCGAACGAGGCTTTAGTGACTATCCAAGGTTAGTTTTGTTCGTCACAAGGATCACTGACCACCACCCTCTATTATATAGTCTCTGGGGTGTGGTCCAGTGACTCAGTTCTAATCCCTAGCACGCCTCCTGAGCTGCTGCAATCGTTTATCACGCCTTCGGAGGCATGCGTCCAGGAATGATGTTTCTCCGTCACTCTGATCCGAGCCACCTGTCTCCCTGCTAATCTCCTCTCCCTCGACCGGCATCTGAGACAATGCCAGAGGGGAGGGGCCTGGAGAGGGAGGCCTGGCTGACTCCTCTTCCTCATGCTCGGAGCTTTCTTCCTCCGATGGGACAGGCTCAGAGGGCGGGGCCACAACATTTCCAGGTCATCAGGGTTCCGCATGAGGTGGCGGTTCTCTTGGAGCAATGATAATATTGGGGCAGTCCCTGTGGCTCCCCAACATGCTCAGATCATGCTCTGGTGAGCCTGAGTTCTCAGGTGCTGCCCGCTGCAAGGAGAGAGACCTAATGGTCAGTGAGATTTGCTACTATTCCTCCATGCCAACGCTTTCTAAACTAGACAAGCAGTTGGAAAAAAAGCTATGGAAGATGATTTAAGTGTGTATTTTAATGTTTAGACACAAAATGGAAAGAGTTCTGGCTTCAATCTAATATTAATTTTTAAATCGAATCCAATTTTTTAAAGATTTTCTTTACATGTCCATGCTCTCATTTGCAACACCTTTATACATTTATATTTATAGTAAAGAGCCGTGGTGGCGCAGTACTGCAGGCTGACTCTGCCCACTGCCAGGAGTTTGATCCTGACCGGCTCAAGGTTGACTTGACTTGAAATGAGGACCCAGATTGTTGGGGGCAATATGCTGGCTCTGTAAACGGCTTAGAGAGAGATGTAAAGCATTATGAAGTGGTATATAAGTGCTATTGCTATTTATAATCAATATTTAGGCCAAGTATTCTCCATTTATAACTCCTGCCTTACATTTCAAGACTACCATTTTGTGAATGATTTGCTTTAGATCTCCAGCCAATTGTCCTATAGATTATCCACTCTCAGAATATAAACTTCTTTTGTATTCTTTTTTATTCCTGCTAATCCTTCTCCCATTTCCTTTTTAAAAGCACCCAAACTATTGACAACTGTTGCAAATTCTTGCCAATTTCCTCAAACTTTTTCTGCAATAAATCTGCTGAAACACCCACATCTGTAGTTTGTGGTGATGAATCTCTCATTCCTTCTGCTAATTTTGCATTTTTCTTGTGATTGTCAAATTGTCAAATTGAAAGTATATCAATTACAAGTGTAAAAATAAAAGGCAGGCTTCCCCTTTGTTTTGTTTTTATCTGTCTTTAACATTTTAACCTCTCTATAGCTACAGTCCATGCCCCTAATCTTTATTTTGCAAAACCTACCAATTATCTACTTCCCAGTAATAAATTATCAGCATTCCCACAAAATTCTGGTCTATTTGTCTAATTAACTTTACTATTATCAAAGGTACTTTCATCTGAAAAAAATTCTTCTGTTTTCTAAAATTATTGTCCTCTTTATCCATTAAAAACTTTCTTGAATCACAATTTTGTTAAGTTTTTTGTTTTTAAATTAAAATCCTTTAAGGTATCATTTTTTCCTGTTCTCAATTCCAAAAAGAAGGCAATTTACCAAGAACCTGTATTCTTCCATGCTGTTCAGAATATCTCTCATGTTGTAAATTAATTATAGCCTAAGATGTTTAAGAAAGTGAATTTTTTGCTGAACATATGTAAATAAAGGCTGCACAGCAGTTAAGGGCACATTAATGTACCCTCAGCTTCCACACCACACCACTCAACTCACGGTTGATCGATCGATCACTAGAAACTTCTGTGGACTTCTTACTAGGAGCAGCTATCCAGAGTGCAAGTGGGCTATCCCCCAATTTCTCCTTCCTCTGGAGAGATTTTTGTCAGCCAGAACCTATTTCCTGGGCCACTAAATTCACTTTGGTGCTGTCACTGCTCACAAAGCCACTCACAGGATGTCTAACTCGCCAGAGGTCCTCACCTGGAAGCCTTGGAATTGGGGATTATTCCCGAGAATCTGCTGCATGGTCCTACAGGAGGTTTGGTCATTGCCTGGAATAAGAGTGTATTTGTCAGATAAAATCACTCAGATTTGCTCTCAGTTGGATGCCAGATGCTTGGAGGATCCTGGGATGCAGTCTTGTCTGACTATCCGAGAACAATTTCATCCTGTTGGACCTGAGGAAATGGATGAGGTTCTTGGGACTATGAGCTTGATCACCTGTTGTTTAGACTCATGCCCTTCCTAGCTAGCCTAGGTTGTCCAGGAGCTTCTGGCAGTGGTGAATTCATCCTTGAGGGACGGAGTTGGTCTCCGCCTCTTAAAGAGGCCTTGGTCCACCTTCTCAAAAAGTCATTGCTAGATCCCACCATATTAGACCATTTTTGTCCTCAATCCAACTTCCCCCTGCCCCCAGGGGGTAATTACACAGCAGCTTCAGAGAACCCTGGATTAAATGGATTGTCTGGGCCCCTTCCAAATAGGATTCAAGCCTGGATATTGAACAGAAACAGCATGCATCTTGGCTAAACTGTTCGTGCAACATGTTTACAAGGTACATGGTGGGTCTACAGTGAATGATCTCTGGCCATGGGGTGCAATTTACCTCGAAGTTGTGGCAAGAGTTTTTAACACTTTTGGGGGACAACCCAGAGGCTTAGTTCCAGTCATCATCTGTAAATGAATGGAGGCTATGAATGTATGAATGGGGTTCTAGAGCAATACTTCAGTGTTAATTACCAACAAGGCAATTGGACTGACCTCCTCCCGTTTGCTGAAGTCGTGTGCAACAACTCTGTACATAGCAGCACTGGCTTCACCCCATTCAAGGTAATTATGGGACAGGACTTTGCTTCCGTGCCTGAACTGCCCCTGGCTATCTCTCCTATACCATCCGTGAAAAAATGGATTGTTCAGCTATGGAACACTTGGCCAGTAGTGAGGAAAATGTTAGAGGAAGCAAGAGAACCATATAAAAAACAAGCAGATAAAAAAGGTACAAAAGTAAAAGATTTTAAAATAGGAGACTGGGTTTACTTGTCAACCAAATACCTGCAATCCAGACAACCTTGTAAAAAATTGGGGCTAAAATACATTGGTCCTTTCCCTATTAAAATAATCATTAACCCAGAGTAACTGTTGGACTCGAACTGCTAAATCTCTTCGATAGATTTACCCAATCTTTCATTGCAGCCTCCTTAAGCCTGAAATCCCCTCCCCACTACAGCCAGCACCACTACCTGAACCTCTCATGATCGAGGCTGAACAGCACTTTGAAGTCAAAGTCATTTTAGATTCCTATTGACATCGGGGAATACTCCAGTATTTAATGGCATGGAAAGACTTTCCACCCCCTCTAAAACCGAATGGGTGGACACCAAACACGTTAAAGCAGCCAAGCTCATAAAACATTTCCATAATATCCTAACCAACCGAAGTGACTCTCTAATAGTCTTGGTTTTCCCTCTCCGTCTTTTCTCTTCTCTGCATGTCCCTGTTAAGGGGGGCCTCTGGCATGTCAGATGTTTCATCTTGGTGCCTCGCTGGCATCCTACCATCAAAGGATTGGGGAGGGAGGGATGGGAGGGATGACAAATGGTAATAAATTTCTATGCATTTTGTGTGGGAAATAGGGAGGGGGGAATGACAGCTAAAGTAAAGCAGATCAACATGGAACTGGTTGTGCCAGGCACTCAAGATCGTTTACCCTGAGTGTGAAATTCTACCATCCCAAACACCTCAGCATTCCCAAAACATCTTTACGGCATTGAATTGGGTGGAGCTAGACTGGTCATGGGGGGAGGGATGGACTGAGGGAAATAGTTTTGTGTTGTTGAGCGGGAAAATGCAGATTCCACCTGACTATTTATTTATTTATTTAATTTGACTTATATGCCGCCCTATCTCCACAGGACTCAGGGTGGCTCACAACAATAAACAAAACAAACAGACTTTGTTAAAAACAAAGTCCATGACAAAATTGACAAAAAATCCAATAAAACCCCATTAAGTTCTATTAAAAACCCCATCAGTCTAGGGCAGCTAGATGAAATAGCCACGTTTTCAGCCCATGGCAGAAGGAGCGAAGGTTGGGGGCCACCTGGAGCTCCAGAGGGAGTTGATTCCAAAGGGTGGGTGCGCCTACAGAGAAAGCTCTCTCCCTGGGGGTCGCCAGCCGACATTGTCTGGCCGACGGCACCCTGAGTAGGCCCTCCCTGTGAGAGCGCACCTGGCGATGGGAAGCTGTTGCTGGCTGCAGATAGTCCACCAAATATCCCGGGCCTAAGCCATGTAGGGCTTTATAGGTGATCACCATCACCTTGAATCTCACCCGGAGGGCAACTGGCAACCAACGCAAGTCGCACAGGAGAGGTGTAACATGGGAGAGTCGGGACACTCCCATTACTACCCGCGCAGCCGCATTCTGCACCAAGTGAAGCCTCCGAGTGGTCTTCAAGGGCAGCCCCATGTAGAGAGCATTGCAGTAGTCAATAGGGAGGTGACGAGCGCATGAGTGACCGTGCGTAGGGCATCTCTGTCCAAATAAGGGCGCAACTGGCGCACCAGGTGAACCTGAGCAAATGCCCCCCTGGTCACGGTCATAACATGATCTTCCAAATTTAACCATGAATCCAGGAGGACACCCAGGTTACATGCCCTATCTACAGGGGTAACACTTCACCCCCTATAGCCAGAGATGGAATATCTTGTTCGAGCCGAGATGCCGGTACCCACAGCCACTCAGTCTTGGCAGGGTTGAGCCGAAGCCTGTTTCTCCCCATCCAGGTCCGTACCGCTTTCAGGCACTGGGACATCACGTCGAGGGCATCACTGGGCTGGTTCAGGGTGGATATGAAAAGCTGGGTATCATCAGCATACTGATGATACCTCAACCCGAAGCCATGGATGACCTCCCCCAGCGGCTTCATATAGATGTTGAACAGAAGGGGAGACAGCACCGGCCCCAGGGGCACCCCACAAGTGAGAGGCCTCGGGGCCGATCTCTGTTCCCCCGCCAACACCGCCTGTGAGCGCCCCGAGAGGTAGGAGGAGAACCACCGTAGAACAGTGCCCCCCACCCCCAAGCCCTCGAGGCGTCGCAACAGGATATCATGGTCGATGGTATCGAAGGCCGCCGAGAGATCTAATAGGACCAAGACAGAGGAATATCCCTTGTCCCGGGCCCTCCAGAGATCATCCACCAGCGCGACCAATGCTGTCTCCATGCTGTATCCGGGCCTGAAACCCGACTGGTACGGATCAAGGTATTCTGTTTCCTCGTGCCACCATGCTCTCAACAACCTTTTCAATAAAGTGAAGGTTGGAGACAGGGCGAAAGTTGTTCAAAATGGCTGAATCGAAGACAGGTTTCTTGAGGAGGGGCCTCACCACCGCCTCCTTCAAGGTGGCGGGGAAGCTCCCCTCACCCAAGGATGCAATAATCACTGCCCGGATCCAGTCATGCGTAACCTCCCGGGCTGCATAAACAAGCCAGGAGGGACATGGGTCCAGCAAACATGTGGTAGCACTCAGCTTCCCCATGATCCTGTCCACTTCCTCAAGGGTCACAGGATCAAACTCCTCCGAGATGACAAGACCCGTCGTCTCCCTCCTGTCCGACCCTGCCCAGTCAGAGTCCAGGCCATCCCGAATCTGAGCGATCTTGTCCAGCAGATGCTGACTATACTCCTCGCCCCCCCCCTGCAAAGGGTCATCCCCCGCTCCCCGATTCAGAAGGGAGCGTGACACCCTAAACATGGCGGCTGGGCAATTATCTGCGGATGCGATGAGGGCAGAGAAGTAAGAATGCTTCACTGCCTCCATCTCCACTAGGTAAGACCGTGTAAAGGATCTTAACTGTGCACGGTCAGATTCGGAATGGCTGGACCTCCAACAACTCTCTAGGCCGCTCCTCTGCTGCTTCATCTCCCGGAGCTCCTCAGTAAACCAAGGGGCCAACCGGGATCTGCGCTGGGTCAGAGGCCGCAAAGGCACGACACAGTCAAGAGCCCCAGAGGCCGCCCGTTCCCAGGCATCCACCAGAACCTCAACCGGGGCATGGGAAAGAGAGATAGGTATCGGCCCAAGCTCCATCTGGAACCGCTCAGGGTCCATCAGGCGCCTGGGGCGGAACCAGGTGGTCGGTCCCGCATCCCAGTGGCGGGGGGTGGCATAGTGGAAGCCCAGACGGAGGAGATAGTGATCGGTTCATGACGGGCTAAATGACTGGCATTCCCCCACTGAGCTCCGCACGCCACTGTTCTGAGATAAAAACAAGATTGGGCATGTGTCAGACTTCCGGCTGGCGCCGCGGGGATCCAGACGGGGAAATGGCGAGCTCCGCGGAGCTCTGCCAAAACCCCGTCTGCCAAACTGCCGCCAACAGGTCTTCAGACCTCCCCTGTCTTGAAGGGACGGGGAGAAGAAGGGACCCCTTGGGTGGCCGAGAGGAACGGGCAGGTTCCTCGGGACCGGAGGCTTTCCCTTCACGCCAGTGGCAGTAGAACGACAGCCATGGCGGCTGTCCCAAAACCGTGGCAACCGGGAACAAAGATCATGCTGGAGGAGAGGAGGAGAAGTGAGAAGCAGAGAGTGGAGCAGGGAGTTTGAAAGCTGGGTGAATTGACTTTTGCCCAGGCGAAAACTGCCCGTAAATGCTGGATTACAAAAAGTGTGCCCCAGCTTTAACAGCAGCTGAGAAACATTGGGGCAAAAAGACTTGAATGGTGCAGAAAAGACCTGTTGACAGATAGCGTTAGTTATAGACTTTTTGGAAATGATTTTATTACAGATTTGGTTTTCTTTTTTTTTTACTTTTCTGGCTATTTTTTGTGGCTAAACGAGATTGGATTACGTTTGAGAGAGAGGAAGGAGAAGAGGAAATAAATAAATAAAAAAGGAATATAAAGTAACAAGACAACATAATACCATAGTTTGAATTAAATGGATGTAATGGTGTCTGGGAGTTTGATATTTGAATAATTTTGGGAGATACTTTCCTTCTTCTCTGGGCTCTCTCTCAATTCTATTTTATCTTTTTTTCTTTCCTTTTTTTCTTTTTTCTTTTGTCCCTTTCTCCCTATTTTTTCTAATTCTCTTTTCAATTTCTTTTGTTATATTTCTATTCTCTTTCCTATTTTTATTCTTGGTTTTTTTTTTCTTTTGTTTTTATTTTAACTATTATCAATATTGTTACTATTCTCTCTCTTTTCTCACTATTATTTTTATCTGTTGATTTTATGAGTATACAACAATTTGACTTGGAAAAAATGAGTATAAATGTTTTCTAAGGTGTTGGATATTAAGAAGAATTAATTACAGACTTAATAATTATAGAAAATTGATTTTAAAGTGATTTAAAATGTTGATATTCATTGGAAATAAACATGGCATGGGAGAAAGCCTAGGAGAGAATAGGAAATAAGATATTTGTCGATATACTTCTTTTATTTTTAATCAGTTAAAGTCATGGAGGAGAATGGATTTAAAAATGAATATGACTAATATATTGTGAATTAATTTAAAGTTAAACAATTGAATAAGAGATGTAGAAATGGAGGAAAACATAAAGCTGGACAATAATTAAAATAAAATGTTAGGAATTAGTTAAACAAATGAAGTTAGGAGTGGAGGGAAGCATGATTCTAGAGAACAGTGAAAGTAAATCTGTGATCTAGTCTTACAAATAAGGTAGGAGTGGAGGAAAGCATCATACTGGAGAACAGTTAAGGCAAAACTGGGAACCAGTTAAAAATAAAAACAAGAGTTAGGAGTGAAGGAAAGCACGGGCTGGAAAACAACTAAAGTAAAGCTGTGAATCAGCCATTAGAGTTAGGAGTGGAAGCATACGCTAGGTAACAGTTAAAGCAAAACTGTGAACTAGCCAAAAAATAAAAAGTTAGGAGTGGAGGAAAATATACCTGGAGAGCAAATGAAATACAGTTGTGAACCAGCTAAAAATAGAGGTTGGAGCAGAGGGAAGCATTGCTGGGAAGCAACTATTTGAGTTGTGAACCAGTTTCATAATAGATTTAGGAGGATTGAAGGAGATAACGTTGGTATGCAGTTAAAATTATACTGTGAACCAGCTCAAATAAGTAAGGTTAGGAGTGGAGGAAAGCATCGCTGGAAAACAACTGATTAAGTTGCGAACCAGCCAAAAAATAAACTCAGGAGGAAGTGGAGGAGACAATACTGGAGAATAGCTAAGCCAAACTGTGAACCAGTTAAATAAATAGAGATAGAAGTAGCGAAAAACACTGTTGGGAAATAGCTATTATGAATCAGTTAAATATTAGACTTTAAAATAAAGTATTTTGGGAGTGACAAATTTTAGATGGAAATGTTGATTGATTTAGAAACAATAAAGAGAGGAGGAAAATATTCTTTGTCAAGATTATGGATACTAGTTGCCATTTAAAAGAGGTACAATATAGACTCGATGTAATGGGTCTTAGAAATGAGGAATATATATGAAATATTGATTGTTAAAATGACAAAGATTACTATGTAATCAAAAAATTATATGGTTACTCATTAGAGGTAAAATTGGAAGAACAAGTTAAAGAAACAACGATAGCATGGGGGAAAAAAATTGGTCATGGGATTGATTTAGAGAAATGGCATAAATTGTGGTTGCAAAACTATAAAATGACAATGTCTACAGCATATAAGGAGAATTTGTTTAAGATGTTTTACAGGTAGCATCTACCCCCGATGAGAATAGCCAGAATGTTTAAGAATAAATCGGAGAAATGCTGGAAATGTCATCAGACTCCAGGATCATATTACTATATGTGGTGGACATGTGCAGAAGCTAAAAGATATTGGACCAAAATTTATTTATTTATTTATTGGTTCAATTTATATGCCACCCTTCTCCGGAGACTCAGGGCGGCTTACAATGAGTTAAGCAATAGCCTTCATACTTTTGTATATACTTGCTTAGTAGGGCTTTCAGGGGGCCCTTAAACGGTATTCTTTTTTATACAAAGTCAGCTTATTGCCCCCACAAACCGGGTCCTCATTTTACCTACCTTGAAAGGATTGAAGGCTGAGTCAACCATGAGCCTGGTGAGATTTGAACTTGCAGTAATTGCAGGCAGCTGGTGTTACTTAACAGTGCTTTAGTCTGATGCGCCACCAAGGCTCTTAAAATCCACACATGATTGGAAAAAATGACAAAGAAACACATTGACTTTAAACCAGAGATATTTTTATTAGGGATTTTACCAGAAATGTATAGTAGAGAATTGAGATATTTGATTGTGAATGTTTTGACAACGGCTAGAATTGTATTTGCTAAAAATTGGAAAGGAGAGAAGATACCTACTGATGATGAAGTTATTAAGAAAATTATGGAATGTGCTGAAATGAGTAAATTGACATTTGAAATTAAAGAACAGGAAGATAAACAATACTATTCAATATGGGATTTGTTTTACCAATGGCTAGATAAAGCATGGAGATGAAGTATGAAATATGAAATTAAGGTAATGACAAAATATATGAAATGTTTTCTTATGGGAGTTAAGCCTTTGTTAAATAATTGTTAAATGAGAATAATAATATAAAGGGATATATAAAGTTGTCAAATAAGAGAAATTAAATAATTTGTAATTTTGGTTATGGGATTATGCACAAAAGAATCTTAACCGATCGACACACACTCTGTGATTGTATTGAATGATGGTGTTTTTATGTTTAAAAATAAAATAAATTTTAAAAAAAATTGGTATTGGCGTTGGTTTCTAATCCTTCGTGGTATTTGTTTTAAAATTATTATTTCTTTGCCCTTGTAGGTCAATGTTTCTTCTCATGATTTCTTGTATACTTCATCTCTGATTGTCCGCTTTGTAAATCTGATATGTACTTTCCTCGCCAATCGGGGTCTTCTTGTATAATTTGTATTTACCTGATAAATTTCGTCTATCTGTCCTCTTATCTTGTCTCTGTATTATTTCTGACACTATTTCCACCATTTTTTCTCCCAGATCTTCATCTTTTTCTTCTACTATGTTCTGAAAGCACAGGAAATAGGAGCTTTCTCCATTTCCAACATTGCTATTGAATCTGATAGTTCCTTACTTAATTAGACAGATTTCTGCTCCATGGTCTCCATTTTTGTCTCTACTTGATTTATTTTTGTTTCCATTTTTTTGATTCTTTGTTCGTTTTCTGTTATTGTTTGCTGAATGTCCCCAATTTTATCGTTCATGTTCTTGATATCCTCTTTTATTCTCCTATTTAGTTTTTAATTTCTGTATGAAATTTTCATTTCTTCGTGATTATCCGCCATTTTCCCTTGTGTTTTTAATAGGGTTTCTTGAATCATCTGGAACATATTTTGCATGGTATTTAGTGTCATTTCCGGTTTTTCTTTTTCCTTTCCTATCATGTTATCTATTGTTCTCTGATGTAGTAGTGACGCCACTGTAGGTATAGGATTTGTAGTTGGCTTTTTTCCGGTTTTGGCTATTGTTGTTGTAGTTGACATTTTTAAAGCTTGTGTAAAGTTTTTCCCCACTATAATATAATTAATGATCAAAAACAATTTTGAGTACACCCACCTTTGCTTTATATTCCTTATAAACTTCAACTTAATCTGAATTCATCTATTATACAATATAATCAATATAATCAAGTATTGCTTTGCAGTGTATTTAATCAGTACAATTTATTTAATTTGCTTATCTTCTGCTACCCCCCTTTTCCCCCCTCTATATATTTCTATAAATCACTTAATTCATTCATTCAATAATTCCTCTATTTCAAACTCAGTGAGATAACAATAATTAACTATAAATTAATACGATATTTTTCCTTACATTACTATTTATGTATATATATTTATATTTAAAAATGTATATTTTATTCTTCTTTTGTACTTCTTTGTCACTCTTTCCCTTCTCTGCTTTTACTTCTGGTTGTTATTTTCTGTCGTGCTATTGCATCAGTCTCTTTCCGTCTCTTTCAAATCTCTGTCTCCACCCTCAAGTTAACCTATATAATTCTTGTCTTTCCTTCTTTTTAGTTTTTATATCTCCGTTTTACAGTTACCAGTTACAATTTAAGTTCCTTGGATTTTCCAAAATTAAGTTTCTTAACTTCTTCTTTGCCTCAGGAAGTAGTTTAGTTTCTCCTGTATTTTCACCCTCTCCGCTTCTATCCGTCCCAGGGGTCTTATCTCCGCCATTAGTCCTCCTCTCGTTCAGCTGTTTCATTCTCTGGGATCCTCCTTTGCTTGCACTAACCTCTTTTTCCATTCCGTGCAGCGCTCCCCTCTGAGTTCGTTGCCGCTTTGTTGGACTAGTCTTGTCCGTCCCTTTTGGATCTTCCTCACTCCGCTTTTCCACCTCTCCGAGTTTTTTTCCGATGTCCTTCTTCTGGGTTCTTTTCATCTGCCACTAGCAACTGTTCCTCCACTCTTTGCTTCCATTCTATACGGCCGCCATCGCTCCTAGTCTGCCTTGCTGGCCAACTTCCTCTCCACCAGTTTTAAGGGTATATATCCCTTGTCCTCTCGGGCAATTGCATGTTGACCGGGGACTTCGGATCTTCCCCTTTTGTTTCCTGATCTCTAAGGGATCGGAATGCCCTGTTGGGGCTCCTGATACAGAGTTTTTGGGTTTCGGATACAGCACCCTGTTTCCTCACCCCATTCATTCTTTATAAAGTGACTAAATTACTAGACCAGTGAAATGCTGTGGATTTAGTATATTTAGACTTCAGCAAGGCATTCGACAAAACAGTCCACAACCTGCTACTTGTAGGTTGAAAAAGGTAGAAAAATGTGAGGTAGACAGCATCACCTCCAGAGGGATTTGTAACTGGCTGACAAACCGTACTCAACGAGCAGCCCCTAAGGGTACTGCATCTAGATCAGTGGTTCTCAACCTTCCTAATGCCGCGACCCTTTAATACAGTTCCTCATGTTGTGGTGACCCCCAACTAGGGGTGGGTTCTAAATTTTTTTACTACCGGATCTGTGGGCGTGGCTTATTTTGTGGGCGTGGCTTGGAGGTCATGTGACTGGGTGTGCGTGGCTAGCTGGTCATGTGACCGGGTGGCCATGGCTATATGTATAGGGACTACTCAGAGGGCTGAAAAAAGTCATTTCTGACAGGTCCTCGCACTTTTGACTGGTCCTCACACTTATGACCATCCTCACATTTATGCCTGTGCAGCATTCTTAACAACCATGTCACTCATTTCACAACTGCTTCTCTTCAACATGGTATAAGATAGGACAAAAAACGTAAAATGTGAGGACAGTCGTAAATTCAAGGACTGGTCAAAAGTGCGAGGACCAGTCAAAAATAACTTTTTCAGCCCTCTGAGTAGTCCCTGTGCACAAAAGGACTACCCAGAGGGCTGAAAAATGTGATTTCTGACAGGTCTCCTCGCACTTATGACCAGTTTTCGCAGTTATGACTGGTCATCATTTATGCCCATTGTAGCATTCTTAACAACTGTGTCACTCATTTCACAATTGCTTTTCTTCACCATGGTGACAAGATAGCGCAAATACGTAAATTGTGAGGACAGTTGTAAGTTCGAGGACTGGTCAAAAATAACTTTTTCAGCCCTCTGAGTAGTCCATATGCATAAAAGGATACAGCAATAGAGAGGGATGAAGGAAGGGAAGGGAAATTAGAGTAGGAGTGAAGGTAAGAGAGGGAGGAAGAGAGGAGGAAAAAGAGAAAGAGGAAGTAGGGAGAAGAAGAAGAGGGGGGGAAGAGAAAGTAAGTAAGAAAGAAAAGACAGAGGTGATAGGTTTGAGGAGAAAGATTGCTGTACAATAAAAAAGATGAAAGGGAAGAAAGCCAAACAAATATTAAGATATTAAGATAAAGAATGCATTGTTAAACTTTAAAGAATAAAAGAGAACAAATAGCAATAAATAGCAATAATTAGAAACACACATACAAACATACAACGTATTTTCTTTGAACAGAGTATTTGGCCGGTTCACAAATTTAAACAGTTGTAGGAGGTTAGCACCCACCCCTTTCCTAGAAGAATGAAATATTTTGGGAAATATTAAAAAGGCAGAATATTATATTTCCCTACCTGTATGAGAAATGGAGAAGCATATTTTACAGACAAAGCAGCTCCCACCTTCCTGCCCCCCACCCTTTGTTAATGGGCCAGAGGCAGAAACTCAATCCTTTGTCAAAGGACATTTGCAACACAATAGCAACAGAAACTAACACAATGGGCCCCATCAAGCCATGTGATCCTGTCCAACATTAAACCATCTTTCCAAGCAGTCTCCATGTTTCCAGTGTCTTTTTCCCCGCTTGGAGCAGAACCCAGAAGGATATTTCTTCCAACACAGTATTTAGTCATTTCAATTAAATTTACAATTTCTATATTTCCTTTTTACCATATTTATTCCTCATCTATTTTTTTAAAAAACAATATTACCCTTCATCCTCATCTCTAATCTTAATCAAATTCAATTTTTCCCTTCTATTCTATATTATATCCCTTCACATTGTCATCTATTTTTATATCCATCCTCACATTGGTTAATTATGTAATACAATTGTTTAATACAAATTCAACATTTTAATATAAATCAATTAGTTATATAACTATCTTTTTTCTATATAAATCAATATGAACATGAATATTCCAATTATTTCCATGCAATCCAATTTCTTACAAATCAATTAAATATATTTACCAATAATAATAAACCAAATAATTTCCCCCATATATTCCTCCAAACCACAACTTAACCAATTAATAGTATCTCAATTATTAAAATTCCCTAGTTAAATAGAGCTTTTTTTCTTTTGTGTTTTAAAATCTTGGAACTCTCCTCTTTTGCCCTAAATTTCCCATTGTTTGCAGTGTTGCACTTACCTTTTTTGGTGAGGAAAAAGAAAAAGAAATCTCTCTGCCTCATTTTGTCACGTTGCAGCCTGCTTACTTTCAATTTCGCTTTTTCAGCATAGATAGGGGGAAAAAAACTTGCTCCAGGAATTTACCTCTTTGCAGCTAACTCTTTGAAGCCCCGCGGCAAGAATTTAAAGTTTTTTTCCCCTCTAGCCACCAGCTGGGATTCCAGAGGCAGCAATAGATTGGGAGTGGGCGGGGTAAGCGAACGGCGACCGGGCGATCTAACAGAGGCAGAGGGTGAGGGTGAGTGAAGGCATGGGGGGGAGCGAGAGAGGGCTTTGGCGACCCCTGTGAAATGGCCGTTCGACCCCCAAAGGGGTCGCGACCCCCAGATTGAGAACCGCTGATCTAGATGTAGTTGTACTGGGAAGGAAGTAAGCAGTGGGGTACCACAAGATTCCATTTTAGGCCCAGTACTCTTCAATATCTGCATAAATAACTTAGATGAGGGAATAGAAGGGGAATGCATCAAATTTGCAGATGACACTAAACTGGCAGGAATAGCCAACACCCCAGAAGATAAGCTCAGGATCCAAAAAGACTTGAACACTGGGCTCTATCCAACAACATGAAATTTAATGTGGAGAACAGCAAGGTTTTACACCTGGGCAGGAAAAAACCAAAGGTACAAGTACAGATTAGGCGAAACCTGTCTCAAAAACAGTAACTGTGAAAGGGACCTTGGAGTCCTAGTGGACGATCGCTTAAACATGAGCCAGCCGTGTGCGGCAGAAGCTAAAAAAGCTAATACAATCCTGGGTTGTATAAACAGAGGCATAGAATCAAAATCACCTGGAGTATTAGTACCACTTTATAAAGCCTTAGTAAGGCCACACCTGGAATACTGCATCCAGTTTGCTCTGTCTTCCTGGGGAGTCAAATAAGTTCCATTTGAAGGAATCGCTGTGGCTGGGAGTGGGGTGGAAGTGGAGGGTGCACTTGAAAACATGGTGAGGATCCTGTGATCCCATAAACCGGCCAGAGTAGGTCTTAAGCTAAGTACCTGCAGTTTCCCAGAAAGAGATGAGTATCCCCCTTTCTGAAAACTAGGGATGTGTTTGCTTCACATCCAGATGGTGAGGTGTCCACCTCTTTATCGGTAATCTGGTACTCTCCTCCAGGCTCTCAATTGAAATGGGCTGTGCTAGATATGCAAAAACAATCCCTTCCCACCCGCTTTCTGTTTTTCCTTTTAAAACTTGCCTCTCTAGCCCTGCTGGCTGGTCTGTACACATGTCCAAAACCAAGGTTCACCCTGAGATAGAATAAATTTATTAGCAAGAGGTAATCAGGAAACATAGATTTTTACAAAAAATGGAAATTTTCTTTTCCAAATAAGCTGCAGGTTGAAATATTTCAGGTCTTGAAAGACAATTCTCATACCAGAGGGTATTGCTTACAGCAAAAGGTTTCTGAATTCAGTTCCCATAGAGCATGCCTGCTAGTCAAAAATTCACTTGGGTTTATACACTGTACACTGTAAAAAATACATGATAATATTCACAGAATAAGCACTACATTACTATATTCCTGCTAGCAAGTGGTTAGACAGGATTACAGTATATGTAATAAAAACACCTGGCCATTTCCCCCTTTAATTGTACATCATGTTACTAAGACATGTCACTATGTCTACAACGAAGCATACAGACAGAAGCGCCAAAGTGGGAGATGCAGCAGAATTGCTCAAAGGGACAGAGGACCTCTCCCTTTCAGGGCCTCAGGCAGGAAGTCCAAATGACCTTTAACCCCTGCCACCCCCCAGGCCTGCCACATGAGGCCCAGAGCCCCATGGGGATGTCCCGACCTTTCTTTGCACAAGCCAACCAGCTCCAGGAACTTTGGAGGGGCTCTGTGCCGCCAAAGAGGTGTCTTCCCAATATGGATGGGAGGTGTGGACCAGCTGCTCCTGCCAAGCCAACCATGGGCACCTTCTGCTGGGCCGGCTGGCCTCCCTGCCTGCCTTGGGTGGGGAAGAGAACCCAACAATCCTGGCAAAATGGATACCATCAAAGCTGCTCTAGAAAAGCCGAAGAACGTCCAGTGTAGCTCAGTTGGGGGCTGCGTTTTCTGGCCACACTACAGGAGGGGCCAGAGTACAGAAGCCAAGAAAACTGGGGCTCCAGGGCAAATGTGGCAACTCGGTGCCCCAGTCCTGAGTCCCTCCAGTCCAGTTGCTCCCAAGAGTCAACAAAGGAAAAAATAGGCTTGATCAAAACCAAGCCTGCCTGTTGACAGTGCAAGGATGGAGGGGTGTGGGGAGGAAAGGCCATGGGAGGAAGTCAAGAAACAGAGAGGAGAGACAAGACACATCCCCGTGTCCTGGGCTGGTGGGTGCAGCTGCTCTGTTCTTAGGTGGGGAGCTTTGGCTCTATCTTCAGAGAGGCATCATAGAGACCCTCTTCATCCATCACAAACGATTGATCTAGGAGGTACTGAGTGACCTGGAAGAGAGAAAAGAGCAGGGGCAAAAGAGGAGGCTGGGGACTCCAGGGAGCATCTGCCCCAGTGCCAGTCAGTGGGGAGAGAGGACAAGGCGGGGTCAAGAGGGCCTCTCCCAGAGCATCTGTCCAAGGTGCCAGTTGGCAGCAGCTCTTCAGGACTGAGCGGCAGGAAATGGGAGCCTGAGAAAGGGGTCCCTTGGGCATGTTGGGAGAGGAGAAGTAGCTCAACTGGGGAGGCAACATGTTCACCCCACTCTTTTCAGGAAAGAGACTGAAGGAAGAAAGTTGAGACTTCGCTGGCAGCTGGCTGGGCTGGGGGCTTGTCTGCTGTATGTCACTGAAGGAACCATGTGCCTAAAGCAGGACTCTGCCCCCCCCCCCCCCCCGCCCTGGTAGTTTCTCTTCCAGGACATGCTACCCCAAGAGTTCAGGGAGAGCCTGTGCCCCAGTAACACCAAGGCCTGCCTCTTCCCCGTGGCCAAGTGGTTCCCCCCCCAATGGCGGTTCTTTCCCCCACCCAGACCCTCTCCTTGAGCAGAGAGTTGAACAGCCACAGGTTCCTACCTTGGCCTGATGCTCGATCTTATAGGCCGTCTGCTGAAACTGCCGGATCTCTCGGATGATGTGAGAGATCTACGGGGAGAGAGGAAATAGGCCCCTGTGCCCAAAGGTTGCCAAAAAGCAGGCGGTGGTCCCAGGGAGAAGGGCCAGGCCAGGAGAGCATTGGCATCATGCCAGGGGAGTTATGGCAAAGTCAGGCAGGCAGCTGGCTGAGGTGGGAGGGCGATTCAGTGCCCCTGCCAGGGAGCTCACCATCCTCATTTTGGAGAAGTTCACCAGGCCATCCTCAGTATAATTGGGAGTGCCCTCTTCAATGAACGCCAGATCCGTGAGATACATGCCCAGGTAAGGGACGCAAGGTGGGTCACAACTGCGAGAGGCAGAAAAGAGAAATTCAGCTGGCAAGACAAAGGCAACAGGGCTGCTTCCCAAAGATAAACAGCCTCCGTCTCCTGAAAAACTGTCTCTTTGGTCCCGTTTACATACTATCACCTTCACATTTTCTCTGAGTCAGGAGAATTGGCCCCAGGAAGAGGTTTGCCCTACATTATCCTGGTACTTTTGGTCACATCTAAGCTGCAAATCAAGTCACAGGATTTGCTTGTCTGCAGAATTTTGCTTTAGTCCCTGAGACTGAAATAATTTTTAGGAGTTCTGGAATCTCCAGGCAGATGTCACTCACTGCTGCTGCTGCTGCCTTCCAGCACAGGGATGAGGTCCATGCAGCCCCTCCAGCTACCCCCACATTCCTGGGCATCCCCCCAAACCTGCTCCAAGCATTGCTGCAAAAAGCCGAAGACCTACAGGGCTCCCCCACCTTTTGAAGTGGGAAACTCTGAAACTGTCACTTAAAATCCTAACTTAGCTTTTACAAGCTTTTGCCAAACAAAGTCTCTCTCCCCAAACTTCTTCTGGGAATGAGGCAAATGAACTTTGACTCCCACCCAAAGCTATGAGAAAGCCCCCCCCCCTTCCTCTGCTGTTTGGGATGGAGTTGGACGCCCCCACGTGGCCTGCTCTGCCTCAGCGGCCGCCACTGCAGCATTGGACCCTGCTCCCTTGGCCAAGGGGGTGCTCCCCTACCTGCCACCCCTCAGCCTCCTGCTGGCCCCATGCCTGGCTCTTGCCATGGCACCATCTATGTGGGCAGGCCTGGGTACAACCTGCCCCTTTGCTTTCTTCTCCTGGAGTCTGCCTGGCCTCCCGCCCTCTGACCCACACGTGTGAGCAGCAGAGGCAACTTACTTTTTCAGAGCTTCCCTCAAGTTTTTAAATCGTCCTTCCGAAGACACCAGCCGTTGTAGCTTATCGATCACAGCTTTGGTCTGGGAAGAAAGGAAAAAGTTAGAGGAGCAAAAGGGGGAAGGGAGCCTGGGCCAAAGGGGCTTTCCAAGGAGGTCTCAGAACTGCTACGTGGACATGCTGATGACTCATTGGGGGGCCCTTGGAGCCCATGGGGGGGCCCTGCAGAGCCTGATGATCAAACAACATCCGATGCTACCTAGCACTGATGTGCACTGATGAGGTTACCTAGTCAGGTAAGGAAACGTCTCCAAGCAACAGGGCCGGATTTAGATGAAAAGAGGCCCTAGGCTATTCCATTTATGAGGCCCTTTCACCAGTGGTGGGATTCAATTTTTTTTAACAACAGGTTCTGTGGGCGTGGCCACAGAAGTTGGGGGTGTGGCTTGGCAATCATGTGACTGGGTGGGCGTGGCTAGCTGGTCACGTGACTGTGTAGGCGTGGGTAGCTCGTCATGTGACCGGGTGGGCGTGGTTATGTGCATAGACTTTTTTCAGAGGGCTGAAAAAAGTCATTTCTGACTGGGCCTCACACTTTTGACCGGTCCTCACACTTATGACCATCCTCACATTTATGCCCGTGCAGCTTTCTTAACAACCATGTCACTCATTTCACAACTGCTTCTCTTCACCATGGTGACAAGATAGGGCAAAAACATAAAATGTGAGGACAGTCGTAAGTTCAAGGACTGGTCAAAAGTGCGAGGACCAGTCAGAAATAACTTTTTCAGCCCTCTGAGTAGTCCATATGCACAAAAGGACTACCCAGAGGGCTGAAAAAAGTCATTTCTGACTGGGCCTCGCACTTTTGACCGGTCCTCACACTTATGACCATTCTCACATTTATGCCCGTGCAGCTTTCTTAACAACCATGTCACTCATTTCACAACTGCTTCTCTTCACCAGGGTGACAAGATAGGGCAAAAACGTAAAATGTGAGGACAGTCGTAAGTTCAAGGACTGGTCAAAAGTGCGAGGACCAGTCAGAAATAACTTTTTCAGCCCTCTGAGTAGTCCATATGCATAAAAGGATACAGCAATAGAGAGGGATGAAGGAAGGGAAGGGAAATTAGAGTAGGAGGGAGGGTAAGAGAGGGAGGAAGAGAGGAGGAGAAGGAGAAAGGAAGAGGAAGTAGGGAGGAGAAGAAGAGGGGGAGGAAGAGAAAGTAAGAAGATTGATTGCTGTACAATAAAAAAGATGAAAGGGAAGAAAGCCAACCCCAAACAAATATAAAGATATTAAGATAAAGAATGAATTGTTAAACTTTAAAGAATAAAAGAGAACCAATATGAATAAATAACAATAATTAGAAACACACATACAAACATACAATGTATTTTCTTTGAACAGAATATTTGGCTGGTTCACAAATTTAAACAGTGTTTAGTCATTTCAATTAAATTTACAATTTCTATATTTCCTTTTTGCCATATTTATTCCTCATCTATTTTTGTAAAAAACCAATATTACCCTTCATCCTCATCTCTAATCTTAATCAAATTCAATTTTTCCCTTCTATTCTATATTATACCCCTTCCCATTGTCATCTATTTTTATATCCATCCTCACATTGGTTAATTATGTAATATTAGTTGTTTAATATAAATTCAACATTTTAATATAAATCAATTAGTTATATAACTACCTTTTTTGTATATTAATCAATATGAACATGAATATTCCAATTATTTCCATGCAATCCAATTTCTTACAAATCAATTAATTATATTTACCAATAATAATAAACCAAATAATTTCCCCCATATATTCCTCCAAACCACAACTTAACCATTTCTGCTTTCCGAAATATACAATTAATAGTATCTCAATTATTACAATTCCATAGTTAAATAGAGCTTTTTTTCTTTTCTGTTTTAAAATCCTGAACTCTCCTCTTTTTCCCTACATTTCCCATTGTTTGCACCTACCTTTTTTGGTGAGGAAAAAGAAAAGAATTCTGCCTGCCTAATTTTCCAACCTTGCAGCAACAGCAAAGCAGTTTCAGTTTCGTTTCTCAGGATAGCTAGGGGAAAAAAAAATCTGCACTCTTTCCAAAAGCAAAAGAGCCCTGAGCAAAACAGCTGAGAGCAAATCAGCTGAGGGTCAGGAGCCGATCTAAGCAAGGGCTAATTAAATTACAAAAAACAACAACACCGAACCCTTTGTTAAATTGCTGGCTCCCCCGCCCCTCGCCCACCACTATTTATTGGCAATAAATAGTGGTGCGGAAGGGCGGGGCAAGCCAGCAATTTAGCAAAAGGTTCGGCTGCACCACTGGCTCTAGGGCGGCCCTTTGAAGCCGCGTGGCAAGAATTTGAAGTTTTTTTTCCTCTAGCCATCAGAGGCAGTAATAGATGGGGAGTGGGCGGGGTAAGCGAACAGCCGGCGATCCAACAGAGCAGAGAGTGAGGGTGAGTGAAGGCCTGGAAGCTGCTTTCTCCATCCTGCTCTCTTGAGTCCGGAGCCGGTGGGGAAGCACGTGGCAGCCCACGTGGATCCCAGGCAGCAGAACTCAGGCTAGGGAAGGGGTGGGCAATTGTGGCTCTTTTACAACCTGTGGACTTCAACTCCTAGAATTCCTGAGACAGCCAAGCTGCATCAGGAATTCTGGAAGTTGAAGTCCACAGGTTGTAAAAGAGCCACAGTTGCCTACCCCTGGCTACGGTAGGCTGGCGCCGCGCGGATGGGAGGCGAGGAGCGGGCGAGCCAGCAATTTAACAAAGGGTTCAGCCGAACCCCCTAGAACCCCCAGAATCCCACCACTGTGTAGGCCCCTCTTGATCTTGAGGCCCTAGGCTGAAGCCTAGTTAGCCTATAGGAAACTCCGGCCCTGCCAAGCAACCAACCAGCTCAGACAGCACCAAGGACCCACAATCAAATAATAAGTCCAGGAAGTGGAAGAATTAAGGGGGGAAATGCAATGGCTACCAGATTCATTAGAGATCAAAGAAACAGTCCCCTCCTCTGGGGTACGGGCTTTGTGGGCAGATGCTGCTGGCATGAGCAACGTGGGGCTTTTGCAACTCTCAGGGGCAGGGCAATTGAAGGCAAGCTGAGGAAGATGGATCTTGGAGAGCTGAAGAAGGAAAGCCATCCCTGTGTATACAACTGCTTCCTGCTTGCAACCTCTCTCTTTGGGACCACAATTTTGAAGTCAGGAAGCCACCCCAGCTGGTAAAGAGCACCTTTAAAAACGTGTCCAGTGGGGTAAACAGTGCTGCTCTGTCAAGAAGGACACAATAGCCCGAAGCTGCAAAGGGGCTCAGAATACAGCCAGCAAGGCTTCCTGAAGTGTGTAAACACAAGATTAGGATCTCATTTCCAGAAAAACAGGAGAACAAATATGTATAGAAAGGCCTCTGTGGCACAAGCCCCTTCCCAACACCCCTGTCCCAATTGTGCAGCTTTGGCAGTGGGGCTCCTGAGGCACTCACCGGCTTTGACACCTTCATCCAAGTCTTCTTGAGGCGGAAGATGGCACTGCGGTTGAAGGCCGAGGTGATATCCAGAACGGCATTGTAGTTGTGCAGGCACCGGCAAATGTCAGCCACGGCCACCCACTTCTCGATCGTGCTCACCCGGGCAGCCATGTCCTCATTGCGGAGGATCTCGGAGGCGATCAGGTTGCTGATCTGCAGGGGTCATCAGGGATGAGTGGGTGGACATTACAGCCCCTGGAAGGGTTTGTGTGCAGCCCCGAATGATAAGAAAAGCCCCTTGCCTCCAAAGAGAAAGGGGGAGACCGAGGCGGAGGGAAACTCAAGCACACGCTAGTGGGCAAGGCTGCCCCTCATCTTCCCTACCCACAGCAGAAGGAAGACCCTGTCCCGGGCACAACCATGCACCTGCCTGCCACCTGGCCTGCATGGAAATTGCTGAATAGATTATGCACTAGGTTAGAAATGGGGCTTCCCTAGAGAAGACCCTGTGTCTGAATGCAGAGAAGAACAATCCATCTCTGCTACTGCACAGACGAGACCCTTCAATGCAGACGGAGGAAGACGTCATGCTGACAAGAGAAAGTGCTTTTGACATGGCCCCATACTGGGTGAATGGCATTTAATTTAATCCGATTTATTTATATAGATTTAATCCAATTTATGTATACTTTTTACATGCGCTATATTTCTATGATCTATTCTAAAACTTGTTTTATTTGATCAGTGTTTAATGTTGCATGTCCGTAAGTTGTAGGTGCTTCTGACATGAATAAAGAAAGATCTGTGAAAATCTTCTTTTTCATACCTATCCTGGACTAACAGGGAAGACTTTTGGGACTAGAATCCGAATGAGGAGTGAAGGCACTTTTGCCCAGGCAGCACCTCCAGTTCGAGATGGAAGGAAGTTCTTCTGGATGGGGAGGGGGGCTGCAGAGCCAGGACAGAGGGGAGGGGAGCAGCAGGGAAGGGCCAACAATCCACCTGGTCAAAGGCAGCTTCTGACTCACAGGGAGCAGTGGCCTTGGAGAGGAGCACATCTGTGGGGACAGGCTGGTTTTGGCAGGGGGGGAGGCATACAAAGAGACTATGAGAAACATTTCCTGAACTTGCATTCCAGTAAGAGTTATATAAAAACTGTGTTTGACTTGCCTTTGAAGGTGCTTTGCGTTACAAAAGGGGCTTAAAAGACTTCAAATACACAAAAGTTTAATTAAAATTTCAATATCAGAATTTTTCTTTTTTTTTTAGAAATGGCAGCTAAATATTGTTATTCTTGATGATGTTGCAAATCCCAACCCAACTCAATGAATGTCATGCCCAGGAGCAGACTGCTTTCCTGGAGAAAGGAGTGTGGGGCATTGAGAAGATGCCAGTCCTGGTCCTCCAAGGGCTCCAGCAAAGAGTGGTGCGCAATGTCGAGTGTCAGCCATTCCCTCGACACATGATCCCAGGGACTGTGACAGCCAGAAGAACAGAGACACAGTGAAGGGGGGTGTTGTAGCGTTTAGCAGGGCACGGTGATATCAGGTGGTGGACGGGATAGGGAATCTGGGGGCAGGGTCAATAAAACGATGTCAAAGGAAACAAACGCCCTTCAATGCGAGGGACAGCGCGATCCGGAAGTAACTGAAGGATTAAATAGCGCGGTCACTTTAAATGCACAATTGAGCAAGGGAGGGGCGCTTGGGGGCGTTCTATAAAGCCAGTTAAGTGGAGGAATCGGGCGTCTCCGACTTTGTTTTTCATCAGAAAACTTCAGCGCTTACTGTATGACCACCGTGTAAGCTACGATTAAACTGGATAGCTCCACCTTTGAGTGTGTGCGTGTGGTGTTTGTTCGGCGGAGCACAGGTGGTTCCAGAGGAGGCTGACAGAAAGTCGGAGACGCTTTATTCTTCTGTCTGAGGACTGCAAGCAGCTGTGATGGCAGAGGGTGTGATGGATGATGCCACGGTGTTGGACTTGGGGACAGAGCTGGAGGCAGAGGAGGAGGAAAACGTGGAGACAGAGGAGCGTTGCGAACAGCCAGTGGTACGCCCCAAACAGAGAGTGGTGTTGCCCCCCCCCCCCCAGAAGACAAGCAGGGAAGACAGGATTCATTGGGGACTGAAGCTGCTCGAAAACCATCTGGAAATTGGTGGCAAAGTACCGCTACACTAGGGAAGTTGGGGTTTCAGACGTCAGCTAACCTCCCTCTAGCCCCTCAATTCCAAGGGTGGCGGGAAAGGCAATGGATGGAGGAGGAGGAAGAGGGGGAATGGGATTATTCTTCTGGCCCCGGTGTAACCACCATGGATATGTTGAGGGAGAGATTTGGGGAAGCTAGCTTCCGGGATGCCCCCTCTTGGCAGCCCTGGGCGCCCGGGGCAGACCAGTCAAACACGTGGCAGAGTGGGGGGGAGCATCAACGGGTGGCATATCCGAATCCAGGGTGCGTTTGGCCAGTCCAAAGCTGCGAGTAGACCATAGTCGATATAGGGCCAGACGGGATGAGGACCCTGCTCCCCAGGGGAGAGGTTCCTTGTCAAGCGAGGGGATACAGGGTACACAACGACAGCCACCTAGTCAGGGGCATTGTGAGGACCGGGAAGGTGAGCCTGCTGCTAGACGATCCCGCTCACTGGAACGAAGAGCCCCTTGGGGTGGAGAGCGGTCCAGGCGTGCACGGGATCCAGCACCTGCCTGGACCCCAGGGCCTTGGGTACAGCAAATACCATGGGGTCTCCCTCCCTTACAAGCCACGTTCGATGGGAATCCAGACCGTGTAGCCCTCTTTCTAAGCCAGGTGATCAGCTATATGGATGCTTACGGGCACTATTATTCCTCTCAGTGGGCCAGAGTAGTAGCGGTTACGATGGTTTTAACAGGTGAGGCAGCTGACTGGGTGGCCAGTTTACACACCATGCACGCTCGAGAACTGGCAGATTTGGGACTGTTCCTGGAAGCGTTACGAAGTCGATTTGAGGACGATGCCAGCACCCAGGCCATTGTTGAAAGCGATCTAGTTTCACTAAAACAAAATGGACGAGCGGCTAAAGACTATGTAAAGGAATTCCGTACCTTGGCTAATCGGTTGAGGGGCTGGCCCGAACGTTTATTAGTTCACCATTTCCATAAGGGGCTGGATAGAGACCTACGTCAGGCCTGCGTGTATAGGGGCCTTGGTCCTTACATAATGGCCTGGTATAAAGCGGCTGTCAAATTGGATGTAGGCCTGAAGGAGTTCCGGATGCGAAGCGACACCGTGACCCCACCAGGGAAAGTGTTGGAGAAGCCACCAATAGGACGGGGAGGCGTTCGAACATATATGCCTATAGGAGTAAGAGGTGGTATTGCCTCACGAAGACCATTCCGATGTTACCGGTGTGACCAGGAGGGCCACAGAGCGCTTGATTGCCCACTCCCGCCTCTCCGGGCCCCAGACATCCAGGCATCAGGTTCCGGTAGGCGGGCGGGTTTCCGTTCCAGACTATCGGAGCGCTCTCGTATCGCGGCTCAAACAAGAGGTGGCGAGGCCAATGGTCGTGATGGCAATGGTGGATCTCCTGACATCATCCGAACACCGACGGAGGAGGGGAACATTGAGGAGGAAATGGAACACACGGATCCTATGGTATGTGATCCTGTTCGACCGTTCGTTATCCAGGTGACACTAAAACACCCTGGGTCGGGTAGATTGGAACAGCAAGGGGCCTTAGTAGATACCGGTTGCACCCATTGCCTTTTACGGAGGGCAATAGCAGACAGTCTTGGACTCCGTATAGTGAAATTGCAAAAACCTATTTATTTTGAGCATATGGATGGTTCAACGCTAGGAGGACAACCAGCTACCCATGTTACAGAACCTGTGACACTTGAGATCGGGAATCATTGGGAAGTAATACGATTTGTGGTTGTAGAAAAAATGATTGAACCCATCATTCTAGGCCTATCATGGTTAGATAAGTGGAAACCTACCATTTGGTGGGAAGGAGGTTTTCGCAAATTACGCTTGGCAGTAGGCCCTGATCCACCTGAAGACAGTAGAGATATAGGAGCGACTGGGAAGGAGATGTCCTGTCTAGAAAAAGTCCCACACGTATACAGAGATCTATGGCGTGTGTTTAGTGAGAAGGAATGTGAGGCCCTTCCACCCCACCGTCCTACAGACTGTGCGATAGAGTTAAAACCAGGTGTTAGTTTACCTAAACCTCGCATGTATTCCATGACTCCCCTTGAATTAGAGGAATTGCGGCGTTATATAGATCAGAACCTAGCCAGGGGTTTTATCTCGCCCAGTCGTGCGCATATGGCGGCGCCAGTTCTGTTTAAGGAGAAGAAAGATGGAGGGCTAAGATTGTGTGTTGATTTTCGGGGATTAAACACTGTCTGTATGGAACCCCTTTATCCCTTACCCCTTATGACGGATTTGCTTTCCACTCTCACGACAGGGAAGATCTTTACTAAGTTGGACCTCCGAGAAGCGTATTACAGGGTCCGGGTTAAAGCGGGTGATGAATGGAAGACCACATTTAACTGCCCTTTGGGCAGTTATAAGTTCCGGGTCATGCCATTTGGTCTACAGGGGGCCCCTGCAGTTTTTATGCAGTTTATCAATAGTATACTCTATGATCACCTGTATCGTGGAGTTCTCGTTTATCTAGACGATATTCTAATATACTCCAATACCCTAGAAGAACACATTCGTCTGGTACGGCAAATATTACTGAAGTTGTTGAAGGCTCAGTTGTATGTAAAGCTATCGAAATGTGAATTTCACAAGACAGAGATAGATTACTTGGGGTTTAGGATTTCAGGAAAAGGGATTGAAATGGACCCAAATAAGGTTAAAACAGTGTTGGAATGGCAGGCTCCAAAGACCCGAAAACAATTACAAAGTTTTCTGGGCTTTGCAAACTTTTACAGAAGATTTATCCCCTCATTTGCTAAGGTGGCTTTACCGTTGACTGATCTCTTAAAGACGAGAAAAAGTGCAGTCGGGAAAGGCAACCCACAACAAAAAATAAATTGGACGATATCATGTCAACGTGATTTGACACGTTGAAAACCCTCTTCGCTAATGAACCCATACTAAGACATCCTAACACTTCAAAACCCTTCGTAATCCAGGCGGATGCAAGTGATGTGGCGGTAGGGGGTGTTCTCCTACAAAGAAATGAACATGGGGTTCTTCAACCATGCGCCTACACCTCCCGAAAACTAACCAATACAGAACGGAATTGGACGGTTTGGGAAAAAGAGGTGTATGCCATAAAATGGGCCTTGCAAACGTGGAGGCATTTGCTAGAAGGGACTAAAGTAGAATCTGAGGTATGGACGGATCACAAAAATCTAGAGGCACTTCAATCGCCTCGTAAACTGTCCCCTAAACAGGCACGTTGGGCGCAGTATTTCCGCAGATTTACCATCAAGCTGAAAGCGATACCAGGGGGAAAGAACTATTTAGCGGATGCCCTATCACGCATGCCACAATTTGAGAGCCAAAAAGAGGAGATAACACAAGCCTTAATACCTTATAAACAGACAGGAAAGCAAGGAAGGGACGTATTCCTGCTCCCCACAACCTGGATAGGGGAGTTGAGGAAAAAAATAGCAACAGACAGTTGGCTGAAGACCAATCCCCAGATAGTGACACAGAAAAGAGGACTAATGTGGAAAGGAGATAAATTATATATCCCCGAAGGATTGAGGGATAAGGTGTTACGACAATGCCACGATGTAAAAACAGCAGGGCATTTCGGTTTCGTGAAAACATTGCATCTAGTGAGGAGACAGTTCTGGTGGCCACATATGCGAAAACAGGTAGAGACATATGTACAAGGCTGTACCGTCTGTATAAGAGCTAAACCCTTGTCAGGGAAACCGTCTGGTTTGTTACAGTCGGTGGCTGAACCACAGAGACCTTGGGAAGATATAGCCATGGATTTCATAGTCGAATTACCTCCCAGCAAAGGACACAATGTAATATGGACTATTATTGACCTGTTTTCCAAACAGGCGCATTTTGTCCCCTGTAAAGGACTACCGTCCGCAAGGCGTCTAGCGAAACTGTTTGTCCAACATGTATATCGACTTCATGGCACACCCAAGCGTATAATCTCAGACAAAGGTCCCCAATTTACCGCCCGGTTCTGGAGACGGTTTTTAGGACAATTAGGAACAGAACAGGGACTGAGCTCTGCGTTCCACCCAAATACCAACGGAGCCGCTGAAAGAGCCAATGCCATGGTAGAAAGTATCTACGTTCTTATGTGTCATACCAACAAACAGACTGGTGCGAACTCTTACCTTTCGCAGAATCAGCATATAATAACACCGTGCACAGCAGTACTGGTTATACACCCTTCCTAGTAGTTTCTGGAAAAGAGTTCCCAGCCATCCCCGATCTAGATGTACAAATGACTAGTTCCCATAGTCCAAAAGAATGGACAGAGAAGGTTAAACAGAGTTGGCCACACATCAAAAATGCATTAGAAAAAGCTTCTGAAGCATACAAAACCCAAGTAAACAAACGGAGACGAGATAACCTACCCTTCAAAATAGGAGAAAAGGTGTATTTGTCCACAAAATATATCAATCTACGTATGCCCAGTAAAAAATTAGGCCCAAAGTATATAGGTCCCTTTCCCATCACCAAAATAATAAATCCCGTAACGGTATCTTTAAAACTACCCCCCTTACTGAGAAGAATACACCCAGTATTCCACAGTAGTCTCCTAAAACCAGCAGCCAAAATAAGAGAGACAGGAACACGTCCAGGGCCTGTGACAGGAAATTCATACGAAATTAAAAAGATCCTCGATTCCAAAATATATCATGGGAAGCTTAGGTATTTAGTACATTGGAAGGGATACCCTATATCAGAAGCAACATGGGTGAAAACGAAGGATATAGATGCCCCACGATTACTAAAACAATTCCATGAAACATATCCAAACAAACCAGGTGGACACTTTTCCACTTAATGAGAATAACCGAATGTTTTTATGTCCCTACAGGAAGAGACCTGGTAGGGGGGGGGCCGCATGTCGAGTGTCAGCCATTCCCTCGACACATGATCCCAGGGACTGTGACAGCCAGAAGAACAGAGACACGGTGAAGGGGGGTGTTGTAGCGTTTAGCAGGGCACGGTGATATCAGGTGGTGGACGGGATAGGGAATCTGGGGGCAGGGTCAATAAAACGATGTCAAAGGAAACAAACGCCCTTCAATGCGAGGGACAGCGCGATCCGGAAGTAACTGAAGGATTAAATAGCGCGGTCACTTTAAATGCACAATTGAGCAAGGGAGGGGCGCTTGGGGGCGTTCTATAAAGCCAGTTAAGTGGAGGAATCGGGCGTCTCCGACTTTGTTTTTCATCAGAAAACTTCAGCGCTTACTGTATGACCACCGTGTAAGCTACGATTAAACCGGATAGCTCCACCTTTGAGTGTGTGCGTGTGGTGTTTGTTCGGCGGAGCACAGATGGTTCCAGAGGAGGCTGACACGCAAAGCTTCTCCTGGGTCAGCAGCGCATTCTGATCGGTCTTTCAAGGTCCATGCCCCAGCCCTAGCCAGAACCCTAAAGAAGCCTCCTCCTCAACAACAGTCATGATCTTACAGACCAATCAACCAAACAATGGAAATAGACAAAGGTTTTGCTAATTAGTTAGCTAAAATGTGCAGGAAGCACACTACAATAGTAAGGGGGGGACTTTAACTAACCTGACATCAACTGGGAAACAAACTCTGCATCAAGTGGGAGATCAAACAGGTTCCTGAGAAGCCTAGTAGATGATTTTGTCACCCAAAAGGTTGAGGAGGGAATTTAGAGGGACAGCTATACTGGACTTAATTCTTGCTGACAAGAGATGAAAGGATAGAGGGGATTGAACTTTGAGGGAGACTGACCATATTGGAATTCAATATAATGCAGGCATAACTCAAAGAGTTTAAATCACCAGGACCAGATGGATTAGATCTGAAGGAGCTGGCAGACATGATCTAGGAAGCACCGAACCGTATCTTTCAAAGATCCTGCAGCACAGGAGAACAGCAAGAGGGGACAGAATAGATGGTGCCTGGCTCAAGAGCAGCAACAATGAGAGGGAACTAGAAGTCGGGGGGGAGGGGGGGGCTCCATCACTGGAGGTTTTCAAGAAGAGACTGGATACCTATTTGTCCAGGATGGTAGGGTCTCCTGCTTGAGCAGGGGATTGGATTACAAGACCTCCTAGCTCCTTTCAATTATTCTGTCTTCTGAAACTTCTGAACTCTCTTCAGAGGCCTCTAGCAAAGAGAGTTTTGTGGTTTTCTAACCTGGGTCAGGAAAGTGTGGTCACTTGGGAAGCATGGGCCAGAATGACCAACTAGCTTAAGCTGGTAATAAGAGTAAATGCCTTAAAATGAAGCACAGACAAGGTGTTTCTTCAGTCAATGTCAACTGTCCAAACTGTCACCCAGCATATTCACAGAAGAGCTCTTGAACTGCAATGTTTCTAAATTCATTGGGGCCTTTTGAGGATCACCGCAAAAGGAAAGGTTGCTTTTTGTAGCACTGTCCTCTCCAAATGAAGCAAGAATTCTCTGGCCAGGAAAGGACCAGCCCTTCCATGCCTCTTCTACATCCTCAGAAGAGAGGGAGATTTTTGGGGCGACATCACGGTGGTGCGGTACAGGAGAACGGGGCTCCGTTCTTTCTGTCTGAATTTTTGCGTCTGGAGGCCTGTAGAGGCGAAGTTAGCCTCTGGAGGGGTTGGTGTTATTGAGGGGATACTCCAGAGGCGACAGGGAGAAGAGCGATCCCCCGTTTCAGCAGGAGGAACCCCTTGAATCCAGCGCGAAAGAGACCAGCTGTAATGGTTGGGTCCGGAGGGGTGACAGTCTGATTGAATGGTGGAGGAAGCAAAGAGTGGGAAGCAATGAGAAGTATTGGCGGAGAGTGATAAGACAGAGTGCGATACCAGGTCGCTTTTCTAAGTTGTTGAAACCTACAAGCTGATAGACAAGTGAGTCTCCAAGGTGGGAAAAGCAGCACTTTAGTGGTGGGAGCAAAATTTTGAGAAGATAGAATCAGTAAGCATGGCAGAAGGAGAGGAGGGTGCGCTCTGACAATTCAAATGGGTGCTGTGCCGGAAAATTGTACAATTAGACTGACCATCGAGACTGAATTTGTGGCTATCTATTTTGAGAGACTAGCTATTGCAGTGAGCAGTTCAGGAAAGGAATATGCACAAAAAAGTTTTTTGATAGAGATGGAGACGTTAAGGTTCTGGGAGTGAAGAGAAGTGACAGTGCAAATTAGAGGGAAGCTGACATCTTGGATTCGGAGAACGGAGAAGTTGCAGATGAAATAGTGAGACTTAGGAGCAAAGAACTCTGGTGAAGTTTGGGAAGGACTTTGGATTGGATGCACCCGCAATCATCTGTGTATATATACTATATTTAATATTCAATTTATTTATTATATTGATTGTATAACTGAATGGGGCTCCCCTTGAAGAGCACTCGGAGGCTCCAACTGGTCCAGAATGCGGCCGCGCGGGTGGTTATGGGTGCAACCCGTTGCGCCCACGTGACACCCCTCCTGCGCGAGCTGCACTGGCTCCCAGTGGTCTTCCGGGTGCGATTCAAGGTGTTGGTCACCACCTTTAAAGCGCTCCATGGCATAGGACCCGGGTACCTTCGAGACCGTCTTCTGCCACCAATAGCCTCCCACAGGCCAGTCCGCTCCCACAGAGAGGGTCTCCTCAGGGTGCCATCGGCCAAGTCATGTTGGCTGGCGACACCCAGGGGGAGGGCCTTCTCTGTGGGAGCCCCAGCCCTGTGGAATGAACTGCCCCCGGAAATTCGTAAGATTTCTGACCTCCGGGTATTTCGCTGCGCACTCAAGACCCTATTGTTCCACCAGGCTGGGTTAGCAACATAATTTTTAATTGGATGTTTTAAATTTTGGGGGTTTTAAATTAAGCCAATTATTTAATATTTTTAATTATTTTAATTCGATGTCTATTCTGTTTTTAAATAGGCTGTACACCGCCCTGAGTCCTTCGGGAGAAGGGCGGTATAGAAATAAAATTATTATTATTATTATTATTATTATTATTATTATTATTATTATTATTATTATACATATATACATGTATACATATTAGATATATTTTTGAATAGAAACCTGTTTTATATAAACATTTTATATATACTTAATATATATAGTTCTGCATATTTAAAACATGATACAATTTCCAATTACTATAACTTATGTATTTAGATTAGAATTTATACTGTTATTGGGAATCAGAACTGTTGGATTATGAAATTAACTATTAACTAATTAATTAACTATTAATTTTAGAATATAATTGTATTATACTAAAGAGTAATTTATGAGGTGATTATTGCTATAGGTTTAAGAGAGGATAATATAGTGTATTACATTTACCTTTTTAAAAATTATAATGGACATACAACGAGTGTGTAGAGTAGGAGGAATTTTTACTAGAGAAGAGGATTCCGGAGAAAATAAGGAATAGGCAATTTATATTACCGTGGAAGAAGTTCTTTAAGAGTTTAAGTATGACAAGCATGATGACGATCATGAAAACTGCAAAGAAAACTGCACAAATGATAGCTTCCCCATCGGGACAGAGATCAATAGGAGACATGCTGGGTGTTGAGAAATCAGGACCCTCACTAAGTTTACAGAGCATGTAGTCAATGTTGAATATGATCCAAGAAGTGATGCTAAAAATGTAAGAGTCAATAGGTAAGATCCATGAGGAAATGAAGAGTGATATGGGTGAAGTGAAAGAAGATATATGGAAATTAGATGACAGAATGGGGAAAATACAGGAGACAATTGCCAAAAATGAACAGAGAATAAAGACACTGGTGGCAAGAACAGAGCAAACGGAGAAGAAATTGGAAGCAATGGAAGAAAGACTGATGGCAGTGAATCAGAACCTGGAGGAGGCAATAATACACCTTGAATTGGAAAAATCTGCCTTCTATCTGAGATTTCAAAATATAACAGAAAATAAAGAAGATATTGTGAACCTCATTACAGAAATGCTGGCAGACACTTTGCAGATGAATAAACTTGAAATGCAGAATGGCATTGATGAAATATACAGAGTCCATACTAATTATGCACAACACCATAAACTACCATGGGAAGTGCATGCGCGGTTCGCAAAAAAACAAAAACAAAAAACAATCAGGAATGAAATCTATAGAAGGACACGAGATGTCCATTGACTTATAAGGGGAAAGAAGTTTTATCTCTTAAGCAGGTACCCAGAAGAATTAGAGAACAAAGGCTATATCTTTCTCTCTTCACAATTTGTTAAGTATAAGATAATATTTCAGTGGCTTATCCCTGAGGGTATGTTGGTATCTTGGCAGGATAAAAAATCAGAATCGATACCCTGGACAAAGCCCAAGAGTTTTACGAACATTATATAGCAATAGATGAGGAACAGGATAGTATAGAAGAGATAGAGGGTAAAAGCCAGGAAGAACAACAAGTAGAAGAAAAGGAGTTGGACAAAGAAGTAAGAGAGAGGACTGAAAGAGAACAACAGGAAAGGGAGGAGACGAAGATGGGGACGCAATGGGAGATAAGACCAAGGAGAGGAACGAGGACTACCAATAAACAATAATATGGAAGAAGAAATTAAGTTAATATCAATTAATATAAATGGACTGAATTCTCCGGTTAATAGAAAGCAAGAATTCTCTAAACTCCAAAAGCAAAATATGGATATTACATGTCTACAAGAAGTCCATATCAAAAAACAGCAAAGTGGCATCCTAGAATCTTCTAAAATAGGGAAACTCCATTTGGCTCTGGCACAAAAAAAAAAAAAAAAAGAGGCAGTGTACATAAAAGAATGGTTAAAACCAAGACAGATATACGCAGATGATGAAAGAAGAACATTATTAATTGAAGTAACAATAAGGCAAAAACAAACACTATTGGCAGTTATTTACGCACCAAACACTAATCAGAGGGAATAATATCAGAAACTACATAGGAAAATAGTAGAATTAGACCTGGAGAATATATGTTTATTAGGAAATTTCAATGCTGTAGTGGATCCCAAAATAGTGGTAAAAAAATAATAAGAAGAGGAAAACATTGCCGAACACCTTCTTCGAAATGATGCAAGAGCTGAATTTAAAGGACATATGGAGATAACTAAATCCACAGTAAAGACAGTACACCTTTTTTTCCAACTTGCATAATTCACGGTCTAGGATAGATATGGTGTGGATGGATTTGGAATTGGGTAAAAACATAGCGGAGGTAGAGATAATATCAAATACATTGGCGGACCATAATCCTTTAATAATGAAATGGAAGGGAAGAACAAAAAAGAGAGGGAGATGGACCATGAATCAGAGAGTACTAAAAGAAAAAAAAAATGTCCAATGGATAGAAAAAGAGCTGGATTTCTTCTTGAAGGAAAACTTAAATGAACACACAACGCTACAAAATCTATGGGACACAACTAAAGCTTACATTAGGATTTAACAATAGCCTATGTGGTGTTAAGGAATAAAGAAAAAAAGGAACAACAAACAGAACTACAGGAGAAACTTGAAGAATTGGAATTTAGGATGCAAGAATCCCCATATGAGAAAATTAGTGGAGAAAAAGAAATGATTAAGCACAAAATAAATTTAATTTCACAAGAAGAAATGGCCCAAAAAGTTAGATTGACGAGACAGAATTTTTTTGAACATGCTAACAATCCAGGGAGATGGCTGGCCTATAAATTGAAGAAGGAAAAAGAAAAAAAAAATAATACACCAATTACAGGATGAAGAGGGGAATACATATTACCAGATGGAAGAGAAAACGAGTATTGCCCAAAAATTCTTTAAAACTCTGTATAGTCAGGAGAAGATAGAGAAAGAAGATATCAAACTGTATCTAAACGAGAGGAGCCTCCCTATATTACCAGATGTAACAAATGAAATGTTAAATGAACGATAAAACTCCGGGACCAGAGTTCTATAAAGAAATACAAAAGCCATTGGATATAGTACTATTGGATGTATACAACAAAACTTTAGAACAGGCAAAACTACCAAAGTCTTGGACAGAGGCATTAATAACGCTCATTCCAAAAGATAACACAGGCAGACAGCAAATTAAAAATTATAGGCCAACCTTGCTGCTAAATGCTGACTGCAAAATATTTGTTACAATAATGGCCGACAGAGTCAAAAAAATATTAAATGAAATTATTCATTCTGACCAAAATGGGTTTCTACCCAACAGGCATCTAAGAAATAACACATGGATTATAATGAATATATTGGAATATTATGAGGCTCACTTGGAAAAGCAAGCGGCGCTGATATTCGTAGATGCTCAAAAAGCCTTTGATAATTTAAATTGGAATTTTCTTATTAATCAATTAAAAATTATGAACTTTGGGGAAAAATTCACGGGAATGATTAGGGCAATTTACTCCAACCAATCGGCAAAAATAATATTAAATGGGGAAACAATAGAGGATTTTTGTATAACCAAAGGGGTTATACTAAAGATGTCCCCTATCCCCCCTTTTATTTATTCTATCGTTAGAAACATTATTGATACAAATTAGGCAAAAACAAGAAATAAAAGGATTGAGAATTAAAAAGGAAGAATATAAAGTACAAGCCTTTGCAGATGATTTGGCCTTTATCATAGAAGATCTCCTAGAGACGGGAACCATATTCTTATAGAAAATAGAAGAATTTGGTAAAGTAGCAGGGCTTAAAATAAATAAAGAAAAAACTAAAATACTAACTAAGAAACTTACTAACAGGCAAAATGAGGAATTGGAAAAGAAATTGGGATCCAAACTGCCAAAAAAGTGAAATACCTGGGAATTTGGTTAACGGCGAAATGCTCTTCGATAAAAGAGGACAATTACAATAAATTAGTACAACAGATACAAAAACATTTGGATAATTGGGCAAAATTACAAATATTGTTAATTGGCAGAATTGCCACAATAAAAATGAATATATTACCTAAATGTTTATATATCTTCCAAACGGTACCAATAAAATTGGAGAATTTTTTTTTTGAACAATTAAATAAAATAATAACAGAATTTATTTGGTTGGGGAAAAAAGCCTGAAATAAAACTCAAACTTTTGCAAGATTCTAGAAGGGGGTTTTGGCCTCCCTGATTGGGAACTATATTATCATGCGGCAACCATGACATGGCTTAAAGATTGGATTCAATTGAACAATAAAAGGATATTAACATTAAAGGGCCACAACCTCCAACTCGGCTGGCACACATTCCTTTGGGAAGGGAAAAACAAAACCCACATCTATTTTCAGAGACACTTAGTGAGAGATGCCTTGATAAGTATCTGGAAAAAAAGTAAGAAAAATCATTTCCTGAAAATTCCAATTTGGCTATCAACAATGGAAGCGATGATTTACCCAAACGTATTAGATTTAAATAAGGTGGTGAGATATTCAGAACTATTAGATGAACAAGGAGAATTAAAATCTGATCAGGAATTAAAGAATAAAGGAATAAAGATTGATTGGTGGCCCTATCTCCAAATTAGGACAAGATATAAAAAAGATTTAGAATAGTATGGCATCTATGGAAAACAATTGGAACTAGATAAAATATTAGGGATGGGAAAAAATGATTACCAAAACATATAATCTCTTCCTAAGATTTAAAATGGAAGAAGAAAATGTGAAGGAGACAATGATAAACTGGGCTAGAAATTTTGGATACAGTATTGAATTAGATCATTGGGATAAATTATGGGAGAAAAATTATAAATTAACGATGTCAGCAGCTTATAAGGAAAACCTCTACAAAATGTTCTACTGTTGGAATTTACCAACAGCCAGATTGGCCAAAATGTTTCCAAACCACTCACCCGAATGCTGGAGATGTAGCTATAAACAGGGAACTTTCTACCACATGTGGTGGACCTGCCCCAAAGCCAGAATTGGCATAAAATAAGGGAATGGTTGGAAGAAATTACTGAACAAAAGATCAAACTGAAGTCAGAACTATTTTTATTGGGCATTATAGATGGGAAAATGGCTAAAAAATTTCAATATATAATATTACATATACTAACTGCAACCAGAATTGTTTTCACTCAAAAGTGGAAACAGACTAATATTCCTTCAGAGGCAATGATAATAAGAAAAGTATATGAATGTGCAGAGATGGGTAGGCTCTCAATAGAATCGAAAGAGAGAAGAATCAGAGTACTACCAAGTTTGGAGTAGATGGTATATATGGCTAGAGAATAGAAGTAAAATTACTGTATAAGAACTATATAATATTGATGATAATATGATTGTATCATAGTTATGTGTAAATATAACTATAACTAGTTGAATACCTGTGCTCCGCTATGAAACGATCTGATCAGGCTTGATAAATAGACACTTAGAGTTTGAAAATTAATGAGTAGTTATGATTGGCCACTCCTCTCCCTTCTCTCCCTCATGCTGGCCCCGTAGATTCTCTCCTCTCCCCATTCTCTCCTTCAGGCTTGCCCCACAGAAGCCTGTCGTATGCTATCCTATTCTCTCCAGAGTTATTTTCATGTTGGGAGGGGGAGTAGAATGTCTAACTAATTAGCATCAGAGCATGTTATAATAATATAGGAAATACTAATGCTCTGATGGTTATTTCGAAAAATCCTTTCTTAGTGAGCACCTAGAAACCAAGAGGAACATATGTGGCAAATTTCAAGTTTGTAGGCTTTACAGTTCTGGAGATTTTTGTGATTAATGTGTGAGTGGTTTTCGCTTTTATCTACAGTATATAGATTCAAATGGCTGTATAATATAGGATAGTGACACTGGTGGGATTCAGCCATTTCGCACCACTTCGGGAGAACCAGTTTTTAACTTTTTGAGCAGTTTGGCAAACTGGTTATTGGAAGAAATTATTCCTGAATTCTGAGCTCCTCCCTGCAAAACCCCACTGAGACTTGGACTCACAGCAGTGGCACTCACGTCATTGAAGTGTTTTGTGTTCATCAGGATATAGGGCGTTCGTTCATTCTTTTCCACCTTCATCCATCCTTGTCCAAAGAATTCTCTGAAAACAAGAGGTCTCGGGATGAGCTGGGCCCTCTCCAGAATTTCTCCCTGCCAGGCCCACCTTGTCCTGCACAGGAAGTTCTTGAGGGAATGGGGGTCTCCCAGAGGTGGGTTTCAGCAGATTCTGACCAGTTCTAAAGAACTGGTAGCGGAAATTTTGAGTAGTTCAGAGAACCGGTAGTAAAAATTATGACTGGTCCCGCCCCCATCTATTCTCTGCCTCCCAAGTCCCAGTTGATCAGGAGGAAATGGGGATTTTGCAGTAACCTTCCCCTGGAGTGGGGAGGGAATGGAGATTTGACAGCATCCTTCCCCTGCCACGCCCACCAAGCCATGCCACACCCACTAAGCCACACCCACAGAACTGGTAGTAAAAATTTTGAAACCCACCACTGGGGTCTCCTCCTAAGGTCTTTGCAAGTGGATGCGGGGAGAGGCAGACTTACTCCCACAAGCCCCATGGATATGATGGGGGTGACAGATGTCTATGACACATTCATCTTCATCTTTGTTTGGACCTGTATTTGCAAAATCACCCACAGGAACACCCCTCCCCTCAGCTGAATGCAATTTTGCAACCTTCATCTTGACTGCAATCTCAAATGTGTGGCAAAGGGCTCAGTACTCACTCGTAGGGTATTGTCTTGAAGACCAGGTGATCCAATAAGGTGAGCTGCTCAGCTATTTCTAAAGCTGAGTGATTTTCAAAGGGTTCTGCCTTGACCCCCATAGCCTGAAATGGAAAAAGAAGGGGCTGCTTGGATGGGGTCCCCAAATGAAGGTGAAGCAAAAGAAGCTGCTCAGATATGTTGAGGCAGAGTGAGCCAGATCCTGACGGACTCAGCCTCTTCCCGTTCTTGTGGAGGGAAGGAGGTCATGCCAAGGCCAGGAACCCCAAAGGGCTGGGACTTTGTGGTAGGACACTCCAGTCCACAGGCAGCAACTCCAACCACACCTCCCAGAACACCCCAGACCATATATGAAGGAAGCAGCACCAGATACTCAGTGGGGGGCAAGCATGGGGGGGGAGTGGATTCAGGTGAAGTGCATGGTGTGGCCAGGAAAACTTTCCACTCCACTTCCCAGCAGCCTTGAACCTGGCAGACTTGCAGGGGTATATGGGGGCAGGAAGGAGGGGGAGGGAAGTGCCCATCTGACCTGCCCCCTGATCCCTCTCTGACAGCTGAGACCCATGCCCAGTCAGGGAACCTTGGAGGGGGATCAAGAAGGCCACACCAAGGGCCTGGTGGTGAAGGAGAAGTGGAGGAGGGAATCCAGGCCCTTCCCTTGCATTTGAGCCCCAGAAGCTGCTGATTCAGACCAAGGCCTTAGTCTGCGAACCCTCCTGCTCCATCAGGCCCAAGCAAGGCAGGACAATGGCACTTCCAGTTCCTCGTCTTCTGAAAAAGGCCAGGAAATCAACAGAACCACTGAGCTCCAGAAAAGAGACACACCTTGCTTGAGGTTCATGTTTCCTATGATGGAACCCTGGCTGTTCACATAGGACAAACCCAGGAAGTCAGAAAGGTTTAAAACCCTCCTGAGCCTGGATAGATTCTTGCTCCCATTAACTCAGCCCATCGACACAGATATTGCACACCAGTCATTCTTTGGAGGGAGAGGAGGTTAATCCAAAGAGGCAAATGCCGCTCAGCCCAGGAGAGATGCCAGGCTCTCCGGCACTCTTCCTCCAGCGCTTGGCAGACAGGATTCATAGGGTGGGCAAGAGGAGCACACACATGGCAGTAAGTCTCTGCTTCTTATCCCGGCTCACAGGCAGGCATGAAGAACCCAGTCCTCTTCTTAAGAACATCTCCAAATAGGCTGACATGCAGAGAAGCCTTAAAGCACCCATTATGCTCCTTAATCTTCTCAACTCCACCCTTCCATAGGAATGGATCAAAATAGATGCCCCCTCAAGTTGGGTGTTATAAACAAATGGCCCCTTGGGGCCCTGAGATGCTCCCCCAAAGAACCTCTGTCCCTCCCATGCTGGGGCCAATGCAGGTCACCAGTCTAGTCTAGTGGTTAAGGCGCCAGGCTAGAAAGTGGGAGACGATGAGTGCTGGTCCCGCCTTAGCCATGAAAGCCCACGGAGCGACCTTTGGCCAATCACCGGGAGACAATGAGTTCTAGTTCGCCTTAGGCATAAAAGCCAGCTGGGTGACCCTAGGCCAATCACTCTCTCTCAGCCCAACCCACCTCACAGGATTGTTGTTGAGCGGAAAAGAGGAAGCAAGGTATAGTGCAGGGCTGTGGGCTGGCCACGCCCATGCCCAGTTTAGCGAAGGGGAAAAAAGTCTAGATACATCACGTGATGACGACGTGAGTTTGACACCCCTGGCATAGTGAATATGCCTTGAGTAACTTGCAAAAATAATAAAGGCAGGACATAAATAAATAAATAACTGTCTGCTGAAGTTAGAATTAGAAAGAAGAGCCAGGGCAGCGCTGCCCAGTTTAGACTGAATTGAGTTCAAATTCCCACTCAGATGTGCTTCTGCTCAAATCTCTGACCTACTTATATGGTTACTATCATGAAGCAGCCTAAAGCTGAGGCTCAAGAGGTCGCAGATTGGTCTAACCCTAACTCAAAGGGTACCAAGAAGGGAAGATCTCATCAGACCTCTTGGGGCCTCAGTGGGGCTCAGGCAGCGGTGAAATCCACTTACCTTGGCTACCAATTCAGGAATGCATAGTGCGTGTACCTCTTCTGCGCATGCGCAGAGGGTCAAAAATGGGATGTAATGACATCCCAGCGGGTTGGTCGAGCCTCCCACCACTGGCGCTACCAGTTCGTGCGAGCCGGATAGATCCAGACAGATTTCACCGCTGGGCTCAGGCCACGCCAAGGCCTCTCTTGCTGGTATTCTGACTTTACCTTCCCTTTTGAGGTGACTAGAAGACAACAGCCTCCCCAACAATCCATAACTGTTCAACTTTATGCCAATCTTCACAATTACATTGTTACACAGGTAATACTGGACTCGCTTTGTGGACTATTGAGCCCAGTGTTGGCTCCTAGTTTAGGAAACGAACCAAACTAGCACAGGCTTCTTTGTGATCCACTTGGGGACCCCAGAAGACATTACCATTTGCAGAATCTCTTCCAGGGTGATCTGGTTGTCTCCGGGGTCATCCTGGGTCAGGGTCCTGGCAGGCAAGTAGAAATGGAGAATTGCAGCAGTGAGCTTCCAGTGACAAAAACTGGGAGGCTTCAGCTTATTTTGGGGAGGGCCTGGGTTTCTCTGGCTCTGAGCTTCTCCAGCCAGAGCCTCTCCCTTGTATCAGAAAGTCAAGCCACGTGACCAGCCGCTTGCCCTGAGCTGACGGTCCAATGAAGTGCAGCATTTGGGGCAACCAGGACTCGGGGGCCAGGCAGGGTCCCACACAGTCTCCTCCCTGCCTTGCATTAGGAGCCCCATCTGTGGTGAGAGTGAGAGGAAAACTCTGCCTTTTGGGACCTGCATGACCTGCCTTATGATATTGCCAGCAGCTTTTCTCTCTTGAGTCAGGAGTTCTGGATCATGCATCACTTCCTCCAGAAAGCTGATCACTTTATACTTCAGCTCCTCCTTGGTTTCAAAGTCCTGTCAAAGGGATATTTGCCATAAGCCCCAGTGAGGCCCAGCTGGTCAGACAAGCACAGCCCACTTCAGCCTGGGGTCTCCGATCACGTACCTGGGCATGCTTGGAGACCCAGTGCCTCAGGACGTTGAGCACCCGGTTGGTCGCTGCCCTCCTGATCACAAACTCTTTGTCACTGTTCCTTTGGTCAGAAGGGAAGCCTGCAGGGCAAGAGAGAGTCAGCCTGGAAACCCACCCAGGACTAGGGCTCTGTGGGGCCCAAGCAGGATCAGCAAGAGGCCTGGAGGAGACCTGGTGGCCTGTCCTGGAAGATGGCTCCAGCCATTGCCTGGTCTCCTCCCACAGGCAGCAGTCCTTCCAAGGCTCGCCGGAAGGATTGCGGGGCCTGAGAAAGAGAGGAACCACCCAGCCCAGAGGTCCCTTCCTCTTCTCCCACCTGCGCTGGCCAACGACATTCTGCGGTACTTCTCTTTGGTCGGGGTACCCTCGTTGGCTCCGGCGGTGGCAATGGCAAATGCAGAGGCAGCTGAGAGAGAGCTGCTGCGGCTGTTCTCCAAATCTCGGCAAGAAGGCATCACCACTCCATTGTTATAGGAGAACAAAGGGAACTCTGCACAGGGGGAGGCAATTGGGATCTGAATCCAGATTCCATCTGGCACGTCGCTCCAATGGGCTTCCCGGGTGGATCAGAAACCCTGCCCACTTGGGAAAAGCAGCCCCCAGAGGCTGACCCTGACCCTTTGCGGCTCCATGGGGGCCAGAATCAGCCTCACCCTCAGAGGCTCCCTGTTAGAAAGCCCTAGAGTGGCCGCCTGCCAAGAGTGAAGATGGCTTCTCTGGGGCCCCTCCCACTCCCCCACAGCCAGCTTACCTGAAGAGTTCTTGCCTCTGACCAGTTTAGGGGTTGTTGGAGACTTGGTGGGCGATGCCTCTGGGTCTGCGTCCTCACTCTGGGCTGCTTCAAAGGCAGAATCTTCTCGGGGAGACTCTTCGGAGCCTGGCAGAAGAAGCAGCAACAGCTTTAGACATTTCTCCCAAATGTTCCTGATGGGCAAGTTGTGGGAGGAGCAGGAGCAGGAAGGAGGAGAGGTGGAGGAGGAAGAAGAGGAAGAGGAGGAAGAAGAGGAAGAGGAGGAGGAAGAAGGAGGAGAAAGGAACAGGAGGAAGAAGGAGGAGGAGGAAAAGGAGGCTTTGAAGGCAAGGTGGCTGAAGGTTCCATGCTTGTCAGCCCCTCTCTGCTTTCAGCAGATTCACCCAGGTATTTGGGAGAGAAGCCATTCGCTTGGGTCTGTCCGATCTCTTCATCCGAATTTTTTTTAAAAAAATTTAGATGCCGCCCTTCTCCGGAGACTCAGGGCAGCTTACAATGCGTTAAGCAATAGCCTTCATGCTTTTGTATATTTGTACAAAGTCAGCTTATTGCCCCCACAATCTGGGTCCTCATTTTACCTACCTTAGAAAGGATGGAAGGCTGAGTCAACCTTGAGCCTGGTGAGATTTGAACTTGCAGTAATTGCAGGCAGCTGATGTTAATAATAGTGCTTTAGTCTGCTGCGCCACCAGCATTAACCCAATGCAGAAATCAGCACCAGGAATCCAAAGCCCTGCGATGCCCAGGCCTGCACTGAAGAAGGTGGTCCCAAACCTCTTCCCAGGTTGGCCTGTCTCCTGAGATTTGGGGGGGGGGTATGAATTCTCACTGCCACATCTACCCGCCCACCTGGCACCTTTCCACTAAGCCTGACGTGTGAGAAAAGAGGGAGCTCCACCCCCAGAGCTGCTGTCCGGCTCCTGGACGGTCAGAGAGCAGAAGCTGAAACTGTCCCTTTTGGGCTCCTCCTGACCACCTTTTGCTCCTCCCCCCCAAAAGGCAGTCACCTGTCTTGCTCAGAAGCGCTTCCTCTGCCTTTTCAGTGCTCCCTTCTCCCTCATCGGATATCTTATTGGAGTAGCTGCTGGAGACGTAAAGCTTGTTGATGTCCACAGTGGTTTTGCTGAAGGGCGACATGGCGGAGGAATACATGCTTGCATAACCATTGGAAGAGCAGCTCAGGGCCGCCAGCTCCAGGGCCTTCCCTCCGGTGATGATGGGAATGTTCAAGGACAGCTTCCTCCTCCGGCTTGGTGAGGATGACTTGGTGATGGACAGAGGGGGAGGGGAGGAAAACTTCCGGTTGGCACGTGGAGACTTGGGGGGCTCGCCATAGAGGAGTTTGGTGTTCTGGTTGCTGGCAAACAAAAGCTCCAGGGACCTGGCGGAAGACATCCAGGGACAAAGCTTTCACCAGGGCGTCTCTTTCCTCCTCTACGTTGCATCCCTTAATGACACAACTGCCTGAATTCCTCAAACACCGCATGACTTTACATAATCTCCCAAGAGAAGAGTGTGAGCCCCAAATCCCATTAGAAGAAAATTCAACTAGTATGAGCTAGTTCAAAAAGGTGAGGTCAAGGGCCCCCTTCCCCCAGGCCTCTTCTTTTACCGTGAGATGCAGGTGAATTAACAGAATGGATGGAGAAGATCAGGAGCTGAGGAGTGGCGGTTCATCCCCCCACCTCGAATGGTGAGACTCAATCAGGCCAAAACCCCTCCAGAGATCTGCAATTGGATGCAGCACTGATCCTTGGAGCAGTGGTGAAATCTAAAATCTGTTACTACTGGTTCTGTGGGCGTGGCTTGGTGGTGGTGGTGGGTAATGTGACTAGGTGGGCGTGGCCAACTTTTTTTAAAAGCAGTGTTAAAACCATTTTTTCTACAACCTTTTCAAAGAGTTTGTAAAAAATGCTTTTAAAAGGCTCTGATGATCCCAGCTGAGTTGCCTGATCAGCTTCGGCTCCTTCCACCAGCCTCTCCCCCCATCTATGCCCTTTCGGCCCCCCACACACCAGGGTCCCTGCTGGCCCAGTTGACCTTTGCCGTCTTGGTGCTTCTGCTGCTGACCAAGCAGGCCGGCGGCTGGAGGAAGCTGAGGCAGCCCCTGCCTTCCTGAAGCTCAGGCTGAGGAGGACCAAGGCCAGGATGCCAAGGAGGGTCCAAGACCAGGTAGTATTCAATTAAAAACACAAACCAGGAGGTCCCAGGATTGCCACCACTAGACGGTGTCCTGCTTTATGAGTGCATTGTTTGGTGATAGAAGTTCCAGTCTGGTTTTAAATGGAGAACTACTTGTAGCTTTTATGGTGCAGGCAGGTTCTATGTTTCCCCAGGCCAGAGGGAGCAGGCCACTGCCAGCCACGCAGTGAAAAGCTTCGCACGCTAATGGGGGCTGTAATGCTGGACGCTGCTGAAAAAGCGGGATTGGTCTATGAAGAAGCCCCCAGGTCGAACTCTAAGTCTCCTGCCAAACCGAGCTGGGGGCTTAGGACACTGGGCTGCCTCTCTCAGGCTTGGGAGGAATTTTTCTGCCAAAGGTTGTCTCTAGATTTCTGAATATTGTCTTACTTATTCTTTCTGTCTTTCTATTAAGCATACATGGTGTTGTAAACACAATCAAATCAGTGAAACAAAGAAGCATCTGAAAAGGCCCGGATGGCCCCAGCTGAATTTCCGCCCCCAGGGGGTTTGGGTAACGTTTTTGGAGAAGTCCTGGGCTTGGATGGAAAGAGGGCTTCCAAGGGAACCAAGGGACGGGTATAGTGAGGCTCCACTCTATATCTCTGCCCCATCTGAAGTGGGGAGGACTGATGAGATACTTTCAGTTGCAGCTTCATCAGGCAGCCCCAATCCTCGGGGGTGGGGGGAAATCAGCCATGGGTGCTTCCATTTCTCTAAGCAAACCTGCACTAATCTGAGTGGCTTTTCATGACTTTTGGGATCCTGTTGGTCTTTTTCATATGGGATTTGACCTGCCTTTCTTTGGGAAATTATCTTACCCAGCATTTTAGATGGCATGCCCCAGCTTGATATATTTCAAGAATCACAGTAGGCAGGAGGCTCCTTGGTAGCTCTCATCTCACTAAAGCAAGACGCCCCAGATATCCTATCAAATGTCCCTCAGACCAGAAGGAAGCTGATCTCAATCTTTCAATCTCTCTCCTTCTCTCTCTCTCTCTCTCGCCTCTCTCTCTCCCCCCTTCTCTCTCTCTCTCTCTCTCTCTCTTTCTCTCTCCCCCATATTTTGAGCTTCACCCATGTGGCTGCCAAAGACTCACCTAGCAGGAATTGCACTGATTGGTTTCTTGTAGATGGTGATCAGCTTGTCCAACACAGTCATAGCCGTGGTGAAGACCCGGTACGAGTGCAGGAAGGTGTTGAGAAAGTCAATGCTGAGGAATCTCAGGTCTGTCAGTCTTTCCAGGAGACGCCCCACACTGGCATAGCGGATCTGGAGGACTTTGCAGGAGTTCATGGTCTTGCTGAATCGAATGTCCACGTCGTCACAGTACAGGCTCGTGTCTGACCTGGAGAACAGAGAGGGATAGAGAGAGGAAGCATAGCCAATCGGCCTCGTCTGTGGTGACTGTAGCTTTCCAGGCACCAGAGATGCTCACTGGCCTGAACCTCCAAGGGCTGGAGAGGAAGCTGGCTGGGATGCTGGGGCTTGCAGTCTTGGGGCAGAACCACCATTCTGAAATGAGTTCATGCTACTTCTTATTACAGAAAATCCCAAATTGGTTTACAACATTATTAAATAATAGATAACAATCCAGCTATAGTTAATTCATTTCTTCCATTTAAATTGCATTTACTTGCTAGAGAAATTGATATAATTTCAAGTAATTTCCAGGTCTGTATTTCTGTTATTCTAAAAGACTTTTGGCTCCAGCAAAAAAAACCCACCCAGTTTTCTCTCCATCTCTCTGAGGTTCAGGCCAGTAAGACACTGGTGGGCATCTCTGTTGCCTGAAAAGATACACGTGCCACAGTTTTTGCCCTGTCCTCACATAGTTCTGGAGCACAGTCCATACTTTGCTATTCAAAATAGAGCAATTAACCCAGAAGAACTTCTGGTACCAACTCCCTGTGTTATTGATGGCTTTGTTGGCAGGAAGCCTTTATAAATTAGGGGTTGCACCAAAAATACCCCCAACAATTCTAGACAAAGGCAACTGCATTCCTTACTTGATCATCTGCGGAACAGAAACTTTTGAATTTTCTTCAAAGGCGTTCATCATGAGGCCATTACATCGGATGTTGTCTACACACTGAAACAGGGAAAAGAGATTTCAGGAAGCAGGAAGGAGGGGATGGGAAGCAGTTGTGCTCTGCTGGTTTTCCCAATGGATCTTTGGGAGATGTGCGTGTCACTTGTAAGCATTGGCTCATTCGGCAACTACTTCCTCTTCCAAATCTCATTCTTCATCTTTGATTTAGTCCAGAGGATGCCGTGCATGTTGAAAAACAGTGAAGGATTCTCCTACAGCCCCAGGTCCTAACATCCCTAACCCTGCCTGGAAAGAAAGTGTTGGTTCTTCGTGATGTAACTGTTCTTTCCTCACCTGGCTGATGTCGCTGGTCCATGCAGCCTTTTCTTGCCTGGATGATGCCACCAGGATTATGGTATAAGGTGCACTGTCTTTAGGTTCCACCATGATCTTGAAGTCAAGGTGCTCCGTATCTTGCCCAGATCCTTTATGTTGTGATTTTGAGGAAGGAGAGAAACAATTTAAGAAGATGATCATGGGAAGAGAAAGCATGGGGGTAAGTGAAAGGAAGGGAATAAGCTGGGCTGGGCCTTTAGCCTCCAACTTGTGTGGCAGGATATTCATTTTGGTGCAAAATCTTTTTCACTTGCTTAAGGACTGAAAGGGCAGCTCCTTCATTGTGCAGCAGCCACCTTTTCACTGCTAGTGCAAGAGTGTATAGCAGTAACTGAGGGGATCTTAGGGTCCCAGTGGACAATCACTTAAATATGAGCCAACATTGTGCAGCTGCCGCCATCAAAAAGCCAATGCAATCTTAGCCTGTATTAACAGAGGGGTTGAATCAAGATCACATGAAGTGTTAATACCACTTTATAAAAAGTGTGGTAATCCCACACTTGGAATATTGCTTCTATTTTGGTCACCATAATATAAAAAAGATGTTGAAACTCTGGAAAGAGTGTAGAGAGGAGCAACAAAAATGATGCTAAAATCATTTTGAGGCTAAAATATATGAAGAAAGTTGCAGGAATTGGGTACAGCTAGGCTTGTGAAAGGTAAGATGGATGTGGTGGCTCAGTGGCTAAGACACTGAGTTTTTCGATCGAAAGGTCGGCAGTTCAGTGGTTTGAATCCTTAGTGCTGCGTAACGGGGTGAGTTCCCGTTCCTTGTCCCAGCTTCTGCCAACCTAGCAGTTTGAAAGCAGGTAAAAAATGCAAGTAGAAAGATAGGGATCACATTTGGTGGGAAGGGAACAAAGTTCCGTGTGCCTTTGGCGTTTAGTCATGCCGGCCACATGACCATGGAGACGTCTTCGGACAGCGCTGGCTCTTCGGCTTTCAAACGGAGATGAGCACCGCCCCTTAGAGTCGGGAACGACTAGCACATATGTGCGAGGGAAACCTTTACCTTTAGGCTTTTGAAAAGAAGGACTAGGGGAGACATGATAGCACTATTTCAGTATTTGAGGGCGGGGGCTGCCACAAAGAAGAGGGGATTGACCTATTTTCCAAAGCACCAGAAGGCAAGATAAAAAATAATGCATGGAAACTAATCAAGGAGAAAAGCAACCTGGAATTAAGGAGAAATTTCCTGATAGTGAGAACAATTAACTAGTGGAACGACTTCTCTCCAGAAGTTGCAGGTGCTCCATCACTGGAGGCTTTCAAGGGGAGATTGAACAGCTACTTGTCTGAAATGGTATGGGGTCTCCTGCTTGAGCAGGGGGTTGGACTAGAAGACCTCCAAGGTCCCTTCCAACTCTGTTCTTCTGAGAGGGACAGATGAGGCAGCTGGCGCTTGGAGGAAGGGAGCAGGAGAGAAATGTTCCCCTCCTCCCCACAGCAGCTCCAGGCTTGTGCTGTGCTTGTGAGATCAGCTCCCAGGGTCATGAACTGAGGCTTTCTTTGAAGTGGGAAACCCCATTAAAAACCTTCGTTTAGCAGTGGGAAACGCCACTGAAGGCTGTGGATCTTTTCCTAGAGCTGCCTGCTGCACTCTCCCTGGCTTCCTGCCTTATAGATATGGGGGAATGGCAGCCAGGCAGTCTCTCCTGAGGCAGACTCTCTCTGGACTCCCTACTCCCAGGTATGCTCATGTCAAGCGTCAACGGAGGAAGAGAGGCTGTAGAAGTGCATAGGGCTTATGTGGGGACAGGAGACCCCAGTGCTGCTAAGGCTGCAGAGGACAGCAGGGAACCAGGAAAGAGCTTAAGGGTGGGGTGGGGGGGCTTGGGTCAAATGTAAGCTGGGCTGGGTGGAAGAGCTGTGTGCCAGGCTCGGCGGGTGGGAGGGTAGGGTTGCTCCAGGAATACATACGGTCCTCATCCGTGCTTTCCGTATCTTCCACCAGCGTGCAGTCAATGAGTGAAATCACACCGCCATTCTGGAGAAAGCACAGGGGAGGCCTTACGTGAGAGTCTCTCGTATCCCCACTGCTCCCTGACCCTCCTGCTACATCTCCTCACACCACGAGAAATGCTCAGTCACTGTCTGTCAGGTGCACTTGGCATCCTCCAGTCATGACTGGGAGTTGGGGTGTCTCCCTCACTGTACAGTAGCTTCTGTAAGGATTATGTGGCCTTCAGTATGGGAGGCTGGAGACCAATGCACACACACCCCAAATATATTCTAGAGTAACCTGCTGCTCGACGTTCTGCCTCTCTCACCTTCGTCAAGTGCAGCTTCCCTCCAGAGCCCCGGGTGCAAATGATCAGGTGCTTGGAGAAGAGGAAGCACTGCCTCTCCCCCTCCTTCCTCAGGGACAGGGAGCCCAGCCGTCCACGCGTCACTTTCCCCTTCTCAGACATCGGCACTTGGATGAGGGACCCTGCAGGAGAAGAGGCACTGCCGTCACAGCCCTCGGCCCTGGGGACACCAGCTCCTCTCTAGCAGCACCTAAAGACAGCAGGTCAGGTGGCAGCCCATGGTGGGGACCCTGTGCAGCCCAAACCTATGCCCAAGGCTTTCAGAGCAGGTCTGGGTGGACAGAGGGGGAACCTGAGAAGAACAGGACTGAAAACTTCCTGCAATGGTCTCACCGGTCAAACGTGCAAGTGTACTGACCCTCCCAGCCATTGACATTTAGCAGGACCAGCAGCAGGAAAGCTATAGAACCCCTCATGTTCTAAATTGGGGAGCCTTTTCCCAGTGGATTCATCTGTGGGCATGGTGACAGGCAGCCCATGAAAGGAATCGGGCTATTCCTTGATGGCCGTCAGGTCTTCCGATAGAAGCAGATTTTTTGCTTAAATAACTCTTGTCCTGAACTTCCCAGTCTTGAACTTCTGCGGAGAAGCCCCTGGGCTACCTGAGAAAGAGGAACTGCTGAGCCTCCTCAGGGCTCCCTCTGGGACTGCCCTTTCCTGGAGTATCTCCAGCTCTTTCTGGAGCTCTGGTGGCCAGAAGACTCATGGGCTACCTTGTCTCACAAAAGTCTGGCTGGTGTCCAGGAGGATTTCACAGCCTTCCGTAATCATCCGCTCGATCGCCAAGTTCTTCCGAATGTTTTCTGTTTCACTGACTTCATCGTGCATTATCCTGCATGGGAAGAGATCAGTCAGCCTGAAACCAGGGTTTTTCTTGCTGGACAGTGGCTTTATACATGGCAGCTGCAGCGAGATTATTTGTTTCAAGATAGAAAGACCCTGAAATGCCCCTAAGGGAAGTAGGGTGGTGAAGATGGCAGAATGGCAGAGATTGCAAAATTTACTTGTTTGATCAGGGAAAAGACAACAGTGGAAATCTTTTATGGAACACTTTTTGCTGAAAGCAGAGAGAATGAACCTGTGGTTTGGGGATTTCATGATCAGAAGGGGTAGAAAATGGAAAGAAGGGATAATTTTAGAGTGAGAGGACAAAATATAAATGCATTAACTGCTGTAAAGAAGATCAGAAACCTCTTTTGTATCTTTTTTCTTTTTCTTCCCCCCCCATTTACTTATCATCTTTGACTTTGCTTTTTTCTTTAAATCTGTATTGTTTTTAGTTAACAAAAATATTTAATAAAATTTAATTGTTTGAAAAAGGAAGAGGGTCAGCTAAACAACAATAATTCCCACCATCATAGATTTGCCGGCTGTCCCTAGCTGAGAGAGCCGAGGGCTGAGAGAGGACTGGAGGGGGAGAGCCAGAGATTCCCCCGGCCCAGAGTCCTTGGGGGCAAAGCTGGCAGTTCATCTGGGTATTCGCCTCAAAGGGAAACCTGGGAGCCACAGGGCCCGCTCGGGGGGCGGGGGGAGGAACCGAAGATGAAGGGCAAGCAGGAGCTATCAGCTGTTTGAGGGAGCTGAGCTTCAGCTTCAACTTTGATGATGGAGGCTTGATAAAAATAAACACTTCTGAAGTTCTCCAGAGAGCATTTTTTTCTCCCTGAAAGGCATTTTGGAAGAAAAGTCTCTGCATTTCTAAAATAACATATGCTGCCTTGTCATTATCTGCTTCACACATCCTGTACTCTGTGTCTTTGCTTAAGTGCAGATGGCTGCTTATTTTTCCCAAAGTGATAATTATACAAAAATGTGAGAAATTCAGAATTCTTTAAAGGTGATGGAGATCTTTGTATTGTGGGCTTCAGAGTCGGAGGGCAGGACTCAGAGCACCGACTGGAAACCCAAATGGCTCTTCATGCCGTAAAAGCCTCATGGAGAGGCTGCTTCATCAAGCAGAATCTCTTGCCGGTTTCCTTGTGAGAAAAGGGTGGCCGATGAGGAAATAGATGAGAGGACCCACCTCAGTGGTGGATGCCGAGGGGGGCCTGGGTGCAAGAGGGCCTGCTGCCTGCATTCTGCCACCCCCTCCCCACAAGGCAGCCCTTAGCCCCTCTGACCTGGAGAGTTCCTCCAACTTGGACTTGGCGTAGTCCAGGCTGTTCCTCTCGACGTGCTCGTGGGGCGTGTGGGCCAGCAGCTCGTGCAGGGTCAGGATGTACCTGGGGATCTGGTGGAGACACAAGAGAGAAGAGAACCAGGGACTGAGTTGGTGCTTTGGCTTGCAGGCCAAAGCCCCCTCCCCCAGGCTTCAGAGGACTGTGCTGAAGCATCTGTGTCCAGCCTTCAGGGTGGCATTTCCAGGACACCATACAAGGACCCCGAATGGGGCTTTATGTCAGTGCCCAAGCTGACCTGGTGCCCCACAACCTCACCTGAAACATGGGGTAGGTCAGGAAAGTCTCCAGTGTCCGCTCCTCACAGTCAGGCTTGGCCTCGTAATGCTTCAAGAGCTTATCAAAATCCCGGTTCTGCTTGCAGTGGGCCAGGATCTGCAGGCTGTACTGGTGGTTCCGAACAAACTCCTGATAGATGTTGAGCATTGGCAGGAGGATGTCAAAGAGGTCCGCTGCGGGCAAAGGCAGGCAGGCAGGCAGTGAGTGGCTGGGGGAGGTGGGGGGAAGGCCAGCCTGGGCAGGCAGCAGAGTCTCTCCCTGCTGGGGGAAACTCCTTGGCAGGGCAAAGGGCTTGGCCATTGCATTTTGGGGGGGGGGGAGGGGCAGACTCTGAGTGAGAATGCAGGGTAATGCCACATCCCATTTGTGTCCTTTCACATCTTTGTGGCAGTGTCAATCAAAGATCTCATCCCCTCCCAGCTGCCCTCTGGGCTTGTTCTCCCTGGGATCAGAGCTCGGGTGGAGGAAGTGAAGCTCCACTCCAGACATGTCCCAATCCAGATCCCTCTTTCTCGGTGCTGGGAGAGATGGCATGGGCGGCGTCCCTGAACCAGCCTCACGCAAGAGGTGCCTGTAGACTGGGACTGCTGGGGCAGATCATTTTCTAGAGGGGGTGTTTACGGTGTCTTGAGAACCATGAAAACCCCTTCCTATTTTGGCACTAATAATGTACTACTGAAGAATGCCCCTTTCCCAGCCAGCCATGCTGAATTTGGAAGCAGCAAAGGAAGGAAAGGAAAGGAAGGGAGAGGAGTCTGAAAGAAAAGGGGCTCCCAGAACATGAATCCCATCTCTCTTTGAAGCCTTTTTTGAGCCCTGTTACAGTGGGTGGGGGTGGGGGAGAAGACCGGCAAAAGAGCCTTGAGGTGCTCCTCTGGGCTCCGCTGCCCCCACACATACCCTCCTGCTGAAATAGTGTGATGGGCAGGACAATTGTGGGGAGTGGGCAGCCACTGTGCTTATCACATGCAACATATTCAAAATCTGGACGTGCCATTTGGCTCAGGCACAGTCCAGGCAGCACCATGGAGCTCAGCCAGAAGAGCAGTGAACATGCCAGCGTCACTTTCTCCTGACTGAGTCGAGGGCGGAGGGACCCAACTCAGTAGTGGCCAACAGTTGTGCGTGTGTGTAGATTCTTATAGCCCATCTACATAAAAAGGGCAGGAAGCCCCAAGTTTGGAGGGAAATCCGAGATGAAAAGAGCAACAGATCTTCGCTGCAGAAGAATCTCCCTTCCCAAACCTGGGGGTGCTCAGAATATTTAGTTTGCCTGGATTGGCAGCCTGGCCATGAGGAGGGGAGATGGAAATGGAATGGTGAAACCAGGCCCCGTGCACTTTGCTGAAGGTCCTTCGGGTTTGGTTTAATCTCAAACAGGGTAAACAGCAAGTTTCTTGACACTCACCAAGCACCAAGGTTGGCCAGCTAGAGATGCGTGCTTTTAAGCCCTGGTAGAAGATCTGGTGTAAAAACATGATGGTTTCACTAAAAGAGAAAGAAATGTGGGCCAGGAAGTTAGGAACTGAAAACCTGGTGGGGGGGGGGGGACGTTTGGCTTATCACCTATGAAAACTCATTTTGCTGGGAAGAAAATGTTAATTGCCCCCAGGCTGCTGGATAGTGCATAACAGAGGAGGATAAGATGCGTGCTGAGTTTTTCCTCACTCAGCTCTCTGCACTGGTCTGAATCAAAGGAAAATGATCCCCAAATCTGAAAGTCTGGGAGAGCAGCCAATCACACAGGAGCATCATCCATGTATGATTTTGGAGAGTAGCAAAGTGTTGCCAACAGACTCCGAGTGTCACAGATTAGCTGATCCTTTCCCACCCCACTTACAATCCCCCATAGGATCACAGAATTGTAGTCTTGGAAGGAGCAATCAAAGCCATTGGTCCAACTTTGTGCAGGAATCCAGATTAATGATCAATTTCAGAAGCAGCCAACGCTCCCCTTAAGTATACCCCTCTCCATCATGAATTCCACTATCAAACTGCTTATTTGTTTAGGAAGCACAACTAGAACTTAGCCTTTCCTGAACTCAAATCCATGATTTCACATCCTGTCACCTTGGAAATGAGAGAGTAGAAGCCCAGACCTTCTTAAGGGAAAACTCCTTGGAGATCCTCAGAAGAGAATTATGTGGCTATTTCCTCCCTCCCTCCCAAAGAGATTTGGAAGACACCAGTTGGATTCCATCCCTTTTCTGCTCAGTCTTGATTCCTGAGAAAGACACTATCTCCCTTGGTCCCTGACGCAGCTGCACAGGAGTGGGTCATATCTGGCCAAGCCCTCCCACTCCCCAGGTTCCCTTACCTGCCTTAAAAGTCACGAGGCAGGGCACGACTGGAAGGCAGGCACCCAATGATCTGATGGCATTTATAAGCCACAGTGAAAGTGGTGGCTTTCTTTAGCCAGATTGCTAACTAAAAGTACCATCCGCCGGGGCCCACGGCCAGATGCCAGCCCTCCTAGATTCGGGATGCACAAAGTGTGTCATCAGCCCGGACGTTGTAGAACAGATGGGTCTAAGACTAAAAACAATGAAAAGGCCCATCGCATTCTGTCAGCTAGATGGATCAGTGGCTGGAGGGGGCACAGCCCATTTTGTAACCGAGCCAATCAAGATGAGGATGGGGGATCACCTAGAGACTCTGAGTTTTATTGTGGCCCCGGGCATGGAACAGCCCCTCCTACTTGGACTGCCCTGGCTCTGTAAATGGAACCTGCGCATAAACTGGAAGATGGGAGTGCTGCACATCCGCTCCAAACAACCAGGGATGAAAGGGGAGGAACCCTATTGCATGGGCAAAGTGGAGAATGAGGTGGCGGCGACGGCAACAGACCACATTGTGGGGGAGGAGAAGATCCCAAAAGAGTACTGGGACATCCGGGAGGTGTTCAGCGAGAAGGTGTCAAACGTGCTGCCCCCCCACCAACCAATGGACTGTACCATTGAAATCCTCCCTGGGGTAAAACTCCCTAAACCAAAAATCTACCCCATGACCCCCCTGGAGCTGGGGGAACTATGGGACTTTATTGATAAAAACTTAAAACGTGGGATTATCCAACCGGCTAGGCTGCAGGTGGCAGCATCAGTACTGTTCCAGGAAAAGAAGGATGGGTCCTTTCATCTGGTGGTCGATTATAGAAATTTAAATGTGATTTGCGTAGAAAATGTCTACCCCATGCCTCTCATGAAGGACATGTTAGCCCACCTAGGCAAAGGAAAGATTTTTACAAAGCTGGACTTATGGAAGGCATATCATAGAGTTCGAATTAGAGAAGGGGATGAATGGAAAACCGCTTTCAACTGCCCGTTGGGATGTTTCCAGTTTTGGATGCTCCCTTTCAGACTGCAAGGAGCCCCTGCTGTGTTCATGCAGCTAATTAACAAAGTGCTGCATGAACACCTGTACAAGGGGGTGCTGGTCTACCTGGATGATATCCTTATCTACACCGAGACCATGGACGACCACATGAAATTGGTGAGGGCTGTCCTGAAAAAACTTAGAGCTGCTGAACTGTATGCCAAACTATCAAAATGCGAATTCCACCAAACTAAAATTGACTATCTGGGGTACCGCATTTCACATGAGGGAATAGAAATGGATCCAGAAAAGGTCCGGGGCATGTTGGAATGGGCCCCCACACACACCCACAAACAACTACAGAGTTTCCTGGGGTTTGCTAACTTCTATCGACAATTCATCCCCTCGTTTGCAAAAATTGCACTACCTATTACTAATCTTCTGAAAACGAAAGGAGAAGAGAGGCCAAAGCCCTCTCAGCCTCTCTAGTGGACTATGGACTGTCAGGCAGCGTTTGAGAAACTAAAATGACTGTTTGCTGCTGAACCAGTCCTTAAACATCCTGACATGGAAGCCCCTTTTGTTGTACAGGCTGATGCCAGCGATGTAGCCATCGGGGCGGTGTTACTTCAAGCAAACGCAGAAGGAAAGCTGCAACCCTGTGTCTATACCTCTCGGAAATTATCGGAGACTGAGAGGAGATGGGCCATATGGGAGAAAGAAGCTTTTGCTGTTTGTTGGGCATTGTTAATGTGGAGACATTTCCTTGAAGGGGCTAAGCAACCGTTTGAGGTGTGGACTGACCACAAGAACTTAGAAGCTTTGAAAATGCCACAAAAGCTGTCCCCAAAACAAGTCCGCTGGGCTCAGCACTTCAAACTATTCAATTTTTCCCTGCGCTACCTTCCTGGAGGGAAGAACTTCATGGCAGATGACCTTTTGAGACTGCCACAATACAATAGTGTTAGAGAGGAAGTGATTTGTCCGATTATCTCCTCAAAACAACTGGCGGCACCAGTAGTTACTAGAGCCCAGGCGAAAGCAGATCCAACTTTGTCAGACTTGAGCAAGCAGCTAAGGGACGCTCTAAAAACCGACGAGTGGTTTTTGGCCCATTCAAATGAGTGTACGCTTCGAGAAGGACTTGCCTGGGTGGGAGCTAAGCTTTATGTTCCCGCCAGTCTAAGAGTGACAGTATTACAACACGCCCATGATGCCAAAGTTGCCGGCCATTTTGGGTTCGTGAAGACATTACATTTAGTTAAATGACAGTTCTGTGGCCCGCACTAAAGAAGGACATAGAAGCATACGTAGCAAGTTGTCCCGTATGTGCTTCTGCAAAGACACCTCCTGGGAAGCCACCTGGATTGCTTCAGAGTGTTGCCAGACCAGGAGCCCCATGGAAGGAAATTTCCATGGATTTTATTGTTGAGTTACCTGAAAGTGGGGGGGGGGAATACAGTTATTTGGGTGGTTACTGATTTGTTCTCTAAACAAGTGCATTTTATCCCATGTCCCAAGATCCCTTCCACTAAAACGCTTGCAAAATTGTTTGTCCAGCATGTATACTGATTACATGGGGCTCCAGAGCGGATAATCTCGGACAGAGGAGTTCAGTTCACCTCCCACTTTGGAAAGAGTTCATAGGATTGTTAGGCTCCGCCCAAGGGTTAAGCTCTGCCCACCACCCTCAGACCAATGGGGCTTGTGAGAGAATCAATTCCATGTTAGAACAATAGCTGAGATGTTACATAAATTATCAACAAGATAACTGGACAGATTTGCTGCCATTTGCAGAGGTGGCCTATAGTAACTCCATAAATAGCAGTATCGGGTTTACTCCTTTTAAGGTGGCCTCTGGCCTAGATTTTGTACCCATTCCGGAGTTGCCTCAGGAGAACCCACAGATACCCTCTTTGGTTGAGTGGATTGAACAGTTACGTGACACTTGGTCAGTAACATGTAAGGCTCTGGATGAAGCACATCAAGCTCATAAAATCCAAGCCAATAAGAAAAGGATTCAGGGTTGGAATTATAAAGATGGTGATATGGTTTTCCTTTCCACCAAGTACTTGCAAACTCCCCAAAAGTTGAAAAAACTTGGACCCAAGTATGTGGGTCCTTTTCTGATAGTCCGTATCGTTAACCCAGTCACAGTGCAATTGGAATTACCCCAAAACTTGTGGAGGATTCATCCGGTGTTTCATATCAGTTTGCTAAAACCAGAGCGTTCGTCCCCTTTACGTCTGGACCCATACTAATTGAGGGGGAACATCATTTTGAGATCAAGGAAATATTGGACTCTAGAAAGCATTGTGGTAAGGTGCAGTATTTGGTGGCCTGAAAACATTTTCCGTTATCTAAAGCTGAATGGGCTCCAAAACAACTGCAATTGTTTCACTCCAAATATCCTGATAAACCTTAATCTATTTCTTATTGTCATGCTTTTAATTCTATAATTATCTGTTTTCTGTCATTTTGGTTTTCTTGTAGGAATAATGTCTCTTCTGCAGGAGGGCCAAATGTCAGCCTCCGCTTTTTCATTGCTTGCTCAGCTGCCATGAAACGGGGGGAGGGGGGAGCTATTGGAATTCTTGGGAGGGGAGAAGTGAGCTAGTGGTGAAGAAGAGAGAAACTTTGCTTCAGCGTTTTTTTGAAGCTGATAACAAGTCAAGGTCAACTGCTGTCACATAGCAGGAGGATGGCACCACCAGACGTCGCACCCACATGACCCCTGGGGTATTGTGGTTTGGATGATTTATGCTGGACAGTTGGGGGAAGGCTTTGGGGATGTTTTCTATATGTAATTTTCGCGCCTTTTGCTTCAGATCTTGCTTTTCTTTGGTTGCATTCAGTTCATACTCAGTAAAAGTACCTTTCTCTATGAAAATGGAGTCGGGGTTTTTCTTTCTTGAGTTTTGAAAGGAGGCATGCCTGACGTTCCTTCTGACTCACCTGTTCAGGAAGATGCTGCTGACATCATCATGGGTGATGGGGGGCTTTTTAGAACTGGCCGCCATCCTCAGTGGGCGCAGGAAGTTGTTGACAAGGATGTGCAGCTGCTGCACGTACTCGGCTTCGGCTTCCAACATGCTGAAGACCACCTGATTCCTCTTCCGCATGCTGTCAGCATGAGGGGAGCGGATGTAATCCTGGATGATGGTCTTCCACTTCCTTCTGCACAGCCATCCCCGGAGAAAGCTCTGGACCTGTTTCCAGAGAGGGGATTCCAGATTATTGTCTGCAAGTGCAATCCCAGGTCCTCCCCTGAATCAATTATGTGGCAGATAGATCCTTCTACAGGAAATCTTCTTGTGTTCAGTGTCATGAAATTATGTTTGGCTTTTGAACATTGATTCTCCCAAGCCTTGTATTATTTTCATCAACTGTCTTAATGCAGTTTATGGTTCTGCGATGGTTAATGCTCCATCATCTGAACCACATTTAAGCTTATACAGGTAGTCCTCAACAGTTCATTTAGTGATTGTTCAAGATGACAAGGACACTGAAAAAAATGGTTTATGTCTGTTTTCACATTTACAACCATTGCAGCATCCCCATGGTCACATGATCAGAATTCAGACATGTGGCAACTGGCTCATATTTATGACAATCATGTGATCTCCTTTTGCAATCTTTTAATAAGCAAAGTCAATGGGAAAGCCAGATTCACTTAACAACCTTGTTACTAATTTAACAACTGCAGTGACTCACTTAACTGTGGCAACAGATTGTGAAATGCGGCAAAACACACTTAACAAATGTCTCACTTAGCAACAGAAATTTTGGGCTCAATTGTGGTGGTAAGTTGAGAATTACCTGTATTCCTCTCCATAGAATTTGTTGCCTCCCATTTTTTCTGCCAATATTTCTAAGGCAATGATCAATAATAAGGGAGAGACTGGGACTCCTTGCCTGGCACCTTTCTTTATTGGAAAGTCTATGGAAAATATTCTGTTGCTCACCAGAATTTTTGCCATTTGCCATTGAGACACACTTTCAGTCCAGAACTGCCCAGGATTTCTTTTCTTGGATACCGCAAGTAAAAAGGGCCACTGCAGGTTATCAAAAGCTTTTTCTTTATCTAGGAAGATTTGTGCTGTCTTTTTCATTGTTGTTGTTGATATTATTAGTAATATTATTAATTAATAATGTTCTATATTAATTACAAACCTGCTGTTGTCCTTAATATTCCTCTTACATTCCTCTCTGGAAAATAACCTGTTTGGTTGATATGATATGAAACATTTTTGCCAATCAAAATGATACCAGAGGCCAGCACTTAGTTAGGCTGCATAGCAGGCCAGTTTCTGTTTATTGGTTTCTTAACAGAAAGGCCTTAAGTAGAAAATTAAGTCAGGTGGCACAGCAAATGTGGTGCTCACCCCAGGGGAAATGCTGAAGGCCACAGCTCCCAGGGCTCCGCCAACGACAGGGATAACTGTATCAAGAGTTGCACAAGAGGACTATGTCCCGAAAGGGTTGAGGAAAAGCGTTCCTCCAAGATGAGATTCTAGTAGAGAAAATGGCCAAAGGTGGGCTGCCGCTGAATGGATGCAGAGCAAGGTGAACCGTTGAATCCAACAAATGCTCTTGACTGAGGTTCATTTGGGGGCTGTGTGCCTGGTGGCTCAGTCCCTGGAAAATAGTGTGATTGACAAGGAGAGGCTGGGGGGGAGGGGCTCATGTCTTATGCAATGAGCACTTTATCTGAAGAGAAACCAGAGTCTTCCAGCAATATGCTGGGGGTCCCCTCTGGCCCTGAGGAGAGGAAAGAGGCCATCCGAAATGGGCAAGGAGACTTCTTCTCATGGGTCTAAACATGGGCTTTTCCTACACACACACCCCTCATCATTTTGTGCTGGAGCTGGGGGCAAAAGGGGCTCCTCACCTTCTTGATCTTCTTGATGTCAATGTCATCATCGTTTGGCACGTTGGCCTGGTTGGACTGAATGCGCTCATGGTCCTTAAGTAAGGCGGCAATCTGGTGGGACAGAGAAAAGCAGAAACAGGCTTTATATTTTAATTTATAAAATAGTTTTGAAAGAATGAGTTCCCTCCAATCAGCTATTAAAAAGGTGTTAGTAACGTAGGGATGTGTGATTTAATGATACAGTACATGAGGAATTGTGAGCCCAAATCCAGGAAAGGGGAGGGATAAATAGCAAGAGCACTTAGACGTCTCTAAGCAGTTTACAGAGTCAGCCTATGGCCCCCAACAATCTGGGTCCTCATTTTACTGACCCCGGAAGGATTAATGGATGAGTCAACCTTGAGCTGGTCAGAACTGAACTGCTGGTAGGCAGCAGAATTAGTCTGCAATACTGCATTCCAACTACTGCATTACCATGGCTCTTTTAATAACTACTAGCTTAAATAACTAGTAACTACTATAGCAATAAAGAGTCCTGCTTACAAGATGCCAAAGATTCTATTTCTCTGTGCAACAGATACCAAAGATTTAGAATCCTTCAAGCAGCGAGGGAGATACTGGTTCAGGGAAAAATCAGAACTGGAGCAAAGCAGAGGAACTTGCTAGCTCAGCTGCTGCCATTCAGATCATGACTTCTGGGAGAGGAAATAAGGTTCATCAGGATGAGATTCCCAATCCCGGCCTTCACTGGGCAGTCAGTGGTCAGGCTAAAAAACCAGATGGGGAAAGGTTGCAAGAAACTGGCTTCGCCTAGGGTGCGACACAAAGTTGCACAGGTTGAGCTAAGGGACTTTCCTGAGCAGGAAGAGGCTCCTTATCGCTCTTGTAGCCTGGACTAGGCAGGGGAAGGAAACAGGGCATCAGTGAAGAATTTATTTACTATTAATATTTCTGCTTCTCCTGGAAGGGTCACCCAGAAAGTTAAATGTACAAAGTAAGCCTAAGCATAAAATCTGGTAATGTGAAAGCAGTACAGCACTTAAATAAACCAGAATAAAAGTAATGGGAAGTAATGGGGTAGAGAAGTTGATCTAGCGCTGCCACTAAACCTCAGGGGCTGCTTGTGGCGCTGAGGCAATTCTGCTCTTTGACTTCCCTGCTTCGGAGTCCTTCTTCCACCCAGCAGCAAATGCTCAGATCTGCTGCTGAAGAAGGAGAAACCCGGTGCATGGAATAGCTTCCATAAACCTCTCCATGGCCTGGTGTTCCAGTTGGGATATGGGCTCAGTTCCTTGTTTACACACACACACACACACACACAGAGAGAGAGAGAGAGAGAGAGAGAGAGAGAGAGAGAGAGAGAGGGAGAGAGAGAGAGAGAGCTTAAACAGGGGTCTTCTCCATCTCGCTAAAACTGCAGAGGTCACCTCCATTTTGTCTTGGGTGCCTCTGACAGCCCGCAATGCCCCCATCCCAGGGATGAGACAGACTGCCCAGGCCAACCGTGCCCAGAGCTCCCATGCTTCTCAGCTTGGCCCCTGGAATGCCCACTTCCCTGGCCTTCTGCTCAGCCTCAGGAAAGAGCAAGAGGGGCCTTTTGGGGAGCACACAGGGCAGCCTATTTAGAGCTGTCTAAACAAATCATCTTGGGAACAAAACAACACAACTCCTTACGCAATCAATGCAATCATCGGTATTTGCATATGCATACAAAGGGCCATTTGATCTGCTCTTCAAAGAGCACAAAGGGAAGCTCAACAAACATTTAAATGCAGAAGCTCCATAATCAATCAAAAGGTTGAGATTATGGTTTGCTTGGGCTTTTTAAATAACTGTCACACTTTCCTAGAGTCTCCTATTATGGACTTCTGGGTTTAAAGTGGCTTTACAATCAAAGCTATCAGAACAAAGGCAAAAGACATTTCCAGATATTATGGAGCCAGATTTTTCCAAAATCCTTTGATGCACAATTTTTGTCCTTCTGCCAGAATTGTTCTCTATTCTGCTCCAAATACTGCAGTGTTTTTGCTATCCACTGATACCACGTCTACCATTAGGTCTCAGGAGCTCCAGCGAGAGGGTTTTTTTAATCAAAGCCAATTGGGTCACAATGGCTTTCAACCCAGGAAATCCCCTGCCCACGTCATGGAACCTGCATGCCCAAGTCATGGAGTCTAGTGACCCACTAAATGTCTCCCGAGGTGCCTGTTCAGAATCTGCTCTCCATTTGCATCATCTGCATCAAGAACCAACTTGATGGCAGGAGTTTGGCCAAGGCCCCTGCACGTGAAGCAGGAGGGATGACGGAATGGCTCCCAAAATAGCAAAATACCCAGTTCCCTAGCACTTTGAACAGCTGGCAGCACGTTTTGAGGCTGGGCTCCATACCTCTGATTTCAAGCGCTCTGTCTCTATTTCTCCATCTTCAATTTGTTGCCTGAGTTGCTTGGCAACTGTTTTTTCGGTCTCCACAATCTGAAGTAGATGGAGGTACTTCTGCATTAAGCCTTCGTGCTCTGTGGCGAGAGTCCCATAACTGTGACAGAGACAGCAGAGATAGAGGAGCTGTTAAAAGTTGCTCTCATTCCTGCCAGCTCTGAAACCCCTTCAGAGGCCTGGCATTCGTGATGCCCCCAGTCTCACTGCACAGCAACAGTGGGCTCCCGGGTCAAGTTGTTCCTGTAAAGCAAATTATTTTCAGTGTGCTAGTTCACTTCCAGCATGATGAACTGCTAGAGGTTGAGCACATGCTGTGGTCCAGCTATGTTCCAGTTGTCCAAGACAATCTGCCTGTGGGCTGCTTAAGATGCTTGTACAGTCAGAAAGCCCTGGTGGGGAGAGCAACAGGAGGAGGAAGAGAGGAACAAGCAGAAAAGCTGAATATTTTGAGCTGTTGCTCAGCTAGATGAGGTGAACAAGTCATTCCAAAGTAGCTGCTGTTTGCAAAGTGTGTCTTAAGAGCGGAATGGCCCAGTAAATAAGCAGATGCCGCTACAAACCATGATAAGGCAACAAGAAGAAACAGAGGAAAACTGAGAAACCAGTGCAATTAACTGGTAGGTTTCCAGGATAGACCGCTAACCCACCACTTTAAAGTGACAATCTAATCTAGGCATATTCTGGCATATTTTGAAGCATGTACAAAATTGTAGTAGTATCGAGAGTGTGTACAATAACTTATCATTCTAGTCAGTCTGACAAAAATTGTTGTACCATTGTACACGCTGTTGCACTGTTGGCCAGAAGTTCTGCTCCTTTGAGGCATCTGATTTGTGAGCCTTGCTGATGGCAGCAGTTGAAGAAAAGTGGGATATTGGAGCAATGGGCGACCATCCTTAAGGTCAGACCAGAAGATTTATCAGACTGAAACAATGGAGGAAATAAGCTTTGAACTGCTAAGCAAGAGAGCGAAGAATGGATCCCTGAAGGACAGAAGGGAGGCAGCTTTGCCCTGCCAGGAGACAAGAGCCTGAAGCTTGCTGAGCCATTGCTACAACTTGGAATAGAGACAAACAGATGCACACCAAATCTGCATATCAGGACTTTCCAGAAATTGCCAAGGAACAGAAAATGCAGACAGTCCAAAACTGAAGGGATTTGTGAAAGCTCAGAATGAAGTGATGGGAAAAGGTCTTTTTAAGATCAGAATAAAGAACTATATGATAGCAAAATGATAGCAGGTAAGGGGAAAAGGAGAAATACTTAACTCTTATCCAAGGTGTGATAGCTCAGCGATTAACGAGGCTGAGCTTTCAACTAACAGCCAGGGTTCAAAACCTGAGCACCATGAGATGGGGTGAGTTCCCGTTCTTTGCCCCAGCTCCTGCCCACCTAGCAGTTCAAAAGCATGCAAATGCAAGTAGATAAATAGGTATCCACTTCCGTGGGAAGGTAACAGCATTCCATGGGCCTCAGCCACATGACCACAGAAGGGTCTTCAGATAATGCTGGCTCTCTCGGCTAAGAAACAGAAATGAGCACCGCCCCATAGAGTCTGAAATGGGGAAACTTTATCGTTACTTTTACTGAACTCCTATTTCGGTTTAATCTTCCCCGACAGAAAAGGATTTGTCTGTAAACTGCCACTGTAAAAAGCAAGAGGAAGCATGAGACTGATAACAAGCTGGTGGAAATACTATTTCTTTTGAATTTAATATAATTTTTTAGGAGGAGATTAATTTCTTCCTAAGAAGTTCCTGGAAATTAGTGTTTGACTGAACCTTTGAGAAATTCTGGGAAATGGTTGAGGTGCCAGACAACTGGAGGTGGATGCCAGCCATAACTTCAAAAAGGAGACCTGGAGAACTAGATCCGACATCTGAGTACAGAAAGTCAAAGGATTAATTAGTAGACTATCAAATTCTATTATGTCTACTGCAAGTCCACAATATTTTGATCAGCGAATTATTAAATGGGTCTGGATAAAATTAGAATTTATGGAAAAGTGATTAACATTTCTTCATTAAACAGAAGAGAAGTATCAAGTTCTGCGTCAGCATTTTTATTAATTACCAGGATGAAGCCATTGAAGGTAACAGAAAATTGGGTGCAAGTATTTTGGAAAACAAATAAAGTTCAAACTGACCTTGAACAGTTGGAGAAATTGGATGGAAATAGAAAAATGAAATGTAACAGAGACAAGTTCAAAATTCTTCACCTGAGAAGCAAAACTCAAATGAAGAGGGATAAGAAGCAGGCCATGGCTTAGGAGTAGCTCTTGTGAAAAACACCTTTGAATAGTAGTGGTTAGAAAAGAAAAGGAAGCAGCAATGGGATGAGACCACTAAAAAGGCAAACACAATATACATTGCCAGAGGAAATGCAGTTTATTTGCTTTGGACAAACCCCAAATAGGGCTCCACACTTTGAGAAGGACTCACTGAAATTTCTTCCATGTAAGGCAATGAGATAATCAGGGGTCTAAAAGTGAAATCTTCAGAAGAAAACCTGATACACACACACTCTCCAATACCCAAAGGATGTCCCTGATCAGAAGGTTAACTCCAGTTCTTCATTGACTCAGACCGTCCAATATAGAAAAATGGATTTATATTGCATAGAGTGGGTTCCATAGGATGTTTCCAACAATCTCTTAACTTAGTGGAATCAATGAGCCAAGAAGAGGTGGGTTCATCTTTTCCTGAAGTTATCTAAGAAGAAACTGGACCATTTTCTGCTTAATTTGGATTCCACTACTTAACAGGGGTTTAGATTCATGCTTCAAAGAAACTTTAAGCTGTAGAATTCAGCATGCCTCACCCTAACCCTCACCAGGTTATATTCACAGTCCATGCCTGACTAAAGGCAACTTCCAAGAGTTTGCAGAGACAAGATAAAGTGTGGTTTGTGTAGCCTGCACCACACACACAGACACACACACACACCTCCCCCATATAGATGTACAGTCATGGACATGCAGAGGGAAAAAACCTGTTTTGTGCTATATGCAGATAGGAAAGATCCTTCCTTTCCAGGAAAATGGGTTTGTTTTCACATTCCTTTCCAGGGAAAAGTGGGAGCTGTATTTGGCTGCACAACTTCAGGGAAGAAGGAAATGCAGGGATCCCAACGACTCTGCACGGGACGAAGGGGACGAAGAGGAGAATGAGAGACGCAGTTCAGCAGAACCTGGTTGCCCCCCCCCCCCCCCCCCCCAGTGATGGACAGCCCTCTGTTGGATGTATTCAAGCAGAGATTGGCCAGGGATTGCTTGGTCTCAGTGGCCCTTTGGCGCTCCTGCATTTTTGTGATTCTCTACGACCATCATTTAGGATAAAAATCCTAAAGGGGAAAACAACTTTAGTAGCATGGGAAACTCTGAAAAATATGATAATAAAAGCCCAATTCAGCACAATACCACTGAAAAATAAAAACAAGAAATCCAAGAAGAAACAAGCATGGTTCCATGCACAAAGATCTCTGATAAACTGAAAGACAGAAAGGATAAGTACAAAAAATGGAAAGAGGGGCATATAACTAAGGCAGAATGTCAACAGATAGCCTGAATCTGCAAACATCAAATCAGGAAAGCAAAGGCTCAAAGACTTGCAACAAAAGTAAAAAATAATACCAGTAATAGAAAAGTTTATTTCAACATATAAATAACAAGAAAAAAGTCAAGGAAACTGTAAGTTCACTAAAGAGAGAAGATGGCAAGGTAAGTAACAGGCATAAGAGAGAAAGAAGAGCTGCTTAAACTCATTCTTTGCATCAGTCTTTACGCAGAAAGAAATTATAGCCCAAGGTACCAAAAACATAACTGTAAATGACAGATTAGAAATAAAAATTAAAACCAGCAAGAGAATGGTAGGAGAAGGCCTGTCTGATCTTGATGAATATTAACAGATTAACAGAGTTGGAAGGGACCTTATAGGTCATCCAGTCCAACCTCCCACTCAAGCAGGAGATCCTACATCATTTCTGACAAATGGCGGTCCAGTCTCTTCTTGAAAGTCTCCAGTGATGAAGCTCCCACAACTTCCAAAGGCAACTTCTCTTCCATGGGTTGATTGTTCTCACTGTCAGAAAGTTCCTCCTTATTTCTAGGTTGAATATCTCCTTGGTCAGTTTCCATCCATTATTCCTTGTCTGGCCTTCAGATGCTTTGGAAAAGAGCTTTACCCCCCTCCTCTCTGTGGTAGCCCCTCAAGTATTGGAAGACGGCTATCATGTCTCCCCTGGTCTTTCTCTTCACTAGACTAGCCATGCCCAGTTCATGTAACTGTTCTTCATATGTTTTAGTCTCCAGTCCCCTAATCATTTTGGTTGCTCTTCTCTGCACTTTTTCTAAAGTCTCAACATCTTTTTTATGATGTGGTGACAAAACTGGATGCAGTACTCTAGGTGTGGTCTTACTAGGGCTTTATAGAGTTGTATTAGTACCTCCCTTGATCGTATCCCTCTGTTAATGCAATTTAGGATTGTGTTGGCTTTTTTCGCTGCCGCCACACTGCTGGCTCATATAGCTGATTGTCCACAAAGACTCCAAGATCCCTCTCACAGTCACTGCTATTAAGCCTGGTTTCCCCCAGTTTATATGTGTGCTTTTGGTTTTTCTTATCTAAGTGTAAGACTTTACTTTTCTCTACATTGAATTTCATTTTGTTAGATAGGGCCCAGTGGTCAAGTCTGTCAAGATCCATCTGGATCTTGAGCCTATCTTCTAGGGTGTTAGCTATTCCTGCCAGCTTTGTATCATCTGCAAATTTGGTGAGTTCCCCTTCTATTCCCTCATCTAAGTCGTTTATGAAGATATTGAAGAGTACTGGGCCTAAGACAGAACCTTGTGGCACCCCACTGCTTACTTCTCTCCATGTAGACTTAGACCCATTAAGGAGTACTTGTTGAGTACGGTTTGTCAGCCAGTTGTGAATCCAACTGGTGGTGAAGCTATCTATCCCACTTTTTTCTAACTTACGAAGAAGTAGGTTGTGGTCTACTTTGTCTAATGCCTTGCTGAAGTCTAAGTATATTATGTCCACAGTATTTCGCTGATCTACTAATTTAGTCACTATGTTGAAGAATGAAATAAGATTGGTCTGGCATGATCTGTTTTTAACAAGCCCATGCTGACTGCTAGTTATTACTTTGCTCGTTTCTAATTAACTAAGTTTCTAACTAACTAGACGAACAAAATGCTGTGGACATAGTATACTTAGGTTTCCACAAAGCATTCGACAAAGTAGACCACAACCTACTTCTTGGTAAGCTAGAAAAATGTGAGATAGACAGCATCACCACCAGATGGATTTGTAACTGGCTGACACACCGTACTCAAAGAGTCATCCTTAATGGTACTACAACTATATGGAGGGAATTCCGTAAGCAGTGGGGGTACCACAAGGTTCCGTCTTTGGCCCAGTACTCCTTAATATCTTCATAAATGACTTAGATGATGGAATAGAAGGGAAACGCATCAAATTTGTAGATGACACTAATCTAGCAGGAATAGCCAACACCCCAGAAGACAAGCTCAGGATCCAAAAAGGTCTTGACAGACTTGAACAATGGGCTCTATCCAACAACATGAAATTTAATGTGGAGAAAAGCAAAGTTTTACACATGGACAGGAAAAACCAAAGGTACAAGTACAGATTACCATATTTTTCAGACTATAAAATGCACCGGTATATAAGGCGCACCATGATTTTGAAGAGGTAAGCAAGAAAAAACGTTTTTGCCCTCCCCAACCCACAGGAGCACTCTTCAGCCCTCCCAAAGCCTCTGCGCGCCCTGTTTTTGTGAAAAATGGGCCTTCAGGAGGCCATAAATGGCTGTATTTGGTGTATAAGATGCAGCAACATTTCCACTCTCTTTTAGGGGTGGGAAAAGTGCGTCTTATACTCCAAAAAGTACGGTAGGCGAAACCTGGTGCAAAACCAGTAACTGTGAAAGGGACCTTGGAGTCCTAATGGACGATCACTTAAACATGAGCCAGCCATGTGCGGCAACAGCCAAAAAAGCTAATACAATCCTGGGTTGTATAAAAAGAGGCATAGAATCAAAATCATGTGAAGCATTAGTACCACTTTATAAAGCCCTAGTAAGGGCACACCTGTTGAGACTTTGGAAAAAGTGCAAAGAAGAGCAACTAAGACGATTAAAGGCCTGGAGACAAAAACATGAAGAATGGCTGCAGGAACTGGGTATGGCAGTCTAGAGAAAAGAAGGACTAGGGGTGACATGATAGCAGTATTCCAGGGTATACTGAGGGGCTGCTACAAAGAAGTGGGGAGCATTTTCCAAAGCACCAGAGGGCAGGACAAGAAACAACGGATGGAAACTAATCAAGGAGAGAAGCAACCTGGAATTAAGGAGAAACTTCCCAACAGTGAGGACAATTAACCAGTGGAACAGCTTCTCTCCAGAAGTTGTAGGTGCTTCATCACTGGAGGTTTTTAAGAAAAGACTGGACAGCCACCTATCTGAAATGGTACAGGGTCTCCTGCTTGAGCAGGGGGTTGGACTAGAGGCCCTCCAATGTCTCTTCCAAATCATTGATCTGGCTTCAAGGTGGAGGAACTAGTTAGTTGCCTTGCAGGGGAACTTCCTGTGGTTCTCTCCCATTTTCTCTGTTCTCTGGTGGTTTTGGATGTCAAGGCTCAACCTTCTGGTGAACCAAACCAACAGGAGGTTCTGTAAAACCTCAAGAAACAAAGATTGGGAGGAGGTCCAGAAGGCAAAGGCCGAGTTCTTCTGTCATCAAGGTTGATCTACTTGATCAGACTTTTCGCTTTGGTTCCATCTGCCTGGGACCTTGGCCCTCATGCATCCAAAGCTGCATTTTGTGATGCCTTTTTATTGTTTTCTTCAGACTCCATGGCTAGTGTGTAGCAACATTACAGAAGGGGATGCAGGACAGATTCTGGCCTAGTTCCCCTTATTTTCAAACTGGATGTTAATTAAGCTTGTTACTGATTTAAATACTCAAAGTCACATTAATTTTATTTGGTATTTTGGCACTGAATTCCTGCCTGTGATGACACTGAGGACTCAGCAAAGCACAGGACTGTTGTGGGGAAATAGGCATCAGTGGTGGGTTGCTACCGGTTCGCCACAGATCGGGGAAAAAGATAGCGGCGGCGGCAGGAAGCTCCGCCCACCCACCCAGATGTCTCTTCGCATGCACAGACGCATCGCGTGTGAGTGTGAGTGTGAGTGCACCCACGAGTGAACCGGTAGCAACGGGATTTGAAACCCACTTCTGATAGGTATGTGCTGCAGAGATGATTGGCTCAGCTAATCTGACAAGAATAAGGCTGGATTATGCATCACACAAAGCCAGTACAGGAACATGGTTTTACTTAGTGTGGTATGTGCATTCAGCCAGGATGTGGCTTATTCAGTTAACCATAACCAAGGAAACCACAGCATAGCGCAATCCACAAGCTCACTAGAAAGTGAAGTGATTAAAGCTGCATTACAGCAAACTAAGAAACTGAGCCTCGGGGGTTGAGCTGATGACTGGTCCATCCAGGTGCTACCCCACTCTGCTCCCCTCCCCCCGGACAGCCAGTTTCCGGTGGGAGCATGGCACTTACACACCATCTGGTGACAGAGATAATCTATGGCCAAAATAGGGACTATTAATAGCCTGGACTGCCTGAGGAGGCCAAACATTACATTATTATTTTTCTTTCATTTGGAATGTTTTTGCTTTTTATTGCTCTATGCTGTTTAGATTCATAAATGGTGAGCTGGGCACCCTTCCCGATTTGTAGCTCCCTGGTTCCTCTGATTTCCCCCTTTTGAAGCCTCCTTCAGTTGCCTGGCTTCACCTCTGCTCTCCAGGATTTTTCAAAGAAAACGTGTTCAGCCAGACCGTCAGATGGCTCCTTCAGCTGCACTCTAGGGAGGTATTTAACTGGCCCCCAAATTTAAAGTAAATAGTTATTCCCAGACAATATTTTTATCTGGCTTCAGTCCTGCTCCTTCATGCTGCTTTTTATCATTACAATTTGCCAGGAAGAGGTGAATTTTAGGAGGAACATTCTTTTTTCTTACATTTTAGAAGAGATTGAGATAGACTATACTTTTCATGGGTGGGATCGGGTTTAATCTGAGGTCAAAGAAATTTTCAGGATATTTGTCGGAGGAGGCAAGTTGTTCGTTGTAATAGTCAAAGATTCCACAGCATCAAACTTTCTTTGTGAGACAGAAGTGGCATTATTCCCTCTTTATTTTAAGCTGGCCACCATTCAGTGGTCTGCCATTTGAGAAGTTAGAGGATTGCTCCCAGTGGTGCCTCGGTCACTCTGGTATCTGAAGAAGTCAAGTGTAACTCCTGCTTCTCCTTCCCTTCCCAAGGAAAGCCTACCAGGCCCTTCTCAGGAGTCAGGCTCCAAAACCCAAGAAAGACACTCTAAGTCAGGGGTATCCAAACCTGGGCCGAGGCCTGGTAATGAGCTGCGGCCCATTCGGAAGCTCTTGGATAAAGGGAAACAGCAAGGCAGCCCTTCCCTCCAGCTACTCTTCCTCCCTCGGGCTCAGCCTGCCAGGAGCCATCCTAGGGAGGCATTTCTGACAGAGGTCCTTACCTGGCATGACTGATAGCTGCTACCCATTCGTCACAATCCTTGGCATCCTCAGTTCTCAGCTCCAGAGTTTTCTGGTTCTCATGATTGAAGTTAACCGTAAAATAATGCTGTAAAAATAAAGAGAAACGGTCTTATTGTTATTTATTTATTAGCAATAGCAATAGACTTATATACCGCTTCACAGTCCTTTTTACAGCCCTCTCTAAGCAGTTTACAGTCAGCATATTGCACCCAACAATCTGGGTTCTCATTTTACCAACCTCAGAAATATGGAAGGTTGAGTTAAATTTGAGCCAGTGAGAATCGAACTGCCGAACTGCCGTCAGCAGAGGTAGCCTGGAGTACTGCATTCTAACCACTGTGCCACTGCAGCTCTATTATTACATTTACACTGCCCCATCTTTTTCTTCATAAAAACTCAAGATGGTTTAAAATAATAAAATGTATAGAACATAACATTAAAATAAACGCACTCAAAATCAGAATATAATCAGCTTCATGGGAATATACAAGACTGGCACAATAAGCAGAGCCTTTAGTCTCAGGCCCACCAGCTCCCTCAACTGGAGCCACCAGGCATCCCAAGGTCATGTTTGGTCTGCCAAGAGAGCTGTTGGCAGTGATATCCCCATTTATTCTTATCTGAAAGATACAGCTGGATCAATAGGAAAATATGTGGTTAAAAGGAGCCTGAGTGGCGTAGGGGGCTAATGCCTCCTACTAAGGCAGCATTTAACATCCAGCTGCCTGCAATTACTGCGAGTTCAAGTCTCACCAGGCTCAAGGTTGACTCAGCCTTCCATCCTTTCTAAGGTGGGTAAAATGAGGACCCGGTTTGTGGGGGCAATAAGCTGATTTTGTATAAATATACAAAAAGATGAAGGCTATTGCTTAGCACATTGTAAGCCGCCCTGAGTCTCCGGAGAAGGGAGGCATATAAAAATAAATTAAAATTAAAATTAAAATTAAAAAAGGATTTAAATTTAATTTTTTATAAAATAATGTATTGTAAGTACATGATGCCAAGGAAATGATCTAGAATGTATAAAGGTGCTTCAAATGTAGGTTGGAAATGCAAACATGAAGGGACATTTTATCATGCCATATAAAAAAGCTAAAAAGATTTGAATTCAAATACATACTTTGATACAGAGGATTCTAAAAATCAAAATTAAATTAGGGCTAGATTTTTTTATTTTAGGATTAACGGATAAAGCTGGAAAAAAGCCACGAAGATTATTTCAGAAGGTGGTTATTGCAGTCGGGCTTCTATATGCACAGAGAAGGAAACATTCAACACTTGCCCACGATGGAGGAATGTTGGTGAAATTGGCCAATTTTGCTGAAATGGCTAAATTGACTTCTTTTATTAGAGAAAAGTCAAAATCTGCATTTATTTGAGACATATTAACATCTCAAACATATTAAAATATTTGAGACCAGAAGCCTCTTATGGACTTTTAATGCATAACTGGAAAAAATGATTTTGTGGTTTATGGTTTTGAGGATCAGACAGAATAGATTATAGAAAAAAAGAGTAAGAGGATGTAATTTTAGAGAGAAAGGTTAAAATATAATTGTACTTATAACTGCTGTGAAGAATATCTGGTGCCACTTTTTATATCTTTCTTCTATTTTTCTTCATTTTTTTCTTTTTTTGCACTTTTTCCTTTTCTTTCTTTTTCTTTTTTCTTCCTCACTTTATATTAGTTTGTGTTAGTTTTTATCTTCTTGTTTAAAAGTTTTAATAAAAATTATTTTAAAAAATATTTGCTCTGCCAAGCTGGAGCTCCCTCCTGCCACTTTAGGGACCAAGCCCCCATTGTGGGGCTCCCCACCTGAGGCCACTAGAGGTCCTAATTACAGCCCTGCTTCTTTACCCCTCCTCCTTCTTTGTAGCTGGGCTTTTGTGGAGATCATTTTGGTGGCAGTGGTGACATTGGCAGGGCACCATCAAGATTGAGTGGAATCTTGAAAGCTACAACAATGGTTAGAAACCAACAAGATGTCAGGGTTCCAAGTAACACCGAACGAAGTAACAACGAACGAAGACTCCAAGACTTGAAGTTCCTCAAAGTTCCATTTTATTAGAGATGTTGTATTGGCACATCTGGGAAAACCCGAATCTGAAAGCTTCCAGGTTTTCCCCACCCAAAGGAAAGTCCAAGTCTCTTCCCAGCACCCACATGTCCATCACATGGTCCAATCAAAGCACCATCCCAACTGGAGATGCCTCCCAGTTCCAGCCCTCCAGGCGCAGGGCAAGATGTCCTTGACTCTCTGAGAAAGGAATGTTGTTATGACTTTATATTACCTGTGCTCCATACAATCCCCCCTCCCAGTTTCCCATAGTAATAAATGTGGCTGGCCTGAAGATCCAATGCAAAAGGTGGCTTCCAGGTCTGACACAAGATGAATTTTAGTTCAGATCAAATCAGATTAACAGAGTTGGAAGGAACTTTGTAGGTCATCTAGTCCAACACTCTGCCCAAGCAGGAGACCCTACACCATTTCTGACACATGGCAGTCCAGTCTCTTCTTGAAAACTTCCAGTGATGAAGCTCCCACAACTTCTGAAGGCAACTTCTGTTCCATTGGTTGATTGTTCTCTTTATTTCTAGGTTGAATCTCTCCTTGATTAGTTTCCATCCATTATTCCTTGTCTGGCCTTCGGGTACCTTGGAAAATAGCTTGATCCCTTCCTCTCTGTGGCAGCCCCCCAAATGTTGGAAGACTGCTATCATGTCTCCCCTGGTACCACTCTTTTTTTTTTTTTATTGCAAAAGTTTTACAGTTACATTTTCACCCCTTTCCCCCCCCCCCCGCAACCCACCCCAAACTTCCCAGCCTCCCTAACCCACCCTAACCCTCCCCTCCCCCCAGACTTCCTCACAGTATACTCATGTCAAATAAAAGGAAAAACCCTCCTTTGTATATAAAACTTGAACCCCTCCCTCCCCCTTACAAATTTTCATCTTCATTACATTAACCTATTTCAATCTTAATATAACATTTTCAAATAAATTTTCATCCTGATTACCTTAAAAATATTTCTATCTTGATATAACATTTTCTAACAAATTTTCATCCTCAACCTTAAAATATTTCTATCTTAATATAACGTTTTCAAATAAAAGCTATTTGATACTTCCTAGTTTGATATTTATTCTGAACATAATCTATCCATTTCTTCCATTCCCATTCATAAGTCTCTTGAGAACAATCTTTTAAATATGCTGAAATCTTCGCCATCTCTGCAAAACTGGCCATCTTCAAAGTCCATTCCTCAATCGTAGGCAGCGCTTCATTTTTCCAATATTTACCTATCAACAATCTTGCTGCTGTTATCATGTACAATATCAATTTTGTTTCACCCAATGTAAAACCCTCTTCACTAGACTAGCCGTGCCCAATTTTGGCTTTGGGGGTAAAGGAAGCCATGCCTCTTCTGAAATTATGATGGTTTCCACAAAATTGCTTTTCCTCTTAAGGAGGAGCCATGTTGGCCCTTTGAGGTGAGGAAACAATCACCACCTGAAGATGTTGGCATCTGCACCTGGGGAAAGAGTGGGGACTCTCAGCTGGGAGCGTCTGTCACTCTGTCAGGCATCCTGACCTGAAGCAGCCTCCAATATCGTCCCTTGGATCCTGAAGGCTTTGAGCCTCTGGCTCACCAGTGAGGTGCCAGGCAGCGTTTGTGATTTTCTAAGCCTTCCTAATTGCAACCCCACCCTCACCTTTAGCTCAGAGCTGTCATCAGGAAATGGGGGGGGGGAAGGGGGGGAACCAAGGGTCTGGGTATAGGTTAGGGAAAATCACAGTAGGCAACAATATATAGAGAAAAGATCTTGTGCCTTGATGAATCTTAAGCTGAATATGAGCTAACAGTTTGATGTACTTGGGAAAACCACCCAACCAACCGCCAAAAGCAGTCCTGAGCTACATCTACAAAAACAGGGCATGCCAATCAAGAGAAGTCATAATTTTTTTCTACACGCCATATTGGTCATGAAGGATTTTCACTGGATTAAAGTAACCAAGATGACCAGGGACTTGGAAGGCGCCACCTATGAGGAATGATTGAAGGGCTCGCCTGCAGGATGGAGGGGAGAGACGTATCTGAAGGGATATCATACAAAGGACCCCAGATGGAGCACAAAGCTGTTCTCAGTGAGAGGACCAGAAACTACAAGGAAAGAGATTTTTGGTGGCACATGAGCAAGAATATCCTGATGTTAAGAACTTTTGCACCACAGAAGAGGCTGCCCTGGAGTCTCTGCGGTGCAGAGCAGATTCCTGCATGGGCATCAGGGACCACAGAATGGAAGGTCTGGAAGGGAACTTAGAGGCGGCTGCTTTGGATCTCCGGGACGCCTTTTAGCGTGTTCTCTTCTTCGGTGTATGACTGGGTAATGCCCAGTGCCATTAAAATGCATTAGTTGAAGAGCTGTTGACCTGTTTTGCCACTGAATATCAAATGATTACATGATTGCATCACATGCTGTGAGCCTTTAATAGTTTTGAATAAATAGCTTTGATTGGATATTAATTATTGTTTTAATTCTAGACTTCATGGATGTGTCAGTCTGTTGAATAAACCCTGGTGTTCAGTCTCAGCCCAACGGAGGGGGCAGGCCCCGGTTTGTTTCAGGCTGCCGAGTCGAGAAGCTGAGCAGACTCAGGACAGGCTATTTTTAGCTTCCTTTGGCATTTATTCTTGTTGTGTTAATTTTCATCAGGGAAGCTTCTAGCCCAGCAAAAGAGTTCTTGCAGTTCATTTGCTCTCCTTTCTACAGTCTCCTAGGAAACGGAATATTCTGCATGGCCACAGATCCAATCGATTAAGTGGGGAAACAAGTAAGGAAGCACTTAGCTCTCCCCTTCTGATTCCACTGCTCTAATCAGAAGGGACCCCAAAATGCAACCTGGGAGAAGGTCTTGACAGGCAGAAATTGACCCCTGACTCCCACGGTGGTCAGGGCTGCCAGGTGGTGAGCAGAGGGGCCTCTCTTGCCTTGTTGTGGCTGCTCTGGGCAATTGTTCACCTGGCACTGCTCACCCTACATTCCTGAGCTCCTAAATATGCAGAATAGGGGTGGTGGCATCTTTGTCAAAAGCGGTCAAGGGGCTGCTTGGAAGGATGATGGCTGCATTATAACTGAGCACAGCTCACTGCTCTTGCCTTGCTGACATCACAGAGGGGTCCCAGAGCTGCATTTCCACCCAATTTACCTGGGCTTTGCTCTGCCTGATTAATGGCTTGGGACCACTTTCTTTTTCCATAATGCGTCTCTGCCTTTCCCCTCTCCAGGTCTTTGTGTTCTGTGCTGAGAAAGGAGGTGCAACAGAAAAAGGGAAGAGCAGATTGTGGCTCCCTTTGCTGATCCCAGAAGGGCTTCCTAGATCAACCCAAGGGAGGCTGGGGCTTTACGTGGCCTGTTCTCACTGACCCTGCCTGGTATCAGACACAGCACTGAGCAGTTTGGGGGTAACCAAGGGGTAGAGCTATGCTAAAGGATGGCAGAGCTACCTGCAAGTGTGCCAGGTCATGCCAAAGGTTCTCATGATGCTGATCAGCCAGCCTGATTCTTGGCCAGGCTTTTGCACTGGGGAGCTTCTAATCACCTCTATCCCCCCCCCCCAAAAAAAAACCTGGCTTGCCTTCTTCAAGGGCATCCTGCTGGATATAGTTTCAGCAGCACCCTGGAAACATTGCGGATGAGGCCAAGCAGATGAGGGTTTTCTCATCTAAATATAGCTCTTCTCACTGGTACTGCTGGTTATGTGAAGGACAACAAATCACAGCATGCATCTATGCCAATGTGTGCAGGGCCTTATCCTGCAAAAGATCTGCCGTTCTTTCTGATCTTAAATTCCAAAATGATGGAATGTGGACCATTACAGAGGACTGCATGTTTCTGCTCACTTCCAAATGTCTCCATGCTTGCACAGGGGACCACTTCCCAAACAAGGATCCACAGGACTAGCACCTTAACCTACTTGGTAAAGCTTCAGGCCAGCAGTCATGCCTGTACCGGAGGATACATAAGCTTTATACCTATTCAGGATACTGCATAGATCCCTGGAGTTGGGGGGAAGGAGGGCTGTGGGAAGCATGAGCTAGAGCCAGGGGGAGGAAATGGTATTCCTCTTGCGTTCCCAGAGGAGGGATAGGCCATGCCCTGAGAAAACCCTTATTTCCTCAGCCCAAGAGAAAACAGAGGAAGGACACTCCCCATGGGGACTTGCAAGACTGATGTTGTGCATCTCCAACTGCTAAGCACGATTAAGGAGTCCTCTGCAGCAAATGCAAGCTCTGGTGCCTGAAGGAGAAGACAGCTGGGAGCAGTGAGTGACTTCAGAATCAAATTCCAACCCTCATCCAAAAAAAGAGGTTCTCAATCTTCAGTTGAGGAAAGAGACCCCAGAAAGGAAGTCAGGAGAGTGAACCTCTGAAGGGCAGAGGGAGTCCAGCTTCATCCTGAAAAAAGGCATCCTTGGAAGTAGCTGATTCCCTTCAATGTGGAATAAAAATGACAGATGACAATAAACCCAACGACTCATGAAACAAGTTTGTCTCTCTGGAGCCCAGATTAGCAATGTGACAGAACAATTTCCAAGATTTATCAAACTGTCAGTTTTCTCTTTCTGCTATTCTGTATGGGGACAGATGATACTGCAGTAACAGCTATAACTGCATCGTTGTGGATTCTGGAAGGAAATCAATATTCTGGAGTTTCAGGTGGTTTCTCATCCACTCATCAAGCCTGGAAAGGACAAGGGAAATTGCCAGTTAAACTGACCAGTTAGACAAATGCTATGGAGTGGGAGATGTTTGTTTTCAGGAGCCACTGTCTTGAATTATTGGCTGCGTGGCACAAGTAGTTAAAAATGTGTGGCAAAGTGTGGTGACCCTAATCAGGAGAACTTTCAATTTCAGCTTTTGAGGTACAACTCCAACTAAAAACCTTGGATAAATACTTATGGGCTGTAGAAAGAGGAGGAAGAGGAGGAGTGGAGGGCTGGGGAAAAAGGATGAGCAGAGAGGGAAGGGAAGAAAGAAGCTTTTCCACCAAAGCATGGTGATAAAGAAGCTTTTACACTGAATCCTAGAACATACAATAGGGAGGGACCTTGAAGATCATCTAGTCCAAGCCCCTACTCAAGCAGGAGACCCTATACCATTGTGGACAAATGGCTGTCCAACCTCTTTTTTAAAACATCCAGTGATGGAATATCCAAAATCTTAGTTGTCCTATTAAGATTGGAGATAAAACTAGAAGAATTTGAAATAAGGATTTGTATCCTGCAGAAATAAAGGAGACAGAATAATTATATAACTATATCTTGATATTACACAATGAAAATCAAGAATATTTGCTCAGCTCATGGCATTATCCATCACAATATGGGAAATATGATCAAATGAGATCTTATTTGGAGACCTGATAGGATGGCTGTCATGACTGAGAAGGAAGAAATGAAACTTCAAAAAACGTTTCAGAAAAAGAGGAGGAAGAGTTGAACTATAAAATCTACAGTACAATTCAAGGGAAAGCACTTGTTGGTGCTGTTGAGTGTACATTGTTTAAAGTATGCGGAACAGTGAATAAAAGCAGTGCTTATAAATGTTATCTATTGCTGACAATTCAACTATGGAAAAAGTATGGAAGTGATTACCAAAAGCAAAGATCTTTCCATACATGGAGTGGTAATGATGGGAGACTTTAACTGCCCTGACATATGTTAGCAGGCAAATTCTGGCAAGCATGGCCCTTTGAGGAAATCCCCAACTTACTATTTTTCTGGCATTTTTATTTTTCAGAAAGTAGAAGAAAGCACAGGAACTCCAACTGCCCTTGTTTAATGAATGAATCAGAAAATCTTACTAGGCCCAATGAATGCAGCAGTAATAGTGGGGTATGGAACCAAGGAAATCAAACTCATCTTGAAAGCATATCTACAAGAAAGTGGTTTTAATGAGAAGATGAGCACAAGGTGGACAGAAATTATTTAAAAAGGAGATGCTAAAAGCACAGACAATCCAAATGAGAACAAAGGGAAGACAGCCAAAGAAGCAGAATAGAAAAGGACACATTCTGGAGAAAGAATCACAAGTACAGGAGAAAGGTCCAGATTTTTAGAGAGGTTGTCAGAAAATTCTGGTGTTCAGAATGAGCTAAGGGAGCAGAGGATGCTTAGAAGAAGAAAAGGGGCTTCTTCAGGGTTCGCTGACAAGGCAAGAAGCAGCAGAATCAAAATCAATGAAGCCCAGACAATGCTAACAGAGAGCAAAGAAAAGGCAGAATATTCGGCCCCTTTAGTGAGCCTATTGTGTGAGAAGAGGATGGCATTTCTAGGTTGAAGAAACAGGGTTGCAAATTCAGATTAGATTGATAAAAATCTAATCAGGAAATCTCGAAATGCTTTAAAACTCCAGGGCCTGCTGAGTTGCGCCTTAGAGCACTGAAGGAAACACCTCATCATTGGGCTGGTGGTCTATGAAAATTCTGGCAAATGTGATGATAGATACCCTAACTCTAATCCCAAACATTCAAAAAAGGAGAAAGAAATTCATCAATATCTGATAAAGCAATTGATCTATTGAATATTTAAAACAATACATGGAATTATTGAGTCTAGCTTGATAAACCTTACCTCATATTTATAAAAATACAGGTAGTCCTTGACTTACCAACACAATTGACCCCAAAATTTGTTTCTAAGAAGATAATTGCTAAATGAGCTTTGCCCCATTTTACGACCTTTCTTGCCACAGTTGTTAAGTGAATCACTGCAGTGTTCAGTTAGTAACATACTAACACGGTTACTAATATAAGTGAGTCTGGCTTCCCCATTGACTTTGCTTGGTCAGAAGGATGCAAAAAGTGATCATATGATCCTGGGACACTGCAACCGCCAGTTGCCAAGCATCCAAGTTTTGATCATATGACCATGGGGATGCTGCAACAGTCATGAATGTAAAAAAATGGTCAAGTCGTTTTTTTCATTGACATTGTAATTTTAAATGGTCACTGAATGAATGATTATAAATTGTAGACTACCTTTAGAATGTCTACTGGGAAATTTGCAAATAGCTTGATGGAGGAAAACAGAGGTCAAAGGTGCAAGAACAGAATAGACAAATATTGTTCACATAAAAAAAGATATAATTGTACTGATCACAGTGACATGACTGGCAAAAATAAAATGTTAATCTGCATCAACAAAAATATAATTTCCAACCTTCAGCAAATAAAAAGACCACTATAGACAGGTGAACACCCCCCCCACTTGATTGTATGAATTTTAGAGGGTCCCCCTCCGAGGAGGAGAGGGGCAAATGGCCAGCAGGCAGAGAAAGGGGAGAGTAGCAAAGTAAAGTGGAGCTGGAAACTAAGTAGAGCCAGAGGGACTGTCCAGCCTAGGGGAGAAAGGCCAGAAGTATCTGAGGAGGTCACGAGGCCAAAGCCTGCCTGCTCCTGTTCGTGTGTTTGGGCTTTAAGGCAAATCCCAAGGGGATGTTTGAAAGTGGAAGGGATGACCCAGCAGGCTGGGTGGCTTTTCATCCAGGAGGCTTCAGGCAGAATCCCTGCTCTGAGCATCCAGTGGATTGCCTGGTGGTGCTGATCCTTTGAAAGCCTGAAATTCTTGCCACCAAGAGAAAACAAAGCTCTTTTTCTGTTGGGAGGTTTTGCTTTCAAACTGGAGTGGAAGTGAAGTGATTGAATTTGTGGTGCTGCAGAAACCCCATTTGGTTGGTGGCTATTGAGAGGCAAAATGTGTGATATCTGAATGTGTTCCTGATTTTGGAATGGGCAGTGAAAAACAAAGCTCTGACTCCAGGAATGCCTCATGAGTCCATCAGCTCTTGTAGACTGGACAAGCCATGAGGCCATTTCAAGCTTCCCAGCCTTCTTCTCAGTGTGACTAGATAGCTCACGGTGTTCAGAATTGAACCGAGCTCCCTCCCAGCTCTCCCAGCCCCTCCCTCTGGTGCTGCTGCCTAATAGATTGGCAGAGACATGCACACAAATTCATGGATGCATATATGGATAGGGTACCCGCATCAGAAGAGCCAAAGTGAGGTGAGAGGGAGGCTTTTTAAAGAATAAGAGATAGGAAGAAACTGTAATGCATTTTGAGGGAATTAGAAGTCACCTAGAGTGTTTCTCTCTGCATCTGGTTTGCCTCTGCAGCAAGAAAACGGAGAGCCAGAGGTTGCTGAGTCCTTCCTGCCTATTCAGCTGGCAGCAATTTGGCTTTTAACAGAATAACAGAGTTGGAAGGGACCTCAGAGGTCTTCTAGTCCAACCCACCTCTCAAGCCAGGAGACCCTATACCATTTCAGACAAATGGTTGTCCAATCTTTTCCTAAAAACCTCCAGTATTGGAGCACCCATTCTTGGGTGGAGATCCTCTGCTTTGGAAACCACTTAAAAGGTAGCAATGCTTTCCTACTCATGACTTACCGTTAAGCAGAGCTGAGATGATGACCTATCATGAAGACTCAGAAATGGCCCCCAGAATATGTGCATATACATGGAGCAGAAATAAGGCTGATTGGAATAAGATCCTGTAATAGTAAATCAATTGCAGGGAGCCCTTTAATTGTAATTTAATGCAGTTGTTTTGGTGTTGAACTGAGACAGGAAAAATGCTTTGAATAACCAAGATGTGGAAAACTATTGTGTCCATAGAAATCCCGAGTAACAGATAGTCCATTGTAATCATCTGCAGCAAAGGATGATCTAGGACTCACAGTTGAGTTGATTTACTCAAAGCACCCCTGAGGAAGAAGGTGCTAAGAAAGCCGTGAGCTTTCTTGAGAACCTCACTGGCCTAGACATCTCCTGCCCTGTGGTCTGACAGTTGGCCACTTGGGCCAGAATGGGCAAATCCTAGAAACTGGCCCAGGCCAGGTCCTTCTCCACCCATTTTTTTCCTCTTGGTTCCTAAAATGAGGACCCGGATTGTAAGGGCAATCAGCTGACTTTGTATAAAAATATACAAAAGTATTAAGGCTATTGCTTAACGCATTGTAAGCCGCCCTGAGTCTCCGGAGCGAGGCAGATATGCAGCAGGGGATGGATGCCCTGGTGTTCCTCTCAAGGCAAGCCGTGTGAGCAGCAGCTCAAGTGACCCAGTCTTCACCTGACTCTAGAAGGTGCAGATGTGGTTCTTTTCCTGACCATGTTAAGAACTAGATTTACCTGATTTTGGAAGTCTGGAATCTCAACTATCTCACCCCTTTATAGGATGAGTTCTTCAAGGAGCTTCACAGGCCTCTTCCAAATTGCAGGGCTGGGAACAGAGTCTGGGAGTGCATTTCTTGCATGGAGCTGAGATATCTCTCACTCTGCAGCGCAGCTCAGGGGACAGTTTGGAACTCCTGAGCAACTGGGATGAGCCTGACTGGCTCTGGGCCCAGGAAATCCATCAAGGCTGGGCTGCTTGCCAGCTTTTTGCCACTTCAGGCCTGTGGGCTGGCCTCCAGCCTCCCCAAGAGAGAAAGAAGTCAATGGGGAACTGGCTTGAGGGAGGGAGAGAGGGTGGTGGGGCTGGGGGAGGCAGATTTGAAGGAAGGTGAGTGTGAATGGCTGCAGATGAGCACAATCTCCCCTCCAGAAAATCAAGAGAAGTCTGGTAGCACTTTTTCCAGTTAACCAATTTTATTAAAAGGCATAAGCTTTTATTGAAGCTTTTAATCTGAAAAGATGTTACTAGACTCTTTCTTTCATTAATTTTTATACCACAAAGACTAACAGAGCTCTCCTCCTGCAACATCTTCCACTTGGAGCATTATATTTTAGTATGCTGACTAATTAATTGGGTAGGTTAATACTTAATTTTATAAAGAAACATGCAATTTCATTTATGGTAACTAATTTTCTGGGTGGAGAGGGAAGCTCCCATCCTTTGAGTCTGGGGTGCTGAAGTGGGGAAGACCAGCTTATCATGCTGCTTATTAGGCTGGGGGGAGGCAGGGAGGTGGGGCAAATGCACCTGGCAGCTGCTGAGAGACTCCCCAACATGATCTCCCCGATGCAGAGGAGGACCCCCAAAGAGGCTGGCTGGGTCAGGGTTCCCCAGCCTCTCTCTGCTTCTCCATCCGTGTGCTCCCTCCCCCCTCCCCCCAAGATGCTCCCATCCCACCTGCTTCTCCAGTGCATCCTTGGGCTTGGGCGAAGGTGCTCTGTCGCACAGGCACCCTTCCAACAGGTAGAGGCCAGCTGGCCGGGAACTGGAGTCGTTCTCGAAGTAGAAAAGCATGTTCTGGAGGAGGGCGAACCACTTGGGGTGCCATTTGGTGTTGTCAGAGCTCCTCTTGCTGAGGTAGCCCCGCCGGGCCCCGTCCTTCTTGGCCAGCAGCCCCAGGTAGACGGCGTGCCCGTCGTTCAGGCGCAGCGCCTTCTGCATCGTGTGGGCACAGGGGAGCTCACAGCCGCAGCAACCGCAACGTCGTTCGGCTCAGCAGGGTCCCAGCAGGCCGGAGCCCCTCGCGCCGTCGGCCCGCCTCTCGCATGCCCGCCGCCGCCTGGCTCAGCGCGGGCACCTGAGCGGCAGGTTGGACGGCCAGCGCCGCCGCCGCGCTCCGACCAGCCCTCAGCACCGCGGACAGCGGCAAACTGCGGCAGCGCCGCGGCGCTCGGAGGCTGCGCGCGCCCCGCCGGCCAGCCCGGCTGAGAAGGAGCGGCGCCGCTGCCCTCCTCGCTCCCGGCCTGCGCCGCCGCAAGAGGGGCTCGGGGGTCCCGGGCGGGGCGGAGGCAGCCGAGCAGCCCGGAGACCGGCGCTCTCCCGACCGGGGCCGGCGCACCAAGCCCGTCCTGGCAACCGCGGCGGCGCGCCTGAGCCGAGGTTTATTTTTAGCTTCCCTCTGGCGCCTCCCAACGCCAAGGAGTCGGTCGGGAGGACCCTGCCCTTCCTCGCGCCTTTGGCGGGGCGGGACTCTTCCATCAGCCGATGCCCCCAGCAGGGGAAGTTCGCCGTCCTCGCCTGGGTCCCGCGAAGCCCGGGGCCAGCTACTCCCAGCCCAGCGGGCGCCCTCGTCCGCGCGTGGCCCCGTGCGTCAAGCCAGTGTGAAAAGGAAGGGTCCGGGGAGTAAAGCGCCGTCCACCTGCCGGGCTCCCTTATCCAAGGCTCAGGCAAGAAGACCCCAAGAACAGCCGCTGAGCTCAGTCCAGTTCAGTCTCCCAGGACGGGAAGAAGCGGCCTCTTTCCTTCCCGCCGGCATCCAGGCCACTTCTGAGGACGTTGTGTTCCTAAGCCCCCATCCCCCATTGAAGTCAGCCAAACTACCAGGCTCCCTTCGGCCTCTTTTAGAAAGTTTCCATGCCCACTTAGGGTCCCCACTTTCTAGCATCACCTCACCATTGGCAAAGCAGAAGGCAGCCACCCTTGTGACTGACCCATTGGCAGAACCTGGGAAATGCTGAATGTCCTGCCAGAGAGAGGCGTCCTCTTTCCCCAGTCGGCTCCTTTCTTCTGCCTCTGGTCATAAAGACCATAAGGGCCTTCGCTTTTGGCCCTTCTTGCAGCAGAGGATCTGAGTCGGATGGGATGCCCAGTTGGGCAAGAGGACGTGGGAGTGGGTGAATTCTCCACCCAGAACACTAGCCAGATTCCGCCAAGAGGATCTGCTTCGCTAGATCTCTTAAAGACGACATGGCTACGTTTGGACAACATGTTCAACTTGGTTTGTGTGATGCTGGCAAAATTGGGTGCTAATGGGAAAAGGGACTTATGGGAGTTGGAGAAATGCAGCCTGGTCAGTTGATGGTTCTGTGCATTGTCCCAGACTTCAGAATGGCTAAGTCAAGAGTCAGGTTGGGTACATTGTGAGAATCTCTTCAGACATCATAAAGACTACAAAAATAATCATAGCAGCTGCTTTGGAGCACCCCAGGAGAACTGTGTATTCCCATCCCATTAATAGGTTGTCTGGATTATAAAAATAAAATTATCGTGAGAACATAATTTTAAAACTATATGCAATCTTAGCACCCACATATCTACCATTAAACCATGAACACATTAAAAGGCTAGTAAAAGGCTAATTCCTAAACAGTAATGCAGAGGGGGCTCCAATTGCAGTTTGTTTCTTAATGGGGACTTTACTGTAGAAAAACAGATTTAACTTGTTGAATGAAATTGCAACAGGATTCACAACAGATGCTTTCTGACCATCCAAGAGTTGGGATTAGGTGAGTTTTGAAAATAAAACACAGAATGTGTTTGAAGTATTGAATGGGACCTTGGAGACCATCTAGTCCTACCTCTCTACCCAGTGCAGAAATCCACAATATTGTTAACCTCGAAAAAGGGCCATCTAGAGTCATTTGAAACACCTCCAGCAAAAAAGAGTCCGTCATCTCTTGAGGCAGCCTATCCTGCTAGGCACCAAGGAAGAGGTGCATCAGCTCAGCAGGACTACATGAAAATTTGTCAGGGAATTGCACAGCAGGTGCCCAAATGAAGTCAGAGACACTGACACAAGCTTTTAGTTTTATATAAATAAATATATTTAACATCTCTACTTACATTAGACAACATAGTCAGGCACATCGCTACATCATGAGGTAAATCTAATTTTAGGTTCTATTTAATTGGGCCAAACTATGTTATAATAATAATTTTAATTAGCAATTTTATGATGTTTGTGTATCTATATTTTTCTTGACTGTATACCGCCTTGAGTCCTACGGGAGAAAGGTGGTATAGAAATATAATAAATAAATAAATAAAATAAATAAATAAAATCATCAGGTAAATCACAGAACAGCATTCAGAGCACACACAGAAGAAAAAAAGGCGGGGGAAAGGGGAAACTCCCCCTTTACACCCAGCGTCTAATCATAACTTAGATTGCCTCATGCAGGAGTCTGCACTCTCCAACCAATCAATTGCCACTCTGTTCTGGCCCATTATCCACTTTACTGTTCCAGCTATTAAATTAAACATCTTAACAAAATTGCCAGATCTGCTCATCTCTATGGTACATTATCCTACACACAACACAATCCTTTATTTCTATTCTGCATGGAGAATAATGTCCAATGACTAGAAAGCTCCTATGCACCATTAAATACACTATTCAAATTCCATGGAGGTAGCTGTATACCTTAACATGGTTTTAACAAGGCAACACAGACAATGTATCCCTGTTTTAGGCATCTTGGTACTGTTGAGCTGCACAGAGAGGAATTATCTCAAAAGAACCCCCAGAGGTCATGAGGGCACTCTTGGGAATGGTAAGGCAGCCAGATTGGAAATGTGGGGGGTGGGTGCCTGGGATTCCACTTGATGTTGATATCTTGATAGTAAACTATCTAAGCAAGATAAATGAACATCAAATTGAGTTGTGACCTCTTAGCCCTTGGTCTATTTGAAAAGGGTGTGTATGTGTGTGTGTGTGTGTGTGTGTGTGTACGCTCAGGCCAATGATAGTAAATGCCTCCCATTTCTTACCACTGACCCAGATTGTGACTTCTTTAAATAGGCTGGAAGAATGTTGGAGAGATGATGTGAATTTGATGGGAAAATGTGGGTACCACTCCAGTGACTTTAATTAGGTCATGAATCACCATGGTAACATCCAGGAATTGTCTAGAAACCAGGAAGGTTGCTAGGATTGGAAGCATGTTAGCAGAAGGACTGGAAGGACCATGATGACAGAAGGCCTGGAAAAGAAAGGACTTCTCTGGACCCAACAGATCTCTCAAACACCCGTGCAGGGAAAAGAGCCAGAACTGATCAGATTTCAGGTTTTCTCACTCTGCTATCACGGGCTTACAGTATGAAATAACATTAAAAAGAAAAAAACAGTTTCTTTCCTCCTAATTCTCAGAGTTAATTAGAGAAGAAGAACTGATAATCTTTCTAAAATTGAATATTTAGTAAACCATGATAGAGAAAACAGTAAAAAAAAATGAACTCTGGAAAAATGCTATATAAATAAATAAATGGAATTCCTGAAAATACATAAATAAATATTGGATATAGTATGCAGTAATAAATGTGAACAATAGGATTAGCAAATGAATAAACAATATGATAAAAAATATCAGCTAATGATTACAGAACAAATCTTTAATATATCTGTCAGAGCGGCCAATCACTTTTTTGGTTAATGTTTTCCACTTCATTAAATAAAAATAAATAATACTTAAAACAGAAAAAGGTTGAATACATGTATCATGAATATATCTGAAAACCTGACTAGGCGAATCCAGAATCTTCTCCCTTGTCCTTCTGTCCTAGAAATACTATGTGAAACAGGCTGCCAGGGGAGCAAATGAGGTGTGCCCCAGACCACCAGCCCCAAAGAATATTGCCATGTTCAGACAATGTCTGTGCATTAGAGGATCTTCTTTTGCCTCTGCAACCATGTGCCACTGCACAAACATCTTTCTATGGCTGCCAGTCCCACAGCAGTGACTCTGAGTGGATTGAAGAACCAATAATTTCATACTCCAACCTCCAAAATCCCAGGATAAAACAGTAGTCCCAACCTGGAAAAGCAACATTTAGCCAGCAAGGTTCCCCTAAGCCCTTGGCCTGAATACCAGTGGAACAGCCAGGCTTTTGGTGCCTTACGGGAGGATGCCAGCATCAGGACCACACAGACGTGGGGCAAGCACAGGCACAGAGAAAGCATGGCAACAATTAGTTTGCCGGAAGGGACCCACAGTATGCCCTCCCACCAACTCTGGGGGACAGAGCAGAAATGATGGGAGAGGCAGTCCTGCAACAGCCTGGCTGGCTTTATGGGAGATAAGCAGCCCCTTGAATCCCACCAGCAGCCAGAGCAGCTCAAGGAGGCATGGGGTTGCTGCCCAAACAATGCTTCTGGGCCAGCTGAGCACCGACCAGACTTATGACTGGCTGATTGAGTGAAATTCTTTGAGAAACTCATTTCAGGCACTCAGGGGCTTCCCAGTGTAGCTGTCTATATAAAACTATATTTATTATAAAAACTGATCACACTCTGAATCACTATATTCAATTTTTGGAGGAAGGTTATCTGCTTTCCACAAGATCAAAAATGAGACTTTTGCAACCACTTAGTGTGTGTGATCAAAAAGAAAATTGGATTCTCCCCCCCACCCAGTGTTTTGAGCTATTTGGATTATAATCAAGCAAAGGGTGCCTTAAAACAAGACCATTAGAAAGAGCTTGGTGTCCAACCCATAAAGATGTCTCAGGCAACCCTATTTGCCACTTTAAGCACCAAGGTCTCTGGGACATTTATTTTCTCCAAATGCCAGATTTCCTTGATGGCATATTCCTTTCTCAGCGGACTTGGAAAGCCAACTCAGGATGATTCCCAAGAGGAGGATTCAGTGGGAAAGGGGGACTTTGGGACATGTGAAGACTGAAGCTGGCCCTTGACTGACTTTGTTCACAAGGTTGTAGGGAGAAATAGGAATGGCTTGCCTTCAGAACTTGTGGATGCTCCATCACCGGAGGGTTTTAAGCAGAGATGGACAACCATTTGTCTGGAAGGTTGCAGGGGGTTGGACTTCACTAGAAGACCTCCAATGCCCCTTCGAACTCTATTATTTGTTATTCTGATTTGTAATAATCTTCACTTCTACAGACTTGGAAACAAGGAGAATGCCCAGGAACAACATGAGCCAATCAATACTCCCCTCCAGTTGACCAATAGGAGTGCTAGAAAATGTCATCCAATCAGTGTCCAACCACTAGCTGCTGCAAATCCAAGGCAATTTTCTCATTTCCAATTTGTACAGAGGCAAAGTAAAATGAATTGCAGCACTGGAAATCTTGTTTTAGGAGCCACATGTACCACATTTGTCTCATCATGATCATCAGGCCAGAGTTCCCAAACAGGATATTGCCCCAGTTTCAAATCATGGAACCAGAAATAAGATGACAGCTCCTGAATCTTGCTCATATCATGAGATCAGAGAGGTCCAGGACTGTTGCAAATTTCCTATACTGAGGTGCCTGAATATAGCATAAAAAGGATTTCCAGAAGTTGAACATTTTTCTTACTGGAAAATGTGGTTGTGCCAGAGGTTTATTCATTGTGTGACTTTTGCCTTTGTGTTTAGTTAGTTAATTAATGTTAACAAATTGGGCTTGGCTCCTGGATGATGATTATATGGACAAAAGCTATCTCAATTGGCCAAGGGCCATAATCCTTGATATGTCCATCTAAATACTTGTTGTCTTCCCCTTCTATTGAACTCTCTTCACTCTTGCCAAACATCATCGTCCCTCTCTCCCATTACATGTCTTAAGCAGGTTAAAGCTTGTTAATCAAGGAAGCACCGATCAACCTCAGTTTGGTCCAGGAGTGATTTCCAGTATTGGGTTGTGCTGCACTCAGAATAACCTTCTCCAAAGCTCATAATTCTGTCATCTTTCTAACGTTTTCCTCTCAGCCTCCAGTTTTCAGAGCCATAGTTTTCACTGGATGGACCATGGTTTAAGCTATTCTAACCATTGTTCTGGTTGGAGATGGAGGATGGAGCCTGTCATTGCCTTCCTCTTTAAGACCAGTCTTCTTAACTTCTCCATCCACCTTCGTTCTTGACTCCTCACCTTTTGCCATCACCTGTCAGTATGTTCATGGGCCAGGCCAGTTAACATTACCTTTGCCTTCTTAGTATTTAATAGTTCACTTGACATTTTCCAATGAGTGATTCTAGGTCTTCTTTAATTTCTGCTAACAAAGTGGGGTTGTCTCCATATGGCAAATTGTTAGTGATTTGGCCTCCAATTTTGATTCCAGCTGTCATTTCTTTCAGTCTAATTATCCTTTGAATGTGTTTGCTGCACACTTTGACGTAGGAAAGAGGGGCGCTTTCCTCTCGCCCCCTTTCCTTCGTTGCTCTTCCTTTCAAAAGTGCTGCATAGCAGGCTCTGGACTAGAGAGGTTATATTTAAACTTATCAAGAGAATGTGATTTTGGGAGGAAAGCAGCTTGACTTTCTCTTGCATATGCAAAACTGCTATAAATATTCTCCCAATATGATTTGCTGCTAATGCCAACTTCTAGTGTGTGTCTATGCAGTTCCTGTGTATTCTGTAGCTTTTCTAGTTAAGACAAGTTGATGGACCTGTTTTATATATATTAAAACATGAAGATTACTTCTATTCAGAGATGGAAATGGTGTCTGTACATTCCTCATGTTGATAGTTCAAAAGGGGCCTTGCTAGGAGTGAGGGCAAGTTAGCCTCAGCACTTGTGGAAAGAGGTTTCTCCTTGACAAGTATGGCTAACAGTCAGAATGATGAAGTCCATTGTTACCTATTCTATTGTGCAAACCACAAACAAAGTAGAAGCCAGATCCTTATTTTATCCTTGCACAGACCATCTTTATGGAGCCCGGTAGACTGCATCATAAAGGTGTCTTGGCACTAAGCGGCTCCATTTCTCCCTGAATAAGAGACTTCCTGTTGTGTCAAACCAAGAGGCTTCCTGCCCATGATTCTTTTCTGGGCCAAAATTGAGAGAACAGAAAGAGGATGGCAGATTGCTAGTACAGTGTTGGAGCAAATGAAGGAAATGTTCCTGCTTTCAGATTATTAGAGGTGCTACCTTGGACTTCCAGATGGACTGACCTGGGGCATCAATTTAGTCCACCCCTGGCTGGGTGCGTGATCTGCATTTGCAGGGTTGCTGATGGTCTTCCCTCTTTCCATCCTTCTGCCAAACTGTCAAACGGCTTCTGCTGATGGATGTTTCCTCTCATCTGACCTTGAGGTTTGCTATACTGTGGTTCCATTGCCAGTCCTGCACAATACATGTCACATATATTGGCATGTATTGTTGCCACTGAACAACTGTGGGAGGAGAGGCCAGGCGTGCAAGAGTTTGTCTTCCCAGGGGAAGTCTCTTTTCCTTTCTCCCTCAGCTGCAGGGCCTGTCTTCCTGCACCTGTGGCCCAGTGGGTAGAGCTGGGCACCTAGATGGACCAATTTCATTTTTTTTTGCTGGAAGTATTCACATATCTTGCCTCCCAATGTCTAACCTTAGCTTGGTTTGCCTCCCAGGTATCAAGTGCAACTGCAAGACATATCATAGTTGTAGATGAATTTTTTCCAGAAAAAAGTGGACATCTGTGCAAACTATTATTTAGTGAGGCGTTCTTAAGTCAAAGGTTGGTAAACTAGAGGCCAGAGCATCATAACTACATCTCATTAGTTAATATGAAGTCTTCCTGAACAGTAGTTTGGATGCTGTTATTCTCTGTAGGCATCAGAGCAATGTGAACTTTACAATTTCTCCAGAGAATGAGAATAAAGATGGTGGTAACACGTTGCCATCAGCAGCAAAATCATCACAAAATAAACTACACCCCAACCAATTCTAGCTTCTGAGGAAGATGCTACCAACAAGGGTCAACTACAGAAGACCTCAGACTTGTAGCTCTCTCATTGATCCAAGTGGAAGTGATACATCCCAAATCACTAAGAAGAAGAAAAGTCAGGTTGTGATTGTAGGTAACTTCCTCCTGAGGAGCACAGAAACTCACATTTGTTGCCCAGGTCATTCATCTCAGGCTGTATGCTGTCCCTGGTGCCTGAATCCATTCTCCTTGTCCATGTTCACATTGCTTTGGTGTCCTTCAGTATGTCAAGAAGCCTTTTATGGCTTTTGGGAAGAGCCTGAAGGACTTGAGGGCCCGGAAGGTCTTAGCAATAGAAGCAAACACTGAGCAAGGGAAAGGAAAACATGTGCTTGGTGGAGATGGAATTCATCTCTCAGAAGAAAAAGTACATATATGGAAATAATTATTGAACAAAGAAAGAAATGAAATAATGGGAAAGGATGATGTGAACCCAGAGAGTTCCTTCCATTATCTTCAATGCTGATGCACATCAATGCATGTGATCAGACAGTAAACTGGGCAGGTGGATGGCAGGAAGCAGAAACGCAGGCATAATATAAAAGGGACTACAGAAACAGTGGAGCTTCCAGCTTGATGGGGATACTGGCTTCAGGGAAACAGGCTTTGCAGGGGGAAATGGTGCACTGTTGAATACCAGGAATGAGGATACCTGTACAGAGGTCCCCAGGATTGACAATAACAGGTGTGTGGAAGTCTAAGGTAAGGTAAGAGGGCAAGCCAATGTAAAAGATATGTTGCTGGGGAATCGGCTACAGATCACCAGAGGGGCAGGTTACATTACCAAAGCCTCAAAAAACAGGATGGGAGACTTTAACACTCCAGACATCTGTTAAAGTGATGAAACTCCCACAACTTCCAAAGGCAACTTCTGTTCCATTGGTTGAATTGTTCTGTCAGAAAACTTCTCTTTATTTCTAGGTTGAATCTCTCCTTGATTAGTTTCCATCCATTATTCCTTGTCTGGCCTTCGGGTACCTTGGAAAACAGGTTGACCCATTCCTCTCTGTGGCAGCACCTCAAGTATTGGAACGTTTCTATTATTTCTCCCCTGGTCCTTCTCTTCACTAGACTAGCCATGCCCAGTTCCTGCAACTGTTCATTGTAGGTTTTAGCCTCCAGCCCCCTTGTCCTCTTGGTTGCCCTTCTCTGCCCTCTTTCTAGGGTCTCAACGTCTTTTTTAAAGTGTGGTGACCAGTGGTGGTATTCAGCCGGTTCTATCTTGTTCGGGCGAACTGGTAGCGGTGGTTGCGGGAGGCTCCGCCCACCCGCTCGGACGTAATCACATCCCATTTATCCACATTTTTGACACTCTATGCGTGCACGGAATGCCCTGCGCATGCACAGAGGTGGTGCGTGTGAGTGAAGTGTGCGCGCGCACACTCACATTTGCAAACCAGTAGCTAAGGTAAGTGAATACCACCCCTGGTGGTGACCAAAACTGGATGCAGTATTCTAGATGTGGTCTTACTAAGGCTTTAAAGAGTGGTATTAGGACCTCCCTTGATCTTGAGTGTATCTCTCTGTTAATGCAAATTAGGATTGCATTGGCTTTTTTGGCTGCTGCTGCACATGGCTGGCTCATGTTTAGCTGGTTGTCCACTAAGACTCCAAGACTCACAGTTACTGCTATTAAGCCTGGTTTCCCCCAGTCTATATATGTACTCTCGGCTTTTTTTGCCTAAGTGTAGGATTTTACTTTTATCTACATTGAATTTCATTTTGTTAAATAGAGCCCAGTGTTCAAGTCTGTCAAAGTCCATCCATATTAAAAACGTGGGAACTTTGGTGCAAGAGAACATACATTCTTATAATTCTTAATTTTAACAAAACGTTTGGTTAAAAACAAACAAGTTCAATCACATATCTTCATAAATTGAAAGGCCAATTTTAAATAGCTAAAAGAAATAGCAAAGAGACAGAAAAATCCTACAGGGCAAAGGCCTCGAGCCGACTGGGCTTCCTTGAAAACTTTACAGAGGACACCACTTTCCAGCTGGGAAGAAAACTCGAGCCCTGTGAAAAAGCTGCTGTGGATGGAGCAGCTGGTGAGGGAGCCGGAAGGGAAACAGAAGAGGGAAACGGAAGGCAATCAGGAGCAGCCGAGTCTGTCATCTGTTTTACAAAAAGTCTTTCTGTTCTAAAAATGAGAAGAGAAGGCAATACATTTCCATATGGTCTGGATTGAATAAAAAGCTTAAAGACTGAATTAATTCTACATTACTACAAAGAGAATAAGGAACATTTTCTTTTTATTAACTAGTTTTTCCCTTTTGTTTTCATTATTTTTGGTTCACTTTAATCAGCGCCATCACACTATGTAGCCTCTTCTCTCACCCTATAACCAATGGGTTTTTGTTGTTGTGGCATTGTAATTGTTACACTATTAAATTACTATTTTTTTTTATTTTTTTTTAATTTAAATACAAATTTCAGGAAAGAAATCAGGAAGCCTGGTGAAAATATACACGTGTACAATTCTGGGTGCCCCATTTTCAGAAGATGACTGACATTTTGGAGAGAGTTTGGAGAAGGGTGCAAAGATGATGATAGGGACTTGAGGCAGATCCTGTGAGGAAGAATTGCAGCTCACTTGACGTTAATTGAACATCAAGAAAAACTTCCCAACAGTGAGAACTGCATCAATGGTGGATTTCTTGACCTCTGGAGATTTCTAAGAAGAGGGTGGATAGCCATTACTTGAAGATAGTTTAATTTGTTTTTTGCACAATCAGAATATTGGACTAGATGTTCTTGGCCCTTCCAGCTCCACGATTTATACAGGTGGTCCTTGACTTACAGTATTTGTTTAGTGACCATTTGAACTTACAACGGCATTGAAAAAAGTGACATGACTGTTTTTCACACTTACAAATATTGCAACATCCCTGCAGTCACATGCTCCACATTTGGACGCTTGGCAACTGACATGTATTTATGACGGTTGCAGCCTACCAGAGTCGTGTGATCATCGGTTGTGACCTTCCCAGCTGGCTTCCAACAAGCAAAGTCAATGGAGAAAGCTGGATTCGCTTAACAGCCACATAATTCACTTAACAATTATGGCAAAAAGGACATAAAATGAGGCATGGCTCACTTAACAACAGTTTGCTTTGCAATAGAAAGCTTGGGCTCAATTGTGGTCGTCAGTCAAGGACTACCTGTAATTCAGCTATTCACTTGGAACAAGCAGGCTGAAGAGCCTCCTTGGCATAAATTATCACCTATCGCCCAAGTGCTGACACTCCCAAAAAGTAGTTTAGCAGTTCAAAGGGCTGCTGGAATAATTTTGCACAGCTTCCTAGCAGGTCTTCTGTGATCTCTTTCAGGCTGCCAGTGATTGGCTGCTGTTTCTGGCAACCTCCCCAGCAGCAGGAGCAGAAGCCGATCCTCCAATGAGGTGGGGGGAGGGCAGGGAAGTCCTTGATGAATGCCATACTCATGCCACCCACAGGACTGGCTCACTCCCCGCATAACACACCCAGAGACATCCAAAATTGGTAAGCTAAAGGTCCTGGGAGCTTCTAGCAATGAACAGAGTTAATAGAATCCTAGAATTGAAAGAGACATTTTAGGACATCCAGTCCAACCGCCTGCTCAGCATAAAAATCCAAATAAATATAAATCATGTTTTATTTTAATTTATTCGATACTTAACATATCAGTGAAGAACCCCCAGCAGACAAATGTCTTCTTTCTGCTTCAACACAAGCAATGAAGGAGACTCTACCAACAACACTTCTTTCGCTATTGAACTGGCCTATTGAAGTTGTTTTCCCTACAATCCATCTAGATACTTCATAATTCTTTCTGTAAAAAGAAAGAACAGGTTTTGCCCACCGGTTGGATGTCACAACCTCTGCATTGTTTTCAGAGCCACAACATTCTCTGCCCGCCTCTCCCTTCCCTGCCACCATCATCCACCAATCCACCATGGTGGAAACCCAACCCAACCCAATCACTTATGACCCAACGGTCATAAGTGTGGAAAGAGAAGTCATTTAAGCTCTCCAGAAAGTGGGTGGGCGTACTTAGGCTACAAAAAGCCAAGCTAAAAAGACAAATTAACAAAGTATACAGGGGACCCAGGTTCAAGTCTCTGCCCACCCAAGCTTGTCAGGATCACAATAAAATTAATACATGCTACAGATATCTAAATAAACTTCAAGCATTTGTTGGAAGAAATGTCCATCTGGTTCAATTCCAAGCTGGGAGAAAGACATTGGAAACATGGAGGCTCATTGGAAAGATGGTTTTATGATGAAGCAGAACCACATCTCTCTGAGATAATGTAATGAAGAGGCTTGTGTCCTGAAAGGGTGTTGGGCAAGTCTTATTGTGTTTTAATGTCTTTCCTCCTGTTTTGGATCTTGAGTGAGGGCTCAAGCTCCTTTGTTCAGACCTTGCTGCAGGGAATTTTTGCCTATGAATATGAATCTCTTTATCTCTTAAATGCTGATATCTGTTGTGGGCTATTAAGGAATATGGGGGCTGCTTTCTCCCTCTAAGAAAACATGTTTCTCCATTTTTTATCCAGGGAAATATATTCTTCCTTTTTAATATTCCTCAAAATATTTCATTCTTCTAGGAGTGGGGGGAGTGGGGGGATGTTAACTTTCTACAATTGGTGCCATATTAAGCCTATTTATGAGAGAAAACTAAAATGAATTGGAAGGAGGATCCACTTACTATCAGTGAGCAAGCATGTGCCTTGGCCACTCCCAAGCAATGCAAGAGACTCCTGTCCCAAAGTGCTTTTTCAAGAGGCAACTGGACTTTCTGGAAACCAAGAAAGTCCAGTTGCCTCTTGAAAAAAGCACCTTTGAGACAACCATGAACTGGATGATTGTAGAATCCCCATAGACAAGAGACTCCTGTGCTCAGTGAACTGACAAAGCACCCTTTCCCACCCAGGAGAAGCAATCCTTAGATCCATTTGCATCACTTAAAGATACCAGCTGGTCTCACTCGCCTCACAAGATATCCTAAGGAAATCATCCAGATTTAAGGAAAGATCACATGCCCCCAGAAAGGCAGTAAAAAAATCAGAGTGCCAAGCTTGCATCTTGCCTCTCAGCCATTTCTTCTATGGCTATGCCAACCCTTATGTAAATAGCTCTTAATCCAACCAGTCCCTTCTCCCAAGCCCCAGAATAAAAGTACCAGCAAAAGGGGGGAGGGCCTCCAGAGAAGCCACTCAGGCTATAGAAAGTCTGGACGCACTGCAAATAACCTTTAACCGCTGTTACAATGTAACAAGGCTTAACCCAGAAGCAGTTTTGGAAAACACTTAAGCAGGCTAGAAACAACACACACAGGCACACCAGAACGCCTCCTTCCTGCCTTCCTGACAGGATTAACCCTGTAAGGTAGGAAAAACAAAAGACTGTTGGAAGGAGATTTCTTCCAACAGTCAATTTGCCGAACTGCTCAGAAAGTAAACTATCAGTTCACCTGAATCTACCACTGCTTGTAGGGCTTTTTTTAAAAAAATGACTTCCAGCTCCATGAAGAAGAGACGTGCCTTAGCCAAATGCTTGTGCATAATGGGGGAGAAAGCTGACACATACAACTCACCCTTTTGGGAGACCCATGGGACTTGATCTCTCATATCTGGAAAAAATAAGAGGAAATAGCTGTACATGGGAGGTTCTGGTTTTGCAAAAATTGTAACATCCAGATAATCACCAATTCCCTCTGCACCAGAGGCACGCAGAGCCCACTGCTTCCATGTATTCACATTCTAGACTGGCTTTACCTTCCCTCAGCAGCTAGTTAGGAAACAAACAGAGGTGAGGTCAGGAGCTCAGAACCTCTAGAAGTGGCCAGGACATCATCATCATGCCATGAAAAGTAGGGCATCTGGATGAGCTCTAGCAGGACGTGGAGCCTGAGGATCTCAGCAATGTTGCCTTTTGGCTTCATGCAATAGAGAGGCAGAGTTCAGTCACTGCCACCTGTGCACCAAGGATGCAGCTCTCTCTGTGCTTCAAATCCAAGGAAGTTGTTCTAGCACTAAAACAGTGGTTGGAGGCTCACCTATTCCCAGATTGTGGGGTTCCCCCTATGGTCTAGAGCACTTCAGCCACAGATCTTTTAACAGAGTTGAAAGGGAGGTTTTCTAGTCTGACCTTCTCCCCATGCAGGACACCCTATACCATTCTGGAAAAACAGTTGTCCAGTCTCTTCTTTAAAACTTCCAATGTTGCAGCACCCACCACTTCTGGAAGCAGACCATTCCATTGATTGATTCTTCTCACTGGCAGGAAATTTCTCCTTAGTTCCAGATTGGCTCTTTCTCTGATAAGTTTCCATGAGAGGCGGGTTCCAAATCCCTTTGCTACCAGTTCATTTGTGTGTGTGCACGTGCGTGGCACTTCTGGGCATGCGCAGAAGCATCCGGGTGGGTGGACGGAGCCTCCCACCACCGCCGCTACCGGTTTGCCCGATTCAGTGTGAACCGGTAGCAACCCACCATTGGTTTTCATCCATTACTTCTTGTCCTGCCCGCAGGTGTTTTGGAGAATAGGTTGATCCCCTCTTCTTTGTGGCAGCCCCTCAACAGTGTTTTTTCAAATATTGGAACAGTCCTTTTTATTGTTATTGCACAGAGATATTTGTACTCAGAGGACACACTGTTTAATGGAAGATGGAATGTTTGACTTAAAAAATAAGAAAAACTTAAAAAAAAACATTGGAACGGTGCTATCATGTCTCCCCTGGTCCTTCTCTTCTCTAGACTAGACATACCCAATTCCTGCAACTGTTCTTCATATGTTTTAGCCTCCAGACCCCTAATCATCTTTGTTGCTCATCTCTGAACTCCTTCCAGAGTCTCAATATCTTCTTTGTATTGTGATGATCAGATCTGGATGCAGTGACTTCAATGTAATTGTGGATGCAGAATTGGACTATAAAACTGAAAAAAGAAATAAAAGAGCTAGGAAGACACTTCCAAAAATCTTTTTTGAAATGGCGGAAGAATTAGGTACGCAAGATGCTTGGTGAGGGATGGATCCGGAAGAAAATCAATACACATTTTACTCTAATAGACATATGTCTTGGTCTAGAATAGACATGATGTGGATATCAACTGAGTTACTACTCAATATACAAGAAATAAGTATAGAAGCAAGCACATGGACGGATCATAATCCGATTAAAATTATATGGAGAGGACAAAAAAAGAAGCTACGATGGACAATGAACCAAACAATTTTAAAAGAAAAAGACTTTATACAATTTATGAAAAGAGAGCTGGCCGCCTTCTTCAAAAAGAATAGAAAAGGAGAAACATCATTACAAAATGTATGGGATACAGGAAAAGCATATATTAAAGGACTGGCAATAACATATGTGGGAAAGAGGAATAAAAAGAAAAGACAAACGCAAAAGCAATTAGAAGAGGAATATAAGCAGGTATATACAAAAGTATGAAGGCTATTGCTTAATGCATTGTAAGCTGCCCTGAGTCTCCAGAAAAGGGCGGCATATAAATTGAACCAATAAATAAATAAATAAATAAATAAATAAATAAATAAATGAAGCTAGAGATGGAACTACAAAAAGACCCATGAAAAAAGAACATCATAAATCAAATGGACTTGAAAAAACATAAACTAAACTTAATAGAAAAAGAAGACTTAGCACAAAAGATTAAGAGAGCTAAACAAAACTTTTTTGAAAATATAAATAAACCGGGAAGATGGTTGTCATATAGGCTGAAAAAAGAGCAGGAGAAAAAGCTAATTACCAATTAATGGATGACAAAGGGACTTTACATTATAGAAATGAAGAAAAAAAAGGAAATGATCCATGACTACTATGAAAAATTATATAAGCAAGAAGCAATCTCAGAAGAAAAAACAAAACAACATTTGGAAAAAGCTGAATTACCTACAATACCAGAGGCATTTAAAAAGGCACTAGAGGAAAGAATAACAATGATGGAACTCACAGAAGCTATCAAAAGGCAAAAGAATGGCAAAACACCGGGTCCAGATGGGGTACCAGCAAAATTGTATAAAACACTTCGAAATGTTATACTGTAAGTAATATAATGTTGGAAGTATTCAATGACCTGCTGATAGAGGTGAAAATACTGACTTTGTGGATATTACTCTTATACCGAAAGAAGACGTGAACTTGCAACAGATAAAAAATTACAGGCCGATCTCTCTGTTGAATGCGGATTATAAGATATTTTCTTCAATCATAGCAGAAAGACTAAAGAGATTCTTATATGACTTTATACATACAGATCAAAATGGATTCTTACCTAAGAGACAAATTAAAGACAATATGAGAATAATCTTGAACACACTGTAATATTATGAAGCGCATCCAGGGAAACAATGGCCTTGATTTTCCTTGATGTTCAGAAGGCCTTTGACAACGTGAACTGGCAATTTATGCTTACACAACTAAAAGTTATGGATTTTGGAGAAAAATTTATTAATATGATTAAGACAATATACCATAAGCAATTAGCAAGGTTAATGATAAATGGAGATATGACTGTAAAGATTAATATTATGAAGGGTACAAGACAAGGATGTCTTTTATCCCCATTGTTATTTGTATTGACACTGAAGGTATTAAACAGAAATATAAGAGAGGATAAGGAGATAAAGGGTGTGGAAATAAAAAAGGAAGAATATAAATTGCAGGCATTCGCAGATGATTTAGTATTTATTTTAGAAGATCCGCAAGAAACAGGAGCAAAGTTATTAAAAAGAATAGAAGAATATAGTGAGGTGGCAGGACTGAAAATCAATAAGGACAAAATGAAAATCTTAGTGAAAAGTATCACAGAGAAGCATAAGAGGGACTTGACGGAGAGATTAGATATCCAGATTACAAAGAAAGTAAAATATTCAGGGATACAATTAACAGCAAGATTTGTAACAATTAAGGAAGACAACTATTACAAGCTAAAAAAGCAAACCGAGGTAGATTTGGATAGATGGAAACACCTGCAAGTATCGTTAATAGGAAGAATAGCTACAATTAAAATGAACATATTACCAAGAGTATTGTTTTTATTCCAAACAATCCTGATAAAATTTGAGAAAAAATGTTTTGAAGAGCTCAATAAGATAATAATGAAATATATATGGCAGGGGGGAAAAAGCGAGAATTAATCTAAAAATGTTACAAGACGTAAGAGCTAGGGGAGGGTTTGGACTACCGAATTTGGAATTATATTACCAGGCAGCAGCACTAACTTGGATGAAGGAATGGATTGTATTGAAAAATACAAGGTTATTGACATTGGAAGGACATGATCTGCAATTAGGTTGGCAGCTTTTTTTATGGTATGGGAAAAATAAGATTCATGGTTACTTCCAAAGACACTATATAAGAAATGCTTTGTTATTGGTATGGGAAAAAATTAGAGCAACACTACTTGAAGATACCAGTCTGGCATTCGACAATGGAAGCACTTATACATCCAAATATTATTAATATGGGAAATATTGTTATATACAAATATATCTTGTCAGATAAGGGGGAACTTAAAATGAAACATGAATTGGAAAAGCAGGGGATTGATATGGATTGGTACACACAGTTGCAAATACAATCTAGATATGAAAAGGATGCTAAACTTTATGGTTTTTTTATGGAATTGACAGAATTGGATAAGACATTGACAGGAATAGAAGAGAGAATAATAAAAAAATTGTACAGTTACTTATTGAGTGTTAAATTAGAAGAAAAAAGTTAAAGAAACAATGATAGCATGGGCAAAAAACTTTGGTCACATGATAGAGTTAGATAAATGGCAGAAACTATGGGATAGGAATTACAAATTAACATTGTCAACTGCATACAAGGAAAACCTATATAAGATGTTTTACAGGTGGCTCTTAGCACCAGGAAGACTTTAAAGAACATCTTTAATGTTTAAAGATAAATCAATTAAATGTTAGAAATACCAACAGACACCGGGGTCATATTATCATGTGTGGTGGACATGTGGGGAAGCAAAAAGATATTGGGCAAAAATGTGTATGTGACTGGAGAAGATGATGCAACAATATATTGATTTAAAACCGGAATTGTTCCTGTTGGGGATTTTACCGGGAATTTACAGTAAAGAAACTGTATATTTGATTATTCATGTAATAACCACAGCTAGAATTGTATTTGCACAAAATTGGAAAAGCGAAGAGATCCCTGTAGATGAAAAAATGCAAATGCTATTTGGGGGTGTGTGATCACCAATGCTGAGTTCAGACCCCAGGAAGTAATTTTCCCCTAGACGTGGGCAGGTGCCCTCCCTGCCTTGGCTACTATGTTTAGCTCAAGGCATCCGTTTAAAAAGCAGATGAACAACATGGAGCCAATTAGAGGAAGGCTGCCATGATGGAAGGGATCTGGAAAACAAGCCTAAAGCGTTGGGGTATCTTCAACTCACAGAAGAGAGATTTTATTACTCTATTGGAATCTAGTTATGTCTAGGATCTTAAGCAGTCTGTAGATGTGTATAATAAAAATGCAACAATATCAGTCTAAAAATAACAGAAAATACAGTGCAATGTCTAATAAATAATCCCAGTATCAGAGGCTCTGAAATCTTTCCCAAAGGCCTAGCAGAAGAGCCAGAAGCCTCCAAGAGATCATCCTCACCCTGGGCAGGTGGGTCCCTTAGAACATAGAATCATGGAGCTGGAAGGGACCTCTGAGGTCTTCTAGTCCAACCCCTTGAAACATTTTACCATCGTGGTCAAATGGTCGTTCATTCTATTCTTGAAAACCTCCAGTGATGGAACACCCACAACTCCAGGAGGAAAGCTGTCCCGTGATTTAATTGTTGTCACTATCAGGAAACTTTTCCTTAGATCAAGGTTGGATTCCTCTTTAATAAACTTCACTCCTTGGAAACCTCTGGGTTCTTGGGGGAATAAATCAATCCCCACTTCTCTGTGACAGGCCCTCAAGTAACAGAAGATAGCTATAATCTCACTCTAAACCTAAGCGAGACATAACTAGTTTCCTTTACCCTCCACTGTGGGCCTTCTCCCATCACCTCTTCTCGTGGTGGGACCCTCCACTGCCACCTGGCAGAAGAGCACAGCCAACAGGCTGAAGGCACAGAGAAATGGAATTGGAGACATTGGAGGGAAAGATGTCTGGAGAGTAAAGCCTGCCAGCCAATGAAACAGGCAGGACTCCCTTGCCCTGGCGCTTTTCAGACCAAGGCTGGAACCATCTCCAGAGTATTTTAGGGGACCTTGCACTGAACAGGAGGTTGGACTAGATGACTTCTGAGATCCCTTCCAACATTGTGCTAGGGCGCAAGGTCATACAGCCTTAGAGAGTCTGTAGAGATTCTCAGGCATCCAGGTTGTCTCAAAGGTGTTTTTTCAGGAGGCAACTGGACTTTCTTGGTTTTTCTTTCAAAATGTTTTGCTTCTCATCCATGAAGCTTCTTCAGCTCTGACAGATAATGGGGAATGGAAATATTTATGAAGGAATACAAATCCTTTCATTCCCCACTATCCTGTGAGAGCTGAAGAAGCTTCTTGGATGAGAAGCGAAATGTCTTCAAAAGAAAAAACAAGGAAGTCCAGTTGCCTCCTGAAAAAGCACCTTTGGGGCAGCCTTAAGAGAGCAAAAGTAACTCATGCCGGAACAGTTCGTTACAGAAGAAAGTGTTTCTTCCTTCTTCCACCAGGTGGCAGACTGAAACCAAAGAGATGCCTTCCTTCTGGGAGGGCTGGGAAAGCCCTGTTGAGGCTTCAGGTCTTGATCAAGTGATGAAAGTCTTAAGTCTGCAAATCCAGGGAGAGATGAGTATCTGGAAGCAAGAACAGGTCAGCAGAGGCCGAAGGAGAAGCCAGTATGTCAGTGATCTCTGGATGATCAAGCTAGTTAAGTATGGGCTGCTGAATTGACTGTCTGTCAGGTGGATGCAGATGCATCCTTGGAGAGAGCCCATCAATGGCTCCTCATCAGATTTGGAGGAAATGTCTACCTAGGGCCACAGAGAGTTCTATGCTCTCGATCAGAGTCTCACGTGATCTTGATTTTATCCCTCTACTGCCTAGGACTGCACTGGCTTTTTTGGTAGGTGCAGTACCCTGCTGGCTCGTACTTGAGCAATTGTCTGATAGGACTCCTAGATCCTGCTCAGTTACTGCTATTGAGCCAGATACCATCTTTTCTGTACCTGCCCATTTGCTTTTTCTTCCCTCCGTGTAAAGCCTTACTTTTCCCACCACTGAATTTAATTTTGTTAGACAGTGCCCAGCGTTCAAGTGTGTCAGATCCTTCTGGATCTTGAGCCTATTTTTTGGAGTGTTGGCTATTCTGCCAGCTTGGTGTTCTCTGCAAGTTCCCCTTCTATCCCCTCTTCTAAAGGATTGATGAAGACATTGAAGAGAACAGGGCCCAAGCAGAACCTTGGGGTACCCCACTGCATACTATGCATACTATGCAACCTTGGGGTACCCCACTGCATACTTTCAGTGGTGAAATCCTCTGCGGGTTGCCATAGGTTTGCTGCCCGCAGTGCATGCCAAACGCATGTTGCACGTGCACATTATTATTATTATTATTATTATTATTATTATTATTATTATTTATTAAATTTATATACTGCCCTCTTCCCCGAAGGGACTCAGGGCGGTGAACAGCCGAAAATTAAAATAACATAGAATATAAAAGTTAAAATAATTAAAAATAAATTAAATTAAACGGCCGCCCCAGTTTAAAACCCCTAGCGATACAATTAAAAACTAACCCATAAAACCTATTCAGGCCAGGCTGGCTTACTGAAATAAAAACGTCTTCAGGGCTTTACAGAAAGTGCGGAGATCCGGAATCAGTCGTATTCCGGGAGGTAGCTCGTTCCAGAGGGCGGGTGCTCCCACAGAGAAGGCTCTCCCTCTGGGGGCCGCCAGCCGACATTGCTTGACCGACGGCACCCTGTGGAGGCCCTCTCTGTGAGAGCGTATTGGCCGGTGGGAGGTTATCGGTAGCAGAAGGCGGTCTCATAAATACCCTGGCCCTAAGCCATGGAGCGCTTTAAAGGTGAGAACCAACACCTTGAAGCGCACCTGGAAGACCACTGGGAGCTAGTGCAGCTCGCCCAGGAGAGGTGTTATATGGGAGCCCCATTCTGAACCAGTTGGAGCCTCCGGGTGCTCCTCAAGGGGAGCCCCATGTAGAGAGCGTTGGCGTAGTCCAGGCGAGAAGTGACGAGAGCATGAGTGACTGTGCATAAGGAATCCCGACTCAGAAAGGGGCGCAACTGGCGTATCAGGCGAACCTGATAAAAAGCCCCCCTGGCCATGGCCATCATGTGCTCTTCTAAAGACAGCCATGTGTCCAGGAGGACGCCCAAGTTGCGAGCCCCCTCTGTGGGGGTCAATGACTCGCCCCCAATAGCCAGCGATGGCATCAGCTGGCTATATTGGGATGCCGGCATCCACAGCCACTTGGTCTTGGAAGGGTTGAGTCGAAGCCTGTTCCTCCCCATCCAGACCCGCATGGCCTCCAGACACTGGGACATCACTTCAAGGGCATCGTTGGGGTGGTTTGGGGTGAAGATGTACAGCTGAATGTCATCAGCGTACAGATGGCATCGCACCCCAAATCCACAGATGATCTCACCCAGCGGCTTCACATAAATGTTGAACAGGAGCGGCGAGAGGACCGACCCTTGTGGCACCCCACAAACAAGGCGCCTCGAAGTTGACCTCTGCCCCCCTGCCAACACAGACTGCGACCGGTCGGAGAGATAGGAGGAGAACCACCGCAACACGGTGCCTCCCACCCCCAATCCCTCCAGCCGGTGCAGCATGATACCATGGTTGATGGTATCAAAAGCCGCTGAGAGATCTAATAAGACCAGAACAGAGGAGCAACCCCTGTCCCGAGCCCTCCAGAGATCATCAACCAACGCGACCAATGCCGTTTCCGTGCTGTACCCAGGCCTGAAGCCGGACTGGCACAGGTCAAGATAGACGGTTTCATCCAGGTACTGCGGGAGCTGTTGCGCAACCACACTCTCAACAACCTTCGCAATAAAGCAAAGGTTGGAGACAGGACGGTAGTTAGCCATAACAGCCGGGTCCAGAGAAGGCTTCTTAAGGAGGGGCCTCACCACCGCCTCTTTCAAGGCAGGTGGCAGGAAACCCTCCCCCAAAGAAGCATTTATAATCCTCTGGAGCCAGCTTCGTGTAACCTCCCGGGTACCAGTACCAGCCAGGAGGGACACGGGTCCAGTAAACATGTGGTTGCGTTTAACCTCCCCAGAATCCTGTCCATGTCCTCAGGAGTCACAGGATCAAACTCATCTCAGATAACATTCTTAAGACCCGCCTCAGCCACCGCGCCGGAATCTACCCAGTCAGAGTCCAAGCCTTCCCGAATCTGAGTGATTTTATCATGCAGATACTGTGCAAAATCCTCAGCCTGCCTCGCAAGGGGTCCTCCCGTGCTCCCTGATGTAGGAGGGAGTGGGTCAAGGTGGCTGGGTGATTATCTGCTGATGCAATAAGAGCGGAAAAGTAATCACACTTTGCAACTTTTATCGCCACTAAATAGGTCTTAATATGAGACCTAATTAGTGTTCAATCGGATTCGGAACGACTGGCCCTCCAACCACTCTCTAGACATCTTTTCCGGTGCTTCATCCCCCTCAGCTCCTCGGTGAACCAAGGAGCTGGGCAGGTGCAGTGCCAGGTCAGAGGCCGCAAAGGCACAACACGATCCAAAGCCCCGGCGGCCGTCCTATCCCAGGCGGCCACCAGATCTTCAGTCGAGTCGTGAGCCAAAGCCTCAGGAAATGGCCCAAGCTCCCTCTGGAATCTCTCCGGATCCATCAGGAGCCTGGGGCGGAACCACCTAATCGGTTTCACCTCCCTGCGGTGGGGTGCAGCGGTCAGAAAGTCCAGCCTCAGGAGAGAATGGTCAGACCATGACAGGGGCTCAATAGCTATATCCCCTATATCCTGGCCATTCAACCACTGACCAGAGACAAAAACCAAGTCCAGAGTGTGTCCTCCCGTGTGAGTAGGGCCATGAATTAGTTGTGTCAGGGCCAAGGCCGTCATGGAAGCCATGAACTCCTGAGCCACCTTAGATGCCTCACCGGCCAATGGCAGGTTGAAGTCCCCCATGACCACCAGTCTGGGGGTATCAACCGCCACTCCGGCAATAACTTTGAGAAGCTTGGGCAGGGCCGCTATCACGTGGTAGGGAGCCAGGTACGTGATCAGCAGGCCCACCTGCATCCCATGGCCCCACTTCACCAGGAGAGACTCACATCCAGCTATCTGTGGTACAGTGCTCTCCCTCGGATCAAGACCTTCCTTAATGACAACCGCCACACCCCCCACCCCTGCCCTGGGCCCTCGGCTGATGAAATGCTTGGAAACCTGGTGGGCACATTTCTATGAGGGGGCCCCCCCTCTTGGCCCAACCAGGTCTCTGTAATACCCACCAGGTCCGCTCCCCCCTCCTGAATTAACTCACAGATGAGGGGGGCCTTATTAACCATGGACCTGGCGTTGCACAGCATCAGCCTAAGGCCTGGGCTCTGAAGCTCTGGACAACCCAGGAAATGAGAGGAGCCTTGGGGGCCGAGGCACACCACCGCTTGAAGACAGCGGGTGCGTGCCCCCCTAACACGATATGGTCCCCTGCTCCCGCCGTATCTGCCCCTCCCAACCATGGTCCTGATAGAATCGCCCTCTTCCATACTTGCACTAAGCCCCTCCACACCCGGCTCCACATCTCCCAGTTCATGCCCCTGTGCCAAGCCTGACCTATCACCTTCCCTCCCCACCCCTTTCCCCAAGCCCCTTAAAAATTTACACAAAGACAATTTTAAAAAACCCCTCAGCCCCCTCTTTGTGGCATGCCACCTCTCGGGATTCCAAAATCCGTCATCGAGGTAGGCCCTCGATAATGTGAAGGGCCAAGCCTGCGAGAGGGGGGAATCTCACAGACCAAGAAGCTCCGCTGCTGAGTACATCTTGCCGCAGGGATGGGGTGACCATCTCCTAAAGGGTCCATACAGAAAAGTCCGAGGGAGAATATAAGAAGACGGGAGCCACAAAAGGATTCAAGACCCAGTCCGCTGTTCTCTCACAAAAGAGGCCAAGTCCGTCTCCAGGTCGACACAGTCCAAGGGGGGGAGGGATAAATCCCACCGCCCTCTCACAGCGGCTTGGCCTGATGGTCTGCCCCCTCTACTGGTGAGATGGAAGTAATGGTCCAACGTGAGCACTTGGCACCCATAATATAGGTCCAAAATCTGCCCTCTCAGGGCGGATTCGATGGTCCGTCCCTCTGCCAGCAAGGCGTAAAGTGCAGGTGCCGAATGATGGTACAACAGAAACAATGCAGCACCCAGGATATAAATCCCCAATCCGCCCTCTCACGGCGGTTAGTCCGATGGTCATTCCCCTGCCAGCAGGTACAAAGTGCAATGTGCAAAATAGCTAATGCCATCCCAGCTCAGCCCGTGGGGCCTAGAGCCTAAGCCACGCTCTCACGGTGGTTAGGCTCTTGGCTAGTCCCCTCAGCTGGTGGGATGGAGTCATATACCAGCTCCTGTTCAGATGATATTAGTCCTCCACACAGTAGGGAAAGGGCTTAGATGGAATGAGCGAACTATTTGTGTTGGTGAGGTGAAGACAAAAGAGGGCGCAAGTCCGAGAAGGGCGTGTTCCAAGGGGGGAGAGATGGAAAGAGGGGGGATTGTGCTTTAACCCCCCAGCCCCCGAGGGCACTCTAAGACACCCAAACGGAGGCCCCCCCTCAATAACACTTTTTCTATACTGAAATTTGTAGTTAAACTTCCATTAATAATAATTTGTGCTGTTTGCTCTTGATAGATTGCTGAAACTGCCTGTACAAACTGATCCCCAAAATCCATCTTTCTTAAAGTCTTTAATAGAAAGTTCCAATTCACTCGATCAAAGGCCTTCTCTGCATCCAAAAACACTAGCACTGCAGAGATCTGTTTGTTCTTCTCAAGATATTCCAATAAATCTATAATTTGCCTTACATTATCCTTCATGTATCTGCCTTCTATAAATCCTGCTTGATCATGATGAATCACCTCTTGAATAACTGGCATTAATCTGTTGGCTAATACTTTCGCAAAAATTTTATAATCCGTATTCAGGAGAGATATTGGTCTAAAATTTTCCAGTTTTGTAGAACCTGCTTCCTCTTTCTGTATCAAAGAGACAAAAGCTGCTTTCCATGAAGGGGGTATTTTCCCCCCTTGTTGTATGCTACAAAATAAGTCTTTTAAGATGTTCAATCATTTCTGCTTGTAGAGTTTTATAATACACCGCAGTTAAACCATCCGTTCCTGGAGCTTTAGCTGTTTTCAGTTGTTTAATAGCAACAATAATCTCCTCAGATGTTATTGGTAGACTCGTTCTTTCCTTTTGATCACTAGAAATTTCTATAGCTCTCTTTTCTTCTAGATATTTATTTATAAGTTCATTCTGTATATCATCTTTAGCATTTAGTTTAGTATAATAATCTAAGAAGGCTTCTTTGATTAATCTTTGTTGAAATACTTCCTTTCCTCCATACTCAATACTACCAATAGTCCGAGTACTCTGCTGCTTCCTCAGTGTGTAAGCCAACCACCTGCCCGGTTTATTAGCGTTGCAAAATGTATTATGTTTTGCAAATTGTAAATTAGTTGCTGCTTGTTCTGCTGTAAGCATTTGAAATTGATCTTTCAAAAATTTTATAATTTCTTGTAGTTTTTCATCTGTTGGATTTTTTATAAGCAACTGCTCTTTTTTCTTTATCTCCCCTTCCAGTTGTAATCTTTTTCTTTGTCGATTTATGTTTAGAATTCATATAAATCAGTACCCCCCGCATATACGCCTTACTCGCATCCCAAACAATTTCAAAAGGGGTACCCTTATTCAAGTTCATTTCAAAAAATTCCTTCATTTGTTTTTTAAGTTCATTTACATTCTTTTCATATCTAAACAAGTTTTCATTTACTCTCCACGATCTTCTCTCATTCTTTCCCATTTCTATTTCTATCCACACCAGGCTATGGTCAGATAAAGCCCTCAGAAATATCTTTGTTTTCTTTGTTTTTAAAAGTAAGTCAGCCGTAAGTAGAATAAAGTCGATCCTAGAGAAGGATCTATGTCTATCTGAAAAAAAGTAAAGTCCAGTTCTTTTGGGTTATGCACTCTCCATATATCTTTCAGTTCCAAATCTTCTTTCATATCAAAAAAGATCTGTGGTAGTTTAACACATGACTTTGCCAAGCGCTTATCTTTTTTAGAATCTATTACTCCATTCCAATCTCCCATAAGGAGGATAGATCTATAGTCCCATTGTAATATTTTAGAATACAATATTTTATAAAAAATTTCTTGTTGCTGATTAGGAGCATAAATTCCAATCACCAAAATTGGACCATTGTCTGTAAAAAGTTCTATTGCTATATATCTTCCACAGTCATCTGCTTCTATGATTTTTGCTGGCAATCTTTTATTTATATAAATCACTACACCATTCTTTTTCTCCAAATTTGAGGCTATAAACTGTACTCCTAATCTAGAATTTATCAAATATTTTTGGTCTTGTGTTCTAATATGAGTTTCTTGTAAGCAAATAACATCATTATTAAATTGTCTCAAATAATGAAATATCTTCCTTCTTTTCTGTGGTGAGTTCAGTCCGTTTACATTCCAAGATAAAAACTTAATTGTCATTTGTAGTCTCCTGAAGCGTTAAGAGCATTTGCTGAAGTTTCTGTTCCAAACTAGTAGTCTTCGGCTTAGCTCCCCCCATGGCTTTGGATTTTTGTGCTTTACCATTGACTCCCTGCTTGCCTTGTGGTGGCTTAGACCTCTGCTGTTGTTGTTTCTCTACCATTTGTTTATAAGCTGCTCGAGTTATATGCTGGTCTTTAGCATTATGCAACATCAGGTCGAGATCCGCTGCCACTTCTCTTGTATTTTTAGGTGGTTCACCTATAGCCTCTAGAGGAAGATCCAGCAACAGTACATCTAAAAAAACCCCTGTTGCTCCTTGAGTTTCTCTTGCCTCCACCTCCATCTGTTTCCGCTGCTCTTCAAGCTCTTGTTCAGATTGCTTCTCTTTCTCACCCTCCTCTATATGTAACACTGAGGATGTACGTGGAGATGCTGCACCAGTTTTGAAAACATTGTAATAAAAATCTTCTGCTTTTTCAACAGTATTTAATCGATATCTCTCTCCTTGATACCTCAATATTATGCCAACTGGGGCATCCCATCTAAATGGAATTTGTTGTTTCTTTAATTCAGTCACCAAAAATCCAAAGTCCTTTCTATCTCTTAGCATCTTAGGTGGCAGCTCTTTGTAGATCCCAATCTCCCTTCCATCCACTTGAATAGTAGAAACAAAAGACTTTTGTAAGATATCATTTCTTATTCTTCTATCTGTAAAGTAGATCACCACATCTCTGGGCAATTGCCTTTGCCTTGCCACCCAAGAATTCACTCTACAGACCTTGTCAATCTTGCACAAAATCTCCTCAGGGTCAACCTTTAGCATCACAGCAAGGGCATCAGCACAAACCCTTCTCAAATCCTCTCTATTATTTTCTTTTATGCCTCTGAGTCTTACAGCAAACTCCATAAATCTAAATTGCATCATTGTCACTTCATTTTCAATCCTTTGCATTTTATTATCATTAGAAATTTTATGATCAGCTTCCTTCATTTTGGATTCTACTTCTGAACTAAGCTCTTCCACTTTTTTATCAATCTGAACAACTACTTCTGACAAGCCAGTCACAACTGTCAGTATGTCCCGTTTCATCTTGTCATATTTTTCTTCCCTCAGAGCCACAGCAATAAATTCCTTCAAATCTTTAAAATCAATCTCCTGTGTTTGGCTCTGTGTCTGCAAACTTAAAGGCTGCTCTTGTGGCTTGTGAGTGGGGGAGCCCCCACCCCCGCAGCTTTAGCTGGCTTTGTCTGCTTTGAAGACATTCTTCCACGCAAACTGATTCTTTCTAAGAAAGAGGTCCTCCCTCCCCTCTCACCACAGAATCCTTTCAAAAATTTCCCCAGCTTTAGTCAAGTCTCAAGGGAGGGGGAACGGATCAAATCACTTTTACAAGAACTTTTCCCTTTTCTCCTGGCCAGCGCTGTTACTTTTTGTTACTTTGTAGCGCAGCCAGATGCCATTTTAACAAACTTTTACTTTTTCTCAGTTGTTAAATTCATTCACAGGGCTAGTCAAAATACTTGCAGTTTAAGTTTCAAGTCCAGATTCCACCCTGCTTATTTTTAAGGATTCTCTTGGCTTTCACTCGTTATGTTGGTCGCGTTGTCTGGCTCTGCTGAATGCAGAGTTGTCCCCGGAGTCCGGAGCCTTGGCGAGCTGGATAGGGAGCCTCACCCGCTTCCTCCCCAGAAGCAAAAAAGACAGTCTGGGGACTTCGTAGGGGGCTCTACCTTGTCTCCCCGGCTCTCCTCCCGATTCCTCTGGATCGCGGAGTTTTTCAAGCTGCCTCTCAGCTGTGGAGGCGGCTCTTTACGGGCGGCAGGGCTGGCGGTCTTGAAGGGACCGTCTAGCAACGACGACGGCACCAACCGGAAGGGGTTTCAGAAAAAATGCTTTTAGAAGCCTCTGATGATCAGACAAGTCAGCTGGGATCGCCAGAGGCTTTTAAAGACATTTTTTCCCTACAACCTCTTCGGCAGAAGGGGTTCCCGAAAAAAAATGCTTTGAAAAGCCTCTGACGATCCCAGCTGAGCTGTGTGATCATCAGAGGCTTTTTTTTACTTTTAAAAACATTTTTTGCGGCTGAAGAGATTGTAGAAAAAAATGCTTTTAAAAGTAAAAAAACCCAGCCTCTGATGATTGCGCGGCTCAGCTGAGCATGGGGGGGGCACAGGGATTTCTGTTACTGGTTCTCCAAACCACCCGCCGTCGCTACCGGATCGGGCAATCCGGTCCGAACCGGGAGCACTTAACCCTTGCAACTATGGCAATGTCACTTTTTTCCATTTATATTGATCCATATGGATTCTAGGGGGGTTTCGTCTTTGGTCTTGTGCATTTCTGTAGATATGCAGTGATCTCTTAACATATAATGCAATTCCACCTATTAGGTCTATTTTCTTTAAACCATTTAAATTCCCCTAGCTGCATATTCCATTCATGGATTTCATCCCACCATGTTTTGGTAATGACAATGATATCATACCTGCCCTCATGTACTAGGATTTCAAGCTCACTCTGTTTGTTCCTCATATTTTGAGTGTTAGTGTCCAGCCATCTGAATCCTATTTGACCACGTTTGCTTTCTACATTACCTGTTTTGTGTCTGAATTCCTCTTCCTTCTTACCCCTTGTTTGATTGATTTAAGATTTATGTTTGGAATTAGTTCCTAAAAATTCATCTTCCTCCCCTCCAGTTTTAGTTAAAGCCCTTTGGATGAGGTGAGTTAGTTGGTTTCCAACGACATTCTTCCCAGTTCTTGTGAGGTACAGCTCATCCCTTACCAAGACACCCATGCAGGCATTGTAGGTCTGAGAATCCAAAGTTCTCAGCACCATCCCCTAAGACATTTATTTCAAAAGTTCTGGTTCCCCTATTGGACGATTACCTTTCGTTGGGAAACACCACCTGTGCCTCCCTCTCTTTGGCTTACATGCCTAGCTGTTCATTGATACTGTTTTCAGACTCGTTGTTGCATCATTTGCCCCCACATGAAAGAGGAGAAAGAAATAATAATCTGTGGGATTGTTTTAGTAAACCCTCCAGTCACATCTTTGATTCACTTTATAATACCTTGGTAAAACCACACTTGGAATCTAGTTTTGGTCACCACACTATGAAAGAGATGTAGAGACTCTAGAAAGAGCGCAGAGAAAAGCAACAAAGATGACTGGAGGATAAAACATATGAAGAATTGGGTATATCTAGTCTAAGGGGGGGGGGAAAGGACTGGGGTGACGTAATAGCAGTGTTCCAGTATCTCAGGGGCTGCCACAAAGAAGAGGGAGTCAAGCTATTCTGCAAAGCACCTGACGGCAGGACAAGAAGCAATGGATGGAAATTAATCAAAGAGAGAAGCAAGCTACGACTAAGAAGAAACTTCCTGTCAGTGATAACAGTGGATCAGTGAATGTTTTGCCTCCAGAAGTTGTGTGTGCTCCAACATGGAGATTTTTAAGAAGAGATTGGATAGCCATTTGTCTGAAATGGTTTAGGGTTTCCTGTCCTTGATCTTTTTGGCACACACACACACTCACCCACTGCTTGTGCAAATGAGGATGCACGTGCATGCTCACCTGCCACTTCCACGGCCACGTTCCAAAAGGTTGAAGGCCCAATAGTGGGCTGCAGCCTGGGAGTTGGGGACCAAGCACTAGCAGTCCTCCAAGTTCCTTTCCAACTCTGTTATTCTTTGGAAATGAGCTCGACTCCTGCTCACGGCCAGGGCAGGTAGCAGTAGAGAGGCTTGGCCAGTGCCTTCCTCTGGAATGTTTCCTCCTCTGGATGATGCCCTTCCAAGCTCTCCTGGAAGCCCTGGAGGCGCACAGGTATAGGCCACGAAGGGTGATTTTCTTGGAAATGACAGTTGTGAAAAGGCATTTAGGATTAAAATTACTTGCAAGGGGAACTTGAGGCAGCCCTGTGGCCTGGCTGTAAAAGAGGCAAATGCAATAATGCTCAGATTCATCAATAGCCGTAGAGTCTCCAAGCTGCAGGAAGTCATACATTCAATTATTATCCTGCAGAAGGGCCAGGTTGCCTTTTCCCTCCACTCCAGTCTTTGCTTTGACTCTGGGAGCCGCTTACTTACACCTGTGAGAAGGGCTGCTCCCTGAAACAAGCCCTAGGGTCAATCCATAAACCACGGCCTACAAACCGGGTCCTCCGGGAAGGGCGGCCCGCCTCTCTTTTGGGGCAGAGGAGCCGGCTCAGAGCGGGAGAGGCATCCGAGGGCGGCGGGATTCGAAAGGCCGGGTGGGGGTCTCCCGCGGAGGAGGAAAAGCGGCGCCGCAGCAGGGCCGGTTGGGCCTCGGCGAGCTCTGGCTCTTCCTTCCAGCCGCAGCCACCGTTCCCGCCGCCCAAGGCGACCGAGGCTCCGGCGGCCGGCCGGCCGAGCGGGGGCGGGAGCAGGCTCAGGACAGCGGGGCGCCTGCCTGGAGGGCCCCGCTCTGCGGCCGGGCGGGGTGGCGGGCCAGGCGGGGCTTTTCTGCCTGTCTGGCAGGATTAGCCGTGTGGCTGCCTCGGAGAGACAGCGCTGCTGATCGAATTAGCCGCCCCGCGATTCCGGCCCGCTGATTCACTGTGGAAATGCCTCATTAGCACTCGGGCGCTCGCGGGAGGACTCAGCCGGGCGGGCGGAGGGGGAGCTGCGCCGCCTCCTCCGCCTCCTCCTCTCGCGCGCCCGGAGCCCCACAGAGGCCGGGGAGGGGCGCCCCAATCCGGCCCTGTCAGCCGCCGGGACTGCCCCTCCGACCGGCCTGCCCCACCGGGGGCTTCTTGCAGTGGGGAGGGGCGCGCGCAAAAGAAACCGAATCACTAGGTCCCCAAAAGGCCCCTGAAAATGGAGACGTGAGGAGGAGCAGGGATTTTCCCACCAAATCGCCGCCCTTCGCAGCTGTCCCTGATCCCGGCTGAGGAGCAACCCGACGGCTGCCCCATAATGGGGAACCCTGGCTTGGGGGCTTTCCGAGTGGTCTCCTTTCTTCTCAGCACCTGTCATTTTGTCCTCCGTCCTAGGCGCGTCTGGCAGCCCCTGGACAAGCAGCGGCCATGGAGGGCCCGAAAGGAGTTTAGGACACGCAAAGGCTGCGGAAATGCTGCCCCTGCATCCCTCCTGCCTTCTTAGGCTCACTAGCTCAGGCCCTCCGGGAACCCCCAGAACAGCGGGCTTTCTCTAGCTTTCCTCCTCCCGAAAAGGGGAGAAGGTGGGCTGAGGATAGGGGGGCTCAGAGCGGGCTGAATGAGCCAAAGGGTGCTCAGGAAGGCTCTGCTCCAGCTTGGGAGGACGAGCTGCGGGGAGTGGGCTCTTCAAGGTTTTTATTAATGGCTTCAGGGACAGAACTGAGATTGGAGAGGACATAAAGCTGGCACATACTTGAGAGAAGATTCAGAGCCTGTAGTACAGTGGACTAAAGCACTGTTATTAACATCTGCTTGCAATTACTGCAAGTTCAAATCTCACCAGGCTCAAGGTTGACTCAGCCTTCCATCCTTTCTAAGGTAGGTTAAATGAGGATCCGGATTGTGGGGGCAATAAGCTGACTTTGTATAAATATACAAAGCATGAAGGCTATTGCTTAATGCATTGTAAGCCGCCCTGAGTCTCCGGAGAAGGGCGGCATATAAATTAAAAAGCAATAAAAAAAAAGAAGAAGAAGATTCAAAAGCATCCTGGGCTGAAATGAATAGTCTGGTGTCTTTAAGGGAGAAATTGGAGATTTGTGTCTGGATGGGAAATGTAAAGCAAGGCGACATGGTTTGGCAGTAGTCGACCTGGAAAGGATCCAGATGTTCTAGGAGATCACATGTGGAGGTGATCCAGGAGTGTGATGCAGCTGGCTCCAAACCACCTTCCCTCAAGCACCTGATGCCATGTCTTCCCTCCTTTCTTTTCTCCAGACTGAGCACCCCAGATCCTTCACTGATCCCAGGACCAGATCCCTGCATTGTTCAGTGTAATGGCATACCTGGTCAAAGCTCAGCACCTCTGCTGCTCCTTTCACTTGCTTGCCAAAATGCTGACCAGGCCTGTGGAACAGTCTGCATCCCCAGTCTTCCCCCTCTTCCACCCACACAAAGTATCTCAGGTGAGTTACCTCTTAGTCCTCTGGAATGCTCCCCCTCCCTCCTGGGAATCCAGGCATAAAAATAAATAAATAAATAAATTTATTTCAAAATTACTGCAACAATTTGTAGACACCAAAAAGCAAATGAGAATCCAGGTGCCCTGGACTTCTCAGATAATGGAACCACCCTGTTCCAAGAGCTGCCCTTAAAATTTGCTACCAAAGAGAGAATTATACAGCGCTTGGGAGAGCAGATGCTGGGAGAGCAGCTCAGCACAAGCTCCACCTGAGCTCAATTGGCTGCCCAAAGTGAATATTTCCCTGAAGTTTTGTGATTTCTGTTTCTGAGGAGCTGACAGATGTTATCTCAGAACCATTGTACCATATCTTTCAAAAATCCTGGAGCACCGGGAAAGTACCTGAGGATTGGAAAAGTGCTGATGTGGTTCCCATCTTCAAGAAAGGGAAAAAAAACCAGACCCAGGAAACTACAGACCAATCAGCCTAACATCAATACCCAGGAAGATACTGGAAAAGATAATCAAGAAACATATCTGCGAACAACCAGAAGCAAATAAAATTATAACTAGTAGCCAGCACAGGTTTGTTAAAAACAGATCATGCCAAACTAATCTTATGTCATTCTTTGATAAAATTACTAAATTAGTAGACCAGTGAAATGCTGTGGACATAGTATACTTAGATTTCAGTAAGGCATTTGACAAAGTAGACCAGGGGTCCCCAACCTTTTGGACCTCAGGGACCACTAAATTCATAATTTTACGAATCCAGTGCGCCACTTGCTGAAGCACCTGGACTCCCAGTGACAGGATGGGGTCCTTCAGGCACTCTCCCTCCTCTCTCTCTCTCTCTCTCTCTCTCTCTCTCTCTCTCCCTCCCACTCTTTCTCTCTCATTCTCTTTCTCCCCCCTTTCTCTCTCTCTCCCCACTCTCTCATTCTCCTCCCTTTCTCATTCTCTCTTTCTCCCCCTCTTTCTCTCTCCTTCCCCCACTCTCTCATTCTCTTTCTCCCCCTCTCTCTTTCTCATTCTCTTTCTCTCTCTCTCCCACTCTTTCTCTCTCCCCCTCTTTTTCTCTCTCTCCCTCCCTCTCTCATTCTCTCCCACTCTTTCTCTCTCATTCTCTTTCTCCCCCTCTTTCTCTTTCTCTCTCTCTCCCCCACTCTCTCTTTCTCTCTCCCCCTCTCTTTCTCTCCCACTCTTTCTCATTCTCTCTTTCTCTCCCCCCTCTTTCTCTCTCTCTCTCTCTCCCACTCTCTCCCTCATTCTGATTCTCTCTCTCTCTGGTTCTCTTTCATTTTGTCTCTCTCTCTCTCTCTCTCATTCTCTCTCTGATTCTCTCAGTCTCTTTCTCTCTCCCTCTCATTCTCTCTCTTTCATTCTGTCTTTCTCTTTCATTCTTTGTCTCTTTCTCTCTCTGTCTCATTCTGATTCTCTCTCTCTCTCGCATTGTCTCTCATTCTCTCTCTCTCTCATCTCATGAGCCAGCCAGTGTCTTGGGGCTGAGAGGAAGTCAAGCATCTCCCTGAGAGACCAAGGTGTGCGGAGCACCAACAAGGGCCCGAAGAAGTGTGGGAGCGAAGCACTACTTGAACTTGCATGGCATGAGCATTCACCTTGGTATATTTGCACCAGCCGATGGCGCAAGGCAACCCTTGTCTCCTGTCGCTTGGGACTCGGAGCGGTAAATGGTGACTGATCCGGGGAGCAGCCGGATTTTGCTCTCCATTGCGGATGCCAAATCAGCCCTCAAGCTCTCGTCTCTCAAGGAGCGCTCCCTGAAGTGGCACTGGAAACTTTGGTCGGGCTCCTCGAGAGACGAGAGCTTGCAGGGGGCCGATCTGGTGTCTGCAATGGAGAGCAAAATCCGGCTTCTTCTCTCTGCTGTAAGTGTGGCATCAAGATTCCACCTTGGTATATTTATGGCACAAGGCAGCCCTCATCTCCTGCCGCTTGGGACTCTGAGTGGTAAATAGTGACTGGTCTAGGGAGCATATGGATTTTGCTCTCCATTGCGGATGCCAGATCGGCCCCCTGCAAGCTCTCGTCTCTTGACGAGCACTCCCTGAAGCGGCGCTGGAAACTTTGGTCAGGCTCCTCGAGAGACAAGAGCTTGCAGGGAGCCGATTTGGCATCCGCAATGGAGAGCAAAGTCCAGCTGCTCCCGGAACCAGATGCTGTTTATCGCTCCGAATCCCAAGTGGCAGGAAACGAGGGCTGCCTTGCACCACAAATATACCAAGGCGGAATCCTGATTCCGCACTTACAGCACTTAAGTGGAGAGAAGAAGCCAGATTTTGCTCTCCATTGCAGACACCAGATGGGCCCTCTGCAAGCTCTTGTTTCTCGAGGAGCCCGATCAAAGTTTCCAGCGCCACTTCAGGGAGCGCTCCTCAAGAGACGAGAGCTTGCAGGGGGCCAATCTGGCGTCTGTAATGGAGAGCAAAATCTTACTGGATTTACTGGAGAAAGAAGAATTAGCCCCAAAAAATAAGTGCCAAACAAAACTATTTTGAAAATGCAAATAAACCAAGCAGATGGTTAGCATATAAATTGAAAAAGGAAAGAGAATTGAGGAAAATAACACATCTAGTCGATGAACAAGGACAAAATAAATTTGGAAATAAAGAGATGGGGAAGATAATACAAGAGTATTATAGACAACTTTACAAAAGAGAGACAATAGAGGAGGAGAAAGTGTTAAAGTATCTACAAGAAGCAAAATTGTAGATTTTGTTCTCGGATCTCTAAAGATATGGAGGAGATGCTGGAAAGAAACATAACGATGATGGAGTTAACAGAAGCAATCAAGAAGCAAAAGAACGGGAAGGCGCCAGGGCCAGACGGTTTACCAGTTGAATATTATAGGACATTACAAGAATCTTTGACCCTTCCACTATTGGAGGTGATGAATGAAGTGATGACAAAGAAGGAAATATCTAAATCATGGACTGAGGCGTATATTCCATTGATCCACAAAGAAGATACAGACCCACAACAAATCAAAAACTATAGGCCTATATCCCTGCTAAATTAAGACTATAAAATTTTTGCTTCAATATTGGCGGAATGACTTAAGAGATATTTGAACAACTTTATACATGCAGAACAAAATGGATTCCTCCCAAAAAGACAAATTAGACACAATATAAGAATAATTTTGGATGCTTTAGAGTATTATGAAGCACATCCTGAAAAGCAGATGGCTTTGGTATTTTTAGATGCACAAAAAGCTTTTGACAATGTAAACTTTTCCATTGAAACTGGTGATTCAAGATACTCCAAATGGAAAAGATGGGCTTTGGTAGGAAATTTATACAGGCAATTGAAGCCATATATCTTAAACAGACGGCAAAAATAATGATAAATGGAGAATTGACTGATCCTATTGAAATAGAAAAAGGTACTAGACAAGGATGCCCGCTGTCCCCAATGTTGTTTATATTGACTTTTGAAGTCTTAAACAGACACATCAGAGAAGAAAAAGAGATAAAAGGCATGAAAATTCAAAAAGAAGAATATAAAATACAAGCCTTCGCAGACGATTTGGTCTTTATCATTGAAGAACCATTAACAACAATAAATAAATCAGAGCCAGTTTGACATCGCAGCGAGACAGTCTGGGAAATAGCGGGCTCTGATGAACCCCACAAAAACCCCGACTGCCGAACCACCGCCAGTGGGTCTTTGGACCCGAACTGTCCTGCAGGAACGGGGGTGAAAGAGAGGCACCTCAGACGACCAAGAGGAACAGGCAAGTTCCTCGGAGGTCGGAGGGAACTCTCTGCATCGGCGGTGGGGTGCGGCAGCCATGGCGGCTGCCACGAAGCTGGGACAAACTGAAACAAGAGATGTGCAGGAGGAAAGTGAAAAGAACTGAGCTCTTTGAAGCTGGGTGAGTGACACCAACCTAGGCTTGAAACAATGCTAGAGCAATAATTAACATTTGAAAGACCCCTAGCCTAAAAATAGCAGCTGTGGATTACAGGGGCATAGAAAATCTTGAAAAGTGACTTTACAAGGAAAAGACCCAGAAGGCAAACTACTTTGGTTTTGAACTAATTGGAATAAATGAACATTGAAGCATATAGCAAAGCCTGGAAAGAATTTGTTTAAATTAGATTTAGATTTGGAAAAAAGGAAAAAAGAAGAGACTTAATACTTTTAAAATTTAAAAGAAGAAATGGATTGAATTGGATTGTTATATAATCACAATAAAATGGAGACGGATCTGACGAAAGGGAAGTGTGGATTGCAGAGTAACACCTTCCATTTTAAAAAGAAACACTGTAATTTGCCATTTGTCTTGGAGCATGGTGAAACTACTGAGAAACAGCCATGAGTGGTCAGGACTAGAAGTTTTTTCTTTGTCTACAGACGGGTTTTTTGATGGAAAGAAAGAGGAAATACAACAGAATTGTTATAATTGATACTAATTGGCGCAGGAACAAAAGAAGCTAGATGGCGCAGGAATAATAGAAGGAAGTTGATGTACTGTACTTCGCAGGAAATATAAGGAACAAAAAGAACTAAAATGATACATGAAGAATTAATATTGGGAACACTGAATTTGAAATTGATTATAATTTGACACTGTATTGTTTAGATGTACATTAATTTTAAAAGGAGGTGTTTGAATGGAAAATAAAATAATGTGACTAAAATAGAAAAATGAAGTAAAGATGTATAGTTTTGATCAAAAGGAATTTTCTATAGATGAATAAGAAAATATATGAATATGAGAAGAATCCAAGAAACTTTATTGATTTCATATGTGGATATGTTTGATGTAAGAATTAAGCCTCAATGTTAAATTGTAAACAAAGCTGAGAATGAAAACAAGATTAGATACGCTGAATTAGAGAATGCTAATGAATATGAATAAGTAATGATTATAAAATAAGGTGATTATATTGGGTATAACAGTAAAATTAAATAAAGAAACTTATGTTGAGATTAAAAATGACTATACTGGGTTTAACAGTAAAATTCAGAAGATTATGCTGGGATTGACAGCAAAACAAAAATGATTATACTGGTTTTAACAGTAAAATTTAGAAGATTATGCTGGGATGTACAGCAAAACAAGAATGATTATACTGAGTTTAACAGTAAAACAGTAAAACTGATGATTCTGCTGGGATTGACAGCAAAAAATAAAGTGATTTTACTGGGTTTAATAGTAAAATTCAGAGGATTATGCTGGGTTTGACAACAAAAACAGCAAAAAGACAGCAAAAAGAATGATCATATGAGGAAAATTTGGTGAAAGATTACAGATCAAAGTCAGATGCATATTAAAAGGTTGTATAATGCATTACTGGAAATAGACTCAGAAACTGAATTGGTTAAAGATTGTATGATTAAATGGGCACAAATCTTTCAGGAACCAGTGATGATGGAAACGTGGGAAAAGATTTGGGTCAGAAATGTTAAATTTACGCAAACACAAAATTTGAGAGAGAATTTTTATAAAATGTTTTATAGATGGCACTTAGATCCTAAGAAATTATCATGTATGTATTCGAATTTGCAAGCTAAATGTTGGAGATGTGAATGTAATGATGCAACCTATTATTATATTATATATATTATTATTATATTATATATATTATTATTATATTATAGGTTAGAGGATTAGGTGGGAGGAGGCCATGGAGAAAGAGATGAACAGCCTGAGAGAGCTAAATGTGTATACTCCATCCAAGGTACCAGACAACAAGGTACCCATTGGGACAAAGTGGGTTTTTAAAATCAAGGAGCTTGAGGACAATAAGACGCTGTACAAGGCTAGGTTAGTAGCACAGGGGTTTGCACAAAAATACCTGGAGAACTACACCAATACATATTCACCCACGGTCAGGGCCGAGAGTGTCAAGAGCGCCCTGGTGATAGCAACAATTCTAGGACTAGAAGTTTACCAATTTGACGTGCAGACAGCTTATCTCCACGTGAAACTAGACAAAGAGATCTTTGTCAGGGCACCCCCCGGAAGAAACACACAGAAGGGGGATACCTGGTTGTTAAACAAGAGTCTGTATGGGCTGAAACAATCCAGTAAGAGGTGGTATGAGTGCCTAGCAAAAATTCTCAGGGACATGGGATTCACAGCCACCTCCGCTGACCTATGCTTCTTCACCAAAAGGGAGGGCACATCCATTGAATACGTGCTTGTTTATGTGGACGATATTTTATACTGTGGCCAGCATAAACAGAAATGTGATGATTTCGCTGATAAATTGGGGAAGCATTTCGCACTAAAAACTCTGGGAAAGGTAAACAAGTACTTGGGTGTCCAGATCGACAGAACACAGAAAGGATTCAGAATCTCCCAAAAGGAGAAGATATTGGAACTACTACACAAGTGCAACATGAAGGATGCCAAGCCATGAGAAACACCCATGCAAGTTGACTTTCTAAAACACATGAACGAAGAAGGTGAGACATTTAAGGACAATACCCTCTATAGGTCTGTCGTTGGGTCCCTTCTATATATAGCCAACTGGACTAGGCCAGATATCCTCCTAGCAGTCAACCTCTTGTCTAGGCATGTCAGCGATCCAAAAACGTACCACTGGGAACGCATGCTCAGATACTTAAAGTACAGCATAGATGCCTACCTAAGTCTAGAGCCAGTGAGCTCCCAAGAGCCCATATTAACCTGCTATGCTGATGCTGACTGGGCAGGCGACACAAAGAGCAGGAAAAGCACATCTGGCTATGTATTCCTCATCAATGGCTGCCCAGTGCACTGGTACACCGGGAAACGAGCCTTGGTAGTACAGTGGTCTAAAGCACCTTGTTATTAAGACCGGCTGCCTGCAACTACTGCAGGTTCGAATCTCGCCAGGCTCAAGGTTGACTCAGCCTTCCATCCTTTCTAAGGTAGGTAAATTGAGGACCCAGTTGTGGGGGCAATAAGCTGACTTTGTATAAATATACAAAAGGATGAAGGCTATTGCTTAGTGCATTGTAAGCCACCCTGAGTCTCCGGAGAAGGGTGGCATATAAATAAAAAAAAAACAAACCTGGTGGCCACATCTACAGCAGAAGCAGAATACATCTGCCTCTCCAAGGCAGCCAACAATCTGATGTGGTTCGATGACCTGCTCTCCAACATCTGGACTGAGCCAGCCTACCCGATAATAATACATGAGGACAACAAGGCAGCCATAAATATATCCATGGCAGACGCTGTGGGCCAGAGATCAAGGCATATAGACATTAAGCACAAGCACATCAGACAGTTAACGAACATTGGTTTTATCAAGGCCATTCACTGTGAGACTATTGAACAAATCGCTGACATCCTGACCAAACCTTTGCAGAATAAACAGCACGTCTACTAACTTCAAGACTAGGTGTACACACACAACATACACACACAGCTCCAACTGTTAGGCATTTAGAGGGGGATTTGTTACATATAAATGCCTAACATTGCTTCCCCATGGCAGAGTAAGGGTTAATCCCATCCATCCACATAGACCTTCCCCTGATCCCTCCTTACCTTGGCCCCGCCTCCCAGGTATACAAGGTATGGTCCAGGGATCCAGATGCACTTCCAGACGTTTACCTGTAACAGAAACATCTGATTAATAAAGAACTCTGATTCAATTGCATTTCGTGTTGGAGTCATTGGGTAAGATCCTTGGAAACACGTCACAGTGGTGACCAGAAATTTTGATGCTATCTCTCTGTTGTTGCAGCCTAGGACTGCCGTGGCTTTAGCAGCAGCAGCAGCAGCAGCACACTGCTGGTTCCAACGTAAGTGGTAGTCCTCTCGTTCACCTAGATCTCTCTCACAGCTAGCATTGGTGAGCCAGGTCCTGCCTTTTCTGTACCTACACAGTTGTCCGGTTCGGCTCATTGTTTCCTGACAAGAGCATCTCCTGCTGCCTCTGAGGATGCCAGCGGAGCTGCTTAATGAAATGTCAGGACAGCAGAAAACTAGGCAATGGTCATTCAACCCCAAAACTCATCCCTTCTTGTACTAACTGGAAAGAGGAAGGAAGGAATTTTGCTATGTTTCTCAGTGGCTACTATTCAGCCATGTGTACAAAGAAAAATAGGGACTCAGGGAGAACCAACTATCATGAAAGTAAAATCATTTCCATACCTTAAATCTAAAAAATATAATCCAGACATAGCTCCCTAGATTGCTTTTCTTTTCCCTGAATCCTGGGTTTGAGGCCACCTGAGTGACACTCCAACTTCTCCCATGGGGAAAAAAAAGACTATAAAATGAAGCTACAGCTTCTTTTTAGAAGCCCATTTTTTTACAACCAAAGAGGTTGTAAAAAAATGCTTTTAAAAGGCTCTGACGATCCCAGGTGAGCTGCACGATCATCAGAAGCTTTTTAAAAAACTTTTTAAAACTTTTTTTTTCCAGCCAAAAAAATGCTTTCAAAAGTTAAAAAAGCCTCTGATGATTGCATGGCTCAGCTGGGATCGTCAGAGCCTTTTAAAAGCATTTTTTACAACCTCTTTGGTCGAAGAGGTTGTAGAAAAAATGCTTTATTTTTTTTTAAAGTTGGCCACGCCCACCCAGTCACATTACCCCCCACCAAGCCATGCCCACAGAACCAGTAGTAACAAATTTTACATTTCACCACTGAGTTGGATGACCACACTGAAATCACATTCAACCAAATATGATGTTGGAAATGCAACAAGGAGTTTCTTAACCACTGGCCATAGTGCAGGATCAGAAATTTCCTTCTGTAACCAAAACTCTTGACACGATTTCTTAAACTTTGGCTTCAGCTCAATGTCATTTTGCAGCTCTATTAGTTGTTCCTCCACTACCCCATCTTCCCCAGTATCTGAAAATGGATTTTATCACCCAATCTGGAATTTCCATCAAAAGAAGATCCTGATATCATATCTTTATGCAGCATGTCCAAATGGTCACAAAAACTTGCAGATCATCATCTTGTCTAACGTCCTGCCCAAGGCAGGAGTCCTTATACATCCCAGGCAGATAGTTGTCCAACCTTATTTTGAAACCTCCAGTAATGGAGTACCCACAACTCTGGGAGGCAAGTTGTTCCATTGATTAATCATTTTCACTGTCAGGAAATTCCTCTTTATTTACAGGATTGATCTTCCTCTGATAAGCTTCCACCATTGCTTCTTGTTCTACCCACAAGTGCTTTGGAGAATAAATGACGCACTCTTCCCTGTGACAGTCCTTCAAGTATTGGAAGACTACTGTCATTTTCACTAGGCTAAACATATTACTTTGGTAGTGGAGTATTTGATTATTGTGGGTGGTTTTTGGGTATACTTGTGTTTCTAGTTTCCCATCATAGCAAACCTCAAGGTTCTGTCCTAGGCCCCGGACTCTTCAACATCTTCATAAATGGTCTAGGTGAGAGGATACAAGAGGATGTTAATCAAATTTGCAGATGACACCAAGCTTGGGGGAGTAGCCAGCACTTAGAAGATAGGCTCCAGATTCATAAGGATCTTCACAGACTTGAGTACTGGGCCCTAGCCAACAAAATGCAGGTGGTGAGAAAAGTAAGGTATAGAAGCCTTACATATAAGCAAGAAAAACCAAATGCACAGATATAAAACAGGCGGTGTCTGGTTTAATATTTATTTATTTATTTACTGTTGCCGCCTATTTGCCCATGGTGACTCAAGGCAGCTTACAGAATATAAAACCACATTTAAAACAACAAAAACTAACAAAAAGAATCAAATAATATAGTACAATATAAAAAAATCACACCCACCCCACCTCCCACACCCCACCCTGGTGACAGCAGATTACATGAGACCTTTAATGGGCTCTATCCCACTCTGGGTTCCCCAAGCCCGCTGGCAGAACCAGGTCTTCAGCGCCTTCCGGAAGAGTTATTAGAGTGGGGGCAAGTCTAATCTCTGGGGGGATGATGTTCCAGAGAGAGGGAGCCACCTCGGAGAAGGCCCTTCTTCTGGGTCCCACCAGGTGTATCTCCCTCAGGAATGGGACCCGCAACATTCCCTGCCTCTGATGGGTCGGGTAGATGTGACCGGCAAGAGAGGGTCTCTCAGATCACCTGGTCCCAAGCCATGAAGGGCTTTAAAGGTGACAACCAGCACCTTGAATTGCACCCGGAAGCAAATCGGCAACCAATGCAGCTCCCGCATGAGAGGTGATACATGTGCACACCAGGGTCTGCACAAAACCATGCAGGCTGCTGCATTTCGCACCAACTGGAGCTTCCAGATGCTTTTCAAGGGCAGCCCATGTAGAACGTGTTAAGTCAAGACGGGAAGTGACTAGGGCGTGAATGACTGTTGGTCCAGGAAAGGGCGTAACTGGCGCACAACACGCAGTTGCGCAAAGGCCCTCCTGGCCATGACCGCCACCTACTCTTTGAGCAGGAGTCGTGAGTCCAGGAAAAACCCCAGATTACGCACAGGGTCTCTTTGGGGTAGTGCCACCCCATCCAAGATCAAAAGTGGCAATTCTCCCTAAGCCAACAAACCCCAAACCCAGAGCCACTCAGTCTTGCAAGGGTTTAGTTTCAATCTGTGGCTCCTCATCCAACCCCCGAACAGCCTCTAGGCTCTGAGAGGGAGGACATGGCATCACTTAACTCACCAAGGGATGACACATACAGCTGAGTATCATCAGCATATTGGCATATCAGCATATCCTCAGTCCATGGTGATGGATGATCTCACCCAGTGGCTTCATATAAACGTTGAACAGGAGCGGAGAGAGAACCAAGCGCTGCAGAACCCCATAAAGCAGTGGGCGAGGGCTGGATCTCTTCCCTCCTATCAACACTGACTGAGAGCGGCTGAAGAGGAAGGAAGTGAACCAGGCTAACACAAGGCCTCCCACTCCCATCCCCCGAAGCCACCCCAGGAGAATGCCATGGTCGATGGTATCGATAGCTGCCGAGGGGTCAAGTAGAGCAAGGATGGATGCACTACCTCCATTCCACTCCTGCCAGAGACCATCCAAAAGTGCAACCAATGCTGTTTCTGTCCGAAATCCAGACCTGAATCCTGATTGGTAGGGGTCGAGATAATCCGTTTCATCCAGAAACCTCTGGAGCTGCCACTCAACCACCTTCTTGACAACCTTCCCCAAAAAGGGAAGATTGGAGACAGGTTGGAAATTATCCAACCAGATAGAGTCCCACGAAGGCTTATTAAGAAGAGGGTGAACCACAGCCTCCTTAAAGTGCTGGGGCACCACCCCCTCCTGTAGGGAAGCATTAATCTCCACCAGAGTTCACCCACCTGTCAATTCCTGGGAAGCTTTCACAAGCCAGGAGGGACATGGGTCTAATACACAGGTGTTTGCGTGCACACTCCCTAGGATCCTGTCCAGTGGTGGGTTTCAACATTTTTTATTACCGATTCTGTACTACCGATTGGTGTGGCTTGATGGGTGTGGCATGACTTGGTGGGCATGGCTTGGTGGGCATGGCAGGGAAAGGATACTGTAAAATCTCCATTCCGTCCCCAATCCAGGGGAAGCTTACTGCAAAATCCCCATTTCCTCCCGATCAGCTGGGACTTGGGAGGCAGAGAATAGATGGGGGCGGGGCCAGTCAGAATTTTTACTACCGATTCTCTGAACTACTCAAAATTTCTACTACCGGTTCTCCTGAACTGGTCAAAACCTGCTTAAATCCAAATCTGATCCTGTCCACTTACTCGGGAGCAACAGGGTCAAACTGTTCCCAGATAAGAGAACCTGCCTCAGGCTTCCATCAGACCAGCAACCACGCTGACATCTAACTGGGTTAGAAGACTAGCAGTCTTCCAGTACTTAACAGAATAACAGAGTTGGGGGTCTTCTAGTCCAACCCCCTGCTCAAGCAGGAGACCCTATACCAGGGGTGGGCAACTGTGGCCCTTTTACAACCTGTGGACTTCAACTCCCAGAATTCCTGAGATCGCTGTCTCAGGAATTCTGGGAGTTGAAGTCCACAGGTTGTAAAAGGGCCACAGTTGCCCACCCCTGCCCCATACCATTTCAGATAAATGGTTGTCCAATCTCTTAAAAACCTTCAGTGATGGATCACTCACAACTTTGGAAGGCAAGTCATTCCACATCACTGGAGGTTTTCAAAAATAGGCTCCAAGGTCCCTTCCAAATTTATTATTCTGTGTTCTAATAAAATAACAAGGTCCTTCATTCAGAATGTTCCCCAGAACCCATATCTGGTTCTTCTATTATCATCATTCTGTTGACTCAGAGTCCTTACCAAATTATGGATTCCACTTTGATGCCCTCTCATAATGAACTGGATGTCATCACTTCAGACTACCTGACATACAATTTAGCCTGTTCATTCATAATGAAGACTACACTTTCAAACACCCAAATATCTTAACCCCATTTTAATCAAACCATATCACCATTAGTCACATCTATTAGATCCTTCCTTTTTCTCCTTGTCTGCTAGATACACAATGCACCTTTTACAAATTAACAGAGTTGGAAGGGACCTTGTGGGTCATCTGGTCCAAACCCCCCACCCATCCAGGAGACCCTATACCTGTGTTGGCGAACCTATGGCACACATGCCAGAAGTGGCATGCACAGTCATTTTTCTGGGCACACGAGCCGTGGCCAAGCTCATCTGAAACTGTGCATGCGCACCCCCCCCAGCTGGTGTTCAGGACTCTGGTGCGCATGTGCACAATTCAGGGGATCCAGCTGGTCTTCGGAGCTCTCCTGCGCATGTGTGCATTTGCGCATGCACGCAAGATGACTGGTGTGTGGTGTGCGCATGCACAGTGTTTGCGTGCATGCATTGTGCATGTGAAAGCTGTGCGCATGCGCATGTGTGGTTCCATGCGCAGCACATGGGGAGGAGCCGTGCGTTACTGCAGATGGAATGCGAGCATGCACAGCGGGCGAAGTGCATTCCTGTTTGGCAGTCGGTAAATAAAAGGTTCGCCACCACTGCCTTATATCATTTCTGATATGGCAGTCCAGTCCCTTCTTGAAAGCCTCCAGGGATGAAGCTCCCACAACTTCCGAAGGCAACTTCTCTTCCATGGGTTGATTGTTCTCACTGTCAGAAAATTCCTCCTTATTTCTAGGCTGAATCTCTCCTTCTTCAGTTTCCATCCATTATTCCTTGTCTGGCCTTTGGGTGGTTTGGAGACTAGCTTGACCCCCTTCCTTCTCTCTGTGGCAGCCCCTCAACTATTGGAACACCGCTATGCCTCCCCTGGTCCTTCTCTTCACTGGACTAGCCATGGGCAGTTCCTGCAACCATTCATTGTATGTTTTAGCCTCCAGTCCCCTAATCATCCTGGTTGCTCTTCTCTGCACTTTCTGGAATCTCAACATCTTTTTTTATAGTGTGCTGACCAAAACTGGATGCAGAAGTCTAGGTGTGGTCTTACTAAGGCTTTATAGAGTGGTATTAGTACCTCCCTTGATCTTGATTTAGAATAGAATAGAATAGAATTTTTTTATTGGCCATTTTTTGCTTGGACACACAAGAAATTTGTCTTGTTGCATATGCTCTCAGTGTACATAAAGGAAGATACGTTCATCAAGAATCATAAGGTACAACACTTAATTATAGTCATAGGGTACAAATAAGCAATCAGGAAACAATATCAATATAATCTCATTTATCTTATTTATTAATTCGTGTCTTTTACCTCTTACCTTCCAAGCTGCAGTCTTCCCTATTTTCACCAGACTAACCTATTGCCCATCACAGTTTTGGTCCCTTAAGTCTTTCACATAATACTTTTTTAGCCAGAGGAATAAAAAGGAGCCTAGGTTACCTGCCTTAGTTGCAGCCATACCACCTGCAGCATTTCATGCAAATGGAACCATTTTCCTCTTCTTCATAATGCAGTCAACACTGGACCATTTGGCTAGTAGACACGAGCCCAAGCTGCTCACTCTTCTGTTTAAGCCATGATCTCTCATCTAAAGGCTGCCTTGCAAGCCAGCATGGTGTACCTGTTAGATCAGGCGCAGGAAATGAAGACGTGACCAGCTCGATACATTTAGTAACTTTATTAGCTACAGTAACAAGACAAGACAAGACTGGCTGCGCACTGCCGGAGCTCTCCTTATATTCGCTCCGGCAGTCGCACCGCCCCTGACAGAGATTCAAACTTTCCCGCCCGATGGCTGGCAGCCAATCCGGGCAGATGTCCTTATAAGGACATAACACTCCTCCCCTCTTAGTCCGGGAACTGTCAATTCTCATTAATGAAAGTCACGTAATCACGCAGGTACGTAGGACGCCTCGGCTCCCTAGTTGACCTGCGCAGTCCCACTTCTTCCTCGTCCCCGACCTGGACAGACAGGGCTCCTGTGTCTCCTGGTTCCCTCCCCGGAACCGGGCTCGGTTCGGCTGGCGAGTGTGCGGGGTCACCCTCAGCGCCTCCGGCCAGACCGCAGACCTTGGATGGCTGGTTCTGGTGGTCTTCCTCCTGGCCTGTGGATCTCTCGTCTCGTCGCGGTTGCTCGGTTCCGACCCGGGAAGAGCGTCTGGGTCTCGGTAAGTCCCAGGCTGTCACTTGCTCCTCCCCGGTCTCCCGGGCGCTGCGGTTCGGCTGCGGTTCGGATCGTTGTCGTCTGGGGGGTGGTTCGGGTCGGTGCCCTCGGGTCCGGTCTGCCAGCTGTGGGTGGTGTTGCCTCGTGTCGTGCTGTCCGACCTCGCAGGGGTGGCGCAGGTCCCCTTGGTCGGGCTGGCGTTGGCCTGCCCCGTCGGGTCGGCGGTGGTCGACCTGGTCGGGGTGTTGTTGTGGGGCTACCTCTGCGGATCGGCAGAGGTCTCCCCTGCCGGGGGGGTGCAGGTCTCCCTGGCCGGGTTGTTGTTGGCTTCCCCTTCCCCCTAGTCCCTGGTCTACCGCCGGCTGGTGACTGGGGCCATCTGGGTCGGGTTGTTGTTGCTGGGTTGTCTTCTGTGATGGGCGGGGGTCCCCCTCGCCGGGGAGTCGTGTGCCACCTTCACCCATGGGTCGTGGGTCGCCCCTCTTGGCTGGATCCCGGTCTACTCGCCTGGAGCGGAGGTCTCCCTGGCCGGGCTGGCATTGGCTGCCTTCGCTGGCGGAGTGCGATGCTTCCCCTCTGGGCAGGTCCCGGTCTACTCGGGGGCTGGGTTGGTAGTCCCTTGCCCTGTCGTGCCGGGTGCCCACCTCGCTGGGTTGGTGTTGCCATCCCCCATGCGGCTGGCCCCGGTCTACCGCACTGGACTGTCGGTGCGATAGCGCCTGGTAATGTGCTTGGCCGGCCTCGTCGGGGTGGCGTTGGTCTGCCTCGCAGGGGTGTTGTAGGCCTACCTCGCCGGGGTGTTGTAGGCCTACCTCGCCAGGGTGTTGCAGGCCTACCTCGTCGGGGTGTTGTAGGCCTCCCTCGTCAGGCTGGTTTTCGTGCGCTCCCCCCCACCTTTTCCGGAGCTGGTCGATGTGCCGTCTACAGACCTGTCCATCTTCCAACTCCATGGTGTAGGACTTCGGGCCGGTTGTGTTGTCTATCTTCCCCTTCAGCCACTTGGGAGAGCCGTTGAAATTCAGCGCGAAGACTGAATCTCCCTTGCTGAAGGCGCGAAGCGGGCGGCTGGCCGTTGCGGTCACTTCTGGGTTGTATTGGGGGTGCAACCGGTCCAAGGGTGACCTCAACCTTCTGCCCATCAACGGTTCGGCCGGGCTCTTGTGGGTGGTGGCATGCGGTGTGATGTGCTGGGTGAGGAGGAAGTTATCTATCCTTTCCTGCCAGTCTCCCGTGCCCATCTTGGTGAGTGCCTCCTTGGTGAGTCTCACCATCCGTTCCGCTTGTCCGTTCCCAGCTGGCCTGTACAGGGCGGACAGGGCATGGCGGATGCCCAGTCCTGCCAGGAATGCCTCCATGGCCAGGGATGTGAGTTGCGGGCCGTTGTCGGAGACCAGCACATCCAGTAGGCCATGGGTGGCGAATAGGCGGCGCAGGGCCCGGATCGTCGCTTCCGTTGTGGTGGATGCCATGGGTACCACCTCGAGCCACTTGGAGAAGGCATCTACCACGATGAGGAGGTGGCGCCCTTGCATCGGACCCGCGAAGTCGATATGGATCCTCGACCAGGGGTTGCTGGGGGTCTCCCACTTCGCTGTTTCGGCTTGCGGTGGCGCCGGGCAGACTTCTTGGCACGGGTCACATCTGGAGACCGATTCTTCAATGTCTCTGTCCAGTGAGGGCCACCAGACGTAACTCCATGCCAGGGCCTTCATGTGGACGATGCCTGGGTGTCCTTTATGTAAAGTCTCCAATGTCCGCCGTTGCAGAGTGCTGGGAAACAGCACCCTGTCTCCCCATAGCAAACAGCCCTGCATGGTGGACAGCTCCTTTTGCTTCCTGGCGAATGGGCTGAACTTCTCCTCCGTCTTCTGCGATGGCCACCCCCTGAGGATCCAGGACTTCACTTGGCGGAGTGTGGGGTCCCTCTGGGTGTGGACGGCCACATCTGCAGACGAGACTGGGCAGCTGGCGTTGTCATCTATGTGGAAGAGGTGGAGTGTGGGGGCTGGGTCTTCTATGGGATCCTTCAATGGGCATCTGCTCAGCGCGTCGGCGTTTCCTATGGCTGTGCCTGGCTGGTGCATGAGCCTGTAGGAGTAGCCGGCTAAGAAGATGGCCCATCTCGTCATCCGCGGGGACATGAAGGTCGGGGTGGGTTGGTCGCCTGCGAGGAGCCCCAGGAGTGGCTTGTGATCTGTGACTATGGTGAAACTCCTCCTGTAGAGGTACTCGTGGAATCGTTTCACTCCTGCAACGATGGCCAGGGCTTCTTTGTCCAGCTGACTGTAGTTGCGTTCCGCGCCGGACATGGTTTTGGAAAAATATGCGATTGGGGCTTCAGCGCCGTTGGGTAGTTCGTGGCTGAGGACTGCCCCCACCCCGTATGGCGACGCGTCGCAAGTCAGCTTGATGGGGAGCATCTCGTTGTACTGTATGAGGACGCTTTTGGAAGTTAACAGTCCTTTTATTGCTCGGAATGCTGCTTCCTCCTCTTGGCCCCACTTCCAGGAAGCCGCTTTCCCCAGCAGGCGGTGGAGTGGCTCAGCAACTGTGGCTTTCTGTTTGAGAAAGATGGCATAGAAGTTAAGCAACCCAAGGAATGCCTGAAGTTCCGTTTTGTTTTTTGGGCTTGGAGCTTCATGGATTGCTTTCACTTTTGATTTGGTGGGGTGGATGCCAGTACTATCTATGAGATAGCCCAGGAACTCGACTTCCTGTACTCCTAGGATGCACTTATCACACCTGACCCTCAAGCCCTTGGCCTTGAATCGCTGCAGGACAAGCCTGAGCCTTTCAAGGAGTTGTGCTTGTGAATCTCCGGAGATTAGCACATCGTCAAAGTAAGGCACCACCCCTGGAACGCCTTGGAGAAGGCGTTCCATCATGGATTGGAAAATGCCGGGGACAGTGCTGACTCCAAATTGGAGGCAGTTGCATTTGAATGCCCCCCTGTGTGTGACAATTGTTTGTGCCTCCACCATTTTTTCGTCCACTGGCAGTTGCTGGTAAGCCTGGGCCAGGTCCAGTTTAGCAAAGATTGAGCCAGTTCCCAGGGAATGCAGCAGATGTTGCACTACTGGGACTGGATATGCGCTTTGCGCCAACGCCTTGTTGATGGTACAACGGTAGTCGGCGCAGATGCGCATGGACCCATCATGCTTCAGTGGGGTCACAATGGGGGTCTCCCATGAAGCATGATCGATCAGTTCCAGGACGCCCTGGGCGATCAGCTTATCCAGCTGCTCGTCTACTTTCGGCTGCAGGGCAAATGGAACTCGGCGGGGCTTAAGCCTAATCGGGGTGATTCCCTTGTCCAGATTAAAGGAGATTGGCCTTCCCACAAATTTCCCCAGCTTACCATCGAAGACTTCTTTGAACTCTTCGATGAGGTTGTCGAGTTCATCCCTGTGAATTTGGTGGATCCCTCCGATGGATAGCCCCAGCGGCTTAAACCACTCCACTCCTAGCAGGTTCGGTCGGCTGTTCTCCACGACTATGATGGGAAGCTCGCCTTGGAAGTCCTTGAAGGTGATGTGGATGGTGGTTCTGCCCAGGACTCCGATGTGGTTTCCGCTGAAATCCACGAGCCTTGACCTCAGGGGTTTCAGCTGGGTCTTCTTGCAGGATGGCTTAAGGTGCTTCAGATGCTGCCAGTCCATGATGGAGTAGGCGGACCCGGAGTCTACTTCCATCTTGCACGGTGACCCCTCTGCCAACAGTGTCACGTGGAACTTGGTGGCCCCCTCATCGCTCGTGTGGGCGATGGTGGTCTGGTACACCGCTCTGCTGTGGGGATATTCCTCATCTCCGCGCCTGGACTGGTTCGAGGACCGTTTGGATGTCCTCTGGGTTTCTCTGCGGTTTTCGCGGCATCTCAGCCTGGCTGGTTCCGGGGCTGGATCCGCTGCTGTGCATGCCTCGGCGATGTGTCCCCTCTTCAGGCAGCGGCGGCAGGTTGCGTCCCTCCATCTGCAGGTTGCCCTAGGGTGGTCGCCTTTGCAGCTGCCGCAACGTTCCCCTCGGTCGCCATGTTGGGGGTTTTCCCACCTGAGAGGGCGGGAAACCTTGTGGACGGCCATTTCCTCATCGGACTCTGATGGCATGGTCGAGTCATCTGATGAGTTCGGGCCGGACTTGTGGATCTTGTGGATCCCTCTCGCCATCACCATCGCGGCGGCTGCTTTTTCGGACGTCTCGGCGGCTGTGGCTTCATCGAGGACTTCCTTTAGTGGGATCCTCTTGCGGCTCAGGAACTTCTTCTGAAGACCCACATCCCCCATTCCGAAAACAACGCGGTCCCGGATGGCATTGTCCACGTTGTCGAATTCGCAATTGGCAGCGATTTGGCGAAGCGCTGCCACGAATTCTTTGATGGATTCACCTTCCCGTTGATTCCTCTGTTGGAAGGTGAACCTGTTGGCGATCGGGGTGCCTGTGGGTGCGTAGTGCTCCTGTAGGACTTCCTGCAGATCATTCCAGGACATCTCCTCAATGTCCCTGGGCGCCACAAGGTCAATCGCCATTTCCAGGACATTGGACCCGCAGTGAGCCAGGAAAAGGGCTCTTTTCCGCTCATCGTCGAGGTTCTGGTATCCATTCCCTCGCAGGAATTGCCGGAATCTGACCATATACGACCTCCATTTCTCTCGTGCCGGGTCGAATGGGTTCAGCGAGGCGATCGGCGCTTGCGGGTTTGCCATTCTGAAGGTCGCTGCGGTTGAGTGACTTCAGCTCGGTTGGCGATCGTGCCACGAGTCTTGCTCAGGTTCTCTTCTCTAGTCCTTCGTCGCCAGTGTTAGATCAGGCGCAGGAAATGAAGACGTGACCAGCTCGATACATTTAGTAACTTTATTAGCTACAGTAACAAGACAAGACAAGACTGGCTGCGCGCTGCCGGAGCTCTCCTTATATTCACTCCGGCAGTCGCACCGCCCCTGACAGAGATTCAAACTTTCCCGCCCGATGGCTGGCAGCCAATCCGGGCGGATGTCCTTATAAGGACATAACAGTACCCATTTCTCATTATCTGATAGGTATAAATGACTCACCCCGAAGATGCTTCTTAAATAAGTTGATTCCAAAGGCAAGAGTTATTTTCTACATAATAGAAGGCTATTGAAGTCAGTGGCAACCAGACATAAAGAACCTGAGTTGGGGCCTTTTGTATAATATTTGTTGTGTGGACTCTGTTCTGGGAATTGACAGATTTGACTATCTAAAAGGCAGAATGCTGGAGACTTTTGCTCGGATACACCAGCTCAGCCACTTGTCCTAAAATCAGATCTCTGCCCATGTTGGGGTCCCGGGCTGATTTTTGCCCTGGGAATCTAAGGAAGGTCAGCCTCCAAAGAAAATGGCTGGCCGATTCTGCCAGTACCAGGATCTCTCCTAGGGAAGGCTGGTCAGTGCCGCCCTCTAGAGGCCTCTGGTTTCTCATAAGTCTCCAGATGAAACCAAAGGCTGACCTCATGCTTATTTCCAGCTCTGCCTCCCATTATTTTTCCAGAAGTTGTAACAGAAACAACCACTTTGTTTCTAGGAAGGGAAACACCTTCCTGAATTTCCAGCCCATCTGGAAAGCAGCTTCTGTGCTGCTGTGTGGGTGGAAGTGGTTATTTTGAGTACATCAACTGATAGAAAAGATGGCATTTCCACCCCAACGCAGCAGGGCAGCCTTCCGGAAACAATCCTTTTGTTTGGATGTGGGGTTCTTTGCCCCGGGGCAGAGGAGAGGCAGTTTGAGGGGGGGACAACCCATCAGCCACTGCAGCCACCAGTGGGTTGTAGCTTTTTGTGTTCTTCCAAAATGATGCAGCCAGAGGAGGGAGTCTTTGTCCAACCTGGGCAGCAGACTGTCTTTCATTCAACGAGATTTCATTCTTCAAGATTAGAGATAGAAAGGAAGAAAATACCAAGAGGCTGTTTTGGGGCCAGCTTTTAGAGGAATGGGCACAAGGTTTCAGTTTTCATGGCCCACCATCCTTTCTGCCCACAGACTTCCACATCGTTGTTCAAAAGACCATCTTTTTCAGGGCTATTCCAGAAATCTGTTTGGATTCAGCAAGGATCTCCAGAGCAGGAGAGACAAGCAGCATGGCCAGAAGAGCCGACTTGGTGCCAGGGCAACTTCCAAAGCCACAATGCAACTGCAACAAAATAGATAGACTTCAGAAGAGAAGTCACTCAGCTGTCCTTAATCTATAAGATGCAGCATCTAAGAGAGATTTGGGTATAACTGTAGGCTTGTCTGTATATTAAAATAACTCTTCCCAGACATCAAAATGCCTTTTTGCATTGCCACAGGTTGTGCGCCTCAGCTCAGCTTATGATGCCAAATGCCCAGAGTCTGCCTATCAATCATGCTCATCAACTCCACACTCACGCTCAAACATTGGCATCTATGGATTTAACTTCCGTGCCTCCTAGAAGTTTTCCCTCTTTCCTGAGTGCACAAGTTGGAAGAAAAGACTGAAGTTAGAGGAAGGCAGCCTCTTGGTGAATGCAAAAGAAACCTCCAGCCCCTCTCACTGCCTGGATTTGGGCTCCTGCCCTGAGCAAGGTCACCCCTTAGATCAGATGTATTTAACTTCTTATTATTATCTTTTGTGAATTGTTTTGGAAGGCCTATTTTGATGATTTTAATAAAATATTTCATACAGACAGGATGAGAAGGTATTCAGGTATTATTTACCTGATATTCTGGAATCTTCAAGTCAAGGGGGTGAATTTTGGTGTGTGCTAGGTTTGCCCGGTATCATAAGGAATTGTTTAATCAAGTTGATTGAATAGATCTACAGTCAACACACCAGTTATGAAAGGGCGAATGCTGCACATTTCAAGACTCAGAGATTGCCTGGGGAGCAGTGAGAAGAACTTGGTGTAGATTCCGGGGAACATCTGGCAGTTTCAGCCCTGCCCATCTGGAGGAAATTCCTTCCTCGCTGATTCCTTGTGCTGTTGCTCTTTAATTGTTTTACTTGTTTACTTTTTTATGCAGTTTGTAAGACACCCAGAGTATATGCCTACATTAAAACAAGTAAATTGAATGAAATTAAGTGATTCTCCTCTAGTCGCAACTGCCACGTTTCCACCTGTATCCCACAGGGTACTTGTTACGTTGGGTGAATGAGGACGCAGCAAGCCAGAGTAGTGAGTGACAACAGCTCTTTATTATATAGTGAGAACCCAGCAACTGACCCAGGGAGCCAGCTCCCTTTATATACCTTGCAGCTGTGGTGGTCAGCCAATCAGCTGATGGTCAGTTAATTCAAACTTCCCGCCAAACAAACCTATTTACATAACAGTACTAAGTGAAAGGGTTTGCCCAAGGCCTGAGCAGCCATGAGTGGGCATGTGCCCAGGGCCATCTCATCGAACCAGTCTCTCTATGCCACCCCAGAAGGGATGCATTTTTATTAATACTTCCTTCTGTCAAAGCTGCAGCCGGTTGCAACCCTCTGAATTTTCCTTGCAAAGGAGGAGTCTGTAGAGAAATGGAAAGTATGGGGGAGGCCCAGGCCCCAGAAGATATTTGCAATTTCCTCTTGATCCCTAAAGGATTCTGGCTTCCTCTAGACAAAAGGAGGAGGGGTTGAAGGTAAATCCAGATTCTTAATTTGTGCTAGAGAAACAATCAGCTCTGTGCCCCGCTTGCTCTTCCCAGACTGTGAGGGAGGAGGGCATCGCATCATCCAGGAAGCCCAGTGAGCAGGAGGGCTCTGGCACCCGTTTCCACCTCTCGGACTTTGCAGGAAAAAGGGCTGGTTTTGGAGGAGGGGGCCAGGATCAGAAGCTGAGCCTTTGGGCAAGGGCTGCATGGGGGAGGCCTTAGAGGGGAAATGAGCCATAAGCAAAGAGGGAAATTGGGGCTGCCAAAAGGCAGGAAGAGAGACTTTGCTGGGGGGCTCATTCTCCAAGCTTCCCAAGAGTGGGGAAAGGGTGGTCGGTCTCTGGGCCGGTTGAGCAGTCCAGCCACTTCCATGCTCACCCAGCTTTTGCCCCGCAAGCAAAATTCAAATGACTCTTCAGGTCAGTTTGATGAGAAGAGTCCAAGGAGAACATTCAAAATTGACCCAAAATGCTAACATTAAGTTCCCTTGATACTTTTTTGTTGTTTTGCACTGCAGAGAGCTTCCAAACAAGGAAACGTTGTCCATCTCAGGGCCAAAACCCAAAAGACCTCCTGCTCCTTCAACCAGGTCAGAAAAGCTGCCAAAGCAACAGGCCTGGGGCCCCCAAAACCACCCTGGCTTTTGCAGGGAGGGTGAATGAGACTTGCTGCATTAAAAATGGCTAGACACAACAGGATGCATTGCTGTCTCTCCCCAGCTAGCCAAATATCACCTTCCAGTCCATTTCTTTAGCCTTCCCGGAGCCTCAAGAAGCAGGATTGGCTTTTGGTAGTGCCAGGATCTGAACCAAATACAGACCAGAGGTTAATTGAAATGATAATTGATTATTTTGTTAATTGGTTAATTGCTGTGGGAATCAATTCTCAAAGCCCCCAAGCACCTGGATAAAGGGGAGAGGAGAGGATGACACAAAAGGGAGAGAGAAGGGAGATGAAAAGAGAAGAGAAGCCATGGCCAAATGGGCGGCTCTTGCAATCTGCCCTGGGGGGAATCCATTGCTGGCCACTGAGTCATGTCGTGCCTCCCTAGGAGGGACTGAAAAGGGCTTAAACAAACATGAAGCAATGCAAAGAGAACATTCCTTAGCTCAGCAACTCAGGAAAACAATGGGGGCAGAGGGAGGGCAGTCCCACAGCCATGGCAGCCCCACTCGCATTCCTCAAAGGCACCGGCCAGGTGGGCACAGCTTTCGGGATGCACCTGGTTCCTGTCCTAGCACATTATGTCAGCAACTGAACACAACTGCTCATCCCTGGCTCTGGTCGGGAGCCCAGGGGCCTGGGGAGAAAAGAAGGCAGCCCCAAGAAAAGGCCTGCTGGACAGACGAGCCTGCCAGGATCGTCTCCTGGGCACTACCAGCCTCGGGGCAGGATCTGAATTTATCTCCCTTAAAAAGGGACTCGACTCTCTAGTGCTGGATTGCCCCAATCTCCCCTTGCCTGTGGGAGGGGAGGCAGCGGTTTTGCAAAGCAGTCACAATACCAGCAGGATTTGAGCTGCTGGAAGCAGAGTTTGGTTTTAAGGGCTCCTGAGGGCTAGAAGGACCTCATTGCAAGTGGAAAGAGGGCGGGATCTTGACCTTTTAGCAATCCTAATTATGGCAAAGCCGTGGCTCAGTATAGCCAATCAGATCAAGTTTTGTAGAAAACAAAGACTTGGGGAAGTGGATGGTCCAATCCCAAGAATGTGAGGAGGGAACCCGATGTTTATGAAATGTATGAATGGGCTGGGCTCTTCAGCTGAAGCCATTGGATGGGCAGAGGTAGCCCTTTCCTGGTCTTTCCCCAGAGGACAAGCTCTCTTCCCAGGAGGACCCAGGCACACGCAGGCAGCTGCTTCTGAACACAGCCTCCTGGCATGGCAAGATCTCCTGATGCCTCCAGAGGTGATGGGTGATGTCAACCCCTTTTTCTCCATCTTCTTCTCTTTGCTCTATTTTGCAGGTCTCATCAGAATTCCTGAAGTCCCCCACATTTCCTTATCATTCTTCCAGCCAGCTTTCTTCTCGCAAGTGTTGGACGGAGAACTGATAAGGGAATGTGGGTGACCCACACGACCAGAACCCATTCCAGAGGCTGCCTGGAGGCCAGCACTAATGGGGTGTTGGGGTCGCATGAAGAAATACCCATTTTGCTTTCTTTTGAGTAGCTCAGCAAACTGGATGTCTGAGCAGCCAGAGATATTTAAATGAAACCTTTAAGGGAGTCTAGCCAAATGTCAATTTTAGCAATTTGATTAAGCTTTCCCGCTGAATTTGAATACAGTTGGAAAGGTGAGACTACGCTCCTTGTTTTGGAGATTTTGGAAAAAGTTCTCTGACATCTGAGCAACTATCGTACTCTAACCTTTTTTTCAAGTACAATCTACATTTGCTGTCATGAATTTTAAAAAATCATTATATTCTAAACATTGCAATTTCCTGATGCTATTTATTTTTTCCAGGAGGCTCAGGAGGTTCTTGAAACAGGATCCTAATTCAAATGCGCCATTTGAGTTGAAATAAAATGTTTTAACATTTGCTAACTTTTCTTTAAAAGAATGGCGAGACACTGAGAGGTAGCAGAGGTAGAAAAACAGCTCCAGAGATGATGACCATAATCCTTGCCTGCTGCAGACTGTTGACTTGCAAAAAAGCATCCCTGGATGGAGGACGAAAGAAAATGGATTTCCTTTTTTTTGAATTAATGCACAAGTCTTCTGCAGGCTATGACCATCGCTTCTGCAAAATAATGTTCCCTGCAATAAACACCAAAGGGAATATAGAATTACTTCATGCAACAGTCTTAGTAGTTCATAAAACTTTTTCATTTCCATTTAATTGTATCCACAACAGCATCAATGTCTGCTGTTTGGCCAGATGTTCTGAGCACCATTTAATTCCACAATAATTCTCAGAGGGAGCAGCTGCCAGAAGGATGGAGGTTTTCATTTGTTGCAGGGGCACAAAGTTCCTGTGAGCCTTTTAGGGCAAGTGCATTATGTGATGAACCAGCTGTGAGCATGGAGAAAACCTGCAAGGGCACTACAGATTGTACTGCCGAACGTTCCAAAGGAAGGTGCAACAGCCACAGCTGGGGATTCAAATTCCTGCACTTCTTTGAAGTCCTGCAAACTCTCAGAGTTTTACACCCAAGTGTGTGTGTGCAGGAAACCCCTGTTCAAGGAATGGCATTCTTGTCTCTCAGGCTGGAGAAAGAAAGTATGCCAGAGAGCATTTCTTCAAGGATTGGTGTGACATGTGCAGACCCACAACGTGCAGGTGGGTTAGTTCAGTAATCAAGTTAATAAAATCAGGCTGACTTGGCTCTTTATTTCAATACTTACATGCCGGCTTTTAATTGAAAAAGTATTCAGAAGGTAAACATGGCTAGGAAAAAAACATGTTGGTTAGTACTTGATAAAGACGGAAACAGTTTGTCACAGACCAGTGAACATCAGGAGCTCAGCAATTTCTGAGCTGTGAAATTGAACAAATAAATATTCTCCAAATATTCATTTTCTGTTGAACAGGGAAATAAGTAGAAAGGGCAGAGAAGGTGGGAGGAGCAGTGTGCCTTGTGTATGCGTAGGGGCTAGTAGGGAGTGGGGAGTTGGGTGGGAAGGACATGCATTTCATCCAAGGATAGTTTCTGCTTAGTCATTTCAAAATTCAGTCACAAAGCTGGCACCTCCAGAAGAGAAACTTGTAATAGTCTGATCTATGGCAAATGTTTATAAGTAAACTGAAAGTGTTATTTCAAGGCACAAAACATTCTCAGCACAAAATCAGGATTGGCCAATAACAATCAAAGTTCCTGTCTCCTCCATCAGACACCTCCTGTGTAGGATTCCAAATTAAAGCATCTCTTCTGTGGAGACCCACCCCTCCATGCTCTTGCTTGCGCTTAGGGTCCTTAACATTCCGTTGCCTGGACCTTCACCCCTCCTTGAGAGGCGAGGGAAGGGGCTGGTCTCCTCATCTCTTCCTGGGACTTGCCTCCTTCATCCCCGTCTCTGCATCTCTTCCAACTTCTCCAAATCCTCTTTAAGGTTCATCTGGAGGGTAGGAAATGAGCATTGGAAAAACCTACAGAACAGCCAACTTAAAAAGGAGACTTTACCTTTGAAAATCCGTTGTATTCAAGTGCTAAGTAGAATCTCTGAGACTCACGCCTTCGTTTTACCTTTATCCCACCACCTTGGAGGGTGGGAGGGCAGAGGCAGGTAAAGAGCCTCTCAAGTGAAGGTTATTCCCGGTAGTAACTGCACAACAGCAAATGTCTACACAACTATCTATAGGTCAGTTTGGAGGTGATTAACTTTTTGCAGGATAATTCCTCAACTTTCCACTGTGGTCCCTTTGCAACATTGACCAAGATTAACCTAGGATACCCATGGAGCTGGGAATTGTTTCTTCTGCGAGCACAAAAAAGGCAGCAGGGAAAGTGAGGCTGGATCATGCACTCTGGTCAGCCTGATCATTTGGCACCCCTTGGGCCCAGGGCCGCTTTGCCTGGTGTGGGGGCCAGTTCTGTTCACCAGGAAAGCAGCAACTCAACCCTAACAGCAAAGCCTGCTGCACACCAAATTGGGCGTGGGCACTAGGGGGGTGAGTGCATTGTCCTGGACAGTCTCCCCCACCTGTGAAGCCCTGCAGCATCTCCAGCCTGGGAAGAGGCCCAGCCAGCAGGCTCCAATGGCTTTTTGCAGGGAGGGGGAGGGGAAGAAACCACACAACTAGGGAGCAGGGGAGGGCCTTGCGAAACAGGGAGGCAGATGGGAAGAGCCTGTGGCCCTTTCCCTCTGCATGTCTGTCCCCAAGCAGCCAAGATGGACTCCTAACTGCCCCACAACTCACCACCGGCTTTTCTGGACTCCCTGCGGCTCATTGGCCTTCAGATCCACTTGCTAAAATGATGGAAGCGCACAAAAGGCCAGGAAAACTCTTCCCCCCACCACCCAGAGCTGCTGTTAGCCCAACCAGACTGCCTTGGGGAGTGGGGGCAGAGCTCCTGCAGAGCTTACAGGGGTGTTGTGCTTATCGGGGGAGGAAGAAATTGTCAGGTCTTTCATTAAAGGCGCTCGGTCCTTTTTATTCATTGACTTCATATGCCCCTCCATCAGTGGTGGATTAAGGCTCACTGGTGCCCTAAGCACTGACAAATGCTTAATTTAACTTAACTTAAGGTGTGCATAAGCGCACCAGAGTGCCCACGGTCCTTGTCCTAACGTTCCCTTTTATTTGTATCCATAATCATGTTTATACATATATCTGTTATCTAATCCATGCTTGAGTAAAATAAAATAAAATAAATAAAACAAATAAAATCGTGGTGCCCCCCTCCTTTCAACGAAGAACCAATCTTCATTGGGGGGGTTCTTCCTGAAGGTTGTGGGGTGCTTCGCCGGCTTAATGGCTGAGACCCCGCTGCCCTCCAGCGCCAGGGAGCCGCCGCCACGGGAGGCGGGAAGGAGGCGGCGGGGCCATCCAGTCCGGGGCAAGGGCTCGAGGGCTGCCGACGGCCCTGGCAGCTAAGAGGGCGGGTAGCGGCGGCCCTGCCAGCGGCAGCCTCGCGGGGCTGCTCGGAGGCTGCCCGGCTGGGTCAGTTTCCCTCCGCCGCTGGTCCCCTCCAGCCGGGAAGGCCTCGCCGGGCCCCCGAGCGGCGCTGAGCGGAGCCGACCCTGGCCTCGCCGCTTCTCAAAGGGAGCGCCGGCAGCGCCCTCGGGAGGAGCTCTCGGGCGCTGGGAAGAGGGAGCGGCGAGGGCCCGCGGGAGAAGACGGGGGGAGGGAGGGCCCGTCTCTCCTTTCAGAGGGGAAGCCGCCGCGCTCGCCCTGCCGGCCCTCCGCCCGGCGCCGGCCTCTGCGTGCCGAGCGCTCAGGCCCGGCGGCTGTTTTGTCAGCCTGCCACGGCGGCTCAGGTCGAGGCGGGAAAGCGCTGAGTCGGCCAGGCGCGCAGAGCCGGCGGGAGGGGGGAGCCTCGACCGTCTCCCCGGGGCCCGGCCCGCCCCGACCTCCCCCTCGCTGGGCAACAGCGGTTCGGGAGGGCGCCTCCGCGGCAGGAGCGGAGCTGCGGAGGGGCCCGGAGGCGAGGCGGCGGACCCCTGCCCTGCCGGGGGGGGGGCGCTCCGAAGCGGCCGTGAGGGCAACCCGCCCCCGCCCCCGCCCCCGCCCCGCTGGGAGACGCGCTGAGCCCCCGGAGGGCGAAGGAAGGCCAGGGAGGAGGGGGTCAAAAGGCGCCGGAGGACGCCCCTTCCTCCGCATCTCCAGGTGGCTGGGAAAGAGGCAGGGCGACTTTCCCCTAGGAGGAAAAACAGCCTTCCTGGCCTGGCCCCTCTCCCTCTCCCAGAGAGGAGGGATGTCGTCTGGTTTGGGGCAAAGGGAGGGGCTGCTCAGGTGCCATCCCATCAAGAATTGCAGCTGCCTCCCCAGTCTTCATGGGACTGCCCACCCAGATTTTGGGGCATTCTCCAGGAGTAGCTTCTGCATCTTGCTTCTTTTTCACTTTTTTTTTTTGCAAGCCATCCAATCATGGTGGAGTCAGACAGTCTTAAAATTGAAACAATAAATTAATTTCTGGACACCAGACAGTTCCCTCAACCAGTGAATGGATCTGTCCTTTTCTGCAGAAGTCCGTGTGAAGTCAGATGCCCATCTTGCCCAATACTAGAACTTGGGACTAGGCAGCTGCCCTCCTGCCCACCAGCATCCTGATTGTGCTGCAGAAATTCACTGGCCAAATTGCAGCCAAGCACTTTGGGCCACTTTTGCTGGTTTAGGTGCATTGAAGTGGGAATGAGGGGAGCTTCCTTCCCATTCCCACCCTGAAACATCCGGAAAATGGGCTGAAAATATTGGGCCCCAAAGCAGAGATGCTCAAAAGCACATCAGCTGGAAGCAGGCAACCTTTGTGCCCTCCTGTCACCCTCTCTGCATTGTTGCCTCTGAGGAAGCAGAGAGGGCGAGGTGGGTTCATCCGGGTGCTTGAAACAAGGAGCAGCTCCCACTGCTAGAAGGATGGAAAGCCTTCTCTGTTGACTGATGTCAACCCTGACAGGTTATTTTTATGTCAAGTGTTATAGTTATCATTTTTTGGCTATGTTGTGTGTTAGCATATTTTATAATACAATCTATAGACCTGGATCAAAGCTTGGAGACTAAAACATATGAGGAACGGCTGCAGGATTTGGGTATGGCTAGTCTAAAGTAAAGAAGAATTAGGGGTGACATGATAGCGGTATTCCAATATTTGAGGGGCTGCCACAAAGAAGAGGGGGCAGATTATTCTCCAAAGCACCAGAAGGCAGGACAAGAAGCAATGGATGGAAACTAACCAAGGAGAGAAGCAACCTGGAATTAAGGAGAAACTTCCTAACAGTGAGGACAATTAACCAATGGAACAGAAGTTGCCTTCAGAAATTGTGGGTGCTCCATCATTGGAGCTTTGTAAGAAGAGACGGACAGCCACTTATCTGAAATGGTGTAGGTTCTCCTGCTCGAGCAGGGGGCTGGATTAAAAGACCTCCAAGGTTCCTTCCAGCTCTATTCCTAATCCATTCCATTGTCGCTTTAATTGTGTACCACTGAGTTATCCAGTGATATGTAAATCTTAATCCCAAAAAGGTAACTAGATAAATAAATCAAGCTGATTTTCTCAATGTACCTCTGTTTGGCTAGGGCCCAAGGAGCCAGTTGCCACTTTCTGGAATGGGAGACTGAGAACCGGAAGCGGCTGCAGAAGAGTTTTGGTTGAAGTTGCTCTCAACTGCCCACTTGCTGGTAGACACAAGATTTGAATAGCTGGCCACGGCTTGCTTCTATCTCTGGCACATGTTCTTTACAAATGTTACAGAAATGTTACAGAAGGCATTGTTTCCCATTGCTCCTAAAAGCTGTGCACCATAATACCCTCGTCCCAACTGAAGACTATGTATAGCTTCATCAGCTACCTCACATCCTCAAAATCAAGGGCAGGATCTGCCCTCCAAATATGATTGTGGGTTGCCAGGCACAAATACCTCAGCATCCATGGCTTGGCATGAGGACAGACTTTAGAAGACAAAGCTTTTGCTAGTGAACCTGCCAAGGTCATCCTCCATGCCCTGAAGGAGAACCAAGTAAGAATGTCTTTGTTATTGGCTGGTCTTGCCGGCCAGTTGGGGCACAGGTTGCTCTCTGACAGCATCCACAATCCCAGCCATGTGGAAAGCCCAGGACACCAAAATTGTCTATGAAAAGAGGAAGGTCCTGTGGACAAACTCAGCTGCGACAGCACACATTCTGCTGTGGCTATGAAAATCTTTTCAAAGAGCAGGTAGGAATACTTAGAATCTGCAATATGGCTGGAGAGACTGATTCTCTACTAACTAGCTTTCCAGGGTCTGTTTCATTTCCATCTTGCAATTAATATTCAGGGGTCACTTTATGTTAGCATTCTTTCCCCTCTGCATTCCAAAATGTAACACATCTGATGCAAACAGGTGGAGCTTCCATAATGCCATTGTGGCTGCCATCTTGACATTTTAAAACCATATCTTGTAACCCCGTCTCCCAGGTGGCATGTTCTTAAACTGAACAAACAGCCTTCTGGAGAAACTCGGGGACCTAGAAGGCTGCTTGGCATTTCCAGTTGCACTACACCAGCTTCCAAGTGAAGGCCTCCTTGCATTCTTTCTTCTCTACCATTTTGTTGCCTTTTCACACTGTACAAACATCAGCACTTCATGTCATCCCTCTGTTTTCATTGTTACTTTCTCTTTAAGTCCATTGGCCGCCCAACTGTGATCTTCACAGTTGTGCCTAGATGGATTTTCTGGAGGGCTAAACAGGCAGCAACTGCTTTTACTGTGATGCTGCTGGACGAGTATTATTTCTCCCCAAAAGGGAGAAACAGATTATCAAGCTGAATTGACTTAGGGAAGGAAGATAATCGAGGGCACAAAATTAGGTCACCACATTAGGAAGTCATCACAACTTGGGTGGATACAACTTCTCATGTGGCCAAGCGGATGTCATCTACCTCACACGCAACTGGCTTACTCAACAAAAGGGGTGCACACATTTGCAAACTGGTAGGGAAGGTAAGTGAATGTCACCCCTGCTGTAACATGTTGGATGATTCCTACCAGTGATGAAAGGCTGCTATTTATAAAAAAGAAATGAGCTCAACCAAAAGGGAGGAGGTGTTGTGAGGATAACGGGAAGCTACAGAAATTCAGGTTTCAAAAAATAGAAGTTTCTGGGCAAGAAGAAAAGAAAAAAGAAATAAAAGAAATGCAGCTGTGAGAGATGTTGTTGTTGTTGATTTAATCTTCAATTCGATTAACAGTTCGGTTAACTGTTCAGTGGTAAAAACTAAGAGCTGTTAAGGTAACATCTGAGCATATAGGCAATTCCAAGTAAGGTGGTTTTTTTGCAAAGTCAGTGTCAGGTTTCGATGCTATCTCAAAATAAATGAACTTCCAAACTGCCAATCTTTAAGGAAATTTTCTCTTTATTCAAGCACAGCAACCTGATCCTGATTCTTCGTGGTCAACACTGACCTTTGCCCCCCAATCCCTCCCTTTCCGATCCCCAATTCTCTGCTTCTCATTGGCTATCTTCCAAGTCACTCTCCTGATTCCTTTTTTGTCAGTTCACAGGAATGTTTCCCCCCTCCCCATCTCCGAGGAGACCGAATCTTCAAAGGGATTTAGCAGGCAAAAGTTCAGGCTTCATCCTCCCTTTTCTATGTCAGTGCTGAGACGCTGACATCTGGCCCCTTTCCCTTCACTCTCCCAGTGAGGCCTGAACGAGACAAACAACAAGTTTAGTACCTTACCCCATCCGAGGGTGTGTCCACCCCTTCCCGGCTTGTCCGGGTGATCTGCATGGAATTTAGCTATAAGGCGGTCAGCTTGAATGTTCGTGCTCTTCACCCAGGAAGCTTCTGACAAGGGGTAACCCTTCCACTTAATTAAGTATTGGAGGCGCCCTCTGTGCCACCTCGAATCAAGAATTTGCTGTACTTCATAGTGGGTATGGCCTCCAATAATCAAGGGCCCTGGGGGATCACGTGGCACCGGCCTTAAGTTGACCCTACCACAGGCTTCAGGAGGCTACTGTGAAAAACTGTGATGTATCCTCCCTAGTAACCGGGGCAACTGCAATTGTACTGTAACGGGGTTGATTATTTTTACTATCGGAAATGGTCCTATGAATTTCGGTCCCAGTTTCGGATGGTCGGGAGTCTGAGTCTTAAATACTTGGTGGAGAGATAGACCTTCTCCCCTACTTGGAACGGCCTCTGGGGGGCTCGGTGCTTATCTGCTTGTTTCTTATAAGACCGTGCCGCCTTGTCTAATGCCTTCTTGACGTTCTCCCAGGTTTCTCCCAGCATTGCCATCCATTCGGTCAAGCTAACTGAGGAAAGAGGCTCCCTTGGGTACTCTGGCATGGGGACGAAATCCATGCCGTTCACTATCTTAAATGGGGTTAGTCCTGTACTACTGTGGACAGTATTGTTATATGCGACCTCCACAAACAATAAGGTCTGCCAGTTCGATTGTTGGTAGTCAACGTAGCACCTCAGGTACTGCTCTATCATGGCATTCAATCTCTCCGCGCCCCCATTGGTGCTCGGGTGAAACGCTGAGCTGAGGCCTTAGGATGATCCTATGGATCGAAGGAATTCCCTCCAGAACTTCGCTGTAAACTGGACACCTCGATCGGAGATGATTCTTCTGGGTACTCCGTGCAGGTGGTAGATGTGTTTCACGAACAGTTTGGCCAATTGGCGGGCTGAGGGTAGTCTGCTGCAGGGTATGAAATGTGCCTGTTTGGAGAATAAGTCTATTACAGTCCAGATCACTGTGTTTCCGCTGCTCCTCGGCAGTTCGACTATGAAGTCCATAGCAATCTCCTCCCGTGGCCTTGATGGTTCAGCTACTGGCTGCAGCAGCCCCGGGGGTCTTCCTGGTCGGGTTTTCATCATGAAACAGATGGTACAACTTTTTACATAGCTGTCTATGTCTTTTCTCATGTGGGGCCACCAAAACTGTCTCCGTGCTAAATGCAGAGTCTTTAGGAAACCAAAATGTCTCGCTGGTTTGACGTCATGACTCCTCTTGAGGACCAAGGTGTGTAAGGTCTCTGGGACATAAAGTTTCGTCCCTCTCCATGCTAGGCCATCTCTCTTTGTCAAGAGATGTTGATTGTCTCGGAACCAGGGGTCCGCCAACGTTTCTGCCTTGAGCCTTGTCGTCAGGTCACTTGCTGGTTGCCCCTGCTGGTCATGATGCTGCCGTCTGATGGTTAACTGGCCCACTCCTTGGGCAGAGGGGATGATGGCATTCACTACCTGTTCCCGTTCACTGTTGTATTGGGGCATTCGGGAGAGGGCATCGGCCAGAAAGTTCTTCCCCCCTGGGATGTGCTTCAGCTCGAAGTTGAAACGATTGAAGTATTGGGCCCACCGGACTTGCCTGGGTGATAACTTCCGTGAGGTCTTGAGGGCCTCCAGGTTTTTATGGTCAGTCCAAACCTCGAACGGTGTTTGGCCTCCTTCTAGCAGGTGTCGCCAGGTTAACAGCGCCCACCTCACTGCGAATGCTTCTTTTTCCCATGCCGCCCATTGTCTCTTTGTGTCGGTGAGTTTGCGGGATGTGTAGGCACAAGGTTGCAGGTCCCCCTGGCTATTCTTTTGGAGTAGGACTACTGCCACATCGCTGGCATCTGCTTGGATGACGAAGGGTTGTTCAGGGTCAGGATGCTTCAAGACCGGTTCTTTTGCAAACATTTGTTTTAGTGTCTCGAATGCCTGTTGGCATGCCGGGTCCCACTGTGAGGTTGTCCCGGGCAGGGTTTCGTTGTCGGACTCCCTGTCTTTAGGAGGTCCGTCAGGGATTTGGCAATCCTTGCAAAGGAGGGGATGAATTGCCTGTAGAAATTTGCAAACCCCAGGAAGCTTTGCAGTTGTTTGCGGGAGCAAGGGGGTCGCCAGTCTAGGACTGATTGTACTTTAGCCGGGTCCATCTCTATCCCCTCGTTTGATACTCGGTAACCTAAATAGTCTAGCCACGATTGGTGGAACTCGCATTTTGACAGTTTGACATAGAGATTCGCTTTCAGCAGTTTTTCCAGCACTTTGCAGACGAGGGGTATGTGTTCGTCTATGGTCTTCATGTAAATGAGAATGTCATCTAGGTAGACGAGGACCCCCTTATAGAGGTGGTCATGTAGAACTTCATTTATCAATTGCATGAACACTGCTGGGGCTCCCTGTAGCCCAAATGGCATCACCTTGAATTGGAAACTTCCCAGGAGGCAGTTGAATGCTGTTTTCCACTTGTCTCCTTCCCTGATGCGTATTCGGTAGTAGGCTTCGCGGAAGTCTAGTTTAGTGAAAATCTTCCCCTTGGCCAGGTGGGCTAGCATGTCTTTCATGAGGGGGAGGGGATATAAGTTGTGTACGCAGACCGCATTGATATCTCGAAAGTCAACTACCAGACGCATAGAGCCGTCTTTCTTCTCTTTGAAAAGGACCGGTGCTGCGACCTGCGGTTTGGCTGGCTCAATGAAACCCCTTCGTAGGTTCTTGTCTATGTAGTTTCGCATTTCTTGCATTTCATGGGGCGTCATGGCATACAATTTAGGTTTAGGTAGTTTCGCCCCAGGGATGATTTCGATGGCGCAGTCGGCATCACGGTGGGGGGGGTAGGACGTCACACTCGGTCTCGCTAAATACCTCTGCTAGGTCTTGGTACTCTTTTGGGATCTGTTCTGCTTCATGGGAACTGTTGGATGTGGCCCCCAGCTGCTTTGCAGTGCCCTTCGGGAGGGGCCCTTGTGTCGGCGCCATCTTCTTTTGTTCAGGCGGGAGAAGTTGGGGCTCGAGTGTGGTGTGATAAGTTCAGAATTTCCAAGTATCTAGGCAACCCTTTGGGTATTGCTCCAAGGGGATATTGCTCCTATTACCAAGCCCTCTCTTTTGAGAGTACCAGGGTGCTGCACCGACACTGGGAAGGCACGCTTGGTGGAGAGGAACTGCCCGGTTGCCCCGCTCAACAATTGCTGTGTCCCCACCCCCCTCGCCAATGCCTGAGGCCACTGCTTATTCTACCCGGTACCACTGCATCCAATGGAAAGGCAGAGGCCCACCCCTTGGCATGGGGATTTGCTCCCAGGACACACAGCTATTTGTCCCACACAGCCAATTGACTGGGACAACTGTCCCTCTGTGAATCATCTGAGATGAGGGGGTGGGGGATCAGTGGGGAGGGCCAGCCGAGAATAGGTCAGCTGCAGCAGAGGGGCCCATGGTTAATTATCCCATTCCACACAAATATCTGGGTATCCTTCAAGATGACTTCAAACACACTAAAGTGAAGATGAAGGCCAGAAGTGAAGACCTCAAGAGAGTGAAAATCTTAAAGTCCAAACTCAATGGAGGAAACACCATCAAGTCAATTAACACCCAGGCAATGGCAATCATTAGACACACAGCTGGAATTGGGGACTGAAGCAGAATTAAAAGCCCTGGATAGGAAGATCACGCCCTTCATGCATTCAGCGATGTCAACAGGCTCTACTTACCAAGGGAAACAGGTGGGTGTGGAATGTGGGCAAGTATATCAGGTGGTTGAAGAAGGAAAAAAGGGCATTGGAAGAAGACCTGAAGGACAGTGAAGAACTGCTGTGCTGTTCATTGCTAGTGAGAAGATGCCCCAGTTTTCTCCCCCCCACCCCCGAGGTTTGACACTGTCCTAATTCCCCAGCAACCCTTTGAGGTATGGCCCAGTTCCAGATGGGTTGGGAGTTGTTTCTTGTCAATGGTGCAACAGAAAGTTAGAAATTGCTGAAAGCTGTCACTCGGAGCCCCCCAGGAGACTCTGGCTGGGGGTTTGAACAGCCAGGCTACACCCGTTCCCTGTCCTGCACTGCCCTCTGCTGCACAATGGGCTCTCAAGTTTCCTGGATCTACTCCACCCCCTTAAAAAAAAATGATTGGAACCACGTAGGCAGTTTCCAGGATCTTTGAAAGATTTGGTTCAATGGTTCCGAGATCACGTCTGCCAGCTCCTTCAGGACCCTGGGATGGAATCATTCCAATATCTCCAAATGTTTGAGCTTTATCACATTGCTACCAGATATGGATAAACGGTTTAACTTGATTGTGATGTTCCAGCAATTATTAAAAAATGAACTGTCCATTTTAATATTCAGGACGGGGGTTTACACACCAAAGATAAAGTATTTCATATAAGTATTATCCAAGGTCAGTATAAGTTCAATATGCTTCTTTGATTTAAATTCTCGTTGTATATCTGTGCAAGCTGTGCCTTTGAATGTTGACATCTGGCAACTGCCCGGACCAGCCCCATCGGTCCTTTGACAAAAAGTTTTTCAAAAGTGATTTGACCAAGAATGACTGGCCAGGGTCACCAGCTGGCTTTGCCCTTTTGTTGGGATTAGAATTTAGGGTCTCACGTATATTACTACATCTAAATTCCTCATTCATTATTCATGCAATTATTGACCTGTTTGGTTTCTGAGTCAGGCTTTACTAGTACTTGAGGAATAAGGTCCAGCTGATACTTTGGGTTGTGTAGTATGAGAGTTTCAAAGGACAGCCAAATCCCTTGTTCCTGCAATTCTTTTTAATACAACTCCACTTCTTTGAAGACAGACAGTTTGGTGCAGCAGTTGGGGCACCAGGGTAGAAACTGACAGGCTGTGGTGCAAAGCCAGTGGATGAGGGAATAGAAGGGGAACTTACCAAATCTGCAGATGATACTAAGCTGTCAGGAATAGCCAACACCCCAGAAGATAGGCTCAAGATCCAGATGGATCTTGACAGACTTGAACACTGGGCCCTATCTAACAAAATGAAATTCAATGTAGAGAAAAGTTAAATCCTACACTTAGGCAAGAAAAGCCAAAAGTACATATATAGACTGGGTGAAACCAGGCTTAATGGCAGTGATTGTAAGAGGGATCTTGGAGTCTTAGTGGACAACCAGCTAAATATGAGCCAGCCATGTGCAGCAGCAGCCAAAAAAGCCAATGCAATCCTAATTTGCATTAACAGAGAGATACACTCAAGATCAAGGGAGGTCCTAATACCACTCTTTAAAGCCTTAGTAAGATCACATCTAGAATACTGCATCCAGTTTTGGTCACCACCAGGGGTAGTATTCACTTACCTTAGCTACTGGTTTGCAAATGTGAGTGTGCGCGCGCACACTTCACTCACACGCACCACCTCTGTGCATGCGCAGGGCCTTCCGCGCACGCGTAGAGCGTCAAAAATGTGAGGAGACACAATCCACTCTCAATCCATGGTCGTCCAGCTTGATGTTTGGCACTGCCAGGGCACCTCGCTGTTCCAAATTCTGCAGCTCTTGAATTTCACCCTGGATACTTTATGTGTTTATGCCAGTCACATAGTACCCCGTTTAATATATATATATCACACTTCTTTGGAAGAAAAAAAATAAGTATTGGAAAAGTGTTTGTTTTTGGTTTTCCTAACCAAAACAAATATATTTTTTCCATCCGCTGTCACATCTTTTCAGCTCTGTAATTATTTTAAAACAAATCCTCCTTATTCTTTGTCAAGTGAATTCCTGAGTATTTGGTCTTTTGCTGTTGTGTTAAGCCCTGTTATTTGATGTCTGTATTTATATTTATTGATTTGATTTGTATCCCACCTCTTGTCAGCTTTGGAAGCCATATTAGTCTGGAAGCTTCCACGCTGCCACCTTCTCCTGTGCGGAAAAATAGGAGGGGGGATTTTCACAGAGGGATTGGTTTTAGACAAAATAGCATTCTTCCTTTTGGCCAAGGTCAGGATGATCCTGCATCTGGAGAAGGAGTGGTCGGAGTGCTGTCTTGAGATGGGACGCATGTGATCGACTGAGGACTGAGGGGATGGTTTGGGGGGTTTTCATTTACTGAGGGAAAACCTGGAACTCTCATATTCGGGTTATTCCAGATGTGGCAGTTTACCTACTCAATTAAAAACAACTTTGAGAAATGCTTGCTTTAGAGTTTTTAACTGAAGAGGGGTTGTTTCTGGAACGCTGACACCTCTTTTACTTTATAAGTAACTCAAGGCAGCAAACATACCTAATTCTTCTTTCCTCCTCCTATTTTTCCCACAACAAGGACTGGTACAAAGTCACCCAGTCAACTTTCATGCCTAAGGCAGGACTAGAACTCAGAGTTTCCTGGTTTCTAACCTAGTGCCTTAACTTAACACCAAACTGGCACTCTAAATACTGAAAGCAGGGTTGCTTTTCCTCCTGCTAGATTCCGTGCCTGCATCTGGATTGGGCCTGTCTTGACTTGATGCCAGGAAGAGGCACATTTATCTCATGGCACTCCCTAATGACCTTTCCTTTCCCAGCTCTTGGCGGGTGCCAAACACTCCTGACCGCTTAGGCAAGAGCCGACTCTCTTCTCACCTGCAGCTTCAATTCATTTAATGGCAGGACGACAACACAAGAAGAAGGAACCGGGGGAGGGACATGCTGTGTGATGACCCAGGGCTGGGCACAAAAGCAACACAGCCAGAGTGAAGGCTTAACTCCCTTTTATTGCTCCAAATTTCGCCCCCAAAGTTCCCACAGTTCATTATAAGTCCAAGAGCAATGCTCCAAACTCCCACACCTCCAGTAGTCCAGAAGAGCAGCCAGAGTTCAGGGAACTTGGTTCAGGGGGTCTTTGTCACAGGGAGGGGTCACTGAGGCTGCAGCACAACCCAAAGCAGAACTGTGTCGCTGACGACTTGCCCACAATCAGGCTAGGCATCCCAGGCAAAACAAGGCTAGGCAAAGTGGCAAGATATCAGTAACTGCAAGTGTGGCTGGAAAAAGGCAATGCTTGTTCCCAACAAGCGCCCCCCTTGAATCCTATTCCCCAGGTGAGCCTTGTAACAAGGGGTGGGGCGCACCCCTCTGAGTTTGCCCTGCACTGATCCCGCCTCCTCTCCATTCTCCATTCTGGAGAGTCTGGGCTGGAGAGTCGGGTGGGGGAGGCAATTGTTCTCCAGAGCTCCGTCACTCCTCTGCTCCACAGCCTACTCTTTTCCTCTCCTCCCCCCTTGCTCGGTTGTCCTGCGCCCTCTCTCCATCGCTGGCAACCCTTCCAAGGCCTGAGGGACCTGGGACTGTCTTGTCCTGCTCCTCCGGTCGTTCGTCCAGGGCCAGTGAGGCTGCATATCCTCCTCCATCAGACATGGCTTCGTCTCATCCACCCGCTTGGACCCAGGCTCCAATGGGGCCATGACATGCTGGACTATTGGGTTTTAAGAGAGATGGAAGCAGCACATTTTTGTCTCTTCCAGATGAACGGGGAGTTGGCCGTGATGGCCTCCAGGCACCCTTCATCTCTAGGATTCTAACCTGGTTTTGTGCATGCTGGCTCTGGGTCACTCTGCCTCCTCACCCACCCCAGTGAAAAAGCCGAGCTGGGTGCCCCATTGCCCTGAGCCAAGCAGTGTTTGGGCCCCAGGAAAGACAGAGCCTCATCTGGAGTGGCTAGGCTGCCGATTGTGATCTTTGGTGGCTCGCTTTCTGGTTGGCATTGCAGGAGCACTTTTTTTCTTTTCCCCTGCTTGCATGGAGTGGAGCATCTGCTTGGCATCTGCGTGGCAAGGCCCTCTTCATGTTGCCGCACCCTGGGAGGCTCCAATCTGCTCTGGGCAGGGATGGGCAAGCAGCACCTGTGGGCCACATGCAGCCCCTAACTGCATGCAACCACATGCAGTAAGTTGCTATTCCCTCCCTCCCTCCCTCCCTCCCCCTTTCTTTCTTTCTTTCTTTCTTTCTTTCTTTCTTTCTTTCTTTCTTTCTTTCTTCCTTCCTTCCTTCCTTCCTTCCTTCCTTCCTTCCTTCCTTCCCTTCTTTCTTGTTTCTGGCACAGAGCTGAGAACTTTTTTCCCCTTAACATTTTCACAAAATACAAAAAGGGACCCACATTGAGGTATTGAGAAAAAGCATTGAAGAATCTGAGTGTCAAATGAGGGAAGAGGAATCGCTTTGCCCCAGATGCCTCTGCTCCCACTCCCCTCCTTCAGACCCTGCAAACATCCCAAAACAGGCCGAAAACTATTGGTTCTGCTCCTGCATGTGACCTCATCCCAGCCCCCTGCATCACTCTGGGATGGTGGGAGACCCCTGGCAGCCTCAGGCCCTGTGGCCCTCTCTCCCCGGCTTCTCCAAATGCCAGTTTGGCACCAATTCTGCCAAAAAGGCCTTGGGGGTGAGGGCAGTTGGCTTGCTCCCCAAGACTGTGGAGCTGGGGATGGTGGGGGGAGGGGCTTGATGGTCAGTGGTCAGGAAAGAGGGCCTGAGCCCAGTCAAGAAATGGGTCTATGGCCAACTCGCCACAGGACAACTCTTGCTGTGGGATGAGAGTTACATTAATATTGAAGCAATGGTGAAATAAAATCATTAAGGAAAGGATGCAAAAGGAGGGAGAGAATGAAATGTGAATGGCAAACATTAAAATAATTTTTATTCATTTTAAATAATTAAATAGAATTATTAAATTGTCCCGCAGGGAATTGTCCCACGGCGAGTGGGCCGTGTTGTCCCATTCCCCCAAGGAACTACTTTGAGGGAACCTCTCTGCAGGGAGGGAGGGAGGCAGAAGCCCATTCAGCCACGCAGGGACCGTCCCTGTGGCTGCTGCAATGAGAGCCTGGCTTTCTTGCCTGGGTCTGCCTTACAGAGCAGCCCGGATCTGCTCCCAGCAGGGGATGCTTCCTCTTTGCAGGACCGCTGGTGCTGCTCTCAGTCCCAATGTGGAGGCAGCCCTGTCACTTTCCTTGCTGTTTTCCAGTGACAGGCAATCTGCCAGGGTCCTCTCCCCCCACCCCAGAGCCACAGGGCCCTGGTCTTTTCCTGCCCAGCCTCCAGGCAATGCCTCACCCATTCGAAGCCCCCACCACCCCAGACCTTGGGGGCAGAGCCTGCTTCCTCTAGGCACCACCAGGAGCTTGTGAGTATTTTCTCCTGAGGGCCACTGGGGGCAGCACTGCACTCTGACATCCAGAATCCCCGGCTGCCTCCTTGAGGGACCTCCACTGTGGCTGATTGGAGGGGCTGCTCTCCAAACTGCCTCCTTGGGCACCTTTCCAGGATGTCTTTTTCCACTGAAGCCGCCTGGGTTGAAGTCCCTGGAAAGCCCTGGGACATCTCCAACTGGTGCCAGTTGTGCTCACCAGTTTGTTGTGGGGAAAACCGGGAGAATCCCCCGGGGCAGAAGCTGGTCAGCCAACCAACCCCCATCAGGGTGCAAGTTGGTGTCACCACTCCAAAGCCTCCTGGCTCAGCCAATGCCCAGGAAGCCCAGGATCGAGAGGGGAGCATGGCTGCCCACTTGCCTCCTGCCAAAGAACAGCCAAACTCTTTGACCTGTGCCCCCTTCCCTCCCAGAGAGGAGACTCAGCCCCTCAGAAAAGCCGACTTGAGCTTTCTAGGGGAGAGAAAACGGGGCTGGGCAGAGACCCCCACTCCTTATTACTGCTGTTGGGAAGCTCTTCAGTCCAGGCTTCACAAGGAGAGCAAGAGGCTGAGAGAGTGTTGAGCCATCATTTCTTGAACAAGCCACAGCACCATAAAAGCAAGCCTGGACAGAATGTGCCAGAAGCTCATTATGGCTTAAGCAGCAGGCGGGAACAGCTGGATGTGTCTTTCATGGAAAGCCCCCTCCCAGCTACCTCAGAAGGAGCCTAACTCAAGGCCACACAGGCTCCTTCCCAGACCAGGGGGCCTGTGGCGGTGGCCCTGCCGGAGCCCCTTCCTCCTCTGGCCCAGGCAAGGCAGCCAGCAGCTCCATGGTCTGAAGGAGGCTTGGCCTCGCAGCCTTCCCACTCAACTGGCTGGAAGGGCTGCCAGTTGGACACGCAGATGCCCTCGGGGGGGCCCTTGAGCCCGGGCCCAGGGCCACCTCTGCTGTATCAGAGAGGAGCAGCCTGCCCTCTCTCTGGAGGCGAGCAGAAGACACGGAGCCCTGGAAGGAGCCGGTGATGGGGGAGGGCAGCTGTTTCCCTCGCCCGGCTGCCCTGCAGCACTTGCCCTGCCAGCCCCCAGCAAAGAGGCGGTAGGTGATGGGGTCCAGGCAGGCATTGAGCAAGCCAAAGAGGAAGAGGATGTGTGCCAGTGAGGGGCTCACTGTCCCTTCCATGTCCGCTGGCCAGAACCAGTACCACAAGCCCAGCAAGTAGTAAGGGGTCCAGCAGAGCACGAAGGAGCCGACGATAGCCAGGCTGAGGTGCAGCAGGCGGAGACGTGCCCTCGGGATGGGATTGTGTGAACGGCGCAGGGGCATCTCTTGGGCAGACCCTGAAATGAAGAGGGCAGCCTGGTCAGCCTGGGGGTCCTGGAGGCCCAAGGGCCCTGTAGCACCACTTTAGCTTCTCCTTTTGCCCGGAGTTCATGGGTCTGGTACATTCATTGCATAATGCAGATTTTGGTGCAGCTTTTCCTAAACTGTTTCTGTTTTGTGTTTGTCCAGAATAAACATATTGGGCAGACTTTTTTTCCAATAGATGCCTTTTCTGTTAATTTCCTCTGTTAAGGAAAAAAACCCCAAATTTTGCTTTGGGTCAAGCATGAAGCTCCTTTGGCAAAGATATGAAAGTAGTCTGACATCTTTGGGGAATTATTTCGTTTTCGTTATTTGGCCTCTGGGATCCCATTCAGATTTAGGCTTTTCCAGAACCTCACACAAAACTGTGGCTGAATGAATAACAGCACGGGTAGTCCTCAACTTACAACCACAACTGAGCCCAAAATTTCTGTTGTTAAGCAAGACAGTTGTTAAGTGAATTTTGTCCCATTTTACAACCTTTCTTGCCACAGTTGTTAAGTTAGTAACACGGTTGTAAAGTGAATCTGGCTTCCCAATTGATTTTGTTTGTCAAAAGGTTGCAAAAGGGGGTGACGTGAACACTGCAACCGTCATATGTATCATGCCAAACATCTGAATTTTGATCACATGACCATGGGAATGCTGCAACGGTCATGTATGAAAAATGGTCATAAAGCACTTTTTTCAGTTTGTTGTAACTTCAAACGATCACTAAATGAACTGTCATAACTTGGGACGACCTGTATTTTCAAAGACTAGTTTAAAAAAGCCCTATGCAAAATCTCCAGAAGATGTGGACGTTGAAGAACGCTCCGAGTTTAAAAGGCATTCATTAACTCCCAGGCGAAGGGAAGCAATTGCGCTGCCCCACTGTGCCCACTCCCGGCCCCACCAGGCCTAACTCACAGCTGTTGCAGGAGCTGACGTGTCTTGAAATCTCCAGCAGCACCCGGGTGTAGCAAGCGCTCATGACCAGCAGAGGGAGCAGAAAAAGACCCAGGAAGCTGAACATGTTGTAAGCCACTTCGTGCCAGTGCTGGGCAAAGGAGCCGTGCGTCGTGCACTGGGTGAAGTTCTGGGGGGAGCTGATGGTGACTGTGTGGAACAGGAACAACTGCAGGGACAATGCAGGAATTGGGGGGGGGGAGAAAGGTTTTGGAGCAGAGCCTGATGTTATGCAAGCCCCCCCTCACACACACCCCAGAGCCCCTCAGGCCATGGATCCCTAGCCCAGGGAGGGGGAGCTTCCTTGCCAGGATGAGCTGGGTCAAGTACCTGAGGAGTGGAGAGGCTGGCGCTCATCAGCCAGGCCGCGTAGAGCAAGATCTGGTTCTTGCGCCAAGCCCGGGCAGTGGCCAGGGGCTGCAAGATGGCCGCTTGGCAGTCCAAGCTGATCAGAGTGGTGACAAAGGCCGAGGCATACATGGCCAGCAGCTTGAGGAACATGAGAAGCCGGCAAGCCACATCCCCGGCCTGCCACTGCAGTGTGATGTTCCAGGCAGCGTCTAGTGGCATTACCACCAAGGCCACTAGCAGGTCCGCCACCGCCAGGTGCAGCAGCAGCAGGCGTGCGTGGGAGCCCTTGGCTGCTGGCCTGGTCCAGCCAGTCCACAGCATGGCCGTGTTGCAGGAGGCCGAGATCACACACAGCAGCAGGGTGAGCCCCACCCGGACCTGAGCGGCAGCTGAGAAGACGGGCAGCACCACCGACTCCTCCAGGTCTTTGAAAGAGGAGCCCCTTCCCCACAACCCGCTCCTGTTGTGCTCCATAGTGGGGGGATGAATCTGTCTCCCTAGGCCCTGGGAAGGAGAAAAGGGAGGCAAGGTGGATCATTGGAGCCAGTGCAGCTCCCCAGCAGCCCCTTCCCCTTCCTCTGTTGCCCCCCATAGGGTCTCAGCAGCCTACCTGACCCAGAGCTGGAGCCTGGCTTCCTCTCTGCCTCGCCAGCCCTGGGAAAGCAGCCTGAGGGGGCCTGCAGACAGTCAGGGCTGGTCACTCTGAGAGACGCCCTTGGACAGACAACCCTCGAATTCTGCCCAGGGTCGGCCCCACCCCAGAAGGCAGCCAGGTGTCTCTCGTGCAGCTGCTGGTTGGCTTGGGGGGGGGGGACTCCAAATCAGGATTTTCACACCTTGCCCCAAGCTCCTTTAGCAGCATGTATGAAAAAAGGCCCAATGGCTTGTTCCACAAAACACAGTTAAAACAGAGGCAAATGTTTTTGACCCCAGCAGGGTCAGAATCCAAGTCATTGAAATAAAGGAGTTCTTACTCGGCCTGCCCCAGAGTAAGCTGTGGCTGTGGGGCAGCAGCGGCTTGGATGGCAAGGCTGCAGCCTCTGCCTGGAGGTGCCTGGGGAAAGCGGCAGAGTCCCCGCTGGGCTTGGGCTCCTTTCCTCCCTGGGCTTCTCAGGGGGAGCTCCCCCAGAAGACCCAGCTGGGTTGGGGGTCACTTTATGGTCCTCCTTGGGAGCAGCTTCTGTGCTGCTGCTATGGTAAAGGTGCTCACAGCCCACCAGTGACCTCGACAGCCCCCTTAGCAATTGGGGGCTCCGGCCTTTGCGTGGCTGTTTGTGGCCAAAGGCGAAGAACGGGGCTCTCCCCTCCTCACCTGGGTCTGTCCTTTGCTTCCGAGGGCCAAAGCTTTTCTAAGCAACCACTACACGCAGCTCTGAATTATTAAAAAGCATTTATTTTACCCAATCATTTCTACCGCATGTTCTCCATAATAATAAATACGCTGTAATCATTACAAAGAGCCCAGAAGTTTCAGGGCCGAGAACGGCGCCGGAGGAATCAGGGCAGAAGCCGCCACCAGGGGGCGCCTGCTCCTCACGGCCTCCCGGAGCTCCAAAAAGTCCGAATGCGGCGCGGCGACCTCGGCGGAGAAGCGTCCGTCGGCCCGGCCGCTCCGGGGCCGTTTTCTGTCCTCGCCCGGCCGGGCCGCCCCACGAAGCTTGGTGGCCCCGGAGCAGCCGAAGCGGGTCTCGGGCGCCGGGAGCGGAGGCGCCGCGTCCCGTTATCCGCTCGGCAGCCCGTTTGGCCGCGGGGTCCCTCGGCTGGCGAGGCTGCTAGGTCGGCCCGAGAGCGCGGCGCTCCGTCCGTCCGGCGGGCGCGGGGCGCCTCTTCTGCTGCTGGCGAGGGGCCGGGCGGCGGCGGTCAGTCCCGGCCGGGAGCCGCCAGCGGGAAGAAGTCCTCCAGGAAGGCGAGCAGCTCGTCGGGGAGACTCTGCGGGGAGAGACGGAGCCGGTGAGCCTCCGGCCGGCCACCACCCGGCGGCGGAGGCAGGAGAGGGCCGGGCGGGTCGGGGACCTACCTGGCAGGCGGGCGACGGGGGCGCGGCGGGCGGCTCCGCCGGGAGCAGCGCGGCGCCGGCACGGCCGCCTGGTCCGCGGCTCGGGGCGGGAGCGGCGCGCCACGACTCTGCGTGCGGGGGGCGGCGCGGGCAGGCGGGGCGGCGGGCGCGTCTCGTGGCCGAGCAGCTCGGAGAGGTGGCCGATGTAGCGGATGGCGAGGCGCAGCGTCTCGATCTTGGTCAGGCTCTGGCCGGCCGGCGCCACCGAGGCGGGCAGGTAGCGGCGCAGCGCGTGCAGGGCCTGGGCCAGGCGCCGCATGCGGAGCTTCTCGCGCTGGCTGGCGCTCTGCCGCTGCCCGCCGCCCAGCCGCGCCCGCCCGCCCGCCCGCCAGGCCCGGGAGCCCGGCAGGGAGCCGCAGGAGTCCGGGGAGGAGGCCGGCGAGGCGCTGCCGGAGTCCGGGCCGCCCTCGGCCGGGCACAGGCAGCAGGGGGGCCGCGGGAAAGCGGGGCCGAGGGCCGGAGAGGGGCAGCCGTCGCGGGGGCTGCGGGCCATGGCTGGGCGCTTGTGTGGGACGGGCCGCGCGGGGAGCGCTTTATGCCGGCCAGGTGTGAAGTTGGCACCTCGGCCGGGCCTTCGCACCTCCGAGCGGGGAGGGGGCGGCCGGGCGGAGGGTCCTGCGGGGGGAGTCTCTGGCTGTGGGAGGCCCCGGCATAGGCAGCTGCGCCCGCTTGGCCTGGCCGGGGCACCCGAGGCGGTCGGCTGGGAAGCTTTGCGGGTGGCTTGGCCAGGTCGGGGAGCGTTGCCTGAAGGGTCCCGGCAGCCCCCTTGCTCTCCCGACCCCGGGGCCGCTCTCGAAATCCCGCACATGCCGGAGGCTTAGGGGACCCGGGGCTACTCCGATTCCAGCCGCCTGGAAAGGGGGTGGATAAAAACTGGGTCGGGTGGTGGAAGAATGGCTGCGGTTCTCCTTGCCCCAGGATTAGCCTGGTGTGCTCTTTTCTACATGTCTGTTGTAAAAATAACCGTTATGGAGCTCTCTTCCTTGGTGCCTTAGATAAGAGGAAACTCGACCTACGACCTTGGGTGGTCAATTGGCCGGAGAGCTCCATGGCATCGGTTGTCCTCTGAGGGATCAGAGGCTTTCAGATCCGGCTGCTGGGGGTGCGAGACACCCCACTCTGAAGGGGCCTCACCAGTGGTGGGATTCAGCCAGTTTGCACCACTTCTGGAGAACCAGTTGTTAATTTTCTGAGCAGTTTGGTGAACTGGTTGTTGGAAGAAATCATTATGGCAGAGAACCGGTTGTTAAATTATGTGAATCCCACCACTGGGCCTCACCCAAGAGTGAAATGTAAAATCTGTTACTACCTGTTCTGTGGGTGTGGCTTGGGAGAGGGGGAAATATGACTGGGTGGACGTGGCCGACTTTTTTAAAAAAAAACTTTTAAAAGCATTTTTTCTAATGCTTTGAAAAGCTTCTGCTGATCAGGGAACTCAGCTGGGATCATCAGAGACTTTTCAAAGCATATTTTTAACCACCTCTTCAGCCAAGAGGTTGCAGAAAAAAATGCTTTAAAAAGCCTCTGATGATCCCAGCTGAGCCACGCAATCATCAGAGGCTTTTTTTTTTACCTTTAAAAGTATTTTTTCATTGGAAGAAGTTGTAGAAAAAATGCTTTTAAAAGTAAAAAAAAAGTCTCTGATGATTGCGCGGCTCAGCTGGGCATGGTCGGGGGGGTGTGTGTGCAGGGATTTTTGCTACCGGTTCTCCGAACCACCTGCCGCCATCGCTACTGGATCAGGCGATCTGGTCCAAACCGGGAGCATTTCACCCCTGGCCTCACCCCATTGATAATCCCTCCCCCCGCTCTGGTGATGAAGGGTTGGGCTTATGGGGGGAGCTCTGGGGCTTTGAAGGGGCTGCCATATCTGAGGAGTGATAATGAGATGAGCTCCAGTGAGGGCGGGTAGGCAGGTGGTCTCCTCAGGAGAATCCCAGGAGGACTTGCTGCCTTGGGCAGGCACGAGGCTTGTATTCCCTCAGCCCAAGGAAGCAGCAACACCGCATGGGCTGCCTAGAGGCTGCTGCTGCCCTCTCTTCACACCTGGCCTGCCTCATGAACTGCAGACTTGAGATGGGGTCTCCACACCAGTCACTCCGTGTTTAGACAAGGGTGGGGCTTTTTTACACCCAGGCCTGGGAAATCTTTCCCTCCACACATTTCCCAGCCTTGGGAAAGAAGAGCTGCCACCGCGAGGGGAGGAAAAATGAAATGCAGCCTCTTCTCTTCCTCACAGCTTCTGAAATCGCCACTGAGGGTCTTCCACTGATTGAGCCCTTCAGGTTATTAAGAGGTGGACCGGTGAGAAGTGCTTCGCAAGAGCCGTCCCTCCTGGTTGTGGGCCTGGAACTGCAGGGAGAGCAGGGCTGCAACGGGGCAGCCTTGGTGGGAGTGCAAAGGCCGAGAGGCTACCCTTGCACTCCCGAGATCTGGAATTTTATTCTGGGGGAGAGACTGGGAAGCCATCCTTGTCACACGGATTAGGAAGCTAACGGAGAAGAGGAATTCCCAGTGGGATGATGGGGGCAAGAGTCAGAGGGTGCCCTGGCCCCTTCTTTTCTTCGTGGGGAGCAGCTCACTCTTGGTGAATCTGGTAGGACACCAGAGAAAGGCAAGGATCCCTCTCTGAACAGGCAGGGCTTTGTAGTCGTAGCCCAGGCCCTCTGCGGAGGAGGCTGGCTGGATTGTGTGCCTGCCTGAAGCAGTCAAAAGAATTGGAGCAGTGAGTTTGGCCAAGGGAGCTTGACCAGGTCAAAGAAGAGGGCAGAAAACTCTCAGGGGAAAGAGGAGAGCAAACTCGGGGCTGCGAGTGACCGAGATCCAGGAGAGCTGAAGCACTGAGGCCACCTGCAGACCCTGCCGAGGAACCACCGACTGAATTCAGGCAAACAGGAGAGGGCAGAAGGGATGGAGAAGAGCTGGGGGACCAGTGGAAGAGGCAGGTGGAGGTGTGTGGCTGCCAGGATCCCTGGGTTCCCCGGAAAACATTTGTGGGGCTTCCACTGAACTCCTGGGGCACCTTTGGGAGCATTTCTCACATGAGGGACAAAGATGAAAGAGAAAATCTCTTGGTAAAAGAGAGGCCAAGTAAGGCAAGATACAAGCTGAAAGAAGAAAGAATTATTAAGGAGAAAAAAACCCACATTCAGTCCTCATATTCTTGTCTCCGATTAGTGTCTGTGACTAATCAAAGACGCACCCCCCCTCAGTTAATGAAAAAAGCTTGTGAAGAGGATGAATTGCGGGAGAATCCAACTATAAAGGCTTGGGAAGGCAGCACCAAGAAGACGCACATCCCCAGGCAACTGGAGGGGCAATGGCTCCTGGGCCTCAGGAGGTGGGGGGCAGGGGGAGGAGAGGCCCCTGCCAGAGGGTCTCTATTGGGAAGGGCCTTTCTTCAGTTTCCCACATTGCATTTTTGGCTGCTGGGTAAGAGGGAGGGAGGGAGGGATGCTGAATCCATCATAGTCCACCTGGCCTGGGGGGCAACTCGGGAGGGGCTGCTCCAGGGAAGCTGATCCCAGAAAGGGCAGCCAGAGCATGAGCAGCTCTCAGTGCTGTGTGAATTGCTGCCTGCACACTTCCCAAGGCCGGAGTGACGACAATTAAGGCGCTGGGTGGTGAAAGTGACACCTTTGCAAATGGGGCTCTCTTTCCCACTACTCTCGGCTGGGAGCCTTTGACCCTTGCCCAGCCCTGCTTGGGGTTGCTTCCCATCACCAGAAGCAGCATCAGGCACTTCCAGCTTCCTTGGCCAGGGTGGGACAAGGCTGCTTTGGGTTTTCTGCCACCCCCCTCCTGCCAGGCCCCTTTCAGCCTCCAGCTGCAGAGGAGATGCCGCCTCCACCCACCCTAGCCATGCCAGGTGGATTTGCATAGGGCAGCTGCCAGGCCCAGACTCCACGGCTCCCTGCCCGTCTGGGCAGCCGAGGCCAAGGCTGGCACTCTGCGCCCCCCCCCCCATTCCCTCTCAGAGTTGCTGGACCTCGTGGGAGCACAGACTGCCTGCCAGACGCCTGGAAGAGTGAACAGTTGCAGCAGCCTCAGGCCTTGTGGGTGGGTGGGGGAGTCTGGCACAAGGAGCTACAGGGCCTCCAGCTGTCTTGCAGAAGAGTGGTGGCCATGGCATTTGCTGGAGAGGCAGAGATGCTCTGGGGCACCTTGCATGCCCCAAGAAGCAAGGCCTTGCGTGGCCAGGGCCAAGGGATGCTCTTGACTCCCAAGTCCCTGCAACATTTGGGCTGTTTGGTCCCCTCTGCCGTGCACCCCTGATTGGGCATCCCTGCTCAGACCTAAAGAAGCACTGCTGCAAAAACACATGCAGCTCAGAAGGCACCCAGGTCAGAGGTCCAGTAAAACATTTGCTTTCTCCACCTCTGGCATTCTGGCTCCTGCATGCCTGGCCACTGACCTCTCTGCAGTTCCTGAGCATGTGTGGAGAGATGGCCTTTCTAGGAAGGATAAGAATTGGTATCAATGTCAATGGAGATTCTCGGTCATCTAGGTCATGCTTGTGTCGGGTGCTTTTTTCCAAAGGCAAGTGGACTGCGTTTTTTCTTTCAAGGAAGAAATACAGTCCAGTTGCCTTTTGAAGAAAGCGCCTTTGGGATAAGAATTGGTACGGACCTTGGAGATGGTCCAGTCCAACCTCCTTCCCAGGGCAGGAATCCCACCAACCATTCTGGACAAATGACTGCCCAGTCTTCTCTTAAAAACCTCCCAAGCACCAGGAGGCAGGTTCTCCATTACTTTGTAGCTCTGACAGCCAGGAAATTTCTCCACAGCTCAAGTTTGGCCCTCCCTCTGTAAAGCTTCCACCTCTTGCTTCTTCTCCCACTCCTGTGGGAACGTATCCACACTTTCTTCCTGGGACATCCCTGGGAAACAGCTCTCCTATCTCTCTGTGTTCCTGTAACTACTATTCGTAGCTACCCTCCAACCTCTTGACCACCGTTGCTGCTCTTCCCTGCACCCTTTCCAGTTCCTCGGCAACCTTTCTGTATGGAGCAACCAGACCTGAAGAGAGGATTCCAGGGCCCTCCTCCCTCCCTCTATGTGTGCATGTCACCTCCTGACAGGCCTCACAACATGCGTTTAAAGCTTCTCCAGAGGTCCTCTTGACCTGGGTGGCATTGAGAGAAGATTCAACGGATAAAGCCAATGCTGGAGCTGGCCTACCTGCCACCTGCCAAGGCACCTGCCTTCCTGTTCCAGACACATCCAGGCTCTCAGATGGGAGGAAAGGAGGTTGGCTTGCAAAACTCCCATTGGGCTGTTTTTCTGGTGCCTCAAGAACAAAGGTTGCTCTCTCTTTTTTTATTTTATTGCTTTTTAACTAACAAAAACAGAGCAACATGTAAAAACGATAGAGCAATGCATACATTGTTCAAAAACAGGAGGGGAAAAAGGTTGTATGAAGGGGTTGTGTTGTGGACTGCAGCTGTTGTTGCTTCTGCCAAGGACGGCCATGAGTGACCCTTCTCACCTGGGGCCGCTGCTTCTCCTCTTCCAGCCATGCCGAGCCAAGCACTGAAGAGGGAGCCAACAGAAGCAACCAGATCTCCCTGCCCGTCTCTCATCTCGGTGCTGGCCACTGCCCTGCCCTGCCCTGCCCTGTGTGAGCTTGTTTAATAAAGGCTGCCGAGTCTGCCGTTTTTCTTACAAAGTTGTGCCGTGACATTTTAATGTTTGTGCTTGTGAGACACCAAGAGATGAAGCGAAATCCTGAACAGGCTGTGCTTTTGTATGGAAGAAAGAGTCAAACAGTATGATAAATATAATGGCAGGTTCAGCTGGAGGAACATGTTGGCTTCAGGAGACCAAACTCTGCATCTACCACAAATTTAGACGAAGATAATACTGTATAAAAGTAGGGTCTTCCTTGTGCATGAATTCTTCGGAGACCTTTGCTGGAGTCCAGTCTTCATCCTTTTGTTCCCAAAGATTATGGAAATTTGGGGCTTCTGCTCAGCCAGCCCTTCCCCCGCGGTTTCTGCATGCTTGCATTCTTTTTAGTGAAGTGGTTGTGGTGTTGCACTGTGTTCTGTGGTGCAATGTTACGATGCAGGTAGAAAAGGCAGCACTTGTGACCTTCCCAGGCTGCAGCCAGTGAGGCAGCCCTAGTGGGTCAGGCACTGTGAGCATCAGCAGGCAGGAGGGAGCAGATGAGCCCTCCCCTTTGGGGGGGGGTTCAGGTGCTGCAATCATCTTCATGTCCCACGTGGTTAAAGTACCCTGGTCCCCAGGTTCCCACGGGGGGGCAAGGGGGTTTCCAGCACCTGCCCCCCTCTCTACAAACTTCATCCCAAACTAAATTCTTCCACTCTTTTTCAGCTTGTGAGGGACTGAATGTTCTTTGGAACAAGTTGGAAAACAGGAATTGACCAATAGAAACTGACTTTTCCAGCCCAGCAGAGCAACTTAGAATTGTAGGGCAGGAAGGGTCCCGAGAGGTCTTCTAGTCAATCCCCCTGCTCAGGGTAGGAGCTTTATGGCAATCAAATGGTCATCCAGTCTATTGAAAATCTTTAGTGATGGAGCACTCACAACTTTGGGAGGCAAGCTATTGCATTGATTGTTCTCTCTGACAGAATTGTTTTCCTTCTAGGTTGGTTCTCTCCTTAACCAGCTTCCTTTCACTTCTTGTCCTCCCCCCTGGTGCATTGGAGAAGAAGTCAATCAGCTCCTCTCTGTGGCAGCCCCTCAAGTACTGGAAGACAGTTAACATGACCCCCCCCCCCATTCCTTATCTTTGATAGGCTAGACATACCTAACTCCCTCAACCGTTCTTCATACGATTTAGCCTCCTGCCCGCTAATCATCTTTGCTGCTTTCCTTGGTAAGACCACAATTGGAATATTGCATTCAGTGTTGGTCACCATGGTGTTAAGAAAAAGGCTGAAACTCTAGAGTGCAGAGAAAAGCAACAAAGATGATTAGGGGACTGGAGGCTAAAACATAAAAAACGGTTGTAGGAATTGGGGATGTCTAGTGTACTGAAAAGAAGGGCTGGGCGTGACATGACAGCAGTGTGGTCATATCTGAGGGGCTGCCACAAAGAAGTGGGGGCAGTCCTTCAAACTCTCCTAGTCTCCAAAGTACCTGAGGGCAGGACAAGAAGTAATGGATGGAAGCTAATCAAAGACAGAACTAACCTAGAACTAAGGAGAAATTTTCTGTCAGTGAGAAAAATGAATCAGTAGAACTTCAGAAGTTGTGGAGGCTTTAACCCTGGAGGTTTTAAAAGAGAGACTTGATACCCATTTGTCTGAAATAGTATAGGATCTCCTGCTTGGGCCAGGGCTTGGACTTGAAGACCTCCAAGGTCCCTTCCAACTCTGTTACTCTGTTCCGTTAATTCTTTAGACACCTTCCAAACTCTCAACATTGTTTTTGTATCATGATGATCAGAACTGTATGCAGTATTCCAAGAATGGCCTCACTAGTACAATATAAAGTGCTACTTCTTGTGATCTTGACGCTATCTGTTGATACAGCCTAGTATTGTATTGACTTTTTGGGCAGCTGCAGCATCCTGCTGGCTCCTATTTATGGGGTGATCTATTAGGATACTAAAATTCCTCTGACAGATTGTTGAGCAAAGTACCTCCTATTCTATACCCCTGCATTTGGTTTGTCCTACCTAAGTACAGGACCTTAATATATCTCACTACTGAACGGCATCTTATTATATAGGACCCAGTGTTCAAGTCTAGCAAGTTCCTTCTGGATCTTGATCTGATCTTCTGGAGTGTAATCTGTTCCCACCATCTCTGTGTCATCTGCAAATTTGATGGGTTCTCCTTCTATTCCCTCAGCTATGTCATCTATGAAGATATTGAAGAGCCTAAGACAGAACCTGTGGATACCCTACTGCATACTTTCCTCCATGTAGATGTAGTTCCATTGTTGTGTGTAATTGGTCAGCCAGTTATAAATCCATCTGGTGGTGATGTTGTCTATCCCACATTTTTGTACCTTACCAAGATGTAAGATGTGGTCTAACTGCTACCTTCATCTTGGCCAAGATGAAAGGGAAGAGGATGCAAGGTGGACAGACTCCATTCTGGTGGGAGACTTGAAATAACAGAATAGGGATTGTCTTTGAGAAAATCTTATGTGATTGTTAGGAATTGAAAAGGACTTGATGGTTCATAATCAGTCACTTAATATAAAGTGCTCTTGATAACACACTCTGAGATTTGGATTGGGAGACTTCTACTGTACGTGAAATTAAATCCCACAGCAACTGTCTATCCCACAGCCAGGATCAATCTTCTTCATAAATGTAACAACCCTGGGGTTCTTGGTTAGAACTAGACATGTTTGGAGACACGAGAGAAGTGGAAGAAGGCTGCTTTGGATCTTATAGGTGGTGGGCTCTGGGAAGGTGAGGTAGACGGATAATGAATGACTGAAGAAATGTGTGCGGGGGGGTAGAAAGCCTGGTTACTCCATCCATAGGGTTGTTAGGAGAGCTAAAGCTGAGATTCTCCCTTCATTCACCATTCACCAACAAGAATGATCAAAAGGCATGGCTAATTACGAAGGACCACAGAGATCAGAACAGAACAGAACAGAACAATAGGGCCGGAAGGGACCTTGGAGGTTTTCTAGTCCAACCATCTGGCCAAGGCAGGAGTCCTTATATCATCCTGGAGAAATGATTATCCAATCTTTTCTTGAAAACTTCCTTCAATGGAACACCCCATAACTCCAGATGGTTCCAGCGATTCATTGTTCTCTCTGTCAGGAAATTCCTCTTTACTTCTACGTAGGTCTTTCTTTGTTAAGCTTCCATCCTGCCTTTAGGTGCTTTAGAGAATAGACAAGGCCTTCTCTGTGACAGCCCCTCAAGTACTAGAAGACTGTTATTATGTCATGCCTAAACGTGTTCGACGTATCTCATTCCCTTAGCCATCCTTCATACAGGCCAGCCTCCAGACCTTTTCTCGTCCCATCATCAGCTTTGCTCGCTCCAGTGAGGGACCCTTCTGTTTGGTGGAGATAGCAGGATATGGACCAGGAGGGCCACTGCTGCCTCTCCCCATCTCCAAATCTAGAACAGATCTTCCTCAGCCCCTCCCTGCTGGATCAGCTCCTCTGAATTAGCCTCCTGGGTTTCAACTGGCTTTTGTTACAGTTCCCCAGATGTTATATTCCTTCCCTTCTTGCTCCCCCACTCCTGAAGCTTCTCAACCCATGAACATGGAGGCTAAAGCTGGCTGTCGAGCCTTGCCAAGGACATATTGCCCAATGGATGCTGATGCAGGAGTCATGTGCCCAGCCCTTTCTCCATTGTTAATACCCACGGTAGACAGAGAGTGCTGCGTCAAGATGGCTGGCATTGCATCACAAAATCTGCCAATGCTTGGCACCGGGTCACACCCCACATGGCCCTACGATACCTTCCTTTTCCCTTTCTCCAGCAGTAATCTGCACATTCCATTCAAGAGACTTTAATTTACAGTGTTGGAGTTACAAAATTATAGAGGGGCATTGCCATGGCTGGACAGAGTCCCGGCCCACCTGCTCCTCCGCCCTTGGGTGCCCAGAGGGAGAGTCACTGAGGCCAGATGTTGCCCCTCTGACAGGAACCCCCGCCCTGCAGCAGCACTGGCTGGTTCCTCCTACGAGTTTTCCTTGAACCACTGCAGGACAAGCGGCTGGTTCTCTGCCACCCACTTGATGTTGGCCTTCGTTCTCTCCAGGGCCTGCTCCAGCGCCCGGGTGGCAGAGCCAAAGCCCACATCCGCGTTGTCTGCCTTGAACTGCTCCAGCTGTCGGCCAATCAGAGAGAGAAGGAAGAAGCAATTTTCCCAAGCGTCCCTGCTTGCCAGCTCACAGATTTTCTGATCAGACCTATGTCCCCCCTCCAAGTGTTCAAAGGACTCCCCACTGGCCCCCTTCCTTCACATCTCCCCTCTGCACTAGGATCGGACAGGAAGAAGGGCTTCTGGGAACAGGCTAAATAACTCCCCCAGCAACCATTTTGAAAACCCCTAGCATGATAAAAAAAGCTGGTCTGATGCCAGGAAGGCAGCAGCACCTTTAGCAGATGCCTTGGCCTGGTTCTCTGGCCTCCAGTGCTTTCTTCACTGGGCAGATACATAAAACGAGGACTTGGTCACTCCTAAAAGGTGGCTGTCGCTCTTTGCAAAGCTGGCCTCCCCGGTAAGCCCTCCCCAAACCCCAAGCAGCCTCACCTGTTGAAGTTCAAATGGAGACGCAAATCTCTGGGTCACCGACTGGATGAGGCTGGAGAAAGAGAAGGAGCTTCCCCCAAACCTAGGCCAGAAGACGGGCGGATGAGTGGCTGGTCTCCCGTCACCCAGCCCTGGGCGGGGGGGGAGGGGGGGAGGAGGTGCACACTCACTGCTGGAAGAGGGTCCTCCAGTTCATGCGCACAAAATCCCAGGCCAGAGGCTGCCCCACCACATTGCTGGCAATGCTATTGATGGTGGACGTGGCATCCTGGCGGCGGATCAAGGTGGAGTTCAGGGTATACTGAAGATACCTGCGAGGGATAAATGGGTAGCCCCAGGTAGCCCCCTCCCCAAACAGCTGCAGCCTAGGCTTCCTTTTTTTCATGCACTCATACAATTGTAGGGATGGACAGGGCCATGAGGATCTTCTGAACCAACCCTCTGCTTGATGCAGGAAAAACATCCCTGAGAGGCAGCTGTCCAGCTTCTTCCCAAATTCCTCCAGAGATGGAAAAGGCCCACCTCCAAAGGGAGACTTTACCACTGCTGGGCAGCTGTTCCCATCAGGAAGCTCTCCTTCCCTTCACCTGAGATCACCCACCTGCCCTTGTTTGAGAGCCAGGGGTCGTCTGTGGGATGCCTGAACTGTGCCCCAGCGTTAAAGACAAGTCTTGGCAATCTCCCCGCTCGTCTCTGGCAATTGGATGAAGCCCCGTGAGCTGCCACCTCACTGCACTGGGCAGAGATCAGCTCACCTCTGAAGGATCCAGGGGGTCTGGCTGCAGGTCAGGGCCCCGCGCAGCTTGTCGGCCTCTGAGATCACCTGGGCCTGCTGAAACATCTGCCAGGCAAAGTCCCAGGCCTCCACACCGCCTGTCCTGATGGCGCTGCAGTAGATGGCGGAGCGCAGATTGGGCGGGATCCTGAAAGCGAGACCGACACTGAGAGGCCGCACGGGCAGAGGGAGGGAGGGGAGGAACCGGGGCAGAGGGAGGGAGGGAGGGGTTTAACTGGGAATGAGGTCCAGCACATCTAAAGTGCTGTCTGGGGAAAACGGGGTGAGGTTTTGCGTAATGGGCAGGATGTGTGGAGGCCTGCCATTAACTGCCCCCAAGATGGCTGCAACCGAGGAGTATTCTTTTGGTCTAAAAGAACAGACGCCCGCTGCCACCAGCAGAGAGAGAAGCAGCTGTACCAGAGGCTAAAAGTGCCCTACTCAGAAAAGCCCTCTGCATTGCAAAAAGCAGTTTGCTGGACGGGGCCTGTGTGTGTCTGTGTGTGTCTGTGTGTCATTGTCCACCTGACCAAGAAAACTCAGTGGCTGATGCCTTTCAAGATCAGTTTGCCCTCCTTACAAAGGCAGGGGAGGGAGGGAGGGAAGATTTGCTGGGAGGGGAGGTCTTTCTGCCTATCCCAAATCCACACCATCCTGGAAATGAAAAAATCTCGTCTTCAGCTCAGCCATAGCCAGAGGATTTTCCTCTGATGTGAACAGCGTGGTAGGAATTTCTAAAAGCATCCTGCAAATAGTTCTAACATGGGGCAGCAGAAGAGGCAAGGGTGGCTACGTAAAAAAGTTAGAGAAGACCTGGAAATATAAAATGACCATAGCTGGAAAGAAGGACAGAGCAAGGGTGGAGGAAGATAATGGGTAGCAGTAGAACCAATGTTAGAAAAACTGAAGCTCAGGACAAGGATGGCAAAATGTGAGGACAACCAAATGTTTTCTTGTGAATACAGAAATCCATGGACTTCCTAGAATTTGGTCAAGTGGACCTTGGATGGAATGGACAAAGGCTAGCTGAACATTCTGGGGTTCACCCACAAAACCCCCTTGCCTGAGCTCGAATATGTCTCGCTTAGCCTTGATTGGGGAGAGATTTAATAGTGGTGCCTCCATCCGAGGGCCAAACTGCTGCTGAATGAAGATGACCCAGGAAGCGATGGAAGGAAATCTCCTGTGGAAGCCTACGGGGTCTGCTCTCACCTCCCCCCCGGCCCCCCCATCTGGCCACAGGGCTCTCTGCCTTCCTGACTTTGGCTACCAAGAGAACAAACTTTCCTCAAGCAGGGGGAGGGGGGCTGACTCTGCAAACCCCAAAGAAGGTCTTTTCTGTCCCAGATGTGGAGGGGGGGCTGCTCTCTGGCCCAAGAAGATGGAGGTTGAAAAATCTGACCCATCTCTTCTCCTGGCACCTTTTTCTGCACTGCTCCCTGTGGAAAGCCCCTCTCTGGCCCTGCCTCCTACCCCTCCAAGCAGCCATCCCAGCCTCCAAGGATCCCCGACAAATGCCGCCTGGGCTGAGGGAAAAGAGGGGGAGGGCATCAGACTGGAACCCCTCGCAGACCAGCAGACCCAGAGAGGCAGGCATCGGGCGATGGCTGGGTGGCAGCCATTGCAGTACATTGGATGCCCGGCCCTCTTTGCAGAGGGTTGCTGCCATGCTGGGGCATCGCTGCCCTCTCAGAAACCCACCCCTCAGGCCCCAGGCTGCTGGGAGAACATCCGTCACCTGGCCTTGCTTCTGTCAGGGCAGCTGGCTGGGCAGGGACATGTTTTCCTTTGGCCTTTATTGGGCGGGGGGAGGGACATCCATGGGGCTGACAGAAGGAGCCTCTAAATCACTGCTCCCTTTTATTTGTGCATGAACGTTGCATACGTGAAATTCCACCTGGATTTAGTGGGCCTTCTTTAGCAGACAGCCCCTCCCACTTATTTGTCTGCTGAATCCGGGGATCCCTGAGCGTTCACAGTAAAGGCAGAGGACACAATGGGCATTGAGGCTATTTAGCGAAGAGGCAAAGCCACAGGGCTAACAGGAGGCTAAGCCCGAAAAGCAGTGCGGGGGCCTCTGAAGAGTGGGCAGAGGCGCAGGGCCCCTCTTTGGGACCTGGGCAAGCCCAGGGAGTGAAGAGCAGTTAAAGGCTGCTTGCTCTCCGTCACTAAACAGGAGGGGCCAGCCTTGCAGAGAAGAGGATGGCCTGCCCAGAAAGCAGCTCCGCTCCGCCCCCCCCGGGCTTCCCATGCTCAACCCCACCTCCCCCATTCCCAGCCACTTTCTCACCTGTTGATGCTGGGGTTGGTTTTCCAGGCCTTAAACCAGGAGGAGGCCAGCTCATTGCACTCAGGGACGCCATAGGAGCAGGCAGTGCGGATGGCCAAGATCTGATTATACCTGAAAGCGGGAGAGAGGCCTGAATATGAATTCAAGGGCAGTGACCCCCTCCCCTTTTCTCTTGCCATGCACAGACAAGCCCCCCCGCCCCATTCCTCCTCATCCATGGAGACTCACTGATCCATTAAGCCATCTGGGATTTGGGTCCAGTTGAGAGTGATATTTTTAAAGTGGTCAAACAAGGGGGTGACCTGCTTCTGGATGTATTTCTGCAACAGGGAAAGTAAGGTCTGACTAGGACCGAAGCTGGAGAGCAGCCCAATCACCCCCACTCCCACCCCAGGATCCCCTCTGAGGGAAGGGAAGGGTGGGAGGACCGAAGGGCCAAGACTGGCTGGAGCTCACACCTGCATTGGCCCATAGACTTCGCTGCGATCAAACATGAGGCGGAAGTAGTCCAGGTTGTCCAGGGCCGTGTCCCAAGGAAGGTACTCCCTCTCCTTGGCCAGGTAGCGGGTGGTGTTCAGGGCCAGGTCACTGCCCACATGCTTGGCTCTGAAAGAACAGCAGAGGGGCTGGCTTTGGGGCTGGCTGACCTCCGCTCTGCCTCAATGCTTAGCCCAAAAGAGGGCCACGTGGTGGAAGAGGCGCCCCTCGCAGGTGCAGCAGCCTCCCACAGAGGAGCCCCCTGTCACTCCTGTTCTGGATTCCCCCCCCCCCTATCAGATGGCAGCATTTCAGCCCAGCGGGATCCCTTAGGCGGAAGAAAAGAAGGAAGAAAAATTCTTGGAGGTTCAATAGACTTGGAAGGCAATCTGATTGCAATTCTGCTCTCCAGCAGCAGGGGGAGATAAAGGGATTCTCACCTTGCCAGGTTGAAGGCATCATCAATGATCTGAGCACGATTTAGAACGGGGATCTTCTGCAAAAGAACAGAGCAGTCAGAGAAACTGAATCGAGATTTGGCAAAATCAGGCGGTGGGCAAGAGAAGAATCCCGGACGTTCACATCCTGCCTCGAGACCATTGCTGGTTGTGTCAGCAGAGTGTTTCCTCCACTGGGAGGGCATCAGGTGAGACTGTGGAGCGAGGGAGAGCAGCCTCTCATCCACAAATGGAGAACGAGAGCCAAAGCATTCGGAAGACTCTTCTGGAGAAGCTGGTTGGGGGTGTTTGGGAGGCAAACAGATGCTGTGGGACCCAGAAGGAGGAATGGCACAGGGGGAAAAGGAAGTGCCTCCCTCCTTTCCCAACTTTCTATCTCTTGGAGGACTTCCCTTACCCTGGAGAAGAGGCTGTTTCACTATAGCCATTTCTGGGACAGAGAGGGGAGGCGGCACTTTGACAGCCTACCTGAAGGTCGTCATTCAGCTGATTCATGAGCCTCTCCCAGTTTTCCAAATCATAGTTTACCCGGAAATAGCCCACAACATTAATATTGAGTAGCAGCCACTGGGCAGGGTTAGCAGAAGTTGAGAAGTTGGCATTTTCAGCTGCAAAAAAGAAAGAAAGCTTGTCCCGCTCTACCGCAAGAGCTGCCCTGCTGCTCTTCTGGGGCGACAGGTAAATCTTAAGACAATTTGTACGGTTTCAAACATACAACACTGATGACTTCTCCCAAATTCCATTTTGAAGACCAGGAGGAGAGGAGGAAGAGGCTACCAAGCTTCCCCCAGCAACAAGGGAGGCCATCTCCTCACCACTGACTGATCAAGCAGCAGATCAAGCCAGGGCAGGCTAAGTAGGCCCACCTTAGCCATCTTGGGCCAGCTAACAAAAGCCACCCGGACAGCCTTAAGCAAACTCCATCAAATCTCCTAACATTCTAAGCATGATTTTATAACTCCGTAGAACAACCAAGGTGGTACAAATGAATTATACCTGAAGTGTCTGTGAGCCAGTACATCTCTGCCTCCTTTCCTTTGCTCAGCCAGGAGACCGGAACAATCCAGGTATAACTGCAGGAAACCGGCTGTCAGTTGAGCAGCTTCTGCCCTCCCTTATTCCTCCCCTTGCCTCAACCTGGTCCTCTTCATTCTTGGACTGCATGAGCCTTGTCTCCCCAACAGCAGGATGTAGCCCCCATCATCAAGAATTGCACTAGGCAAGAGGATTCCTCCTTCTCGCTGCCTCTGGACAAGGCTCTTTCCACACAGAGATCTGACCTCTCCACAGAGGCTCAAAGCTCCTGACTTACTTGAACTGTGAGGGTCGCTCAACGGGGCTTTCTGGGTCCAGCAGAAAATGTTTTTGGGTGATTATGCCTGTTGTGGTATTAACTGTGAGAACTGGGAAGCCCATCTGCAAGGTCCAGCGGTCCATGATGGTCTTGACGGTGTCTGGGAGACTCATGTTCTTCTTGTTCACCACCTGTCCCAGAAGCATCAGAGACTCAACTTGAGAAGGTGGCTCCTGGCTCTAGTATTCTGAAATGCCTAATCTCAAGACATGGACTTCCTGGCAGGAAATGCATCCCAGGCATTGATTGAGGCCAACTGCCAGACAGTCCCACCAAGCCTTTGAAATGTAGCTCCTCTCTCTTATACCGTGGACCTGTCTCTTCCTTGGCTGGTTGTTGGCAACATGGGCATAGGACCACAGAAGGAAAGAGAAGATGGTTCCCACTGGAGTTGGGCAGACACAACAGCCTGCAACTTCAGAGGAACAATCTGAGTAAGAGGGAGTACCAAAGGTTGAGAACCAAGGCCACTTGCAAGGCAGTTGAACTTCACACTCATCACATGCTTGGGACCTGGTGCTCCTGTTACTTTTAGTGTGCACTTTGCACTGTAGCCTTCAAAAGAAAGCAGCATAAGGCACTAAGAAGAGAGCCAGATGCCTTCACAGCTGTGTTGGCTTCCTGGTGAGTTGGGATGTGTGGATGGGTTGCTAAGAGTGGGTATGCAGGAGATCCAAAGGACAAGAGAGTGGCTTCAGGTAGGGAAAAATGTCAGATGGACTTCCAACCAGAGGACCCAGGAGTGCGGGGTGGTGGTGGCTGGAGTTGACTGTCACACATATGGAAAGGGGAGCTGGGGGCGGGGGGGAGGCAAGAGGCTACTCTGGATGTTGCTATTAGCCATAGCTGACTCCTTCAGATCAGTAAAGGCAGAACTGAGGGGGTAGCTGGCCTGCTCAGGCCCTTGGGGGAGAGGATCCATTTCTAAAGGAGGAACACATCGGGTAGAAAAATATCTTTCCATCTCTGGGATTCAGAAATTCTATGGAAGCAGCTAGAATAGGCTTTAAAACATACCATCTGCAGTTGTTTCCAGAGGTCATCACAAACAGTATTTTCATATTGGTAGGTCTCGAAGTAGGACTGTGGAGAAAGGAGAGTCAGGTGAGCAGAATTCCCAAACTCAGGAAAGCTCTGCCGCTGGCTGATTTCCCTCTCCCACATTCAGGACAGGGAGGGGCCAGGAGGGGCCCAGCCAGAAGCCACCACAGCGCCCCACCCAGATGCTGGGGGAGTTCTCTAGTAGATGGGGAAGTCAGCAGGCCCAGAACCTGATGGCAGCCACCATGGAGGAAAATCCCCGGGCCACAGAAGAGGGGCTTGCCCGCATCAACCTGGAGGGGGGCACAGAGGTGTCATATCCCTACAGGTCATCCCTCAAACCCCCCCCCCCAGTAAAATGGGTAAGATTTTACACAGGTTGGAGCTGCTGCTGACCCAGGGACAAAGCTGCCCGCCTGCCTGTCTCCCTATGGCAGGGGTGGAGGGTGGGCAAGGGTCAGAGGGACCCGGGAAAGCCTCTTGGCTCATTCACCAGCATGGCAAGCTGAGATTGTTCTGAGCTAGTTCTCTCCCGAAAGGGCTGCCTGGAAGTCCCACTGTGGGATCTGCCCTTTTACATCACCACCATCACCACCCTGCAAACAGTACAGCCATACATGGCACCGTGGGGTGTATGTGTGTGGGTCACCATTTTAGCTTGTGCCTCAGTCAGGGAGGGGAGGTGGAGGCAGCCCCTTACCTGCAACCCTTCTCTGAACACGGGCTCCGTGAGGAATTCGGAGAGCATTCGGATCACAGACGCCCCCTGCAGGGAGAAAAGAAGCTGCAATAAGGCAAGCACACACACACACACACACACACACACACACACACACACACACACACCGTGCTCACCCCTCTTTTCTTCCTCCACAGGAGGGTATTGCACAAGAGGGCCATGCAGGGCATGGAGCAGACCTGGTCCCAGACTTATTGTGGGCAGCCCTGGGGATCATCTGAGGAAGAACACAGCAAATTCCCTCTTTCGTTCTCCAAAGCTGTCAGGAGGCTCAGTAAACAGATACTGAATTCACAGAATAATGGAAGGGACCTTGGAGGTCTTCTAGTCCAACCCCCTGCTCAAGCAGGAGACTTGATACCATTCTGGATAAATGGCTGTCCAGTCTCCTCTTAAAAACCTCCAGTGATGGCGCACTCACAGCTTCTGGAGGCAGGATTAGTTGTTCTTATTGACAGGAAATTCCTCCTTAGTTCTAGGCTGGATCTTCCTTAGTAAGTTTCCACTCATTACTTCTTGTCCTACCTTCAGGTGTTTTGGAGAATAGGTCAACCCCTTCCTCTCTGTGGCAGCCCCTCAAATATGGGAAGATTGCTATCAATGTGCTCTCTAGTCTTTCTCTTTGTTAGACTAGATATGCCCAGTTTCTGCAACCATTCATTACACATTTAGCCTTTAGCCCATTAATTGTCTTTGTTGCTCTTCTCTGCACTGTTTCTAGAATCTCAAGATCTTTTTTGTATCATGGAGGCAAAACTGGAGGCAATATTACAAGTGTGGTCTTCCCAAGGCATTATAAAGTGGTACTGATGTTTCACATGATCTTGATTCAATGCAGCCTAGGACTTTTTTGGAAGCTGCAGCACACGGCTGGCTCATATTTAAGTGGTTATCCACTAGGACTCCAAGATGCCTCTCGCAGTTACTGTTGTTAAGCCAGGTGCCACCTATGCTGTACCTGTGCATTTGGTTTGTGTAAGTAAGTGTAAAATCTCATCACTGTGTTGTATGGGGCCCAGTGTTCAAGCCTGTCAAGATCCTTCTAAAATGTCAGCTATTCCCCCCAGGCTTGGTGTGGTCTGCAAATTTGATGAATTCCTCTTCTAACTCCTCATCTAAATCATGTATGAAGATATGGCAGAGAACTGGGCCAAAGGCAGAGCCTTGAAGTACCCCACTGTATGCTTCCCTCCATGTAGATGCAGTTCCTACATGCTGAATGTGGTTGATCAGCCACTTGAGAATCCCTCTGGTGGTGATGCTGTCTATCCCCCATTTTTCTAGTTTACCAAGAAGTAGGCCCTTTGTCTACTTTGGTCTTCTTTGTCGAGTGCCTTACTGAAATCCAAGGATACTATGTCTGCAGCATTTTACTGGTCCACTAATTTAGTCACTTTGTCAAAGAATGAGAAAAGGTTTCTTCGGTATGATCTGCTTTGACAAATCCATGTTGGCTTCTGGTTATAACTTTGCTTGCTTCTAGGTGTTTGTAGAAAGCTGCATTGTCTTTCAAAAGATGGGCAACTCATTATATTTCTTGACACAAGCTTACTTTTACCAGCACTCCTGATAGATTGGGCCCTTTGGGAAATAAATGGATCTTGACTAAGAATCCTGAGGTTCTTATAGAGCAAAACATGAACTCTTCTGTGATGGGTGAAATGTCAAAGCCTTCACTGGCTCTGCTCCTGCTTGAAGGGTTCAAGTGACTTTGGAGCAAGGGGGGAGAGGCAACGCTCCCACTCGTACAGTCTGTCCAAAGTTGATCAGGGTTTGTTTGTTTTTTTAAATGCCAGTTCCACCCTCCCAACTTGCTTAAGAAACACACACACACTTTTTACTTGGCCCTGCATTTTAGCTTTTCTTCACTTGGTGGGATGCATTTGCAGGTTGATGGGAGTTCACTCTTCTTGCTGTGGAATGGATTTTCTTGCTCCTGGCATTTGTGTGCATTTGCAGTCCTCCGGGGTGAAGGCAGCCCAGCAAAGCTGCTAAGAAATCCCTCCTGCTCTAAAAGTCAGGCAAGGTTTCACCAAGCCCCCCCCCTCACCTTACTGTAGGAAATGGAGTCGAAGACTTCACTGATCTGAGCTGGAGTGTTGATTTCCTCTGCAGGGCTGGAGAGCGGGTGTGAGGAAGCCAGGGCATCGATGGCCATCACACGGTACACATCGTTCGGTACAATGAGGTCTTTCTGAAAACAAAGGCCTTAAACTCAGTCCTCAAAGCAACCTGACTGGCCCCGAGTCCTTCTTCCACCAAAGACCACAGTGGGCAGCAACCTTATTGCCACCAGTGGGCTTATAGTTGGAAGGGCAGGACGTGGAAGTTCCTCCTCTTAGATCTACCACAAGGACTTTGGATCCAGCAGGAAGATCTGGGAAGCCTCTCCAGCAGAATCATCTCTGTTCTAGGAGAAGTCCTTTCTCTCCAGAACCAGGAAAGGCAAGTCTAGATGAGTTTTCTCAGCCTTTCAGAGACTTGGGCTAGATGCACCAAACACTCTCAGCCAAGTCAGTTAAAGACTAGTGCTGCCTTCAGACAACATGCTTACCCTGGGAGATGAGAAAAGCTAACCAATGCATGGATTTGGCTATTTTGTGTTTCAGTGGACTCTACTAAAGCAGGAAATGGGTTAAATGAGTGGATTCAGTAATCATGTTACATGTTGTATGTAAACTCTGCTTAGTGAAAGAACTGCTGCCCAGGAATCTTGACAGTGGATGAAATGGGCAACCATTGAAGACCCCGGATCTTCCTACATCTGGATTCCCTTTCCAGGTCTGCTGCTCAGCTCAGCCCTTCTCCCAACAATTCAGCCTCCCACAGATGCTCCACTCGATTTGCCTCGTTCAGAATGTGCTCGGCTCTTGGCTCCAGGCCCTGGAGGGCTCTTCCCAGAGCTACTGGGGCACCTGGACTCCAGACACGTCTACCCATTTAGCCAGTCTAGATCACGCCCTGGCCAACTCTCTCTTCTGCAGGGAGTGGGCATGGCCCCTTGCACTTGCTCCACTTGCACCTTTGGGCTGGTCCAGACCAGGACAAACTTAGTGGTTAATGTGAGTTTGGAAAAAGCCCCTCTCCTATTGTACTGCACTGCTCCAGCCCTCATCCAATCAGTTGCACTGGCTCAGTGATGCCCCTGTTGCCTTCCCATCCCCATCCAGCACCCCACACGGCACTTACAATATTCCATGTGGGCTCAGCTTCATTTGCACCCAAATATTCCACGTACGACGCAAAGCCCTCATTTAGCCACAGCTCATTCCACCACTCCAGGGTTACCAGGTTTCCAAACCACTGTTGAGAGGGAGGGGATTAGTCCCATAAGCATTTTTTCTAGGAGCCCCTGGGTATATGAGGGTGCCAGGGTGGATTGCCCAGAGGTTCCCTTGCATGCCCTCTATATTGGTAGGGTACAATCTAGAAAATACCTGGTGGGCAACTTCATGAGCAATCACTGTCACAATCCGTTCCTTGTTGCCGATGGAAGAGAATTCTGGGTCAAAGAGTAGCGCACTCTCACGGTATGTGATCAGCCCCCAATTCTCCATTGCTCCAGCATTGAAATCCGGAAGAGCGACTTGGTCTGGCAAGAGAAGTCCCTGCTAACTGAACCAAAACCACCCCCAGGACTCCCTGTTCAACCTCGAGCCGCCCTCCCTGATCAAAGCATCTACCGCTGTGGCTATGCAAGGGCAGCGGGGAGCTTAAATGCAAGGGAGTCGCTCACTGAGGTTCTTCCGTCGGGTGCTAAGTTGCCAACAGTGCCCAAGACTCTCTGTGAATGCTGAGTGCAAGAATTGGGAGGAGATAAAGCACATGGGGGAGGATCACGCCCACAGGAACCCATCATGACTGAAGGCTACCCAGGTCTCCCCACCCCCTGCCCAGAGTCATGACTCCCATCTGTGACTCAGCCCTCCTCACCTACCTAATCTCTTCAGAGGATAAGGCACATTGTACTGCTGCTCGAAGAAGCTGAGAATGGGCCAGCTGACATTGAGGGCGTAGTCCCCCTGGCCTTCCTTGATCGACTTGGGGCGGCCCCAGATCTGGATCTGAAAGAGGAGCCAAGAACGCTCAGGAAAGGCCCCTCTTCCAGGGCAGAGCAACCTAGGGGATGTCCCTGTTGTGGGCAGGGGGTCCCCTGTGAGAGCAGGCCTACCAGGGTGTTATTCTGGATAGCAGACACATTCTCAAACTCGCTGACAATAAAAGCAAGCAAGTAGGTAGACATCTTGAGGGTGGGTTCAAATTCAGTCCGTGTCCAGATTGATCCGTCTGACATTGCTACTTCCTCAGTCTCTGGAAGAAAAGGCAGAGAGGAGAAGGGGTGAGCTTGCTCCCCTTGCCTGGCCCTCCTCCCCAGGAGGAAGGGGTGCTGTCTCCCCAAGCACAAGTTTCCAAAGGAGGGTGCCCTTCTCTTTTTACCCTTTGGCCCGGTCATCCTTTTAGGCAGAAGGTCCCCAGCCCCTTTTCATTGACCTGCCCTGTGTAAAAGTAGAACAATCCTCCCCTTTGGAGGCAGAGGGTAGATTTTCCCCACCACTACATGCAGCAAAAACCTTGCATTGCTGCCCATGACTTTCTACAATGTGTTCCATGGGGAGGAGGCACCTTTGTGCCAAGAGAGCCTTGAAAGGTTGCAGGTGTGTTGTGGTCACGCTGACCCATGGCTGTCAGGGGGCAAATTGCCTGTTTAAAGTGATGGTCGTCACAAATACGGGTGCACCCTCCCCCCTCTCAGATCCCTCCCTTTTCCCACTTCCTTTTGCCTTGGGGAGCACAAGCGGATGGACGCATCTCCTACCAGACTCATCTCAGCCCTAGGAGCCCCCCCCCCCCACATCTTCTGTGGCAGCAGCAGCAGATTTTACTGCCACCCAACCACTGCTAAAGCCTGGCCTTAAGGAGTCTCTCCCCATTTTTAATGGCCCAGAATCTTCTTTCCACACCCTCAGACACACCCTAAAAGCACCCTCATCCTGCTAAGTCAGTCATTCGGCACCTTCTCCCCAGCCCCCTTCCTGGCCCCCTTGGTCGGTTCAGCCTCTGGTTTCCACCTAGACTAGAGGGATGTTTTGCCAGCCTCTTAGAGGAGCCCGGGTGACAGCCAAGAGCGAGAGCACCCTAAGTCCTCCCCACTGCCCAGGGAAGCCCTTTCCTCTGCCCCCACCCACCCAATTAGGCACTCACTGTTAATAGGCATGTTGGAGAGCGCCTTATATGCGGGCAAGTGGATCAGCGTGATGGAGAAGTTGGCCTTCATGGCAGGCTCATCAAAGCAAGGAAAAGCTTTGCGGGCATCAGCAGCCTGCATCTGGGTTGTAGCCACCAGCCTGGATAAAGACAGACCCCAGATGGTCAGTCGAGAGGCCCAAGAACCTTTCTATTAATCGGCCCTGCTCTTTCTGCTCGATCTGGGGCCTCTCAAGGAGGCACATATACAACCATGTTGTAAAACCCATTGATGGAACAGATCTCTGTGGGTCCTCTTCCTGTCCCCATACTCCCCACCACCATCTCTGTCCCTTCCACATACTTGGATTTCCCTTCTTCCATATAAGCACTGCGGTAGAAGCCAGCCAGATCATCTGCCAGTTCCCCAGTGAACTCGGCATGCAGTCGATAGGCCTTATCCTGCTGGAGTTTCTCTTTGAGTTTCACCACCAAGTACTCTGTCTTCTCCACTAGCCAAGTTCTTTCAATGGCAGGTGCAACAACATTAATTCCTGTCAGGGATGCAAGGAATGTCTCCTGCAGAGTGTAATTCAGCTTTTTGCTGTGGATGAGTATGAGGTCCGTAGGCTGCTTGCACTGGAACTCCACTGTGCTGTTGCCTTTGAAAATGTAGAAGTCTGGGCTGACCTCTTTCAGAAATGGCTGCAGAGAGATAGTGTAAAATGTGGGCATCAAAGTTTTGGGCAACCGCATGTGGTCCCAAGGCTCCAAAGGCTTGGTTGTGATAGTGCTGTTGGCGCCGGCTGTGGTAGCTCTGGTGGTGCTGGCCGTGGTAGCTCTGGTGGTGCTGGCCGTGGTAGCTTGGACAGTGCCGGCTATAGTAGCGCCAGCCGTGATGGTGCTGCTTGGGCCCTGGTTGGCGAGTGCATTATCTGCCCGCTGCTTCTCCTGGGTGTAGACAACCGAGAGGGCGATGATGGTAGCCACGGCTCCCAGGCCAAGGACAATGCCTACGATCCCCAAAGACTTGCTGATGAAGAACCCTTTGGCCATGGCTGAGAAGAGACCAGAGAGGGGCTCGCACACAAAGGGATCTGCTAAGATGCTGCAGGTCCTTTATATATGTGTCGCCTCTGGAGATTTATTAGCGTGATGAAACATGTCAATTATTAAGCCAGGAATGGTGGGCAAAGGTCACTTCTGCTCTGTGGCCATCTTCTCTTATCTTGTGAAAGAGTTAATGGAGAACTGGATGCACCTTGATGTGGTTCCTGTGGAGAAAATCAACCCCAGTTTCAAAGGATCCCCAGAGCAACAGGGCCAGCTGCCTCCCACCTGCATTTGAACTTGGCCAAGTGCCCCTGAGAGGCAGGCCTGGGATTCAGGAGGAACTGCTGGCCCTGCGAGTACAGGATGGACTTGAGATTGGAGCCCAGCCGGTATGCCCACTACTGGGTGTACAAGGCAGACCTGGAATTTGCCAGCCTAGCCTCTGGAGGTCCGCCAAGACACCTTTGTCACCCTTCTCATTATTATTTTCAATTGTTTAAAAAGTATAGGGCTTTTTCTTGAAAATATTGTATTTATGTTAATAAATCAGTGGTTCTCAACATTTTCTTCACCATGGACCCCCCTTTAAATATCTTTTGTGGCCACGGATCATGGCCATGGGCCCCCAAGACTTAATTCAACATTTAAATCATTACATTTCTTCAAGCAGACCCCCTGTGATGACATTGTGGACTCCCCCAGGAGTCCGTAAACCACTGGTTGAGAACCTCTGTTTTACATGATTCAATAAATAATAAAAATATAGCACTTAGCACTAGCACTTAGACTTCTGTACTGCTTCCCAGTGCTTTACAGCCCTCTCTAAACGGTTTACAGAGTCAGCATGTTGCCCCAACAATCTGGGTCCTCATTTTACCAACCTCAGAAGGATGGAAAGCCGAGTCAACCTTGAACCCCATAAGGATTGAATTCCTGGCAGTGGGCAGAGTCAGCCTGCAACACTGCTTTCTAACCACTGTGCCACCATGGCTCATTCTATGAATACATCATTTTTTAAATATGGTAAATATCAATAAATATAATCCCTACAAACAAAAGCTCTTTTGGGGTGTTCCACAATTTTTAAAAGTGAGGAGGAGTCTGGAAAGTAGAACATTTAAGAAATATTGTCCTAGGCTAACATCTCAGTTGTAAACTTAGAAACCATTTTTTTTTCTGTTAATTAGAGAAACCTAACCCTTCAGAGTCGGTTTTCACAGATTTGTGACAATGTGATATCTCTAATAAAGTTATTTTTTGAGGAATTCACCTGCCTCAGAGTTTTGCTTGCTATAGGACTATTTCTTGGAACCCTGACCCCACCCTTTAAATGTGAGATTTCCCACCTGCTCATACATAGAGTGTGTACAAGTGTGCCAAATCCGGTATAGGTTTTATGCTGGAGATCCAGGCCAGACAGTCCCTGGGTCTGGGCTTGAGAAAGGAAATCTTCTGCTTGTTCCATTGTGTAACAGCAGTCAAATGACTTCTGGTGGCTGCATTTACCTTCTCCATGGGCCTTTCCCCCTGCTGAGCTGAGGTGCCCTCCACCCTCCTTGCCAACTGATTACTGCTGCCAGGATTGTCTCTAGCTACAGCTGTTGCCAAAGGATGCAGAGTGTGGTCAGAAAATCAGAGCTGCTGGTCTTCAGCTGCAGGAAAATATCAGCTCATCATAGCACAGGAGCAGGAATTGGTAGGATCTGGGTATAGGACTGCTCATCCCTCTACCAACTCTCCCTATTTGGTCACAATCTATGTATTTAGAACATTTATATGGCTGTTCAACTCACTCACAATGATTCCAGGTGGCTTACCAAAATAAAAGCCCAAATAGAAAACTCAAACCCACCCACCCCTTCCCCGTGATAACAAGCAAGCAAGCCATTTGATGGCCTCTGTATCACCCTGATCGCCAGGCTGTTTGGCAAAGCCAGGTCTTCAAGGCCTTTCGAAAGAGTGTCAAGGTGGAGGCCAATTTTATCTCTGCAGAGTTGATGTTCCAAAAGAGGGAGCCAGCACAGAGAAGGCCCCTCTTCTGAGTCCCACCAGAAGGACTTCCATGCAAGAGGAGATCCTAATATAGAATTCATAACAAGAATCTGCCTCTGTGCTGTGATGGGTGGGGTAGGCGTAACTGGGAAAAGATGGGAAAATATGGTCCTTCAATCTTAGCCAATCTAAGTTGAATAAACTTTTAAAAGTTTTCATCTGTGATCTTATTCAGGAGGGGGGAGCGGACCTGGCGGGTATTACGGAGACTTGATGGGCCCGGAGGGAGGATTTCCTCTGGTAGAAATGTGCCCACCAGGCTTCCATGCATTTCATCAGCCGAGGTCACAGGGGAGGGGAGGGGGAGTAGCGGTTATTATTAGAGCAGGCCTTAGGCTGAGGGAGACCACTGTTCCTCAGACGGCCGGTTGTGAGTCCCTCCTTGTAAAGTGAGGCCATGGGGTTCAGATGGGCTTGCTGATCACGTACCTGGCTTCCTGCCACGTGGCAGCAGCCCTGCCCGAGCTACTCAACGTTATCGCCGCGGTGGCAGTTGATACCCCCAGACTTATGGTCATGGGGGATTTCAACCTGCCGTCCGTGGGTGAGGCATCTGAGGTGGCTCGGGAGTTCATGGCTTCCATGACGGCCATGGACCTGACCCAGCTAATTCATGACCCTATGCACACAGGGGGAAACACACTGGACCTGGTTTTTGTCTCTGGACAGTGGTTGAGTGATCTTGAGATAGGGGATATAGTCATCGAGCCCTTGTCATGGTCGGATCACTCTCTCCTTCACCTTGACCTTCGAACCGCGGCACCCTGCTGCAGGGAGGCGGAACCGATAAGATGGTACCGCCCCAGGCGCCTGATGGAACCTGATAGGTTCCAGACGGAGCTTGGGCCAATTCCTGAGGTTCTCGCTCACGCCTCGGCTGGAGACCTAGTGGCCGCCTGGGATAGGGCGGCCGCTGGAGCTCTGGATCGAGTCGTGCCTTTGCGGCCTCTGACCCGGCGCCGATCTCGCCTGGCTCCTTGGTTCACCGAGGAGTTGAGGGAGATGAAGCGCTGGAAAAAATGCCTAGAGAGTAGTTGGAGGGCTAGTCTTTCTGAATTGGACCGGACACTGGTAAGATCTCATATTAGGAAATACCTAGTGGCGATAAAAGCAGCAAAATGTGCTCATTTTGCTGCTCTTATTGCGTCATCAGATAATCACTTGGCCGCTCTGTTTAGGGTGACCCGCTCCCTGCTCCATCAGGAAGTGCGGGAGGACCCCTTGGACGGAAGAGCCGAGGATTTTGTTCAGTATCTGCATGACAAAATCACTCAGATTCGGGAAGGTCTGGACTCTGACTGGGTAGATCCAGCGGGGGTGACAAAGGCAGGTCTTGAGACTGTTATCTGGGATGAGTTTGATCCTGTGACCCCCATATGACGTGGACAGGATTCTGGGTAGATTGAACGCGACCACATGTTTGTTGGACCCGTGTCCCTCCTGGTTAGTGCTGGCTTCTCGGGAGGTGACGCGAGGCTGGCTCCAGGGGATTATAAATGCTTCACTGGGTGAGGGTGTCTTCCCCGCTGCCCTTAAGGAGCGGTGGTGAGGCCCCTCCTCAAGAAGCCTTCCCTGGACCCGGCAATATTGGCTAATTATCGTCCAGTCTCCAACCTTCGTTTTGTAGCGAAGGTTGTTGAGAGTGTGGTTGCGGGACAGCTTCCCCGGTACCTGGATGAAGCGTCATATCTGGATCCGTTCCAGTCGGGTTTCAGGCCTGGGTACAGCACAGAAACGGCATTGGTCGTGTTGGCTGATGATCTCTGGAGGGCTCGGGACAGGGGTTGCTCCTCTGTCCTGGTCCTGTAAGACCTCTCAGCGGCTTTTGATACCATCGACCGTGGTATCATGCTGCACCGGTTGGAAGAGTTGGGGGTGGGAGGCACCGTACTAAGGTGGTTCTCCTCCTTTCTCTCTGACCGGTCACAGTCTGTGTTGACAGGGGGGCAGAGGTCGACCCTGAGGCCCCTTATATGTGGGGTGCCGCAGGGATCGGTCCTCATGCCCCTTTTGTTCAACATTTATGTAAAGCCGTTGGGTGAGATCATCCGTGGTTTTGGGGTGAAGTACCATCAGTACGCTGATGACACCCAGCTGTACATCTCCACCCCGGACCACCCCAACGATGCCCTTGAAGTGATGTCCCAGTGCCTGGAGGCCGTACGGATCTGGATGGGGAGGAACAGGCTCAGGCTCAACCCATCCAAGACCGAGTGGCTGTGGTTTCCGACGTCCCGATATAGTCAGCTGGTGCCATCACTGACTATTGGGGGCGAATCATTGGCCCCCATGGATAGGGCTCGCAACTTGGGCGTCCTCCTGGATTCACGGCTGTCTTTAGAAGAGCATTTGACGGCCGTGACCGGGAGGATTTTTCATCAGGTTCGCCTGATCCGCCAGTTGCGTCCCTTTCTAGATCGGGACTCCCTACGCACAGTCACTCATGCCCTTGTTACCTCTCGGCTGGACTATTGCAACGCTCTCTACATGAGGCTCCCCTTGAGGTGCACTCGGAGGCTCCAACTGTCGCAGAGTGCGGCCGCGTGGGTGATTATGGGAGTGACGTGGAGTTCCCATGTAACACCTCTCCTGCGTGAGCTGCACTGGCTCCCGGTGGTCTTCCGGGTGCGCTTCAAGGTTCTGGTTATCACCTTTAAAGCGCTCCATGGCTTAGGACCTGGTTATTTACGGGACCGCCTGCTACCACCAATAGCCTCCCACCGGCCAGTACGCTCCCATAGAGAGGGGCTCCTCCAGGTGCCGTCGGCCAAACAATGTCGGCTGTCGGCCCCTAGGAGGAGAGCCTTCTCTGTGGGGGCACCTACGATCTGGAACGAGCTCCCCCCGGAGATACGGAGGATCCTGGATCTGCGCACTTCCGCCGCGCGCTTAAGACTCTTCTATTTCATCAAGCTGGCCTGGCCTAAATCTTCCCCCTTTTAAATGTGGAAATTTTAAATTTGTTTAATTATAGGGTTATGGGTAAGGCGTTTTAATTGGGGAGCCATTTTGGATTTAATTTTTCTTTTAAATGTATTTTAATGTTTATATTATATGTTTTTTAATCTTGGCTGTTCACCGCCCCGAGTCCTTCGGGAGAGGAGGCGGTATAAAAATTTAATTAATAAATAAATAAATAAATAAATAAATAATAAATAAATAAATAAATAAATAAATAAATAAATAAATAAATAAATAAATAAATAAAGTCATGGACACTTAGGCAGCCAAGCAGCTCAAAGCAGGGCGGAGCGCTGGTCCTGTCATTTGAGGCTAATACCTATTTCAGTTTGTTGCACCTTTTCTCTGTGGGCCATTCTCACATCCTCCTAATGGTGGCACAAACATGCCCTGGCACTTGCTGTTTTGCATGGTGTGTCCTCATACCCTTGCCTCTAACTCATCCCCAATCGGACTGCGGCAGCTCTATCAGTTCCAAAGCTCATCTGTCACAGCCTTCTTCGAGGCAGGAGAGAGCCCAACCACAGTTACTGTATGCTGGTAGATGCTTTCTGAGGCTTGGGGACTGAGTCAGACCATCATGGAAGTCTAGAGCTGGAAAGGACACAAGACCAACCTTCATAAACTGATCTGGAAAACCAAATCTGCCATTCCCAAGAAATAGGTCCTCTCTTGTGAGGAGGGGGTACTCATTGCCTCCATGGGCAGACTGTTCTTGCCCCAGAAAGTTTTTCTTACAATAAAATGAAATATGAATACTTGCAATGTATACTCATTTTTTTCTGTCCTAGTTTCTGTGGCTGTGAAAAGCAGTTAACATATCTTGGCTATCAGATCTTCGCTCAGTCTTCGTTTCTCTTGAATATCCCTGGTTCCAACCAACCTATCTTCATAGACACGTTCACAGGTCTCCATATCAGCTGCCTGATATGCTCATATTCAGCTGGTTGTCAATAACTATAAGTCCTGCTTCAATCTGAGGCTTCCAAATCATTAATCTCCCATCTTAATTTCTACATCTTTTCCTCCCTAAATAAAAAAGACTTTTCTCTATTAAAATACACCTTCTTCCTGTAATCTCAGACTTCCAACTCGTCCTGATTACACTGCAACCAACTCAGATGTTATGTCATCCACAAAACTAGTAATAGGTCATTAATAAAAATGTTGCATAATACTACCCCAAGAGAAATCCCCGTGAAAACCTACAAGCTCTCACTTTCCAACTTAATGTGACTCTCTAAATGTAATTAAGCAGCCAGTTGTGGACCCACCTTACTGTAGTGCCACCCTTTATTAGTCTGACAATGAGAATGTTTGGGTAACTTGTCAAAGGTAGATTATAATCAAAGCATTCCTCTTGTTCACCAGTGAACCTGTCAAAAAAACGAAGATAAGATTTGATTCACCTGTCCTGTTTTTTTTTAGAAAATCATGTTGACTCTCGGCACTCAGCACTGCTTTGAGATGCTGATTAAATGCTTGCTTTATTACCAGCAATCACCTCTTTCCCTGGTGAGAAATCTCTAGGATCCACCAGCTCAGTGGCTTCTTCCCAGCTCTCCAGAGACACAAACACACAGACACACACACACATCTCGTGATCACTGGCAGAGGTCCTGGCAGCTTTTTAGGGCCTTCCAATTAGCTGGAGGGTCCTGCACCCCACCCCTGTTGTGTTCGTTTGCAGTCTGTCACTGAAACCACCAATTCCTTTGGACGCAAAGACAGAGGCAAAATCAGATAGAAGTTCCTCCATTATTATTTTCTTTTGTCATCTGTTCAGATTTCTCCTTCTGAAAGAAGCTGGGAGTCCACCAGCCCTTTTGTTGACACTTTTGGAGAAACCCCTCTCGATGTGTTTTGCCATTGTGATCTCTTACTTCATTTCTGAGCTAAGGTTTTTTTTTTTTAAAGACTTTTCTTCCATTGATAGCAAGTACATTCTGGAATCTCAGTTCCTTTGTAAGCTGTCTGTTTAACTGCATTGACTTCTTTCAATGCCTCCCAGTTTTCTTCCCCACTGGACTGCATTCTCTGTAATACATTTTTTCAGAAACCCCAGCTGACTAAAACATTTTTGCCTTTAAAGATTTATTCCCACTTGAACACAACCATCTGAATGCATCTTATTACATCATTTTGCTGTATTTTCACTTGTGCATCATTTTATTGTTATTTCACTATTGTATGCTACTATACTGTTTCAAACTTATACTGTTTCAAGTTTCAAGAAACAATATTGACATCAATACCTGTGCAAATCCTGGAAAAGATAATCAAGTAGTGGATTTGTGAATATCTAAACATCAATAAAATGATTACTAGACATCAGCATGGGTTTATTAAAAACAGATCATATCATACATACCTTATTGCCTTCTTTGATATAGTGTGTAATTTAGTAGATCAGGGAAATGCTGTGGACATAGTTTACTTAGACTTCGGTAAGGCATTTGACAAAGTAGACCACAGCCTACTTTTTGGGATTATGTGTGGGATAGACAGTATATCACCAGATGGATTTGCAATTGTCTGACCACCTGCACTCATCATACAGTCCTTAATAGAACTACATCTACATGGAGGGAAGCATGCAGTGGAGTACCTCAAGGTTCTGTCTTGGACCCAGTACTCTTCAGCATCTTTATAAATGATGTAGATGAAAAGTTGGAAGGAGAACTCATCACATTTGCAGATGACACCAAACTGGGGGGAATTGCTAACATAGGCTGAAGACTTGGGCATAGGGCCTATCCAACAAGATGCAGTTCAGTAGTCAAAAAATTAAAGTTTTACACTTAGGCAAGAAAAACCCAATGTGCAGATATAGAATAAATGGTACTTGGCTCAACAGCAGTAACTACAAGAGAGATCTTGGAGACTTAATGGATAACCACTTAAATGTGAGCCAGAAGTGTGCTGCAGCTGCCAAAAAAGCCAACACAGTCCTAGGCTGCATTCTTTTTAAAATTTGATTTATATACCGCCCTTCTCCGGAGACTCAGGGCGGCTTACAATGCGTTAAGCAATAGCCTTCATACTTTTGTATATTTATACAAAGTCAGCTTATTGCCCCCACAATCCGGATCCTCATTTAACCTACCTTAGAAAGGATGGAAGGCTGAGTCAACCTTGAGCCTGGTAAGATTCGAACCTGATGTAATTGCAGGCAGCTGTGTTAATAACAGGGTGCTTTAAACCACTGTACTACCAAGGCTCCTTATTGGAGCCTTTAACACCATTAACAGAGGGATAGCATCAAGATCACAAAAAGCGATAGTACCACTCTGTACTATCACTTTCTGTACTGTACTCTGCACTAGTGAGGCCACATTTGGAATATTGTGTCCAGTTCTGGATTGAAGACATCCAACCCTATGGTCTTTTCAACCCTATGACTCTATGATTCTAAGCCTTGGTGTTACATTTTATGTGTTCTCCCAGTGTTTTGGGGAAGCATCAGCAGAGAGCTGGCCAATGGGACTAATCAGAACCTGGAGGGAAGGGTCACCTCTTCATCCACCTGAAAAACCACAAAGCACCTCTGAAGCCCTTCCCACGACCCACAGCACCTTGGATGGTGAAGTGCATGAAACTTCAATGTCTTGTAGGTGTCCTGGGATGGTGTCAGAATAAGGATGAAAATGCTACTTCAACAGCAGCATGTACGTGCTGTATATTGTGGGGTCTCGGTTCAGAGGACTTGAGGGGCTTTGAATCAGTCTTGACTCCTGGCGCCTGCAAGGCAAGATTGAAGAGGGGGTTTGTCCTGGCCTCCTCCTTCCTGGCCCAATGTCACCCAGCTGCTTCATACCCAAGAGAGGACTAGAACTCACAATCTCCAGGTTTCTAGCCTAATGCCTTAACTTCTACATTAAAGTGGCTTTCTTTGTGTGAATTTACTAAGATTTATATGCCCCTCTGATCTGTGGAAATTCAGTGTGGCTTACAAACCCGTTCCAGTAAGAGGATTAAAAGCAGTACATTAAAACAACCACAAAATCCTAATATAAATAAAACAAAAATGAAGTTGCAATGTAGTCTATGCCAAAGGAATAAACAAAAATAGCAGATCGTACAGTACACAAAGTGCTTGGGAGAGGCAAGTCCTAATGATGCTTCGGAATGTGAACACGAAGGAAAAGCTGTCGGGGGTGGCTGGGAATGCTCTTTGAAAGAAGGCTCCTGCCTCTGACCACCAGGACTCAGGGAGAGCCCACAGAAATGGGGAGCAAACCCCACACTCCCTCCCACCATGTTGGGGAAGGAAACCTCTGCAAGTCCTGAGAGCAACCAGGATTCCACAATAAAACCCCTCCTAATATTGCCTCCCCGCCAGCATTCCCCAATCGGGATCGGTTGCCAACTGCTCCAGAGGGCTGAAAAGAACTCCACGGAGGGATGCCTTTTAATACAATTTGGTAGTCAGAGAAGCAGTTCCCACACTACCAATTTTTGCCAGCAGAGACAAACAAGGCTCTCCTCCTACAAGGTCTCTATAGCTCTGTTTTTCTTGAATTTTGGAGAAGGTTGTGAAAGTAAAAAAAAATGCAGTCACTTCTATGAATTCCAGGTCCAACTGAACTGGGATCACAGGCTGTGGTTTTCCTCCCTCTGTTGTGTCATTCTAGTCAAATCACTGACAGGGCTGCAACTGAAGCCAAAAGCAATTCCATTTCAACAAATGGCCTCTGCTGAAGCCAATTGCATACATTTTAAATATCAAGTCAGGATTTACACCCAAGCACTTCGTTTGGGGGTGGGGAGGTTGTTTGTAAAACACTACAGAGGTAATTTTTGAGCCAGCGGTGGGAGATTGAGTGTTCCCAGCAGAGCCAAGCTGTTCAGCTACTCTCAATCTCTGCATGATCTGTGTGACACACACGTGTGAGGGAAGGTTTCTAGCAAGGGATGAGCTGCACTGCATAAGAACCAGAAAGAACATTTTTAGAAAATGACTGACTTGGCTTATCCAAAGGACTTTAAATTAAAATCGGAGGGGAGGAAAGCAACATTTTAGAACTTAATCCCAAACATAAACCCAAGACAATGAACCAAGTGTAGGAAAGAAGGGGACCTCAGATACAAAACAGAAGAAACAGGAAGCAAATGTAGGGCCATTCAAAAAGGACTCAGATGCCTAAATACTAACATTTGAAGTATGAGGAACAAACAGTGACCTTCAAGGCCTAGTAGATGAAGGCAGGTACAGGCTATTACCAAAACTTGATGGGATGAAACCCGTGACTGGAACATACAGTTAGAGAGATTTAAATTGTTCAGAAGAAACAGACCTAAAAAAAGAGGAAATGGAGTTGCATTTTTTTTAAAAAAAATTATTTATATTCTCCGGAGACTCAGGGTGGCTTACAATGCGCTAAGCAATGGCCTTCATACTTTTGTATATTTATACAAAGTCAGCTTATTGCCCCCACAATCTGGGTCCTCATATTACCTAGCTTAGAAAGGATGGAAGGCTGAGTCAACCTTGAGCCTGGTGAGATTTGAACTTGCAGTAATTGCAGGCAGCAGATGTAAGTGAATGTTAATAACAGTGCTTTAGTCTGCTGAGCCACCAGAGCTCTTCACCAGAGCATTGCATAAGCCAGTGGAATACTAAATTGCATTAACAGAGGGATACAATCAAGATCAAGAGAGATACTACTACCACTCTATAAAGCCCTAGTAAGACCACACTACTAGGTGAGTAGTACTAGATGAGTCCTGCATCCAGTTTTGATCACCACACTATAAAAAAGATGTTGAGATTCCAGAAAGAGTGCAGAGAAGAGCAACCAGGATGATGAGGGGACTGGAGGCTAAAACATGAACGGTTGCAGGAACTGGCCATGGCTGGTCTAGTGAAGAGAAGGACCAGGGGAGACATGATAGCAGTCTTCCAATACTTAAGGGGCTGCCACAGAGAGGACGGGGATCAACCTGTTTTCCAAAGCACTTGAAGGACAGACAAGGAACAATGGAAGGAAACTGATCAAGGAGAGATTCAACCTGGAAATAAGGAGACATTTTCTGACAGTGAGAACCATCAACCAATGGAACAGAAGTTGCCTTCAGCAGTTGTGGGAGCTTCATCACTGGAGGCTTTCAAGAAGAGACTGGACTGCCATCTGTCAGAAATGGTGTAGGGTCTCCTGCTTGGGCAGGGGGTTGGACTAGATGATCTACAAGGTCCCTTCCAACTCTGTTAATCTGTTATATGTAAGAAATAACTACACCTCTACAGAAATGCAAAAAAACCAACAACCCCAAAACAAAGAAAGGATGAAAGCTTCTTGAACGCATTTGGGTTAAAATCAAAGGAAAAGGAAATGACATGGCAGGGGTGAAAGGCTTCTGGTTCAGGCGATCCGGTAGCAAAAATCCCTGCCCCCCCCCATCCCCAGCTGAGTCGCCCGATCATCAGAGGCTTTTTTTTAACTTTTAAAAGCATTTTTTCTTCTGCCGAAAAAATGCTTTTAAAAGTTAAAAAAAAAGCTTGTGATGATCGAGCAGCTCAGCTGGGATCGTCAGAGGCTTTTAAAAGCATTTTTTTCTGCAACCTCTGGCCGAAGACGTTGTAGAAAAAAAATGCCTTTAAAAGTAAAAAAAAAAAAAAAAAAGTTGGCCATGCCCACCCAATCACATTACCCCCCCCACCAAGCCACGCCCACAGAACCAATAGTAACAAATTTTACATTTCACCACTGTGACATGGACATTGGTGTGTACTACAAGCAGAGATGTGATTTTTTTTGCTTATCATTTAGCTAAGGTGTGCAGGAAGCATACTACAATAATAATGGGGGACTTTAACTACTCAGACATCAACTGAGAGAGAAACTCTGCAATACTGCAGAGATATTACTGCTTTATACTGCACTGGGGAAACCCCACTTGGAATATTGCATCCAGAGCTGGTCATCATGATACAAAAAAAGAGAAGAGCCAAAAAGATAATAAAGGGTCTGGAGGCTAAAACACAATAAACAGTTGAGGGAACTAAGTTTATCCAGTATAATGAAGAGTGGAACTAGGGGGTGATATGATAGCAATTTCCCAGTACTTCAGGGGCTCTCACAGACAAGAGAAGGTTGGCCTATTCTCCAAAGCAATGGTCACCAACCGGTGGTCCATGGACCACCAGTGGTCCGCAAGAAAATTTTGGTGGTCCACAGAGAAATCCTTTGCATTTTTCATATTGCACTTCAGTGAGCGCTCCTCGAGAGATGAGAGTTTGCAGGGGGCTGATCTAGAAACATGCATTCTCAGCCGTATTTGAGATTTCTAACTGCAATGGACAGCAAAGCTAGGATTGACCCCAGCCGCTTTTCTCTGCTAACCAAGCGGTCAAGCTAACTGCCTGAAGGACTCCATCCTGTCCCTGGGAGTCAAGGCGCTGAAGTGTGAGTGGCGTGGGAAACTTCAGCCCGGCTCCTCGAGAGACAAGAGTTTGCAGGGAGCCGATCTAGCATCCACGATGGACAGCAAAGCTAGGGCTGACTCCGGCTGCTTCTCTCTTGTAGTGCTTCCTGGACACGGTTTACTGCTCTGAGCCCAAAGTGGCAGGAACCGAGAGCTGCCTTGGTGCCACCAGCTGGCACAAATATACCGCACCAAAGGCAGAATGCTGATGCCGCACAAATGCAAGTAACGCTTTGCTCCTGCACCTTCCAAGCCATCGCTACCGCCGCTTCAGCCCCCTGCAACAGCACCATTACCTCATTCCGGCTGGTGAGGGCTGCACTCCTTTTTGCACGTTGCACCATCTTCAAAGTTCCACACTGCCACCCCCTATGGCCGAGATTTCCAGCCCCACCATGGGCCAGTCCCATATTCTAGAGCTGAAGTAGTCACAGAACTGGCCCATTCGTAATCCCAGAGCAGCTCCTCCACCGGGTTGCAGTGGCCTGCCGAGGAGCAGGCAGCTCCCCTGCAAGCCGGTGCACCTGGGTGGAAGAGCTGCTTCAGGATGACCAAAGGGCCAGTCCTGTGACTACTACAGCTCTGGAATATGGGACTGACTTTCCCACCAACATCTACAAGCCACCATCAGTTTGCCCGTCTTCGTTTTCCTTCACTCAGATTGACCAAGCTTCTTGAGAGAAGGAACACAAAAGAGGTTTCCAGGCTGTGTGCCTAGACCAGGCGCTTTCTCTCTGGCCTCCCACCTGGAGGCCTCGCAGAAGCAGATAGGTAGGCCCGAAAGGAGGCTGAGCCTCCCCCCCCAGTGGTCTGTGGGATTTAAAATTATGAATTTGGTGGCCCCTGAGGTCCAAAAGGTTGGAGACCCCTGCTCCAAAGCACCTGAGGGCAGGACAAGAAGCAACGGGTGAAAGATTATCAAAGGGAGATCTAGAAGCTGAGTAATGGCAGCTGAACTTCTTTTCTTTCTTGGTTTGAAACATTTCACAGCTTATCCAAGTACAATCAAAGAGAGATCTAACTTAGAATGTCCTGTCAGTGAGAAAAATTAATCAGTGGAATGGCTTGATTTCAGAAATTGTGGGTGCTCCATCATTAGAGGTTTTCAAGAAAAGATTGGACAGCCATTTGTTCAGAACGGTATAAGGTCTCCTGCTCAAGCAAAGGGTTGAGCAAAAGCGCTTCTACGTCCCTTCCATCCTTGTTATTCTATGTTCTATCTCCTCTCCCCCTTTATGATAAGAACTCAGTTGTGGGTGTTACATCATCTTCTTCTGAATAAGTTCCCTAAAAAGGAGAGGATAGAATCATGAGAGTAGTTTCCAAAATTGCTGGCATGACACATGAAATCTTAACAAAGTTGTTCTTTGTCCTAAACCTCCTGGTCCTCTCTTTGGCCCAGTTGTGACACTCCTCTTAGAAGACCAGGTCTGCATCCTGGTGTCCTCTTTGGTCAGGCAGAGGTGCAAAGTGCAGCTGCCTAAGAGCTGGTTCAGGTATTGACCCAGTGGCAGTGATGGCAACTTAGGAGTTCTGGTTCACTAAAGAAGCCATGTCAAAAGCATGAAAGCTTTATTTTGCCTCAGTAGCGTAAGAACCTGTTTGACCTATTTTCATTCAACTAAGTTGACACAAGAGGCTGAGCTCATCACAAACAACAGGTTGATTCAAGTTAACCACCACCAAGTTTACACAGGCAGAGATTTGGAAAATGAGAGCAAAGTTATCCTCTGCAACATCTATATGAGGTTGCTGGGTGAGGTTATTCACTGGCATGGGATCGGGTATCATCAACATGCAGAGGATGCCCCGTTGCATATCTGCTTTTGAGAAGGCTGTGACCTCTCGATGGGACAGCACAAGCTCAGGCTGAACAACACTTGAGTGGTGTGGATTCACAGCCCTCCCCCATTTCTGAGGACCTTTCAACTTCTCTTCTTGATGTACTTCCCCAGATGCAACAGACATGTAATTTGGGGCTCATCCCAAAGTCTAGACTGAAGAGCAGATGGCATCTGTGGCCAGACTGTGCACTAATGACACATTTCCCTGGTTTGGGAGGTACTACTCAAGGCTATTCATGGTTGGCCTGTTGCAATACACCCTACAGGGACAAGTTTTGAAGACCATTCAGAGGGTCCAGAGTATGGCAGCACAAGCAGTTCTGGGTGGGTTTACCTGGATAACATGACTGCTCTGTAAACTACACTGGCTGCTAGTAAGCTTTCAGGTGCTAATTCCCTTTAATGCTTTTTCTGGCTCAGACCCATTTATATAAACGATTGCCTCTCTCCAGTTATGTTGGCCTGTCCTATTCAATCTTGCACAGTGCACATTCCATCCTTAAAATACTTCATTTTGTGGGACTCAGAGATCTGCATTCTGCTAGCTGCAGCTGCCTTGTGGGAGAGGTGAACCCTGGAGTCTACATGGCCCCAAAGCAGTTTCATTTAGGAAAGCCCTTAAAATGTAGGTCTGTCAATAAGACAGAATTGCTCTATGACTCCGCACTGATACTAATACGGATACATTCAACTCTTGTTTGTGTTTCTTTCTCTGACACAGTAATATATATTCATTTGTTGTTATTTATTTTTTTTTGCCCTTGTTTCTATTGTTCTATTGCTCTATGTTGCCTAGAGCCACTTGTTGATTGAGGCAGCCTAGAATTCAACGTATAGAACTCATATGGAGGAAGGGTAAAGAATCTGTAAAAAACATGAATTGGGGTGTCACTGGAAGGCAGGACAAGAAGCAATGGGTGGAATCTAATCAAAGACAGAAGCAAGCTAGAACCAAGGAGAAATTTCCTGACAATGAGAATAATTAACCAGTGAACAGCTTCCCTGCAGAAGTTGTAGGTGCTCCAACACTGGAGGTTTTCAAGAAGAGGCTGGACAGCCATTTGTCCAGAATGGGATAGTCTCCTGCTTGTGCAAGGAGTTGGGCTAGAAGACCTTATTCTGTCCTGTTTGTTCAGCATCCTGAGTCTCCTGCCTGGCAGGGAATGGGAAAGGGCTGCCCTTCGCCTCCTAGGCTGGACTCTCCTGTCCATTCCCTCTTTCTTCAGCATCTTCCCTGACTCTCTTTGAAGCTGCACAGATGGTGAGAACTTACAGCTTGAGAAGATTTTGTTCTCTGCTCTGCTTCCTTCAGGCACTCTCTGAGGTTAGGGGGCTAAATAGTATAAGCACTTGCCAGACTTCAGATACTGTACTTTTGTAATATTTCTATTCTGTTCTATTTTGTAATATCAAGAAACAATACTTGATCTTTTTCAAAATCATCCACTAAGTTTTCAGTAGTAAATAACAAACAGAAAAGATTGTGGTGCCTCCCTTAAAGAAGACAGTAGGGCCTCCTCGCATGGGTATTGTATTTATTTATTTGTCAAGCATGTATTTTATGACAGATACAAGTGTAAACATAATTATACACACATGAGAAGGATACTAATAAAAGAAAACATTAGGACAGGGATGGTAGGCACACTGGTACACTTATGCACGCCCCTTACAGACCTCTTAGGAATGGGGTGAGGTCAACAGTAGACAGTCTAAGGTTAAAGTTTTGGGGATTTGGGGAAGAAACCACAGAGTCAGGTAGTGCATTCCAGGTGTTGACAATTCTGTTACTGAAGTTGTATTTTCTGCAGTCTAGTTTGAATCAGTTTACCACGAGTTTGTATCTACTGTGTGCTCTTGTATTGTTTTGGTTGAAACTGAAGTATTCATTGGCTGGTATGACATTGTAACAGATGATTTTATGTACTATGCTTAGGTCAGACTGAAGATGGTGAAATTCTAAGTTGTCTAAGCCCAAAATTTCGACTCTGGTGGCATAAGATATTTTGTTGTGAACAGAGGAGTGGAGGACTCTTCTTGCGAAATATCTTGGACTCGTTCGGTTGTATTAATGTCCAATATGCAGTGTGGGTTCCAGACAGATGAGCTGTATTCAAGAATTGGTCTGGCAAATGTTTTGTATGCCCTAGTTTGCAGTTCAATATTACCAGAGAAGAAGCTATGCAAGATTAGGTTAATAACTCTTAATGCTTCTTAATACTAACATTTGAAGTATGAGGAACAAACAGAGTGACCTTCAAGGCCTAGTAGATGAGGGCAAGTACAGGCTATTACCAAAACTTGATGGGATGAAACCCATGACTGGAACATACAGCTAGAGAAATTTAAATTGTTCAGAAGAAACAGACCTAAAGAAGAGGAAATGGAGTTGCATTGCATAAGGCATTGCAGAAGACCTGCAAACTCATGCAGGGGAGTGAGCAACCTCTGTATCTCTCTGCTCTGAGAGTTTAAAGGAAGCTGGATCGTGTACATCACAGGTGTCCAACTTGGCAACTTTAAGATGTGGACTTAATTCCCAGAATTCAGCTACCAACCATGCTGCCTGGGGAATTCTGGGAATTGATGTCAACAGGTCTTACAGTTGCCAAGGTTGAAGACTCTACATCCTTCTGGCAGACTGGGAGAAACAGTGAAATGACCATCTTGGGCAGAAGGAGGCAGTGAAAGTCAGCTCAGGGATGATGTCCAGTCGGAGGGCAGGTCTAGGAGCCCTTAAGCAGATGGAAGTACTTACGAGGAGCCAGACAGAAGTCACCAAAACATCTGTGCTTTTCTTGAGGCCTGTGTTGGGGTGGAGAATACCTAAAAATGGCCAGGAAGAGGAAGCAGGAAGTCCTATTCCTCCCTCGCTGGAGGAATCTGTAGGGAGGAGGCTCTTTTGCTAAGGCCCCGAGAGTGGTCTGGAGCAGGGTCTTCTATGCGGAAGAGGCCCCCGGGGTTGTTGGAGTGCTTAAACACCAGAGGCTGAAGGGAAAGAGCCCTTTGGAACAAAGAGCCAGAAGCTGCTGGGCGACCTTCCCCCAGAGGGAAGAGATCTAAGACATGAAGCTGCCTTCTTCTCTTAAAAGAGAAGATGATCCTGGGATGAATGCAGTTATCCAAGGGCGATAAATATATTCAAGTATCTGGAGCTGAATCCCTTCACTTTCCTCAGGAGGGCAAATACAAATTAAAATTTGTAGATAATTCCCATTTTCTAACAGCATTGCAAGCATTTTTCTTTTCCTTCTCCTTCTTCAACCTCTCTGAAGCAGAAGTGACACTGCTATCTTCTATCCAGTAGGGAAACATTTGCATTCATACTTTGCAATCACAATAATTTGAAATCTGCAGGGATTTCCACCCAAAAACCCCAAAATATTTCGAGCATGCACAGAATGATGGATAGTGCAATTGCCATTGCAGGATTATTCTGTTAGGCATGCTTGCATGGTTCCTGTGCCTGGTGAAGGAAATGCCCTCTTGGGTAAGAAATGTGTTTCTGAAATTGCTCTGCACTAGTAAGGCACTTCGGCATCAGCAATGTGCAATGCAGCATTTTAATGACTTCTTGTGACACAGAACAGCTACCTCAGAGTGTACTGCGGGAGACAGTGCTGGGGCTGCAAGCCTATATGCGGACTCCTGTGGAAGGTTTTACTTGGTGATGCCGGCAATATATGTATTTGCTGCTCCAACTAGTTCTGCATCTGTACTTACGCTGTGCCCATTTTCTTAAATTCAACCATCCACTTTCAGTAAAGATATTCAGTATTGCCCTATGTCTCTGGCGGAGCTGAAATAGCCACTGTGAACTGTGGACAGAGATAAGTGAAGAATTATAATTGGACTTGGCAAGAATGCAAAGGCCTGGTTTGGGAAATTATTCTAAGAGCGCTGTAAAGTTGCAGTTTCAGTAATATGTACAAGTGTAGCGGACCTCTGTACCTGCTCTGGAGGCCCATGGGGAACAAAGCTATGGGGATGGGGGTCCAAACCTTGACCACATCTTAAAACACAATCAACAGCAATTGTTTGTGTCTGATTTAACAGCTGCTGTGATGTTGCTGCAGCAGAAGAGGCCAATGCCACATTAGCCAGGCACTAGGCCCTGGTGGAAGGGGGCAAGATTCAATACTCTCAGGGTGGTTTCATGGGGACGACGAGAGCTGTGCCCCATTCTTTGTTCCACATGTATCTTTGCATAGGCCCAAAAGGTCCTTTCTTGGCACAGCTTGCACTGTACACTTCCCTGTGTGACTCTTCTTCCTCCCCCAGAGAAGGGAAGCCATGGTGGGGGGGTGTACCATGAACGGCTCCCCTCCATTCCCAGGTTATGTCTGTTGCTTCATCCACTGCCGGAAACACAGTAAATGCTTCAAAATCTCTTTCAATGCTTCCAGAGGCAAGTGTGGCTGACGCAATCAACCAGAAAGATCTTTCTGACTTGAACGTCCTCATAGAAGCCAGGAGGTGCATCCTAAGCTCCGAGAAATCTCTAGTGTTGATTCCAGCTCACCTCCTGCGACTGTGGCCAGTCCAGGGTCTGATTTGGCTCTTCTGAGAAATCACGAGTGGTGCCAAGGGCTAGCTAAGGAGCGGCCCTTTGGCCCCTCCTTGGACCTTGAATATATAACAACGGAGGTTTTTTTGCTTTCCAACTGGGGAAATTGCTCCTGAGCAGGAAAAGCAGCCAAAGCTAATGGCCTCTTCTTGCGAGCAGGCTTGGCCAGGCCATTCAGCAAGGCCGGCTGGGGATCCTCACCTCCATCACCTGCAAAGAACCCCCTTTCACCGACTGCCCCCCCCCACAGCCCTCACTTGGCCGCTGTTCCTGGTGCACAGAATGCTTTGGGCGAGGCAAGCAAACACCCTGGCTACCCTCAGGCAATTTTAATCCACAAAGTGGCAGCTGAAACTATGAAATATGATCTCAGCCATGGGGTAAGCCAACCTTCATGTGGCAAGCAGAGAATCAAATATGCCTTTCCTCGTCTTGCTGGAGCAAAACTAAAAATATTTATAATACCATACAGCTCAGAAAAGAAGTATAATTGGACAATGATTTGTCTGAGATGATATGAGGGCAACTAGAAGACCTCCAAGGTCCCTTCCAATCTCTTATTCTATTATTCTAACAAATAGCAGAGAATATTGAAAAGAATGAGATGGATGCTGTGTTTGTTTTTCATGTTCTTTTTTCCTCCCAGCCTTAATGTTTCTATAAGTTTAAATGAGTTATCCATTCATTCAGCAGAAATGCAGCCAATGACCTGGAAAAGCTTCTGCTGCTGGGAGGGGCAAACAGCTGTTTTGTTTGTTTTACCCTGACTGCATCTTCCTTTGTCTCCCAGGGTGGGTTTCTCAGAGGAAGGGAGCCACGTTGCTTCCTCTTTTGGCCCAGAGCTTCAGAGTGCTGCCCAGTTCCTCCTGACAATTTCTCACCCAGCAGACCACTGCCCACTTCCCCAAGGTACCCTTTCCAGAGAAGCCCCAATGCATCCTGCCTAGGGGCTTCTTTCCCAAGAAGCCCCTAGGGACCCCTTGCCCTTCTTCCCCTGGCTGGGAAAGGCAGATCCCAGCCAGGAGTTTGGTTGGCAGCATGCCAGAGTGTGAAGGCAGGGTGGAGGGGCAGAAAGAGCAAAAGCAAAGCTTGAAGTGGACCCTTTTCCAGGCAGCAGCAGAAATGTTTCTCTGAGGCCCCCAGTCAACCTCAGAAGCAGCTCTTCTAGAGAATGAGTCCTGATCATCAGTCTGGAAACAGCCACTTCACCTGTGCTGTGCCCAAGTAAGGATGCCAGAGATCAGGATGGTGCCCTTGGCAACATTGATGAGAGCCACTTGCACAGATCTGAAGCTCCTGAGAAGATATTTTAGGTCCCCTTGAAGGGAACTCTCTCTGGGTGGGTCTTTTTTCCTTCCTTCCTTCCTTCTTTCTTTTCTTCTTTTGCCTGTGTGCCTTTGAGTCAGTCTCAACTCCTGAACCAGTTCCTGCAGTTTCTTGGCAAGTTTTTGGCTTTCCATTGCTTGCTTTCCAGGACTGGAAGATTGTGACTGGCTTTGTGCCTCAGGACTAGAACTCAGTCTCCCAATTTCTAGCCTGTTACCTAACATCATGCTAGCTCTCATTAAAGCTGCCTAGTTGTTTTCTTCCGTTCAGTCATGTCCAATTCTCAGAAACTGCCTAGTCTTTCTTGGTGAGGTTTTTCAGAAGTGATGTCATTGACTGCTTCCTACGGCTGAGAGTGAATGACTGGCTCAAGTGTCTTCATCACCGCCCCACCCTGGTCCCCCCCCCCCTTGCCTGAGCCAGTTTCCTTCAGAAAATCATTTATTTTTATGGCCGCTTTTATGATGGCGTTTTCTTGGCTTTGGTGTGCAAAGTATCTTTCAAAGTGGTGTTCCTATCTGCTTATGAAATGCTGTTGGCATGAACAGAGTAGAAATTAGCTCCGGCATTATCAGTTTGGTGAAAATGATTAGATAAGATTATGAAAGGAACACACTGATAACAAGGAGGGGTTGGGAGGTTGATTAATGAAAGAACGAAGTGTCGAGGAGGCAGAGGGCGATCTCTGCTTCCTCCCCCACTTCTGTGCGGCGATGGGCAGAAAGAAATGCTGACTTCTCCCTTTCGAGAATTGCCTCAGAGGCCCCCTCCCACCCTCCGGCAGAAAGAGGAAAGGCCGTGAAGGCTCCAACCGGCCAGCAGGATCGGAGAGCAAAATCGCGAAGCTTCTTATTCACCCCTTTCCTGATCAGAGAGGAAGCCCAGCCGCCTCAGGCCCGGAATGGGCAGGGAGGGGCCAGCTGGAAGAAGGTCCCGGCGACAACCCTCCCCACGCACAGCCCCCAGCGCTCCCCAAAGCCTCAGAGCTGGAGGCATCCTGGAAAGTCCCCTGGCTGCACCGAGGGGGGCGGGAGTTCAGGCTCCTACAAAACACACACACACACACACACACACACACACACACGGGGTGAGGGAGGGAGAGAGCCGGCAGCAGGGAAGGAGGCGGAAAGTCGGCAGCGGCCCTTGAGAAAGCCTCGGGAGGATCGAATGAGGCAACATTCTTTCCTGTCAGCCGCCTTGAGTTGCCACCAGCGAATAGGCGGCAAGAGACATCTTCCAAATCAATAAAGAGAGCGGGCGGGGGGAGGGGACGACCCGCGGGGGGAGTCGGACGCCTCCTCGGCCTCCCAGTCGGATTTGGGGCAGAGTCTCCGCCTTTTCCCTGCAGCCTCCGGGCCGGCGCCGGCTCCGGCTCCCCGGGAAAAGCCACGCGGGACGCTCCCGGCCGAGCATCGCGGCTTCTCCTCGGCCCCGCCCGCGAGGTGGGGGAGGCAGCCACGCCCACCTGCGGCCCGTGGTGGACGGCGGCCCCCCCGCCCACAGCCGCGCCCCCGGAGGGGCCAAGGGGGGCGGCGGCGGGTCACCGCGGCTGCTCGGACCGCCCGCCACGCCGGGATCCGGGTGGCCCTGCTCGCCCGACGGGGCCGGCTGATCCCTTCGGCGCCCTCCGCGCCTTCCTCGGCCGGCCGCGCGCGCCGACTCACCTGCTTGCCCCATGGCCGGCCTGCGCGCCGACGGGGGCCCGGAGCCGCTCGCCCTCGCCTCGGCCGGCTGGCTGGCTGGCTGGCAAGCAGGACGGGGCCTGGGCGGGGGTCTCGGCGTGAGGGGCCCGAGCCGTGGCCGGCTGCTGCGTCACCTCGCGGGGCGGGCTGGCCTCTGGCGGGGACTCCGGCCCGGCCGGACGCCGCTGAGCCAGACTGGGCCCGCCTCCCGTCAGCGGCCAGGCCGCCACATCTGGAAAGCATCTGCGGCCGCCCCGCCGCCCCTGGGAGGGAGACCGGCCGGCTGCTTGCCAGGGCCGCGGAGGGGGGAGGGCGGCCCGCGCTTCTCCACCGAAGGGCCGCGCAGAAAAGGCTTCGGGCCCCGCCTGGACGGTCGCAGAGAACGACTCTGGCTGGCAAGGATTGAATCTGAGTTACTCTGTCCAGCCAGCCCTTCATCGCCCTAATGTTGGAGTTTGGCTCCGTCGCTGTCAGCGGTCTGTCACCCTCGCCCAGACCCCTTACAGCCGGGGAGGGGGCTCGAGGAGCCCCACGGGAACACTGGGAGTGGTCTCCCCCTGAAGTGCCAGCAGAGGCCACCAACAGAGCCTGAACCCGGATCCAAAGGGATCTATGAGAGCCTCCTTCCCTTGGGGGACTTGTGCAAATGCAAAGACCCTCCATTGGGAACACAGCCTTGGAAGCAGCTGGAGGTGGACCGCGGGGGGGGGGGGGGGAGGGGAGCAGGGCCTTTTCAAAAAGTGGGTCGGGTTTCCTCTTCCTCCAGATGTTCATACTTCATCTACTTGCTTACAAGATTTATGTTCTGCCTTTGGGATATTTCTTAAGTTTTGGCAACTCCCAAGGACTGCAGTTGTTTGAGCCAAAGGCAGAGGAACTACTGATGATTTAGAGGTTCCCACTAAGGCTGAGCAGAGCCTCTGAGCTGCAGGTGAGGGGCCCGCTCAGACTCAGCCTTCAGGCCACAAGGAGAGCAGGCATCTGAAACCAAGGCAACTGGGAGTGGGGCCAGACCTCTGCAGGCTCTGCCTGCCTGCCTGCCAGTGGAGAGTGGAAGAGGCTGGGATTCCTAGTGGTTTAAGGGCCCAACCATAAAAGATCCTTCCACCCAAGAGGATGGTCCACATAACCCCACACCCCACCATCATTGAAGACCATTGGAGCACAAGAAGCCAGAGCCTGGAATTCAAACACACTGCCAGAGTTGCACCCAGAAAGCAGCTCCACACACAAGCACCCCAACAGGCTGTTCTGGGGACCTTCTCTTGAAAGTGGCTGCACATGCTGGAGAGAAGCTGCCCTGCCTCCAAGTGCCTTCAGGTGGAACTGGTAAAAGCGATCAGTTGCCTGGTTCTCCCCCACTCCCCCGAGTTGGCACTGCCATTTTCCTGCCTGGCACAGTCTGGCCCCTGGGAACAGATGGGCAAAGGCCACCCTGCTGTGTCCTCAAGGTGAGGGATGATGGGAAGAGTCAGTTGCCCAGCAACGCTGAGAATTGCTGTGCTGCCAGATCATTTTATGGGCTCTCCAGAGGGGGCTCTGCACTCTTCCCTCAGAGTAAGCTGGCTGTGGAGTAAAACTGAGCAGCTGCCTCCTACTCCTTGCAGAAGGTGGCAGTTTCATTCTGCAAAACCATGGTTGCTAGCGCCAGCTGTGCTCCACTGCCTTCACCCACCAACAGTTGATGCATTCAGAGAACCCATCCTAAGCCCAGAAGAAGCCCCCCTCCCCAGCCCTTGGTGATGTGCCAGGAGCTCAGCACAGCGGAAGATTGCAAAGGTCTCACTCAGCAGCTGCTAAACTGACTGCCCTTTCCTTTGGAGCCCCCCTCCATCCTGCTCCTCCCAATAGTACATTTTCAAAACAGGAGGTCTGACAGCCAAAGTCCCACCTGAGCCTTCAGGGTTCCTGGAAGTCCTCAGTCAGAGGGCAAACCGGACTTGCCTGATGGAGGAGACAATCCCATCTGCCTTCCCTGTGTCCTTCGGTCCCAAATGCTCCTGGCACGGAGTGCCTTGCGGGTGCAGCCCTGGGCTGGCTCAACTGGTTTGGGCACTCATGTTGTGGCTTTAAGAAAAGGATGATAATCAAGGAAACATGAAGTGGCCGATTGCTAAATCTCCTTCCCCTCCCTCCCTCCCTCCCTCCTGCCACCCCTCCAGGGATATTCGAGGATTTCCCCATTACAGGAATTGGCCTTCTCTGACTTCTGGATGGCAGTGATGGCAGCTGGGGGCCATTGGGTCTACTGGGGCGCTTTTCCTGGGCTCCAGCATAGCCTTCCAGCCAGGCAAGGGTAATCAGCTGGCCTGCTGCTGAAAGTCCTCAGTGGAGGAAATGGTAACGACATTGAAGAAATACCTCCTAAAGCAGTGGTCCCCAACCTTGCCGGCTTTGTGGACTGGTGGGAGGGGAAATGGTTTCATATGAGTGGCAGGTGCCTGTGCTTGCATGTTTTTTACAATAGCAGAATTTCAGAACACAAGTTTATGACTTTCAAATCAATTAAAATGCCACAGCATAAGATAAGATGCCTTTTCCACATTAATATGCCATTTCCACATTAATATACAGCTTACAGCAACATTTTTTGGATACTTTGCAAAAAAGTCATCTCACTGGCAATATAAATATTACTTGGCACTCATCTTCCTAAAAGATCCTTCCAGCCAAAGCTACACAATAAAACAATGAAGAATGACCCAACAAATATAAACAATGCTTCTAAATACAGGCTACAGACCAGAATCCAAGTTAAATGGAATATCAGGAAGATCCTGGCAGTTGGATCATTTTCATATTTTGCTTTTTTTTCTAGCTGGAATAACTCATCACATATAGTAACTTTAAAATCCTATTGTTGCAAAGTATCCAATGTCAAGAGCAAATATTTTCAGCCAATTTCAATCCAGCCCCTTTACTCTGAATGCAGTTTGGCTACACATTCCCTCCACCCTTTAGAATAAAGAACATTTTATTTGGCCTGAAGGAGCTGCAACTTGTCTCAGCACAGAATTGCTGGAGGGCAAAGGGTAAAATCTATAAATTTATTTCATTTGAGACCCACCTTTCTCAGCCACAAAGGAGCAACACCCTGTTTTTCCCACACAAGTTGGGTGATTGTGTTGCTGAAACAAAAACCTGGAACTGGTGCTTACAGGCTGATTGGGCACAACTGGGTTCCAGCTTGAAGACTGCCTGGGCAAGGAGCCAGGAACCTGGGCTGTGATGTGATCATCTGGAATCCATTGGCATCCTCTTGTTTTAGAAGAGTTTGTTTCAGGGGGTTCAGATCTGCAGTTCTCTCCCAGATTCTTAAGCTTCCACATATCTGACTTGTGGATAAAAGGACTAAATGCACTCATAATAGCAATAGCACTTAGATTTATATACCACTTCACAGTGCTTTTACAGTCCTCTCTAAGCAGTTTACAGAGTCCGCGTATTGCCCCCAACAATCTGGGTGCTCATTTTACCCACCTCGGAAGGACAGAAGGCTGAGTCAGCCTTGACCTAGTCAGGTTCGAACTCCTGGCAGTCAGCAGAATTAGCCTGCGATATTGCATTCTAACTACATTTTACTTACTGTGCCACCACAACAGTGTTATCTAGTTGGGCAGTCTTGAAACATCTGCAAGGAAACCACCCAGCTCAGAGAGCACCCAGAACTTCACAGTTCAACCGGGAGGTTCAAAAATTTTCTTCTCTTGGAAAGAGAAACTTCATTAGGACCAAGAACAGGAAGGACCATCCTATAAAGTAGTTCTACTTTTCACTGTAGAAAGTAAGACACAAAAGGAAGTCTGGTTTGGCCTACCTATTTGTCTCAATCTGTATGGGCCAGTGTTCCTAAATGCTGAAGATGGCAAACGTACAGTATATTTTGCTGAAGCTTAACAGAAGTAAAGCTCTGATCCCGTTGTCTTCTATGTTAGAGGCATAAAATATTTTCTCATTCAAAACTTGCCCAGCAAAATGGCAATCCAGAGCTCAAATCCTGCCTGCTCAGGACTAATCATCACCTCTGGGGCCTTTGCCCAGCAATCTATCTAGTATAGCCCATGACTGACATACTATGGTCCAAAAATTCTAATTTGTCCAATGGCCACGATCTACTTGATTTCTTAGATTCTCATCCCTCCTGGCTTGTGAAGACTGCCCCGGACAAGACAGTTATTTGGGTCCATTCTGTAATCTTGGGTTCACTGACGGAGGGGGTGTTCTCTGCTACCTTGAAAAAAGCAGTGACACACCCCTCTCCATAAGAGGCCTTCTCTGGATCCAACTATACTGCACAATTTTCATCCAGTCTCCAATCTTCCATTTTTAGGGAAGACTATTGAGAAAGTGGTGTGGTTGTAACTATAGAGGATCCTGGGGGAGATCATTATTCAGACTCCTTTTAGTCATACTAGTTGATGCCCTCTGGTGGAGTTAGGTGGATGGAGATACAACCAAACTGGATCATTTTGTTCCTTCAGTGGTTTCAATACCACTGAGCACAGACACCTTCTGGCCCACTGGGGGATTGGGAGTGGGAGGATGGTGCTGCAGTGGTTCTTCTCTTTTCTCTGTGGTTGGGTCCAGTATGTCTTCTCACACGAGAGCAATCACACTCAAGGCCTCTGGTTTGTGAGAAGCCTCAGAGCTCTATACTCTGTCCCTTCCTGCTTATTCATGAGGCTCCTGGGTGACGTTATCTGTCAATCTGGAATCAGGGGTCAGCAATACGCAGATGGCCCTCAGTTATGCCTCTGGATCCCAGACCGACCAGGCAATGCTCTCAAAGTTTTGTCCAAATATCTGAGGGCTGGATGGGAAGGAACAGGCTTAAACTCCACCCAGTTGAGGTCTCAGCTCCTGCTCAAGGAGGCCATGGCTAAAAGCCTTCACACGTCCATCTTATCTGCCAACTGCACCCTGACCAGGATCAACCTCTGTGAACCATTATGGACTCTGCATGAGGAAAGCACTCAAAATATGCTGCTGGTCCAGAAGATGGTGACCCAGGCAATCCTGGAACAAACGGATCTCCTCAGGCCTGAGCTTTTGCTCTATGAACTGCAATGGTTGCCAGGAGGCTTCCAGATGTACTGTAGATAGTCCTTAATATTGACCATTAGTTAATGACCATTTGAAATTAAGATGGTGCTGAATGAAGGGACTTACGAACCTGCCCAAAGTTACAGCCACTGCAGCAACCCCACAGTCATCTGAACCAAATTCAGGCATTTGGCAATCCTATAAGCAATCAAAGATTGTAGGAATATGCAGTGGTCCCTCCACCTATCTTCCTCCCTATCCCTCTGCTGGGTCCCTGCAGGCCTTGGGGCTGGTTACCACCCTGCTAGGTCAGGAATACCCAGTAAGATCAGGCAGAGTGGGTGCCCTCTGGGTCCCTTCAATTAAACAGCCTCTTCTCTTGGGACCCAGGAAGCAGGCCAACTCTGCTGCAGTGCCTGCCTCTAGAGCAGATACATGGCCATGTTCCAAAGAGCTCTGAAAACCAGACCTTGGTTAGGATGGGTGGTGGTCCTATGTGTTTGGTGGTCTTTTAACTATTCTATTTCTTCTGGCTTTTTTATTGTTTTGTGTAGTTGCTTGCACTCCCATAGAAAAGAATATGTGCATCTCAAGGCTGTGCTGTGGAATTCTTGGTGCTCTCTGAACTGCTTGCTTGCAGATGTTTCATTAGAGGACTAGGTAGCATCATCTGTGCAAGTGAGTGGTGGGGAGTTGCTTCCTGTTTATATGCAGCCGTTTGCCTGCCTGTTTGGTCACCACACTATAAAAAAGATGTTGAGACTCTAGAAAAAGTGCGGAGAAGAGCAACCAGGATGATGAGGGGACTGGAGGCTAAAACATATGAAGAACGGTTACATGAACTGGGCCTGGCTAGTCTAGTGAAGAGAAGGACCAGGGGAGACAGGATAGCAGTGTTCGAATATCTGAGGGGCTGCCACAGAGTGGAGGGGGTCAAGCTCTTTTCCAAAGCACCTGAAGGCCAGACAACGAATAATGGATGGAAACTGACCAAGGAGCGATTCAACCTAGAAATGAGGAGGAACTTTCTGACAGTGAGACTAAACAACCAATAGAATAGTTTGCCTTTGGAAGTGGTGGGAGCTTCATCACTTGAGACTTTCAAGAAAAGATTGGACTGCCATTTGTCAGAAATGATGTAGGGTCTCCTGCTTGAGCAGGGGGTTGGACTAGATCAGGGGTCTCCAACCTTTTGGACCTCAGGGGCCACCAAATTCATAATTTTAAATCCCACAGACCACTGCGGGGGGGAGGCCCAGCCTCCTTTCGGGCCTACCTATCTGCTGCTTCTGCGAGGCCTCCAGGTGGGAGGCCAGAGAGAAAGCGCCTGGTCTAGGCACACAGCCTGGAAACTTCTTTTGTGTTCCTTCTCTCAAGAAGCTTGGTCAATCTGAGTGAAGGAAAACGAAGACGGGCAAACTGATGGTGGCTTGTAGATGTTGGTGGGAAAGTCAGTCCCATATTCCAGAGCTGTAGTAGTCACAGGACTGGCCCTTTGGTCATCCTGAAGCAGCTCTTCCACCCAGATGCACCGGCTTGCAGGGGAGCTGCCTGCTCCTCGGCAGGCCACTGCAACCCGGTGGAGGAACTGCTCTGGGATAACTAATGGGCCAGGCCTGTGACTATTTCAGCTCTAGAATATGGGACTGGCCCATGGTGGGGCTGGAAATCTCTGCCATAGGGGGTGGCACAGGCTGTGTGCAACTTTGCAGGTGGTGCAATGTGTAAAAAGCAGTGTAGCCTCACCAGCCGGAATGAGGCAATGGTGCTGTTGCAGCGGGGGTGGGGGGAGACTGAAGCGGCGGTGGCAATGACTTGGAAGGTGCAGGAGCAAAGCGCTTCTTGCATTTGTGCGGCATCAGAATTCTGCCTTTGGCGCGGTATATTTGTGCCAGCTGGTGGCGCCAAGGCAGCCCTCGGTTCCTGCCACTTGGGGCTCAGAGCAGTAAACCGTGTCCAGGAAGCACTACAGTAGAGAAATACGTCTGAGAATGCATGTTTCTCTTGTATTTATTTATTTATTTATTTATTTATTTTATTAAATTTCTATACTGCCCTTCTCCCGAAGGACTCAGGACGGTGAACAGCCAGAAGATAAAACACAGAAATACAAAAATTTAAAATAGATTAAAAACGAATTAAATAATTTGGCTGAATTTAAAATATCCCATAATTTAAATAGATTAAAATTTGTATTTAAAATTTATATTTAAAAGGGGGGAAGATTTAGGCCAGGCCAGCTTGATGAAATAAAAAAGTTTTAAGTGCGCAACGGAAGGTGCGCAGATCCGGGATCCTCTGTATCTCCGGGGGGAGCTCGTTCCAGATCGTAGGTGCCCCCACAGAGAAGGCTCTCCCCCTGGGGGCCTCCAGTCGACATTGTTTGGCCGACGGCACCTGGAGAAGCCAGCCCGGATGCTAGATCAGCCCCCTGCAGACTCTCATCTCTCGAGGAGTGCTCACTGAAGTGCAATATGAAAAATGCAAAAGATTTCTCTGTGAACCACCAAAATTTTCTCGGTCTGCGGACCTCCGGTTGGTGACCATTGGACTAGATGACCTATAAGGTCCCTTTCAACTCTGTTAATCTGTTTGCTTCTTGGTTGTTCCTTGATTAAGCTCTCTGCTTATCTAGGTGTTGGCTGCTGGAGGAGATATTCTGATCTTTCTCTTTCTGAGCTTTTTTAACTGTCTTTTAAACGATTTGTAAATTTAGTTTACTTTATACACATTTATGCACCATTTTACACACCATTTGTGTAAAACATAAAATGGAGTATTTATATCTCTAAAATGTACTATTTTACAGACTTTTATTATACACCATTCACAAGAGACAATAAAAGAGCTAAGAAGAAACTTGGGTTAGCTATAAATAATTCTGGAAAAACACATCTTCCCTTGGAATGTAGCCAATAGTCAATGTGAAAATAGAGTTTTCAGAGGCTGTTATGCTGGGATTTCTTTGGGAATTGGCTTAAAGATCTTGGTTCTGCCTTTTTGGGAGGACCATATATGGTACAAAAATGTGAAACCCCAACCAAAGGAGGAGTCTTAAATTTTTATTATAGACCTAACTTATTAGCCATGAGAAACACAAACTCCTAAAATTGTGTTACTTGCACACCAGCTCCAATTCTTTCTGAAGACATAATTAATTTGAAAAATAGAATTATCTATTTTTTGCCTGCTAAATCTAGAATATCCTGCAAGGAGTTTCTTTTAAACTTTACTAACTCTTATTCTGTATTTCTGGACTCACGAGTAAGCCTGGAAACTGAGTTCCACTTCTCCATACTTTTCTGTCCTCATATTCCATCCTTCCATGTCGTTTTTGTTCTTTGAACTTCCTGCCTCTTTCATTCTGAGGATCTCCTCAGGTTGTTGAAAGCTATTTTAGAATATAGAATAATAAAGTTGGAAAGGACCTTGGAGGTCTTTTAGTCCACCCTCCTGACTATGGCAGAAGACCCTATACAATTTTGGACAAATGACTGTCCAATCTCTTCTTAAAATCTTTCGGTGATGGAGCGCCCAGAATTTCTGAAGGCAAGCCATTCGACTGGTTAATTGTTCTCATTGTCAGGAAATTTCTCCTTGCTTCTAGATTGGATCTCTTGGTGACCAGAATTGGATGCAATATTCCAAGTGTGGTCTCACCAATGCAGTATAAAGTGGTACTATCACTTCATGTAATCTTGAAACTATCCCTCTGATGATATACTTTAGGACTGCATTAATTTTTTAGGCAGTTGCTATACACCACTGGCTCATATTTAAGGGATTGCCCACTAGGACACCGATCCCTCTCACAGGTGCTACTGTTGTGTCATGTACCACCTATTCTGTACCTGGGCATTTGGATTTTCTTGCTTAATAGTGTGAAATCTTACATTTCTTACCATTAAATTGTATTTTGTTGGATAGGGCCTGGTATTCAAATCTGTCAAGATTCTTCTGGATCTTGAACCTATCTTCTAAAGTACTGGCTAATCCCACCCCCCACCAGCCTGGTGTCGTCTGCAAATTTGATGAGTTCTCCTCAGCTAGATCATTTATGTTGAAGGGATAGAAGATGAATTCATTAAATTTGCAGACCACACAATGGTGGGCAGAATAGCTAACGCTTTAGATGATGGATTCGATTCAGGCAGATCTTTCCTCTCTACAAAGTTTCTATCCTTGCAACAGACCAGCCATGACCTTTTATTGGTGCTAGCCAATAAAAGATTTTTTTCTGTTAAAAATCTTTAAATGCATTTTAAAATCATTCATTCATATTTTGCCTGCCAAACACAAATACCTGGATCTTTGGGTTCATTATGGATGTTTTCACATTCATATTTCCCACTGAATCATGCTGAAAGATCCTTTTTTGGATAGGTTATTAAGGAAGACAAAAGAAGGGATGGGCCCACTGCAAAGAGAAGATGGCAGGAAGGCACATTTGATGAGAAGTTGCTACATCTCAGCTGATTGTGATCATGCCAGAAAGGATGATCTACATCTTATGCAAATAAGTGTAAGTCATAGCATTTGCATAATTATGTCCTCACATATATGTTGTTGTTTCCCCCTTTTCCCCTCCTCCATATTCCCATGTACAACCTTCCAAAGAGAAACTGCATTCAGGTGGATCTTGGCATCAAAGGAACTCCTTGTGCAACCATGCTGGTTTTTGGCGTCTCTCGTTTCTCTTGCTCCATGACATTGTTTTTGTTTGGGCCTTTAGTATTTTGTTTATCAGGGTTTCCCAAGCATCTTGAACTGTTTTCCTTCTAGAATTTTCATCCTTGGAATCTTCCTAATCTCTCTCTGAGTTTGTTGAAGTCAGCTCTTTTAATGTCTAGTCTGACTGTGTTCTGTCCCCGTGCCTGCATTATGGGGAATTCTAGTATGATATGATTATTCTCCCCCAAAGTTCCTATCACTTCTATCCTCTCCATCGTTTTATCCCTAAGTAAGAATTAAGTCCAGTATAGTTGACCCTCTAGTTCCCTCCTGTACCTTTTGTATAACAAAGTTGTCACCTAGGCAAGTCAGGAACCTGTTATATCTTCCACTCCCAGCAGAGTTTATTTCCTAATTGAAGTCAAGGTAGTTCAAATCTTCCATTACTAGTGTGATGTGTTTCCTGCACGGTATAATCTTGACAGTATACCAGTGGTGGGTTGCTCCCGGTTCTGTCTGGTTCTTGCAAACCGGTAGTAAAAGCGGCGGGAGGCGCAGCCCACCCGCCCGGACATCATAAAGGACGATCTGCGCATGCACAGAAGCTTTTGTGCATGTGCAGAAGTGTGTGTGCTCCCATTGTGAACTGGTAGTAAAGGTAAGTAGAACCCACCCCTGCAGTATACATTTGTTGATGCATCTAGGATGCCATATACTTTTTGTTTGCAACCACATCGCAGTCTTGGCTCATGTTCAGCTTGTCATATATCAAAACATCCAGATCTTTTTCACATTACTCCTGTCTGCTGTACTCCTGCCATCCTATCTTTGTGCCTTTGATATTTTCCCACAAATATGGATTTTTGCATATTTTTTGAAGGAACTAGCAAGGTTCCTTCAAGGTTGTTCCAAACATCTTGGAGAACTAACCACAGATCTTCTGTGGATGTAGGCTTCCTCAAATCCTTTTGTCTCCTTATGTAATCCCAAACAGACTTGATGATGTTGAGATCATGGCTCTGTGGGGGCTAAGCCATCACTTTCAGGACTTCTTGTTCTTAATGACATTGTCTGTATGTTCAGGGACATTGTCCTACTGGAGAATAAATTTGGGACCAATCATATGCCTGTCTGATAGAACGGCATGATGGATAAGTATCTGTCTGTATTTCTCATCATTGGGGATATCATTGATCCTGACCAAATCTCCAACTCTATTTGCAGAAATGTACCCCCAAACTTGTAAGGAGCCTCCACCATGCTTCACTGTTGCCTGCAGACACTCATTATTGTACAATTTTCCATCCCTTCAGCAAACGAACTGTTTCCTGCTACAGTCAAATATTTCAAATTTTGACCCATCAGTCCAGAGCTCCTGCTGCCATTTTTCTGCACCCCAGTTCCTATGTTTTCATGCATAATTGTGTCTCAGCCTTGTTTCCAGCTTGAAGGTATGACTTTTTGGCCACAATTCTTTCATGAAGACCACTTCTGACCAGACTTCTCCTGGCAGTAAAAAGGTGTACTGGTTTCTGCCAATTCTGTGCTGATGGCACTGCTGGACATCTTCCAATGTCAAAGGGAAGTAAGCGTGTGTCATTTATCTGCTGCATTAAGTTTCCTTGGCCAATCACTGCATTTGTGGTCCTGAATGTTGCCCATTTGTGCTTTTTCAAAAGAGCTTTATACTGCACTGAGATCACACTTGAAATACTGCATCCAGTTCTGGTCACCATGATATAAAAAGATGCTGATAATGTAGAAAGGATGCAGAGAAGAGCAAAAAAGATGATGAAGGGTCTGGGGGCTAAATTGTACTATGAACGGATAAGACAGACCTGAGCATTTTATGGCCCCAGGCATAATTTTATGGCCCCAGACACTTGGGTGTCCCTGACCAACCCACATGAGGTCAATTGGATGTTAGAAAAGAAATGTAACTAAGTGTATGCCATGTACACAAATACAACTGCATTGCTTTTATTTTGAAGGAAACGACTAATTTAACATATATATGTTTGTGTGTGCATACCTATGCCCCTTCCCAGTAAAGTGGAGAAGATGTCTACAGGAAATGCTGAATTAGCTAATCGCCCTCAAATTAAAAAAGGAGAAAGATGGATAAGACAAAGAAGTAGAGGCCTTGGTGGTGCAGCAGATTAAAGCCCTGTTAAGTAACACCAGCTGCCTGCAATTACTGCAAGTTCAAATTTCACCAGGCTCAAGGTTGACTCAGCCTTCCATCCTTTCGAGGTAGGTAAAATGAGGACCCAGATTGTGGGGGCAATAAGCTGACTTTGTATAAAAAAAGAACACCGCTTGGGGGGTGGGTGGGCGAAAGCCCTACTAAGCAGGTATATACAAAAGTATGAAGACTATTGCATTGTAAGCTGCCCTGGGTCTCCGGAGAAGGGCGGCATATAAATCAAACCAATAATAAATAAATAAATAAATAAATAAATAAATAAATAAATAAATAAATAAATAAATAAATATGGAGAAAGAATATTATGGCTGAAATTAGAAACTTGGAAAATGGACTTGGAAAAAAAAGAACAATATGGCAGGAGTTGAAATAACAAGATATGCTCCCCAATATTTCCCATTGTTTTCCATCGCTTTTCCTTCTTTCTTATATTCCCACTGTTAATTCCAGTGTAATCATTTAATTTTTTTTATTCCTTCCATTCCCCACTCTTTTCCTTCTTTGTCTCTTTCCCCCTTTTCTATTATTTCCATTGTTAATCCCAATGTAATCTTTAAAGTTCTCCTTTTTATTATTACTACCCACATAATCATTTGATTTTCCATAATCAATATCTTTGTCTTCTTCTTTATTGTCAGTCTCTCTCTTTCTTGCTTCTCATTGGTTATTTCCTTGTCAACCTAAATACGCTCTGGCTCAGTTTTTAAATCATCAGACTTCTGTTTTCCATGCAACATCATAGTCATTTCCCTTATTTCCATTTTCAGTGATAAGCATCATTTCCTTAAATTCCTGCATCATTTTGCTCTTTCTGGGTTAGTATTATTCCAATTTAAAGTTGTGTTATAATCCTCTTTTTATAATCATCAACGTCAAACCGTTTACAGACAAATAAACCCTCCTTAGTCCAGCTGTTATTGCTTTCAAAGTTCAAGGTTCCCTCACTGTTGTTATTTCTTTCAAAATTCAGAGTTTTTTCCAAAGCAAAAATTTAGTGTTGTAATGATCTTGTTTCTCCTGAAGTTGTCTCCCTACAATCCACAATTCCAATCAGTAACTTTGGAAAATATCCATTTTGTTTGCAATCCACTTTAATAATTTTCACTATTTTAAAGTTTTCTCCTTCTTTTTTACCTTTATATGCGCCAAATCAGTTTATAATCCAATCTATATTTATAAAGTCCAAATTCCAACTTTACATTCCAGTTCAAGTTCAATTTAAAATCTTTAGCCGGGCTTTTCTATTACAGACTTCATTCTTTAATCTTCTTTTAAAGTTCAAAATTTTCTAAACAGTTTATATCATCCTCCAAAAGTATTTTCTTTTGGGTTTCTTTTCTTATAGTCAATTTAGTCTCTCCAAATTCTATATCCACATTTAAAATTTAAGTATCCAATTCCATTTTGGGCTTTAGTGCTTTCGCTTCCACTTTCTCTCTTCTCTGTCAATTATCTCCCCCCAACGCTATTTAGCTGCTGTTTCCACGCCAGGATAACTTAAAAATTTCCATTTTTTCCTTTATTACCTGTGAGTTGGCTAGTCACTCACCTGGTACCAAAACTCTGCTCAAATCTTTGCTCCTGCACAATTCTTATTCCGGATGCCCCAGCTTCATGGCAGTTCGCAATGTCCCCCACCCCACCCCGCCGTCAGATCGAAGAGTTTTCTATGGCTTTTCGAGGAACTTGCCTGTTCCTCTTTAGCCAACCAAGATGCCTCTCCTTCTTCACTGTCCCTACAGGACAGTTCCGGTCCAAAGACTCCCCGACAGCAGTTCGTCTGGCTGAGTTTTCGCCAGGCTCGTTAGAGCTTGGTGTTTTCCCAACCAGTCTCACTGCGACGCTTCCGGGTTCCTCCAAGTAAAAGAAAATTTTGAATTGGTTTAAAAGGTGTCCCAGAGCTGAAATGAGCAGCTAATTGGCACTTGGGATATTCTATGGAGGAAGAAGAACAAAGAGGAGGCTGAAATACTAAAGCCCAAGAAAGTTTTTGTATCAATAATTAGATTTGGAGAAACTAAAAATAATAAAAGAAAAGAACCCAAGAAAAAGAGAGCATAAATGAGGAGCAAGAAAATAATATTGAAGAAAAAGGAATTGCAAGCAAAAAGCAGCTAGATGATTTCAATGGGGTTTACAGTGGCAAAAAAAGAGTGGATAGGGGGTACATCCCCCAAAAAAGAATTAAAGGGTAAAGAGGGAAATAGTGGGAAGAGGTTAAGAGAAAGCTTGGGGAGAATTACTGAAATAATATATTTAAAAGTGAGAAAAAGGATTCAGAAGAAAAGATATAATAAATATAAAACCCAAAAGAAAAAGAAAAAGAAGTTAAGAGAATGGGATAAAAGGAGAAAGCTACCAAGAAGTGGAATTTTGAAGAGACCAAGAGAAAATGGTTAAAGAAGAGAAGATTAGTGGAAAGGAGGAAGGGAAATTAGGTAAATATTAGTAGATTTAAGGGAACTGTATTAATATTATTAATTGTGGATGGGCAACTAAGTTAAAGGGTTTTAATGTAAGATCTGAATATGATGATGTATATTGTTTGTAGTAAAACAGAATAGCAGATGAAATGTGAAATGGCAATTTGATTTAATTTTGAAGGCAATTTAAACTAAGAGACAAAGTTGAAATGTTAAAAAGTGGGATGGAGAAATAAGATAATTAATTGATGTTATTGTAAGAGATTAGGAATTAAGGGCAGATAGTGATACTGTTTATGTATTATGTATTAAGAAGAAATTAAGATAAGACAAGTATGGAGAAAGAATATTATGGCTGAAATTGGAAACATGTAAAATGGACTTGGAAAAAAAAACACAATATGGCAGAAGTTGAAATAACAAGATATGGTGAAAAATGATTAATTTATGATAAAGAACTACATAAAAGAAATGAATATGGAAAAAATGGGAAGATTGGAATAGATTAAAAAGATAAATATATATAAAATGTATAAGATGTCACCCGGTCAACACTCTGTTCATAAAATATGTATGATGAAATAATTTTTTTAATAAAACTTGTTTTAAAAAAGTATAGTGGTTATCACAGAGGGGTCTGAAATACTGAACCTGGGGGCCCATCCTGCTGTGCTCTGTTGAGGGTTTCAACTTACTGTTTGCAGTAAGAGAAGACTCTCAGCCTTAGCTGAACCCCTCCCCCCACCCATGGTATTTATTGCTAACAGTATGGACAATGTTGGTCGGTTAACACCTTTTGGCCCGCACAGCATATAAACGACATAAACTGATGTTTGCCTCAAGCCTCTTTATGCCAGCTTGGATCTCTTATCTAGAGATTCCTCTGCAAGTGAGAATGACATTATTGTTCTCTCAGTGCAGGACTGTAGTTCACCACTGCTTTCTTCCTGGATATTTCTTCCGTTTCCCAGTCTAGTTTTCAAGCTTCAGTTTTTCTGGTGCTGGCTTCTTGCAATCAGCCATGATTTCAAGGCAGGCAGATGCTGCCACCTGCTGCAGGAACAGGAAACTCTGGAGCTGGCTGCTGCAAAACCCTGGTGCAAGGAAGAGGAGGGGGCTCTGCACCCTTCCCGAAAACTCTGGGGGAAGGAAAGGATCTCTCCTCTACTAGCTCTGGTAACAGAAAAGATGGCTAACCAGGGGCAAAGGCTGAAAAATTGCCTTGCCAGGGCTGGAGACTCCAGGAGAGGGTCACTCTGCAGATGCAGGATAGTAAAAGAAAATGCTGCGAGTAATGGGTCAGAGTCTTGCCTGAAAATATGGGAAGCTCTGATTCTAAGGTTCTGCCAATCTCTCCTTTAGGGCGACTGCTAAAAGCCTGGGATTAAAAGAGGCTACCCATCCAGGTGGGAATGAAAAAGAAGTGTGCACACCAATTATGCAAGAGATGGACTTTTGCTTAGGGATGAAGCAGAAAAACCAATTTGTATATTTTAAGGTACTTAAAAGAAAAGGAAAACATAGTAACATTGATCTTTCTCCCCTTCTAGATTTTTGCCTTTCCTAATTTAGATTAACTGAGATTCACGATTATGATTTATGATTAACTGAGATTAAGAATGAACAAGGTGTGTAAACCTGAGAATTCTATTTTCCTTTCCTTTTCTCTTTCCCTTCTCTCTCTCTCTCTCTCTCTCTCTCTCTCTCTCTCTCTCTCTCTCTGTGTGTGTGTGTGTGTGTGTGAGAGAGAGAGAGAGAGAGAGAGAGAGAGAGTCTTTGTGTACCCTCAAGATGAATGTAACTGTTAAATGTCTCTAATCCATTGAGCCAGGAATTTTAAATTCTGTTAGAAAAGATAATAAAAAAACAGATTTGCCAACATCTAAAAACGAGTAAAGTAATAACTAGAAGTCAGCATGGGTTTGTTAAAAATAGATCATGCCAAACCAATCTTATTTGATTTTTCAACAAAGTAATTAAATTAGTAGACCAGCGAAATACTATGGACATAATATACTTAGATTTCAGCAAGGCATTCAACAAAATAGACTACAACTTACTTCTTGGTAAACTAGAAACAAGTGGGATAGATAGCATCACCTTCAGATGGATTTGTAACTGGTTGACAAATGATATTCAACAAGTAGTCCTTAACAAGACTACGTCTACATGGAGGGAAGTAAGCAGAGGTGTACCACAAGATTCCGTCTTAGGCCTCAGTACTCTTCAATATCTTCATAAATAACTTAGATGAGGGAATAGAAGGGGAACTTACCAAATTTGCAGATGATACTAAGCTGTCAGGAATAGCCAACACCCCAGAAGATAGGCTCAAGATCCAGATGGATCTTGACAGACTTGAACACTGGGCCCTATCTAACAAAATGAAATTCAATGTAGAGAAAAGTTAAATCCTACACTTAGGCAAGAAATACCAAAAGGACACATATAGAGTGGGTGAAACCAGGCTTAATAGCAGTGACTGTGAGAGGGAACTTGGCATCTTAATGGACAACCAATTAAATATGAGCTAACAGTGTGCGGTGGCAGCCAAAAAATGCCAATGCACTAAGTTGCATTAACAGAAGCATTCAATCAAGGTACTAATACCACTCTATAAAGCCTTAGTAAGTCCACACCTAGACTTCTGCATCCAGTTTTGGTCATCACACTATAAAAAAGGTGCTGAGATTCTAGAATGAATGCAGAGAAGAGCAACCAGGATGATTAGGGGACTGGAGGCTAAAACATATGATGAACGGTTGCAGGAAATGGGCATGGCTAGTCTAGTGAAGAGAAGGACCAGGAGAGACATGATAGCAGTCTCCCAATATTTGAGGTGCTGCCAAAGAGAGGAGGGGGTCAACCAAGGGGTGAAATACATCCGGTTAGGTCTGGATCGCACGTACCCATAACAGCAATTTTAAATGGTTCACCAAACTGGTAAAAACCACCCCTGGTTGGCCCTTCCCCTGCCTGCCCGCTTGCCCGGGCGCTTACCTGCCTTCACAAGCTGGCCACAGGGACCTCTGGGAAGGCCACGTGGAAGGCAGGCAGATAAGCATACTCCCTTCCACACAGCCCTGCCACGCTTGCCTGCCTTCCACATGGCCTTCCTGGTGGTCCCCCATGCCCACTTGCCTTCTGAGGTCCAGTCCCACACGCAGCCCATGATGGGAGATGCGCTGCTTCCGGGCCAGGCCAGCCAGTGGGTGGGTGGCCGGCCCTTGGGGGAGACCCAGCCACTGTGCTTGGGCCAAGAGGGGCAGCAGTGGCGGCACCACATGTGCAGCCCCGGGACATCCACCCTCCCTACCGCTGCCGCCCCAGAGTTCACCTTTGCCTCTGCAGCCCGCTGGCCCTTTGGGGCAGCGCAAATACTGCTTTTGCCCTTCTTTTTCTGGGCGCAGTGCTTCTGCTTGTTGGGCCGCTTCCCTGAAGCCAGCAGCTCCACGGCCAGCTTCTTCATGAAAGAAGGGGGGATTTGGAGTGTCACATTTAGTTCTTTTCCTATGTATCCTAAGTATCCAATTTCTTGCCTGATCCTCTTTGTATAAACTTTATCGTGATTTATAACCGTTGCCTGGCACCAGGAATCCCTGAAGAAATCTCACACCTCGGAAAAAGAGGGGAACGAGTGGATTGTAAAATGTTCCTGAGAAACTCTTTGTATCTATTTCTCAGAGAGGCTGATGCAATTCCTATTCACACCTGCGGATTGGTTGGAATCCACATCCTAATTTCCTTTATCCTGAACTGCATGCCTGAGGGACCCCAGAGCCTGCTTTGAGTTTTGACTTGCTTTCATCCCTTTCAATAAAATATTCCTTCTGACTTCCGGTTTGGTCTTCGTCGTCGCCAGACGGTCTTTTTTTAGACCGCCAGCCCCGTCGTCTGTAAAGAGCCGCTTTGAGAAAGGAGAAGTGGCTTGGAAAACTCCAAATCTGAAAGGAATTGTGAGGAGAGCTGGCAAGATTAGGTTGAGCCCCTGTGAAGCCCCCAGATTGGTTGTTTTTTTGTTTTTGTTTTTTTTTTTGCTTCTGGGGGAGGAAACAGGTGAGGCTCCCTCTCCAGCTCGCCGAAGCTCCGGACTTCAGGGACAATTCTACCTAGTAGAACAAGACGGCGTGACCATCCTTACAAGTGAAAATAAAGAGAATCTCCTAATTGAGCAGGGTGAAACTGGGACTTGAACCTCAAAACCGCAAATATTTCTGCTGTGCTGAGCTAGCCCTGCAACTAAATTTAAGTGAGAGACGGAAAGCTCTTTGAAAATGGCGCCTGGCTTCAGCGCTAGGGAAAGCTGAAAGCGAAAGTGGATTTGCATAGTTATTTTTACACCGTACAAAGTCTCACTGCTTGTAACAATTGAAGAGAAAAGGAAAAAAAAATTCCTTTTAAAAAGCAAGCCTGACACTGACTTAACTTTATCTCTAATTTGACCAAACCTGGGGGAATCCTTTGGCTAATACTTTTGCAAAAATTTTGTAATCATTGTTCAGAAGAGATATTTGTCTATAATTCTCAGGTTTTTTAGGACCTGCTTGCTCTTTTGGTATCAATGAAATATAAGCTGCTTTCCATGAAGGGGGTATTTTACCCCCTTGTTGTATACTGCAAAATAAATCTTTGAGATGTTCAATCATTTCTGCTTGTAAAGTTTTATAGTACACCGCTGTTAAACCATCCGTTCCTGGAGCTTTAGCTGTTTTCAATTGCTTAATTAGCCAACCCAAAAGAATTGGACTTTACTTTTTTTTCAGATAGACACAGATCCTTCTCTAGGATTGATTTCATTTTACTATCAGCCGACTTACTTGTAAAAACAAAAAGAACAAAGATCTTTCCAAGGACTTTAACTGACCATAGCCCGGTATGGATAGAAATTGAGATGGGAAAGAGTGAGAGAAGATCATGGAGACTAAATGAAAATCTGTTTAGATATGAAAAAAATATAATAGAACTTAAAAAGCAGATGAAAGAATTCTTTGAAATGAATTTGAATAAGGGTACCCCTATTGAAATCGTGTGGGATGCGAGTAAAGCATATATGAGAGGGGTACTCATTCATATGAACTCTAAACACAAATTGAATCGACAACAGAAAAGATCTGAAATGGAAGCAGAAATAAAGAATAAAGAACAGTTACTTATAAAAAATCCAACAGATGAAAGAATACGAGAAGCTATAAAACTTCTGAAAGATCAATTTCAAATGCTTATGGCGGAACAAACAGCAACAAATTTACAATTTGCAAAACACAACACATTTTGCAACGCTAATAAACCGGGCAGATGGTTGGCTTATACATTAAGGAAGAAGCAGAGTACACGGATCATTGATAGTATTGATACTGGAGGGAAGGAAATTTCTCAACAAAGATTAATCAAAGAAGTTTTTGTAAATTATTATACTAAATTATATGCCAAAGATGATACACAGAATGGACTTATAGAGAAATATCTTGAAAATAAAAGAGTTACAAAAATTACTAGTCAACAAAAGGAGAGAATGAATCATCTTATAACATCTGAGGAGATTATTGCCACAATTAAACAATTGAAAACAGCTAAAGCTCCTGGGACGAATGGTTTAACTGCGCTGTACTATAAAACTTTACAAGCAGAAATGATTGAACATCTTAAAGATCTATTTTGTAGTATACAACAAGGGGGTAAAATACCCCCATCATGGAAAACAGCATATATTTCATTGATACCAAAAGAGCAAATAGGTCCTAAAAAACCTGAGAATTTCAGACCAATATCTCTTCTGAATAATGACTATAAAATATTTGCAAAAGTATTAGCCAACAGGTTGATACCAGTTATTCAAGAGGTGATTCATTGTGACCAAGCGGGATTTATAGAAGGCAGATACATGAAGGACAATGTAAGGCAAGTTATAGATTTACTGGAATATCTTGAGAAGAATAAACAGATCCCTGCAGTGCTGGTCTTTTTGGATGCAGAGAAGACCTTTGATAGAGTGGATTGGAATTTTCTATTAAAGACTTTTAAAAAGATGGATTTTGGGGATCAATTTATACAGGCGGTTTCAGCAATTTATCAAGAACAAAAGGCACAGATTATTATTAATGGAAGTTTGACAATAGACTTTAATATTGAAAAAGGAACAAGACAAGGTTGTCCGTTATCCCCATTGTTATTTATTTTAACATTAGAAGTCTTGTTGAATACAATTCGGGACTCGAGCACCTTGAAAGGAATAGTGATAAGGCAAGAGGATTACAGAATAAGGGCATTTGCAGATGATCTGGTTGTTACCCTAACACAGCCGATGGAATCAATAATCCAGATGAAAGACATTATAGAACAATAGGGTACAGTATCAGGATTTAGATTGAACCAGAAAAAAACTAAGATGATAGTTAAAAATATGACACAAGATCGAAAACAGGAACTTGAAAGCAAGGCAGGTTTTGAGATAGTACCAAAGTTAAATATCTAGGAGTTCAAGTTGCAGAATCAAATATGAAATTGTTTCAAAATAATTACGAGGTGTTGTGGCGAGACGTACAGAAAGATATGGAGACCTGGAAAAAACTGCAGCTGTCTTTACTTGGAAGAATAGCAGCAGTTAAGATGAATATTTTGCCAAGATTTCTTTTTTTGTTTCAAATGATTCCGGTGCTTAAAAGTGATAAACAATTGAGAGAATGGCAAAGAGGACTGAATAAATTTGTTTGGAATGAGAAAAAGCCGAGAGTTAAACTGAAAATTATGCAAGATGTTCCAGAAAGGGGAGGTCTTAAACTTCCAAACCTACAATTATATTATGAAGCAGCAGCTTTGATGCAAGCAAGTGATTGGTTTGGAAGGAAAAAGACTGGAATATTGAATATAGAAAGTTTTGATCTTGAATTCGGTTGGCATGCTTATTTATTTTATGAGAACAAAGTGGATAAAATTTCAAAAGCCACATACTTAGAGACTCTTTGATGAGAGTTTGGAAGAAGCACCGACTCAAATGGGATTACAAAATACCGTTATGGTTGGATCTTGGTCATATTATGTGGAATACAAATATAATGTCACTCGGGGGGTTGTTATATAAAGAAGTTCTTTTTGCAGATGCAGGCAGATGGCAACTGAAGACTTTAGAAACACTGTTGGAAGAAGGGATTAATTTAACCTGGTTACAGTATAATCAACTTCAACTGAGATGGAAAGAGGACCAAAAAATTGGTATAATGATGCATGAGGAGGAATTGGTTAGACATGTAAAAGAGAAAGGTCCAATGCATATTAAAAGGGTATATAATGTTTTGTTAGAAAGGGATTCAGAAACTGAATTGGTTAAAGATTGTATGATAAAGTGGGCACAAAATTTTGCAGAACCAGTGATGTTGGAAACATGGGAAAAAATATGGGTTCAGAATGTCAAAGTTTACAGAGTCGCAGAATTTGAGGGAAAATTTTTATAAAATGTTTTATAGATGGCATTTAGATCCTAAGAAATTGTCATGCATGTAACCTAATGTTCAACCAAAATGCTGGAGATGTGATTGCTTAGATGCCACATATTATCATGTGTGGTGGACTTGTAAGAAAGTGAAGGCTTTTTGGATAAAAATTTGGTGGGTTATGCAGAATGTTTTGAAGAAAAAAATTCAGTTTTCTCCACAATTGTTTTTATTGGGTATAGTTAAGGGTTTTACATTGGGTGAAACAAAGTTGATATTGTATATGATAACAGCAGCGAGATTGATAGGTCAATATTGGAAAAATGAAGCTATGCCTACTATTGAAGAATGGACTTTGAAGATGGCCAGTTTTGCAGAGATGGCAAAGATTTCAGCATATTTAAAAGATCGCTCACAAGAGACTTATGTATGGGAGTGGAAAAAGTGGATAGATTATGTGCAGAATAATTATCAAACTAGGAAATATCAGATAGCTTTTAACTGAAAGTATTATATAGCAATAGAATAATAGAATTTTGTGAAGATGTGAAAAATATACAGGGGGTGGACGCGTTCAAGTTTTATAAAAAGGGGATTTTGATTTGGATTATATTCTGAGGAAGTCAGGTGGGGAGGGGAGGGTTAGGGAGGGTTAGGGAGGTCAGGGAGGGAGGGAGGGAGAAAATTGGGGAGAAAATGTAATTGTAAAACTTTTTCAATAAAAAAAAGTTAAATATTTAGGAGTTCAAGTTGCAGACTCAAATATAAAATTATTTCAAAATAATTATGAGGTGTTGTGGCGAGAGATACAAAAGGAGATGGAGACTTGGAAAAAACTGCAGCTGTCGTTGCTTGGAAGAATAGCAGCTGTTAAGATGAACGTTTTGCCTAGATTTCTCTTTTTGTTTCAAATGATTTCGGTGCTCAAAAGTGATAAGCAGTTGAGAGAATGGCAAACAGGACTGAACAAGTTTGTCTGGAATGAGAAAACGCCGAGAGTTAAACTGAAAATTATGCAAGATGTTCCAAAAGGGGAGGCCTTAAACTCCCAAACCTACAATTGTATTATGAAGCAGCAGCTTTGACGCAAGCAAGTGACTGGTTTGGAAGGATAAAGACTGGAATATTGAATATAGAAAGTTTTGATCTTGCCATGGGGCTGTCTGGGATGCTAAGCCCCAGCAGCAACCTAACCCTCAGATGGCGCGAAGACTCAGTGAAGATGGAGGAGAAAGAAGAGATAGCTGAGGGAGCCACGGGGATCAATGATGAAGGACTCATCAAGACCCAGTATTCTCCTTCTGAAGAAATGGTGCGAGCCCTTAAAGTTGCAGAGATGACACGAAAGCTCAAGGAATCGGATTCCTGGAAAAGTTGCCAGTCTGATCCAACTCCAGAACTGAGACTGGAAGAAAGATTGCCTGAATTTCGTGCCACCTCCAGCCCACTGAAGTCGCGCCAGAATGGAGAGAGTGGACAGCATTCGGGTCCAGCAATTCCCGAGACTGGAACCTGTTGCCTCTGTCTCGAAGCCAATCGCTGACCGGGCTCCCAGAATGTTTTGAGTGGCTTGAAGTGGGAAGTTATGCTTTGCAGTCCCAACCTCCTCTAGTGAGATGGAGTTTAATGCAACCTACATTCACTTTTCCTGACCCAGGACCTGGCAGTGGAGCAAGAGGAGCACTGGCAACTTTCCACACAGCCAGGGAGGACCAGGGGATCGGATTGGTGCAACCGGGCCAAGCAGCAGGAGGAAGATAGCAGATGCAGCCAGCATGGGGACCACTACCGCCACCAGGTGCCCCCTCTTGCCAACCTGCCTTCATGCGGAATATATCCCCACAGGGCAGGGATTCTATCTTGGCCAGGAGTGGGTCCAGTGGATGCCGGCACCGTCTGCTCCATTCTTCCTGGGATCCCCATGGGCCCAATTTGCCCCACCGGCAAATCCCAGCACAGTAGTGGGTCTCGGTGATGCAGCAGACTAAAGTGCTGTTAAGTGCTAGCACTTAGCTGCCAGATGCCTGCAATTACTGCAAGTTCGAATATCCCCAGGCTCAAGGTTGACTCAGCCTTCCATCCTTTCGAGGTAGGTAAATTGAGGACCCGGATTGGGGGGGCAATAAGCTGACTTTGTATAAAAAAAGAACACCGCTTAGGGGGGGCCAAAAGCCCTAATAAGCAGGTATATACAAAAAAGTATGCAGACTATTGCTATAATGCATTGTAAGACGTCCTGAGTCTACGGAGAAGGGCGGCATATAAATTGGACTAATAAATAAAATAAATAAATGGGGCCTGATCCAGCAGCTGGTTGGAGCTCCCCCCCACTTCTGCCACTCAATGACCAGCACAAGCAACCAGCTGTGACCCCCAAAAATTGTCGTGTATATACCTAATGTTCAGCCAAAATGTTGGAGATGTGATTGTTTAGATGCTACATAGTATCATGTTTGGTGGACCTGTGGGAAAGTTAAGGCTTTTTGGATAAAAATTTGGTGGGTCATGCAGAATGTTTTGAAGAAAAAAATTCAATTTTCTCCACAATTGTTTTTATTGGGTATAGTTAAGGGTTTTACATTGGGTGAAACAAAATTGATATTGTACATGATAACAGCAGCAAGATTGTTGATAGGTAAATACTGGAAAAATGAAGCTTTGCCCACGATCGAGGAATGGACTTTGAAGATGGCCAGTTTTGCAGAGATGGCGAAGATTTCAGCATATTTAAAAGATTGTTCACAAGAGACTTATGAATGGGAATGGAAAAAGTGGATAGATTATGTTCAGAACAAATATCAAACTAGGAAGTATCAAATAGCTTTTATTTGAAAATGTTATATTATATTATATTATATTAAGATAGAAATATTTTAATGTAATGAAGATGAAAATTTATAAGCGGGAGGGAGGGGGTTCAAGTTTTATATAAGTTTTATATAAAGGAGGGGGTTTTTTTCTTTTTTTTTTTTACTTGATATGAGTATACTGTGCAGAAGTCCGGGGGGAGGGGAGGGTTAGGGTGGGTTAGGGAGGTTGGGAAGTTTGGGGTGGGTGGAGGGGGGGGAAAGGGGTGAAAATGTAATTGTAAAACTCTTGCAATAAAAATAAAATAAAATAAAATAAATTGGACTAATAAATAAAATAAATAAATGGGGCCTGATCCAGCAGCTGGTTGGAGCTCCCCCCCACTTCTGCCACTCAATGATCAGCACAGCAACCAGCTCTAGTCCTGCCCCCACCCGCAATCCAGCAGCTAGCAGCAGCTCCACCAGAGGTTCCAGCTCAGCCACTGGCGTTTGTCCCCACCCACCCCCTCAGCTCAGCTACGGGTCCCTGCCCCACTGCCCGGCGCTGTGGCCATTCCACCTGCAAGACCACCTCCATCCCATTTTAGCGCTACATTTGGTAAGCCTACCAAACTGGCTTATTTGCTCAGCCGAGCCTGGGCCCATATAAATCAGTATGAGGAACAATATGAAACTGATATCATGATTTATCAACGAGGGAGCTGCTGAACTAAATGATGCTGAAGGGTTTGTTGAGCTGCTCCAGGCCAGATCCGATGACCTGACCAGATCAATGAGAACAAAGCCACAATAAAGGAGATGAAGCAAGGTAATCGACCCATGAAAGACTTTGTATGGGACTTTAGATGGGTCGCAGGAAAACTTGCTCATTGGCCAGACCGCAAACTCCTACACTAATTTAAAGAAGCCCTTGATCAAGAAGTCAGGAAAGCATGTGGCGTCCAAGTGGTGCCAGAGCAACTGCAGAACTTGTATACCATGTCCATAGCTTTGGAAAGAGAAATCAACCCATACCGCAAGCCCTCAGCAGAGAAGCTACCCCAGAGGGCTAGACGTCCTCTTTCTAAATTTGCTGAGGCCCCTCCTTCTCAACCTATGGGGGCTATCAAGTGCTACGATTGTGGGCAAACAGGTCATCGAGTTTCCAAGTGTCTGGCTCCTGCGCCAGTTCCTCAACCATGTCCTCCCACAGCCACCAGTGGCAGGTCTTCACGAAAGCCCCCTGACACCAGCCAATTTGTCCAACAAGCCGTAGAGGTTCACCTCCCCACCGAAGAGAGTGAGGAATCTCCAGCCAAAGGAGCCCCTCCCGGTGAGCCAACCAATGATGATGACCCAATGGTGAGTGCAGCCACACCCCCTTTTTCAATTAAAGTGAAATTGGTGGTGCCTGAGACTGGGGAGGAAGGAGAAGTATCAGCAGTAATAGACACAGGCTGCACTAGATGTTTAATTGGCCATCCAATCATTGAACTAGGAATAAAAACTAGAGCCCTAAAACACCCAATTGAGTTTGAACAGGTGGATGGAACGTTAATTGGAGGGGTTCCAGCCACCCAAATTATAGAACTTGTAAAATTAGAAATGGGGTTGCATCGTGAACTTACACAATTTATAGTAATGCCAAAGATGTCAGAATCTGTCATATTAGGCCTTGCGTGGTTTGACAAATGGGCCCCTACCGTTAAATGGGAAGATGGGTACTGGAAGATCATAATTGGCATTGGCCCATTGCCCCCCGTCCCTCCTCCCAAAAGACTGCCAAACTATAGGAGCCAAATGCCAGAAGCCACAGCAGCTGCTTCAAACTGCCCTCCAGGCGAGCCCCAGATTCCTAAGGAATATAAAGACCTGGCTGAGGCATTTAGTGAGGAGGAATGTAATATCCTTCCCCCTCATCGAGCCACTGATTGTGCCATTGAATTAGAACCTGGGGAGGACTTCCAATGGCACCACAGGTGCCGAAGACTCTCCTTTTGTGAGTGCCAGCCCTGCGATCTCATAAAGCCGCTAGAACAGCGCAAATCAGCTGTCTAGCGGCTTGGAAACTTTCTCCCCGGGAAAAGGGGAGGAAGAGAGCAGACGGATGCAGGTAGAGCTCCCCAAAAAGCCCCAGGAACAATTCTGGGGCTCTTAACGGATCATAGTCCAATTTGGATGGAATTAGAGTATGGAATGGGATCTAGAGGTCTTGGAGGTTAAATGAAAATCTGTTTAGATAGGAGGAAAATGTAAAAGAATGTAAAAAATTTATGAGAGAATTTTTCATTATAAATATGCATAAGGGTACATCTATGGAAATGGTTTGGGATGCAAGTAAAGCATATATGAGAGGTATTTTGATATATTTGAATAATAAACATAGACGTAAACAGGAAAAAAAAAGGAAGGACTTAGAAGAGGAAATTTAAAAAAAAGAACAAGCTTTGATATTGAACCCAGCAGACAAGAAAATAAAAGAGGCAATTAACTTATTGCGAGGGCAATTTAATATGCTAATGGCAGATCAGGTCACAACTAATTTGCAATATGCTAAACATAATACTTTTTGCAATGCTAATAAACCAGGGAGATGGTTAGCATATTTGTTAATGAAAAAACAAAAGTTAAGGACCATAGAGAAAATAGAATATAAAGGTAAAGAGGTTTATCAAAAACCTCTTTACCTTTATGATTAAAAGGTGATAAAATATGATTAAAAAAGCATTTTTAGAATTTTATACGAGGTTGTATGCTAGTGATAAAATTCAAAGTATAGATATAGATACTTACAGAAAGAGAATATTCCTACAATTACAAAAGAGCAAAGGGAAGGTTTAAATCAACCAATAACTTCCCAGGAGATCATGTTTGCAATTAAGAAGTTGAAAGTGGGTAAAGCTCCTGGGACGGATGGTTTGACAGCTGCTTATTATAAACATTTGCAGTTAGAAATGGTGGGACCACTCAAAGAATTATTTACTAACATACAATCTGGAGGAGATGTACCCCCATCCTGGAGGACAGCTTATATCTCTCTGATTCCAAAGGAGGAGCAAGACCACACCCAATCAAAAAATTATAGGCCTATATCACTTTTAAATACAGATTACAAGATTTTTGCTGAAATACTAGCAAATAGGTTAATGACAGTCATGCAACAAATGATTCATAATGATCAAACTGGTTTTATAAATGGTAGACAAATGAAGAGTAATGTAAGGCAAGTTGTTAACCTATTGAGTATTTGGGGAAGAACAACCAAATCCCTGCAGTGCTGATATTTTTTGATGCAGAGAAAGCATTTGATCGATTGAATTGGCAATTCATTGAAAATAATAGAAAAGATGCAGTTTGGAGAATATTTTACACAATCTATTAAGGCAATATATCAGAAACAAAGAGCGCAAATAATAATTAATGGTAGTTTAACAGATACTTTTAATATAGAAAAAGGAACAAGACAAGGATGTCCTTTGTCTCCATTATTGTTTATCTTGACCTTGGAATTTTTGTTAAGGAAGATACGTGGGTCGGACAAAATAAATGGAATTAAAATTAGGCAGTATGACTACAGATTACGAGCATTCACAGACGACTTGGTTGTTACTTTAACCCAACCATTACAGTCGGTTGTAGGTTTAATGGACATAATTAATCAATATGGACAAGTATCTGGATTTAAAATAAATGCAGGGAAAATGAAGATAATAACTAAAAATATGACTATAAATCAAAAAGATGAATTAGAAAGACTAACAGGATTTGAAATTGTAAAAAAAGTTAAGTATTTAGGAGTCTACATTATGACATCAACTGTGCAATTATTTAAGCATAATTATGATCCGTTGTGGCAAAAAATACAGAGAGAAATGGAAAACTGGAAAAAATTACAATTATCCTTGTTAGGAAGAATAGCAGCTGTAAAAATGAATGTTTTGCCTAAGTTTTTGTTTCTTTTTCAAATGATACCAATACGTAAAAAAGGTGAGAATTTGAAGATATGGCAGAAGGGTATTAATAATTTTGTCTGGGCAGGGAAGAGACCGAGAATAAAACAAAAAATAATGCAGGATATACGTGAAAGAGGAGGAGGGAAGGGGGAGGGAAGAGGGATGGGAAAAATTGTTGTAATACTTGTTAAAACTTTTAATAATAATAATAAAAAAAAGAATTAGAACCTGGGGCAAAGTTACCAAAACCCAGAATGTACTCCATGACATCTGCAGAAATTACCAAGTTGAGGAAGTACATTGATACCAACTTTGCCAGAGGATTCATCGAGACTAAAAATCTAAAGTGGCAACCCCTATCTTGTTTAAAGAGAAGAATGATTGGGGGGGGGGCTGAGATTATGCATTGATTTTTGCGGTGTCAACACAATTTGCATACAAAGCGCCTACCCCCTACCCCTAATGAAGGACTTGCTGAACCACTTATCAAAAGGCAAAATCTTCACCAACCTAGATCTAAGGGAAGCCTACTAGCAAGTCTGCATAAAGGAGGGAGACCAATGGAAAATGATGTTTAACTGCCCACTGGGCAGATTCCAATTCCGAGTCATGCCTTTTGGGCTTCAAGGGGCCCCTGCAGTATTCATGCAACTGATCAATGAGGTGCTGCATGAACACCTGTATAAGAGACTCCTAGTTTACCTAGATGACATTCTTATATTCAGCAAAAATATGGAAGAACACATCAAACTAGTCAGACAAGTACTGAAAAAACTCCTAGCAGCCAAACTTTATGCAAAGCTGTCAAAATGTGAGTTCCATAAGGAGTCCTTGGACTACCTGGACTACCGGGTGTCTAATCAAGGAATTGAAATGGACCTGGGAAAAGTGAAGGCTGTGCTAGACTGGCAACCCCCATAAACAAGTAAGCAACTTCAAAGCTTCCTGGGATTTGCAAATTTTTACAGACAATTTATCCCTTCCTTTGCCAAGGTTGTGCTCCCTTTGATGGAATTACTAAAAACCAGTCCGTCTCTGACCAAGCCAAAACCTAGCCAACCCCTAGCTTGAACAATGGACTGTCAGAAATCCTTTGAACAATTAAAATGGCAGTTTGTGGCAGAGCCAATCCTCCAATACCCTGACCCAAATAAACCCTTCATAATCCAAGCCGATGCCAGTGACGTAGCGGTTGCAGCTGTTCTACTGCAGAGAAACACTCAAAACAAATTAATGCCTTGTGCGTATATGTCGAAAAAGCTAATGGACACAGAACGTAGGTGGGCTGTTTCGGAGAAGGAGGCTTTTGCAGTGCAATGGGCTCTCTTATCCTGGAGACATTTCCTAGAGGGAGTTAAGAAGCCTTTTGAGGTATGGACTGATCATAAAAACCTCGAGGCGCTAAAGACCTCTCAGAAGCTTTTCCCCAAGCAAGTTCGCTGGGCTCAGTATTTTAAACACTAACTTCAAGCTAAAGTACATCCCGGGGAGGAGGGACCTACTGGCCAATGCTTTGTCCAGAAAACCCCAATTTGACAGCTGACTAGAAGAGGTAGTACATGCCATGATCTCCGAAGCTCAACCAGCTGCCCAAGCACGCACTAGGGCACAAACCAGACTCTGTTCTGACCTCCCCAAAGACAAGTTGACAGGGGAGTTAAAAGCTGCGCTATCAGCCGATGCCTGTTTCAAAGAAAACCAACCGGACTTAACGTTGTGAGAGGGACTGGCTTGGAAAGGGAGTAAGATTTATGTGCCCTGCTGCATGAGACTGCTAGTGCTAAAACGTAGTCAGGACTCTCGACTAGGGGGCCACTTTGGGTTCTTAAAAACCCTTCATTTGGTTAGAAGGCAATTATGGTGGCCAAGAATGAAAACTGATGTAAAGGACTATGTTAGAAGCTGCGCTACCTGTGCCACCATGAAATCCCAACCAGGGAAGTTCCCTGGTCTTCTCCAGCAAGTGGCTGAACCTATGCAACCACGGGAGGAGATTGCAATGGACTTTATCGTAGAACTTCCGGAAACGGAAGAAACAGTAATTTGGACTGTCATTGACTTATTCTCCAAACAAGCACACTTTACTGTCTGTAACAGACTACTCTCTGCAAAAAGCTGGCAAAACTTTTCGTGAATCACATCTACAGGCTACATGGGGTTCCAAGGAGAATAATATCAGATTGAGGGGTCCAAATTTCTGCTACATTCTGGAAGGAGTTCCTGAGGTCCATTGGGTTGTCCCAGGGGCTTATTTATTTATTTATTTATTTATTCAATTTATATGCCGCCCCTCTCCGAAGACCCAGGGGGGCTCACAATACACTCAAAAAATCACTATAAAAACACTTAAAAATTTAAAACATTAAAACCCATTCACACCATTCATGGCCGGATCTCGTCAGATCGCAAAGCAAGATCAATGGCGCCAGGCCTGCCAGAAAAGCCAGGTCTTTACCGCTTTTCGGAAGGCCAATAGGGTGGAGATGGTCCAGACCTCAGGAGGTAACTGGTTCCAGAGAGCTGGGGCAGCCACAGAGAAGGCCCTCCCCCGCGGGCCTGCCAGCCGCCATTGTTTAGCTGACGGGACCCGGAGGAGACCAACTCTGTGGGAACTTACCGGTCGCTGGGAGCTATGTGGTAGAAGGCAGTCTCAAAGATAATCTGGCCCTGAGCCATGTAGGGCTTTAAAGGTAATAACCAACACCTTGAATTGTGACCGGAGACCAATAGGGAGCCAGTGCAACTCACAGAAAATTGGTGTAATGTGGGTGTACCTAGGTGCACCCACGACAGCTCGCGCGGCTGCGTTCTGGACCAACTGTAATCTCCTGACACTTTTCAAGGGTAGCCCCATGTAGAGCACATTGCAATAATCTAACTGTGAGGTGACAAGGACATGAGTGACTGTGAGGAGAGCCTCCTGATCCAAGTAGGGTCGCAATTGGTGCACCAGGCGAACCTGTGCAAAGGTCCCCCTAGCCACAGCTGTCAGATGTTGCTCTAATCTTAGCTGTGAGTCTAGGAGGACACCCAAATTGTGAGCCTGTTCTGAGGGGGACAATTTCTCCCCCCCCCCAAAACCAAGGATGGACAATCGACATAGTCCTTAGGAGGCAATACCCACAGCCACTCAGTCTTGTCTGGGTTAAGTCTGAGCCTGTTGACTCCCATCCAGACCCTCACAGCCTCCAGGCACCAGCACATCACATCCACTGCATCACTGACTTGATGCGGGGTAGAGATATACAGCTGGGTATCATCAGCGTATTGCTGATACCTCACCCCATATCGTCGGATGAACTCACCCAGCAGCTTCATGTAGATGATAAATAGGAGGGGAGAGAGGACCGAGCCCTGAGGCACTCTGCAAACAAGGGGCCTAGGGGTCGACCTCTGTCCTCCTACCAACACCGACTGTGACCAACCAGAGAGATAGGAGGAGAACCACGGTAACACGGTGCCTCCCACTCCCAGCTCCCTTAGTCGTCCCAGAAGGATACCATGGTCAATGGTATCGAAAGCCGCTGAGAGGTCAAATAGCGCCAAGATGGAGGAATGACCCCCATCTTGGGCTCGCCAGAGATCATCCATCAGCGTGATCAAAGCAGTTTCCATGCTATAGCCAGGCCTGAAGCCAGACTGAAAAGGTTCTAGATAATCCATTTCCTCCAATGACCACAGGAGCTGAAGTGCCACCACTTTCTCTACAACTTTCCCACAAAGGGTAGGTTGGAGACTGGACGAAAGTTCTTTAATTCTGCTGGATCCAGGGAAGGCTTCTTGAGGAAGGGCCTTACAACCGCTTCCTTTAACGGTTGCGGGAAGGCCCCTTCTCTCAAGGACGCGTTAACTAAAGCCTGGAGCCAGCCTCATGTCACCTCCCTGCTGGCCAAAACCAGCCAGGAGGGGCACGGGTCCAACAAACAAGTGTAGGAACTCATCGTTCCTACAGCCTTGTCCACTTCCTCAGGAGTCACAGGCTCAAATTCATCCCACACAATAGGACTAAGACCTGCCCCAGTTATCTCGATCAGAGTTGCCCAATCAGAGTCCAAGTCCATCCAAATCTGAGCGACTTTATCCGACAGAAACTGCACAAACTCCTCAGTTCTACTCTGCAAGGGGTCCTCCACTCCCCCTACATTAAGGAGGGAGCGAGTCATCCTAAATAGGGCGGCTGGGCGCGAATCAGCGGATGCAAAAAGTGTGGGAAAATGTGAACGTTTTGCCACCTGTATCACCACTAAATAAGTCCTAATAAAGGCTCTTAAGAGTGTCGGTCAGATTTGGAGTTACTGGTCCTCCAGCATCACTCTAGACATCTCTTCTGGTGCTTCATCTCCCGGAGCTCCTCGGTAAACCAGGGAACTTTCCTGGATCCACCACCATGGAGCGGTCGCAAAGGCGCAATCCGGTCCAATGCCCCAGATCCGACCTATTCCAGGCAGCCACCAGGAACTCAGCCAGACTGTGGACAAGGGAGTCAGGTATCTCCCCAAGCTCCTTTCTGGAACCCTTCAGGGTCCATTAGGCGCCTGGGGCGGAACCACTTAATCAGTTCTGCCTCCCTGCGATGGAGGAGTAGCGTTCTGAAGTCCAACCTCAGCAGGAAATGATCTAACCACGACAAGGGAGAAGCATCTATACTCCTTAATTCCAGATCATATCTCCACTGCCCCGAGAGAAACACCAGGTCAAGTGTGTGTCCCCCCCCTATGAGTCGGACCCTGAACTACTTGGGTCAGGTCCATGGTTGTCATTGAAGCCATTAACTCCTGAGCCACATCTGAGGATTCACCAAGTGATGGCAAATTGAAGTCCCCCAGTACCATAAGCCTGGGGAACTCCACCGCCAGCCCAGCTACTGCCTCTAGCAGCACAGGCAGGGCTGTTGTAACGCAGCTGGGAGGCAGGTACGTCAGCAACAAGCCCAACTGAACCCCTGAGTCCAACCTCAAGAGGAGAGGCTCACACCCAACAATCTCAGGGTCAGGGATCCTGCAAGGGCAAAGACTCTTCCAGACAATAGCTGCCATTCCTCCACCCTTTCCCTGGAGTTGCAGCTGATGCAATATCTGGAACCCGTCTGGGCACATCTCTGAGAGGGGCACACACCTCTCCTGGCCCAGCCAGGTCTCAGTTATGCATGCCAGGTCAACCCCCTCCTCCAGGATTAAGTCCCAAACGAGGGGGTCTTGTTAACAACAGACCTGGCATTAAACAGCAGCAGCCTGAGGCCAGGGCCCTAACATCCCGAGTCACCAGGTATACGAGGCGAGCCCAGTGAACCAGAACCAGAGGGGCCGGAACAAGTAATCATTTTGAAACAGCGAGTCCTAGTTCCCCGAGAGCAGCCTGCCCCTCGGCTCCCGCCATATCTACCTCTCCCAGTCATAACCACAATGCTCTCCAACACCCCAGAGATCCCCTCCCCCACCTCAATGGCCCTCCTCCTCCCCGGCAGGCAAGGCACCCCACTCATACTGAGCCGAGGGTCATATCTGAGCCCCCGTCTGTTTCTGTTTGCACACTCAGCAGAGGGGGCTCCATTCCTTGCCCCCGGCTCCCTCATTCTCCCCAAATTCACCCACTCCAAACTCATTCCTTCCATCCCATCCATCCCAAAACCCTCTCACACACACACACACACACATCCTCTCCAAGATAAAATTAATTATTGTCATGTATGCGTTACCAACAATACAGAAGAGGATATAAATCGGGAATGTTATCCTCCACACCTCCTTTGCCACAGGGCCAAAAACAAGCAGAGGAAGGGGGATAATTATGTTGATTGCTCAGTTTTTCTTTTAATTGTCGGCATTGCTCAGATTCACAAGCAAGCAAGGTGAGCAGCTGTATAAAATCAATAAGCAAGCTTTTCTGAGATAAAGAATTAAATTCCAACGTTGGAGCTCGGCGGGAAGAAGCTCAGCCAGACGCGGCCCCAATCCAGCCCGCCGGCGGCTCCTCCTTCCTCCTTCCGCAAGGCCGGGCGTGGGTCCTCTCCGACATGGTGCTACTCAGTCTTGCACCTGGGGGGGGGGGCAGCATTTGAGGCTTTACGTTGTGATGACAAGAGCAGCAACACTAATTATTTATCCAACCTTCAGGTAGCAAACCAGCCTCCCTCTGTCAGGTAACCAGGTGCCTCCTAGATAAACAGGGACTGGGAAAGCCCTTGCAATGTCACTATGAGGAACAGAGATAGAAAGCGTAGCTCAGCTTTCCATCCGGCTAGTGACGGATCCTCTGAAAAATCAGACGCAATGGTAGAACAATACATTAGATGTTATGTAAATTATCAACAAGAAAACTGGGCAGAGTTATTACCGTTCACAGAAGTGGCTTATAATAATGTAGTACACAGTAGTACAGGGTTGATTCCTTTTCGAATAACTACTGGCATGAATTTTGTGCCTATGCCTGAATTCCCTAGAGAACCACCCACTTCCATGTCCCTAACAGAATGGATAACCTCCTTGGACGTCCGGTGGCTCCGTGTTCCCCGAACAGACGCTCCTTCAGGAGCTCCAGCCCCGTGATTCCGTTTGCCGCTAGAACAGCGAAAATCAGCTGTTCTAGCAGCTCGAAACTCTCCCCCAGGGAAAAAGGGGGAGAGAAGAGCAGAAGGGTCTGGGTAGAGCTCCCCTAGACCCCCAGGCTTTCTTTTTTAAGCCTGGGGTTTGCAGGGTGAGAGCTCCCTGAAAGCCCTTCAGTGCTCCGGATCCGGGACGATTCTGCTTTATGCAGAACAAGGGGTCGCAACCACACCAGCAGAGTAATTTTAAGGATTATAAGAAAATTTGAACCTGGACGCTGCCAGAGCAAATCAGGAGAACAGAAAATGCAAGTACTAAACTTTAACTCCGTTTAAAAGAAAAGGAAAAAAGATGGCGCTTAAGGGCATCAAAATGAAACTTACTAGTGAAAGTGATCGTTAAAGCTGCAACATTGTAAAAGCTACTGGATTATGTGGCAAGAAAAAGATTTAAAGTGCTAGTGGAATGAAAATGACTATGGTAATGATCCCAACTACTTTATACTTTTAAATTGTGTGGAAAATTATTGGACTTACTGACCTGACAGCTGAATAAATTTAAAGTGGAAATTGAAATATGGCTGACATCAAGAATGGAGGATCATTATTATATGTGTCAGCAGATTCACAAGTTGTGACTGTAAAGGTTTTACAAGAACTTTTAAATTTTTATACTTCTGTTATATTGGAATCAGTTGAAAGGACTATTCAAACTTATAATTGGGAGAACAATGATTTGCTGGCTGGAAAAGAGGAAGAAAATCAACTTATTTCGATTCTGGAGCAGGGAAAAGAGGCTGTCAGGAATATGATGGAAGTTAGCACATAGAAAACAGAGATTTCGACAGGAGCTTTTATGCAGTTAATTGAAAAGCAGCAAATAGACTCTTTCCTGCAGACTGATAAACTTTATTGTGACAATTCTTGGCTTGATAGACAGAATCAACTTTAAAGGAAGGAAGTGATTGATTATATAAGCAGGAAGAATCGAAATGGAGATTTCAAATTGAAGGAGATAACTTTTAGAAGAGAAGGATTTCCAAAGAAGCATCAGCCTCAAATCTATATTCAAAAATTTTCGAAAATAAAAGCAGGGGGAGGAGCAATGTTGAAGAAGAAGGACTGGAAAAAATATAGAAAGAAAGGAAGAATTGAAGATTAGTTTCTTTTGGGGAGGATTTTAATAATAAATTTGAAAAGTTTACCAAAATTAGTATCTTTTAAGTTTAAGTAAAAATGTTTAACTAAAAATGGATAGCTTTTTAAATATATATATATATATATCGAGGTATTAAAATGCTTAACTTTAAACTTAATTGATAACTTTCTGAAAGTTTTGAAATTGATATTTTGAAGAATGAATTCAAGAAGTCTACTGAAATTACTATTTTTTTAAGTTTAAGTAAAAATGTTTAATTAAACATGAATAGCTTTTTAAAAATTACTGAGGTATTAAAATGGTTAACTTTAAAGTTAACGGATAGCTTTCTGAAAGTTTTGAAATTGAACTCAGTGGATTAATAGTATTTTTAAGGTTATATTCTGAAGAATATTTTATTGAAGTGTCTTTTTTAAAAAAACTTACTGAGGTAATAAAATGGTTAATTTTAAAGTTGAATGGATATAAAATAATAATTTTTTTTCTTCTAAAAAGATATGCTTTAAAGGAAGTTTTATAATGTTTAAATCAGAATTCCAAAAGGGGAGGCTGATGAACAATTTTTAAAAGAGGAGTTAAAGAGTGTGAGGGAGTTTTGAATCTTGTAGTAAGTTAGTTTATTTTAGCTTATGTTTGTTTAATGCTATACCCTGTTTTTCCTCTGGGAAGTCGGGGTGGGGGTGGGGAAGGGGGGGTTTGAAGGTTGGTGGGGATAAAACGGTTGTCTAATTTTCAATAAAATTAAAAGATAGATAAATGTATTAATAGCGAAGTAAGAAAAGTGGGGGAAATGTCATATTAAAGGAAATGATATTATTAAGATATGATAAATATTGGAGGAACAAAAAGAAGACACAAAAGATGTATTCAGAAGATATATTGATTTATTGATTATGTATTGTTTATTTGTTTATAAAATAAAAAAACTTTTTGAATAAAAAAAAAAAGAATGGATAACCTCCTTGCAAAAAGGGTGGGAGAATACTAAGGAAGCTCTAGCAGAAGCAGCTGAGAAATATAAAACCCAGGCAGACAAAGATAGGTCTCTCCAGCCACCTTTTCAAATAGGAGATAAGATGTATTTGTCAACTAAATATCTAAGATTGAGGCTACCTAGCAAGAAATTCGGACCGAAATTCATCAGTCCTTTCCCTATAGTGAAGGTGTAACTGTCCACCTTAATCTCCCTCGAATACTAGGGAAAATACATCCCATGTTTCATAGCAACCTATTAAAACCAACAGTGGGCTCTACCTTGAGACCCTTACCAGTTGCTTCCCCCCCCACCTATGATAGTACAAGGTGAAACTCATTATGAAGTCAAGAAGATTCTTGACTCTGGGTCGCAATGAGGTTGGCTACAATATTTAGTACTCTGGAAAGAGTACCCTTTGTCAGAAGCTACGTGGGTAAAAAGTTGGGACGTGAATGTCATGGTAAATGTCTAACAGCAACATCTCCCTGGCCACCCGGCCCTGCAAGGGTTAACTGACCACATATCCCATAACCCCTGTAACCACTCCTTACCTCCTAGCCCCTCCTCCTGGGTATAATAGCTCCAACCACGAGGTCCACCTTCTGATCCAGATGTATACCTGAAAAAGAAAGGTACAAGGTCAGTGACCTTCAGTACCACTAAGCCTACAATAAAGATACAGAAAAGGATTGAAATTTTTCTTTGAGTTATTGGGCTAGATCCAACATTTCACAATATGGTAGCAGAGGATGGTTGCCCATAACTCCAGATGATGACTGAACCCAACATCTACCCTGAAGAAGCAAACAGAGTACAGACCAGAGCTCTCATCAAGAAGATGGCTGAGAAGCTTGCAACCAAGGCCACAACCATGGAAGAGACAGACGCTGGGAGCGAGCAGGACTCCAGCCTGGACTCACAATCAGACGAAGAGGGGCCATCCAAAGAGATCACCACCCTGGAAGGAGAAACAGCAGAAAAAATGAATAAATTCAAACTCTCCATCCTGAAACTGATGGAGACAAGCAGCGACAAAGAAAACCTCATCGCGGACCTTCAAAGCCTCTTCGAGCAGCAAGAAGCAGCGATTGAGGCCCCAAAGACCACCGAGGGAGAAAAGCAAGCAGAAAAGGGTAGTCCACCCCAACCCGATGACCCCGAGCTGGCCGAATCCATTTTCGCGCCCTCTTCCCGGCGGCCATCTTGGGATGAGCACCAGCCAATGGGAAGCCAGGATTTGAATCCCTTGGCGCGAAAATGCCCGAACCCCAAAACAGACAAGGGGGACACAGAAAGCGACCACGAAGAACCTAACTCTGAAAGCGACCACAAAGAAACTACAATCACTAAGAAAAAATCACCTACCAATCTCGAATTGCAGAAGGCAATCGAGACCATCACCGCTGCCCTTGGCTCTGCTTTCGAGCCCCCTGCAGCACTCAAAAAACCAAAGAAAAATCCTGGAAGACACAAGAAGGCCAGGACAACCAACGACGACCAGGCGACCAAGTCACAGCCAACCAGAGACACCGCACACACCAACAACCAGCGCCAGAAACCGCCCACCTGCAGGAAGGATTGACCGCAGGACTCGAACTCGCCACCCGCAACACCAACTACGCGAGACTCAACGGAGAAGAGAAGAACTGGCTACTCACCCATGCCACGACCTCAACCAGGCCGATCCACACGACCAGGGACCAGCGACCATGAGGGAGGATCCGCCGCCGCAGCCGCCATCACTGCTGAGCCGCTGGGTGCAGGGAATCCTCAACCTACGACCTCCGCTGCTGCCGCGCCGCCAATCCGCAGAAGTCCTCGACTTACGACCGCATCGCCTCCTCACCTTCTTCCGTTCTTCGCCGGGGATCCAGCCGTCCAGCAGTGGTGTCCACCTTCAGGAGGAACCTCCGGACCCACTGAGGGTGGGTCCAGCCTCCCACCGACGGGCCTAGGCCTAGGCCTGGGAGCTCCAGCAGCAGGAACCTCACCCGATGGACTCCAGCGCGGAATGAGCTTCGCGCATGCCCAGTACCTGCCTGTAACAAGAGAAGCAAGCTACATAGATCCAAGCAAGTACAGAATGGCCACAGACATCCCAAAGCCTTATTGTGAGTTCAATCACAGTATGGACCATGGACAGCTCCCCCCAATAAGTAACCTTACTAACATTTCTGGGGCAAATTATGCCAATTTGCCAAAATTACAGTTAGATGGGGGTAATGTTATAGAATGGAGTCAACAATTCAGAATTGCTCTCATGAGAGAGAATGCACTGTTTCTAGCTAACAGACCTCCCCAAAAGCCCTGGTCACTGGAAATTGACTGTATTCATCACAGGGCATTTTGTATCATGTTAACCTCCATTCCATCTGCTATGTATCTGTCTATTGAAGACAATCTTACTGTTTATGATGTTATGCAAAAACTATGTAATCTGTTTTACAGCCAGAGTAGAACCACAACCACTAGAATATCTAGGGAGTTTCATTCCACCAAACACAAGCAGGAGTCCCCATGAGTAAGCACTTTTTAAAGATGAATGCTACAAGGGCAGAGCTCATGCAGAGGGGGGAAATCATCACTGAAGAGAGCATGATAAGCATAATCATAAACTCTCTTGATAGCAGTTGGGACAACTTCATAACCCAACTAAATAGCCTCAGCTTGCAATACCTAATACTAGGCACACTAACCAATCAGCTCATTGCAGAGGACAATCTGAGGAGGGACCGCCAACTGTCCAGGAGGGATCCTAGGCCCACAAAAAGGGTGGATTTCCAAGATAGGGCCAGGGGCACCTCAGAATGTTACTCTTGTGGATCAAGGAACCACTTAAAGAGGGATTGCCCCAGGAACCATAGGGATAGGGGACACCACAACAGCAGAGAGGGGCGGTCACCTGAACGCAGGTACCCAAAGGAAAGGGGGCGAGGGTGGTCACCCAACCCCAGGAAACACCACGAACGCAGACACAACTCCAGGGACAGTAACTCAGGCTCTATGTACGGGATTGGGCACGATGACCCAACCGATAAACATAAGGTAGAGAGGAACACATGGCTCCTGGACTCAGAGGCCACAAACCACACTACTTGTAACCCAGAGCTGCTAGACTCACTCACAGAAATAGACTCAGAAATAAAGGTAGCGAACCAAAACAAGGTCAAAGTAGTAGGGAAGGGAAACATACACATCACACAGATAGGGAATTTAAAAGGGGTACTATACGTACCAGGGATACCCCACAACGTGCTAGCCATCACTAAACTGACACGGGACACAAACATAGAAATAAAGTTCAAGGATGGAAAGGCCCACTTGATCAAGCAAGGGAAAGAGATAGGAAAGGTAACCATACATGAGGGACTTCCTTACTTCACACCCAACGCAAGGGAGAAAGAAGGCATTGACACCAACACGAACCACGAAATAGATAAGTGTCCAGAAGTAGAGGGGGTACAGCAAGAGGAAGGAAGTTGCAATGAAAATGCCAACAAGTCTGTATCTATTGGGAAGCCATTGCATGATAACTGCGCCCACCTTCTCCACAGGAGGCTGGGGCACATAAGTTTCCCCATTGTAAAGAGAATGACGGAATGTACCGAAGGTCTCAAAGTAAAGAACTGTGAAAACTATCTGGAGTGTTCAATCTGTAAGCGTTCAAAGATCAAGGTTAAGGCCATCCCCAGGGGATCAAAACGAACCACAGAGTCCCCCTTCCAATTAGTGCATATGGACTTGGTAGGGCCATTGAAACCATCTGTGGGGCAAAGGAAGCGATTCTTCCTCACGATTGTGGATGACTACACCAGATATGGGTATGTCTACTCCCTCAGACACAAAAACGAAGTGTTCCAAAGGTTTAAAGAATTCCACAAAAGAGTAGATATGCAACACAATATGAAAATAAGGCAAATAATGACAGACAGGGGCTCAGAGTTCATGGCCAAGGAATTCACGAGGTGGCTGAGGGAACAGGGCATAACGCATTACACTCTTTTTTTTTTTTTTAGTGATAATTAGCTTTTATTTATTGCAAAAGTTTTACAATTACCTTTTCACCCCTTTTTCCCCCCTCATCCCACCCCAAACTTCCCAACCTCCCTAACCCACCCTAACCCTCCCCTCCCCCCCAGACTTCCACACAATATACTCATATCAAGTAAAAGGAAAAACCCTCCTTATATAAAACTTGAACCCCTCCCTCCCCCTTATAAATTTTCATCTTCCTTACATTAACCTATTTCTATCTTAATATAACATTTTCGAGTAAATTTTCATCCTCATTACCTTAAAATATTTCTAAATATAACATTTTCAAATAAATTTTTCATCCTCATTACCTTAAAATATTTCTATCTTAATATAACATTTTCAAATAAAAGCTATTTGATACTTCCTAGTTTGATATTTGTTCTGAACATAATCTATCCACCTCTTCCATTCCCATTCATAAGTCTCTTGTGAACAATCTTTTAAATATGCTGAAATCTTCGCCATCTCTGCAAAACTGGCCATCTTCAAAGTCCATTCCTCAATCGTGGGCAGCGCTTCATTTTTCCAGTATTTACCTATCAACAATCTTGCTGCTGTTATCATATGCAATATCAGTTTTGTTTCACCCAATGTAAAACCCTTAACTATACCCAGTAAAAACAATTGTGGAGAAAATTGAATTTTTTTCTTCAGAACATTCTGCATGACCCACCAAATTTTTATCCAAAAAGCCTTAACTTTCTTACAGGTCCACCAAACATGATAATATGTAGCATCTAGACAATCACATCTCCAACATTTAGGCTGCACATTAGGGTACATACACGACAATTTTTTGGGGTCTAAATGCCATCTATAAAACATTTTATAAAAATTTTCCCTCGCATTACACTCTTCATCCTTCTCCCCCCTTCCAAAATGGGGTCGTAGAAAGAAAAAACAGGGTGTTGCAAACGATGATGAGGTGTGCCCTGGAGGATGCTGGGATGGGGCAGCATTTCTGGTCAGAGTCACTACACTACTCTAATTACACCCTGAACAGACTGTGGTCAAGCTCTATCAATAAGACACCATACGAGATGCTATACAACAGAAAACCCAACATCGCACACCTACACATATTTGGCGCCCCAACCAATGTCCACATCCCCAGGCAACTAAGAAAGAAAGGGGAAAAATTATCAAAAAGACTGAGATTCGTGGGTTACGAACCAGGCACAAAGGGCTACAGATTTGTCGACAACAACAACCGTTTTGTCATTTCCAGGTCTGCCAGTTTCCACGAAAACGCAAACTGGTCAAGGGTACACTCCAACGACATCCCCACCAATAGGGTTGCATTCGAACATGGCCAGGGGGAAAAGGAGGTCAGAGAACATAAAGCCAACAATCGCAAAGCGAGTGTCAGAGAGTGGAAAGAAGGGCACCCCTCCCTGAAGATAGATGACCTGACAAATAAAGAGGCAGACAACATGCAGGAAACCGAACCAACCCCCAGCAGGCCAGTCAGAGAAAGCAGAAACAAGCTGCCAAAGAAGCTGGAGGACTACGTCATGGCCATCCACAACACCCATTTCACACCCAGCTCATATGAAGACATCCTTGGGCTTCCCCAGGAAGAGAAGGAAAAATGGATGTCTGCCATGGAGAAAAGATGGAGAGCCTAAGGAACCTCCAAGTATACTCACCTGCCCAAATTCCAGAGGACAAAAGGCCGATAGGAACCAAATGGGTGTTCAGAGTTAAGACATTAGAAGACAACAAGGTCCTGTACAAGGCAAGACTGGTCACACAGGGTTTCGCCCAAAGATACCCTGAAGACTATACAGACACCTACTCGCCTACCGTCAGGGCAGAGAGTGTCTAAAGTGCCCTGGTGGTGGCTACCATCCTAGACTTGGAAGTATTCCAATTCGACGTACAAACAGCATACCTGCACGCCGAACTGGACAAAGAGACATATATCTCTTTATGTCTACAAATGCTTCTTCACAAAGAGAGAAAACAACACATTCGAAGCCGTGCTCGTTTACGTGGACAACATCTTGTACATCAGCAAACACAAGGACAGATGTGACAAGTTCGCCACTGAGCTGGGTAGCCACTTCTCCCTAAAGTCACTTGGAAAGATCGATAAATACCTAGCGGTCCAAGTGATGAAAACCGACAAAGGTTTTCGCCTCTCCAGAAAGAAAAGATCATCGAGTTGCTGTCCAAATGCAACATGTCCGAAGCAAAACCCAGCGAGACTCCCATGCAGCCAGAGTTCCTGAAGACTATGTACGAGGAATCTGAACCCTTCACCGACAATAAATTGTATAGATCAACGATAGGGTCACTGCTGTATATATCCAACTGGACCAGGCCTGACATCGCCTTAGCCGTTAATCTGCTTGATCTGTCCCCGTCCACACACACACACAAACACAGCCAGCCGAGGTTTAAAGAAGCACTTGGCACACACCCAGGTCTTTATCTCCAATTTGGCAGCGATATACACACACGGTCTGCCAAGTGCTTTATTTCCACAGAAACAGAAAGATAATATACTCAGCGTACAAAAGTCCAACAGAAATAAATATTCCTCTCAGCAGTTTCGGACGAGGCTTTAGTGACTATCCAAGGTTTATTTTTGTTTGTCACAGGGATCACTGGCCACCACCCTCTATTATATAGTCTCTGGGGTGTGGTCCAGTGACTCAGTTCTAATCCCTAGCACGCCTCCTGAACTGCTGCAATCGTTTATCACGCCTTCGGAGGCGTGCGTCCAGGAATGATGTCTCTCCTTCGCTCTCATCCGAGACACCTGGCTCCTGGCTAATCTCCTCTCCCTTGGCCGGCACCTGAGACAGTGCCAGAGGGGAGGGGCCTGGAGAGGGAGGCCTGGCTGACTCCTCTTCCTCATGCTTGGAGCTTTCTTCCTCCGATGGGATAGGCTCAGAGGGCAGGGCCACAACACTGCTGTCCAGACATGTAAGCAAACCCACAGTATCACACTGGAACGCCATCAAAAGACTGCTTAGATACCTAAAATTCAGCGTGGATGCCCAACTCTGCCTAGAGCCAGAAATATCCGAGAAACCAAAACTAACCTGCTACGCTGACGCTGATTGGGCCGGGGACATAAAAAGCAGAAAAAGCACCTCCGGCAACGTGCTGCTACTCAACAATTGGTACACTGGAAAACAAAAACTGGTGGCCACATCAACCACGGAAGCAGAATTCGTTTGTCTATCCAAGGCCGCAAACAACTTAGTGTGGTTCGATGACCTGCTCTGCAGTATTTGGGCTGAACCCTTATACCCAATAGTCATCCACGAAGACAACAAAGCAGCAATAGAAATCTCAAGGGCCGATGCTGTAGGTCAACAATCTAGGCACATTGACATTAAGTGCAAACACGTCAGGCAGTTTTCAGAGATAGGCTTCATTAAGGCAGTACACTGTGACACAGAGGAGCAAACAGCAGATATTCTCACTAAACCCCTGCCACATAAACAGCATGCGTACCTCATGTCAAAAATGTGTGTCTACATGTAATCCGTACTTGTGTATGTATGTATGTAACCATTTACACCAGGTACCCAGTTAGACATTTAGAGGGGGTTTTGTCTTGGTAAATGTGTAACAGCAACATCTCCCTGGCCACCCGGCCCTGCAAGGGTTAACTGACCACATATCCCATAACCCCTGTAACCACTCCTTACCTCCTAGCCCCTCCTCCTGGGTATAATAGCTCCAACCACAAGGTCCACCTTCTGATCCAGATGTATACCTGAAAGAGAAAGGTACAAGGTCAGTGACCTTCAGTACCACTAAGCCTACAATAAAGATACAGAAAAGGATTGAAATTTTCTTTGAGTTATTGGGCTAGATCCAACATTTCACAGTGAAAGCTGATAGTGTCAGGTTTCGATGCTATCTCAAAATAAAGGAATTTCACTAGTGAAACAATTTCACGATAAATTCCCTGACAAGCCAAAGGGTCCTCCGGGAGGGGGGAGGGAGATTAAGTAGTTTTATGAATAGTTAACTCTTTTCTTTTGTGTTTTCTCCGTTTTATTTTCCAGAGCGTGGTCCTTCCTTCGGGGGGGTGGGAGGGTACACACCTGTCAGTTTTGGAAGCCATATTAACACCAGAAGCTTCCACGCTGCCAAATTCTTGTGCTTGGGAAAGTAGGAGGGGGGGATTCAGTAGAGTGATTGTAGTTAGACATAATAGCATTCTTCCCCTTGGTCAAGGTCATGGTGTTCCTGCATCTGGAGGAGGAGTGGTTGCAGTGATGGCTCAAGTTGGGTCAGATGGCCATGTGTCAGACTGATGGGTGCAGGGCCTGGATTTAGGGTTTTGATTTACTGAAGGGAAACCCGGAACTCTCAGATTCGGGTTTTCCTAGAGGTGCTAGTATACATATTCCAATAAATGAAAGTTTTGAGATGATGCTTGTCTCGGAGTTTTCTATTGGAGTTGGGTCATTCTGGAACCCTGACATTGGACTTACACACTCAATTTGACATCACAAGCCCTGGATGCACTAAACTAAGAGCTAAGGCAGCTTCAGGAAGCAACCCTTGAAAACGGGCTTCCATCTGACTGAAAGCTCTCAGAAAGTGACATCAAACATCTAAAAAGAATTGGCACAGAATATCGGATACTATAAATTTCCTTTCTACTTAACAAAAATTTTGCCCTGACTGCTAGGCCTTCATAGGTTGAAATCTCTCCTTTTGGGAGCCACTGCAGGATCCTTTCTTGCTTCTTCTATCAATGCCTTCCCTTTGCATTAACAATTTGAGAACTTGCTTCCCCAGAGGCAGAGGAAAGCTACGGGCCTCATTTGTGGCACCCCCCTCTCGTTGTGGCATCCCCCCCATAAAAGTACCCATTGTCTCCCTGATCAGATCAATTCTTAATCTTGTGCCAATAAAATTGTGTGTGTCATCCACACTTATATGGCACAAAGGGAGAAATGTAGGAAGCTCCCCTCCCCAGATTAAAATATTCTTTATTTTTAATATTAAGAGAGGCAGGATAGAATATTTTCCCAAAGGAAAAATGGAGAAACATGAAAGAAAGGCAGAAAGCAGCCCCAGTCTGTCTTAATAGCCTTAAACAGAAGCTTCCAGTCTTTAGAGATGGATATTTTGTACCTGTTAAGAAAGACTGGGCCAATCTATTCATAAACAAAACGCCTTCAGCCACAGCTCCCACCAGTGATGGGATTAAGAATTTACATTCCCCCACCCAAATTCTAAGGACAGGACATGACCTTTAGGACATAATAGGATTAACCCACCACCATTGAAATAATGAAAGACACAAGGCTCACTACATTGCACAACCCCCTGGAGAATCTCAATCACAAAACCCCAAAACCCTATAAAGATCCATCCTCTCACTCAACCATTTGGTCAGCCACTCTAGAATCATTTCTGCTGTCACTGAAGTTTCTGGAAACCAAATAAACCCTCTTTCTTTGCAGTCAGCCTCCATTTTATTTCCAGCTCCTTTCTCACAGCTTGGAACCAGATCGGACTTTTCTTCCCACAAAGGGAAAAGGGTTTCCCCACAGGAGCTGGTCTGCTAGTAAGGTAACTGTTCTTTGACTGTATTCAAAGGGAGGCAGACGAAAGGAGGTTCCAGGAGGAAGAGATCCAAAGGAGAATCAGAGAACCAGACCTGGCCTTTGCTATGTGACACTTGCTGCTGGCAAATGAGACCCATAGCTTTCCTCTGCCTGCAGTCCAGAAAGAGCAGGAAGGACTGCCTAAACATGGCCTGGGGCGGAGAGGAGGGTGTGAAGGGCAGAGCCATGGGCACCACACTGGACTGAGACTAGCCTGGGGTTTTTGAAAAATAAGTACAATTGAGCAGGAACAAAAAGCTCTACAAGTTTTCTCACACAAACGGAAGTCTGCAATAGATCTTTAGTCAGCAGGATTCAGCACACATTCATTCAGAAGCACAGTAGAACTGCAATTCTTTACCCATTGGGCCACCCATAATGTGATTTGCTTGGTTTTGGCTTTGTGTGATGCAAACACAGTCAGTTGTGCTGTATTGACAAACATGGTTACAAGATTTATGGCTTAGCACAATCTGAAAACCCAGGCCCTGGGTCCTTAGGAAAGTTTAATAAATAGAGCCAAGATGGCGCAGTGGTTAGGGTGCAGTACTGCAGCTACTTCAGCTGACTGCTAGTTCAGCAGATCAGCGGATCAAATCTCACCCGTTCAAGGTTGACTCAGCCTTCCATCCTTCTGAGGTGGGTAAAATGAGGAGCCAGATTGTTGGGGGCAATATGCTATTCAGTTTACTGTCTTTGGTGTAAGCTGCCCAGAGTCCTCGGAGAGTGGGCGGCATAGAAATATGAATAATAATAAAAAAATGAATATTAAAAAAATGAATAAAGAGCCCTGGTGGTGCAGTGGTTGGAATGCAGCATTGTAGGCTGTGCCCACAGCCAGGAGTTCAATCCTGACTGGCTCAAGGTTGACTCAGCCTTCCATCCTTCCGAAGTCAGTAAAATGAGGACCCAGATTGTTGGGGGTAAGATGCTGACTGTGTAAACTGCTCAGAGAGTGTTGTAAAGCAACATGGAGCAGCATATACTGTAAGCCTAAAAGCTATTATTGTTGTTAATAAATGCTGAGGCAAGATGGATTCCCTGTGTTAGTTGCTTCATCCATCCATTTATTTATTCAGGAAGTCCCCTTGCGGCATCGGCTGGGCGCCACAAATTATTTTGAGGGATTGATAAATTTGCAAAGAGTTGTAAAACAGGACAGGAGGTGGCCCTTCAAGGAGCTGAGCAAGGGATACATGCAAATAAGAAAGGGAAGAACAGCTGAGGAAAATCTCATCCAAACACTAATTATAGACGGCATCCTAGAGTCCAGACTGCATGACACACCTTTGTCTCTCACTGCTGGTGCTGCTGGAATAACCCTCCCCAAGGAACAGTCCACAAATGCAGCAGAAGCACCAAACTGAATTTCCGGTGTATCTCAGGTATCAACTCTCTGGGGAAAGAGAGTTGATGGCAGCAACTGCCCTCCTCTCCATCTTGAAAGCAGGATTAAATGGGTCATTGCCTGATCCAGCTTTGGGATTTCCCCAATTGTTCTCGCACACACTTCTTCCACATGCTCATAGTTTTGAGCCAAGATGGGGTTGCCAAGGATGGCCGGCCCATCTTTTATCGGAGAGTCTGCAGGAGAGGGAAATGTTGAGGAAGAGGGGAAACTGTACAGAGGGAGGAGGCTGGTGTCTTACAATGCCAGCAATTCAGAAGAAGGCCAGTCACATAGGCTGATCCTGCAGAGGGAGGGGGATGAGACAACTACAGAGACCAACAAGCCAGCCCATCCGGAAAGCCTGTTTGGAGGAAGAGAATATTTGTAACTCAAGGTTAAAGTGTCCGTGGTGTTCTCTGAGTTTGGTGATTTTCCTGCAGATGTTTCACTATCCAGTTAATGCATTGATGATGTTACCTAGTTGGGTCATGTAATATCTGCAAGAAAACCACTAAACTAAGAGAGCACCAAGGACCCCACAAGCTTGCTTGAATTGGATTTCCACTCAAAAGATACCCTAAAGTCTTGTTCCATCTTGTTCCATCCAGCCTGGGGTTTGTACTGCCTTCTGAAAGTGGCATCTCCCCTTCAGAGAGCTAAAAAGCACCCCAACATCAAAGCAACACTGGCAGCTCCAAGCCAAGGCCAAGTTTTGTGCCACTTTTGTTCAATTTTGTTTATCTAAGCAGTGGTGGGTTGCTACCAGTTTGCACCGGTTCGGGAGGACCAGTAGCGATAAATTGGTGAGGGTTGCAGAACTGGTATTAATTGCTGGCTGGCCACGCCCCTGAACCGGTCCCCACCCCACCCAGTCACTTCCTTTTCTTCCTTACCACCCGGGCAGCTTGCCTGCCTAAGCTGCCTTCCCACATGATGCCTGCCCTGCGCCCCAACGCTTGCCTATAGATAAGTCGCGCTACACCCCCACCCCAGAGCATGCTGAGCCATGCCGACGGGGCTCATGACCTTACCTTCCCCACCCCTTACAGGAGTACCCCCCGCGCCCCGTTTTGGCTCCCAGGGGCTGCAGGGAAGCTTGCTAAGGCCAAAAGGGGGCATGTGCGGGTGCCTAGCAAGACTCCCTGCAGCCCCCTGGAAGCAAAAACAGGCTGGGGGGGGGAGAAAGAAACAAAGAAATCCTCACTGTTTAGGGAGATCCCCAGGTGCACTGATCTTGAGTTGAGAGCTTATTGTTAAGTGGCTCCTAGCTATCCTTGCTCAGACTAAGCTAATCAATAGTGGAGCTCTAAGAATGCCAGATGATCAATGGGCATGTTCTGAGTTTCAAAATGTCTGGCTTTTCTTCCTCCTACCAAAGACCTTCTGGTGTTCTTTACAGAATGGGAGAAAGGAGAAAGGGAGAGCGAAATAAAGAAAAAGAGAGAGAGAGAAGAAAGAAAGAGACAAAGAAAGAAAGAGAAAGAAAAAGAAAAGGAAAGGAGAGAGAGAGAGAGAGAGAGAGAGAATGCAGGTATCTCTTAACAGAGGCTTGAACTTGCCTGAAATTAGATCAAGCTCTACATCACTTAACCCAATGTATCAGATTAAATTGTTATTGAATTATTTTTGATATATATACTACATTCTCTTGTGCAATTTACTTATAGTGTAAAACTAGTCTATTATGTCTCAAAATAAAAGGGAGATCAAAAATCCAATTAGTGCCATGTAAATTCTGGAATCCATAAAGACCTTTCCCATTGTATTTATTAAACAAATTTATATAGCTACCCAACTCATATACTTTATCACTTTATACTTTATCACTTTCATGTTCCTTTCATGTAGTTCTCAATGTGTCAATCTCCTTGCTACTCTATTTCCTCCACCAAAATTCTATTATAAATAATATTACTTATTACTTATTAATAAAATGTTTTGTTGCATTATATGACAGCAAAAGCCTTTTAGCAGTTTCATGAAACAGGAAATATCCAGTAACAATTTTGAAAGTAGTTGTCATAGCCACAAACACCCTCCCCTCAAAAAGACAGAGAAAGAGAGAGAAAGAGAGAAAGAAAAAGGAAGGAAGGGAGAGAGAGAGAAAAAAACCTCTGTGCTATTATTTTTAATTGTTCCATTATTTATCATGTGTTAATATTTTATACTGTCCCTACACCTAGAATGATTTTACTGCCTTTCTTTTGCCCAGGGCTACCACATATTTTTCAGGGATTTACATGCATTCAATGTCTATAGTCCAGAGCATAAATATGTGTATGTTTATTTTGTACATCAGATTGCATAAATCCATCTTAATATGCTATTCCTGGTATGTGATGTTTTGTATACATACAGAGAAAGAAGCACTCTTGTGATCTTTGACTTTTACCCACTGTCAAACATCAGCCATAATACTAATTACTGTTTTGAACAATATGCATGAATGGCTATTTTATATGTGAAATTATGACTGAAATATTTCTGCACCTATGTTGGTTCTCACTGTCAGGAAGTTTCTCCTTAGTTTTAGGAGAAAAATTAACTTCTCTCTGTTCAGTTTCCATCCATTGCTTCTTGTTTTGCCTTCTGGGGCTTTGGAAAATACATTGCCTATATATTCTTTCTGGCAGCCCCTTAAAAACCTGTTGCCTCTTGGGCAAAGCATGTGAGCCATTTCCTCCTTTCAGTGGTCCATGAAAGTACATCTATAGTATGTAGATAATAAAGTTGAAAAAAGGTGAACAACATTTTTACAGAACTATAGATACGTTGAGGCTGTGTGTGACAAGGAATGGCTGGGAGGGGAGAGGCCAGGCGAGGGACCCCTTGACGTGAGTGACATTGAGTTGGCCATGCCCGCCCAGTCACATGACCATGAAGCCACTCCCACTGTTGCATGACCAAGCCACGCCCACAAAATAAGCCACGCCCACAGAACCGGTAGTAAAAAAAAAGTTGTAAGTCATTGGCAAGTTTTATCTTTATCCACTTTCCCCTGGGTCTTCTGTAGAAATTGACTATGTGATACTTTTCCTTGCCAGCAATCTGTTTGTGTCTTTATTACATTATTTCAATATTTATGTATTGTTTCCTGTACATTCAGTAAGTTCCAATTTTTAACTTGCATTAATGCTGCTTCTTATCTGTTTTTTATATAATCAGTCAAAATGCCTTGCATCTATCAGGCCCAGTGCTGGCACACACAAATGCAGCTAGGTTTCCCCACCAAAGTGGTACCCATTTGTCTACTTGCAATATTGCATGCTTTCAAACTGCTGGGTGGGCAGGAGCTAGGGACCCAGCGATGGGAGTTCACTCCATCTCATGGAGCCAGGTTTGAACTGCTGAAGTGGAGACAATTTCTGGCTGGCAGTTCCAGCATCATTAAGCCAAGGTCACTGCCTCCTCCACCAATATATCACCGGTATGGCCCAAGTTTGATGGTTTTGATTGTGTTTCCAGTGTTCAATTTTATCTTTAGTACTTTTCTCACTGTTTGCATGTATTCTTGACTTATTCATGCTTGATGTTATCTAACTGTAAAATAATCAGATACTCGTAATTTTATCCTGATGGTTCCTGGTGGTTTGGCCATTTGGCATTTCAATTTCATTACTTTTTGTGATTTTACCCGACTTTATTGTTACTGTATTACATTTCTTTAGGCCAAATTCCATATCTGTGCTAAAAATTCTTGTGGTGTTTGTCAATAACTGGATTTTGATTTCTGTTTTTCCATAAAACTTCAGGTCATAAAGCAAACGTGATATTTTACTGGCATTTTTTGCTGTTTGGTAGCCAATATTTTTTCTTCAAAATCATTGAAACTGGGATCCTAATAATGACAAACATTAAGGGTGATAATGAATCACCCTGGAAGTTGCCTCTCCTAATGTTGACAAGTCCATAGTTTTCATTTCCAACCACCAATTTTGTTTTCAACTGCTTCATTATCCTTTCTATAAACATTCTAATGTTATTACTGACACCAGTTTTTCTAAACATTTGATAGAATACAGAATAACAGATTTGGAAGGGATCTTGGAGACCAACCCCCTGCTCAGGCAGGATACCCTGGCCTACACCATTCTGGACAAATAGCTGTCCAATCTCTTCCTAAAAACTTCCAGTGATGGAGCAACCACAACTTCTGGAGGCAAGCCATTCCATTAATAATCTCAAAGATGCTTTTTTCAAAAGGCAACTGGACTGTTTTTTTCCTTGAGGAAGAATAGAATGGAATGGAATGGAATGGAACGGAACGGAACGGAACAGAACAGAATAACAGAGTTGGAAGGGACCTTGGAGGTCTTCTAGTCCAACCCCCTGCTTAGGCAGGAAACTCTACAGCACTTCAGACAAATGGTTATCCAACATCTTCTTAAAAACTTCCAGTGTTGGAGCATTCACAACTTCTGGAAGCAAGTTGTCCAACTGATTAATTGTTCTGTCAGGAAATTTCTCCTTAGTTCTAAATTGCTTCTCTCCTTGATTAGTTTCCACCCATTGCTTCTTGTCCTGTCCTCTGATGCTTTGGAGAATAACTTCAGAAGAATAGAACTTCTTCCTTCTTCTCCTCCCCTCCTCCTCCTCCTCCTCCTCAATGAAAAAAACCAACAGTTGTTGCCTTTTGAAAAAGCACCTTTGAGACAACTATGACCTGGATGACTAAGAATCTCTAGACATGCCACTGATTATTGTTCTCACTGTCAGCAAATGTCTCTTTTGTTATAGATCTCTTTGATAAGTTTCTATCAGTTGCATCTTGTCCTGCCCTTGGGTGCTTTGGAAAATACAATGACCTCCTCTTGTCTGTGACAGCCCCTCAAATATTGGAGACTATTGTTGGAAGAAATATCCTTCTGGGTTCGGCTCCAAGTAGGGAAAAAGATACTTGAAACATGGAGACTGCTTGGAAAGATGGTTTAATGATGGACAGGATCACATGGCTTGAGTTCCTGAACAGAAAAGGGGTGAGATATAGCGAGTCCCCGGGTTTTATGCTCTCTCTGGCTTTGAACTTCCTGGGGCCCAGAAAGAGTATCCTGATTGGTTGTCAGACTCCCAGGGGGTGGGGGTCTTAGCTAGCCTTGCTGGCTGATGTAATCTTCCCAGGTGCCATGTGGTGAGTTTCTGTTGCTATATGGGTCTATTGTGTTGCAGATGATGGTCCATTGACAAAGATGGGAGGGAACTGAGTGTCTGCCTCTGGCCCATTAATAAAGGGTGGGGGGCAGGAAGGTGGGAACTGCTTTATCTTTAAAACATGCTTCTCCATTTCTCATACAGGGAAACATAATATTCTGCCTTTTTAATATTTCCTAAAATATTTCATTCTTCTAGGAAAGGGGTGGGTGCTAACTTCCTACAATCCCTAATTTTTTTTTGTCAGAACGTGAGTTTTGAAACAAGTTCTTGGAAAAAGATTTAAATTGATCAGATCAGGGAGACTTGATATGTGCTTTTAATTGTTCTAATGCAAAGGGGAATGCATTGATAGAGGCAACAGAAGAAGATTCCTTCAGTGGCTCCCAAAAGCTTTCAACCATGAAGGTTTAGCAGCTGGGAGAAAAGTTCTGGTAAGAATTTTACAGTATCCAATTTCTATGCCAATTAATTTCAGATGTCAGATATCACTTTTTGTGAGCTTCCAGTTAGGTTTCAAGCAAGCACATGCCCCAAAATTTTTCACAGCCATGCTTTTCCTTTAAATTACAGGCTGCCCATTTCCAACGGTTGGTTACTGAACCTGCCCTAGCTCTTACTTTAGTGCATCCAGGATTTGTAAGTCCAAATTGAGGTTAGCCAGTGTACAATCCAGGCTTTTTTTTTTTTTTTGTAGTATTATTACACACAATGAGTCCTGAGACTTCTACTCATGAGACCACCAGCGCAACCTATCATGCTTTACTGGGCAACTGGGCAGCATCATTTGTGAGTCACGGTCAGGGCTTGGGTTTTGGATATCACTTTTTCTGCTATCTCTCCAAGTTAGGGAATTGCCTGAGGGGGATTGCCCCTTCCCCCATGGAATTAGCAGGGATATATGACTCCTTAGGCTTTTAGTGCCACAGAGCAAAAATCAACCTAGGAGAAGCTTTGTGTGGAGGTAAGTGAAGGGAATAGTTTCAGTCTAATTCTGAATAGTGTCTCTCTCTCTCTATGTGTGCATGTGTAAACATTTTGGACATATTTCTCTTCCCGACCAGACAAAAATCTAAGGTGTACATAACTTGCTGTGGCAACCACTCCCAAATACAAGCCTTACATTAAACTGATTACAATATAAATGAGACAAGAAAGAAAACCTTACAATGAATTTCCACCCTCCCCCATAGTCCTCCAGACTGTCTTCTGGGGATTGAAAAGAGTCTTTTGGTCTTTACTTGTACATCTCAGGGTCTTTTCTTTCATGTCTGCTGGGTGATGTGCTTGGTGGTAAGGCTGGTCAGTCAGGCTTGGAAAGGTCTGCTCCACTCTGGTTGCTGTGATGACTTTCAGTGGAGGCTGGATTCAAGACCAATTCCTGGTTCAAACAGATGGAAGGTCTCCTTTGGAGGCAGCATCTGGATCCATATGCTCTGCTTCCACAGTTGCAGAGTCATCTGTGCAGGGCTGAAAACATTAGAACAGGGTCCCCTCCCTCCTTTGTGGGTAATCTTCCCAGGAAAGGCATTGTAACAGGATTAGAGATGGGTGGGTAGATAGCTTGCAGGCAGAGTTTGAAAAGAAACAACAACACATCAGTATTGCAGTTACTAAACAGATAATGCGGTTTCAACAAAATGGAGACACAACAGATGAGAAAGAAAAAACTGGATTCACATACTTTGGGAAAGAGATGAACAGGTAAAAGCATTTAAACACATACAATAAGTAAAGACTGATTTTTTTTTTCTTGTAAATGAACTTAAAACATTTCCTCATAAACTTGAGTTGTTACTTTAAGATATAGAGAGGGAAGGAGAAAAAAAATAGAAATAAAATGAAAAGTTCTTTTTACTCTGTTCTTGTTGGCCAGACAAACAGAGGGCAAAGGCTCTTTCTTTGTCTCTCTCTCTCCCCCCCACCATTTTAACAAACATACCACGTGGTTACATAGAAGACAGAGACAAACAAACAAGCAAAACAAACAAAAACCTCAACATTCCTATTTATATATTTCCCTTTTCTTTTAAGTACCTTTATTTAGCCAAATTTGTCTCCCGGTGTTATCTCTTAGCATAGCCCATTTTTGACACAATTTTCCCACTCTTTTCTTATTCATGCCACTCAAAATGGGCATCCGTCTGGTGTCCCAGGGGTTAGGAAATGGTTATTGCCTAATTGGTTGGCCAGGAAATATATAAGCCAACATTGTATGTTTGTATTATGTGAATGTATTATGTAGCTTTAAGAACTGTGCTGAGTCATTCTGCATCCTGATTGGCTGAGTTCTGTAGCCAATGTATTTAAGGAGAGCTAAATTATGGTTAGTGTGGACACTACACCATTTTTACCTGCTGGTACGGTGTAACTCTTTTTGATTTCTCTATGGTCAATTGTTTGATCATGATTATTTATTTAGTGCTTTCTGATATTTATTGAACTGTTTTATATTGTTCCTGATTTTATTTATTTATTTATTTATTTATTTATTTATTTATTTATTTATTTATTTATTATATGCCGCCCTTCTCTCGAAGGACTCAGAGTGGCTTACAAGAAGGAGACAAAAAAATTACATAAACATCAAAGTCAATTTAAAATTAGGTAAAATTAATTAAAAAATTAATTAAAATTATTAAAAATCACCCCTACGGGTTCAGCCCATTTGGTGAAAAAGCCACGTCTTCAATTTGCGGTGGAAGGAGAGGAGGTCAGGGGCTGTCCTGAGGCCGGTGGGCAGCCCATTCCAGAGGGTCGGCGCTCCCACAGAGAATGCTCTCCCCCTGGGGGCCGCCAGCCGACATTGTCTGGCTGACGGCACCCTGAGGAGGCCCGCTCTGTGTAAGCGCACCAGACAATGGGAGGATGGCAGGAGATGATCTTGCAGGTCCCCTGGGCCTAAGCCATGTAGGGCTTTATAGGTGAGCACCAGCACCTTGAAACGAACCCGAAGAACCACCAGTAGCCAGTGCAGCTCACACAGGAGAGGTGTCACACAGGAGTACCGAGAAGCCCCCGTAACAATCCGCGCGGCCGCATTCTGGACTAACTGTAGCCCTCGGGTGCATTCCAAGGGCAGCCCCATGTAGAGGGCGTTACAGTAGTCCAACCGAGACGTAACAAGGGAATGAGTGACCGTGGCAAGGGCATCCCGATCTAGGAAAGGGCGCAACTGGCGCACCAGGCATACCTGTGCGAAGGCCCCCCTGGTCACGGCCGTCAAATGATCTTCTAAAGATAGCCGTGAATCCAGGAGGACCCCCAGATTGCGGACCCTTTCTGAGGGAGTAAGGACCTCCCCTCCCATCACAAGTGACAGGGCCACTAGATCACGAGATGCCGGTATCCACAGCCACTCAGTCTTGGATGGGTTGAGTCTGAGTCTGTTTCTTCCCATCCAGGCCCGTACCGCTTCCAGGCAGCGGGACATCACAGAAAGGGCATCCCCAGGATGATCCGGAGTGGAGATATAAAGCTGAGTGTCATCAGCATATTGGTGGTATCTCACCCCAAAACCACGAATGATCTCACCCAGTGGCTTCATATAGATGTTAAAGAGCAGGGGGGAGAGAACCGACCCCTGAGGCACCCCACATGTGAGGAGCCTCAGGGTGGATCTCTCTCCCCCCGTCCATACAAACTGCGAGCGACCCGAGAGGTAGGAGGAGAACCACCATAAAACGGTGCCTCCTACCCCAACCCCCCGAGTCGCTGCAGTAGGATACCATGGTCGATGGTATCAAAAGCCGCTGAGAGGTCAAAAAGGACCACGATGGAGGAGCAACCCCCATCCCTGGCCCACCAGAGATCATTCACTAGGGCGACCAATGCCGTTTCCGTGCTGTAATCGTGCCTGAAACCCGATTGGTACGGGTCTAGGAAGTCAGTTTCCTCCAGGAACTGCGGGAGCTGCTGTACCACCATGGACTCAACAACCTTCGCTATAAAGCGAAGGTTGGAGACTGGACGGTAGTTGTTAAGGGAGTCTGGATCAAGGGTGGGCTTCTTGAGGATGGGATGAACCACCGCCTCTTTAAGTGTGGCGGGGAAGACCCCTTCCCTCAGAGAAGCATTGACGACCGCTTGGATCCAGCCTCCAGTCACCTCTCTGGCTGCAGAAACAAGCCAGGAGGGACAAGGGTCCAATAAACATGTGGAGGCACCCAGTCGATCCATGATCCTGTCCACTTCATCCATCGAAACAGGCTCAAACCCAACCCAGATGTTACCATCAGGACAGGCCCCTGTCAACTCGCCAGACTCTGCCCAGTCAGAGTCCAACCCAATCCGAATCTGAGTGATTTGATCTTGCAGAAACTGTACAAAATCCTCAATTCTGCCCTGCAAGGGGTCCTCCGTCATTCCATGATTGAGAAGAGAGCGGGTCACTCTAAACAGAGCAGTTGGGCGGTTTTCTGCAGATGCAATGAGAGCAGCAAAATATTGGTGTTTTGCTGCTTCCATTGCCACAAGATAAGACCTAATATGGGTTCTTAACTGTGTTCGGTCAGATTCTGATCGGGAGGATCTCCAACCGCCCTCCAGGTGTCTTCTCCGACACTTCATTTCCCTGAGCTCCGCGATAAACCATGGAGCCACCTGGGATCTGCGTCGGGTCAGAGGCCACAAAGGCACGATTCGATCCAAGGCCCCCACTGCGGCCTGTTCCCAGGCCGCGACTAGGGCCTCAGATGAATCGTGGTGGGAAATGGCCCAAGCTCCGTCAGGAACCCCTCCGGGTCCATCAGGCGCCTGGGGTGGAACAGTCTCATTGGTTCCGCCTCCCAGTGGCAGGGGATGACGGAGAGAAAGTCCAGCCTGAGGAGGGAGTGATCAGTCCATGACAGGGGGTAGATTGACAAGTTTACCCTACCACGATTATTTATCCACTGTCCAGAGAGAAAAATCAGGTCGAGTGTGTGCCCTCCCTTATGAGTTGGGCCCTGCACAACCTGAGTTAGGTCCATGGCCATCATGTAGGCCATGAACTCCCGGACTGACTCAGATGTCTCCCCCGGCCGATGGTAAATTGAAGTCTCCCACAACCAGAAGGTTGGGGAGTTCAACCACCAACTCAGCCAGGACATCTAGCAGTGTGGGCAGGGCTGAGGCTACGCAGCTGGGAGATAGGTACATAACCAATAGATCCAACTGAACTCCAGGGTCCCACTTCAAAAGAACCCGCCTATCTGAGGAACAGTGACCTCCCTGGGACTGAGGCTTTCTCTAATAACAACCGCCACCCCCCCGCCCCTACCCTGGAGTCACGGCTGGTGAAGCACATGGAAGCCTGGGGGACATAAATTGGTGAGAGGGACATCTCCCTCCGGCCCTAACCAGGTCTCCGTAATGCAGGCCAGGTCCAAGTCCTCCTCGTCAATTAAATCTCGGATGAGGAGGACCTTGTTCCCCACGGACCTGGCATTCAAATACACCAGCCAGAGTCCAGGGCTCCGTTCTCCTACACCCCCAGGGAAGCAGGATGAGGCCAGGGGGCCGGAGCGCGCCACCGGCTGGATGCAGCGGGGGTGCTCCCCAAATCCCCTTCTCTCACACCCCCTGCCCCTCCCAACCATCATAGGGATCGGAAGACCCTCACTCCACTAAGCCTCTTCTTCCCCCCCCCTCGCTCCACCAACTTTGGTTGAGCTAGGTTGCTGAACCGTGAGAGCCGCCCCCGACTCATTTTTCACCCCCCACCTCCCAGGTCCCCTTAAAATTTGATTAAAAACTCTAATTAAAAAAACCCTCAAGTCCCGCTTTGAAACATGCCATCACTCGGGGCTCCAAAACCCGTCCTTGAGGTAGGCCTTAGATAAATAAGAAGGCCATGTCTGCGAGAGGGGGGCATCTCACAGTGAGAGGAGGTCCACCGAGGTGAGGTATAAGCTAGTTGAAAATATGGGAAAAGCAGGTAAAAGGAGACTATGGGCGTCGAAGATGGTAAAAACAGGGGACAGTCAAATGTAGAGCAGCTGGGCGTGGAAAAACCGGAAAACCACTGCTCTCTCACAGCGATGGAAAAGTCAAAAGAGCAGCTGCGATGATTTTATCCAGGGGAATTAGCCGCAGCCGCCCTCTCACGGCGACTAGGTGACAAAAGCCACCAGCAGAGATCATAACACCTTCCTCCGGAATACAAGCAGCAATAATTGTCCAAGACTCTCGGTTCCCTCGCCTGTTGCCCGCTGTCCTACTCTGACATGCCGAGATCAATGGAAGGCGATGGAAAGGAGGCAGAATTGAAATGACACAGTGATAGAGAGAAGGAAAATCAGATAGCAGTATAACAGGAAGGGTGATGCTAAGGTCCAATAAGAACTGAAGCTGGCAAAGATAGTCTGGCCAAAATCAGAGTAAGGGCAGTAGTCAAGGGGGGGGGGGGCTACAGGGGGTGGGGAGGGGTTCCAAGGGGGAGACAAGGGTGGAAAATTGCCAATCTCCCTCTAGCCGACTCACCAACAACCCCGGATCTTCACTGGCACACTCACCCATATAAGAATTCCCTTTCCACTCAGACAATAATTGTCCAGTTCTTCCGATGGCCACAGACACAAGGGAGGTTGTAAAAGCCCAGCAAAACAATGTTGGGCAATAAGTCCCCTCAGTCTTCGGATTGTTGAACCAGCTGCCATCAATGCGGTCTCTCGCATTGCCGATTTAGCTGTCAGCTCCCTCAAGCTCCCCAAAGTGCCTGACGATCCTCCCTTGCCGCCACAGCACCACAGGGGCCTGGACAGCTGAATGTGGCTTCCCTGGCATCCCAGCCACGCCAATCAGGCCGTCAGCTCTCCGCGGCCTAGGCGCGATCATGGAGACCGCCGCCACCCTTCTATCAGCGTCCCAGCTGATGCAATGCCTCCGTGCTGGTTCTCGGGCCATCCTGAAGCCTGTCCTGGTCTGAACGGCTCACCCGCGCCGTCAGATGCTCAGCAAGTCGGGCATGGGGCCAGAAGGTGGAAAAACGGCCCCCGACCACCCCAAAATCGTCGATCCCTTCACCATTCCATCAGCAGATACCCCGGGAGATGGCCATCTTGTGCATGCGCAGGGCTATATTCCTTGATTGTTCCTTGTATTTTTCTATAAACTGGTAAGAAGATTTTATATCCCTGGATTGATCTTATATTGCACTTTATATGGCTAAGACTTGGATTGTTAAAGGACTATGATTTTGCTTTTCCCTAAAAGTAAAATACTATAAAACCCAGTTTGTCTGTATGTTATTCACAATTACTCTCAAAATGTTTCTGTGCGTAAAACTCTAACGGTATTCTGCTTTATAAACCACAACTTCGGGTGTAACTCAGCAATATCCTTAACACCAGGCCTTGAGCAATTCTCCCAAGGGGTTCCTGCCACCCGCGAACTACCGCTACCCATGACCCTTTAGGTATAAGGATCACTTCGACTTAGCCGGGTGGCCTGCCATCAGTTTTCAGAGAAAAGGCTCTGGGAAGGACTTCGATTTCCTTACGAAGTACGGGCCCCTTCCTGTAGGGAACTCGCCATAAGTTTTCGGATCCAAAAAGGGGATCCGGGAGGACTTGCTGCCCCCAGCAGTGAGTACTGGCACCGCCTCACACTATCTCCGCATCTGGGCTTTTCGTACTTTAGACACACCGGGATTCCCTTTTACAGTTTTATTACCCGTTTCACTTTCACTTGACATTCGCCCGGCTTCCGTTCCCTTTAAACACAAAGTTCCATGTTCGGTGACCCCCCACCCTTGCTTTCTCTATCCTACCAGTCACGGCTCGGTGGAGCTAGCAGTAGGCAGAGGTGCGGCTAGAGGTCACTCAAAGAGGTGAAATCAGACTGTTTTCCGGGTGGAATCCCCCCCACACACTTCCTCCTTCCCTAATAGAAGGTCCTGTACTCTGGCAAAACCCCCATGCTCTCCAGACTGTTGGTCTTTCTGCGGTTAGGAAATGCACAGAGGAAGCAAGATCCAGCTGTGATTGTGAGAAGGGCCTTCACTCACACACATGCACGCATACACACATCCCATGCTTTAAAATTAAAATTTAGAGGTACTCACCTTCTTTCCAAGCAGCCTTTGAGCTCAACACTCAAAACCCCTTTAAAACCTAGTTCCAAATGGCCAAGGTCCAGGAAAACTTACCTACAGACTCAATGGGTCTGCTGCTAGCAAGGGAGGCTTACCTGGGTCAGGTCCATTGGTTAGGTTAGCTTGGAGTCCCATCTGGGGTGCCAAATTGTTGGAAGAAATATCCTTCTGGGTTCAGCTCCAAGTGGGGAAAAAGACACTGGAAACATTGGAAAGATGGTTTAATGGTGGACAGGATCACATGGCTTGAGTTCCTGAACAGAAAAGGGGCGAGATTACAGCAAATCCCCAGGTTTTATGCTCTCTCTGGCTTTGAACTTCCTGGGGCCCAGAAAGAGTATCCTGATTGGTTGTCAGGCTCCCAGGGGGTAGGAGTCTTAGCTAGCCTTGCTGGATGATGTAATCTTCCCAGGTGCAATGTGGTGAGTTTCTGTTGCTATATGGGTCTATTGTGTTGCAGATGATGGTCCATTGACAAAGATGGGAGGGAATTGAGTTTCTCCCTCTGGCCCATTAACAAAGGATGGGGGGCAGGAAGGTGGGAGCTGCTTTGTCTTTAAAACATGCTTCTCCATTTCTCATACAGGGAAACATAATATTCTGCCTTTTTAATATTTCCTAAAATATTTCATTCTTCTAGGAAAGGGGTGGGTGCTAACTTCCTACACTATCATGTCCCACCCAGTCTTTTTCTTTGTTAGACTAGACATACCCAGTTCCCCCAACTATTCATTGTGTTTTAGCTTCAACACCCCAATCATCTTTGTTGCTCTTCTCTGCACTCTTTCTATTCAACTATTTATTTATTTATTTTATTTTATTTTATTTCTATACCGCCGTTCTCCTGCGGGACTCAGGGCGGTGTACAGCCAAGATCAAACATTGCATATAAAATTTAAAAACAGTTTAAAAAGCAATTAAATAATTTCGGCCCAAGATTTAAAACAACCCAATTAAAACCGAATTCAATTAAAACTGAAAGGATGGGCAAGCCAGCTATGTGGTAATGAATCAAATGCTATTTCATAAGCAATCCAGACTGGTTTTTTTTTTTTACTTTTTCAATTCTCTAAAACCATTTTCTTCTAAAAAATCTTGGAAGTTGTCTGCTATTATACCCATAAGATATATAAGCATTGTATGCAATCATATTATCAGCCTTTGTTTCTGGTGGTGACCATTTTGCTGAGACTTTTTGAATCAGTTTTGTCAGTTATTAAGCAATCACTGATGTAGTCTTTATGCAATGTTATTAAGCCGTTAGCCAATTTTGTAAATTAGTCAGATATTTGCGTCAAAAGCCATGCAGTTGTTCATTTTGAGAAGTTCAGTATTTAATTCTTTTCACTTGACGTTTAAACATTTCTGCTGTTTAATTGTTCCATATGATTTATACTAGATTTGCTCCTCTCATTCTTCAAATTTTGCTCTTTCATGTTCTCTAAATTATTTTCAGCTGATCTTAATTTCTTTATTTTGACCTCGTCTGACCTTCCACTTTGGCATATGATTCTGCTTTTGGTTTTCTAATTTCAAAGCTCACTTCTCCTATTAAGAATCACTGCTGTGCTGCAGGCAAGCTGATTGGTCTGCTCAATAGATGTTATCTTGTATTTTTCAATCGGTTTCTGTTTTCTGAACATATTAGATGAGTTGATGGATACACCTTGTCTGGCTCTTCCACTAAGACACAAACTGAGGCTGAGATGAAAGCAATCTCTGTTTGTGTTCCTAGGTGTGATGATGGAGGGAACACCTTCGACTTACAATTGAATGAAGGTGCATATGAGAGACAGAGACAGGTGAAATTCTTGGACAAAGGCCAAGTTAAACTAAGGGGAAAATAAGCCGGATGTGTTTGTTGTAGTCTCCTTTTTTAATTTTGTTTGCCTCCAGAGTCACCTAGGAGGCTCTATCAGCTTAATAAACAAAACAGGAGGGGAGGACTGGAAAGTCAGACTCCACCGGGCAGGCTGAGCGTTAAGAAAGCCAGGATGAGGGAGGCGTCACCGCCGCCTTCAAATCATCTCCACGTGTTGCACAGAGGTCAGGCCGCTCTCCGCGAGCGTCGAGGGAAAGGAGGCGGAGGCGGGCTGGAAACAGCAAGAGGCGCCCTCGGCTGGACGCGCCCGAGCAGCCCCTTCTGTCCGGAGGCTGCAGCTGGGCTGCCCCCCGCCCCCCACCGGCTGCCCCAGCTCCTGGGGAGGGACGCCTGGGACTCCGGCCTCCCGCCCCAGCGGCCCCCTCCCTTCCTAAGGCCGGGCGGGGGCTGCCAGCAGCTGGCAAGAGGCGGGGCGCGCGGGGCTCAGCCGGGGTGGGGGCTCCCCTGAGGCGCCTGGCGGCCGCCCTTGCCCCCCCTCCGGCTCCAGCCTGTCGCGTCCCTCCCGCCCCCCCCCGCCGCTCGGGAGCGCTGGCGAGCGAGGCGGGTCCTCTGCGCGCGGCTGGAGCGGCGGTGGCGGTGCGCCTTGAGGGGCGTTGCAGCTGCAGGGGCGAGAAGGGCGATTCCCGGCCGCCCGGCGTTGCCCTCCTGTGGCCGGACGCAGCCCCGGCTCGTGCGCTCGGCACTCCCGGGACCGCCGGCCCTGGCGCGCGGGGTGGGGGGTGGAGGGCTTCGATTTCGATGTTGCCTTCCAAGAAGCCGCAGTTCGCTCTTCAGCGTCTTCCTCTGGTTTGCCAGCTGGGGGATTCTGGGCATTGAAGTCGGCGTATCTTGCCGAGTTAGCCTCCCCCCCCCCCTCGAGGGTTCTTGGCGATTTTGCCTTGGCTGCGGGTTGAGGAGCGTCCCCGTCAGCCCCAGAAGGGAGAGCGGCTCCCTAAGAGACCATGGCCGCCCTTCCTCCTTCCCTGGGAGTCGGGGAGGAGCCGCTCTGAGCCTCTTTCTAATGTTTCCGGGCTGCCCCTCCGGCCTCTTCTGCACCTGCTGGCTCTGCTCCAGGACCCCTTCCATGCTTCTTCATCCAGGTCATTCTTTCATTCATTCACTCACATCCATATTTACATAGCTGACCATCTCACAGAAGAGTGACTCTAGGTGCCACGCAATAAAAACAATAAAATCAAAATATTTAAACAAAAACATTTTAATAAAAATATTAGAATATAAGGCTACATGCTTGACAGTTCTTGCCACCATTTACAAAGGAGGATTGATGAGCACATATTGCATAAGATATTTTAGGTAGTTATGTATACATTTAACTGAGGGGTTCTTGGTGCTCTCTGAGCTTGGTTGTTTTCTTGCAGATGTTTCATTAATTGCATTCATTCATTCATTATTGCAAGAAAACAACCAAGCTCAGAGAGCATCAACAACCCTTCATTTCAATCTGGAGCTACAAATATTCTCCTTTATTGATACATTTAATTGTCAGGGTGCCCAGCTCATAGTTTTCTAATTGGAGTATCACACCACTTAAGACAGAAAAATAAGTGAATCAAGAGTACTGATCACATGACAGCCACCCACAGTGTATTAAGGAAGCCAAAAAGAAAAAGATGAGTTCAGTGAAGCAAGACTTTTTCTTGATAAATCCATGACTTCTGGTAATGATTGCATTGTTTTACCAGGTGTCTATAAATAGCTGTTTGTGTTCTGCTTTAGATTCTTTCCAAATCTCAGTGTCAGAGCAACTTTTGGAAGACACAGACATTTGCTCCCTTCTAACCAACTGGCCCTTCCAAAGGTTTGCTGAAAAAGTTCAGCAAAACCATTAAGTAGCTCCTTTAGTACTAGAATGCAAATTCATCTAACCTGGAAGTTGAAGCTCACTCAAGGTAAAGGGACAGTTGAAGTCTGAAGTTTAAGTTGCTCCTCACCATTCCTTGGTGGGACAGATCCTTTGGTGTTGAAAACGGTAGAAGTTCCGGCTTAGAAGAGTGTTTGCGGGGCTTCTATTCAAACCATCTGCAGAATCTATGACTGTCCTGGAAGGACTATGTCAAGCAGGGGTGTCAAACTCAAGGGCTGTGGCTGGATCCAGCCTGCAGGGTGCTTAGATCTGGCCCGCGGAGCCGCCCTGGAAACAGTGAAGGACTGGCCCGTGGTGTCTCCGACAGCAAAAACGGGTCTCCTGAGGTCCATTTTCGGCTGCAACAACCTCCTGCAACCCTCTGCCAGTGAAAACGGAGCTCACGTGCAGCCCTCCCGAGCTCCATATTCACTGGCAGAGGGTTGCAGGAGGCCATCACAGCTGAAAACAGAGCTTGGGAGCCCGTTTTTGCTGGCAGAGGACTTGGGCCACCATAGGCGCTGACACAACTGATGTTGAGCTGGCCACACACCCCCATGTCAAAAACAACCCTGATGCAGCCCTCAATGAAATCGAGTTGTCATGCCTGATGTAGAGTTTCTTTCTCACAGATACTAGTATAAAAGTCCCGAATCACTTATAACTTCTGGAATATGAAAGTCTGCAATTTGATTATGGAAACCATTCATATCTTCTCCTTAGTTATAGACTCCTACAGCATTGCCAAGTTTATATATTTTGGTTTGAGCATATTATAATGCACTTTTTTCTTTCCTTTTGCTTCAGTTCCTTTTGAACAATTATTGTCTTCGTGTCATGATAGCCTTCTCACCATGATAGCCTTCTCTGTATACTCATTTTACTATACTTTCCTAAGATCACAAGCTTGTTCCATTTGTTTTTCATCTGCTGGACATTAATAAGATGTACAACAAAGGTCATAATTTTTCATTGAAAATGAGATTCCCAGTTCTTGGGAGACATAGCTTGTCTCATGCAGTGGTCCATTATCAAGGCAACACAAACCATGATCTTAGAAACCAATTCTCTCCCATCAATTTCAAAGTGAGAATAAACACCAAGTCACAGCATAGATTTCTGCCACTTTAATCCGCTACAAAAATTAAATCAATAAAAGCAGTAATATTTCTTCAGAAAAAAATTCATAACATATATGGCAAGGTCACAAATGCATAACTTAATGTATGTCGTATTTCTGGACATTAATGTGGCCCAGATATCTTTCTTTATGCCCACCAAGTTGGCTGTTCCTCTTGTTTGTAATTAGGATTTTTTTAATTAAGAAAAAGTAATCAGGAAGTTGGCATACTGCCAACTGAAGCAACAGCCTATTTAGTATAGGAATTCCTTTGGAGTTACCCTGGTATGGACCTCTGCAAGTGAGATGGCAAAGTGGGGATGCCTCCATGAAAGCAGAGCCAACAACCACAGCAAAGACCAAAGCACAGGTGAGTAGACTGGTTCCTTGGAAACTCTTCAGAGAAGAAGACTGGAGATCATCTATATGTGCTCTAGGCAACTGCTCCTTGTGAGGAGTCTGCAAGACAGCAGTTTTCCACTGGTATCAGCACTGGGAGACAGGAATTAGGCTTCTTGCTCATACTGAAGACACTAACTTTATAAGGACACTAAAGTTAAGACACATAAGGTTACACTAAAGGACATAGATTTTTTATAGGAGAGCCTCTTTGGTGTCAATGGTTAAGGCATCAGATTAGAAACTGGGAAACCAGGAGTTCTAGTTCTAATGGGCACAAAGTCAGCTGCGTGACCTTGGGACTTTGTTTCAGCCCTAAGGAGAAGGCAATAGCAAATCACTTCTGAAAAATTTTGCCAAGAAAACTGCAGCGACTGATCCAGTCCCCAAAACAATTGGACACAACTGAACAGAAGGAAAAAAAGGTTCACAAACCTTACTTCCTACCCACTTTTTGAAACTGCCTATTAGCCATTTAAAAACTATTAGAGACTTTCAGAACAAGTTTGAAAAGCCAGCAGGTAAGTTTAGCTTCGACTCCAAACAAAAAAAAAATAATTACAAACCTAAGAATAGAAAGAAAATAAAAAGCAAAAGCTACATACAGTTTTGATCTGAGAAAGTTACCAACAGATTAAGAGTCCAGTTTAGTAACTTCTTGTACAAATCAGAATTATTTTGGCTATCTTATTTTTAATTTGTTAAACTTATATGCTGCCCTTTTCACTCTCCATTGTGACTCTGGGTGACTTAAAACAGCATAAAAGCATGAATATAAAAGAATTAAAATTAAATAAATTATCTTGGTGTATAATAAAAATAACTAGAAGGGACTAAAGATTTTAAGTAGAAGGCGTTGGTTAATGGGGGTTTACAAATGACATAAAATGTTATAATTTTGGAAATATTAAATATTTTTGAAGAACGGAACTAGAAATTCTTACACTATCAACTGTCAGTAATGATATCCAATTTTATGCATAGATTATGTCCAAAATATGTCAATGGCAGAATGACACATGTGGACCAAATTTTGTCTGGCAAGACAAAAGTACTGAAAGTGGAAATACAGGTACTTCTCGAGTTACGAATGCAATGGAGCCTGCCAATTACATTCGTAACCTGAGGATTCATTGGAGTGAATCACATAAAATGAACTTGAAAACTCCTTTTCGCCCACACATTTGCTAATCAAATGTACAGGTTGTTAAGTGTACATGAGGTATCTCAGGGTGGGGAAGGGCTAGTGATGGAACAGCCTCCTGCTTAAGACCGCTCAAGGCCTCCTCCCAACCCAAAGATACTTCATATTCCCCACAATTGCTCCCCCTCCACATCCTGCCACGCTGGGTCACTTACCTTGTGAAGATTTAGTGACCTGTATCCTCTTCAGCCTCTCTACTGTGCAAGCTCACAGCCTCCAGAAGTTTCCAGTCTCAGCACGCAAAACATTCGCACACCGACGGGACACTTTGGGGCAGGGCGAAGCATCCCATCGGCTTGCAAAGCTTTTGGCCACCGAGACTGGAAGTTTCTGGGGGACGTGATCTCGTGCAACTTCAGGCACCCATCTGCTTTTGCAGAGAATGGGTGCCTGAAATCACACGAGATCATGGCCTTCAGAAGCTTCCAGTCACGGCACCCAAACTGTATGCAAGCCAATGGGAGACTTTGGGGCACGGAAATCGTGCTGCCTCAAAGCGTCCCATCAGCTTGCAAATACTTTGGCAAGTCTTTGCCAACAAGAATGGAGGGATGCGCTGACCCCTCCCGGGCTCGTTTCTTGCCAGCAAAGGCTTTTGGCTGAAGCCTACAGAGTGACTGCTTCCCGTGGGCTCCGGGTCATCTTTGCAAAAAGCCTTTTCCAGCAAGAACAGAGCCTGGGAGGGGCTGTACATCCCTCCCGGCTCCATTTGTGCCAGCAAAATAAAATAAATAAATAAATAAATAAATAATTTTATTTCTATACCGCCCTTCTCCCGAAGGACTCAGGGCGGTGTACAGCCAATTTAAAAACACAAGACACAACAATGATTAAAAATTAAAATAATTAAATAAATTTGACCGGATTAAAACCCAAAAAATTTAAAATACCCCAATTAAAATTATTATGTTGATAGCCCGGCCTGGCGGAACAACAGGGTCTTCAATGCGCAACGAAACACCCGGAGGTCGGAGATCTTACGTATTTCCAGGGGCAGTTCATTCCACAGGGCTGGGGCTCCCACAGAGAAGGCCCTCCCCCTGGGAGTCGCCAGCTGACATAACTTGGCCGATGGCACCCTGAGGAGACCCTCTCTGTGGGAGCGGACTGGTCGGTGGGAGGCTATCGGTGGCAGAAGTCGGTCTCGAAGGTACCCAGGTCCTATGCCATGGAGCGATTTAAAGGTGGTAACCAACACCTTGAATTGCACCCAGAAGACCACTGGGAGCCAGTGCAGATCGCGCAGGAGGGGTGTCACGTGGGCACAACGGGTTGCGCCCATAACCACCCGCGCAGCCACATTCTGGACCAGTTGGAGCCTCCGAGTGCTCTTCAAGAGGAGCCCCATGTAGAGAGCATTACAATAGTCCAGCCGGGAGGTGACAAGGGCATGAGTGACGGTGCGCAAGGCATCCCGGTCCAGAAAGGGCTGCAACTGGTGGATCAGGCGAACCTGATAAAAGGCCCCCCTGGCCACGGCCGTCATGTGCTCTTCTAAAGACAGCCGTGCGTCCAGGAGGACACCCAGATTGTGAGCCCTCTCTGGGGGGGGGCAAAGATTCACCCCCAATAGTCAGCGATGGCACCTGCTGACTATATCGGGACGCCGGCAGCCACAGCCACTCGGTCTTGGACGGGTTGAGTCTGAGCCTGTTCCTTCCCATCCAGACCCGCACGGCCTCCAGGCAGCGAGACATCACATCAAGGGCATCGTTGGGGTGGTCTGGGGTGGAGATGTACAGCTGAGTATCATCAGCGTTCAGATGACACTTCACCCCAAAACCACGGATGATCTCACCCAGCGGCTTCACATAAATGTTGAACAGAAGGGGCGAGAGGACCGACCCTTGTGGCACTCCCCATGCGAGACGCCTCGAGGTCGACCTCTGGCCCCCTGCCAACACGAACTGCGAGCGGTCGGAGAGGAAGGAGGAGAACCATCGCAAGTGCCCAACCCAGTGCCCCCTATTCCTAACCCTCTCAACCGCTGCAGCATGATACCATGGTCGATGGTATCAAAAGCCACTGAGAGATCTAATAGGACTAGGACAGAGGAGCAACCCCTGTCCCGAGCCCTCCAGATATCATCCACCAACGCGACCAATGCCGTTTCTGTGCTGTGCCCCTGCCTGAAGCCCGACTGGCACGGGTCTTTGCAAAAAGCAAAGGCTTTTTGCAAAGATGACCGGAGCCCACCGGGACACAATCTCCCTCCAGGCTTTGGTAATGAAACGGCAAACCGAGGGAAGGCCTGAAGCACTGAAGTCTTCCCTCCATTTGCAAAGCCTTTTGCCGAAGATCTCATCCTCGATTCGTAGAGGGCTAAAGTGTGCACGATTACATGAGATCAGTAGCATGAGATCTCGAGCGATCTCATGGTACTTTAGGCGTCTGTCCTCTGTGAATGCACTGAAGGCCTGAAGCAACAAAGCAGGCAAAGAAACTGAAGGCTCACTAGATCTTTCCAAAGTAAGGGAATCTTCACAGGCCCAGTACCTGTGGAGACCCAGCGGCGGGGGTGGGGGGGTCGGAAGGGAAAATGTTGCAGTGCCTCTGCCATCGTTCATAAGTGTGAATGACTGCCATGGTGCTGCAATATTTGTAACCTCGGGACTGTGTCATAAGTACTTGGGGGGATGGGGGGGAGGCATGCCGCAACTTCAAATGGTCACTAAGTGAACTGTTGTAACTTGAGGATTATCTGTATAAATGTTCCAAGATAATGTTTTGGAAAAGGATGTTTATTGGATATAGAAAAGAAACTGATTGAAGTGTTAAAAATTAAAGGGGAAATACAAATGGCAAACCAAGAAAATGATGTGGAAAATGTTTTCTTATTGGATCATCAAGAGGCTTGTTAAGAGGCACCCTTGATGAAATCTGTGTAATTGGATAAACAATTTAAATCAAATCTTATGTCAGTATTTCCATAAACTCAAGATTGACTGTTAGAAATAAAAGTGCAAAGTTGGCGTATTTGATCAAGGTTAAAATAAGACATTTATTTGCAAAGTTCCAGCAGCCCTTTGTGGACTTTTTTTTGCTGCTACCAGACTTGAAGTGTTTTATGGATTTGCTTATTGTTAAAGGAAGGGATATGGACAAATCTATTTGTAATCTTAGAGAGGGTGAGGAGTTACATAATTTGTCTATATGTGTGATGAAGATTGGGAGTTATTTCTTTACATATTTCTTTTCTCTTTCCTCACTATATTCCTATTTTTTTTCTTGCACTTTTTATTCTCACTATTATTTTTTTATATAGTTTGTATTAACTTTTACTATTCTAATAAAAAACCTTAATAAAGAGTATATGCAAATAAATAAAAAGAGTTGGCCGAGATGTCTGATAGAAGCTTATTCTCAGCTGCTTTGGCTGTGGCAGCCGCTTAGGCTGTGCCTCCACAGGCCGTCAGGGTGCCCAGCTTGCCTCTGCCTCAGGAAGCTTGTCGACTAGAGCTCCTGGCAAGGACTTGCCCTGGAGCAGCTCAGATTGTGCTGAAGGCCAGGCAGGAAGGCAAGCAGGAAATGCCGGCAGCGGCTCCCTCCCTCCCTCCCTCGGAAGTAGATTCAGCGGAAGAGGCCATGCCCATCAGGGAAGAGGCCATTAGCAAAGGAAGAGGGTGATTTATGGGGCAGCAAAAGGTTCTTCGGTCAGCATTTTGACTGCTTCTAAGATGTTTATGTCCTAGAAGGAAATAAGGAGGATTAAGAAGGATGTGATGCACTTAGGAAATACATTAAAAAGGGCATTGGAAGAACGAAGCAAAGATTGTAGCAATTGGGGCTATTCGCTTGGACAGAAGAGGCGGCATCAGTGCAGCGGTGAAATCCGGCTGGATCTATCCAGCTCACGCAAACTGGTAGCGCCGGCGATGGGAGGCTCCGCCCACCCACCGGGACGTCATTATGTCCCATTTTTGACCCTCTGCGCATGTGCAGAAGAGGCGCACACGAGTGGAGCAAGTGCGCGTGTGTGCTCACATTTCCAAACCAGTAGTGAAGGTTAAGTGCATTTCACTGCTGTGTCAGAGGCTATAAATCGCCAAGCCACATCAAGAGGGCATTTCTCTGACATCACCAAGGGATTGGCTGAAATTGAACACAGGACTCGAGATAAACCACAGGCTGTGTTATTTTACAGAGCACCACAATTCTGGTAGCAGCAGCCAACATGGGTGACTCTAAAAGGGAACATGCCAGTTTCACAGTGGATCAGCCCATCTGTGGCCACAGACCTTTGTCCCTCCTAAAAAAGCAGCTGTGGGGTGGGAATGAGCAAAGTGGATCCTGCCTGCCATCTGGAGGCCAGAAAAGGCTGGACTGGATGGCCTCACGGCTCTTGCACACTTGAATGCAAAGCAAAATCTTCTGAAAGGCAGGCAGTGGCGCTCCTGGACTCCTTTCATGGGTTCCTAGGGGCATCTGTCTTTCTTACACTACCCATGTGCCCAGTGACAACCTAAGGTGGATGTGACCCGACTGCTTGGCACTGGCTGAGCCAATATTCCGTAAATAAGGGAACACTCATCCAATAATGCTGGCTATCTTCTCAAGCGCTGCTCTGATAAGGGGGTCATTTCTGGTGGGCTGGGGGCACACTTGCAGAAGAATGGGGAGAAACCTCATCAAAGTTGAGACCCTGAAAATCTACAAAAGGTTAAGGGAGGCATCCTGAGGCTGCAGCTGCAGCTTTTCTCTGTGCAACATTCATGACAGCTCGTTTTTCTCCTACAAAAGGCTATTTCCAGGCCCCCAGACCTTCTGGACTACGATTGCCAGTTTCACAAATCAGTCAGTAAACCCAGAATGCTGGTTTGGCACAATGATGGGGGATCTTCCCAGAGTGTGGGTCTTTTGAAAGTGGCTTGTGTGGAAAGAAGAGCTGCTCGCAGGAGGGCAGCTCCAAAGGTGCATTGGACAGTGAGGAACCTTGAGATCTGACTAACAGCAGTGTGTGCGCGTGGTGCTGACAGTGGCAGTTTCCAGGCTAAGGGTGGTACGTCCTGGGTTGCGTGATGGGCGGGAACAGCCTGGGGGGCTGTTAATGAGGGACTGAAGTCCTTTCGTGCTTTAAATCTTTAGGGCTACATTTTTGTGGTTCAGAATGGGGACGAATCGGAAATAATATGTGGAAGAACTCCAACAGCCAGCAGGTCTGAGAGCTGAAAGCCATTCTTTGTAAGCGCAGACAGTCGTCTTTGCTACACACATAGATTTGATGAGCAAGCCACAACTGATGGTCAGACCCCTACGTGCCATAAGCCATGATGGCTGGGTGCATGTGGCATACCCACGCAGAGGCCACAGAAAGCATTGGGGCTTGTCATGATGTGTTAACTCAACGCCTGCAGGACAAGCAGGGACAACCCCACATCTTCCTTGTCCCTGTCAAATCGCTGCTCCTGCTCGGCCTTCTTAACCTCAGCTGCTTATTTCAGGGCTTCCACCAAACGTTTCCCCAGGGAGGCCTGTGAGGCTGCAGGAAGGAGCAGGCCAGGCCCCTCTCGGGCGCCCCGCAGCACCCTTGCCTTGTCAAAGGGGAGGCTGCCGGCAGGCGGGCGGAGGCCGGGCGAAGGGGTCTCCCGGGCCAGGCCGGCTCCCTCCTCACCTGTTTCACCGGGAGGCGGCCATCTGGCCCGGGGAGAGCAAGGGGGGGTCTCGGGGTCCCCGCGGAGGCGGAAGGGGGGAGAGAAGCCGGGCTGCAGGAGAAAGAAAACTTGGCGCGGCCGGAGCGAGAGGAAGTGCGACAACAAAAGCGAGATAAAAGGGCGGCGGCGGCTCTCCCTCCTCTCTGCGCCTTTCTCTTTCTCTCTCTCCGCGCGGGTTAGGAGGGGCTGTTTTGCATCCCTTCACGTCAGCCCTGCCTCATTCCCTTCTTCCTTCCTGCGAGGGAGAGAGAGAGAGAGAGAAAAGGGAAAGGGAACTGAGGACGCGCCAGCAGCAGCAGCGCCGCCGGAGCTCAGCGCTGCGGCAGCCGCCCCAGAGCCCCTCGCCTCGCCCGCGCCGAGTGGGGCTGCGCGTCCCGCGGCCGAGCCTCTGCGGGACTCCCAGGGTGAGTTCACCGGCGCCCCGGCCGGCCTAGCCGGCCCTCTCCGCCCCGGCTCGAGGAGGCGCCGGGCCCGGACACAGAGGGCCGCGCCGGGCAGCGCTGCGCCTGACGACCGGCCAGGCCCCTGAGGCCGCCGCCGCCGCCGCCCTCTCGGCCCCGGCGGCGGCGGAGCAGCGATGGCGCCGCGGGAGGAGGAGGAGGAGGCGGGCGGGCAGGCGCGCGGGGCTCGGCTCGGCTCGGCCGCTGAGCACGTGGGGCGCCCGCCCGGCTCTCGGGCCGCTTCCCTCCGCCGCGCAAAGTTTGTCGTGCCAGGCCGGCGGAGGAAGAGGCTCCCGGCGGGCGGCGGCAGCGGGTTACCTGTTGCGGCTCCGAGCCGCGGCCCTTCCTGGCCGCCTGCCCGCCTCCCTTCCGGCTCGGCGCGCTGAACCTCCCCTCAAACAGCTGATCGTCTCGCCCGCGTCGCTCACTGCCCGGCCCGCCCGAGCCTAGCGCGGCCCGCCCGGAGAGCCGCTCCGGAAGGCCGGGTGGCGCCGCGCTCCCTCGCGGCTCCCGGGCGTGGCGGGCCGCGGGCCCTGCGCGCCTCCGCGCTTTAGCCGGGCGGCGACGAAGGGAGGGGGCGCCCTTGGTAGGACCTTCCGGCCGGCGCTGGAAGAGGCAGCGCCGCCGAGGCTGCCCGGAAGGCAGCAGAAGCGGAGCGCCTCGGGAGGCCGCGCCGTGATGCCCCCGCCCCCGACCAGCTCCGGCCGCCCCCGCCCGCCCGGGAATCCACTCGTGGCGGCCTCGATTGTCCGCGCGCTGCGGAGACGGTGGCGGCCAGTTCTGCCCTCCGCCCAAGAGGGGCTGCTCCCCGCTCCCCCCCGGTCGGAACGGGCCGGGGGGGGGAGTGACTCTCCGCCCAATTCCCCCCCCCCCCGAGGGAAACTGAGGCTCGAGGCCGACGCCCCCGGTGCCCTTGGCGGAGATCAGCGGTCGAAGCGCCTGCCTTCCTCGGGCTTCTTCGCGGCGCTGGAGAAGGGCTGGGTGGGCGGGAGGGCCGAGCTGTTTGGGGTTGCGAGGCCCCTGGATGAAGGCTGGGGGAGGGGAGGAGGGCGGCGGCGGCAGGGCAGAGCCAGGTGAGGTGGGCTTGGGAGGGCAGGGACTGCGCCCGGGTGGGGTGGGGGGAGGCCAGGCCCCTTGCTCAGTGCTGTGCCAGAGAGGAGGGTCAAGGGGCTTTCCCCAAGCAGGGCCTCGGTGGTTAGGGAGGGAAAACTTCCAGATGGTTTTACGGCAAAGCAAACAAATATTCCACTTGCTTCTCAGTATGAAACCCCTGGAAGACTCTTTATCTCTCCCAAGGTGAAATAATTGCTCAGAGCCCAGGTATTGGTGGGAGCACCCCCTGCCACCTTCAGTGCAGCCTCTTGGAAGAGATCCCTGAGAGGACTGGGGGGGGGTTGCTGAGGAACTTGAGGTACATCAGCCTCCTTCAATGTGCGTTGAAAAGGCACCTCTTAAATCCACAGTTTTGGCTTGCTGTTAACATCCTTCAGCACCATTATCTCTTCAGAGGGTTGTATTTTAGTGACTTAGCCAACTACTCTCTATCCCAATTTTATAAAAGGCTGTGTAAACTTAAAACAGAAGGAACTGTTTACTTGTGGTGGCCATTCCAGGCAAAACCAAGAAGGAAGAAAGGAAGGGTGGCTGGACTCTCAAAAGGAAGAATGCCTCTGTTCATTTCTCATATTATTGTTCCTGTTTCAGTCTCCCTGGTGTTTCCTGTGTGTGTGTGAGGGAGGGAGAAAGGGGGAGGGAGAGCGAGAGCACAAGCGCACATACGCCAACCTGAGGGTTATTCTGCACCTTCAACAGATGGACTGCTTGTTTCTTTTGCTTTTCTTAACTCATAACTGTCCCCATCATTTCCTTCATGCCGAGAAGTCAGAGGAGCCTTCCCACTCGTGTCTCCCTGGGCGATGGCCGGTGTTTCCCAGACGCCTCCTTCCTCCTGGCTTGGCTGACAGCATCCGGGAGAGTCTTCCTCTTTCCCTCCAGCCATTCTCTAGCTCTGCTTCTGGGAGGGCTGAGGATAGGAAATGCAGGAATCCCACTTGCCTCCAGAAGTTGAACTGAAACTAAAAGGAGGGAGCAGAGGAGGGGGAAAAGTGTGTTTCCTATTCAGAAACCTTTGCTTAACAAATTTAACAGCTATCTCTCTCTTGAAGACTAAAATATAATTGTTATCTTCCTTTTCTAAATTTCTAGCAGTTCATTTATCTGTCTTCACTCCATTGAAACAGAGAGATTTTGGCATCTGGGACACCTTGGATATTTGTGTGTCCCATCTTGGTTTGACACTTGGCTTGTTTGTAATAAGCCCCTGTGGCTCCAAGAAGCAATGTATTGTTTCTAGGTGCACACAGACTGATTTTGTGGTCTTTAGTACCTTTGCAAAATTCTGCTCATTCTGCCTTTTAACCTCCATGACCCAGCCCCATAAAGCCATTGAATCTGACCTCTGGCTCAATGCAGAAACCTCGTTTAAAGCAGCCTCCTTCCTAGGCCTGAACATTTGATTTCTGTTTCGTGACAGAAGACCTGCGCACTTACCTTTTTGAATGTCATTGTTATTTTCTTCCATTTCTCTATCTCAAGCACAATTTTATTTCTGTCTTCCCATCCACTTTTGTGCATTTTGCAGATTTGATAAGCTGCTTCTGCCTCTTCATCCACATCAAGACATTTTACAACCACAGTATTCCTGCAATCTATTAAGGATGCTAGCTAATAACAAAAATTAAATCAGATTAGTTTTAATAAGATTTGTTCTTGACAAAAGCATGCTGATTTGATTAATTTAGTTTGCTAATAATATATTTTAAGATATTTAACAGAACTCCAACTGTCCCTAGGTATTGAGGCCAGATTGAATTTATTTTTTTAATAATTTTATTAAAAACTATACTTAAAAATGAAAAAAAATTAATACAAACTAAACAATACAAAGAAAGAGAAAAATAAGTGAAAAAATAGAGAACATAGAACATCATCAAATTTGGAAGGAACTTCTAGTCCAACCCCCCTGTTCAAGAAGATCCTATACCATTCCAGACAAGTGGCTGTCCAGTCTCTTAAAAGCCTCCAGTGATGGAGCAGTCACAACTTCTGAAGGCAAGCCTTTTCACTGGTTGATTGTTCTCTCACACACACAAAAAGAATATAGTAAAGAAAAATATATAAAGAAACAACTTCCTCTTTTGTCATAACAGGTATAAAGAATTTTAACCTTCCCTTAAAATACAACAAATTATCTTTTATTCCCATATCCTATCTTATCTTTAAACAAATTTTAAAGCCTCATCATTTCTGTCCTGATATCAGCAAAAGTTCATTAAGGGTTACCAGAAATAACATTGTATTTATTTTAAACATGATAAAATGAACCAATTTCATATTATTTTTTAAAAATCATGATCTTTTAGTCTCTTCAAATAATATCCTAAGTACTTTATTTCTTTTCATTTTTATTTATCACTTTTCACAAAATTCTTAAAAGCTTTAACAGAACTCTTGTAAATCCAATATAGGAAAATTATCCAGGCTACTCTCTTGGCTTGTTATTTTGTTATTTGCATATCCCTTTTAATTATTAAGACTTCAAGTGGTTCATTTGTATTTCCAATGTAGCATCTTCTTCCATATCTCATTTTTAAATCCACTTTCAGATCAGTCTTGTTTAGTAAAACTTCCTGTTTCATTACTTCTTTTAAACATAGTCTGTCAATAGAGGCAGACACTCGATCATGTTTTTTATGTGAATTCAAAACAAACATTTTCCACTGAGAAGAATTCATGTAATTAATTCCAAAATCTTTTTCAAATCTATCTGGACCCTTGTAACATAGAAGTTTTAATCGCCCTTTTGCTGCTTATAAAAAAAAATTAAGTTCTTAAACTTGTATTTAAAATTTTTGCTAAGGACTGAAGGAAACTTACATGATGCTGTCAAACTTGTTAATCCAAAGGTTTCTAATAGCTGAAATTCATTTGACAATCATTTTTGAAAGTGATTACAAAAGGAATTATATGAACTTAGTGTCCTTTCTAAGCACTTTCCTGCAGTTTGAGCAAGATAGCTGCTCCCTCACCTCCCAGAGCTCCAAACTCACTGGAAATTGCAGTCTTGCAGTCTCCTTGTGAAAAGCAACTGTGTGGAGCATTTCGGGGCAATTTCAAGTCCTCCCCTTGTTCAGAGAGGAGTTATGCAAAATAGGGGGGCATCCCATAATGAACATCAGTAGAAGAAGAAATTGCCTATGTGTAGGATCCAAGAATTCCAGATCCTCATATACCAGACATGTCAAACTCAAGGCCCAAGGGCCAGATTTGGCCCGTGTTGTGATTAGATCTGGCCCACAGGGCTGCCCTGGACACAGCGAGGGGCTAGTCTTGGGCCCGGCCCACCTCAGCCTGGCCAGGTGCTCCCCTGGATACGTGCACAGAAGGTGCGAGTGCGTGGAGGCCAGCACACAGCTGACCTGTGATGAGCACTGTATTGCCCCAGCAGCAGCTCTGTGCCTGCCACCAGCGCTTTCACTGCCTCCATAGCCTGCTTGCTGGCCCAGGCTTGCCCGCTGGGCCCCATAGTCCACGAGCACTTCCCTTTCACCCGGATGGCCCCCCCACCCCACCTCCCGCCCTGCCCCTGCATGGGAAAGCCACAGCCACCAGTTTCCTTTGAGTTCAACTTCTGCCTTGACAGCTCTGTGGAGAGGTGGGGGTGGGGAGCTGCATGAGGAAAGGCTGCCCCAACAAGCCAGCATCCTTACCACACACGATTGGAAACTCGGATTCCCTTTTGAGAAGCTTCCCTCATGCAGGACCAGGGAGCACTGCTCTCCTGCCTGATCCTCTGTCAAGGCAGAAGTTTGGACTCAGGAAACCACTTCCTGCAAACTTTCTCTGCCGCCCTTCCATATGCAGCATCATCTTCCTCCGCCTCCTGCGTTGTTGGGAGGGGGCACCAGACAAGGAAACACCAACGATGTCTCGGATTGGGAGAAGAATGTCTCCTTTGGCGTGCTGTGCACATGCACACATACAGACACCCTGTTCCAAGCTTGGAGATTTTTATCTACATCTGAACTTGCAAACTGCCAATCATGCCTGGGCTTGGGGAGAAAGCCGTCTCCTTCCTCTGTGGATAAAAATCCCCAAACTTGGAATGTGGTAAGTGTGTGTGTGCGTAACACGCACGTTTGGCTGCCAGCAGTTTGGGAGGCGAGGAGCTTGTGGGGCACCAAATTGTCCCCATGTTGAGTTAGCCAATGTGACTTTTTTCCATCCTGATCCAAGTGTCCTGAGTCAGCCATGGCCAGTGAGTGACATCGAGCCAGCCACACCCACCCAGCCACGCCTACCTGGCCACTGTGAGTTGTCATAGTCTTCTATGCATCTGGCCCTTTGAGGGCAACCATAATGCTGATGGGGCCCTCAATGAAATTGAGTTTGAGTGAGGAGACCTGGGGGGGCAAACCTGCAACTGGAATTCAGGGCCTGAAGGGGAGCATTTATTTGAAAGGAATATCCCAAGCAAAGGGGGAGGGGAGGAGAAGGAGCATCCTGTGTGAAGGACGATGGGCACATAAGCACTGAGATGCAGAATGAACACTGAACCTCCAGCTGGCAGTGATTAACAACACAAGAAGATGGAAAGAACAAATCTATTATTTATATATACCATCAAGCCAGGCAGAAGATATAGATAATGCCCTTCTGGCCAGATTGCAGAACACTCGAGGAGGAGAGCTATGGTTCTAAGGAAAAACTTCCACGACTTAGACATAGGCCTGAAAAACTACTCAGCCAAAACTGAAGGTCCCCAAATTCCTCAGTGATCTTGCTGAGTGCTGAATTTTCCAGAAGAGAGATTATTAGCTGATGACAGGAAGGCACCCGGTGTGAAAAAACAGAAAAAATGGGCCAGGCTGATCATAATTAGATCAGTACAGATGTGGCTGAGCAGCTGTGCCCAAAAAATGGATGCTCCTCCTTTGCATCAAGCTAGTCAATGCCCTGTGCCGCTTAGCAGGTTTATAGATGGCTTGGAGGCAGTTTGGTTCAGGAGGATCGTAATATATCAGTTGGAGAAATGGATAGAAAAAGGCAAGATGAATTTCAGCAGAGAAAAATATGTTTGGGATGAAAAATCAAGGACATGGGAATAATATTGTGGGCAGCATGCTGAATAGTAGCATGTGCTAGAAGGACCTGGGCGAGAAGCTAAAAGCAACACAATCAAGTGATGTAGGTATAAAATAGTCAAATCCTCGGCTGCTTCAATAAGAGTAGAATGTCAGCATAAAAAGAAGCCCTTATTCCCCTCTGACGTGATGTTGCCAAGAATCAGAATGGTTGGCAGCCTCCAAATTTTATAAATAAGCAAACAAGTATTGCACCTAATTCTCTGTGCCACCTCTTATGAAATCCCCTGAGAAACAAGCATGTCTGAAGGTGGCATCCAAGATGGATAAGGAGGTTGGAAAGAAGCCTCACCTGAGGCACTTGGAGATGCTGGGTGTATTCCTAGACTGGGACAGACACGATAGCTGACTTCAGGTAGCTGAAGGAGTCTCTTGTGGAAGGGAGGTAGACTTGTTCCTGAAAATGGGTGAAGAGACAGTGTTGCTAGCGGCATTACTGCCTCCTTTCAAAAGCAGAAGCCTTTGTCTGTAAAGGAGAAAGAAGATTCAAAGTGATCCCAACAGAGGGAACATCTGACTTGGCGACAGAACACGTGAGAATGAGGTTGACAGTGTTGACAATGAGGAAAAGACGAGAACCAGGGGTGAAATCCAGTAGGTTCTAACAGGTTCTGGAGAACTGGTAGTGGAAATTTTGAGCAGTTCGGAGAACCAGTAGCAGAAATTTTGAGTAGTTTGGAGAACCGGCAAATACCACCTCTGGTTGGCCCCAGAGTTGGGAGGGAATGGGGATTTTGCAGTATCCTTCCCCTGGAATGGGGTGGGAATGGAGATTTTGCAGTATTCTTCCCCTGCCACGCCCACCAAGCCATGCCCACAGAACCGATAGTAAAAAAAATTGGATTTCACCACTGACGAGAACCTTAAATGTCATATTCCCCCTAGTAATTGGCCCACTCTGCCCTGGTCAGATCCCTTTTGAAGCTCTCTGCAATTTTGGGCATCGCAGTTCAACGGGGCAACTGAAAAATGGGGTCAGGTTCAGAGGAGGCTCCCTAAGAGGGAAAGCTCCAGGAGCCAAGCTCTGGGAGGAAGAGGGGAAGGACCTGGCTAGGAAAGAGATGGGGAAATACAATTTTTCCCACGGTTGTTGCACAGAAAGGGAGTGGCAAATGTTCTGTATGACCCCAGAGGTGGGGACTCCATTGTATCTTCCCAGTCTCTGGTTTCTAACTTGATGTAAGCTTCGGTGGCATCCTTGGTGCTCTCTGAACCTGGTTGTTCCTTGCAGGCATTATCAAACTAGGTAGCATCATCCATGTCGATGTAAGCTTCCTTGGCAGGATTTATATTGTAAAGTGTGAGCATAAATGACAATCCCTTTTTGTCTGCGATGTGGATTGTGGAGTTATCAGCAAGAAATATCCAAACGTTTTTGAATTGCCATTTGAGTTAGGTCAGACCTACCAGAGAGGTGAGGGACTTTTTTTTCTCCATTTGTTCCATCGGGCTGGACCGTCTGTAATACAAAGCTATTTCACTTTTGTTTCTTGCTTTGGCTTTTCTACTGTGCAGCTGGAAACATTAGATTGTCTCCTGTTCTGTTGGATGTGTCCTGAACAAAGCCTGTCTTTCAACTTCGCCTGCTTTCACCATACTGCATTTGCATTTATTTATGGGGATTTTTTTTCCCCAGACTAAGCACAGGAGCAACCGTGGGGCCCCTCCCCTCTTCTTCAGCCCTCTTGCCATTCCCTGCCTCTCTCAGGGCTGTTTGTGTCCCTAACACTTGGGCTTGGAGGGCCCCCTCAGCCCCCCACCCATCCAGTCTGGGCTAGCAGACCTTTCCTCTGCTTGGCCGGCCTCTCCAAAAGAGGCTTTCTGAAGTGCCTCAGCTGATGCCCTGAAGACAGGAAGGAAGATGCTGCATTTGCCCCTCCCCCATCTCCAATCAGATTCAGATTCAAATGAAGGGTTTAACATTTTCTCTGGCAAGTGTTGTAGAACGGTGACAACTGCTTAGGCTTTAGCCACTTGCTCAGGACAGAAATCCAAGTGGCCACTCAAAGGCTGGCTGGACCCACCTGAATGCATCTAGGGAAGGAAGATCCTCCACTCTTCCCCCATCCCTGGAAACCAGTGTTGCTTTTTAAGGGCTTTTCCTGCCAGGAAGTTTATCTAACGTTAAGTCAGAATCCCTCTTCTGGATGTGTTCTTCTGTCTCCAGGATTTTGGAAGGACAGAAAAGGTTGCCATGTGCTCTTCCTCAGCCCTCTTTCTTCAAGGCTCCACGTGCTCAGCTTGATCCGTTTCTTTCCATAGGATTTTGTCCCAGGTTCCTGGACCCGACTCAGCTGGCTGGCTAACAGACATCCCTCAAGTGGGGGTCGTGAAGGGAGGGGTCTCAGCAAAGCAACGTAAAGTGGAACTTTTGCCTCTGGGGCTTTAGGAGTTGGCTTCCTTTGTTGAAGGATAAAATTGCCTTCACCTTTTTTTGCAGCCACATCACATTGCTGACTCAGGCTCAAGTTATAATAAATTCCATTATCTTCTTTACAAGTCATATTGCCAAGTCGGAGAGCCCTCATTCCGCATCCGGGTATTTAGTATTGGCTTCCTATGAGAAGAACTGTATACAGTACTTTTCTATGTTAAATGTGATAATGGCTGTCCAGTCTCTCCTTAAAAGCCTCCAGTGATGGAGCACCCACAAGTTCTGGAAGGGAGCCGTTTCATGGGTCAATTGTTCTCACTGTCAGGAAATGTCTCCTTAGTTCTAGGTTGGTTCTCTTCTTTTTTTTTAATAAAAAGGTTTTTTTTTATTTTTTTAGACAAACACATACAAACATACAATGTATTTTCTTTGAACAGAATATTTGGCTGGTTCACAAATTTAAACAATGTTTAGTCATTTCAATTGAGTTTCATCTATTTTTTAAAAAAGACCATTTCAATTAAGGAGCCTGGTGGCGCAGCAGACTAAAGCACTGTTATTAACATCAAGCTGTCTGCAATTACTGTAAGTTCAAATCTCACCAGGCTCAAGGTTGATTCAGCCTTCCATCTTTTCTTAAGTAGGTAAAATGAGGACCCAGATTGTGGGGGCAATAAGCTGACTTTTTAAATATACAAAAGTATGAAGGCTATTGCTTAACGCATTGTAAGCCGCCCTGAGTCTCCGGAAAAGGGCGGCATATAAATCAAATTTAAAAAAAAGTTTAGAGTTTCTATATTACCTTTTTGCCATATTCATTTCTCATCTATTTTTTAAGAACCAATATTACCCTACATTCTCACCTCTAATCTTAATCTTAATCAAATTCAGTTTTTTCCTTCTATATTTTGCCCCTTCCCATTGTCATCTATTTGTATATCTATCCTCACCTTGTTTCATTATGTAATGTTACAGTAGTTTAATTCTTATAATAATAAGTCCTCTTATTTTATATCATGAAAATACAAATCCCAACATTTTAGTATATCACATTTCTACTTTTTTCACATAATAATTAACTTAAAAATATTCTAGCTGTTATCCATTTCAATTGTTACAATTTAAACTTAGTCATATTTCTTAAAAGAAAAAAAAGAGAAACACAATACAAATATTCCAATTGTTATTCATTTCATTTTGCAATCATAAAGTTTCCCATTTTTATACTACAATTCATATTTCAACATTACAATTTATTGTAATACTAGTTATTTCAATTTACAGTTTATTATTCATTTCATTTTTGCAATCATATGGTTTTCTCTTTCATTTTTTTCTTCCTTCCCATTTTTATTTTCACCTTTTTCTTTCCCCTTTTTTTCTTTTGTATTTTGAAATCTTACTCTTTTGCCCTAAATTTCCCATTGTTTCCCATCTCTTTTCTCCTTTTCCTACTTCTCTAGTATTTATCCCACTGTTTATCCCAATGTAATCATTCTGTGATTCACAATTCTGAACTCTTCTATTTTGCCCTGCATTTCCTGTCATTTCCCATCCTTTTCCTCTTTTTTTCCTTTTCACTGTTTGTTTATTTATTTATTTATTTATTTATTTATTTAATTTTTATACCGCCCTTCTCCTGAGGGATTCAGGGCGGTGAACAGTTAACATAACATACATATAAAATGTGAATATAAGATGATTAAGCCAATTAAGCCACTGTTAATCCCGGTGTAATCATTTAAGTTTTTTGTGTTCTTTCTTTTCCTCCCTTCTCTCCTTCTTTGACTCTTTCTGCCTTTTCTGTTTTTTTCCATTGTTAATCCCAATGTAATTTCTAAAACCTCCTTTTTAAGTTTAGGTTTAGGTTTATTTGGATTTATATACCGCCCTTCTCCCGAAGGACTCAGGGCGGTGAACAGCCAAAGATAAAACACATACAATATAAAATTTAAAAACAATTTAAAACATATTAAACAAATTTGGCCCATACTAATTAAAACACCCCTTTTTTTTAAAAGCAAATTAAAATTAAAATTAAAAAGAGTTAGGCCAGCCCAGCTTGTTGGAATAAAAAAGTCTTGAGGGCACGGCAGAAAGTGCATAAATCTGGGATCCTCCATATCTCCAGGGGGAGCTCGTTCCAAAGGGCAGGTGCCCCCACAGAGAAGGCTCTCCCCCTGGGGGCCGCCAGTTGACACTGTTTGACCGATGGCACCCTGAGGAGCCCTTCTGTGTGGGAGTGTACTGGCTGGTGAGAGGCTACCGGTGGCAGAAGGCGGTCTCGTAGATACCCAGGTCCTAAGCCATGGAGCGCTCTAAAGATGGTAACCAATACCTTGAAGCGCACCCGGAAGACCACAGGGTCTTTATCTTCTTTTTTGTTTTCAGTCTCTGTGTCTTGCTTCTCTGTCTTTGTTTCCTTGTCGGCTTGAACATGCTCTCTCTCGTTTTTGGATCCTCAAGTTTCAATTCTCCATGTAGCATCGTAATTATTCCTCTTATTTTCGCTTTCCATGATGAATACAACATTTCCATCATTTCTCTAATTTCCTGTGCCATTTTATTCTTTCTGTATTAGTATTGTTCCAGATTTAAAAGTTCCATTGTTTTCCCTTTTTTTCCCCAAAGTCAGGCTGCTTACAAACAAAGCAATCCTCCCCAAAAGTTCTCATGGCCAGCACTGATATGATTCAAAGTTTTCCAAAACAAAAATTCCAAATTGCAGTACTCTTTTTTCTCCTGAAGATGTCTCTCTAGAATCCACAATTCTCTTGTTTAACAGAGTGTCCATTTTGTATCAATCTTTGTTAACAATCTAGCTTCTTTTTTGCTTCTTTTTAACTTAGAAAGTATCAAATCAATTTTATAGTCCAGTCGAAATTAAAACAATGCTTTTCCCCTCTTTTTTTTTTTAGGTATAAAGCACTTCTATTGCAGAGCTTAATATCCAATTGTCTTTTGTTTTATTTTTCTTAGTTTTCAGCAAGAAAGGATCTATTTATTTTCTTTCCAATCATTTAGCCAATTTTGGGGTTGTTTCTTCTAATTCTTAAAATTTTCCAGTCAATTTTATTCAAAAATCAATTTTCTTTTCGGGTTTGTCCCTTTAAATTCCGCTTGCTTTCTCTTTTCTTCCCCTGTGCCTGTTAGCTGCTAATTTTATGCTGGGGGCGGGGGGGGGTTCAAAATAATTGTTGTTGTTGTTGTTGTTATCTCGCCTGTGGGTTGGCTGTCATTCACCCGGCTTCAAAAACTCTGTTGCTTTCATCGCTCCTGCTCGATACTTAGTCTGGTTGCCCCAGCTTCTTGACAGCCATAACGGCTGCCGCCTCCGCCGCAGAGTCGGAGAGAGATTCCTCTGACCTTCGAGGAACTTACCTGTTCCTCTTGGTCTTCCGAGGTGCCTCTTCTTCTTCCCCGTCCCTACAGGATGGTTCTGGTCTGAAGACCTCTTGGTGGCGGTTCGTCAGTCCGGGTTTTCACAGAGCTCATCAGAGCCCGCTAATTCCCAGACTGTCTTGCTGCGATGCTTCCGGTCAAATTCTAGGTTGGTTCTCTTCTTGATTAGTTTCCATCCATTGCTTCTTGTCCTGCCTTCTGGTGCTTTGGAGAATAGGTGGATCCCCACCTCTTGTTTGTGGCAGCCCCTCAAATATTGGAACACTGCTATCATGTCACAGTCCTTATTTTCATTAGACTAGCCATACCCAATTCCTGCAACTGTTCTCTTTTAGCCTCCAGCCCCCTAATCATTTTTGTTGCTTTTCTCTGCACTCTTTCCAGTCTCAACATCTTTTTTATATTCTGGTGGACCAAAACTGGATGTGATATTCCAAGTATGGTTTTACCAAAGTGATACCAACACTTCATATGAACTTGATTCTTTCCCTCTGTTAATGCAGAGGATTAATAGAATTGCATTGGCTGTTTGGCAGCTACAGCATACTGCTGGGTCATACTTAACTGGTGGTCCACTCAGACTCCTAAATCCCTCTTACATTTATTGCTGTTGAGCCAGATGCCATCTATTCTCTTACCTGTGCATTTGATCTTTCTTGCCTAAGTGTAAAACCTTGCTTTTCTCATCCCTGAATTACATTTTGTTGGGCAGGGCCCAGTGTTAATGTCCTTTGTCATCCCTCAGTACCTCCCCATGTAGCCTTGGAGATTTAAACTCATTCAAAATAAACTGTTATTGCCTGCCCAGATTTCAATCAGCTCAAGTTTTTTTTTCTCCTCTTTGTCCTGTTGGCTACATACTTCCTTGTTGAACAAGACACTGAAGCAAAGCAAGCGTTAAATACCCTTTGCCTTTTATCTGTTAGCATTTTCTATCCTCACTGACGAGCTGCTGCACTTGATTTCCCCTTATTGTGAGTTTATCAAAAAAAGCTTCCTAGCCCCTCTGTCACATCTTCAGCAATTGTAACTAACAACTAGTTAGACAGGACTCCCATGAGCAGCTCAGGTGGTCGACCGCCTTCTGCGTGAGCCTCTCTGCCTCTGGTCTCCTGCTGTGGGATGTGAGTGTCTCGGAGGCCATGCAAAAGGCCGAGCTACAATTGGGATAATTCTGGAGAAAGAGCCCTTTGCCGTCCATCTTCCCAAATATCAAAAACTAAGCTGGGTGTTTCCAGTGGCCCCAACAGGCTGCTTCTTCCTTCTCGTTTGGTAGAATGACAGCCACCTGGGCTGCCAACCCTACCTGGGAATACCTCTCTAGATTCCTTTGTTACGTTTACAGAGAGAGATGTCCTGCCGCCACCTGAGTGAGGCGTCTCTTCTAGAGCAGCCTTTTAATTCAAGAGGCAGTGACAGCAGTTGCCCACTCTGGCTGGCCTGGCACATACATGAGACCCGATCCCAGAGTGGCCCAAAAGAAAGAGGCAGGCGACCACTTGCAGGCCGAGGAACAGCCATGCTCCAGATGAGCCCACAGGAAACTGCTGGCGGTTGCACCACTAGGACACGCACCAGAGTCCCAGCTGGATATTTTTTTTAATATGGGGACATTTGTGCTGCTTATGGAGAGACAATCACAGTTCCAAGAGAATAAGAGCTTTACTGTCTTACAAAGACCTGGTATAAAATAACTTTTGCTAAAATAACAAGAGAGACTTTCACGTTCCTTTTTTGCTGAAATTATTTCTCTTCCTACATGTTCCATGTGCTCTCTGAAAATAGAAAAGCTATTTAAAAAGAAGCAGTGTGCGCACACACACTCACACATACTAGAGGAACTGAATAGAGGAAGGATGAAAGGGGGGAAAGGAGCCTCAAAGGGGGTGGGGGTGAGAGAAACAGAGTGAAAAGCGATGGAAAAAGGAAGGGGGGGATGGAGAGCTCTGAAAAGAAAGGCTGAATGGAGCTGCAGGAAGGGGAAAGAGAAGAAGCGCTTGAAAAGAAAGGAGCCCGGATTCACAGGCTGTGCCAACCCTCACTTGTGTAACGATGTAAAATCCTTTTGGCTTTTCACGTTCTCTCTCTTTGCGAGGGGGGGGGCGGGGGGGAGAAGAAAGTTAATTCCCAACTGAGCAGAAAATGAAGGTGGCCAAATGAAAAGAGGAAGAATCTACCCTTAAGAAATCTTGCGAAAAAGAAATCACTCACACACACTCAGTTAAAAATCAAGATTGCGTGTCTGTTGTGTGTGGGGGGAATATCTGCCCCAACAAACAAAGCCTCTCTCAGCCAGAGAGAAGGGCTTTCTCTCCCAGATGGGCGGCATCCAGCAACTGGAGGCCTGCCACGTCCCCCTCGGTGGCCTCAGGAGCTGCCCCTGGGCCTGGGCAGGAGGGGGAATTCGGTCCACTCCTGTCCTCACTTGCCATTCATTTTTCGGTTAATGGCACAGAGCTCACCCAGCTAGCTAGTTGTGGCTCTTGTTCACTGCAAAGGATTCTACAGCTGGGGGAAAGCAGGGCCAGGCTGCAGCCCAGATGCAACCCAGGGGTGGTGAGCTGAAGCCCACAGTGTGACCTGGCAAAAAAGAGATGGTCCTGTTGGGCTGGGGGGGGGGGCAGCTGGAGGAATCCATCCCATCAGCATGCCCAGGGTCACCCCAGAAATCCCCTGGGACAGCAATCTAGTTAAAGCAAACAAAATTCTAAATAAGACCAAACTATAATTTAATTTAAAATTAAATATTTGGTGGTTCTCTAATGTGCCGTTCTCAACTCTCTGGGTAATAAGCTTCTTTTTCTACTTTTGTGTCCAGCAGCTCAGGGGGGCAGTTGCGGGTGGGAAATGCTCAGGTCAGCTGTTCCCTTCCCTCCATCCTGAGTCTGCCAAGTCACCATTAAGTGCAATAGTTTCCTGACTTCAGATAGTCTTTATATTAGAGTTGCTGGCCTGCACAACATACCTGAAGCAAAAGATGGATTGTGCTTTGTGACACACTGACCAAAATATGTCAGAACTGATGGTTAGCAGAGCATGCTGCACAGGGCACTGATTGAGGTTGTCTGGCAATTTAGCTAAACCTTCTCTAGTTTACTAAAGAGCATTATGGAAAAGCCAGGAGGAGCCCCGCAGGGCAAGGAAAGTGGAATCCTGAGATTGGTGATAGTAACCCATTTCTGGTGAATGGTGGTAATGGAAGTACCAAGCAGGCGCTCTGGGGGGAAACAGTGCAGCGCCCTAGACAAATGCAGGGACTCTGCTAGCGGGCCAAAGACCCAGGTGGATCTCTCCAGCAGTTGGCTTTAGGGTGACTTAATGGGGAAGGATAAACTGACGGAAGGGGCCCTGTGCAGAATATTCCAGATGTCTGGCAGATGAAGTTGTTCTGCTCAGAGTTGGGCTCCAATTGAGTGGCTGACTTGTGGGGTTCCTGGAGCAGGTTTTACTGGTTAAATAATGAAGTGGACAAGGTCCTTTAACCTGTGAGCACGCCCCCCCCCACCTCCTTTGTTACATGCAGATTGTTAAAGATGCCTGGAGGAGTCTCTAGTTGGGCCCAGCTTCTTTGAGAGAGGGGCAGCTCTTTGGCCATGAAGAAGGCAGTGGCAACCACCACTCCTTGCCCGTCAGCAGCTTCCAGTACCGTCACTTGTAGTATCCTTCCATGCTGGCTGTGGAAATTGGGAGTGGAGGGCACCATGTTCTGCTGGTTCACTTTTTTCTCATAGTTGTTCCCAGGCTGTATTGATGGGGAGAGATTGGAATCCATTATCCTTAGTAGGCTGAGGATACCCAATTGTATGTCTTGCCCAAGTGAGGTTGTCAAAGGCCTGGAAGCTTAAGAGATCTGTTGGGGAGAAAGAAACTCAGGCTCCATTATGGTAAACTAAGATGTTTCGTTTCCCATCCAAGAAGTGAAAGATCTCCTACCTCAAGGAAAAAACAGTCCAGTTGCCTTTTGAAAAAGCACCTTTGAGACAACTGTGACCTGGATGACTGAGAATGTCCACAGACATTCGCTCCACCTCATTATTCCTATTCTTTTAAAGCTGCCCAGAACCACAGAGTGGGATCGCCTCTAAATTATATAAGTATTATGATTGGATGGAATTAATGAAACACACACACCCTGCAAGTAAAAAATTGGTTCCCTTTCTATTCTCTCATCTAAATTGTTTAGGAAGATGAAGACGGCCTAGGACAGAACCTCAGGATACCCCATTGCATGCTTCCCTCCATGTAACAATAGCACTTAGACTTATATACAGCTTCAAGTGCTTTACAGCCCTCTCTAAGTGATTTACAAAGTCAGCATATTGCCCCCAACAATCTGGGTCCACCTATATGTAGTTGTACTTCCACTGAGAAGTGCTTATATATGCTGGATATAAAGTTGGTCAATCAGCCATAATACAATAGTTGTATATCCTATCCTGTCCTGTCCCATTATTTAATGTTGGGAGAGACTTTGGAGAGACCTTCAACCCCATCCAGGGAGGGAATCCTCGAATCATCATAGACAAATGGCCATCCTGTCTTTTCCTGAAAACCTCCCTGACTCTTGGAGGCAGGCTGGGCCACTGTTTAATAGTCCTCACAGCCAGGCAAGACCAGGGTGATCTGCTCCATCTTTGCAGCTATGTTAGGATTTTGTCCTGGTGCCACAGATTGCTGCTTGCAATCTCAGCCTGTCTTCACCTTTTAAACCCTTTGCTCGATTTGCCATTCTTAGCAGTTGTGATGTCTGAATTGAAGCACCAGGGGCATCCATAGAAGGGTTAAAAAGCCAACATGGTGGCCACAGCTATGCAATTGAAGCCCCACCCCTTTTATGCATTGCAAGAGGTGCAGTGCAAAGAGGTGGGGCTTGGATCACTGACACCAAAAGAATGTGTTGAACACCTGTCAAATAAAATTGCTCGGATTTGTTCCTGGTTGGAACTCTTGTGTGGTGCAGGTTCTTATGAGGTGCTCAGGCATTATCTTACCTAGTAATTTATAAGGTGCTCAGGTATTAACTTGCCTAGTAATTTGGGATAAATTTGACACTGTTGCCCCTAAGGAAGTGGACAGGGTACTCTGTGCTGTCAGTGCAACAACCTGTCCTTTAGATCCTTGTCCATCCTGGCTGAAAGCCTCCAGATGGTGACCAGCAAGTGGGTTTATGTAGTAAAAAAAATCCTGACTGTGAGAGGATATTCCTGGGATCTTTTAAGGAGGTTCTGGTCTGTCCTCTCCTTAAGCAACCGTCCCTTGACCCCACCTGCCTGGATAATTTACATCCAGTTTCCTATCTTTTCTTTACAAGGAGTGGTAGAAAAGGTGGTTGCTTGACAACTCCAGAGTGTCCTGGATGAAACGGATTTCTGGGATGACTTTCAATCTGGATTCAGGGACAGAAACAGTCTTGGTCGCACTTATGGATGGCCTCTGGCGAGAGCGAGATAGAGATTGTGCAACCATTGTTGCTCTTCTTGACTTTTCAGTGGCATTTGAGACTGTCAGTCATGATATCCGCTTGGGCTGGCTTCACGAGTTTTAAACTGCTTCAGTTCCTTTCTCTGAGGTTGCTCCCAATTGGTGTTGATGGGGGCAAGAGGCCCCGCTCACAGCCTCTGTTTTGGGGGGTGCCGCAGGGCTCTGTGCTCTCTATTTAACCTATACATGAAGCCGCTGGGCGAGATCATCCTTAGACATAGAATAACTTTCTACAGCTCTCAAAGGGTCACCAGCTCCATCCGTCACCATGGGTTGAGATACTATCAATATGCAGATGATACTCAACTCTATATTTCTATACATGGTGACCCAAGTGATGCCGTCTCTGTCCTCCCAGCCATCTTCTTTTAGCTAATCGTATTGATGTAGTCTCTCTTTTTCTTTTTCCTCGGTTATTTTATTTTATTGTTCTATTTCACTTTCGCTTCTTTAAACTTCCTTTTTATCTCTTCATTTTTTATGGTTGAGAGCTGCCTAGAGTTAACTCCATGGTGAGGTAGGTGGCATATAATTTTCATCATCGTCATCATGCTGTCACAGCCACCACAATGACTTTATTTTTACAGTCCCTCCTCCCCACCCAGGGACTCCCTCCTTGTAGGGCTGACAACTGAAGGCTTTGGAGGGGGTCTGTATTCTTCGTTGCTGAGGGAGATGGGCTGGGGGGCAGCCTGTGGGAGGAGTTCATGTCTGTGGGTGCAGCGCATCCCTCGAGTCCTTCCATCAATCTGATCTGCTTGCATTGTGCCGGGGAGGTCAGATGCTCAAGGAACAGGATTTATATGCCATTTTTTTCAGTATTCAAACAGCTCAGGACGTCAGACGTTAGGCAGCCTTACATTCCACGTTGCATCATCCAGGTCTGCCCAATCTAAATCACGATGGTGCAAAGTAGCAAAATGTGTGTTGTGATACATAAGCAAGATGCCTTTGGTAGAGGGTTAACAACCGTGGGCGCCACTTGAAGCCCTGTGGGGGTGTTACAGGGTGGTGACCAGCAGTCATGAAGCTGCTTTAGCTCCACTGCTGGACGGTCCTCTGGGCAGCGGGTGCGTTGCCAGCTGCGGGTCCCGGTGCCTGGAGGGCGGGAAGGCGCACCGGCAGAATCGCGCCAGGGACGGACCTGCGGCCGCGGGAGAGGATAGAAGCGCCTGCTTTGCTTTTCTGACGAGTGGGGGGTTGGGCAGGGCAGGAGCCCGGGGCGGGGGAGGGGGAAGCTCCGTCGCCGCTTCCCAGGGACTCTGCTCGGCTTTTCAAGCGGGGCCGTCGGAGGAGAAGCCTCTCTGCGCGGGGCAGCTGCTCCCAAGGGGGCTCCCACCCCCCCAGTTGTCTGAAAAGCGCTTGGGAACATTGGGGCGGGGGGGCGGAGAGACCCGGCTCCAATCTGCCCGGGGAGGGGGGAGAGCTGCGAGGCAGAGGAGATGGGCGGGGCGTTGCTTGGGAGACGGAACAGGGCGGGGCCGTGTGCGAGCGAGGCGGGGGGGCGAGGGGCGGGCCCGACGAGGTTTCTTCCGGCGCGAGCAAGGCGGCCGCCTCCGCTGGGCGGGATCGCCGGGCGGGAGCCAAGCGCGGAGGGGCGGGGCTGCCCCGGAGGCCCCGCCCCGTCTCCGCCCCCTCCTCGAGGGGCGGGGCTCCGCACCTGCGGCTCGCCCGGTCCGGGCAGTTGAGGCGGAAGCTCCGGCCTGGGCGGCGTCTCGGCTGGTGGAGCCTCCCGTCGGTCGGAGGGAGGCCGCGGCTCCCGGAAGGTCTCTCTGGAGGCCCCTCGTCGGCTGTTCCTGCCGGCCGGGCGCGGAGGCCGCGCGGAGCTTCCCTGGGCGCCCGGGTGGGGGGTCCCTCGGCAGGTGGAGCCGCTCAGGCGGGTAGGTGGCCAAGCGAGGAGGCCGTGGCCGCCCGCGCTTTTGCTTCCCGAGAGCCCTCAAGGCAGCCCCCCTTTCCCCCCTCTCCAGAGGGACCCACTTCCATTGCACGCCCCGGGCCCTGCCTGCCTGCCGCTGCTTCCGGGCGGCCCCTTGTAGCAGACGATACCCGGGGCCCCACCTGGCTCCTTGCTGGCCCCTCCCTTGGGCCTGCCTGGCGGGGCTTGGTGGTGTTGCTCTGAGGACTCTGGCGTGGACCACATCTGGGCCCATGTTTTGAGTTAATCAGAAGGTGAAAAAATGCTCCAGTGGACCTGGAAATGCTGCAAGTAGACTTCTGATGCATGTCTCTTTAAGGGCCACAGTTGGGATTGGCAATTGCTAAGCAGTGTGGTCGCTAAGCAAGACATCACTTGACCACAACTTGTGATTTTTCCAACTCGGTGTCTTTGCATGCCAGAAGCCTGTTGCCAGATGGTGATCATGTGACTGTGGGATGATGTGTTGGTCATAAGTGCAAGGACCGGTTGTAAAGTTACGTCTTCAGTGATGTCGCAACTTCAGATGGTCACTTAACAGTCAACGTCATAGTTGTTAAGTGAGAACCACATGTTATTTGGCAGTTGTGATTCCCCGGGGTGAGAGAAGGATGCCCGTAGCTGCCTTTTGGCTTCCTTCGGAATGAAATTTTGCCTGGGATGGAGATGCCTGGGCTTCTGGCTGGACTTTGGGCAAGGCCAGAGAATTGGTGGCTCCCTGGTGTCGAGCTTGGTGCTGTGCCCGCACTAGAAGGCACGAGCTCACAGCTTCCCTTCCTCTCTCCTTCCTGCAGGTGCTGCAGCTCAGCTGGATGGTGCAAGGCATGGAACGTTTTGCCAGCTCCGGGACCCAGACGGAGGCAGTGGTGGTGCTGTCGCTGGCCCAAGCTGCTGTCTTGGGTCTGGTGTCCGAAAATGAGTTCCTGGGAGGCACGGTCAATCCAGACAGTATTTTCTCCAGTTTGGCAGGAAAACTGGATGACGACGCAGCAGCCGCTGAACTGAAACAGCCCGAAGGCAGCAGCCCGGCTGGCCCATCCCAGGGGGAGCCCCTTGAGGAAGAGGAAGGGCCGGAGGCGGAAGCCTCCTTTGGGAAACAGGCCCGGAGGAGGAAGCGGCCCCCTGTGCGCCTGGTGCCGAAGGTGAAGCACGAGAGGGGCGAGATGGAGGAGGAGGAGGAGGAGGAGGGGAGCCCTGAAGCACCTGCTGGTGGCCCTGAAGAGCAGGGGGAGAGCAGCAACCTGGAGGAGCCGTGTTCTGAGCCAACCAGACAGAGCGGCACCGGCAGGATGGCAAGCCTCGGCCCCTTCAGCAGGCGGTCTCAGCCAGCACGAAGGCCCCCGCAGCAAGAGCACTCCTTGGGGGCCTATGAGGAAAGGTTCCCCAGCCCACCCCAAGCTGGCCTGGACAGGGCAGAAGCCTTTCCCAGTGGCTGCAGTTTCCCACCGGGCCTGCCGTCCCTGAGTGGCATGGAGAACCAGTTGCCGGCCTCTCCCCCAGAGCAAGGCAAGAGTGGGGCAGGCTTTGCCTGGCAGGAGCCCCTGGACTTTGAGCCGGAGGTCCCTGGTGAGCACAGCAAGAAGGTGCACATGGACCGCCTGGACATCAATGTCCAGATTGACGATTCTTACCTGGTAGAGAAGCGTTGGCAGTGCCGCCTGTGTGAGAAGTCCTATACCTCCAAGTACAACCTGGTGACCCACATCCTGGGGCACAATGGCATCAAGCCGCACTCCTGCCCACACTGCAGCAAACTCTTCAAGCAGCCCAGCCACCTGCAGACCCACCTGCTCACCCACCAGGGCACACGGCCCCACAAGTGCCAGGTGTGCCACAAGGCCTTCACCCAGACTAGCCACCTCAAGCGCCACATGCTGCTGCACTCGGATGTCAAGCCCTATAGCTGCCGCTTTTGTGGTCGTGGCTTCGCCTATCCCAGCGAGCTCAAGGCCCACGAGGGGAAGCACGAGAGCGGCCGCTGCCACGTGTGTGTGGAATGTGGCCTGGACTTCTCCACTCTCACCCAGCTCAAGCGCCACCTGGCCACGCACCAGGGGCCCACGCTGTACCCGTGTCCCGAGTGCAACAAGTCCTTCCACTACCGCAGCCAGCTGCAGAACCACACCCTCAAGCACCAGAATGTGCGGCCCTTCGTCTGCACCGAGTGCGGCATGGAGTTCAGCCAGATCCACCACCTCAAGCAGCACTCGCTCACCCACAAGGTAGGCTGGGGTCACGCAGGGGTCCAGCAGCCTTCTCCTGCCTCACTGTCCTGGCTGGAGCTGCTGAGGTCAGCCGGAGACCTTCCCAGGACTACTAGCCAGGCCACTGTGGCCACTTCTGTCTCTTTCAGGGCGTGAAGGAGTTCAAGTGCGAGGTATGTGGGCGAGAGTTCACGCTGCAGGCCAACATGAAGCGGCACATGTTGATCCACACCAGCGTGCGTCCCTATCAATGCCACATCTGCTTCAAGACCTTTGTGCAGAAGCAGACCCTCAAGACCCACATGATCGTGCATTCGCCTGTCAAGCCCTTCAAGTGCAAGGTAGCGCCGGGGTGGGGTGGGGCAGGGAGGCTGGGAACAGCCACAGCTTCATATCTCATGTGTCTCCCCGCCCCCCCAGCTGCCTTTGGGGCCACATTCCAGGTGTTCTTTTTAACTTGGGGGCATGTTGGCCACCTGGAAAGGCTCCTGGAAGGCCTGCTGCTTCCTCTCCAGGCATCCCCTTGGAGGGTCTCTGGACTTGGCCAGGCAGGCCTGATGTGGTCCTTGCCAGGACCTGGCCAGCCTGCCATCGAGACACTGACTCGTCTTCTCTGTCTGCAGGTGTGTGGGAAGTCCTTCAACCGCATGTACAACCTCCTGGGCCACATGCACCTGCATGCCGGCAGCAAGCCCTTCAAGTGCCCTTACTGCTCCAGCAAGTTCAACCTGAAGGGGAACCTCAGTCGGCACATGAAAGTCAAGCATGGCGTGATGGACCTCAACCTGGACAGCCAAGGTTGGAGGGGGGGGGGAGATGGCTGAGAGGGGAGCCCCAGACGCTTTTCTCCCAGAGGGACCCCCAAAGCAACCTGGCATGTTTGCATTTCTCCCCAGACCCCATGCTGGAGTTGGCAGGCACCAATCCCTCAGAACTGGACGGGCAGCAGGAGATGGACGACTACGAGGAAAACGCCTACAACTACGGGGCAGTGGGGAATGCCAGTGGTGGGTCTGCCTTGGCAGAACAGACCATGAAGGAGATCGCCTACTACAACATGCTATAGTTGGACCGGGAGGGGCCTGGTTAAGGGGGGAGGAGGGGTTCCCCCCCCCCCCCCATAAAGCAGGGCTTGGGCTGCACAGAACAGAAGAGCACAGGGAGGACCGTGCTGGATCTGCAGCTCTTGCTCCATTACAGCCTCTGTGGCCCTCCCAAGCCGCCTCTTGACCAGGTGTGGCTCTGCTGGTTGGTGGTCCCTAGCTGGGGTGCCGGCCTTGCGGGACCCCACTTGCCTTACTCTACCTCCCACACCTGGCCAGGGCGACCCTGAAGACCCACCCTGAGTCCTGGCTGAAGCAACTGGGGGACAGGGGGGTTCTTGGGAGGCTAAGCAGATCTCCCTCAGTCTGCTTCGGGACTGGACCGCAAGTGCTCACTTCCCAGCCGTGTTGCAATCTACCTCTGCCCTGAACTCCGAAAGAGCAGCCTGGGTCGGAAAGCCTACCCTGATCTGGTGGACTCCAAAGCACCCCCCTCCCTTTACTTGGCAGAACGGTCAAGGCCCGCCCTGCACAGTCTGTGGCCGCCGTGTTCTACTCCTGGGGCGTTGCCCCTTTTGTGCATAGAGCTACTGTGTTTATTTTCCAGTTCTGAAGAAGTTCAGCAATAAATGAATATTGTTTGGCAGACGGACTGGGTGGTGGTGCTGGAGCGGTGTGGATGCGTCGCACGGACTGACTGTCGCACTAAGGGAGAAGCCATCGTTTAATAGCTCTCTTTGGCACCCAAGGCAATTACAGCACTCAACCATTTTCTTCTCTTCTTGCAAGATCTGCAGTCACAGAACGGAAAGGGGGCCAGGTCTCCTCCCCAAGAGTGGCCACAATGGTCTCGCAAGCTTGAGAAACAGGCCAAAAAGGACTCCCGTTGAAGGGAGCAGCCATGCATGCACGCTCGCTGGGAGTCCCCGTCCGCAGTCCCTCCTAGCCTACTGCTTGCTCAGGGCTCCATCCAGGTTGCTTTTGATGGCGTCCAGGAAGTCGGTGGTGTTCACATAGTGCTCATTTAACTTCACACTGCAGAGAGACAAGGGGCAGATGGTCACTCGGGGGAGGGCGGAGCTTCCGGCCAAAGCGCCCCAATCCGAGCCAGGCCTCACTTGCTTAATCCATGGATGCAGCCAGCCAGATCCTTGGTCATCGTCCCACGCTCCACTGTCTCCACGCAGACCCTCTCCAGAGTCTCGGCAAACCTGGGGAGGGAGAGGAAGGCTGAGGGAGGGAGCAGGGCCCTCGGCCTGGGGAGAGGCTTCCCACAGCGGGGTAATGCGAACACAAAACCCCCTGGCTCCCCTCTCTCACTGCCCAAGGGGGCCTGGGGCTGCTCTTACTTGATCAGCTGTGGGTTGCTGTCCAGCTTGCCTCGGTGCTGCAGGCCTCGGGTCCAGGCGAAAATACTGGCAATGGGGTTGGTGCTAGTGGGGCGGCCCTGAGGGAGAGGCGCAAGCAAAGAGCATGTGCTCTGGGGACTCTGGTGGCCTGGAGTTCCCCAGGACTGGGGAAGGTGGGGACACCCTCCAGGCAAACTCACCTTTTCGTGCTCCCGGAAGTGGCGAGTAACCGTGCCGTGGGCAGCCTCTGCTTCAATGGTTTTTCCATCCGGACAGACAAGAACTGAGGCCATGAGACCCAGGGAGCCAAACCCTTGGGGCAAAGCCAAACACTGGTCAGGCAGGGTCCATCTGACCGGGAAGGAGGTGGGGGCACTGGTCCCTTTGCTCACCAAAGCCCTGCACAACTCCCTAGAGGCACCCAGGGCACAGCTGGTGTGAGGTGAGATGGTTCTCCCATTAGTGTGGTCTGGTAACACCCCACCTCCACCCCAGGAAGCCAGGTGTGTGGCTGGTCTCCCTCTGCTTTTCCCCCCAGGCAGCAGCTTTGCTTTGTGGTCCTTAGAGTAATGGGAGCCCTGAACCCAAGCTGCTTCCCCTGGAAGGTGCTGCCCTGGCCAGGCAGCACCAGGTGAAGGGAGATGCTAGGGGCTGAGGATGGGGTCCTAAGCGCCTCGGTCCTGCTCTCGTCCCTGGGTGAGCGCTCACCCATAGTCCTGCACAGGAACTCTACCTGCTGGCTGTGTGCCCCAGGCTGGGCCAGTAAATACCTTGGGCCAGGATGTCTGATTGGACGTCTCCATCGTAGTTCTTACAAGCCCAGACGAAGCCGCCAGCTGATTTCAGCACCTGGGCCACCATGTCATCAATGAGCCTATGCTCATACCAAATCTTGAGCTTGTCGAATTCGGTCTTGTAGTGCCTGACGGGGAGGACAGGAGGCCTCCTCAAGACAGGCCAGCATCACGCCAGGTCAGCCCTGGACAATGCCAGTGCAAAGGGGCACCGGAGGCCTGGTAGGCAGGCTCTGACCTCCGTCAAAAGAGCCAAGGGGGCTGCTTCCCCCCCACGGTCCCATTGGGCTAAATGGCTCACTTGTCAAAGATTTCCTGGAAGATATCCTTGAACCGCCCATCGTAGGCCTTGAGGATGGTGTTCTTGGTACTCATGTAGAGCGGCCATTTCTTCTGGATGGCGTACTGGAAGCAGCTGTGGGCAAAGCCCAAGATGGACTGCAAGAGGCAGGCCGAGTGCTCAGTGGGACATACCGGGGTGGGGGGTGGGCACTAGCCTGCCTGTGGAGCTCCCCTCCCTCCCCAAGGCAGAGGAACATTCAGCAAACCCCAACCCTGCCCCCCCCCAGTGAGCCTGGGCACTCCCCCAGGGAAAGCTGGGACTGTGTGAGTCCTGGCCCGTCCCCTCTGCCCAAGCTACCCCTCTTCCTCACCTCATCGGTGTTGTACATGCCCAGGCCGACACCCCCGCCTGGGAAGTTAAAGACTTCCCACTCCTTGGCTCCACTGCCATCTTTGGGCACGAAAACCATCTTAAAGGTCCCTGATTTATCCACCACGAAGTCTGTGGCTTTGTACTGAAAAACAGAGGTTATTACAGCCAATCCTACCCTACAAGACAAAAAGGCTATAAGGAAACCAAGATCAAAATCCATCTAGGGTAAGCAGTTACGCCCAGTTAAAAGCAAGAAAGGTTTTAAGAACTGCATTTTTAGGCAGAAATAATGCTTTGAAAAAGGAAAAATCCAGGAGGATCAACCACTGCTCGCTCCCCCACCCAACACTGCTGAGGGGAGTCCAGCAGAGGCTCCAGAATGGCCTGGCTAGAAAACTGGCCTTTTCTTCTCATGTTCAGGCTTCAGACCAGCCGTGGGAAATTCCTTAGCTTTCTTTGTCCCCTACCTCTGGTAACTCTGGTCTAATCTGGGACACGGGATAATTTGACGACTTGCATTTAGATGCATTATGGCTGCCCGCACCCACCTTGCTTTTCCCTGGTACATTTCCTGACAATTCTGCCTGCCGCATTGGCTCTTCTGCCCACCTCACCCCCCACTAGGAAGTGTCCTGTCCCGAGTATGGCTTCTCTCTTCTGTCCTTGTCCCAACTGCTTGAATTCAAGGTTATCTTTAAGGAGAAGCTGTCCGTCCCACAGAGGTTGTGTCCCCATTGGGAAGCTGTGACTGAGATGAGGATTAGATTTTTAGCACACTTTAGATTTTTACCACATTTTTATTGGGGCCTGAATTCAGGTAGTCAGGAAAATGTTTTTGGATTGGATCAGCAGATTGTATCCCATTCACATTCACTTAATGACTTCCAGGTCCTGTAAACATTCAACTTGAATAAAGTGCAGAAGTTTCATCTGTTTAAAACGTTAGCAACTTTGCTGACGCTTCATAGGTGGCTCTGGCAGTAGAAAAACTCCTGGAGCCCACAGACATCCCCACAGGCCTTTCCTTTTGTGGTTTCGAACCGGTCATGGGACGGGCCCCCGGACACCCAGGACCAAGAAAGCTGCTTCGTGTGGGTTGGCAGCAGGGCGCCCCTTTTCCCCTCGCAAGCCCACCTGGTCACCGTGAGCATGTCTCCCGATGATGATGGGCTTTATCCAGCCCGGGACCAGGCGAGGGATGTTCTTGCAGATGATGGGCTCTCGGAAAACCGTCCCCCCCAGGATGTTCCGGATGGTGCCGTTGGGGCTCTTCCACATCTTCTTCAGCTTGAATTCTGCAGGGGCCATAAGGGAGACGTGTCTGGCATTGGGGCCAGGATGACTTGCCCGCCTCCTCTGACACAGCGGCATCCTCTGGAGCCGCCATCTTGCTCGGACAGATGTTCTCCAGGGGCCCTTGGTGGAGCTTCTGCCTTGCCTAGTCTCACCTTCGGCACATACCTTCCACACGGGCCTCGTCGGGGGTGATGGTGGCGCACTTCACGGCCACGCTGTACTTCTTTGTGGCCAGGGCTGAATCTATGGTGACTTGGTCCTCCGTCTGGTCCCGGTGGGGCAGCCCCAAGTCAAAGTATTTCAGCTGCAGGTCCACGTTGGGCAGGATCAGCTGCAGGAAGCAGGCAAGAAGCAGTCAGGACCAGATGCCCGTCTGCCCACCTCCCTCCTCTTGGCAGGCTTTCCTATCCCCAAGAGAGGCAGTGTGCATGCACTTTCTCCTTTGCACGTTTTATGGGCAGGGATCACTTTCAAGCCCTCAGGGCACACTATTCTGCAGGAATGAAGGGAAACCTGACACTGCTGCCCTCTGTGAGCCACTGCCTTGCATGTTTGTTTGTTTGTTTGTTTGTTTGTTTATTATTTATTTATTTATTTATTTTATATCCCGCCCTTCTCCCCGAAGGGACTCAGGGTGGTGAACAGCCGAGAATTAAAATGACATACAATATAAAAGTTAGAATAATTAAAAATAAATTAAATTAAACGGCCACCCCAGTTTAAAACCCCTAGCGATACAATTAAAAACTAACCCATAAAACCTATTCACGCCATGTTAAAAGTGTTTGTGGTATCTCCTGGGCTGCCTAAGATGTATGGAGGAATCAACAAGTTCCCTCAGGATTCCCCAAGCCTTCACTTTCTGCTCTGCCCAAGCACTTCCACCTTCCACCCTGGTCTCACTGCCACCATCAGAGTCTCAGTGGCTTCAGGGTCTGTCCCCACTCATCAGGGCAGGGAAGGTAGGCAGTGCCAGGTACCTTCTCCTTGATGAAGGCCCAGATGATCCGGGTCATCTCATCCCCGTCCATTTCCACCACGGGGTTGGCAACCTTGATCCTCTGGTCAGCATCTGTGGAGAAGATGGGATCAGACTCTCCCTGCGCCCCAAGAAGGTCCCCTGGACAGCCCCAGCTTCCTTCACGCTGCCGGACAGGCCCCCTTGCAACCGAATCCCATTTGCTAAAAGCGATGGCAAGGGAAGATGTGCATTTCCCACCAGCGACCGGGCTCCTCTCTGGATCCAGCAGCTGCTTCTGCCATGTTGCCCCTGCCCAGCCCAGCCCAGCTGCGGAGGTGGCTCCAACTCTCCGGCCAGGGAAGGCGGCTCTTTGGGGGCATCTAACGGTCCAGCCCAGGAGCCTCAAGTGCCTCCGGGGTGCTGGGAGGCTTTCCAGTCCTCTGCGGAGCCCACTCGCTCCGCGGAGGGGCCCTGCCGCCACCCTCCTGCCACATCGCGCTGCCGCTGACGGGCCGCCCGCCAAAGGGACAAGGTCACGCTCAGAGGACGCCGGCGGCGGCAGGCCCGGCCGCCCCTCTGCAGCCGCCGAGCGCCAGCTGGCCGCGCGTCCTCCAACAGGTGCCCGGGCGGGCCGGCTGCCAGCGCCGCGGAAGAGGAGGGGGCGCCGGCCGAGGCCTTCCCCGGCCCCACCGCTCCGGCCGGCGAGCAAAGCCAGGCCCGCAGCCCAGAGGCCAGGATAGCAGCGCCGGTGTTCGCGCCGCGTCGTCGGCCTGGCCGAGCTCCAGGAAGCCGGCAAGGCGCCCGCAGACGGAGCCCGGCGCCGCGGCTCCGGCCGGCGCTCTCCCGGCCAGGCGGGCTGCCGATGCCGCCGCCGTCTCTTCCGCCAGCGCTGCCCGGCGGCCCTGCGACTGGACGGGGCCGCCCCGGCGGGGACAGGAGGGGCGGTGCTCGGGGCGGCCCCTCCCGGGGAACAACTGGGGCGCCCGGCGGGACTGGCTCTCCGGGGCCGCCAACCGGAAGGCGCTCCGACCCGACCCGACTCACAGTGCCGCTGCGGCGGCCGATGCCAAGTGCCGAGCGCGGGGAGCGGCGCGGCCGGGCAGCGAGGCCAGGCGGCGGCGGCGGCAGAGCGGAGGTAACGTGCCATCGCGGCGGGCGGCGGCGGAGGAAAGGGAAGGCGAGGCGAGCGGCGCCGCGACCGCAGCAGCCCTGGAGCCGCCCCCTCCTCCCTCCCCCCCCTGCGTGGGCCCTCCCCCGGGCGGGGCGTCCCTGCTCGGCGGCCACGTGCGCCTTTGTTCCCCGCCCGCGCCGCGTCCTTCGCGCGCCCGCCCTGAGCCCGGGACGGTCCCTGGCCCAGCCGCCGCCCGCGCCCCCCATGGAGCCGGCCGGGGCCTTTCGGCGGGAGGCGAGGCGCGGCGCGGCCGGGGGCTGGCTGGTCCCAGCTGCTGCCTCTGCGCGGGCGGATCTGGCCTTCGCTGCACGAACGGCCGGGAGGGAGCAGCTCTGGGTTCCTCCCCAAAAGAGCTGGCCCGGGAGAGGCAGGTAACAGCCCCCCACCGCTGCCTCCTGCCCGCGGTTGCCGCGCCTGGAAGTTGTGCATCAGGAGCTCAAGCTGGTTGGCGACAGACGGACCCCGAATGTTGAGGCCGCTTCTGGAAATGCGGGCTGGGGGTCAGGCCTGTGGTAGTGGAGGGGGTGGCTTCTCCCCTGGAGCGGAGAGAAAGCCCCTCCGGTGCCACCAGTGGCAATGGGGCTGAAAGCCACCGGATCAGCTGCTCTTCATGCTTTGCCCAGTGCTGACTGGACCCTCTGGCCTCCCAGACGCAGCCGGCCCTCCGGCTTTTTCTCGCGCTTTCCCAGTCTGAGGGCTGCAAGTTCTGCAGAAGGTTTTCCGAATGCGACTTAGGAAAACCTGATCACTGCTTCGATTGCCCTGGGGGTTTAGTACGAAGGCCTTTATGATAAAGGCCAGGGGAGGGGCAGCCACAAGTCTGCTTGCAGGCCAGGCGACTTTGACCTGCTCCTCATGACCACAGCGGCAGAGTCCAGGACCGCATAGTGGCCTTCCAGAGGGACTTAGCCAGGGAGGCCCTTCCAGACCAGAACTCATGGCAGGCAATTCCCACTTTCTGCAGAGATGGCTAGTAACTGCCAGAAGAAACATTTCTGTGTTGGGGTGCTTTGACAGGAAGAGTCCAGAGTGGGGGAGTTAGAGGTCAGCCCCGCTTGAGTCCTGGGTCCTATTCTGGGCTCTGGAAGAAGGTGGAGCAACTTTGCTGAGAGCAGGTAGCGAAGGGGCCAGGAGAGGGGATGAAGTAAGGAGGCTCTCTTAGGTTGTTGCAGCATAAAAAGGGAGGGAGTTTATTCTCTTGCTCCAGATGGGCAGGACCAGGATCCAGAGGTCAAAACTGCAAGGAAGGGGACTGGGCCAGAGGTCAGCCTCACAAACCGCCAGCAGTTGCAGAGGCTGCCCCATGAAGTGGTGAGGCAATCAAGACAGGCTGGATGCTCGTGCTCAGATGGATCCCACACCAGGCAAGTCTAGATGGCCTCTAATATCCCTTCTAATTCGATTCTGTCTGTTCAAGAAAAGAGGGTACATATTTGTTCATTCCAAGTGTGTGTATAAACTTCAAAAAAAGGAATCTGTGGTTTGCAGAAGCAGTAAAGAATAAATTGTAAGATATAGTTCTGTTAATAATCCTCATTATAAAATCACAATCATCACAATATTAGCAGCCACCAACTGCATTCCACCAGGTGCTTATGTGAATCAGGACGGCGTCTCTGGGGTGCTGAAGGTCAACTTCTGGCCTCGTTTCTTGGAGCCAGTAGTCCCAGAGGAGGGGGCTCCAGCCACAGCTCACCTGCGAGTCCCTTCCAGGGGCACCTGGCAGGGTTGTTCTTCCTGTGTGCCCGGGGCAGGCAAACGGGTGTAGAGTCAGCAATTCCACTGAGGTCCAACTCCTCAGTTCAGCACTGGCATCTTGAATTACCCCAGAAACAGACCAGGGCTAATGCAGCTCCAAAAGACTGGAGTTATATGGCAATGCAGGGATTTCCCGTCAGTTACATGACCAGCTGCATCCAGCTGATTTTCAGGGAAGTGCCAACTTGTCAGGTGACAAAGCCATGAAGCTGGCCAATCCCTCCTGTTGCAGGATGGGTCATACCTGCTGCACCAGCCGAAGCTCAGAAGACCAACTCCAGAAGTTTACTCAGATTGCAAACCAGCTCCTTCTGGGGGAGCACAATTCCATCAAGAGCTAAAATTGGAAATAAGTCACCACCTCTTCCATCCAGAGATCTTCAACCTCCTAACACAAGTCAGGACTCCAGAAGTGGGTAGAGATGTGTAACTGGATCTCATCTGTATGTTGCCTCTGTTTAATAATCTTTCCCCCAGGGTAAAGCCTCATTGCTTGAATTCGCCACACTGACTCAGCTGCTTGTGGAGGAATGAGCTACGACGTCATAGGGAGGGAGCATCCAACTCCAATAGATGGCCAGAGGGTCAATGGTACAGAAAGCCACCAGGAGATCTTACAGGACTAAGAAGATTGCACTGTCCCATCTAAACCTAGAACTACTTTTACTGAGATTGGTTATAATAACTTTTGTTTTTTTTTAAAATAAGATTTTTTAAAAACGGACACTAGAGGGCATTAAAGATTACAATTAATTATGAGCCATGGTGGCGCAGTGGTTAGAGTGCAGTACTGCAGGCTACTTTTGCTGACTGCCAGTTGCCTCCAATTTGATAGTTTGAATCTCACCAGGCTCCAGGTTGATTCAGCCTTCCATCTTTCCGAGGTGGTAAAATGAGGACTCAGATTGTTGGGGGCAAGAGGCTGACTCTGTAAATTGCTTAAGGCTCTAAAGTACTGTAAACCGGTATATAAGTCTAAGTGCTATTGCTATAAAAGTGAAGAGTACTTAAACTCAATTTACTATTATAGAATAAAGCAAAATACTTTTAACATTGAACATATTGAAGGCTATTTTTGAACAATAGACTTGGGAGTTAACTTTAAGAGCGTCTATCTCTATAGACAGATGGTGTCTAAAAGATGTGGAAGTGGAACAACTTCTACCCAACAATATCGAGACTCTCGGATAAAAGGTGTTTCACTGGACCTGCAAAAGAAACCAACTGATGTCCTCATAATTAGAAGGGCTATGCAAACAACAAACCAAGAGAGTAGCTTGAATAATTTTCTTATGGATTTACAATAGAGGCTTACTAAAAGTTTGAAGAATTTTGTGAGAAGGAACAAAAAACCCGAAAAGGTATTAAGGGCAATTATTTGAAGGGATTAAAGCTCAAGATTATTAGAAAAAAAAAGAAATGAATATAAAGTTGGTTTTTTTGATCAAGGTTAAAATACGTATGTTATCTCTAGTATCCTTTGGACCTTTGCTGACACGAAGACCAAAATGACAAGGTTTTATGGGATGTGTTGATAGATAACACGGGATATGGGAAGAAGAGAAGGTTTATCACCTCTTAACTAAAATTAACTAAAATTAAAAGTAAAAGTAACTAAATAATAAAGGTGGGAAGTCAGTTTATATATATTTCTTTTTTACTATATTATTTTTCCTTTTTTGCATTTTATCTGTACTTTCAACTCTTCCTTTTTATTTTTCTATCTTTTTAGTTTGTATTAGTTTTCATTTTTACAATCTTTTAATAAAATTACTATATATAAAAAGATAAGTTTTAAGAGCCAAAATTTACAACTTTGATTATCTTTTATTGAAAAAGTTTTAAAAATACAAATTTTCCCATTCCCCCCCCCTTTCCCTCCCTAGCCCTCCCCTCCTCCCATGACTTCCCCAAGGTGAAATCCAAATCCACATCATATTATATCATATTTTACCGCCCTTCTAATATCCCCCCTGTGTACTATACATTTCTACATAACGTTAAACTATTCTACCCCCTATATACTATACATTTCTACACAACATTCAACTAAAAGCTATCTGATACTTCCTAGTTTGGTATTTATTCTGCACATAATCTATCCATTTCTTCCACTCCCATGCATAAGTCTCTTGAGTCCGGTCTTTTAAGTATGCTGATATCTTCGCCATTTCTGCAAAACTGGCCACCTTCAAAGTCCATTCTTCAATAGTAGGCAAAACATCCCTTTTCCAATATTGACCAATCAGTAGCTGCTGTAACCATGTACAATATCAATTTTGTTTCATCCATTGAAAAACCCTTAACTATACCCAATAAAAACAATTGAGGAGAAAATTGGAGTTTTTTCTTCAGTACATTTTGCATAACCCACCAAATTTTTATCCAGAAAGCCTTCACTTTCTTACAAATCCACCATATATGATAATATGTAGCATCCAAACAATCACATCGCCAACATTTTGGTTGAACATTAGGATACATGCATGACAATTTCTTAGGATCTAAATGCCACCTATAAAACATTTTATAAAAATTTTCCCTCAAGTTCTGTGACTGCATAAATTTAACATTCTGGACCCATATTTTTTCCCATGTTTCCATCATAACTTTGATTATCTTGTATTTCCTCTGGCTGGTTACATTTCAGTGAGTTAGGGTGGTGCCTATCAGATTTGCTTTCAGATTATCTGTTTGTTGTGGACATAAAATATTTGTCACCACTCATTATCTTAGCAATGGATCTTGCATATCTTCATCAAGACATCTTCCCTATCTCTACAACTTCACATTCAGTTCTTCACTTCAATTCAACTCTCTTTTCTATTATTTGTCAGGCACAAACAACCAGATCCACATGTGAAGAGTTTAATTAGCTGTTTTATTGCTAAAACCTATATACAAGAATCTTTTCAAAGTTGCGTTTGGGTAAGACTAGATAAAATTCAAGGAGAGTCAGACTTTGCCCACTTATGCCCACATAGGGATTCCAGACTAATTTCCTGCTTGGCTCTCCCTGTGGCTCAGCCAGTCTCCTACTTCTGCTCCCAATTAATATCTTTTCCCTCTGGTAACCAATCCACCCAAATATTTTTCTGCCATTTTTCACTCATTGACTTCTCCAAATGAGAGTAGAATTCCAGTGGCAACCAGTCAGGCTTCCATCTGCATTTCTGAGTGGCCCTCGGTCCTCTGATGCTCTGCACAGTATCTTCAACTCACCTTCGGCTCCTCAGATCGTAGCAAATCTGCATAAGATGTGTTTTGCTTCTGCTCTTTTGGCATTGCTCCCACGGCCAACAGTCTCCAAAAGTGGAGCAGCTATTGCACATCAAATGGCAACAGTACTCTTTCTTGCGGTCTGCCTCTCCCCAGTCCCTGGCAGCCCCGAATACCAGGGCACCACACAAAGCCGTCCTCTAATGATGCTCTCTAAGCCACTACTCCAGTTGCCCACAATGTTCTGGGATGGCCCAATTCTGACAACTGCTCCCCATCTCTCCAGTCAAGACAGCTGATTTAGATTGACCATCACAATGGCTGACTTTTCTCCTCTGGAACACTGAGTGATAAATTGGGAAAATATTAGTGTAATATCAATCAATACATAAAATAATATATTATAATGAGCACATTAAGGCTGGAAGTTGCAAGATAAAAATTCTGTATATATAATTGTATTATTACTGTGAGCACTGAAAAACACGTCAACCCAGTCATTACACTGTCCACAAAAAAATGTTGGCAGTTAAAGAAAAACTGTAAATAAAAAATATACCAAAAAAAAAAGAAAGATTTTCCTTTAGTATCACCAATCCACATCCCTTCACAGACCTCTTAGTACTAAGAAGATTCCCTGACTATCTTACACGGTATTTTAAACTCTAACTTAAAACTGGCTACACTTACAACCTAGATTAAAAGACTTTCTTTCCTTGGCAACATTTACATGTTTAATGTAATGGATTGCATATTTTGGATGCACCAGGTGCTTTGTTATGTGCTCATCCTGTCCATTGTTCCTTTTCAAAGATACGTCTACAAACCTCATTGGGTCTCCCTTGGTTCAGAATAGCAGTTGCTCCCTCTGGGCCTTGGGATACAGCAGGGGTGTCAAACTTGATTTCATTGAGGGCTGCATCAGGGTTGTGGTTGACTGGGGGGCGGCGTGGTCAGCTCAAAGGCGTTCGTGTCAGGACACCTGTGGTGGCCCGGGTGGGGCTGGGGGGATCCATTGTCTCCAGCGGAGGAAGGCGAGACCAGGGCAAGTGCCAAACCCTTGTCCACCAGTGGAGCCTCGCCGTCTCTCTCAGGCCACACAGAGGACCCCTGGACAGTGGTGAAATCCTCCGCGGTTTGCCACCAGTTCGCTGCCCAGGCATGCACAGGAGAGTCAGAACTCCACAGCCTAGCCCAACCCCCCTTCCCCAACGGAGCACCTGGCCTCGCTTACTTCTTCCACGAGGCTGCTGCTGCTGTGCTCGCTCTTCTTGGCCAGATCATTCATGGTATGTGTGGGAGGGCAAAGTCTGTAGGTCCGAAGGAGGCCCACTCCCTCTCCACACAAGGAGATCTGGCTTTCTAACCAAGGCATCCTCAGCTATAGAATGGGAGACCACAAGGAGAGGAGGGGGCAAGGGAATGGCAAAAGGCCCGCAGGGCTGCTGGTGGCTGAGTACTAAGGCAGGACTTCCCTCAGACCCTCCCTCCCTCTCATAATCTTCCTCCTTATCCCCATCTCCTTTCTTACTTTTTTTTTGGGAGTGCTTGTTTCTTTGTCACTTATTATAACTTTAATGCTGTGTGCTCAAGACTGGACAGCACATGCCCCCCCCCAACCTGCTACCAATCGCATAGTGCCCTGCCCCCCCCAGCTCCTGCCCCCAGCCCCATGGAAGGCTGCAAGAAGCTCCCATCCCAGCTTCTCTTACCTCTCCCATTCCCAATGTCATGTTGTGCCCCAATGTGCACCCCGAAGGGTGGGGCTGCAAGGGGGAAAACCCCTGTGTGCACGCACATACACACACACATAATGTACTTGCCAGTGGGCAGAGGCTTCCCATTTTGACCCCTTCCCCTGTCATTGCCTCTGTTGTCTCCCCCCTTACAGCCCCACACTGTGACACTGGGGAGGAAAAGAATGGGAGAGATAAGAGAAGCTGGGATGGGAGCTTCTATGGGGCTGGGGGCAGGAGCTGGGGCAGCAGGGTGCGATGCAGTCAGTGACAGGTTGGGGGATGTGCAATCCACCCTTAATCCCTTGAGTACACACCCAGACACAGAAACAAACACCTGCAGGGGTCTGGGGGAGCTGAGCTGAGAGCCACGGAGAGGCCCATCAGGCGCAGAGGCAATGATGGGGGGAGGGGTCAAAATGCCCACCGCTGCCTGCCTGTTGCCAGCTCTGCCCGGAGACTCCGCCAGCTTTAAAAAAAAACAAAACTGTGTAGCAGCAGATTCCCTTCCCCCACCCCCTTTTGCCTCTATGCCTGGACTGACTACACCTGATACTTAAAGGGCAGTTCTGCTTCTGCACTCCCCCAATGCCAGAAGCCACACACCACCACGTTCACCTGCTGCGTCCCCCCCACAGCCCCAAAGCCCCTGCCTATCACCCATCGCACGCTGGCCACCAGATGCACCATGTGTCAAGTGTTCCAGAAAAACCCCAACTCCAAGTAAAACTCTGAAGCAACCATTTTTTGAAGTTCTATTTACTAGAATAGGTAAGCTGGCTCATGTGGGAAACCCGAATCTGAGAGGTCCAGGTTTTCCCTCATAAATCAAAACCCCCAAAATCATCCCCTCACTCCTCAGTCGATCACATGCTCCAATCAACCGCCGTCCCATCTCGAGACCTCACTCCGACCACTCCTTCTCCAGATGCAGGATCACCCTGACCTTGACCAAAAGGAAGAATGCTATTATGTCTACAGGCAACCCCTCTACTAAATCCCCACTCCTACCCTCCCACACATGAGAAGGTGGCAGCATGGAAGTTTCCGGCCTAATGTGGCTTCCAAAGCTGACACCATGGCTTCTGCCTGCCACCCAATTGGCCTAAAGGTCCCATTCCGTTCCCACGCAGGGGCAGGGGAGGTCCTGGCAAAAGGGAAGCCTTGCAGGCTGTGATAGCACTTAGACTTATATACCGCTTCATAGTGCTTTACAGCCCTCTCTAAGCGGTTTACAGAGTCAGCCTCTTGCCCCCAACAATCTAGGTCCTCATTTTACCCACCTTGGAAGGATGGAAGGCTGAGTCCACCTTGAGCCTGGTGAGATTCAATCTGCCAAACTGCTGGCAGCCGATGATCAACACCCGGAAACTCCAACTGGTCCAGAATGCGGCCGCGCGAGTAATTATGGGAGCAACATGGTGCTCACATGTAACACCTCTTCTACGCGAGCTGCACTGGCTTCCGGTGGCCTTCCGAGTACGCTTCAAGGTGTTGGTTCTTACCTTTAAAGTGCTCTATGGCTTAGGACCTGAGTACTTACGAGACCACCTGCTGCAACCGATAACCTCCCACCAACCAATACGCTCTCACAAAGTAGGCTTACTCATAGTACCATCCTTAAAACAATGTCATCTAGTAGTTCCAAGGGAGAGAGCCTTCTCTGTGGGAGCACCTACTCTTTGGAACAAAATACCCCCTGGAATACGAATAATCCCAGATCTTCGCACTTTCCGACGTGCCCTGAAGACCTTTCTGTTTCAACAAGCAGGCTAGCATAAACATCTAAATTCTATGCCAAGGTCTTAGCAGATACACTAAGTTGACTCAATTTATTATTTACTGTTTATTAAAAAAAATAAAAAATTATATGTATATGAAATCTTATTCTGTTCACCGCCCTGAGTCCTTCAGGAGAAGGGTGGTATAGAAATTCAATAAATAATAATAATAATAATAATAATAATAATAATAATAATAATAAAATTATTATTAATAAATTAATAATAAATAATAAAAAAAAGAAACAGAAAACTTTATTTTGGCAGCTCAAGAACAAGCCCTAGCCACAAACTGCATGAAGGCAAAAATTCAACATGTTACCACCAACAGCAAATGCCGCCTCTGCAATGAGAAAGATGAGACAGTCGACCACCTGATCAGTGGGTGCAGCAAAATTTCACAAACTGACTACCTACAACGCCATGACCGTGTTGCTAAAATCATTCACTGGAAATTGTGCCAGAGATTTGGATTTGAGTACAGCAAAAACCACTGGGAACATCAGGTTGAGAAAGTTTTAGAGAATGAGAAACTCAAGATCTTGTGGGACTTTAGGATTCAGACTGACAGGCACTTGGTCCACAACACACCTGACGTAACAATAGTTGCAAAGAAAAAAGTATGGTTCATTGACATTGCAATACCTGGTGATGCACGGATTGAAGATAAGCAGCAAGAAAAAATCACGAAGTACCGAGATTTGCAAATTGAAGTTGAGCAACTGTGGAAAAAGAAATCGTCCCGATTGTAATTGGAGCCCTCGGAGCAATACCCAAAGGGCTACCCGGCTATTTAGAAATTCTAAATTTGCCGGACTTGAACATTTTGACTCTACAAAAAACCACCTTACTCGGAACAGCTTACATCCTCAGATGATACCTTAACAGTTCCTAGGTCCTTGGTTAGGACTCGAGCTGCTGAGCTATTAACCAGCCTCAAAGGCTGTGAATCTCACTACAGATTAACCAACAAATAATAATAATAGTAGTAGTCATAATAATAATATGCCAGGCCCCGTGCACACTCGCCACCTCCTCTGCACATGCCCAGGGGGTGGCCTCTTGCTGGCTCCAGGGTGACCCCGCAGAGCCCTGACCCAAGAGCACACCAGCCACTCTGAAGATCTGGGGCAAAGGGAATCAGAGGGTCTCTTGAAGGAGCGGGCAGCATAACCCCAGTTGAGCCACATGCACCTCCAAAGCAGCCGATGGGCCAATGTCCCTCCATGGGGGCCAACTCCCGGGCTTGGGTTATTGGGGTTTGTTTTTGCTAATGTGCATGTTGATACTTAATTTAGAAGGTGCAGGATGATCACCAAAGAAGAATACCAAGAGAGAGACAAAAATTTCAACAAATCTTTAAAAAAGTTTATTAAGAAATTGCCCCTAAATACTTACCTGTCAGGAGGATACAACCCCAATCATCCAGGTGAGCAGAGAACAGCAGAGAAGGTTCACATTCTGGAATTTGACTCACGAGAAAGTTTGGAAAAGAGGGTAAAATAAATCCTACAGCCCTCTTCCCTGCTCCCCCACCCTTTGTAGTCCTCACCTTGATGTTAGAATAGCAAGGTGAAAACAATGTTTGTCTTTACAACCATTGGAGGGGAAGACAGCAAGCAAGCACACAATGGGGAGAACACACAGAAAGGAATGCTTTGGTGCCAGCTCTTTGCTTATCTGCTCCCCTAGCTTAGAACACCAAAGGAAGCCTTCGGGGTAATCTTGCTCTGGATCAGGCCAATTTCAGATAGCAGGACTAATTAACTAATCTGGCACAGAAAAGCAGTTTAGGAAGAGATCGCTTGTCCAAGCGATCTCTTCCTTCTAGAAAGTGGTAATAAAATACAAAAAAACAGGAGTGGGGCAATCAGGCACAGGAAGGACTCTTGCAGCCAGCCCTGCCTTCGGAGCCTTGATCGGGCAGGGGCAGCCACTGTGGCCCCCTGTTCTTTCCTCACAACTTACAACTCACCTTGCAAGAGCTTGGTAACAAAAAGCTCTGTCAGGCCTGGAAGCCACGTTTTGCATTGGGCCGAATCCACCTTTTGCATTGGGTCAGCTGGGATCGCCAGAGACTTTTAAAAGCATTTTTTCGGCCGAAGAGGTTGCAGGAAAAAATGCTTTTAAAAGTGAAAAAAAGGCCTCTGATGATCGTGCAGCTCAGCTGGGGGGGGGGGGGGGGGGGGCAGGGATTTTTGCTACCGGTTCTCCGAACCACCCGCCGCCATTGCTACCGGATCGGGCGATCTGGTCCGAACTGGGAGCATTTCACCCCTGGGTAGTCCTCAATTTACCACCACAACTAAGCCCAAAATTTCTGTCGTTAAGTGAGTTTTGCCCGATTTTATGATATTTCTTGCCACCATTGCTAAGTGAATCACTGCAGTTGATAAGTTAGTAACCCAGCTGCTAAATGAATCTGGCTTCCCCACTGACTTTGTTGTCAGAAGGTCACTGCAACCACCATAAACATGAATCAGTTCCCAAGTGTCTAAATTTTGACCGCATGACCCTGGAGATGCTGCAATGGTCGTGTGAAAAACGGTCACGTCACTTTTTTCAGTGCTATTGTAACTGGTCACTAAATGAACTGTTGTAAGTCGAGGACTACTTGTAAAGGATCCTCTCTGGCTGTCATCTGCTTTCCTGACTTAATTCAAGATGTTGACCGCCTACTCTGGAAGCTTTAAAAACAGGCCTTGTGTGTAAGAAGAGCTCAGGGGTCTGGGTCCAGAGGAGAGGCTCTTTTGCCTGTAAAACATCTGGGGTGGGGTGGGGGGCTTCCCTAATTCTTGGACGTGTTCCTCTGATTCCCAGTCTCGCTTCATTGATGCTTAGGGAGATGTGAATTAAAAATTGTGTTTAATCAGGTTCAATAAAAGGCTTTCTATGCTATCATAGCATTCTAATATTATCTTGTTATCTGTTTGTTATTGTTTGAATGGGAGAAATCCACTGTACATTTATCAACATCTATTGATTCAGAAGAAGGTGACAGTGAATAGACTTGAATTATGAAATGCTTCATATTATTATGGAATTGGTGGTGGGATGTGATAAAAGTGGTATATGAGGGAACTAATTTATTTTACTACTGTAAAATAAATGCTTAGCAGGTAGCTCAGCCTGGAGCCCAGCGCAAGAGAAGGTGGGTGACCTTTCCTTGGTTGTTTAAGGGGTTAATGGCTGAACGTATAAAGAGGGGTTTTAAAAAAATCTATATACAGTATTTATTGTTAATATACTGAAATACAAAGCAAGAAGGCTTTGTATTATTTTTACATAGAAAAAAATAAGAAAAAGGAAAGCTTGTGAAGACAACAACGGTGTCTTGGTTGCTGAAATGACTGGGTGTCTGAACCTGAGTGACAGTTTCTGTGACACAAGAAGTTTTGATCTAAATGGCTTCTTACCTAAAAGACAAATTAGAGATAATAAGAGGATAATTTTGAATACTTTAGAATATTATGAGAAACATCCAGAAAAACAAATGGTGATGATATTTCTAGATACTCAGAAATTATTCGACAACGTGAATTGGCAATTTATGATTAATCAATTACAGATAATGATTTTGGAGAGAGATTTACAAACATGATAAAAACAATTTATGATAAACGGCAAAGATAATGATGAATGGAGAAATGACAGAGAAAATTAACATAGCGAAAGGAACAAGACAAGGATGTTCGTTATCACCATTGTTATTTGTGTTGACCTTAGAGGTTCTAAATAGAAATATTAGACGGAATGAAGAAATAAAAGGGATGAAATTAAAAAAGAAGAATATAAGCTACAAGCATTTGCAGATGATTTAGTGTTTATATTGGAGGAACCTCAAACGACAGGCCCTAAATTATTAAAACTAATAGAAGACAATGGAGAGGTGGCAGGTTTAAAGATAAATAAAGAAAAAACAAAAATACTGGTGAAAATATGACAGAAAAGCAAAAAAGAGACTTAAATGAGAAACTAGCTATACAAATTGTGAAGAAAGTGAAATACTTAGGAATACAATTAATGTCAAGATGTGTAATGATAAAAGAAGATAACTACTATACCTTAAAATGATAAATCGGGAAAGATTTGGAGAAATGGAAGAACTTACAGTTATCAGTCATGGGAAAGATTGCAACAATCAAGATGAAAATACTACTGAGACTGTTGTTTTTATTTCAAACAATTCCGATAAAAGTTGAAAAGACTTACTTTCAACACCTCAATAAAATAATAAGAAAGTTTATATGGCAGGGGAAAAAAACAAGAATCAACATAAAAATGTTGTAGGACGTGAGACTATGTGGAGAATTTGGACTGCCGAATTGGGAACTATATTATCAGGCAGCTGCGTTGACTTGGATGAAAGAGTGGATTGAATTAAGAAATTTAAGATTATTAACTCTAGAAGGCATGATTTACAGTTGGGATGGCATGCATTTTTATGATACAGTAGAAGTAAGATGCATATATATTTTCACAGACATTATGTAAGAAATGCATTGTTATTGGCGTGGGAGAGGGTCAGAGATAAATATTATTTGAAAATACCAGTATGGTTATCAACAATGGATGCACTAATACACCCAAATATTATTAATTTCAAAAATATTTTTACATATAAAGATATACTAACAGATAAGGGGGAACTGAAAGGGAAACAAGATTTATTTATTTATTTATTTATTTATTTATTTATTTATTTATTTATTTAATTTTTATACCGCCCCCTCTCCTGAAGGACTCGGGGCGGTGAACAGCCAGAATTAAAAACACACAATACAAATATTAAAATACATTAAAACAAAATTAAATTATCTTTGGCTTCTCCAATTTAAAACCTCTTACCCGTAAAATTCCCCAATTAAAATTTTTTAACCCAGCCTGGCTTGCTGAAATAAAAAAGTTTTCAGGGCCCGGCAGAAGGTCCGGAGATCCGGGATTAGTCGTATCCCTGGGGGTAGCTCATTCCAGAGGGGGGTCGCCAGCCGACATTGCCTGACAGATGGCACCCCGAGGAGGCCCTCTCTGTGGGAGCATGTTGGCCAGTGGGAGGTTATCGGAGGCAGAAGGTAGTCTCGTAAGTAACCGGGTCCTAAGCCATGGAGTGCTTTAAAGATGAGAACCAACACCTTGAAGCGCACTCGGAAGACCACTGGAAACCAATGCAGCTCGCGCAGGAGAGGTGTCACGTGGGAGCGCCATGTCGCCCCCATAAGTACCCGCGCGGCCGCATTCTGCACCAGTTGGAGCCTCCGAGTGCTCCTCAAGGGGAGCCCCATGTAGAGAGCGTTGCAGTAGTCGAGGTGGGAAGTGATGAGGGCATGAGTGACCGTGCATAGGGAGTCCCGATCCAGAAAGGGGCGCAACTGGCTTATCAGGCGAACCTGATAGAAAGCCCCCCTGGCCACGGCCGTCATATGCTCTTCTAAAGACAGCCGTGCGTCCAGGAGGACACCCAAGTTACGCGCCCTCTCCATGGGGGCCAATGTCTCGCCCCCAATAGTCAGCGATGGCACCAGCTGACTATATCGGGACGCCGGCAGCCACAGCCACTCAGTCTTGGAGGGATTGAGTTGGAGCCTGTTCCTCCCCATCCAGACCCGCACGGCCTCCAGGCACCGGGACATCACTTCAAGGGCATCGTTGGGGTGGTCTGGGGTGGAGATGTACAGCTGGGTGTCATCAGCGTACAGATGGCACTGCACCCCAAAACCACGGATGCTCTCGCCCAGCGGCTTTACATAAATGTTGAACAGGAGAGGCGAGAGGACCGACCCTTGTGGCACGCCACAAACCAAGTGCCTTGAGGTCGACCTCTGCCCTCCAGCCAAGACAGACTGCGACCGGTCGGAGAGATAGGAGGAGAACCACCATAAAACAATGCCTCCCACTCCCAACCCTTCCAACCTTCCTCCGATGGGACAGGCTCAGAGGGCGGGGCCACAACAGCAGCATGATACCATGGTCGATGGTATCAAAAGCCGCTGAGAGGTCTAATAGGACCAGAACAGAGGAGCAACCTCTGTCCCGAGCCCTCCAGAGATCATCAACCAACGCGACCAATGCCGTTTCCGTGCTGTACCCGGGCCTGAAGCCGGACTGGAATGGATCTAGATAGACGGTTTCATCCAGGTACTGCGGGAGCTGTCACGCGACCACACTCTCAACAACCTTCGCCAAGAAGTGAAGGTTGGAAACTGGACGATAGTTTGCTAAAACAGCTGGGTCCAGAGAGGGCTTCTTGAGGAGGGGCCTCACCACCGCCTCTTTCAAGGCGGGAGGCAAGAACCCCTCACTCAAGGAAGCATTTATAATCCTCTGGAGCCAGCCTCGTGTAACCTCCCGGGTAGCCAGCACCAACCAGGAGGGACACAGGTCCAATAAACATGTGATTGCGTTCAACCTTCCCAGCATCCTGTCCACGTCCTCGGGAGTCACAGCGTCAAACTCATCCCAGATAACCGTCTCAAGATACACCTCGGACAACCCGCCTGTACCTACCCAGTCAGAGTCCAAGCCTTCCCGAATTTGAGCGACTTTATCGTGCAGATAATGCGCAAAATCCTCAGCAAGGGGTCTTCCCGCGCTCCCAGATGGAGGAGGGAGCGGGTCACCCTAAACAAGGCAGCTGGGCGATTTTCTGCCGACGCGATAAGAGCGGAAAAGTAATTACACTTCACCGCCTTTATCGCCACTAAGTAGGTCTTGATATAAGACCTCACTAGTGTACAGTCAGATTCGGAGCGACTGGCCCTCCAACTACTCTCTAGGCGTCTTTTCCGGCGTTTCATCCCCCTCAGCTCCTCGGAGAACCAAGGAGCTCGGCAGATTCGGCGCCGGGTCAGAGGCCGCAAAGGCATGACTCGATCTAAAGCACCAGCGGCCGCCCTATCCCAGGCGGCCACCAGGTCTTCTGTCGAGTCGCGCGCCAGAGTCTCAGGAAATGGCCCAAGCTCCATTCGGAACCTATCAGGATCCATCAGGCGCCTGGGGCGGAACCACCTGATCAGTTCCGCCTCCCTGCGGTGGGGCGTAACGGTCAGGAAGTCAAGTTTGAGGAGAGAATGGTCTGACCATGACAAGGGTTCAATAACTATATCCCCTGTATCTAAGCCATTCAACCACTGACCAGAGACGAAAACCAAGTCCAGCATGTTTCCTCCTGTGTGAGTGGGGCCCTGAATTAACTGGGTCAGGTCCATGGCCGTCATGTAAGCCATGAACTCCCGCGCCACCTCAGATGCTTCACTGATGGACGGCAGGTTGAAATCCCCCATGACTAAAAGCCTATAACATTGAGGAGCTCGGGCAGGGTCGCTGCCACATAGCAAGGAGCCAGGTACGCAACCAGCAGGCCCATCTGCCTCCCATGGCCCCACTTCACAAGGAGAGACTCACAACCGGCTATCTGAGGTACAGTGGCCTCCCTAGGATCAAGACCTTCCTTTACAATAACCGCCACCCCCCCCACCCCTACCCTGGGCCCTCAGCTGATGAAATGCGCGGAAACCCAGTGGGCACATTTCTACGAGGGGGACCCCCCTTCCAGGTCCAACCAGGTCTCTGTAATACCCGCCAGGTCCGCTCCCCCCTCCTGAATCAGCTCACAAATGAGGGGGGCTTTATTAACCACAGACCTGGCATTGCACAACATCAGCCTAAGACCCAGGCTCTGAGACTCCGGACAACCCAGGGAACGAGAAGAGCATTGGGAGCCGGAGCACGTCACCGCTTGGAGACAGCGGGTGCGTGCCCCCACAACATATGGCCTCCTGCTCCCACCATACCTGCCTCTCCCACCCACGGTCCTGATGACATCACCCTCTTCCCTACCAACACCAACCCCCTCCGATCCCTGCTCCGCACCTCCCCTAATGCGACCCTGTGCCGGGCCTGGTCCCCTCCCCAGCAAATCACCCTCCCTATCCTTTGCCAAACAACCCTCCCCCCTCCCAAAACCCCTTAAAAAATTGGCAAATGACAATTTTAAAAAAACCCTCAACCCCCTCTTCGCCGCATGCCACCTCTCGGGATTCCAAAATCCGTCATCGAGGTAGGCCCTCGATAAAGTGGAGGGCCAATCCTGCGAGAGGGGAGAGTCTCGCAGAACGCAAAGATTCACTACTTCCATCTCACCAGTAGAGGGGACTGACCATCAGACCAATCATTGTGAGAGGGTGGTTGGATTGTATCCCCCTTGAACTGTGTCGACTTGGCAAGAGATCCTACCCACTGTGGTGAGGGGACAGTGGACTTTGGACCTTGGATTTGGGATGCCCCCATCTTATTTGCTCCCCCCTGGACCTCTTATTTTCCATCTGGACCCTTGGGACATGGTCACTTATCCTCTGTGGCAAGATATATTATTGCCACCCTCTCACTGTGGCTGGTCTAATAATCCACAACCACCCTCTCAGGGTGGTTGGTCTGATGGTCAGTCCCCTCTGCTGGTGAAGTGCAGATAATACCATACCGACTCCGCCCGAGGGGCACAAAAAAACAAGACCATCCTCTCACGGTGGCTGGTATGATAGGCAGTCCCCTCTGCTGGTGGGATGGAAGAAGTATACCGGCTCCCATAATCTCCCAACACAATTTACAGTCCCCCTCCATGGCAGGGGGAAGGGTTCCGATGAATATGAGCCAGATTTCAGTGCCAGCGAGTCCATAAACGGCAACCAAGCCGAGATAGGCATAATGCCAAGGGGAACGATGGAAAATAGAGGGAGAAATCTCCCAGCCCCCAAAATTCAGCGGAGGCCTCCCAACGACGTGAGGGACTAACCCATCAACTGGGCAGCCCTCCCGCTGGTCATAGCCTGTCCCGGATGGTCGATGTTATAATTTGCCGTTAAGTCCATCGAGCACCACAGCAGGGTTGATGACCGACGCTCTCCTTCCCGCCATCGCCAGACGGCCGCCATTGCAGCCACAGCCGCCGCTGACGCCGCTTTCACTGCCGCTGCCAAAGAAAAGAACTCTGGCAGCGTCTCCAAGCTCACCAGGGAGTCCGACGGCCCCAAGACAACTGGGGAACACCCCTGGGCCTGGGGCCATCCCCAGGACCACCGACGACCTCAACGGACCCGTCGCCGCCGCTGCTCCGACTTCCGAGCGGGCTCCAGCCCAGAAAAACGCCGCCGCCGCCCAGCTGATGCGCCCGAGCACCGGATCTCGCCGACACCGCCATCCCCCCCAACCTCGATCTCCCGGGGAGGCAAACCCCTCAACCGACGGGCAGGGAGCTCCCATGACAGGGCCAGGGGTCAGAATTGTTCAGAGGACCCCCGAAACGGACCCATGGGGCAAAAAGCCCCCGTCCTCATGCCGCGGCTCAGGCAGATGCTGCCACATTGGACATGCGCAGGAGTCAATGACCCGCAGAACAAGGGATTAAGATGGATTGGTATACCCACATGCAAATACAAACAAGGTATGAAAAAGACGCGAAATCATATGGTTTTTACTTAGAAATGACAGATCTGAATAGGATACTCACAGGAACAGATGATAAAATAATCAAAAAAATATATAACTTCTTATTGAATTGGAGGAAGAACAAGTAAAGGAAACAATGATAGCTTGGGCAAAAAAATTTGGATATTCAATTGAATTAGATAAATGGCAACAGCTATGGGAAAGGAATTATAAATTAACAATGTCTACTGCATATAAAGAGAATCAATATAAAATGTTTTATAGGTTGATCAGGTTATTATTCTGCATTGCAGTAACTGGATTTGCTTATGCCAGCTGATTGGAATAGCTTGTTGCTTTTCCTAACTTCACCAACATTCTATACTCGCAGCACAAGTTGGACTTTGCTTGAACTTCCACTCAGTTTGGGGGTTGTTACTCCATCATGTAGAGCAACATCTGAATATTGTTCCAAATTTGCAGATCTAGAATTAATTTAAGTTTATCGGTTTAAAAGGGGACAACCCACTGATTACCTAAGGGGGAAAAACTCATGAAGAATACTTTTGAGTCATTATAATTTCTGAATTCCAATAGTGTCTTCTCTGCTGAATAAAATTCAAGGCCCCTTATGGACCTGGGCTATGTGTTCTGACCCAGCCTTAGCAGAAGCAAGAAACACTATGGTCCCATGATTCTCTTTTCAGGGCCTGGTGCACACAGAGCAGAGCAGTGCCCCACTGGGTCACGGCTGAGAAGAGCAGCCAGGAGGCCCAGAAGATGCTCAGCTGGACCCTTCCTTCCAGGTGACCTGAGGGAGGGGCCCCGCAGGTTGCCTCCTCTCTCCTTCCTTTTGTAACAGGTAAGTATAGGTAGAGAGTTGAGGCCTTTGAACTATCAATAATTCTATAGCTAGAATTGAGGCCTTTGAACTCTGGTGCTGGAGAAGACTCCTGCGAGTCCCTTGGACTGCAAGGCGATCCAACCGGTCAGTCCTAGAGGAGATCAACCCTGACTGCTCTTTAGAAGGCCAGATCCTGAAGAGGAAACTCAAATACTTTGGCCACCTAATGAGAAGGACGGACTCACTGGAGAAGAGCCTAATGCTGGGAAAGATTGAGGGCAAAAGAAGGGGGCGACAGAGAATGAGGTGGCTGGATGGAGTCACCAAAGCAGTCGGCGGGAGCTTAAGTGAACTCCAGAGGATGGTAGAGGACAGGAAGGCCTGGAGGAAGGTTGTCCATGGGATTGCGATGAGTCGGACACGACTTCGCAACTAACAACAACACACGCAGAGAGAAAAGACACTTCACCCTCAAAGTTTGTGAGGTAGATGGAAAGGATGGGGCGAGGCCCCTTCCTTTTTTTAAAAGGCCTGGGTGATCCACTGCTCAGCACCCCTTTGGCCCCTGTCTCCTCCCCCCAATTCCCCTGCTGGTGCCAGCTTGGCTCGCTGACCCCTTGGGCTCCAGGGCCATTCTCCTAGGCTCCAGATGCCATGGCTATTGCTGGGAACTCGTTGCTATGGAAACGGTGGGAGTGTTGCCTGCAGGGAAAGGGAGAGACTTATGCCATCCTTCCAGCTGGCCATGGAGGATGGCTCAGCAGGGTCCTGCAAGGGGCTCGGTCAGCCCTGTTTCTCAAAGCAGCTGTTTCCACAGCTTGTAGTGACTTGTAGCCCATCCCCATCTGGTACAAGCCAATCAAGTGGGCAAGGATGCACTCCTAGGGGGTAACAGGAACCCCCTGTCTATGGAAGCCTACCTTCCATGGAAGATCTGTAAACTGTGTGGGTCAGGAGGGCTGAGAAGATATCTGCAGACCCCTCACATCCTGGACATAAACTGTTTCGACTCCTTCCCCTTGGGGTGCTGCTATAGAGGACTGCATGCTAAAACAGACACAGAAAGAGTTTTTTTTCCCCTTCTGCCAACGCTCTGCTGAACACTTAATTCCCACAGTTTTATCTAATATCTATGCATACTTACCCATGTAGTATGGCTGTAAAATAAATTATTTACCTTTACTATCTTCTTTACTCTTTTCTTTTATTGGGATGATGATGATGATTCTGTTGCTTTGCATGTACACTGAGAGCTTCTTCATCAAGAGATAAATTCATTATGTATCTAATCACACTTAGCCAAATAAAATATTAAATTCAACTTCTGGGTTGCAGCTGGCCACAAGCAGGTGGAGAGGCAGCCTCTTAACTCCACCTGGCTGGCTGATGCCAGGATTCCTGGCTCCCATTTCAGCTGGAAGAAATCCAGAGAGCAGCTCTAGGTAAGGGGGCAGGTGCAGTAAAGATCCCAGGAGGCCTGGACTCTGCCTGGGCAGCAACAACTCTTGGTGACCCTTCCTGGTCTGTGCCTGGCACCAGCGGGCATTAGATCTGTGGCGGAGGGGGAGCTCCTCCCCGGCCAAGATGGGCCAAAGGTGGAAGTCTTGCTTGCCTAAAGGACGGGGTCTTGTGGCGAGGTTGTGGGAGCCAGAGGCTCCCCCCCACCCCAAGCTGCCATTCTGACGGGGAGGGCCAGGAGGCTCTTTTGCAACCTTTTCCTGTTTCTGGTTGTTCTGTCACTTCGATGCACCTGCTTGGAAGAGGGAGGGGGAGGGATTGGCTGGGGCCATCTCTTTTGTCTCAGCTGGGAAGGAAGGCCAAGCGGCACCTGAGAACAGCTTCTTATCACCTTCTCAGCACCTGTGGATTGGCTGCCTGGCCTTACCTCTGACTGGGCACAGGGGAGGGTTTTTTGCAACGTTTAATCTAAGGGTTCTGAGCGGGAATTTCAGATCCTGCCTTGTTTTCCTCGCTATCACTTTCTCCCAATAAAAGTTTCTTTTTGTTTCAAGAGTTCGGCTTTCCTGCCGAGAGGCCAGGCCTTACAGCCGGCTCCTGGCGTGGTTCCCGACAGCGCCTCCAGTGGCGTGCTTAGGTAGCGCATCTGCAAAAGGAAGCAATCGGACAATTCGCGACTCTGGGCGGCTGACGCTGGAAAGAATCGAGAGCTCCGGGGGAAAACGGGCTCCGAAGGAATAAGAAGGGGCCGTCCCGAAGGGCTCTTAACAGGCGCTCCGCAGCGGCCTCGCTTTCGCCTTCTGCAGCCCCGCGTTCTGCGCGCGGCTCACGGGTGAGCGACTAGCGGATCTCGAGGGGCCAAAGGCACGAGGCCGGCCAGCGGCCGCTACGGCGGAATCGCCCTGGGAGGCGGCCAGGTGCGCGCCAGGTCCCCGGCTCCGCCCTCCCCGCAGGGGCGGCCGGGCGCGGCTGCTGCTCAGGTACGGGCCTGCCCGCCACGCCCCGAAGGCGGAGGCGCCGCCACGCCCGCCCCGGCCAGCTGGAGCAGCGCGAGCTGGGTTGGGCGCCGCCGCTGCCCGCACTCGCCGATCCGCCGCGGCCGACCTCGCCGCTTACCGGGCCCCCCGCGCCATGGGGCCGTCGCTGCTGCTGCCGCCGCTGCTGCTGCTGGGCTCGCTGCTGCCCTCGGCCGCCCCCGGGGAGGCGGTGCCCCGTCTGAGCCTCGGCCACGGTAGGCGAGCCGCGTCCGGGCGGGCGGGCGGGCGGGGTTGCGGCCTCAACCGAGCCGGGGCGCGAAGGAGGAGCGGCGGCTGCGGCGGGCGAGGGTCGGCCGGACTATGCGCCCCTTGCGCGTTTGCAAGCCGGGCTCCGGCAACGGGGCTTGGCGGGCTGGGGCCGCCGGAGGTGAAACTCGCAGCGGCGGCCCGGCCTTTCCCGCTTCTCGGGGCTTTGGGGACCCCCCGGCCCGGCCGCCGTTTGGGGACGCGCAGGAGTAGCAAAGGGGCAAAAGGTCCCAGATCTTCGGGAGGGGAAGCCGCTGGTCCCGCTTCCCACTCGGCGCAGCCTTAACACGCGTGTTGAGGAGCCTGGATTGGCCCAACCCGTGTGCCTTTCGACCCTCCTGAGGCCCGTCCACACAATCCTCTCCCGGCCGTGGCGCGAAGGGCGCTCTGGCCTTTCCCGCGACGGCGCCTTCGCTACCGACAGGCCTGAGGAAGCGCCACCCGCGACTCCCTGCTGAGCCTCTGCCGGGCTCGTCTGGGGCAGCGGGGCTACCCACCCAGGCCGGTCGGCCAGGAACGGCCGAAGAGGCCGGGCGGGCGAACCGCTTTGCCTCGCTTTAAAGGGAGCGGAGAGCAAGAATGGCGGGCGGTGAGGTCTGAGAGGGGCTTTTTAATCGGCAGCCTAAACGGAGTGGCCTGTAACCGCAAGAACAAGACAAAAGAGGGTTTTTGAGAAGGACTGCCAAAAGTACAACTTTTATTCCATGAAAAAAGAATATATAAAGTCGCCAGGTTTTCTTTTTCTGATGAACTGACATGAAGTATTTTTCAACACATCAACGGAACTCCGTATTTCAGGCAGTCAATTCTTTCCAGAGGAATCCCATACAAAGCCCAGGTTAGAGTAGAACTGTAAATCCACAGAAGCTGAACCCGAAGAAGGCTGGCTTCTCAGTCTTCCCAAAATGCTCAGCGGCAAGGACAAAACACGGTTAAATATCACAGAGAAAGAGCAGCTTATAGTTGCTTTTGTCCTGTCCAGGTCTCCATTTCTTATGCACTTGGACTATCCGCCCAGGACCAAGAAGAACAAGCTATGAAGTGTTTACTTTAATGCACTCCCTGAATCATCATGCAACAAAGTGCACACCAACAAAACCAGACTTGAAACAAAAGGTCCTCCTGGAGGGGTTTCTGACCTGCTGGTGGTTGGGATGGGACACTTAAACCCCGGGGCCCCATGACGTGGGGGTGGGCAGGCTGCTGCCTGTTCTTGAATTGCAGGCTGGTGTTGAAGCTTGTTTCCCTCCAGGATGCGAGGGGGTGGGGCCAGTGGGAGTAAAAGTGGCTAGTGCAGCTTCAAGTGAGTGCTTGCCCATGTCACACCACAGACAATTTGCATGATCCAAGGAGAGTTCAGACACAATATTTCTCAGGGAAGACAATTCCCCGCTTCTCTGAAGAATTCTCCACAGCCACTTTGCACTGTCATGAGTTCACTGTAATGCCAACATTGCCTTGTTGCTAAAAGATGAGGACTCTCCCTGCCATTCATGCAATTATGCAGTCTAAGATTGGAGTCCAGCCCCTCGCCCAGGACAGGTGTCCTATATTGCAACATCCTGGCTGCTCTTTAAACATCTCTGGTGAAGGAGAGTCTACCGCTTCCAAGGCAGCTGATCACTGTGCAGCAGTAGGTCCTCCTGGAAAGATGTTCTGATGCTTCCTTTGTGGTTAGAACCCTCCCCCCCCACACACACACACCCGTCTTGTCCTAGGTCTGGGAAACTCAGAATAAGTTCTGCCCATCTTCTGTGTTCCAGATACCTCCCTCTTTGCAGGCATCTGCTGAACTTGCTTGCTCAATGAGTATTCATTGAGAGACCATTTGAAATTACAAGGTGCTGTACAGGTGGCAGTGATCATCAAAGTTACTGCAGCAGTACCAAGGTCACATAATAAACATTGGGGCACCTAGCAGCTGCCTACATTTACCTCCTCAGTGGGTGTTTCAACTTCCTGACTTGCCTCTCTCCCCTCATCTCTGCCCTTTGACTTGTCCAGCCACCCCCAGTCAACCGTTGCTGTCTTCTTTCTCCAGCTGCTGCTGCGGCCTGCCTGGCCAATACAGCTGCTGGCCTTTTGTGATGCCTTTGCACAATCCTCTACTCAGTACTTTCCTCCACTGAAGTGGAGCCATTGAGAACCACTTTTGGGTAGGGTCACTTAGCTAACTGAATCTGTTTAAGAGGAATACAGGTAGTCCTCAACTTACAAGGTGACCGTTCAAAGTTACAATGGCATTGAAAAAAGTGACTTATAACCATTTTTTCCCACTTACAACTGTTGCAGCATCCCCACAGTCATGTGATCAAAATTCAGGTGCTTAGCGACTGACTCATATTTATGACAGTTGTGGGGTTCTGGATCGTGTGATCACCTTTTGCAACCTTCTGACAAGCAAAGTCAATGGGAACATCTGTGTCAAAGGTTGTAAAATGGAGCAAAACTCACTTTAACTATTTTGCTTAGCAACAGAAATGTTCTCAATTGTAGTTGTAAGAGGATGACCTGTATCATCTAAGCCATGTTTTACCCTGTTTTGAAGGAGAACATCATGGAGGTTGTGGGAAGTTTTGGTGAGATCCAAATACCTCTGTGTCATTCCCCTGATCTGATTTATTAATCTAGCCACTTAATAAGTAAGCCTGGCCCAATTCGTTGGAGAGAAGTCCATGCTAGCTCCTGCCTGTCCAAGTGGACACAGACCTGCTGCTTGATCATCTGTTTGAAGACTTTGCCAAGATGGGCATCAGGGTGGCAGGTTTATAGTTTCCCAAGTTGTCTCTTCCCCGCTTTTGAAAATTAAATTGACATTGTCGTTATCTGGAACCTCACCAGACCCCCTCAGGAGTTTTCAAAGACGACAAAGAAGGGTTTGGTGATTCCTTCAATAACATGGGAGGGAGACAAGCTGGCCCTGAAGACTTGAGTTTATATTGTAGTTAATTTCTCTCTTGCCCTCTCCTTGCCTACAGAATGGCATTGGCATTACCATCTAGGACTCCATTTCCTTTTTATTAAATTCTAGCCCTCAATCATGCCACAGCGTTTTGCTGATGCTGAAATACAGTGCTTGCCCTTCTAGGTGTGGTCAGACCAATCCAGAATAGAGAGGATCTTGATCTTAATGCTCTACTTCCGTTGAAGCAGTCTGGGGTTGTGCTGGCTTGTAGACTGAATCACATTGCATCATATTGTTGACTCGTCTCCAATTGGTGATCCATCAAGACACTTAAATGATTTTCGTAAGTCCTGCTGTCTGTTGTGGCCCCTTCATAGCCCTGTAGTCATAGAATCATAGATTTCTCATAACATCCCCCAGGTCGTCTTCTTTTTTCCAACTGAGCATCCCAGATTCCTTCCATCTGTTCTCATAGCCCAAGTCCTCAAGATCCTCTATCCTCTCCATTGCCCTCTGTGAACCTGGCTAGGCAGAAATCAAATACCTTGATTACGGTCTTTGACCAGCCAGACTTTGCTAAAAGCAGAGTTGATGAGCACAGTGGAAGGAAGATCCAGCAAGTACAGGTAGCCCCCGATTTAATAACCATTCTATTGGCCATTTGAAATTATAACGGCACTGGAAAAAGTGATTTATGATCATTTTCCACAGGACCATTGCAGCATCCCCATGGTCACCTGATCAGAATTCATCTGCTTGGCAACTGGGTTCATAGTTATGACATTTGCAGTGACCCAGGGTCACGTGATCCCCTTTTGCAACCTTCGGACAAACAAAGTCAATGGGGAAACCAGATTGACTTAACAACTGTGTTACTAACCTAACAACTGCAGTGATTCACTCAATAACTTTATTTATTTATTTATTTATTGGTTCGATTTATATGCCGCCCTTCTCCGGAGACTCAGGGCAGCTTACAATGCGTTAAGCAATAGCTTTCATACTTTTGTATATACCTGCTTAGTAGGGCTTTCGGCCCCCTTAAGCCATGTTCTTTTTTTATACAAAGTCAGCTTATTGCCCCCACAATCCTGGTCCTCATTTTACCTACCTCGAAAGGATGGAAGGCTGAGCCTGGTGAGATTTGAACTTGCAGTAATTGCAGGCAGCTGGTGCTACTTAACAGCACTTTAGTCTGCTGCACCACCAAGGCTCTTATGCAAGAAGGGTTGTAAAATGGGAGAAAACTCACTTAACCATTGTCTCGCTTAGCCACAGAAATTTTGAGCTCAATTGCGGTCATAAATCAAAGACTACCTGTACTCTACCAGCTCTTCATAATTTCTCTGGATTGAGATTGCCTACAAGTGCTCCAGGCAGCTATTCCTCACGAGGAGACCACAAGATAGCTGTCATCTCTGGATGTGGAGTTTTGGGAGATGAGAGAACCAGCTTGCTCAAAGCGCCATGGCACCTTTGAAAGGTTACTGCGTTCGCATACTCCCTTTTCTAATAACTTTTGGAAATTCCTTGTTAACTTCTTTTCAGCTGTTAGAAACCTTTGGATTGATATATTTTACAGTTTTGGGCAAGTTTCCTTTAATCCTGAGCACGAGAAGTTTTAAATACATGTTTAGGACTTACTTTTTTTTCCCTTTAAGACCTCTTCTCACAGCTGACTTGCACTACTGATTCAGTGCAGCTTATTGTCAATGATCCCAAGATCTTCTCACACTTATTGTTTGTTTCCAAACCATGAATACCCCACCTTGTATATACACGTACCTAAACTGAGCACTTCTTGCTTCTTGTTAAAGGATGTCTCGTTCCCTTTAACCCAAGCGTGGACAATTAATTTTCCCATGAGAAACCTTGTGGAGGGTCACAGTTGCCCTGCCCCCTTGCTGCCCTGTCAAACCCACACCCAAGCTGCTCCCTTGTCAATGCTGCTACCCCGAAGATACCGCTCTGCCCACTGCCAATGCTGCAGGCCGCACAGGGACAGCTGAATGGCTGGATGTGGCCCCAGTAAATGCCCAGGTCTGTCTTAGCCTGAACTTCCAACATTAGATTACAATCTTGATATATTGTGCTGGGCTTTGGCCATATGTCCCAATTTTGTGTACAGGTAGTCCTTGACTTGTGACCAGTTGTTTAGTGACTGTTCAGAGTTAGGACTTACCTATAAAAGGGGACTTAAGACCCGGATCCAGAGTTCCAATGCCCTCCTCCCATGATCCCATGACTGCATTTTGGGTGCTGCATAACACAGCCGCATAGCTATTTGCAGCATCCTGCAGTTATATGACCACATTTTACAATAATTTTGCCAAAAATCAGCAATTGCTCCCAGTTTTCAGCAAAATTTTAATAATAATAATAAACAATGAGTTTACGTGAAAACTGCAGTGTTCGCTTTACAACTGCTGCATCATTTGAGAACTACCTAAAATTCACAGATGTGATAAGCAGCCCTTATTCTGGTCATGAATCGATAAGTTGAGTAATAGTGGCTCAAAGACAAATAGTTGTGGGAATCCCTTGGCTCTGCCTGCCCTGCTCCATCTGGAGCCTTCCGAATACAGTTGTGAGTGGTGCTATACAAAGCAGTTTGTCTGTGAAAATATCCTGTGGAACCTTCTCAAAAAATTTGCTGGAATCAAGGTAGATAATATCCCCCTTTGGTCAGCAAGATGGGGGTGTATTTGTCTCTGTCAGAATTCCTTTTGCTACTTTCGATATCTTACCATTTTCTCAGTCTTGATCCATCTTCTAAAATGTTTGTGATCTTTTTTGTCTTTGTCATCTGCAAATGCTATTATCCTATTTTCCAGTCCCTCATCCAAGTCCTTTACAAATGTGTTGAAGTGCAAAGAGCCTAAAATGGGCTCTGTGGCACAGGGCACCACGCAACACTCTCGTCTCGTTCATAGAGCTGCCAGGCTGTATCTACCCATCTCATGTAGCAAAGTCCAGCCCATGTTTTGCCTTGTTCTCAACTGGGATCACTTGAGAGACTGTTAAAATCTTTGCTGAAGTCAAGATATGTTATACCTGTTGCATTCACATGAGCAATTAAACTGGTCACTGGGTCAAAAAGATTGAGTTGGCCTTACTTATTGTTGAAACACCCAGGCTGAATCCTGCCAAGCCATGCCTTCTGTTCACAAGTGAAAAAAAACGGGAGACCTCCCTCCTTGTTCTCCTTCATCGTTAGAGGAAGAGCTGAGGATTCGGCCTTCTTCCTGCCTCCGCCTTTTCCTTGTGCCTTCCCTTCACTCCCGACAGAGCCCCAGAAGCCTCTCCGCTGCTTCCACCTTCCCTGCTTCAGCCTTTGGTGCTTGAGCCTCTGCAGTTTGCACCTGTTTAATTCTTAGCTCGAATAAAATGAGCAATTTAATTAAATTGCCTTGGACTGTTCCTGAGGTGCTTCGCATTGGAAGGACGAGCGATGAGTTCCAGGTCTTATTTTTTGACAGTTCTCTTTACCTAAAGAATTTCTGCCCGTGAAATGTTCCCTTCCTTGGTCCGTAGCAGTGCAATCCTAGGAAGCCTGTGAGTTAGAAAAGCAGACAGGTGGAACATCGGTGGTCAGTGGATTCAGCTGTCCTTCCTCGTGGAGGGACCTTTGGCTAAACACCCCCAGTTATTCTCACGAAACACAGGTGTGGTTGGACACTTCGTGGTCACCATCACACAATCTGGATCTAACCATCCAATGCTGCTATTGTGGGGGGGGGGGGGAGCTTCTGGAATCTGGTTGGAGGTCTTTTTTGGTCTTGCTCCTGGTGCAAATCTTTGCCTCCTGGTTGAATCTGGTGTGGCTGAGGCTGCCAGTTTCTCATTGGGGCTGTGGAGAGCAGTGAAGGCCACTGTTTTCACTCTGTGCCCCTGTAATAGATTAAACCATCATTGAAGAGGCCCCCGCAGGAAGCTGGGAGAGAGATCCATTTCTTGCTGTGGGAATCCGGCCGGCTGCAGGGTGCTTCCAGGATGGGGCTGTGCCACCGTCCTTTGGCATGCACAAAGCTGCCTGACTTGCCTGAGTTTTGCCACCCATGCTGGGAGAGCTTCCGGCCTTGGTGTGCCAGCCCTCCCTGAGCAGAGCAAGCTGGAGCCCATCCAGGCCTGTCACCAAGCACAGACTTGCTGCAGACAGTCCCAACAGGTTCCAGCCCAAAGCAGGATTGGCGTAGAGCAGGTCTGCCAAGGTCAGTGGGCAGGCCTCCCCTTCTAGGTGAGGCAGTGCCGAAATCCCACTGGGTGGGACTCAAGCAGGCTTCAAAGCTACCATGTTGCTGGAGGAGTCTGCCCCTCCCCTCTGTTATTTTGAATGCCAGGGAGTGATACCCTCAACCACTCCTTGCCAGGTGGCTGTGAGGCTCCACCTGGAGCAGAGGCACCGTCCTGCAGTGTGTGGATCCAGCTCGGGTGGATTCCACTTACCTTTACTACCGGTTCGCAACGGGAATGCACGTGTGCAGTTGCTTCACTCACGTATGTGTACTTCTGTGCATGTGCAGATCCTCCATGACGATGTCCGGGCGGGTGGGCGGAGCTTCCCATCGCCATTACTACCAGTTCACAAGAACTGGACCGAACCGGGAGCAACCCACCACTGATCCAGCTCTGAAAAGCATTAGAGGCCCAGCTGCCATCCCAGCCAGTTCCTGAGCTACTGCTGCTCGACTCCGCTTGGCATCTGGGCTGGCTCAGTTGATCCGAGGCCAAGACCACCCTGGGGCTTGAAGCGCCAGTCCAGGCATCCCTTTTGCTGAATTAAGTGATGAGCCAGGCCATCCCTGAGGAGGAGAGGGGCAGCAGGCCATGTAGGCCCTGCCTGAAGCCCACACCTATCATCCCACAGGAGCCTGCAGTGGGGCGAGCAAGAGCTGGGCCAGGGGCAGGGGCTGCATTTGGTTCAGCATGAGGGAATATAAATAGTGTCTCTTAAAATAAAAAGTCATTTTTACGTTAGCTCAACTGCTCAGAGAATTTGAGGTCATCTGTCTAGATCTTCCCTCTTTTGGTCTAATAATTCCAGAATATTTCCAAGCTTAGCTGGAGTCGTTTTCATTGATAGCTGCTTCTTATATAAGCAAGGGGTGCAGGACTTGGGGGTTGGGGGTCCAAAGGATGAGACTTTGATGAGTGAGGATGTCTTTTACTCCTGTTGTTCCTGGCACACAAGGGCAGGGGGTTGGATGGGAAGAAAAGAGACCTTGTACGTCACCACACCAACAATGATTAGGGGCAAAAGCAGCTCTCAAAAACCCGTGAAGTAATTCTCCTCAGCAGTATTAGTATTGGCAAAGGCTCCTGTGGACACCTCTGTGTGCGTCCCTGAAAGTGAAGAGCAGCAAAGAAAATGCAAGACTTGACAGTTGTGTCCAGGGAGACAAGCAGAAGCTCCGGGGAAGGTCAGGAGCCACCATCTGTGGACACAGAAAGTAGCCCCAGAAGTCTTGGGCACAGGTTGTAGCTGTCTGGATCTCATGTAAGCAGGAGGAAAAAGTTCCTCTGAAGGAGAGCCCTCCTTTGCAGAGAAGAGTTTACCTGTGGAAGTTGCAGGTTCGCCATCTCCGGAAGTCTAAAAGGTTTTTCTGCACTTTGCAGAGGGATGGACTAGATGATCCTTGCGGTCCCTTCCAACACTATAATTTACTGAGGGAAATGGCTTCAGGTGGGGGAAAAAACCTGTGAGAGAGCTTTGGGTTTTTGACCAGCTCTTCTAATCCATCATTTGGGCAGATTTTTGGAAGGTGCTTTGCTTTATTTGAACTATTGATTTTCTGTTTCACTGACAGAATAATCTCTCTCTGGGTTACTGCCCTGATTGCCCTGCGTTATAGTTCCTCTGAAGTAATTTCATAAACCTACCTGTCCCCTGGGAGATCAATAATCCTATCATCAGAAACACACAATAATAATAATTAAATAAAATAAAATAAATAGTAAAACTTGGATGCCCAGACCTGGGGCTGGTTTCTCTACCACATAACATGTTGGGTGGGGGGAGGGGGGTGTAGGAGAGAGACTGGCAGGAATCCACCCATCTCTGCCCATGTGAAAGAATGTGAGGTAGCATTGCGGTCTGGCCTCGGAGCGAATGTGGGCCGTGGGGACGAGGGAAAAGTCCTGAGGGCTAAAGTCCAATTAGGGGATCCCCTTGAACTGCTCTCTAGTTTCCTCGGAGCCCTGCATGAAGGGGGCCCCATCTCCTCTCTCAAAGGTTCTTCCTCAAGCCTCAGCCTTTGGGGGCTTCTAAGGCTGCCTCTCTGCAACCCCCATTCCAAAAAGAGGCAGGAGGCCTTGGTGGGGGGGGTGACATTCTTGAGGGTCCACCCTGAGGGCTTTGGTTCCCTTTCCACAAGGCTAAACATGCCCCTCTCCGCCCCTCTTCCTCCACAGGCTCCCTGGTGGCCCAGCCAGGGTCAGTTTTTGTTTTCCTGCCTTCACTAGACTTGGGTAGCCAGAGCGGTGTCTTCCGTTGCCCCTCTTGTCATGTCTTGGCAAAATAGTTGCAGTGGTGCTTTTTCTTTTAGCTCTTCTTGGCTTCTCTTGTCAGAGGATCCAATGGCTCCAAGCTGCTGCTGCTTTCCTCACCAGAACCCCTACTGGATAATGCATCCATTCATAGGCAGATGAAACACACCCATTGAGTGTGGCAGAGGCAGAGTTATTCAGAGGACAGAAGAGCAGCAAGGAATAGGAAGGCCAGGAGAAGTTGCAGTATGAAATAGGAAGAAAAAGTGGCAGTTAAAGGGTAGTGTGCACCAACAGCCTTCGCTAGACGTCCCCTTTGTGGTGGCCAGGTCTCTTCCCAGTCAGCCTGTGGCTAGTCAGCATCACTGGCCTCCCCCAGGGAAGGGCAACCATTAGGGGGTCTACTTGGGGTGCTTTCCCGCTGGGCTTCAGCAGCCTCTCAAGAGCACCAGCAGATGAGGAGGCCTTGGAAGGGTCTCGGAGAGTTTGGGGGAGGAAGAGGAGTGCCAGACAAGGCCAGACATGGGTGCAAGTGGAGAGAAGGGCTGGAAGGCTGTTCTACCCTCATTGCATCTCAGGCTGTTATGCAGCCACTTGGTTTCAGCCTGGAAGAAGGAAGGGGCCGGAAGGTGTTTCTTCGGTGGTTAGCTGAACTCTTCCATGGTGACATTGATCATGTTTCTTCAGATCTTGATTCCAATTTAGCAGAACAAAATTAACGTTGCGAGGAGACTTGGGACTCCTTTAGCTCCTGTGTTCTGATGAAGTGGGCAAGGCTGGATTGGGAAGGCCCTCGGTCTTCCCAATCCAGCCTCTGAAGTGTCAGTCTAGGGGCTCCTTGTTTCCCTGAGGAAGATGAAGCAAACTCCTAGAGCACCAGGTGGATGAAGGTTCTCAGTCGTCCAGGTGGAACTTGAGTCATGGCAACTTGGTTTTCTTTTTTGGTTTGCAACATTTAGCTGCATATCCTAGTGGCTTCTTCAAACCGAGAAACTTGGTTAAGGGATCCCACAGATGTCCTCCAGGGAGGTTTCATTTCTCGTCTGATCTGGAGAGGCAGAGAGTCGTTGGGCTGTAAATGTTCCAACTCCTAAATCCTGAAGTGTTAAGCCTCCCTGGTGTACAAACTGCATATGTCTGGAGGACATATATTGGGTCCCCCTAACCAACTTGCTTGGGCTGAAAAAGCTACTTGGGTAAGCATTGAAGCATTTTAATCTCCCCCCCCTCCCAAAAAGTCCAGGTGCCATGATTCAGCATCCAGACCTAGGGCACCACTAGCATCAGGTGATCAGACCGAGACAGGTAGGAGTCCATATGCAGCCCCCTCCCCTTTTTTTGTTGCCCTCTAGTCAAAGTTGCTCCCAGCCACTGCTTGGAGTAGACCCTACAGTTTTTTTGGCAAGGTTTTTTGGAAGTGGCTTTCCCTTGCCTGTTTCTTCCAAGATCTGAGAGATTGTGATTGGCCCAGGAGCTTTGAGCCTCAGGAGGACCTGAGACGCAGGATCTGCCGGTTTTTAGCCTAGTGTCTTTAACCACCACAGCACACTGCCTCTCCACATATGCACACAATGGTAATAAGTGTGGTGAAACATTAATATTCTCTACGTATTTCCTTACATGACTGATTTATGGTTGGGGGAATACAAGTTAAAAAAAGGGAAAACAAAAGCCATAATGCCAGTAGTGTACAAAGAGCCAAGATCCTCAAGCCGTGTGGTCAGCCAGAGAGAGGACCTTGGAGAAGGTACCTGGAAGCCCTTAGATTGCATTAAACCCGGCTCCTCCTTGACCAGCTGGACGGTCAGAGGGAGGAGGAGGAAGTTCAGGCAGGCTTGCAAGTGTCTGTGACTGGAGCCTCCGTCAGCCAAGCAGAGACCTGGTCGGTCTGTGGAATCAGTTTCCTGCTTCGGTCTGGCCTTTGAGGCTTTGATGGCCTGGGATGAGCTTCCTCCTAAGGAAGTACCAGTCCTGGCACTACCCCATTGAGTCAAGAATCAGAAGGCTCCAGGGAGAAGGCGGCAGGGTGGGAGGGCTAATACATTTTGAAGCGGAAGGGGGCCGCCATCTTCCAGAAGAGAGGCAGTGGTGGGCCCACACATAAAAATGCCATCCACAATGAATCTGGACAAATTAGTCCAGATTGGTCTTCGATTTAGACATATCTAGAGCAATCCCTCGGGAAGATTGTTGAGGACTGCAACTTCAGACAATTCTACAGCAAATGGGCCTATTTCAGCCGAGTTTCAGGCTTGGACACAAACATGACAACAACTGGTAGCTGTGGAGGAGGAGGTAGGGAGGGTGTGTGAACCTCCTGGTATTGCTTGCTCTCTCACTGGTGGTGATGGCTTCCTTGGGGATAGTTCTGCTTTATATGCTTTGGGGCTTTGTGCCCAGCTAGTAATGGGGAGGGGTGGGCAGAGAGTGAGCTCTTGGTTCCTCAATTGTGAGGTGCTGCAGGGCTCCTATTCCACATTTGCAGGAGGCCATTGGGGAAGGTCATCTGGGTGAGGCATCATCAGTATCCTTTTCAAATACAACTTGACGTTTTGACCTCAGTTCGTTGAAATGCTGTCTGGGTCCCTGGAGACTGTTTAGGTTTGATAGAGGAGACAGGTTGAGGCTCAGTCCCAGCATGATAGGCCATCCCACACACACGGTGATTCTGGGCAGCTTCCAGCACAAAAAATCCACAACATGGAACACATAAGACACCACCGTCCCCACTGAATGGCAGCAATAAACCCAACCACACTAGCCACTTGCTTGGCTCCATATCAGCCTGGGGTTCCCAGGCCTGATGACAGAACCGTGTCTTCAGGGCCTTTTGGAAAAGTAGCAAGATGGGGGCCAATCTTATCTCTGGGGGATTGGTCTTCCATAGGGAGGGAGCCGCCACTAAGAAGGCCTTTTCTTGGTCTCACCAGATATAAATATAATCCAAACAAAAGCTGTTTGGGGGTCCTCCATAATTTTTAAAAGTGAGAAGGGGTCCTGACAGGAAAAAGTTTAAGAAACTACATTCTAGATAGAATCTCACTGTCCCTTACCAAACTGGTTCATAAAGGAAATCTTAGACTTGCAACTCTGGCTGATGTGGCAGCTATGCCCTTGAGGGACTTTACACAACATCTGGTGGTGTATCTGATAAATTCCACCTAAAACGAGATAAAATAGATCGACCAACAAACAGAATACTCATAATTGCTTGTGTGTCCTTGACTTCTTCAGCGGAGCTGTTGCAATGTGCTAAACGTTGAAGGCTGCCCTTGAAGATAATTCAGAAGCTACAACTAGTCCAAAATGCAGCGTCTCCTGGTGCTTTTTGTTGTGCCTGCATCACATTGCTGGTTAGCAGGAGCTTCTGGGCGCATTTCAGAATGCTGTTTGTTGCTGCACAACAAACTCTTGCTGCTATTTCAAGCACTGAGGTGCTTCTGGGTTGAAAGGATTCGCTGGTGACATCACTGTTGCCCAGGGAATGCCCGGTTGGAGGCTCATTTTATGTCTGCCTTAATGTGCCCATCAAAGCGGTATCTATTTATCCACCTATACTTACTTACCTATTATCTACCTGTTTTGCACACTGCTAAATGAGCAGGAGCTGGAGTGAAGGACGTGAGCTCATCCCATCACACAGCAGCCCCTGGGTTTTGAACGCTTGCAGATTCACCCCTGCGTTGTAACCATGTGAGCCACAACACTCCTCACTGTTTGTTTAAAGGTTCAGGGCCTTGATATCTGTGGGACTACCTTCTGCTTAACTGATATCAATTAGGGTGGGTGATCGCTGCATTCTTTCACACAGGTGTTGCCCTTTGTGACTTGTCTTCTCTGGCACCCCCTCCTCCTTTGGGTTAGCACCTGTGTAGACACTGACTTCTCCCTTTGGGGGGTCAGAATGTCTGCAAAGACTGGCTATTTGAACAGGCTCTGGAGTGATGTTTTTTAAAAAATGCGGGTGTTGATTAGGTTATTTTCCTGAATCTTAGCCTTGTGTTTTATGGATTTGGTTTTTTGTATGCTTTGTATTCTGTTGTTTCTAAGTTAGTTTGTGATTGGAGCAGTCTAGAAGTTTGGTAAAATAAATAACTAAGAAACTGTCCCCAGTCTTCTCTTTTCGATGATAGTTTTTGTCAAGGATTATGGGGGGAAATGGATTATCCAGATCCAATGCAGTCAGATTCCAGACTTAGATACGAACAGAAGTGACTCTCTGCTCTTGTGGATTATCTCCAAGAGATGATGATGATGATGATGATGATTATTATTATTATTATTTTATTTCTATACCGCCCTTCTCCCGAAGGACTCAGGGCGGTGTACAGCCAATTTAAAAACACAAGACACAACAATGATTAAAAATTAAAATAATTAAATAGATTTGGCCGGTTTAAAACCCCAAAAATTTAAAATACCCCAATTTAAAATCATTATGTTGATAGCCCAGCCTGGCGGAACAACAGGGTCTTCAGTGCGCAGCGAAACACCCGGAGGTCGGAGATCTTCCGTATTTCCGGGGGCAGTTCGTTCCACAGGGCTGGGGCTCCCACAGAGAAGGCCCTCCCCCTGGGCGTCGCCAGCCGACATAACTTGGCCGATGGCACCCTGAGGAGACCCTCTCTGTGGGAGCGGACTGGCCGGTGGGAGGCTACTGGTGGCAGAAGTCGGTCTCGAAGGTACCCGGGTCCTATGCCATGATCCTGAATGGAGAAAGTGTAGCAATCTTGTTCCTTTTAGGTTTCTCTTTTGATGCCATTGATCAAAAGGTTTAGGGACTCTGTTCGGCAATGCTTCTGCTTTTTGCTAAGATGGGGTTCCAACTGATATTTCTGTGGTGGAAAGGAGTGTTTGCCTGTGGCAAGACTGATGTGGAGGCCACTGGGCTCGGTGTTTTCTCTCATTATGTTTAGCATCTATAGAACTGTTGGGAGAGGCCATCCTTGGTTCGGGGTGGGTGGGTATCATGCATATGCAGATAACATCCAGTAATATGCTTCTACTGTGGGCCAGGCAGGAGATGCTGTAGACAGCCTAACCTGGCATCTGGTGGCTGAGAGAATCTGGATAGGATGAAACAGAATGAAATAAAAACCCCAGCAAGGCAGAGTGGCTGTTTCTCCAGAAGCCAATTGGTTTTCTATTTGATTGATTGATATGTGCCCTCTTGGCGGTGTCAGCTCTCAATTACAAAGATGCATTATTATTCAGATCCATCTTCCTTCTCGCTTAATATTATCTAGTAATATTTGCTGCAGCTCATTTGGTTTCTTAGCAAACAACATGGCCTCCTCTGCATGTGAAAGTAACAGCCAATACATCTCTGCGGTCACCATAAGGATTCCTTGTACTTTATCCACAAATAAAAGGCTACAGGCACATCATGCCTCCTTGTCTTGGAGCCTTCTCAATGTTTAACTATCCCTAAGCATACTATTCATTCTCATGCGGGTTTTACTTCCACCCTCTACTGCTCTTTCTACATTCAGTACCGTCCAACAAGTCCATAGTCATACAAAACATTCTCTACTTCTCGTGTATTCACTATCTATAAATTAGCAAATGTACAAAGCTACAAAGCATCTCCTAAAATCTGCTTATTGTCACCTCTCCAATGTCCAATAGTTTCCCAGGCACACTTCATAGAATATTAGGGCTGGTAGGAACCTCGGAAATCTTCCAAGGCAGGAGTCCTCATACCATCTTGAACAAATGGTTGCCCATTTTTAAAAAATCTCCAGTGACGGAGATGCCCACAACTCTGGGAGGCAAGCTGTGGCAGCCCTTCAAATATTGGAAGATGGCAATCATGTCTCTCCTCAGTCTTCTCTTCATTAAGCTAAACATACCTTGTTCCTTTAATCATAGGTTTTAGCCTTCAGACCCCTCATCATCTTTGTTGCTCTTCTCTGTACTCTTTCTAGGGCCTCGGCATTTCTTATGTATAGTGGTGACCACAACCAGATGTAATAGTCCACGTGTGGCCTTACTAGTACAGGTATGCAGCAGTACTGTCACTTCCCATGACTTTGATTTATCCTAGGACTGCATTGGCTTTTTTGGCAGCTGCAGCACACTCCTGGCTCATATTTAAGGAGTGGTCCATTGGGACACCTAGTTCTCTCTCACAGGCACTACTGTTGAACCAGGTAGTGCCCATCCCGTACCTGTGCATCTGGTATTTCCTGCCTAAGAACAGGAATTTTTCTCACCACTGAGCTGCATCTTGTTGGATAGAGCCCAATGCTGAAGACCATCAAAGTCCAGAATCTTGAGTCTGTCATCCAAAGTGTTAACAATTCCCCCCAACTTGGTGTCATCTGCAAATAGCAAGAACACTTATATACCGCTTCACAGTGCTTTACAGCCCTCTCTAAGCAGTTTACAGAGTCAGCATCTTGCCCCCAACTATCAGGGTCCCGTGATGAGTTCCTATTCTGTTCCCTCGTCTATGTCTTTTATGAAGTTGTTGAAGAGTGTTGAATTTATATTTACAATAATATTTACTAAAATAATTTGTCGCGAAAGTGTCTGCCTGTGAAGGCTCCTGGACTGGGACTGAAAGGCGAAAGCGGAAGCAGTAGGCGCCATCCCATATTTGGGTAGACCATATTGCCCGCTGTCACCAGAAAAAACACTTAAGATGTTGAAGAGTGCTAGGCTCAAGACAGAACTTTAAGGTACCCCAATGTATGCTTCCCTCCATGAAGATGCAGTTCCATTGAAGGCAATTGGTCAGCCAGTTGCATATCCATCTGGTGGTGGGTGATGCTGTCTAACCCATATTGTTCTATCTTATAGTAGAAGTAGACTGTCGTCTACTTTGTCAAATACTTTACTGAGATCTAAGTAAACTACATCCACAGCATTTTCTTGGTCCACTAATTTAATCACTTTCTCACCGGAGGCAGTAAGGTTTGTCTGGCATGCTGGCTTTTAGTAATTGCCTTGTTTTTTTCTAGGTGCACTTAAACAAGCTAATTCCCCAGTATCGTTTACATTCCTTCTTGTTATCCTTCCAATTGTATAAGAAATAATAACAGCTATTACCAATATAAATCTCAAATTTTTTCCTTCAAACAGTTCAATTTTGTCTCATTTTATCACCTGTATTTTTAATACCATTTACCCTTCAGGTAGCTTCTTCTTTAGCCCTTTTCTCTTCCACTTCCAAAATAATCCTCCATTTCCCCCATCCAAGTTGTGTTTTCTCTGCTTCTTTTTTTAAAAAATATGCTTATTGCTTAATTTTTTATTTGCAACTATTGTTTTCTCTCTGCATATTATTACAGCAACTCAATTTCATGATTCGTCTCTTACCTATCTTGTTTCCTTACACACGGTCTCTAGCATTTCATAATGCCACAAAACTCACTTTTTTATATTTCCCACACAAGAAACGCCACATGGCTGTAGTTGTTCAAAATGTTATTTTTCCCCCCTATGGTCCAAGCAGCTTCCCGCCTTTTCCTTTCGGTCCCTTGGAATATTAACTTCTAGTGCTTTTCATGACTTATGCTTTCTCATTGCCCTTGTGTTCTTCACTTATTCTCTCAAATTTCCATCGTGAACTATCAAATCAATTGTGCTTTTAGAATAGAATAGAATTTTAGACTTGCATTAAATTCTTTGCCATACATACATGTAATTGACATGTTTAAACCATGTAATTGATCAGAGCCCCTTCTGTTCAACATTTATGTGAAGCCGCTGGGCGAGATCATCCGTGGCTTTGGGGTGAGATACCACCAGTACGCTGATGACACCCAGTGTACATCTCCACCCCAGGCCACCCCAACGATGCCCTTGAAGTGATGTCCCAGTGCCTGGAGGCTGTGCGGATCTGGATGGGGAGGAACAGGCTCAAGCTCAACCCTTCCAAGACTGAGTGGCTGTGGCTCCCGGCATCCCGATATAGTCAGTTGACTCCATCGCTGACTATTGGGGGCGAGTCTTTGGCCCCCACTGAAGGGGCTCGCAATCTGGGAGTCCTCCTGGATAGGCAGCTGTCCTTGGAGGAACATCTGACGGCTGTAACCAGGGGGACCTTTTATCAGGTTCGCCTGATCCGCCAGTTGCGGCCCTTTCTTGATTGGGATTCCCTGTGCACAGTCACTCACGCCCTCGTCACCTCTCGCCTTGACTACTGCAATGCTCTCTACATGGGGCTCCCCTTGAGGGGCACCCGGAGGCTCCAGCTGGTCCAGAACGCAGCAGCGTGAGTAGTGACGGGAGCAGCATGGCGCTCCCATGTAACACCGCTCCCGCGCGAGCTGCACTGGCTCCCGGTGGTGTTCCGGGTGCGCTTCAAGGTGTTGGTTATCACCTTTAAAGTGCTCCATGGCATAGGGCCTAGCTATCTCCGAGACCGCCTGCTGCTACCAACGACCTCCCATCGACCCGTGTGCTCCCACAGAGAGGGCCTCCTCAGGGTGCCATCAGCCAAACAATGTAGGCTGGTGGCCCCCAGGGGGAGTGCCTTCTCTGTGGGGGCTCCCACCCTCTGGAATCAGTTGCCCCCGGAGATAAGGAGAATCCATGACCTCAATGCCTTCCGTCGTTCCCTGAAAACCCATCTTTTCCAGCAAGCCGGGTTGGCTTAGAAGAAATTTTTAAATTTTTTAATTAGTTTGTGATTCTTAACTTTCGGCCCAAATTTATATATATTTTTAAATGTTTTAATATTTGTATTCTATGTTTTTTATCTTGGCTGTACACCGCCCTGAGTCCTCAGGGAGAAGGGCGGTATATAAATTGGAAATTAAATTAAAATTAAATTAAATTAATTCACATCTGCCACATATGTCTCCTGTCTCTTAGCATCACAGACATGCAATATATATTTTAAAATGATATGAATGCACCCCTTCACCTTTTGGCATATGTGTTGCTATCATTGCTCTCTTTGGCATCTTTTCTGTGCTGTGGCTGCCAACTGAGGAACCCTTAAGAGGATCCATTAGCAGCCTCCATTGCACATGTGCCACAGGCAGCAGCTTTGTTCGCTAACCGTGAGGAGACTCTGGACAAGCTTGGACACAGCTTGGTCAAGAGACCAAGTCATAGCCAGTTGTGCCCCACGCATGCTCACGGGCAAACCAGGATATTGGCTGCGGAGACCATGTGACAAGCCAAGCCTTGTGGCTGATCAGAGCCCATCAGTTGGGAGGCAAACACAGATCAACAACACAAGCGGCTTCTGATTTGGGGTGGGGGACTTGGGACATAATAAAAGTGAGCGATGCTGAGGTTTATGGGGAAGGTAGTATGTGGTACAGAGCTTGCTCACCTCTGAATGTGTTGCTTGATTTGCACGCAGCTTCTTGAATGTCAAACAGATGTGAATCACAGTGGAAACAATGCTACCCACTGTTGGTTGGAAACAGGCACGTGGTCACTGTTGGCAGGCTAGATGCCCAGGAGGCTGCCTGGGCACAGCATCCACTCATGGTCCTCTCTCCTCCTGCTTCCCATTTTTGCTCCCCTAGATTCTCCTCGGAGGCGGCTATGGAACAACTTTCAGATGTCTGGAGTCTCCAACTACACCACAATGATGCTGAGCCCAGATGGGCGGGTCTTGTATGTTGGTGCCCGCGAGAGGCTTCTTGCTCTGAACACCAGGGCCTTCTCTCCCGGGCCCCAGCACCAGCAGGTCAGTTCAGAGGCCCTGGTCTCTGGGTCTCCTTCCCTGCTTCAAAAGAGGTCCTGGGTGGTGTTCCTAACTAGCAGCATCTAAGGCAGAAAGCCAGGCTTTGATCCTCAGGCTGGAAGGAGCAGCCGTGCCATATTGGCAGAGGTGAGAAAGCCTTCAACTGGGTGGCTTCCCTTGTCTGCAGCCACCATATTTGAAGCGCTGAGGGTGACGGGGAGGGTCTGGTTGTGGTTCCACCTCCAGCAGTTGCCTGTATAAACAAGAAAAGATTGGCTTTGTGGCTGGCCTCGGGGCTGCTTCCTTCTCAGTGTCTGGACCTGGAATTGAGCATGCCAATTTGCCAATTTGGTGTTGCTTGGTGAGGTATGAGGGGAGCACCGGTGAGTCGGTAGCTCACGGAACCAGCCAGAAGCGCTACAAGAAAAGGGTCCTCCTGGAGAGGCCAGGTGAGTGATGGCAGCCTGCTTTCCTTCCTGCAGCTGATCTGGCATGCCGAGGAGGAAAAGAAACAGCAGTGCATCTTCAAGGGCAAGGATCCTCAGGTGGGTAATGCCAGTCGGCGGCATAAACTCTGGCAAGAAGAGCAGTGCTCAATTCCACTGGGAGTCTGGGGCCCATCCGGGCGTTGCCTCTTCCTCCCAGTGCAGCCAGAGCAGCCCAAACCCAGTAGGAGCTTCCGGTGGCCTGCCTGGTCCTGAGTGAAGCCTTCTCCTCTTCCTCCCCCCCTTCCTTTGCAGAGAGACTGCCACAACTACATCAAGGTCCTCCTGCAGCTGAATGAGACCCATCTGTACACCTGCGGGACCAGCGCCTTCAGCCCCGCCTGCACCTACATTGTGAGGACCCTCCACCCCACCCCACCCCCAGCCCTCGTCGTTCTCCTTTGGCTTAGCAAGGCATAGCCTGAGGCCATCACTAGTTGCAGATGGTTGAATGTTTTTTGGAAGAGAACATTGAGGTTAACTTTATTTAAATCAGAGCCAGTTTCCTTATTACGCTTGTCCTGCCTACTATGCATTTACAAACTCAGAGTGTATCCCCCCTCCCTGCCTGAAATGTTTCATGTCTTTAATCTAGTTTAAAATAATAATCTTCAGAGTAAGGCATGTTTTAGCCCCAGGCTGAAGTGAGTCCCTGGTGAGGGTTTTCACAGTTGCCCTGGACAGCTGTTGGGAACCACCCAGCCTGGCAGGGATGGGGGATCAAGCACAGAGCTAGTCTGGAGTCACTGCATGCAACTGCAAAAGGACCTAAACCAGCCCTCCCTGAATTCCCTGGAACCGTATTTAGTTGTTCCCTAGAAAGCCTGCAGACTGGGGAGATTCTTGTATCGTAGGCAGAACATGGGTGGTTGGTTGTGCCTGACAACAGCCTTGTGCAGGATCAAGCCCTCTTCTTCCAAAATGGTGGGAAGACCCAGCCTGAAGCCACATTCTGGACTTGCCTGCTGTGGGGGTGGCTGGGCACAACTGCTGGGTTTGCCTGGCTCTGCAACCTCCCCATGTGGGCTCCCTGCTAGAATTTGCACCTGGGGTCTTCCCCAAGACAGAAATTGCATGGAAGATCTGTTTGCAGTGCAGGGGAGAGGACAGATCTATGCAGAGTTGGCCAGCTCAGGCTGGTGGGGCTTGTGGGTCTGCCCCTTCCGATCGGGGACTCACCAGTCTTTGCCTCTTTCTCGTGCAGAGCCTGCCAGCCTTCCAGCTGCAGCAAGACCCTTTGGGGAAGCTCTTGCTGGAGGATGGAAAGGGACGCTGCCCCTTTGACCCGGAGTACAGATCTACAGCCATCATGGTTGGTAAGGAGCTTTGGGGTTCTCAAAGAGGCCACCCTGAGCGCTTTTGGGTGGAGGTAGAGGGGCTGCTGCCTGCAAGGAAGGATGATCTCCCCTGGGATCATTGACTACGGACAATATGGGGGTGGGGATCTTCTGTCCACTCTCTTGGTGGGGAGATCCAGGTGGTGCAGGTGGTGCAGGCAGAAAACTTCCCATGGCCCTATAATGCTTTCTCTCAGATGGTGAACTGTATACGGGTACCGTAAGCAAGTTTCAGGGCAACGAGCCCACCATCTTCCGCAGCCTTGGCAGCCGCCCGCCCATCAAGACGGAAAGTTCCCTCAACTGGTTGCAAGGTATCTGATGAGTGGATAGAAGGAGGAGGAGGAGGAGGAGGAGGATGGTGGCACCGGGGGCGGTGGGGGGGTCACATTTGTACAGCGCTTAGATAACAACCCTGGCACTCAGGAGGGACAAGCATGGAGCAGGACAGAGAGCTCTTTTGATGGACGTAGAGGTCCTGGCCTTTCAGTAACTTTCGTAAATTCTGTTTGGGCTCTGATGTTGGATGTTGAGGTCTCTGCTCACTGGCTATTCGGCATGGGGCAGCTCTGAGGTGATCTTGGCCAGGTTTGGATGAGTCTCCACCAGGGCAACTTGTGACTGTTTCCTAGATGGAGTCCCAGAGGCTCTCCGCTCTTGCCATGAAACCTACATGGGCAGGTCCATGAAGGTTCTAGGATTTGAGCAAATTACTTCTTGGGCAATTGCTGCTTTCATGTTACTGCTGATTGCCCTTCGTTTTATTGCAGTCACTTGTTTACAATACTATTATATTGCTTCATCTATTTTTTAAGCTGCCCTTAGTACCCTGTCAGAAAATTGTACCTAAAACATGAGGTATAAACATGAAATTAAATGAAATTAAAAAGCAGCCAGATTAAAACATATAATTATAGCCGTTTTGAATTTGCTTGCGGCTCCCCTTCATACAAAAATATGTATTTTCATGTGTTGTTTTGGCCAGGTATCTAATGCCAAAGACGCCACTTTGCAGAAACTGCTTGTGCGTATTAGGAACAAACCTGCTGGAGGTTGTTCAGTTTAGACATTTCCAAGTCTTTGTTTATGGTGAGAAGCTTGCAACATCTTGAATCCCCAGGGACCAGGCTCAGAGGTTTTGGTAGACTTTTAGGCATTCAATACCATCATTCCAGAAATTATTCACACTGAAGTGATTCAGCTTTATGTGCCTGTTCATATTTGTAGATGGACTATCAGCTTTTTGAGAGATAGGAAGCAACAGGTGAAGCTAGGGAAAATCACATCAATCACCCAGACAATTAGCACAGATGCCCCTGAGGGCTCTCCATTACTCTATTCTCTCTCTCTATCAGTGACTGCATCTCTAAGGATCTCTCTGTTAAAGTAGTGAAGTTGGCAGATGATACAACAGTCATTGGCCTCATTTGAGATGGTGCTGAGTCTGCATATAGATGGGAGGTTGAACAACTGGCCTGTGGTGCAGCTGGAAGAATCTGGAACTGAACATGCTTAAAACTGTAGAGATGAGAGTGGATTTTAGGAGGAGCCCTTCTATTTTACCACCTGCTACCACCTGTTACTATATTCAATGGCATTGTATCAGCAGTGGAGTCCTTCACATTTTGGGGTTCTATAATCTCTCAGGATTTGAAATGGACATCTAACATTAGAACCATCATTAAAAAGGCACAACAAAGAATATGCTTCCTGCACCAATTCAGGAAGTTCAGATGGCCAGGGAGCTGCTGATACAGAGAAATGATTGAGTCTGTCATTTGTACTTGTTACTGTCTGGTTTGGTACAGCAACTAAACAAGTCAGGTAGAGACTCCGATGGATAGTTAAGACTGCAAAAAGAATAATTGCTTCCACTGAGGACCTGTATACCCCATAAGCCAGGAAGAGGGCTGAGAAAATATCTACAGCCCCCCCACATCCTGGACATCAACTGTTTCACTCCTCCCCTCAGGACGCTGCTATTGAATGCCAAAACAACCAGACACAGAGACAGTTTTTCCCTTTGTGCCATCACTCTGCTGAACACTTACTTCTGTCTAATGTCTATGTGTATTTACCCATAATATGGCTATATTATTATTATTTATCTTTATTTTCTTTATTCCCCCTTCTATTGCTATTATTATCATCATTCTGTTGTTTTGAATGTAGACTAGAGCTCTGCACCAGAGACAAATTCCTTGTGTGTTTAATCACATTTGGTCAAATAAAGTATTCAAGCAGCGCAGTTCTCTCTAGGGGGAAGTTCTTCCCCAAAGGAATAAGAGAGAGAAGGCGGAAGGGGGAGGTTCCACCACTTTACCTACTTCTGCCAACGGAGTGCACTTGGGGCTGCTCTGAAGGACCCTGGCTGGTTGAAACCCTTGGCAGCAGCAATAGCAGTTTTGTCTGTACAGCTCCCCTTCTCCCCCCTGTTTTTTCTGGGGCCCTTAAAGGAAGTGGAGAAAAAGAAGGGCCTGACCCATCTTTGTCTTGGGCAGAGCCATTCTTTGTGGGCTCAGCCTTCCTGCAGGAGAGCAGCAGCCCGGAGGATGAAGATGGCAAGATCTACTTCTTCTTCAGTGAAACCGGCAAGGAGTTTGACTTCTTTGAAGACACTGTTGTGTCCCGTGTTGCACGTGTATGCAAGGTGAGGGGCATGGGGGGTGGAGACAAAATCTGTTTGTGCCACTTGTTCCTTTTTGCCCTCTGCCTCTGCAGTGCCAAGCTGGCTGTGGTGTCTTGAGCTGGCTGGCAATCCTCTGAATGCCGAAAGGCAGCCAGGACACCCCTTGGAAGACACCCAGACGCCTTCCAGGGAGATCTCAACTCTGGCATCCGGAACAAGGACTGAGTCCTTTCAAAGCACAATTGGGGGAGGTTGCCAGCTCCTCAGACAGCTCTGGGACTCCCCCAGAAGGGGCGTTTCTCTTAAAATCAGTGTGTGTTCAACAGGCGGCGGATGGAAAGCGACCGTTGCTCCTCTTGCTAGGACTCCTTCAGGGAGCAGGGAAGTGCAGCCCTGGAGGGAGACGAGAGAGTCCCTCTTCCGGCTGAGGCTCCTGGCCTCCGAGTCAACCTGCTGGAAGGGTCTGTCTGGTGCCCATTTTACCTTCCTTTCCTGATGGGAGCAGGTAGATGAGGAGAACCTGCTGTCTGCTGAGTGATCCCAGGATCCCTCGGAGAACCTTTTGATCCCCTCCCAGCAGGATGAATGCCTTCTCTTCTGAAAAGGAACAAATGGCTGTTTGGCGCAAAACTCCGCCCTGCCTTTCTGTGCTAAGCTTTCTCAGAATCTGGTGTTTGGGCTGCGTGGTCCTGGCCCTTGGCATCAGCAGGTCCTGGCAGCTGTCATTGTTTCCTCATCTTCTCTGTCCTGCGCCTGGGTGCCAGAGTTTCCCAGGGGCTCAACAGTCTCTGTTAAAGGGAGGAAGATTGGCAGGGCTCACCTGGGCTGGAGGGGCAGAGTTCAGTGGCTAAGGGACCATTCAGAGGTGATCTCTCTGTCCAAGGGAGAAGGAGGCACAGAAAGTGGCTCTGCTGCCACTCAGCTGGGGGAGTGGCAACCTTTGGCAAGCCTGCTTTTCTTCCTCCTGTTTCTGTTCTTTATGACTTCCTCCTCGTCCCTCCCTTCCCCCCTCACAGGGTGACTTGGGCGGAGAGCGTGTGCTCCAGCGACGATGGACAACCTTCCTGAAGGCTCAGCTACTCTGTTCCCACCCAGAGGACGGCTTCCTCTTCAACGTGCTTCAGGACATGTTTGTGTTGACGTCAGGCAATGGCTGGACAGAGACGGTGTTCTATGGGGTCTTTACCTCTCAGTGGTGAGTCTTGGGGGGATTGGCACCAAAGCACCCACAGAGGGTGCTGGCCTTGGCAGAGGAGCACATCATCACTTAGGCCCAATATGCAGGCGAATGGTGGAAAGGGTGTTCTCCGGGCACCCATGGCCCACACTCCCTCTCCTGCCCTTCTCTGCCAGGGACAGGAAAGGCCCTGGGGCTGCAGCAGTGTGTGCCTTCTCCATCTCCGATGTGAAGGAAGCCTTTGATGGGCTCTACAAAGAGGTCAACCGGGAGACACAGCAGTGGTACACAGACGTCCATCCTGTGCCAGAACCCCGCCCCGGAGCAGTAAGTGACTTCCACTGCCCATCTCTCTTCATCTCCTCCCTCTTCGGTTAGATTACTAGTAAGACAGACCGTCAAATCTGAACAGAATATTACTGATTGCTCCGGGTATAGACACACACATACACACATATACACAGGTACCAACCACTTATTCAGTGAACACTGGAAGTTACAGCAACCGTAAAAGAAAATAGATGACTGGTCCTTGAAACTGTGGCTGTTGCAGCATCTCCAGAGCAAAGGATTGCAGTTTAGGCACTTGGCATTTACAGTGGTCACCAGCGTCCCAGGCCACATGGAATGGTGTGTGGGAGACGGGGAGACTGCAGGGTTCTGTTAGTGTAGCTCTACAGTTAAGTAGAGTGAACTTTGTGCTTTGATATGGCCTATAGGATAATCAATAAAGCTATCTATCAAAAAGTAGAGTTAGTTTCTCTGGTTCTGTTTCCTGTCTGTCTGGTAAGGCTGACATAAACCTTGCAAGTCTGAAATTATGGTTACTCTGCCATCTCCTTTATAGTGCAAAAACCTAGGAAAGGTCTCTTGACACCCCCCCCCCCCCCCCCAGTTTGCTGCTGTGGGCGAGCCCTCTCTTCTATTCCCTAGGGAGCCTCCTTTCCTGTCTCCCAAGGTCTTTCACACATACCATTACATCACGGAATTTGTCACCTGCACAGCCAGCTTCCCACAAGCAAAGTCAACAGGGAAATCAGGAAGTTGCAAGTCACAGTCATGTGACGTTGTGCCTAACAGCTGTACCATAAAGTGAATTGAAATCTTTTACTGCCAGCTTGAATGAACAAACATTTGATTACAGTACAAAATTTTATATATTCTCAAATCTACTTGATTGTTTTAGATCATAAAAGCCAAAACAATCAACTAGATTTGAGAATAAGTAAAATCTTATAAATATGCTTCCATTATTGAGTCCAAACAACAGTGAAACCGTGTGGCTTGAGTAGAGAGCCTAGAATTTAGCTGTTGCATGGGGATAGAAGAGAAGCAACCTGGAACTAAGGAGAAATTTTCTAACAAATTTTCTAATTGATCTCTCAATTGTTCCCTTCAGAAGTTGTGGGTGCTCCATCACTGGAGGCTTTTAAGAAGAGACTTGTCTGGAATGGCATAGATTCTCCTGTTTGAGCAGGGGGTTGGACTAGAAGACCTCCAAGGTCCCTTCCAATTCTGTTATTCTGAAATTCTGGTTTCGGGGGCTCGTTGTCTAGGGCAAAGCACTAGGCAAGCACTCTTGGTTGAATGGCCAGGTATCCCATCTGTTAAGGGTTGGATTAGTTGGGAGCATGAGTTGCCTTGTAAAAGCAGCACCCCATGAAGGCCTTCTAAGGTTTCACCAGAGGCCTGGAGGCATCGTCTGGGCTAAAAGGGGTCTGGTTATACAAATTGCAGAGGGAAGGGTTTGCTGCCAAAGGTCTAGCAACATTTGGAAAAGGGTCATGTATTGGGAGGGTTGTTTCCATTTTGGGCAGTCTTGGGGCAGCTGCATCCCTTTTGCGCTTTGCCCCATCTCATCAGGAGACGTTCCAAAATGGAGCAGCCTGCAATGATCATTCTCACTGTTGGGATTGGAAGATGTGCCATGCTGAAAAAGACAGGAGCCTGATAGGAAGCAGCTATGTAAAAGCCAGCAATCATCCTTGGCATCCATTCCAGCTGGGCAATCTTGTTACGAGAATTATGTGACAACAAGGACCTGGGTGGCTTCTGTTGCTCCCACGTGGAGCATTGTGATTATTTGCACATCACCCTTGAAGGAGGAGGAAGCAGTGAGGATGGGTGTTTTCAATTACTGTGGGTGGCTGGTAGAAGCTGGTTTCCCACACGGTTTAATTTCTCCTTTAATTTCTTCTTTCACTCTCTGTCCTTTAGGGAGGACTCTGCTGAGGGCTCTCATAGTCGTCTTATTTCCTACAAAGGCTTCAAATTAATTTGTCAGTGTTATCATTGATTTATGCTAATTGATCAGGAATTGAGATCACTACTAAATTAAAATCAGATCAGCCAGCAAAGTCCTTCATGGATTCAAAGCAGGGGTGAAATGCTCTTGGTTCGGACCGGATCACTTGATCTGGTAGTGATGGCGGTGGGTGGTTCAGAGAACCGGTAGCAGAAATCCTTGCCGCCACCACCCATGCCCAGCTGAGCCATGTGATCATCAGAGCCTTTTTTTTTTAACTTTTAAAAGCATTTTTTCTACAAATGTTTTTAAAAGTTAAAAAAAAAAATCTCTGATGATCATGCGGCTCAGCTGGGATCATCAGAGCCTTTTAAAAGCATTTTTTCTATAACCTCTTTGGCCTTTTCTTCAAGCTCTTCATGATCTCTCATCTCGTTATCTCATTATTCTGAGCAGTTCTTCAAATATATCAGGAGTACCATAAGAATGTTTGCTTGGTCTCCGGCCTCCTCTGGTGCTGGATTCTAGCTTATCCCTGCTCCTTGGTTTAATGTTATGTCCTGGGATGGCTTGGTTGGATGTGTGGCCCATCTTAAAGTAAAGACTGTTAAAGTCAAACTAAATTTAAACCAATTTAGTCAAATACATTGGTAGCAAAAAGGAGAAAATCTCATGGGGAGCTCAAAAAGTCAGTGCTGTCACCTCACTTAATCCACACATCTAACTAAACTCTGATGTTGTGTGGAAGCCGAGCCTGAACAGTCACTTTCTGGGGGTACCTTAACTGGGCTCCTTTCTCATCAGGGTATAAGTGCATGACTGAAATAGGCCCTCTCAGCTCCAGACAGTAAAAAACTTCAACTGCTCCAAAATGTTGCATCTGCATGATTAAACAGGATGCACCAGAAATGTGATTTCCTTGTGGAAAAAAAAAGGTTCCAAGATAAAATGTAGCTAAAATGCCCAGTCCTGTAGCCCTTGGGACCAAACGCCTCCCCAGCCTTCCGCCCTTCAGGGGGAGCCAGCTCAAAGGCCAGAGCTAGGAGCGGGGGCGGGGGGGGGGAGGGGCGGCGCTGGGCCATCTGAAATGCAAAGGAAACTGCAGCTTTCCTTCACAGAGGGTCTCCCTACCCACCATTCAGATTACTGGTGCAGTAGATTTTTACTCTTCCCCATCACATTTCAGTAAGACAGCCATGCACCCTGTCAGCTGTCAAGAGCAAGTCAATCTGCTCTGGAATTCAAAGCTGCTGGTGCTGCTCTGCTTTTTTGCCATAGGTGTGCAAATGCTCATCTTCGCCTGCATGTATGGGCAGAATAATTCTGTGAGCGTCCAGACATTTTAATTGTGTTTTAAAAACAAGAGTTGAACTACAGATTTTGTAAATTCCTGTGCTGCTCCTACCTTTTGCACTTGGGTTAAATTTCTAAAATTAGCAGTCCCCAAATTCTAGCCTTTTTTTTTTTTTTTTTTTGGTGATTAAAAAGAAAGCAAAATTCCTTCTGGAGAAAGTCTCTGTTGGGACATTGGGTTAAAACAGCTGAACGCTAGCTAGGAGCCTCGGGGAGCAGCGGCCCAAAGAGGAACTCCAAAACCTCTTGGTTTTCTCCCCAGAGCAATCCGGAGGGAGGGAGGGAGGCCCAGGGGTGGGCGAGGGCTCTGCTCGAGGTCCCCCATCCCAGGGCTCACCAGCAAACTCCTGCTCTTCCCAGTGCATCAGCCACAAGACCCGCCAGATGAAGATCACCTCTTCGCTGCAGATGCCGGACCGGGTTCTGAACTACCTCAAGGACCACTTCCTAATGAACAGCGCTGTGAGGAGCCAAGCCCTCCTTGTGCAGCCCCGCTCCCGTTACCGGCAGCTCAGTGTGCAGCGTGTCCAGAGTCTGCAGCAAACGTACGATGTCTTGTTCCTGGGCACAGGTGAGCAAGACTGGCAGAAATGGGGGGAGGAAAGCCAGATTCATTTATTCTGTTGCCGCTGCTGCCTTGGCTTTGTTACGGCTTCAGACTGATCAAGTCAGCATATGAATGGCTTTGTGAGTTGGTGGATATGGAATTTGAAGAAATGGGGGGCCAATGCAAGCCAAGGAAAGACGGCAGAGGTGATCCAAACCTGGGCCTTTCCCATCTTCTTGGAGCTCAGATGGCGGACCGGGCCAGCCAGAAGCAAAAAAGACCTCTTCACGGGGAGGGAGGAAAGGGGGTCATGGGGGCAGCCCATGGGCCTCTCACAGGACACCTCTTGTGTCTTGTAGATGACGGCCGCTTGCATAAGGCGGTGATCACAAGGCGAGGAGTCCGGATCATTGAGGAGATTCAGCTCTTCCCTCCTGAGCAACCGGTCCTGGAGCTGCTGCTGGACTCTACCCAGGCAAGAGCGGAAGTCAACAGGGAGACCGGGGGTCTCTGGCCCCAGTTCTTTGCATGAGAGAAGCAGCTGGCGGGCCAGCCTCTGCGCTAGGTGTTTGGTGGGCTTCTGAATCAGGGCCACCCAGGCAGCTGCCGCCGCTGCCTTGTTTCTTCTGCTTGGGAAGGATGCATTTCTGGGTCCCTGCTTAGTTCGCAAGAGGCGGGTGCTGCTGGGTACAGGACAGAAGCCCCCCCACCCCACCCCCTCCTCATCACAGCAGAGGTGTCTTTCCTGATGCTAGGTCAATGCCTCTGCCCTCAGGAGGTGGCAGAGTAAACGGCGGCACAGCCTCTTCCAACGTTCATGGATAAAGATGCCGGAACGTCTCCTGTTCTCCCTGCAGGGTCTGGTTTATGCTGCCTCGTATGATGCCCTGGCACAGGTGCCCGTGGCCAATTGCAGCCTGTATCGGAGCTGTGGAGAATGTGTCCTGGCCGGAGACCCTTACTGTGCCTGGAGTGGAGGGGCCTGTCAGCTGCTCCTCCCCAGCCCTTGGCCGCTCCAGCCAGTGTGAGTGCTTCCCGGACCCGGCCACAGGCTGGCTTCCAACCCCCAGCCCATGCTGCCCGATCTTTTGGTGTAAGGGAACCAACCCCCTCCTTTCTCCCCATCCTTTGCTGCTCTTCTTCCTCACCACATGCTGCACTTACAGGGGCACATGGTCCTCGGGGGTACTGCTCCTCCTTTCTCCCAGGCCTCACCCTATTTCTCCCACCAGGACTTGGGTTCAGGACATCGAAGGGGCTGAGACAAGCCAGCTTTGCCAGACCAGTGGTGTGGAACTCAGCCATTCAGCAGGTAACGCAGCACATCTGCCGGGGTTGGGATTTGAAAGTTGGGGGCAGGAGGGGAGGGGAGTGGAACTGGCCCTCCCCTCCTGGCTCCGAAGCCAAAGAGCATCATGCAGGGATTGGTGTTTCCTGTGCTGGACCAAGTTAGCTGTTGAGAATGCCGGTTCTATGAAGCCAGCTCTGACGGACGCTCTCTCCCCCAGGAGAACAACCCCAATGTCAGCAGGTGGTGCTCCAGCCCAACGTTGTGATGCCGTTGCCCTGCCCACTGCTGTCCAACCTGGCTTCCCGGCACTGGGTGCACAACGGGGCTGCCCTCGGCGCCGCTGTCCTGGTGCTGCCCAAGGGAGAGCTGCTGCTGGTGGGGAGCCCAGCCGAGGTGGGCCGCTATGAGTGCTGGTCTCATGAGGGCAGCTTCCAGCAGTTGATGGCGAGCTACTGTGTGACTGTGGAGCCCAGGCTCTGGGCCAAGCTGGTGCCTGCCCAAGACCCCCTGAAGACCCTCAGCACCTCCAGGAGCATCTCGGGAGAGAACATCTCAGTGCTGTTGGAGGGCAGGACCTACTGGACCGAGTTCCTTGTGATGTGTGGGCTCTTCAGTATTGCCGTGACGCTGCTGATCCTTTTCACGCTGCACAAGCACCAGGTCAGCCTGAAGATCTGCCTCAAGCAAGGCCGATGCAGCTGGTCCCATCCCAGGACTTCGCAGGACAGAGAGGCCCTGCCCACTGAAAATATGCCTCCCCTGGCTGCCCTGAACGTGTCTGGTGCTCTGGCAGACCACAAGGGCTACCAGGCTCTGTGCGAGAGTCTGGTGGTAAGCACGCCTGGGCATGAGTCCCTAGCCTGCCCACGCGTGGCTTTTCTGGAGTCTGATCGGCGACCACTTAATATATCTAAGACTTTTGTGGAGGTGTTGGGTCCTGCCCAGCGCCCTCGGGTTCGCCTTGGCTCTGAGATCCAGGACTCGGTTGTGTGACCTTCCCCGAGAGGTGCCGTTCTTGTGGGCTTGAAAGGAGCCGGGCGGAGTCTTCTGGTGTCACCATACTCTGGCAGAGGAACAGGCAGAAGGGCAGCCCCGCTCAGTTAGGGAATAGGGTCAGGCCCTCTAGTTCCTGCATGGCAGTAATGCCACGTAGGGTAGCCACCCGATGTAGAAACCAGGTGCAGCCTCACGTTCTAGGCTGCCCTTCAGGCTCAAGCAGTCCAGTCCTTACAAGCTCTGCCAGGAGGGGACGGAATGGGACAACTGCCTGTGGGCTCCTTCAGGGTCTCCGGGCACCTGGCTCCCATTTCTTCGGCCTTGTGGGTGGGACCGTTGCTGGGAGGGTAACTTGTGTGGTACCAAAGAGCCTCCTGGAAGTCACCTGTGAAGAAGATGCTCTGGTTGAGCAGAGTATCTTTGGGAAGGAGAGCCTGGGAGATACATTGGTCTGACTTCTAATGAACTGTGCACTAGGGAGGCGATTGGGGGACCATTTTGTGTCAGAAAAACTCCCGTGTGGTTTCTTTGTGTGTAAAACCAGAGACTTGGTCCTGGGGAAGGGAGTGGGTAATAGGTGATATCCACTGATGAGCAGAAAACATCGGGGAGCATCCCCCAGGGTGTGCTCCAGAACAGAAGCTACAGCTGGCTCATAAAAGGAACCTATTTCAAAAATCTTGTCTCCCGAGATTTGACAAACTCCAACCATCAGGCTTTAAGAGGCCTTTCTCCCCAGTGAAATATTTAATAACCCGTCTGTTTTACACAGGCTTAATATTGTGCCTTCCAGGGGAGGGAGGAGCAGTGATCCACGACTCTTGGACCATGTTTGGGTGAAGCCATTGAAACAGTTCCTGTGCTGCCTTTGAGACCTTAGCTGGTGCTCTGATTAATTGCCCCATTACTAAATGTTTGGCTGGCCTGAGGAGGGAGAAGCCATCTTCACTGGTAACTTGGGTGCAGTTGCCCTAACGTGGGGCTTGACTTTGTTCAGGAGTTTGTTGATTGATCATTGTGGTCTATGACCATAAACCATCTCCCTTGGCCTGTTCCACCAACCGGATGGAGCGGCTGCTTTGTGAAAAGGCCAAGTCCCCACCCACCGAAGGTGTTAACTCCTGAAGGCCCAAGGACAGTCCAAGAGGACCCACCAGGATTCCTGCAGGGAAAGTTCCTTGCACTGCTGGAAGCAGGGATCTTCGTGTGCTGTTTTGGGCTCCCAGAGGGAAGGGAGCTGGGCAGCTGCTACAGCTGTTGGCCAAGGACTGAGCAATATAGATGAACTTGTTCTTTGGAAGTGAAATAAAGATGGAGGAACATGAGTGAGTTCCATTTATTGAGTTTTATTTAGTAAAGTGTAGAAATCAGACAAAATCATGTCACGACTGGGTTTATCAAACTCCAGAGGCTGGCTGATGGCTGGTGCTCTTCCCCATCACTCAGAAAGCAAGAAAAATGGTGCAGTGATTCAGACCTTGCAATATGTCCAGAAGGGTTTAACTGGGAAAATCTCTGTTGCTCCAGAAGGCAGAAAGCAGCAGGGGAGACATCAAAGCCCTGCCACAATTTGCTCTTGAATTTTGATCTCCTACAGCAGCCACCCCAAGCCATCGCACAGAACCGCCAGGTGAGGCAGAGGCAGAAGCAAAGAAAACCAGCCACAGCTCCCAGTGCCCTTGCCCCTCCCAGCTCTCCCTACAGAAACACCAGCTGGTGGAGATGACTGCAAGGCCAGTGGCTCCAAGAGCTAGATGGGGTCAAGGTTTAGATTCCTGTTGCTGTGAGAAAATGAGCCTTTTTCTGAGATGTGGAATCTTCTAGCAAGTTGTGGAAGAAAAGAATCAGAGCACAATCTTGAAGGAGCTGGAAGAAAAAGGAGGACTAGGTTCCTTCTAAAGCACAACTGCCCCTCCCAAAAAACAACTGATTCAGTCAAAGCTCAACCCCCTCCCAAAACGGGCAGTTACCTGGTGAAGTCTGGAGAGCGGGAAATTATATGCTGGAACTCGGAGAGGTTGATGGTCCCATCTTTGTCAATATCTGATTCCTCTAAGATCTGCCCAACGGGGAGGGGGCATGGTGGGTCAGAGTTGGCTGTGCCCCTTCTGGCTAGCCCTCCTGTCATGCCCCTCTCCCAGCACTCACATTCTGAATGAGCTGCTCCATCTCCAACAAGCTCAGTCTGCTGTCTTCTCCTTCTCCCGTCAGGGAGTTCACCAATTTCTCCAAATCCTTCTTGTCGAGAGTGCCGTCATCATCGAAATCTAGGGAGAAGACGGGGCGAGAAGCTGCGCTTAGGATTCCCAAAGCTAGAAGCCTTCTCAGCTCGGGTAAGGGGTGTTTAGGAGGAAAGGCTGAGCTCCAAGTTCATTCAGGTGTGAGAGAACAGCCCCCCCTCAGTTGGCAGGTGAAAGTGGATCTCCTCTGGTGACAGGTGCACATTCAAGGATCCAGAGAAACAGCCACTCCCGCCCCCATGTAATCCAGCACGTGAGGGGAGGAGGAGATTCAACCAGATTAACTCTGGCCGGTTTTAAGATTCCTTGCCTTGCTTGTTAAAAGAGACTCCAGAGCCAGGCATGCCAAAGCAAGAGGCCAGGAGAGGAGAGATGCCACCCCGGGCCCTAACTGAACTGCCAAGTCTGCGTTCCCAGGCGGGCAGGCCCACAGCAGCCCACCCAGGGCATCGAAGCCCCCAGCCCTACCGAAGAGGCGGAAGGCGTAATGCGACTTGATTTCGGGGGTGGCCGAGTCGCTGAAGACGCTCAGCAGGTCCAGGAAGTCCTCGAAGGAGAGCGCCTCCTCGCCGGCCTCCGCCGTGGAGAAGATGCGGCACATCCTGGTCCGGAAGGGGTTCGCCTGCAAGAGCCGGGCGGGGGCTTCAGTGCCTGCTGGCGGAGGGCGCCACCCCCCCGCCGCCCAGCCCGGGAGAGGGGGGGAGGGGGCTCCGGGGCGGCTCACCCGCAGCTCGGGCAGCGTCAGGAGGCGGCTCTCGGGCACGCGCGTCTGCAGGGCCTGGCCGCGCGCCTCCCGGGGCAGCAGCTGGCAGAAGCGCTTGTGGGCGCTGCAAGGCAAGGCAAGGCAAGGCGGCCGTCAGCGCGCGCTTAGAGGCCCGACGCGGAAAGGGCGGCGGCTGGCTCGGCTCCTGCGGGGCGCTTCCGGGGCCACTCGGGCTCTGGAGCCCCGGCCCCCCCCGCCCACCCCCCCGCGTACTCACAGCAGGATCTCCTGCTTGCTCAGGAAGGTCAGCTCCTGCGGGAGAGAGGCGGTCAGGGGCCGCGCAGGCAGGCAGGCAGGCAGGCAGGCAGGCAGCCCCCCCAGACGCCCCTCGCTCCCTCCGGGATTGTTACGCACCTGGTATTCGCCCAGCAGGTCGCGGGGCAGGCGGCTACCCGAACCCCCCATCCTTCCCTCTGGCAACCGCGGCTCCTCTTCCTCCTCCGCCTCGTCCCGCCCCTGGGCGGAGCGGCTGCCAGACAGCCCCGGCGCCGGCAGGAAGAGCTCGCCCGCCCGCCGGCTCGGGGAGGCGGAGCAGCTGCGCTGCGGGAGCCGGTTCTACTGCCACGCGGAGCCCTCCGGCCGGCCGTCTTTCCTGCGGAAGTCCCGCCGCGGGATCCGCAGCCGGCTTCCCGCATGGCCGCGGCGGGGCCCGGGGAGGCCGGGCAGGGCGGCGGGAGCCCCGCGGAGCCCCCCGAGCTCTTTTGCTACGGGCCGGAGGAGCTGGTGCTGCGCGGGGTGGAGTGGCCGAGAAGCGGCGCGGGGGCGGCCGGCAGCCCCGCCTGGTCGCGCTTCGACCGGGCGCTGCGGGAAGGCTGGGAGGAGCGGCTGCGGCGGGGGCTGTTCCGCTACCGCCTGGGCCAGCTGCAGACGCGGGTCCTGCCGGGCAGGCTGGGGCTGGTGGCGCAGCTGAACGTGCAGCGGGCGACCGAGAGGAGGCGGCCCCAGGAGGTCCGCAGCGTCCGGCAGAGCTTCGATCCTGGGCAGTTCAACTTCGGGCAGATCCGGCGGGAGGAGGTCCTCTTCTGCCTGCGCCGGCGCGGCCCCGGCCTGGCCAGCTCGCCCGGGACCCTGGTGGCCATCAACGTCAGTCCGCTGGAGCGGGGACACGTGCTTCTCATCCCCGACCCTGCGCTCGCCCTGCCGCAGATCCTCACCCCGGAGGCCGTGCTGGCGGGGCTGGACGCCCTGCTCCTCAGCGCCCAGCCCGGCTTCCGCCTGGGCTTCAACAGCCTGGGCGCTTTCGCCTCCGTCAACCACCTGCACCTGCACGGCTTTTACCTGGACTGGGAGCTCTCGGTGGAGTCCGCCCCCGGCGAGCCCCTCCTGCCCGAAGCGGGCCTCTACCTGCTGCGGGAAGCCCCGGCGCCTGCCTTCCTCTTCTACTGCGACGACGGGCGGCAGGTGGAGCCGCTGGCCCATCGGATCGGCCGGGCCACCCGCCATCTGACCCAGCGAGAGATTGCCCACAACTTGTTCGCCACGCGCGGGGCTGCCCCCGAGGGCCCCCGTGGCTCCAGAGCTCGACCCGGCATCCGGGTCATTCTTTGGGCGCGGAAAGCCTGCTTCGGGACCAAAGAAGAATTGGCCTTCAATGTGGCAGTTTGTGAACTGGCAGGACATCTGCCCACCAAAACTGTCCAGGAATACCAAGGCCTCACCGAGGCCTCAGCCCTTCACAGGATTCAGCAATGTCTCCTCCCAGACAGCCAGTTAGCCCAGCTTCAGCGAGAGCTTGTGGACCTCCTCAGAGAGTTGCCCTCGTCACCTCCATGGCCTTCCTGACAAATGGGCTGGAAGAAGCCCCCTTCAGGCCCAGGCCCCAGGGTTCCACCCCTGCCAGGATGCCGAGCTACCCACTGCAATGTGGGGCTGCTCAGGAGGAAGCCAGGCTGATGGAAGTTGGGGGTCTGTTTTATGTTTATGTTTTACTGGCCGCCTCCCAGGGTTGTGTTATATATGGCCCGCCAGATGCTTTTTAAAAAATCAGTTCAAATGCATTGGTTCTTCGTTTTGCATAACACACTTTACCTCCAAAGAGAATACATAGAGTGTGTGTGCATTTTTGGGTTGTATTAAAAATGTATTAATAGTGTTTAAAACCACTCATGGGTCTGTTGAATTGGAGCAGCATGCAAGGCCAAATAAATACATATACTTTATTTTTATGAGCTCCATTTTATTTATAGGGAAAAGGCAAAATTGTACGCTGTCAATTTATTTAATGAACTGAATTTCATTTCAACTAATAGACTGCAATACGAGAAGGACTGGATCAGAAGAAATAGAAGTTGGAATTAACATTACAGGAAAAAGCTTTGACAATCTTAGGATGAAAGAGGAGAGAGTAAAAAGCCAGTTGAATATTGAATCTTCTGAATCAGAATAGATCTGGAAGGGACCTTGGAGGTCTTCTAGTCCAACCCCCTGTTCAAGCAGAAGACCTTATACCATTTCAGACAAGTGACTATCAGAACTGGCCTAATGCAGATACACTGAGAAAGTATGTCTTGGAACAGTGCCATACTTTTTCTCTTTAGGCTCAAGACAAGGGTCATGAAATACAGAGGCATCAGCTATTTGGGAGGAAGGAAGACCATATCAGACCCAGAACAAATCAGCAGAGACACCATACACAAAACTATGTATTGTCAAGACCACATTTTTTTTCCCAGGCTGAGAAAAGCTGAAGGAAGAAAAATTGATGTTTTACATTATGGTGCAGAAGAAAACAAGATCAAATCACTCCATGCTATTTGCTCTACTGGAAGTACTAATAAAAACGCTGAAGCTTAAATATTTTGAAACTTAATGTGAAGACAGTAGAGAAGTTCCTGATGTTTGGAAAAATCTAAGGCCATTAAAGCCAACAGAAGACAGGGCACCCATGATAGAATCTGGGTACCCTGACTTCTGTTGGCCTCCCTATCAAGATAGTTTCCATTGGTTGGAATTGACTGATAATAGCATAAAAGCATAAAAGATGGGCATTATGCAAACACAACCCTTTTTTAGACTGTTTTTCTTAGTCCAATTACAAGATGCTAGATTTACATTAAAGATTTTGCGGCTAAAAACTTCTATTTCCTCTGCTGCTTCGCCGCTTCAACCCTGCCTTTTGTTTCTCTTGGTCTTTCTAACCTCGGGGGCCGAAGATCCTGCTCTGCCTTGCAGCGGACAATTCGTCCAGCATTCACCGCAAATCACCTGGTCCTCGCCCGCGCCGCATTGGCAAACCCCAGCGCGCGCTCCGCCTAATCCGACTCACTGGGCGGCCGTCCTGTTGCTCCCACCGGCTCCAGCACGGGGCCTGGCGGCTCTTTCCTCCGGGCGCCGCGACGTTCGCCCCGCCCCTTGCGGCCGCTGCCCAACAGGGGCAGAGCAGAAACGCCTCGGCCGCAAGGGGCGGGGCGTGGGCGGAGACGTCAAACCAGCTCGTCGCCCAGTGATGACGAAAGGGCTATTGGCACCCCGCCTTCGCGTCCTTCGTTGCCGTGGCGCCAGGGCCCCGTGCGCGCTCCGTAGGCCGCCTGACGGGCGGGGTTCCCTGTCGTCATGGTGACCGCGTCGTGGCCCGAGGGAGCCTCAGGCGCCGCCGCTGCTCCAGGAGAGCCGCCGGGCTCGGTGAGCAGGGCGGCCGCGAACGAGGTTTCCCCCGGCCCGTGCGCGGGGAGCGTGTCCCGGCTGGGCTGTGCGGGCGGCGGGCGGCGGCGTCGCGCGGGAGGGCTGCAGGCTCGCAGTAATAATGGCTGCGCTTGTCATAATCGCTGCCGCCGCGCTGACGGCCCGGCTGCTGCTCTTGCCCAGGGGCCCGAGAGGATGAAGATCGGCCGAGAAGAGAGCAGCGAGTCCGAGAACGAAAGCGACGAGGAGGACGAGGAGGAGGACGGCGGCCTGTCGGACGAGTCTGCCAACGAATGCCTCAAGAGGCCGGAGGCCGAGCAGAAGGAGCCTCCGCGCGCCTCCCCTCCGGACAAAGGCCCAGAGCCCGGCCGGGAACAGCCCGGGGCCGGCCCGGAGGAACCCACGGCGGAGGACTCGGGCGAGCCGGAGGAGCCCCGGCCGAAAAGGAAGAGGAGGCACCGGTGCGCTCCCGGAGGACGGGCGGGAGGGGGGGCAGCGCCCCGGGCCTCCTCCCGCGGCCGGCCGGGGCTTCTCCTTGCGGGAGCCCAGCAGCGCCGGCTGCCCCCTCTCCCGCCCGGCGCGACGCCCTTCTCTGTTCTCCTCCTAGGCTGCTTTCCGTCAACCTCGCGAACTGCAAATACGAAAGCGGTGAGTAAAGGCGGCTTCTTTGGCGCTTTCCTCTGCACACTCGGGCACAGAGATTGGCACAGAGTCAGAGCAAAAGTGAAATAACTAGAGGTAACCTGATTTTCTCTCCTGTATCAAGAATGAAATCTCCGGGGTTTTCTGGGCTGGGGGAGTCGGCTTTTGCATTCCAAAGGAGGATAAAGTCTTCCTGTGTGAGCTTTGTGCAGGAATGCAGGAATGAGCCAGGGCTGTCTAGTCTGGGCCAGGAGAGCCACTGGATTCCTTGCCGGGAAAGGGAGGGGTGAATACTCTGAATGATCCTTCCTGATGCTCAAGTGCCTGTAGCTTCTGGTCCTGCAAGCAAGGCCAGAAGATCATCGGATGCCTCTTGGAACCAGCTTTGTCCATCTGTTTACTTTGCTGCAGTTAGGCGTGCTGCTCGGCGCTGTGGCCTGAAAGAAGTGGGGGAGGATGAGGAGTGGACTGTTTACTGGACTGACTGCTCAGTTTCACTGGAGCGTGTCATGGAAATGAAGAGGTTTCAGGTACCCAGCACAGCCAGGGTGAAGGGAGCGGAGAAAAATAAGCGCTGATTTCAGTTCTTTTATAGCTTGGGAAGGCTGGCTGACTGCCAAGTTCTTAAAGCGGAGAGCCTTTTCCTGGAGCTGAGGAGTTGGGAGATGGAAAGGGAGAGGGAGAGGCACTAGGATCTGGGATATCCCATAGCAGGGCTTATACTGCCCATTCCATGTAGCTCCCAACAGTGGGAAAAGATTAGAAGAGCCTCAGAAGGATGAGAATAGGGACTCACCAAAGAGTAGCCAAAGTAGCTGGGTTCCTATCTATAATATTTGCATCCCCACTCCCACAATACTTTTATGCAGCAATTCACTTTGTTTAGTTATTGGGTGAAATGAATAAAAAGTTGCTAATGTGCCTTTATTTTTTGCTAGGGAGGTTGGGGTTTGGTTTTTTTTACATGCATTCATAATTATTTTCTTAAATGTTGAAGCTGTTTGGGAAGATGCATTCCGTGACTGAAAAGTGGGGCAAAGCATTCTGCAGAACAACAAAACGAAAGCTGTGCCAGGGCACTTCCATTTCCTCCTCCTGCTTTTGCTTCATTCCAGAAAATCAACCACTTTCCTGGCATGGCCGAGATCTGCCGCAAAGACCTGCTGGCCCGCAACCTCAACCGGATGCTGAGGCTCTTTCCCAAGGAGTACTGCATCTTCCCTCGCACCTGGTGCTTGCCAGCTGAGTGAGTGAATGAGAGGCGGCGGTGGTTGTGCCAGCCACAGGGAACCCTCTCAGTTGACATGGCATGGGATGCTGGAGGCACGTGGGTCGGTTACATGCCTGTCCCTGTGTTGTCTTTCTGCAGCTACGGAGACTTCCAAGCCTATGGGCGAATGAGGAAGAACAGGACATACATTTGCAAGCCGGACAGTGGCTGCCAGGGGCGGGGCATCTTCATTACCCGGAACCCCAAGGAAATAAAGCATGGCGAGCACATGATCTGCCAGCAGTATATTACTAAGGTAGGCCCAGGAGCCTGGGGGCCAACAGTTGTCCAGCCCTGGGACAGAGAGCAAGAGCCCCAGACAGTTGAAAATGTGATCTCGGCTATGGGTCCTCGGGGCTACAATCAGTCAGCTGGGAATTGTTCCTTTCCCTCAGTCTCTCATCCTCTCTTTGTAGCCCTTCCTCATTGATGGCTTTAAGTTTGACATGCGCATTTATGTCTTGGTCACCTCCTGCGACCCCCTGAAGATCTTTGTCTATGAGGAGGGGCTGGCCCGCTTTGCCACCATGAGGTACATCGAGCCCAACAGCAGCAACCTGGTAAAGAAGCCCAGGAACTGGCATTCGCTTTGTAGGAAGATAAGCTGTTGGTGTCTGATGGGGCTTTGGGAATGACTGGAGAATTTGACATGGTGAATCCTTGGGCCTGCAGGGCTCCCTGGGCTGGCACATTGGTGGTACAGGGGAACAAGGAGAAGGTGAAGCAGGTGGGCAAGGGGAGAACTCCAGGGGCCTTCAGGAGTGAAGAATCAGGCTCCCCCTCCCAATGTCTCTCTCACAGGATGACATCTGTATGCACTTGACCAACTACGCCATCAACAAGCATAATGAGAACTTTGTGCGGGATGACAACACGGGCAGCAAGAGGTATTGCTTGTACCCATTCCCTTGCAGGAGAGGAGGCAGCACTTCTGCTAGTAGGGACTGGGGGGGCAGATAGGGGCCCATTTGTAGGAAACTCCACTTTTCTTAACTCCATGAAACAGCTGCTTTGAAAAAAGTAGTTGATTTGCCCCATCTGTGTGGCTCCTGAGGTGGGCAACAAGGCATACCTGTGTCCTGATGGGAAAGGCTCTGTCAAGATCTCCATCTCAGAAGGAGCTGGGGGAAGTCTCTGCCCAGAGCAAATGGCTGTACCCACCCTGGACAAGGCTGGGAACAGTAAGCTTCTCTTTGCACCCCTCTGTGACTGGGAGGGATGTGGCTGCACTCCAAGGGAAAGTCAGACTCCCTTGGAAGGGCCTAGAGTTCCGGGGGGGAGGGGTGCTGTTGCTGAGTGATCCTGGGGCGGTGCTGGAGTAGAATTGCTCCTGCAGCAGCTCTTCTCCCTCTCCTCACTCAACAGGAAGCTGTCTACCCTGAACACTTGGATGCGGGAGCACAGCTATGATACAGCTGAACTGTGGCGGGACATTGAGGACATCATAATCAAAACGCTCATTGCTGCTCACCCAGTTCTGAAGCACAACTATCGCACTTGCTTCCCCAACCACATCTCTGGTTGTGCCTGCTTTGAAATTCTGGGCTTCGACATCCTCCTTGATCGGAAACTCAAACCGTGGCTTCTGGAGGTAGATATCCTTCCCAAAGTCGTTCGACAGTGAGATGGGTGAGATATAAATTAAATAAAGTGTCCATCTGAAGCAGAAAGAGTTGCCCTTTGGTTTACCTGCTCTAGCACCTGTTGAATTTTGAGGAATGAAGTCATCCTCAGAGATTTTGAAAGTTGGGGATGAAGTAGGGCAATCTTTGTAAACATCCATCGAGCAGTAGAAACAGATATTTCAAATTAAGAACCGTCCACTCAGTTTCTGTTGCCAGCCCTTCCCATCATCCCAGCAGAAAATTTCTTGAGCGCTTCTCTTTGAGACCCAAAGGAACAGTTTCCTCTGCCTGAAGGGATACCCATCTTTTGTTCTTGGTAGTGTCTATGGAGATTCTCAGTCATCCAGGTCATGGTTCTTGGATGAGAAGCTTCTTGGTCAGAGCTGAAGAAGCTTCTTGGATGAGAAGCAAAACGTCTTCAAAGAAAAACCAGAAAATCCAGTTGCCTCTTGAAAAAGTACCTTTGGGATATCCTTAGTAGTATTCTCTCCTAACCTAGGTCCTACGTACAGCCTTACAAGCTGTTTTTTTTTTAGGAAATTAAAAAAGAAGAAGAGATATCAAAGAGATGTTGTGATTCCCCTGGTTCCTCAGGTCAAAATGAATGCAAATGCTGCCTTGGGGGCGGGGTGTCTTTGATCACTCTTTCAGGTCAACCATTCTCCCAGCTTTACCACGGACTCGCGTCTGGATCGGGAAGTGAAGGATGCCTTACTTTGCGATGCAATCAATCTCATCAACCTGCGGGCCTGTGACAAGAAGAAGGTGCTGGAAGAAGACAAGAGGCGGGTGAAGGAGCGCCTTCTGCAGCCCCACCAGCAGCCCCGAGAAGCCAGGTAGCTTTGTGAGCCCCTGCCAGGTTGGTGGTGGCCTTTCCCAGAGGGCCTCGCCATTCTCTGTCCAGCCACCGCAGGGGAGACAGTCATAGAGCAAGGGGAGAATCTGAACTGTACACTGTGTGCACAATTACAGGTAGTTCTCAACTTACAACAATTCACTTAGTGACTGTTTAAAGTTACAACGGCACTGAAAAAAGTGACATGACCATTTTTCACACCTATGACCATTGCAGCATCCCCATTTTCATGTGATTTACATTTGGATGCTTGGTAACTGGTTCATATTTATAACGGTTACAGTGTCCCGGGGTCATGTGATCACCTTTTGTGACCTTCTGACGAGCAAAGTCAATGAGGAAGACAGATTCACTTAACAACCTTGTTACTAATTTAACAACTACAGTGATTCATTTAACAACTGTGGCAAGAAAGGTTGTAAAATGGGGAAAACCTCACTTAACAAATGTCTCACTTAACAACATACATTTTGGGCTCAATTGTGGTTGAGGACTACCTGTATTAGGCAAGTATGTTGACCATATCATCATTTTAATGCATATATCTATCTCTAAGCAGTATAAACAGGAATGCTTAGTGGATATAAGCACATTCAAGTGATGTGTATTTATGTAAATGAGGGAGGATGTGACCTAAGGGGATCAACACCCTATTATTATTAGGCAGCTTCTTTTCCTCAGGCAAAATGGGCCAAAAAGAGATTTAACTGACTCTGATAAGTCAAAAATTGTAAAAAAGTCAGAGGCATGCAGCACTTTTTGCTAAGATATTGGGGCGTGATCACAGAACCATCAAACGTTTTGTTGCAAATGGTAATCAGGGCAGAAAGAAATGTGTTGAGAAAAAAAGATGCGAATTAACTGCCAAAGATTTGAGAAGAATCAAATGTGAAAGTACTAGGAATCCATTATCCTCCAGTGCTGTCATACTCCACAATTGCAACCTACCTGGAGTGCCCAGAAGTACAAAGTGTTCAGTGCCCAGAGACATGGCCAAGGTAAGGAAGGCTGAAACCCGACCACCACTGAACAAGACACATAAGTTGAAATGGCAGGAATGGGCCAAGAAATATCTGAAGACAGATTTTTCAAAGGTTTTAGGGACTGATGAGATGAAAGTGACTCTTGATGGACAAGATGGAAGGGCCCGTGGCTGGATCAGTAAGGGGCACAGAGCTCTACTTCTACTCAGGATGCCACCAAGATGGAGGTGGGGTACTGGTATGGGCTGGTATAATTGAGGATGAGCTAGCTGGACCTTTTCGGGTTGAAGATGGACTCAAAATCAACTTCTAAACCTACTGCCAGTTTTTAGAAGACTCTTTCTTCAAGCAGTGGTACAGGAAAAAGTCTGTCCCTGTCCACACAGATATTCTCCTAAGAAAACCAAAAACTCACTTTTACTTTCTTAAGCATTCAGGTTGAGGTTTATTAACATATTAGATTGACCAAGAGCACTGTAGTCATTCAGTAATAAAATTAATCGTCCAACATACAACTTGGCTAATAATTGTGCACACAGTATAGGCTGCTGTGTGTGTGTGTGTGTGTGAAACCCAGGGCAGGAAGGTTCCCTATGGCCCAGCGGGTCTATGGTTTAGGGCCAACTCTTTGTTATCTTTCAGGCGTGAACAGATGGAGAGCAGCCAGGCCGCCTGGCTGGCCCAAGCAGAGAAGTATGAGAACAGCCACCTGGGCCACTACCGGCGAATCTTTCCTTCACATGGCACTGAAAAGTACAGCCCTTTTTTCAAGCACAGTGGATCCCTCTTCCAAGAGACGGTAGCCTCCAAGGCCCGAGAAGAGTGTGCCAGGTAGCTGGAGGGTGGGGGGAGAGAAATGGGGCTTTTGATCTTAATAAAACTGTGCAAGTGTAAGAGCAGCCTGTGTGACTGCTGACTGCATGACCCTTTCCGCCCCAGGCAGCAGCTGGAGGAGATTCGTCAGAAGCAGGAGCAGAGGGAGAACACAGCTGGGAGGAAGAAACGGGAAGTGAAGGAGAGCTTGCAGGGGGAGTCAGCTGGAGAGAAGGCTCAGGAGAAGAGCAAGGGCAAGGCTGCCCTCACCCGAATGGCGTACAGCCACAGCAAGACCTGGAGCCCCAAGGTGCCCTGCGAGCAGGGTGGGGGTGGGGCACTCCCTTAGCTTGTGCATGGCAAATAGATGGACGTCTGCCCAAATGAAGCCGAGGTGGAGTTCCACACAGTGCTGCATGAACTTGGGAGAAATAGAAACTGATCTTGATTGGTGTTACCTTGAAAAGAAGCTGCCAGGTGGCTGAAATCTGATACTGAGGACAGTGTGTTGCCCCTTCCCTTGGTTGGCTGGCTGGCTGCCCTTGAGTGATGTGCAGAGGGCCTCAGTGGGGCCTGGTGTGCTCAGGAATCAGCAAGAACCCCTCAGCCTTGGAGCTGCTGAGCAGCTGGCCAAAGTGGGGGCCAGCACAAGCCAAGGAAGTTGGGGCTGGAGCCTACCGGCATCAGTTCTAATCTTAGAGAATCAAAGAGCCTCTGGTTTTGTGTTTAAAAGAGAGTTTAAGAGAGTGTTTAAAAGTTAATTTAAATGGACATATGTGAATTTTTGAATTAACAAGCTGCCATTCTGCTTCCCAGATGGCCTCCTTACAGTATGACAGCATGACTCCCCAAGCAATAGTGGAGGAAGAGGAAGTCGAGAGAGTCAAGGCCCTCCTGCGGCGAGAAAACCTCATCCGGGGGCTTGGTATTGTTGACCAGCTGACCCGCCTGCTGCGCAGCGCCGAGCCAAAGCCTGTGGAAGTCCAGAGGCCCCACATCAATGTCTCTGAATGCCAGGTGACCCTCTGCACAGGCCTGTCGTCCCGGGGAAGGGCTGGGCACCAACGTGGTCCAATGGGGAAACTCAAGGCAGCCTGTAGCTGGGCAGGACCATTTAGCCATGTGATGCAAGCCCAGCTCATGGCAGAAATTCAGAATAAAGCCTTCCCATCTGATGAATGGGAGCCCACAGCTTCTACTTTCAGTCTGTTTTTACTATCATTAATTTTTTCCAACTTTCAGCCAGAGTCTGCCCCCCATTAACCTAAATGGATTATCCTATGTTCAGGTTTTTAGAACCGTCCTCAGTGTGACATCCTGTGAAGTATTTGATGGGGCTGTGGGATTTCTCTGGTTGTCTTTGCTTGGGACTAAACTCCCTCCCTCCCTTGGCCTCTGTTTCTGGTCCCCTGTTTCTGTTTTTTCTCCTTCTGTTCTGTACCAGGGTGTGTTTTAAAGCTGGTGTCTGAAAGAGGAGAGCACAGACCGAAGCAGAATCCCCTAGAGCTCTTGCTTCCATTAAGCAATCAATTGTTTAATTTGGAAGGGCCCAAATATGCCGTTAATAATTTTCTGATTTGTGGTGTGCCTTTGAGTCAATGTTTGACTCTTTTTTTTTTTTAATTAATTTGATTTATATGCCGCCCTTCTCCGGAGACTCAGGGCGGCTTACAATGCGTTAAGCAGTAGCCTTCATACTTTTGTATATTTATACAAAGTCAGCTTATTGCCCCCACAATCTGGGTCCTCATTTTACCTAGCTTAGAAAGGATGGAAGGCTGAGTCAACCTTGAGCCTGGTGAGATTCGAACTTACAGTAATTGCAGACAGCTGATGTTAATCACAGTGCTTTTAGTCTGCTGAGCCACCAGGCCCTTGGCAACTGCCTGGACTAATCCCTGCAACTTTCCTGACAAGGTTTTTCAGAAGTGGTTTGTTACTGCCTCCTTCTCCTTCCTGAAGGAGCTTGGGCCGTTTCTTGAGACTCTGGCACACGACTCGACTGAAGAGCTGGTGGCCGCCTGGGAGAGTGCGGCCGCCAGAGCTTTGGACCGCGTCGTGCCTTTGCGGCCTCTGACCCGATGCCGATCTCAATTGGCTCCTTGGTTCTCTGAGGAGCTGAGAGAGATGAAGCGTCGGAAAAGACGCCTAGAGAGCATTTGGAGGACTAGTCAATCCGATTCCGACCGGACACAGGTGAGGTCTTATATCAAGACCTACCTAGTGGCGATAAAAGCGGCAAAATCTAACCATTTTTCCGCTCGTATCACATCTGCAGAGAACCGCCCAGCCGTCCTGTTTAGGGTGACCCACTCCCTTCTTCGGGGGGGAGTGTGGGAAGATCCCTTGCAGGGTCGTGCTGAGGATTTTGTGCAATTCCTGCACGATAAAGTCGCTCGGATTTGGGATGGCTTGGACTCCGATTGGATGAGTCCACGGGAGGAGACGAGGGCAGGTCTTGAGAATGTTATCTGGGAGGAGTTTGATCCTGTGACTCCCGAGGATGTGGACAGGGTTCTGGGTAAGATTAGTGCTGCCATGTGTTTATTGGACCCGTGTCCCTCCTGGTTGGTACTGGCCTCCCGGGAGGTTACACGAGGCTGGCTCCAGGGGATTATAGGTGCTTCTCTGAGTGAGGGTGCCTTTCCTGCCGCCTTGAAAGAGGCAGTTGTGAAGCCCCTCCTCAAGAAGCCTTCCCTGGACCCGGCTGAATTAGCCAACTATCGTCCAGTCACCAACCTTCGTTTTGGCGAAGGTTGTTGAGAGCGTGGTGGCACAACAACTTCCCCGGCACCTGGATGAAGCTATCTATCTAGACCCGTACCAGTCGGGCTTCAGGCAGGGGTACAGCACAGAAACGGCATTGGTCGCGTTGGTGGATGATCTCTGGAGGGCTCGGGACAGGGGTTGCTCCTCTGTCCTAGTCCTATTAGACCTCTCAGTGGCTTTTGATACCATCGACCATGGTATCATGCTGCAGCGATTGAGGGGGTTAGGAATAGGGGGCACTGGGTTGGGCACTTGCGATGGTTCTCCTCCTTCCTCTCCGACCGCTCGCAGTTCGTGTTGGCAGGGGGCCAGAGGTCGACCTCGAGGCGTCTCACATGGGGAGTGCCGCAAGGGTCGGTCCTCTCGCCCCTCCTGTTCAACATTTATGTGAAGCCGCTGGGTGAGATCATCCGTGGTTTTGGGGTGAAGTGCCATCTGTATGCTGATGATACTCAGCTGTACATCTCCACCCCAGACCACCCCAACGATGCTCTTGATGTGATGTCTCGCTGCCTGGGGGCCGTGCGGGTCTGGATGGGGAGGAACAGGCTCAGACTCAACCCCTCCAAGACCGAGTGGCTGTGGCTTCCGGCGCCCCGATATAGTCAGCAGGTGCCATCGCTGACTATTGGGGGTGAATCTTTGCCCCCCACAGAGAGGGCTCGCAATCTGGGTGTCCTCCTGGACGCACGGCTGTCTTTAGAAGAGCACATGACGGCCGTGGCCAGGGGGGCCTTTTATCAGGTTCGCCTGATTTGCCAGTTGCAGCCCTTTCTGGATCGGGACGCCCTGCGCACGGTCACTCATGCCTTTGTTACTTCCTGGTTGGACTATTGTAATGCTCTCTACATGGGGCTCCCCTTGAAGAGCACTCGGAGGCTCCAACTGGTCCAGAATGCGGCCGCGCAGGTGGTTATGGGCGCAACTCGTTGTGCCCATGTGACACCCCTTCTGCGCGAGCTGCACTGGCTCCCAGTGGTCTTCCGGGTGCGATTCAAGGTGTTGGTTACCATCTTTAAAGCGCTCCATGGCATAGGACCTGGATACCTCCGAGATCGTCTTCTGCCACCAATAGCCTCCCACCGACCAGTTCGCTCCCACAGAGAGGGTCTCCTCAGGGTGCCATCGGCCAAGTTATGTCGGCTGGCGACACCCAGGGGGAGGGCCTTCTCTGTGGGAGCCCCAGCCCTGTGGAACGAACTGCCCCCGGAAATACATAAGATCTCCGACCTCCGGGTGTTTCGCTGCGCACTGAAGACCCTGTTGTTCCGCCAGGCCGGACTATCAACATAATAGTTTTAAATTGGGGTATTTAAATTTTTGGGGGGTTTTAAATCTGAGCCAATTTATTTAATTGCTGTTTTGTCTGTGTTTTTAAATAGGCTGTACACCGCCCTGAGTCCTTCGGGAGAAGGGCGGTATAGAAATAAAATTATTCTTATTATTATTAAGAGAGAGGGACCGACCTGAGGTCACCCCGCTGACTCCTCACCTCCAAACCAGCTCTCATTTCCCAATCTGAGGCTTCAACTTCAACTTGATGCTTTTGTCTTCCAGCCCCACTTTCTCCAGGATGTGTTCAACAACCACAACACCCAGGACTTGATGACCCTTGTTCCCCTCTCCCTCCTGAGGGGCTCAGCTCAGGAGCTCGGCCGCCAGATCCTGCAGCAGCAACCCACAGCACGAGTCCAGCTGCTGGGAAACCAAGGCTTCATCCCAACTATCCTGGGAGCCCTCTCGGGCCTTGGCCCCCCTCGCGAGCCACAACTCCACTTCCAGCCACCCAGGAACCTCAGCTGGCTGGGCACAGCCATGGTGGGCGAACCTTGCACTCTGGCGCGGATGCTGAAAGCAGGAGGGCGGCGCTTTGCCAGTGCCAAGAATAAAGCAGAAGGCAGTGAGTGTCTGGCTGGGAGCTGGGGATCCCTGCAAGGGCCTTCCCTGCCTGGCAACGTTCCAGGGCTCAGGAGAGCACAAGGGCTCTAGCAAACGTAGGCCAGGCCAAGAGACTTGTCTGGGCACCCATGTAGCCTGGGACGCTTCCTTGCCCCCTTCAGCCCTGTGCGGAGGAAACAGTGTTGGCTCTGTAGTTTAGATCAGGATTATACAGCCCTAACACAGCTAACGGGATGGGGGGCGGGGGGGAGGGAGAAGCTGTGCACCTTCCTACAGTCAGTCCTGGCTACAAGGCCATTCTGCCCCTGAGAACCACCTCACCTCTGGCAACCATTTTGGCCACAGAAAAGGGGCAGAAAGGGAGTTCTGGATTTGGAGCTTGTTTGGATCTTGGGGTGCAGAAGAGATTAGGGTCCATTTACAGAGTTGCAGATATCCGGCCTGCTCCTGGCCAAGACCTCCAGATGCCGTTTCCTTTTCCAGACAGAGTTTCATCGAGCAAGAGACCCCTGTACATGAGCCCCGGCTCCTTGAATTGCCTGTCCCACCCTGGAAACGTCGCAGGCACCATATACAGCAGCTTCCCCTTCCCATCTGTTGCAGCTCCTCTCAACCGTGCTGATCTGCATGGACTGGCCATCAACTCGGCTTCAGCTCCCCTCATCCGGCGCGGGAGTCCCCATCGTGCCACCACTGTGGCTGCTATGCATTCCAGCCAAGCCAGGTAGCAGCCCCCTCACTTCTTCCCTCACCCTGAGTTGGGGCCAAGCCTGCGACTCCTAGCCAGCTGGCCTTTTCTTCCTTCAGGAAGGGGACCTGACCCGAAATCTCAGCGGATCCTTGGAGCCCAAAGAGTTGGGGCTGGGGGGCGCCTATTACTGATCCATGTGCCAGGGGGCAACAGCAGAGAATGAATCTCTGCCCTGGTACATCCAGACACCTGCATCTCTTTCAGCCATTCTCCCCAAAACTTCCACCTCTGCAGAGCCGTGTTTCCCCTCCAGCTAACAGCAAGTTCTGAGAACGGTTCTGTGCACTTGGGCTGCACCCCTCCTCTGCTCTCTCTGCAAGCCAGGTTCCCGCTGCAGATGCCAGTCAGCCTGCCTAAGCCCTGGGACAATTCTTGAAAAGCCCTGTGGGCTGGGAAGAGGTTTCTTTTGTAGCCAACTTTGTATTAAAGTTTTATACAGTTCTACCCATGAGGGTCTGTCCGTCATTTCACTTACAAGCTGCATCCTCATGTCATTTTTGGGAGGACTCTGAGGCTGGGTCGAGCCAGGTGCCTATTTAGTCCTGCAGAGCTTGATATGGGCAACAGGATTTTTTGTTTTTGTTTTAATATAGCTACTGTCAGCGTTCCAGAAAACTATACGTTCCAGAAGCTACACTGTGTGGGTGCAAAAATATATTTGCACCCACACAGCCCCATGTGTTTCATACTTGTTGGCTTTACACTTCATGATTTAACTATCCTTTCAAAGCTTTCCATGCTGGTAACCTTGTGGACACTTTGCAAAGAGAACTACCAAATCTTATGCTGTTTATTAAATGACTGTTGCTGCTAATTTGTGCCTCAGTACTGAATGTAGGATTTGCAGGACAGATACTAAGGAAGTAGAACACCAAGTGCGTTGCCAGGACAGGAACAAAGTTTGAAGAAATTTGATTAAGAAATTGTCCTGGAACAGGACAAGGATGCCCGCTATCACTTTTACTATTTATATTGACTTTGGAAGTCTTGAATAGGAATATTAAGCAAGATTCAGAAATTAAAGGAATGGAGATAAGAGAGGAAAATTACAAGCGTTTGCATCTGATTTAGTCAGATCTAAATCTTTAGATACAAGATTTAGTATTTATTGTAGAAGAACCATTGGAGACAATTCCTAAACTATTAAAAAAGATAAGAGGAGTTTGGAGAGGTAGCCGGATTGAAAATAAATAACAGAAAAAACTAAAGTTATAGTCAAAAACCTTATACAAAAACAAAAAGAACAATTGGCAGAAAAAGTGGGCTTGCAAATAGTCAAGAAGGTTAAATACTTGGGAATATACCTAACAGCAAGACGTGCAATGATAAAAGAAGATAACTATTATCTTTTATTAACAAGATATATAATTATTTAAGCAAATAAAATTAGATTTTATAATCTAATAAAATGGGGGGATGGAGCTGACGTCGCGATGATACAACGGAAGATTTTGGTTCTCCGAGATCACCGTTGATATCTCCACCGCTGGACGGTTCAGTCTGGACCTCACTGTCCCGTAGAGACAGTGAAGAGGAGGGCACATTCTGTCGATCCCAGGGACACCGCAAAGTCCCTGGTTGATCCAGGAGAAGCCCTTTTTTCTGGCGGTGAAGAGGCAGCCATTAAACTGAAGTTGGGACAGCTCCGGAACAGAAGAGAATGAGTGAAAGTGTGTCAGCTTGGTGAGAGATTTTTAAAATAGTCTAATTAAGAACACCCTGGGGTGAAAAGATAATTAAAATTGAAGATAGAAGAAGTTAAGTGGCGGAATTGAGCCTGAGTCTAAGTTACTGTTTCCTACATTGCAATTTACTTTTATTTGTGGATGCTTATGGAGGATTTTACTTTTAAAATTTGACTGGACTGGATCAGACTGGAAATTTCTTCCTTATCTGCTTAATTATTAAATTTTTATTACCTTTTTAGTTTTATATTATTTTGGTTTAGTCTTTTATTTTTCTTTTCTCTACATTTTAATTTTTCTATTTTGTTTTACCGCTTATTGGACATAGAGGGAAAGTGGAAGGAACAAGAAATACTGCCATCTAGTGGATTGAATCATTTTATTTTATTTTTTATTGGCAAAAAGAAAGTAGCAACTGTGTTACATTTTCAAGGACTTTGAGCCTGCTCATAGATAAGATAGAAGTGCATAAAAGACTGTTTACAGGATTGTTTACTCAGGTGCACTTCTGGGAAACTATTATTGACAGGCAGTTGAGGCTTGAAAGAAGATTGCAGTGACTCTGGAAAGAGAGCTGTGAAACTTGGTGAGACTTACAAAAGAACTTTTGGATACTACACAGTTGTGGATTTTTCTTTTAGACAAAGGTTTTTTGTTTTGTTTTTTTGATATTATATTCCACCTCTCCCTTTTTTAATTATTGACTGGATTGTGTTTGCTTTTAGAAGACTTTTAATATTCTTAAATTTTTGATGTATATTTTTCTTCTGCTTTCTTTTTCTCTTTCTCTTTTTCCTTTTTCCCCCTTTTTGATGGGAGATTATTAATGCGTTCAATATCTTTTTGTTTAATTGGAATAAGGCATACAAGAGCCTGAAGAAATTATTTTTGGTTTTTTTTCTTTTTTTCATTTTATATTTTTTATTTTTTGGATTGGAGATTGTTAATTTGGTTTTTATCTTTCTATTCAATTGGATTAGGGAACACAAGAGCCTGAAGATTTTGCTTTCTTTGGATCTTCCCTTTGCTTATTGTTATTTGGGATAATATCTGTCATCTAAAAAAATGGATTAAGGTATAGAAGAACCTGAAGATTCTATGATTGTTTGAACAGTTTGGAACTATTTTATAGTCATGAGTAAAAAGGCAGTAGCTATTAGTTTTTCTGCATCGACTCCATCTTCTTCACCATCGGGAGAACAATGATCAATACAGACGATGTTGCAACAGGAAAAGGAGAGGAAACGTGAGAAGGAAAAGGATGCGACAATGCAGATGATTTTGCAAGGAATACAAGACATAAAATTAAAAATAGTGAGCATTGAACAGAGAGCAGAAAAGATTGAACAAAGAACAGGAAAAACAGATGAAAAAGTGGAGAACATACAACAAATGATGAAGAAAAATTGAAGAAAAAGAAGAACAAAGAGACAAAAAAATTAGAGATATGGATACCAGATTAGATGAGGTTGAACGTGATAAGAGTGAAATAGGATGGGAGGTGGACAAAACAGAATTCTATTTAAGATTTCAAAATATAGAAGAAAAAGGAGAAAATTTGGCAGAAAAAAATGATAGAAATTTTAGCAGAAGCATTGGAAATTACTGAAGAAAAGATGATGGATGGCATAGATGAGATATTTCGAGTATATACAAGATATGCAATGAGAAATAAACTACCAAGAGAAGTTCATATAAGATTCACCAAGAAATCAATTAAAACGCAAATATTGCAGATTACAAAAGAGAAAACACTGAAATACAAGGGCAAGGAAATTGTGGTTCTGAAGCAAATACCGAGAAGAGTGAGGGAGATGAAAAGAGAATATCAATTTTTGACGAAAATATTGCTTCAGAAAGGTGTGAACTATAAATGGCTGATACCAGAAGGCCTGGCGTTTACATGGCAATTGCAAAGATTTAAAATAGACTCAATTGATAAAGCCAAAGCATTCTATGCTGAATATCTTAGAGAGAAGGAAGTAGAGTTAAGAAGGGAAGAGTCGTTGGTTGAATTACGAGAGGAATGTCTAGCAATGATTGAAAAGGAAGAAGGCGCAGTAGGGGGCATTGCAGAATATAAAGAACAATGTCAACCGAGATCTACTAGAGCAACAAACCCTTCATATAAAGTATGAACATGGAAGAGAAAAAATTGATTACAATGAACATAAATGGACTTAATACAGAACTAAAAGAAGAAAGGTATTTCATAAATTAGAATAATTAAAGTTGGATATAATTTGTTTATAAGAAGTACGTATCAAAAAACAATATGAAAAAATGTTGGTACAGCCAAAATTAGGGAAATTATTTGCTTCATTGCCGCAATGTAAGAAAAGAGGAGTGGTTTTATATATTAGAGACACAATACCAGCGGAAAAAATTTATGCAGATGAAGAGGAAAGAATTTTGATGGTGGAAATGATAGATAACAATTGAAAAAGTCTTGAATAAATGACTTGAATAAACTGATCCTGAAATTTATCTGGCAAGGAAAGAATGCGAGAATTAAATTGAAAATGTTACAAGAATCTAAAGAGAATGGAAGATTTGGATTACCAGACTGGCTTTTTATTACCAAGCATGTGTGACAACATGGCTAAAAAAAATGGATAACCCTCAGACACAAGAGACTGCTATTGTATATTTAGAAGGACGTGATTTGGGATAGCACACCTTCTTATGGTATGAAAATAAAATTCACAGATACTTTCAAAATCACTATATAAGAAATTATTATGTGTATGGGAAAAAATAAAACCTAAGATTTATTTGAAAATCCCAGAATGGCTCTCAACACATATCCAAATCTAGTGAAGTTCGAAAAAATTGTGACATCTAAAGATATTTGGGACACTGAAGGGAAATTAAAATCTAAGCTTGAAGATCAGGCATTATACTATCATGGTGGCCTCAATTACAAATACAATCTACCGGTAGATACAATAAAGACATGAAAAAGTATCCCTTTTATAATCAGTTATTTTTGAACTCTGATAAAAAATTAATTAAGAAAATATATGATGTTTTACTAAACTGTAAAGTGGAGGACAAACAAGTAGACACAATGACACAGTGGGTAAAAAACTGCTTATAATATAGAATTAGAGAAATGGCAAAACATATGGGAGAGGAACTATTAATTGACAATGGCAACTTCTCATAATGTATATAAAATGGCACTTACCACCTGTTAGATTAGTTAAAATTTTTAAAAATATGTCTAGCAAATATTAGAAATGTAACCAAAAATGGGCACTTATTATCATATGTGGTTGACTTGTGTGAAAGCGAAAAGGTTTTGGGCAAAAATACATAAGTGGTTAGAAAAGATGACAGGAAAAAATGTAGATTTTAAATCTGAACTTTTTATTAGGTATAATATCAAAAACTTGATAAGCAAACTATATATTTAATATTGCACATCTTAGTAGCAACGAGGATTATATTTGCACAATATTGGAAAAATGAAGAAACACCACAAGAGGAAGAGATAATTAGGAAGATACTAGATTGTGCATAAATGGACAGACTTGCGTTGAAGATTAAACAGAAAGAAGGCACAGAATATTATCAAACATGGACTTTATTTTACCAGTGGTTGGAAAAAAAAGAGGTGGAGATTAAGAACATAATCTGTATTGTTAAGCAAATTGAATAACCCAGACAACATGATGTTTATTAAGCACTAACAAAATGTAAACAATAGAAAATCAATAAAATCTTTTATTTTATTTTATTTTCCTGGAATGTACAGGTAGTCCTCAATTTACAAGAGTTCGTTTACTGACCGTTCAAAATTACAACAGCACTGAAAAAAGTGACTTGTCATTTTTCACACAACCTTTGCGGCATCCCTATGGTCACATGACCAAAATTCAGGTACTTGGCAACTGACTCATATTTACAACTTTGCAGTGTTCCAGGATCATGTGATCACCTTTTGTGACTTTCTGACAACCAAAGTCAATCGGGAAGCCATTGACCATGTTACTAACTTAAGAACTTCTGTGATTCACTTAACATGATAAGAAAAATGAAACTGGGATGAAACTCAGTTAACACGTCTCATTTAGCAACAGAAATTTTGGGCTCAATTATACTTATTATATCTGTACTCCTAAATCTCCAGAATTCAGCTCCCCGAGGGGTTGCTTTTGTTGGGCAAATTTTAGAGTCCTGAAATCTCCTCTTCCACCCTGGAGCTGTTCAATTTAGGCAAAGAAGGTCAGATATCAGTGAATGAGGATTAAGTGTCCAGCAGGATGCTGCTACAGCACAAGAGGGGAGTTATGATTTGATTGGGGTTAGAGCTGAGTTTTATTTCTTCATGTATTTATTAGATTTTTATCCGGCCTTTATAAGTAATTCAAGGTGGTGAACATGCCTAATACTCCTTCCTCCTCCTCTTTTCCCCACAAAAAACCCCTATCCTGTGAGGTGGGTTGGGCTGAGAGAAAGTGACTGGCCCAAAGTTACCCAGCTGACTTTCTTGCCTAGTTTGTTATTTTAGTAAACTGGAAGAGCTAGCTTGTGTAAGCAGCCTCTCTTCCATAAGTTAATTGAAAAAAGCAGGTTAATCACAGAATATCTCCTCTAATTTTTCTCTGTGAGGCGGAGGATGGATATTTGTCGGTTTGTTAAACAAGGCCTAAAAGTTGTTCCTGTTAGGTCAGCTTTACAGTTTATAAACCATGGAAGGAACTGAAACTCAGTTCTTTCTAAGGGGACACTGACTTTTGTGGGGAAAATCAGTTTGCAAATGAATGAGAGAGTTTCAGAGAAAAACTAGTTTTAACAGAACATTCTCACTGCATCCCCTGAATTTGAAGATGCAAAGGTTTCTTCTAAGACCATAACTCATAACTATAGGCAACCCGAGATCTATTATATTACTTGTGAATGCACAAGTGCGCATCCTTCACTCCACTTTCTGAAATGTACGAGTGCCCGGGTGTGTCTCCCATTCTCCTTTTGGAAGAAAGGGACCCACCCCCTCAGGTGTGCGGCGTCTTGAGAAACCTCGGGTTATTTGCTTCGGGTTCTGAGTTTTCGTGCAAAGCGCCCTGTCTGAGCCGAGCCCTTCTTCACAAAGACCCTGAACTGGATGACGCTGAGGCTGACAAACGGCCCGGCCATTGGACGCACAAGATGGTGGGCAAAAAGGTTAAGCTGTTGGGGGCTTCACTGCACCTCCGCCGGCAGGATTTCCCAGCCTGGCTCGGTCAGCCCTGCCTTCCCGCAGCTCAGCTCTTGGCAGCCTCCCTGGAAGCCTGCGGGGCCGCAAGCAGCGCAAGGGCACTTCAGCCTCGCCTTTCAGGGAGACCTACCAGAGGCGGCGGCTTCGGCCTCTCTCCTTAGAGACCTGCGACTGAAGCCTCGCATGGCAGCCTCCTCAGCCCACCGTTGCGGCAAAACACTTTTACGCAAACAACGCAAAAAGCGGGGAACCGAACGCGCGAGACTCCGAGCGCACACAGCGGGCCTTCTGCGCAAGCGCCTTCGGAGAGAGGGGCGGGGACGCTGCCAGCCTTCTGCCCCGCCCCACGAGGGGGGGAGAGGCGGAAGCAAGCGAGGCGCAGGCGCAGAACCGCCTGGCTGCTGCTGCTTCTTTCTGGGGTGCTGGGGGGGGGGGGGAGGCGGCCTCCCTCAGTCTCGTCTCGTCTCCGGGCCGCGCAGGCGCCCGCGAGTCCCCGACCCGAAGGGCCGATCCGGAGGGGCGCAGAGAGGCCGAGCCGAGCGCGGGGCCGCCTTCCGCCCATGAGGCCCCCGCGGGTGCCGGACCCGCGGAAGCTGCTGGCCGGGCTGGCGGCCGCGCGCGCCGACAAGGGAGTCCCGGCGCTGGACGAGCAGCTGCAGGAGCTGGAGAGGTAGGCGCGACCCCCCCCGCGGCGACCCCCCCCCCGCGGCGCCCGCCTGACCCGCCTCTCGCCCGCAGGAGGCTGCAGTGCCGGGCCCGGCAGACCCGCGAGCGGCGGCTGCGGAAGCTGATGGAGCCCGCGGAGCCCCCCGAGCGCGCCTTGACCCTCCGCGCGATGGAGCAGATCCGGTAAGGAGAGCTGCGCGGGGACCCAGTCCGGGCCCGTCCAGCCCCGCCTGACCCGCCGCCTCCCTCCGCAGGTTCCTCCGCCGCGCCTTCCCCGAGGAGTGGCCGGCCGGCCGGCTTGCGCAAGGCTTCGGCGTGACGCGCGAGGTCATCCGCCGGGTGCTGAAGAGCCGCTTCTGCCCGTCGGCCGAGCGGGGCCTGAAGCAGGACGCCCGCGCCGGCGCCCGCCCGAACCCCGCGCCCGCTGGCGGAGCCGCCCCGGGGGCGCTGAGCCTGCCGCCCGCCCCGGAGCTCCACCCGGACTGCGGCCGGAGACGAAGGCCGCCTCCCGGGGCTCCCCGCAGAGGAGCCTTCGGTAGCGGCGGCAGGCGGCCCGAGGGAGCCCGTGGCTGAGCGGGGAAAGAAGCGGCGCGGCGGAGCCTGGCGAGAGAGGCAACCAACTCCTGTCCCCTCAAGCCGCTTCCTGGCCGGCTGAGAGCCAAAGAGCTTCGTAAACGACCCGGCCGAGGATGGGAAGGGAACCGCAGGGCGAGGAATGGAAGAGGCCGCCATGTCTCCCTCCTCTCTGCTCCTTCGGCTTTTGAAACAAGGTGGGAATAGTTCCAGACAAACACCGATCCCCCCCGCCCCCCCAGGAAGCATTATGGCAAGCGAGAGAGGAGCCCCTGCCTCCCTTGCAGGGAAAGCACCCAAATAAACTCCGTGATCCACAACTGTCAAGCGTCTCTTTTTTAATTCCAGCTTCAGTAAAGACCAATGGAGTCCGTGTTTCCAGGGCCCCATCGCAGCCTTCTACCAACCTGGAATGGCTGCACCTTGAGCAAGAGCTGGCAGTCCTGGGAAGAAGCTCTTCAGGACTGTTCTGTCTGCCACTTTAGAAGGGAATGATTTTTATGTAGACCTTTGTTGGGAGATTGTGCTTAATCAGAAATACAGAAGTATACAGAAGGGACTTTGGAGGTGTTCTAGTTCAGGGGTCACCAACCTTTTGGACCTCAGGGACCACTAAATTCATAATTTTAAATCCCATGGACCACTAATACGAATCCAGTGCACTGCTCGCTGAAACACCTGGACTCCCAGTGATGGGATGGGGTCCTTCAGGCACTTAGCTTGGCCAGCTGTTTCTGCAACCTAAAAAACACTCTCTTTTGCTTTCATCTCTCAGTATCTCTTTCGCATCTCTCATATCTTTCTCAGTATCTCTCATCTCTCAGTATCTTTCTCATCTCTCTCTCATTCTGATTCTCCAGCGCGACCGAGGTATGCGCAGCACCAACAAGGGCTGGAAGAAACGCCCGCAACACCCAGTAAGAGATCAAGCTTCGCTTCCACTCTGGAATATGGAGCGAATCTCCATCCCTCGCCTTTCCCTTCTCAGGCGAGGCGAGGAGTGACTGGGTGGGTGAGGGGCGTGGCCAGGTTGTGGTGGAATCATCCAACAGGAAGCCACGAAAGGGGGACGAAAGAGCCAGGGGTTGCCATCACCTGTTGCTTCGGCCTGCCTGCACCGCCACCTCCCCACCTTGCCGCAACAGCACCATTACCTTGTTCCAGCTGGTGAGGGCTGCGCTACCCCTTGCCACCACCTGAAAGTTGCAAGTTCCATGTACCTCCCTCTACAGCGGAGATTTCCAGCCCCACCACAAGCTGCCTGGCCGGTCCCATATTCCAGAGCTCTAGTCACAGGACTGGCCATTGGTCATCCCGGAGCAGCTCCTCCACCCGGGTGCACTGCAGACGACCAAAATTTTCTTGCAGACCACCAGTTGATGACCTCTGTTCTAGTCCATCCCCCTACTTGAGCAGGAGACTCTATACCCAGGATGGCGAACCTATGGCACGCATGCCGGAAGTGGGATGCAGAGCCATTTCTCCAGGCACATGTGGAGTCCAGATGCACAGATAACAGTGATGATGTTACCTAGTTTGGTAATGAAACGTCTACAAGGAAACAGGCTCAGAGAGCAGCAAAGAATCAGATATCTTGATGATCTTGAGGGTCACAGGAAATAAAACATGGCATGGAAAAGAACATCTATGCTGTTGCCAAGAAAACAACCTGGATCTCCCTGTCTAGTCTGTGCCTAGGAGCTGAGCTCGGCTGAATTCTCCATTTTATACTGAACCAATGAGAAAGAATACCTTCCAATAACTTCAAAATGAAATGCACCTCCATTACTCTCATTGTGTACAAGTAGTAAAGATCTCATAATTTCCCTTTACATATATATAAATAATAAGATTCTCTCCCTCACCCACTTACTCTTTCTTTCTCTTCCCCCCCCCCCCCACTTCCATCATATTTCTATGGCTGCACATCTCCCAGCAATGACTTTTGGCAGTGTATAAAGTAAAAACCAACAGCTAGAACAGCAATCCAAAGAATGAAACCTACATTTATAGAACAAAACCCAACTTACCTTCCATCTAAATGCGTAATGTAGACAGGAAAACGAGGCAAACAAGATGCACAAAGACTGCGGTGACCACTTCTGGCGACTCAACTCATAAGTCTAAAATAGACACACAAGGCCCCTATCTTGGCACAGTTGAATGAAAGGCCATCTAGCAAGGCTTTGGATATTGCCAACATCCCAAGATCTACAGTACATAGGGATGGCCATAGGAAACTAAACATGTAGGGACCCGTATTTTCTTGTGATAGTCCTGAAATGTAGGCAGTGTTATAATCACCAAACCATCAAGGGGCGATGGGCTGAGGACTCAACCACTTAGGCTTCTCCTGCATCAATAGTGAAACTATTGGAACTAAATAGGGCCTGGTGGCTCAGCAGACTGATAGCATTGTGATTAACACCAACTGTCTGCAATTACTGTAAATTCGAATTTCACCAGGCTCAAGGTTGACTCAGCCTTCCATCCTTTCTACGGTAGGTGAAATGAGGACCCAGTTTGTGGGGGCAATAAGCTGACTTTGTATAAAATATACAAAAAGTATGAAGGCTACTGCTTAACGCATTGTAAGCTGCCCTGAGTTCCCGGAGAAGGGCGGCATATAAATCAATTTTTTTTAAAAAAACTGATACCATATTTCCCCAAAAATAAGACCTACCTAACCAGAAAATGATTTTTCAGGATGCTCTTAATAGCAATAGCACTTAGACTTATATACCGCTTCACAGTGCTTTTACAGCCCTCTCTAAGCAGTTTACAGAGTCAGCATTTTGCCCCCAACAATCTGGGTCCTCATTTTATCCACCTTGGAAGGATGGAAGGCTGAGTCAACCTTGAGCTCTACCCCAAAAATAAACTCAGTTAAGATGCCAGACAGTCGCATTTTAGTACTGTATTTCCCCCAAAATAAGACCCAACCAGAAAATAAGCCCTAATGGGTCTTGGAGCAAAAATTAATATAAGACCCAGTCTTCTTTTTGGGAAATACAGTATAAACCCTTTACTTTATGGCGCAGAAGAGGCTGTCTTCCTGAGCATCTTGAGAATGCTCAGGAAGATAAATCTATGTCAGCATTTCCTTCTGTCCTACTATCGCAGCACCATTGAGAGTGTCCTGACATACAGCATTCTTTGGGAGCAGCTCTCTAGTGGACAAAAAAGCTCTACAGAGAATCATTAAAACTGCCCAGAATATCATCAGGCTCCAGCTACCAGCCCTGGACGACATCTTCGCATCTCGCTGTTTGAGGAAGTTGCATAACATTCTCAGAGACTGTTCCCATCCTACTTACAATCTTTTTGGACTGTTGCCTTCTGGCAGAAGATACAGAACAATTAAAACTCGGACCACATGTTTTCTAAATAGTTTTTATCCCAGACCTATACTTGCACTCAACCATGAACTAAAGGGCCACCATCAGTGAGCTGTTGGACAGCATTACTTGGTCTGTTGTGTGGGTGTTTGGGTAGTTTAGAGGTGGGGAATTTGTGGTGGGTGGGGGTGTGTTTGGGGATTGTTATGTGTGTTGGACCTGATCTTTGGGTGTTAAGTGAATTTCGTTGTATAGGTATACTCAGGGATGAAATCCAGCAGGTTCTGACAGGTTCTGGAGAACAGGTAGTGGAAATTTTGAGTAGTTCGGAGAACCAGTAGCGGAAATTTTGAGTAGTTTGGAGAACCGGCAAATGCCACCTCTGGCTGGCCCCAGAGTGAGGTGGGAATTGAGATTTTGCAATATCCTTCCCCCAGAAATGGGGAGGGAATGGGGATTTTGCAGTATCTTTTCCCTGCCACACCCACCAAGCCACACCACGCCCACCAAGCCACGCCCACAGAACCAGTAGTAAAAAAAATGGGTTTCACCACTGGGTATACTGTGTAAACACATACAATGACAATAACGTTATTATTATTCAGTAATGGTTTAAAATGATTTTGGTTTCAAAATGCAACGGTTTAAAAAGATTGAACTCCTGCATAGCTGAAACAGAAAGAGGATTGCTAACCTTTGACCACTCGGGAAGGAATAAAGAAGTGACCTCTTGTCCAAATGAAAGCTTATTCCCGCTTCTGTGAAAATGAAGATTGGCTACCAGGAGAGATGAGTGGTAAGAAGGACTGGATGTTTCCCTTCCAAGCTTACCTCTTGATAACCATCACTGATGCGCTCCTTGCCTTCTGCACTGACATCGCTTTCATCCTCAGATTCTACTCTGAAAAATTTCTTTGCAACACAGAATGTCCAGGGTTACCATAGGGACAGATATAAACACTTTTGAATGATTCCAGCTTTACTGATCAGACAGAGGTACTTGGCCAACTTGGATTTCAGGTTCTCATCCCTTTGGGAGAGAATGTTGTGGTAAATGCGGGGGGTGGTGCCAAAATATTGCAGATGAAGAGATTGTCCATTTACCAAGGGAGGATTCCCTGCAAGATGCCTGAAAGTGCACATCTCATCATGGTCTTCCAAAGAGTGTGAAATCTTGCTGTGTGATTAGAGAATACAATCCATTGAGACGAATCCCCCATCAATAATGGATATCGATCCAGACCCATGTCAGAAAAAGTAATCAACAAAGATTACTTTATCAGTACATAAAGCTCAAAACTAATCTTAAAGCAAAGATCTTAACAGTTTAAGAATCTTAAATCTAAAAATCTTATATCTGAACATAGAAAGAAAGGGATTAAGATGCTGTCTTTCAGGGTGATTCCTGATATTTCAAAGAGAACCTGGAGAACCACTCACCTGTTTTCACTTTGGCAGATGAATCCAACCTGACTAGACCTGTCTGATCAGCTGCTGACGGAGGTGTGCTACCACCCAGCCAGTGACCTTGATGTCCCTTAGGATGTTCTCCAAAGTCATTTCTGCTTCGTTCCTGCTAGTCCTTACTGGCCTTGTATTCATCAGCGGAACCAATTTTGCAGAAAGTTCTCAAACTTGTAGGTTGTAGGCTACCTGTTCTGATGTCTGTACCAGGAATGAAGTTGTCCCTTGGAGAATGGTCTCCAGAGGTGGAAGACTGTCCTTTTCCCTTTTCTCGTAGCAGAGCAAGGGCAAATGCAGAGACTGGAGAAGTATGGAAACCTAAAAGTGGCTCACCTTTTGTTTGAGTGACCCAATTGGCATCCTCCATTTATAGGTCCATCCTTCCTTCTCTCCCTCCCTTCTGTCAACTGTCCAATTAGCAAATCCAAAACAAGGAAACACTCTTGGGAGAATTGAATTCCCAAAAGTAAAACTTTAATGGATACACCATGTTGGTACTGAAGAAACGAAATGAGCTCTAGATTCCCGTGCAAATGCTTGGCCATACTTTATCCTCCTCCCTCCCCTGATGATCACATTGTCCAATTATGAGACTTTCTTTTGTTGTGGGAACAGTCCATCTCTTTCACAAGCACCTGTAGCGGTAATCTTGACGCACAATATCCATATACATTCCCAGCATTCCATGTCCCCCCTTCCCTCCCCCGATTTCGTGGGCAAGTTGAAAATCATTAGGGTTTGAAAGAAGCAAAGCAATTCAATCTTGACATGCTGGCCCCCTGAAGGAAAAGGGCACCTGGAAAATATTAAGCATAGATGCATTATTGTTATTTAGGTGGTCTTAGCTTAATCTTAGGTATAAAATATGAGGGTATTTTTCATGGAACCTTTTTACTAGCCTGTCTATGCTAACATTGTGAGCACCCATGGAATCCAACTAAGCCCCTGAGCAGACTCTATTTGCTGGATAAATTCCGGCCAAAATTTTGCTGTAAACTGCATCCCCAGGTCTGAAATAATGCACCTTGGGACTCCATGCAGCCAGTAAACATGCTGCACAAACATCTTGGCCAGACTCTGAGTTGAGGGACACGCAATGAAGTGTGCTTATTGGGGAACAGGTCAACCACAATCCAAATTACAGTGCTCCCATTACTTTCCAGTAATTCCACTATAAAATCCATGGCAATTTCCTTCCATGGTCTGCTGGGGTTGGCTATCGGTTGTAGGAACCCAGGAGTCTTCCCTGGCAATCACTTCAGGGATGCGCACGCTGGGCATCTGGTCACATAGTTTTCTATGTTTTTCTTCAGGCCACCAAAACACTCTTTTTGCCAAATGAAGGGTCTTTACAAACCCAAAGTGATCAGCCAGCTTTACGTTGTGGCTTCTTTGTGGGAGCTGATTCCTCTGGCTGGCTGGAACATACAGTTTGTCTCCCTTCCATGTCAGGTCCCCCCTCATCAGATCGGATTTGTGGGTTTTGAACCATTTGTTTTCCTTCAGGGCTTCCTTTAGTCATTAGGTCAGTGTACTGTCGGCTGGGGAGTAGCTAGCAGCCACCATCTTGCTGAGACTGCCAGTTACCAGGAGGAGATAATGGCACTATTTCCTCTTGGGTGCTTTTGTATTGGGGCATCTGAGAGAGCACATCAGTGAGGAAGGGAAGAGAAAATTGAATTAAAGTACTGAGCCCATTGCACTTGCCTAAGGGTCACCTTTCTTGGGGTCTTTAAGGCTTCTAAGTTCTTGTGGTCAGTCCGTACTTCAAATGGAATCTTACTGCCATCCAGAAATTGTACACCAGGTACACCAACATCCTTTATACAGGTGTTCATGCAGCACCTCATTGATTAGTTACATGAACACTGCAGGTGCTCCCAGCAGCCTGAAGGGCATTACCCAGAATTGGAAGCACCCTAAAGGACAATTGAAAGTGGTTTTCCACTCGTTGCCCTATTTTATTCTCACTCAGTAATCCACTTCTGTCAAGTTCATCTTGGTGAATACCTTTCCTTGGCCAGGTATCTCAGCATGTCCGTCATAAGGGGGAAGGGGTACATTGTTTTAACAGACACCATTGATCCCACAAAAATCCACGCATAATCTCGGAGGCGTGGCCAGCGTCAGGAGGCGTGGCCAGCATTGCAGTGGTACGATGGACTCTTTGGGGGCTCCCATTGAATCATCAATATCCCCACTGTCCAAGGGTCCTCTGTGACCTAAGTCATCCTGTAGGGACGACCAACAAGAATAGCACGTACTGGTCAACACAGGGAGATTGCAAACTCCCTGGAGAGACCGGAAGAAGCTCTTCAAATCGGACACTGGAAAGCGACCCAAAAGTCCCTAAAAAGCTGGGGCGGCCTGTGACATCAAGGTGAGATAGATTCGATTTTATTCATCTTAGAAAGTTTCTCTTTAATCCACCTGGAAGATCTGTGGGGTGGAGAAGATTGGCTGAGAGTGAGGAGTGGGTGCAGGTGTGTATTCACACCCACATCCGGAAATTTGGGCGGCAAGGAATGCACGACTGGAAGCCTATTAAGCACTTACTAAATTTCCATTGAAGAAGATTTGGGGATTTTAAAAATAATTGGATATTAAGGCTTTGAATGGACTGAATGGAATATACTTTTTTTTTAAATGGATTGTTACAAATGCTGATTGCTTAATGATACTTTGAAACAACTTTAGAGAAGTAAAAAGTACTGAGCTGAGATGAAAAGTTAACCTGTAGTGCCACCTAGTGGCAGAAGAAAAAGTAAAAGAAAGACATACCATATTTTTCAGAGTATAAAATGCACCTTAATTTTGGGGGAGGAAAACCAGAATTCTACCTCTGCCTACCAGCATTTAAGGTGGCGCTGCTTTACGCTGCCCTTCTCCTCCTCCTGCAAGCGAGAGGTACCTCAGTGACTCGGCTGAGAAAGAGGGCGTCAATTACTGACAAGTTCTTTTCCAGAAAACTTATCAGGGTGCCCCTGCATGGCTCAGTAAAGCACATGATCTCCACATACGTTCTCAGCATTCCATGTCCCCCTTCCCTCCCCCCAGTTCATTGGCAAGTTGAAAAGCATTAAGGTTTGAAAGAAGCAAAGTGGCTCAATCTTGACAGAAACTTATTTTCCCCCCTTCTCCAGCTTTTGTTTTCTTCTTTTAGAAATTATATCTTCCTGACTCCTTTGCAAAAGGAGTTTTCCCTTTTTATAAAATTTCTCGATTTATTGTTCAGGGATTTGGGGGAAAAATCTGGCTTCAATGGGCCTTGAAGGTGGCTGTCAATGAGATAAAAGCAACATTATGCAGACAGGCCAGGAGAAAGTTTGTGCCAAGGTTAGAGAGCAAGGGGAGAAAGCCTTGCTCTAATCTTGGCACAAACATTTTCCTGGCCTGTCTCCATAATGTTGCTTTTATCTTGTTGACAGCCTGAAGTCAAGATAAGCCATTGTAATTTTCTTATTAATCTTCTGTGCCTCCCCTCTTTGATTGTGCTTCATCATTGGAGGTTTTCGAGATGAGACTGAACATCCTTTTGTCTGAAATGGCGTAGGGTCTCCTGCTTTAGCAGGAGCTGGACTAGAAGACCTCAAAACTCAAAAGGTCTTCTAGTCCAGCATCTCTCTTGCTCTTTTTCTTTCGCAGAGGTGACTCATGTACTTGTAAATCCTAATTTTCACATCCCACGAGGCAGCCTGAGTGTGTGTGAGATATCTTAGGCAATGAGGCTTGGAGAACTGCAGAGGACAGGTACCAGAGGCAGGAGAAACAGGCTAAGAGTAGCAATGGAGACAACATGGTTCATGATGTAAAGTTTTCTGCTGACTCCAGAAAGGGAGGAAGGATGGGTAGATGGAGAGCGCTTCACCTCAGTTGTGGGGAGAAAGCACTTGTGGTTGTTGTCCAAAGGAAACACCAAACACTTGTTGATGCTCTTTGGGAATAAGCACCATTCCACCAGCTTCTTAGTCATAGATTACAAAAGAAACTTAAAGAGAAACATGTCCTCAAGACTCATCTTTAGATTGGTTTTTCCTTCTTTGTAGCATCTCTTTCTCCCTCCCAAGAAACAAATCAGGAATAAATCAGGATGTGGGGGGGAGTCCAGTTTTGAACTCAGAACAACCCACCTCATTCTGCCAAGATTTCCCCCCCCCCATCAGCTGCTGTTTTAACACAAAGATAAAAATTATAATATTTTTTCTGGGTTTTGGACACAAGCCAAACTGAAAGGAAGGATATTACTATGTGTGTACAGCAAGTCTAATGCTCATAAACCCCCCCCCACCCAGGCAGTTTCCGCATAACATATTCCACTGGAGGGGCCACTTCATCCCTCACTCCCATCTCCAGTCAGCTGCCATTGCCAATATCTAGACTAGTATTTCCCTACCTTGGCAACTTTAGGACTTCAACTCCTAAAATGACCCCTGGTTGGGGAATTCTGGGAGTTCTAGTCACCCATCTTGAAGGTGCCAAGGTTGAGAAACTTTAGCCTAGGCAAATCCAGAGATGAGACATGGCTATCCCAAAGCAACTATTCCATCTTCATATGGGACATTTTGGACATTCCTATCAATAAGAACAGTTATCTCAAAATTCAGCAGGCCTTGCCTTTTGTTATAAAGGAAGATTTTTGCTAAGGCATTCCAGGGAGATAGCTATCCAGCTTGTGCATAAGATAGTTAACAGTTTGCATGCCAGGCACTTCTAGTGTCAAAAGGCTCATATTGTTCAGAAGATGTTCCTGGTCTTTTGTTAAAATTGCTTTCTTATCATTTAAATTGTTGATTCAACTCTGGAGCAACAAAAATAAAGGAATTTCCTTCAGCTTGAACTGAGAGAGGCAGTTTAGTCTAGAGGTCATCTTATCAAAACGGTTTTAATCTAAAACTGAGGGAGGGAGGGGAGGTAATCTTCACAAGCTTTAAAACCTAATTCCAAACAAAAGCCACTAGCTCAGGTGTCCCCAACCTTTTGGACCTCAGGGACCAAGTAGTTCATAATTTTAAATCCTGCGGACCACTAATACGAATCCAGCGCGCCACTTGCTGAAGCGCCTGGACTCCCAGTGACCGGATGGAGTCCTTCAGGCTCTCTCCCTCCTCTCTTTCTCTCTCTCTCTCCCCTCTCTCTACCACTCTCTCTCTCATTCTCTCTCTCTCTCTCTCCCCCCTCTTTCTGATTCTCTCTCTGATTCTCTCTTTCATTTTGTCTCTCTCTCTTTCTCTCTCTGATTCTTTCACTCTCTCTCTGTCTCTCTTTCTCTCACTCTCTCTGATTCTCTGTCTCTTTCTCTCTCTCTCTCTCATTCTCTCTCATTCAGTTTCTTTCTCTTTCATTCTCTGTCTCTTTCTGTGTCTCATTCTGATTCTCTCTCTCTCTCTCTCATTCTCTTTCTTTCATTCTCTCTCTCTCTCTCTCTCTCTCTCTCATCTCATGGGCCAGCCAGTGTCTTGGGGCTGAGACGAGGTGCACGAAGCATCAACAAGGGCAGGGAGAAGTGCGGGAGCGAAGCACTATTTGAACTTGCACAGCATCAGCATTCGCCTCGGTATATTTGTGCCAGCTGGTGGCACAAAGCAGCCCTCATCTCCTGCCATTTGGGACCCAGAGCGGTAAATGGCGACTGGTCCGGGGAGCAGCTGGATTTTGCTGTCCATTGCGAACGACAGATTGGCCCCCTGCAAGCTCTCATCTCTCGAGGAGCGTTCTCTGAAGCGGTGCAGGAAATTTTGGTTGGGCTCCTCGAGAGATGAGAGCTTGCAGGGGGCCGATCTGGTGTCCGCAATGGAGAGCAAAATCCAGCTTCTTCTCTCTGCTATAGTGAGGCATCAGGATTCTGCCTTGGTATATTGCGGAGCAAGACAGCCCTTGTTTCTTGTCACTTGGGACTCGGAGTGGTAAACGGCATCTGGTCTGGGGAGCAGCCAGATTTTGCTTTCTATTGCGGATGTCAGATCAGCCCTCTGCAAGCTCTCATCTCTCGAGCCCAACCAAGGTTTCCAGTGCCGCTTCAGGGAGCGCTCCTCAAGAGATGAGAGCTTGCAGGGGGCCGATTTCGGGTCCGCAATGGAGAGCAAAATCCAGCTGCTCCCTGGACCAGTCGCCATTTACCGCTCCGTGTCCAAGCGGCAGGAGACAAGTGCTGCCTTGTGCCACTGGCTGGCACAAATATACCGAGGCGAAATGCTGTTGCCGTGCAAATGAAAACAGTGCTTTGCTCCCACAGCTTCCAGCCATCACAACCACCGCTTCTGCCCACTTGCGCTGCCCAGGGGCCATAGCTTGAGGATGAGTGCAATATAAAAAATGCAAAAATATGAAAATTTCTCCACGGACCACCAGTTGGTGACCACTGCACTAGATAACAAATCAGTTCTAAAGAAGCTGGCAGATGTCATCTCAGAACCGTTGCACCGTATCTTTCAAAAATCCTGAAGCACTGGGGAACTACCAGAGGATTGCAAAAAAGCTGATGTGGTTCCCATCTTCAAAAAAGGGGAAAAAAAAAACAATAGATCGAGGAAACTACAGACCAATCAGACTATCATCAGTACCCAGGAAGATACTGGAAAAGATAATAAAAACATGTAGAAATGAGTAAAGTAACTCGGGGTCAGCCCGAGTTTGTTAAAAACAGATCATGCCAAACCAATCTTGTTTCATTCTTTGACATAGTGACTAAATTAGTAGACCAGCGAAATGCTGTGGACATAGGTATACTTAGATTTCAGCAAGGCATTCAACAAGGTAGATCACAACCTAATTTTTGGTAAGCTAGAAAAAAGTGGGATAGACAGCATCACCCACCAGATGGATTTGTAACTGGCTGACAATACTCAATGAGTAGTCCTTAACAATACTACGTCTACATGGCGGGAAGTAAGCAGTGGGGTACCACAAGGTTCCATCTTGGGCCCAGTACTCTTCAATATCTTAATAAATGACTTAGATGAGGGAATAGAAGGGGAACTTACCAAATTTGCAGATTTGGTGATGCTTATCGGTCCTTACTACGAGTAGCTGTGGGACCCTCTGATCATTGCATGATTCACCTTGTACCTGCTTACAGGTGAAGACTTAAAACCAGAAAACCAACAATTAAATCAGTGAAGACCTGGACAGAGGAGGCAAAGTTAAAGTTACAGGCCTGATTTGACTGCTCTGCAGTGGTGAAATCTAAAATTTGTTATTACTGATTCTGTGGGTGTGGTTTGGGGGTGGGGGTGGGGGTAATGTGACTGGGTGGACATGGCCAATTTTTTTTTTTACTTTTAAGACCATTTTTTCTACAACCTCTTCGGCGAAGAGGTTGTAAAAAAATGCTTTCAAAAGCCTCTGCCAATCAGGGTTTTTTTGTTATAAAAGCCTTTGACAATCCCAGCTGAGCCGCATGATCATCAGAGGCTTTTTTTTTTTTACTTTTAAAAGCATTTTTTGGCCAAAGAGGTTGTGGAAAAAATGCTTTTAAAAGTAAAAAAAAAGCCTCTGATGATTGTGCGGCTCACCTGGGCATGGGGGGGCAGGGATTTTTTGCTACCGGTTCTCCGAACCAGCCACCTCCTTTGCTACCAGATTGGGTGATTTGGTGTGAACCGGGAGCATTTCAGCCCTGCTGCACTGATTGGAATGTTTTTGAAAGTACCTCTGCAGACTTAGATGAACTCAGAGACTGTAGCATCCTATGTCAGCTTCTGTCAAGACCTCTGTGCACCCACCAGGAACTTGCGAATATACAGTAACAACAAACCTTGGTTCACAGCTAAACCTACGTTCACAGCAGCTTCGTTGTTCCAAAGAGGAAGCCTACAGAAAAGGTGATAAAATGCTGTACAATCAGGCCAGAAATGTATTAACAAGGGAGATCAGAGCAGGAAAAAGAAGCTACTCTGAAAAGCTAAAGAGTCAGTCCTCAACAAATGAACCAGCAAACATGTGGAAAACTCTTAAAAATATCACCGGTTATGGCAAACCTCCTTCCCAAGCTGAAGGAAATCAGCAACTGGCAGATGACCTGAACGTGTTTTACTGCAGGTTTGAAAGGAAACTAAGCCACCTAATCTCCACAACCCCCATCTCAGACACACCAACAACAGCCAAACGTCCTACAACTGACTCCATCCCATGTCAAGCCCGTTGTTTCGCTTGACAACGCAGGGAAGGGAAGGAGTGGTGGAGAAAGTGGACCTGCCTGAATGCAGAACAGGGTGTCGTTTTACAGGGTGTGGTGACGATGGCACTGGGGGTAGGTGGTCGGAGCCGGGAGAAAGGAGAACGTTGGAGAAAGGAGCGGAGGGGAATGATGTTGACGGGGATGCCGTCATGAGACCGACGCAGAGGAAGGGTGGCTCGTTGGAAAGAGGGCATAGCAGGTGGGCGGCGTGGCTCTACAAAAAGCCTTTGAATTGTTTGAGCTCAGCGTTTCCTCGGATCTAGCTTACAGCAGCATTAAAACATCGTTACCAACCCGGATATTACTCGTTTCAGCGTGGTTTGTTTATGCTGACAAGGTTTGTCCAGGAAGGCTGAGATCCCATTGGGTTCACAACCCCTAGTGATAACAAAAAAGGAAGTGAAAGACCTATTTCACAGACAAAAGCCAGGAAAAGCTCCAGGCCCAGACAAGATAACTCCTTCTTGCTTAAAAGTCTGTGCTGACTAATTGGCCCCCATCTTCATCCATATATTCAATAAATCGCTAGAGATGTGCTATGTTCTTTCTTGCTTCAATTGCTCTACTATCATCCCAGTGCCGAAAAAGCCCACCATCAAGGAACTGAATGACTACATTCAGTCGGGTTTCAGGCCTGGGTACAGCACGGAAACGGCATTGGTCGCGTTGGTTGATGATCTCTGGAGGGCTCGGGACAGGGGGTGCTCCTCTGTCCTGGTCCTGTTAGATCTCTCAGCGGCTTTTGATACCATCAACCATGGTATCATGCTGCACCGGTTGGAAGAGTTAGGGGTGGGAGGCACGGTGTTGCGGTGGTTCTCCTTTCTCTCTGACTGGTCGCAGTCTGTGTTGACGGGGACAGAGGTCGACCCCGAGGCCCTTCATATGTGGGGTGCCGCAAGGGTTGGTCCTCTCGCCTCTCCTGTTCAACATTTATGTGAAGCCGCTGGGCGAGATCATCCGTGGTTTCGGGGTGGAGTACCATCAGTACGCTGACGACACCCAGCTGTACATCTCCACCCCGGATCACCCAAACAATGCCCTTGAAGTGATGTCCCGATGCCTGGTGGCCGTATGGATCTGGATGGGGAGGAACAGGCTCAGGCTCAACCCATCCAAGACCGAGTGGCTGTGGTTTCCGACGTCCCGATATAGTCAGTTGACGCCATCACTGACTATTGCGGGCAAATCATTGGCCCCCACGGAGAGGGCTCGCAACTTGGGCGTCCTCCTGGATTCACGGCTGTCTTTAGAAGAGCACTTGACGACCCTGACTGGGAGGATTTTTCATCAGGTTCGCCTGATTCGCCAGTTGCGTCCCTTTCTGGATCGGGACTTGTTACGCACGGTCACTCATGCCCTCATCACCTCCCGTCTGGACTATTGTAATGCTCTCTACATGGGGCTCCCCTTGAGGAGCACCCGGAGGCTCCAACTGGCGCAGAGTGCGGCCGCGCGGGTGGTAATGGGAGCGACATGGCGCTCCCATGTAACACCTCTCCTGCGCGAGCTGCACTGGCTCCCGGTGGTCTTCCGGGTGCGCTTCAAGGTTTTGGTTACCACCTTTAGAGCGCTCCATGGCTTAGGACCTGGTTACCTACGGGACCGCCTACTACCACCAATAGCCTCCCACCGGCCAGTATGCTCTCATAGAGAGGGACTCCTCCGGGTGCTGTCAGCCAAACAATGTCGACTGGCGGCCCCCAGGGGGAGAGCCTTCTCTGTGGGGGCACCTACCATCTGGAATGAGCTCCCCCCAGAGATACGGAGGATCCTGGATCTGCGCACCTTCCGCCGCGCTGTGAAGACCTTTTTATTCCATCAGGCGGGCTTGGCCTAATCTTTTCCCTTTTTTAAATATGTAAATTTTAATCTGTTTTTAAATTATTGGGGTGTTTTAATCTGTCTGGGCCAAAATGATTTAATTTGATTTTATCTGGTTTTTAAATTTTTTGTATCTATGTATTTTATTGTTTGGCTGTTCCCTGCCCTGAGTCCTTCGAGAGTAGGGCGGTATATAAATCAAATAAACTAAACTAATAAACTAAACTACAGACCAGCTGCTTTAACATCTGTAGTTATGAAAACCTTTGAAAGGCTAGTGCTCTCACTTGAAAACCATCACGGATCTGCTGTTAGACCCCTGCAATTTGCATACTGAGCAAATAGATCAACAGATGATGCTGTTAATATGACTCTGCACTACATCCTACAACATCTCGAATCTCCAAAGACCTACGCAAGGGTCCTCTTTGTAGACTTTAGTTCAGCATTCAACACCATCATTCCAGACATTCTTCTAACTAAGCTAAATCAGCTAGTGGTACCTGAACACACTTGCAAGTGGATCATAAGCTTCCTAACAGACAGGAAGCAGCAGGTGAAGCTAAGCAGAATCACATCAGATACCTGTACAATTAGCACGGGGCCCCCAAGGCTGTGTGCTCTCCCCACTTCTCTTCTCTCTGTATACCAATGACTGCATCTCAAGTGATCCATCTGTTAAACTATTGAAGTTTGCAAGATGACACAACACTGATCAGTCTCATTCGAGACAATGATGAATCTGCATACAGACGGGAGGTTGAACAACTAGCTTCGTGGTGTGACTGGAATAATCTGAAACTCAAGACACTCAAAACCGTAGAAATAGTGGTGGACTTTAGGAGAAACCCTCCTATACTACCATCACTTACAATACTAGACAACACAGTATCAACAGTAGAGGCCTTCAAATTTCTAGGTTCTACCATATCGCAAGATCTAAAATGGACACCTAACATCAAAAACATCATCAAAAAAGCACAACAAAGAACGTTCTTTCTGCGCCAACTCAGAAAGCTCAAACTGCCCAAGGAGCTGCTGTTATAGTTCTACAGAGGAATTATTGAGTCTGTCATCTGCACCTCCATAACTGTCTGGTTTGGCTCTGCAACCCAACAAGACAAATCCAGACTTCAGAAGATAATTAGAACTGCAGAAAAAACAAATTACTACCAACCTGCCTTCCATTGAAGACCTCTGTACTGCACGAGTCAAAAAGAGGGCTGTGAAAATATTTACAGATCCCTCGCATCCTGGACATAAACTGTTTTAACTCCTACCCTCAAAACGACAGTTGTTCTGCACACCAGAACAACTAGACACAAGGACAGTTTTTTCCCGAACGCCATCTCTCTGCTAAACAAATAATTCTCTCAACACTGTCAAACTATTTACTAAGTCTGCATTACTATTAATCTTCTCATCGTTCCCACCCCCCCCCCACTTATGACTGTATGACTGTAACCTTGTTGCTGATATCCTTAAGATTTATATTGACTGTTTTCCTATGACTATCATTAAGTGTTGTTGTACCTTTTGATTCTTGATGAATGTATCTTTTCTTTCACGTACTCCGAGAGCACTAAGACAAATTCCTTGTGTGTCCAATCACACTTGGTCAATAAAGAATTCTGTTCTGTTCTATTCTATTCTATTCTATTCTATTCTATTCTATTCTATTCTATTCTATTCTATTCTATTCTATTCTATTCTATTCTATTCTATTCTATTCTATTCTATTCTATTCTATTCTATTCTATTCTATTCTATTCTATTCTATTCTATTCTATTCTATTCTATTCTATTCTATTCTATTCTATTCTATTCTATTCTATTCTATTCTATTCTATTCTATTCTATTCTATTCTATTCTATTCTATTCTATTCTATTCTATTCTATTCTATTCTATTCTATTCTATTCTATTCTATTCTATTCTATTCTATTCTATTCTATTCTATTCTATTCTATTCTATTCTATTCTATTCTATTCTATTCTATTCTATTCTATTCTATTCTATTCTATTCTATTCTATTCTATTCTATTCTATTCTATTCTATTCTATTCTATTCTATTCTATTCTATTCTATTCTATTCTATTCTATTCTATTCTATTCTATTCTATTCTATTCTATTCTATTCTATTCTATTCTATTCTATTCTATTCTATTCTATTCTATTCTATTCTATTCTATTCTATTCTATTCTATTCTAAGCTGGCAGGAATGGCCAACACCCTAGATGATAGGCTCAAGATCCAGGTGGATCCTGACAGGCTTGAACCCCGGGGCCTATCTAACAAAATTAAATTCAATGTAGGGAAAAGTAAAGTCTTACACTTAGGCAAGAAAAACCAAAAGCACACATACAGACCGGGGGAACCAGGCTTAATAGCAGTAATGGTGAGAGGGATCTTGGAGTCCAAGTGGACAACCAGTTAAATATGAGCCAACGGTGTGGCGGCAGCAAAAAATGGAAATGCAATCCTAAACTGCATTAACAGAGGGATACAATCAAGATCAAGGGAGGTACTAATACTCTGTAAAGCCTTAGTAAGACCACACCTAGAATACGGCATCCAGTTTTGGTCACCACACTATAAAAAAAGATGTTGAGATTCCAGAAAGAGTGCAGAGAAGAGCAACCAGGATGATTAGGGGACTGGAGGCTAAAACATGAATGGTTGCAGGAACTGGGCATGGCTAGTCCAGTGAAGAGAAGGACCAGGAGAGACAGGATAGCAGCCTTCCAATACCTGAGGGGCCGCCACAGAGAGGAGGAAGGGGGTCAAGCTATTCTCCAAAGCCCCCGAAGGCCAGACAAGGAATAATGGATGGAAACTGACCAAGGAGAGATTCAACCTGGAAATAAGGAGGAATTTTCTGACAGTGAGAACAATCAACCCATGGAAGAGAAGTTGCCTTCGGAAGTTGTGGGAGCTTCATCCCTGGAGGCTTTCAGGGAGAGACTGGACTGCCATCTGTCAGAAATAGTGTAGGGTCTCCTGCTTGGGGCTGGGGGTGGGACTAGATGACCTACAAGGTCCCTTTAACCTGATGGAACCATTTGAGCAGCCCAGAAGGCGCCCGGCCCCTCAGTCGAGCGCGCAGGCCCCACCCCGCGGCTTCCGGGCCTGCCTAGCCTTCTCTGCGCAGCGGCAACGACCGTCGGCCGCCTCGGGCTGCCGGGCTCTCCCGCGCAGGGGTGGGGTGGGGGAATCCCCGCCGGCTGAGCAGGGCCGAGGCTGCCGTCCCCGACCGGCTCCTCGCAGCGAAGCGTCCGCCAGCCGATGCCTGCCGGAGGAATGGCGCCGGGGCCGGGCGAGGAGAGCGGCTGGTTCTGCTTGGGGTTCCGCTGGGCCGGCGGCGCGGAGGGCGGGCCGGAGCCGCTGTCCGCGGAGGGCCTGGGGCCGGTGCGCCGCGTGAGGCCGAGCTGGAGCTTCGCGGCGGTGGTGGCGGCCGGCGGGCCGGGGCGGGTGCGGCTGCAGGGCGCAGTGGCGGCGGCGCTGCCGCGGGACTGCCTGGACGCGCTGCCCTCCGAGACGCACGTGCTGCTGCTGCGGGAGGCGGCGCTGGAAGCCTGGCCCGCCGCCACGGCGCCGGACGCGCTGCTGGAAGGCCGGCCGGTCTGGCGGAGGGAGCTGCGGGCAGAGGAGGCGGCGGCGATAGGTGGGCGGCGGCCGGGAGGGAAGAAGGGGGGGGGCGGCCGCCTCCAGCTGACCCGCCCTTTCTCCCGCAGAGCTGCCCCTGGTGCCCGGCGGCTACGTGGCCCCCCGGCCGCCCTTCTTCACAGCGCTGCCCGCCGCCCTCCGGGCGCGCCGATTGCTGTTGGGCCTGGAGCACGCGCTGCTGCTGGCGGTCGGCGGGGCGCTCTTCTCGTGGGGCGGCGGCAGGTGAGCCCGGGCAGGCGGGCGGGGAGTACGGGGGTGAGTGGGGGGCGGGCGGAGCGGGACCGAGCGCCCTTCCGTCTCTGCGCAGGCACGGGCAGCTCGGCCACGGCGACCTGGAGAGCCGGCGGGAGCCGCGGGCGGTGGAGGCGCTGCAGGGCTTGTCCGTGGCGGAGGCGGCGGCGGGCGGCTGGCACTCGGCGGCCGTCAGCGGTGAGCGGCGCGGGAGGGGGACGAGGCGGCCTCTTCCCTGAGCTGGCGAGCGAGGGGAAGACCCCCCCCCGACGGCGACTCACATCTCCCCCCCCCCCAGATGCGGGCGACCTGTACTTGTGGGGCTGGAACGAGGCCGGACAGCTCGGGCTGCCCTCCAAAAAGGCCAGCGAGGCTGCAGTAGCAGCTGCCGCCGAGGAGGCCGGTTCGGTCCTGCGGAATCGCCCCCTTGGCGAGCGTAGCGTTTCCCCGGGCGGCGACAGGCTGGACGTGGGGGCTGCGGACGGGCCCGGAGGCGTCGAAGCGCCCTTTGTCTCGGTGCAGCCCTTCCCTGCCCTGCTGGACTTGCCCGAGGAGGCCGAGGTGCGGTGGGTCAGCTGCGGGTCCCGACACACGGCCGCCGTGACGGGTGAGCGGCCCTCCGGGGTTGGGAAGGCGGGCAGGCAGCGGCCGGCGCGGGCAAAAGGCCCCTGCAAAGGCCCTCCTCGCAAACCGGGGGAGATGGTCGCTCCGGGGCTCCCGCGTGGGGGGAGGGGCTCGCGACCGCAGCCCTTGCTGCAAAGGGAAGGCCTCACCCTGCTCCTTTCCTTCTCAGGTGCCGGCCATCTCTACACCTGGGGCTGGGGTAGGTAAGGTGCTTGGGAGGGTGGGGGGCTTGGCCAGAGGTTTTGTGGGGCCAACAGTTGCTTTTGTTCCCAGGGAAATATGGCCAGTTGGGGCACCAGGATGTGGCCACCTCTGACCGGCCAAGGAGAGTTTGCTACTTTGTGGAGAGGAATCTCAGGGTGCAGGACGTGGTCTGTGGGCCATGGACCACGTTTGTCCAAGCTGCAGCTGCTGAGAGGGCCATGAAGAAGCCATGTCCAGCAGGCGTTTCTCTGGAAGCCGAGCAGCCTCACAAAGCTCCATCTTGATTCATCGGTCCCAAGACATCCCATGAATGAGAATTGGGGGAGGGGGGCAATGGCCATCTCAGGTTTCCTCTGAGGTGAGCAGCACAGATGTTTCTTAAGGCAGCGCAGCTCTGTGCCAAGTGCTCTCAGCAGCACAGCTGGAACCGGCTCTGCTTCAACATGGGGAAAGGAGCCTTCTGGCATCCGGTGGTGGAGCCCTCCTCTGCGTGTCCCAAAGCCCACAAAAGACGGGATCACTGTGAAGAGACCCCAAGGTCTCTGATGGGTTTAGAGCTTTGGGAGGCAAAGGAATATCCATCTTAGAGCACAGAATCATAGGAGTGGAAAGGACCTCGGTGGTCTTCTACGTCCTGTGCAAGCAGGGATCCTAGACCAGTGATGGCTAACCTTTTTGCCATCGCGTGCCCGGAGAGGGGGGGCGGGGGAGGGTTGCGTGCGCACGTGCCCACGCGCATGTGTGCACAACCCCCTCCCCCCTTCCCCGCTCCTGGCACATGATGGCCTGGTAGGCCCGTTTTTCTTTCTTACCTGGTTCCAGATCCTCTCTGTGTATCTGGGAACGGCAAAAACAGCCTTTCCCACTCCCTTGGAGGCCCTACGGAGGCTGAAAAAGCCCATTTCCCAACTCCCGGTGGGACAGGAAGTGACATTTTTTGCTGTCCCCAGCCTCCAGAACCTCTCTAGGAGTCTGTAGGAGCCTCTTTAGGAGTCTCTGGAGCCAGGTAAGAAAAAAAACCGGGCCTCCCCCCTCCCCCCCCCCCAGGCCCTCCAGAGGCAGGAAACAGCCTGTTTCCCTACTTCTGGTGGGCCCAGAAGGCCCGAATATCAGCTGGCCAGCGCGCGCATGCGCCCCAGAGCTGAGCTGGCGTGCCCACTAATATGGCTCCGCGTGCCACAGGTTCGCCATCACGGTCCTAGACCATCCCAGACAATGCTGAGTCGCAACATCTTTTTTATATTGTGGCAACCAAAACTGGATGCAATATTCCAAGTGTGGCCTCACTAGTGCAGTATAATGCAGTACTAACACTTCTCGCAATCTTGGTTCTATTCCACTGTTGATGCAGCCTAGGATTGCATTGGCTTTTTGGGTAGCTGCCAAACACGGCTGGCTCATACTTGGTCTACTAGGACACCTGGCTGTCTCTCACATTCGCTAGGTGCCACCCATTCTGTACCTGGGCATTTGGTTTTCCTTGCCTAAGTGCAGGACCTGACTTTTCTCAGCCCTGAACTGCTTTTTGTCCCAAGTGTAGTTGGTGCTTTTGACACATCACTTTGCTCGCCTACTTCCTTTTTTTTTTTTTAAATACTTTATTGACTTTTCCAAAATTAAAAAAGGATAATATACAATCTCTATCTTGATCAAAGGTACAGTGTTTACACAATTGGTGACTCAAACGTTGGATGGATTCCATCCATAACTATACAATATACTATACAATATACTATACAATTCTATACAATTAAATCCAATTCTAGTGCCTAATAAGTCATAACCTATTATCATACTTTTGTCTTGTTCTTCAACCAGTTATACCAATTTCCCCATACTTCATAATATTTAGAATTCTCCTCATTTTTTAACTCGCTTGTCAATTTTGCCATTTCTGCGCACTCTAGAATTTTATTTATTAATGTTTCTTCTGAAGGCGTAGATTTATTTTTCCAGAGTTTCGCAAACGCTAGTCTAGCCGCGGTTGTGATTTGAATTACAAGTTGGGTTTTGTTATTGTTAAGACTATCTTCGGTCATACCTAAGAGAAAGGATTCCGGGGCCAGGGCTATCTCCTGTCCCGTTATTTCAGAGAGCCAGAGTCGCCTACTTCCTTTTCTAATTGTTTTCATAAATTACTTGTTAGCTGCTTTTCAGCTTTATTTATTTATTGGTTTGATTTATATGCCGCCCTTCTCCGGAGACTCAGGAGCCTTTGGATTGAAAGACTTTGCGGCACCAGGTGAGTCTCCTTCAGCATTAGCGAGAAAGTTTTAAATACAAATTTAAGAACTTAACTTCCTTTTTTTGGAATAAACAGAAAAAAGGTGAATAAAACATTGATTTAGAAAGTCACAAAACAGGACAAGGAAAAGTTGAAATAAAATTTTAGAATTAATTATAAAGAATCTTTCCCATGAGAAAATGCTTTCATTTTGAATTCTTTGAAAAAAAATAAAACTCTAAAAAATTGGACACTGGAAAGAATTAAAAATTACAATTAAAGGAGAACATTCAAACCTGACTTACTAATGTAGAATGAAGCAAAATATTTTAATATTAGATGTACTGAAGGATATTTTTGAACAATGGAGCCATAAATTAATATCTGCCTCTGTAGATAGACTGTGCTTCAAAGATGCCATGTAAGAGGAACAAACATTTCTTGGCATGATTGAGACTGATCTGAAAGTGGCTTTAAAAATGAAAGGTTACAAGAATGACAAGGAAAAGGATGCTTCACTGGACATACAAATGAAATCTGCTCATGCTTAATAATTCAAAGAATGACAAACCAAGACAGTAACCTGGGTAATTTTCCTATATTGGATTTAGAAGATTGTTAACATTTTCAAGAATTTTGTGAGAAGGGACAAAGAAAAATGGAAAGAAATAATGTTTTGGATATTATTGGAAGACCATGATTGTTAAAAATAAAGGTTGAACTAGACATGTTCTTCTCCCTTCAATGAATCTTCTGGCTTCAGGACTGAAGTGACAAGACCTGATGGATTTGTTTACTTTATGAGTAACTTGATGGGTGGGATGAGGGGAGAAGAGATTATTTGCATATTTGCCAAAGTTACTAAAGGGAAAATTGTTTCTTTACATATTACCTTTATTCTTATTTTGTATTTTTTCTTTTTTTTCTTTTTTTCAGTTTATATTTGTTTTTAACTTTTTATGGTTTAGCTTACATGTAACTGTAACCTGTCCAGAGTTACACTATGGCAAGATGGGCGGCCAATAAATTGAGACCTCAACAACCGCAATCCTGGCACCACAGGCAATGGGGCTGGGGAGGATATGGGACCTGGCATGGTGGAACATAGGCTGTGGGTTTGTGGAAACTCTGTGTGTGTGTGGGGGGGGGAATGCTTCAGGGATTCAGTGTGGCGAAAGCATGAACACACAGTTGTCTATGGCAGGGGTCACCAACCTTTCGGACTTCAGGGACCATTAAATTCATAATTTTAAATCCTGTGGACCACTAATATGATCTGCCTAATGACCGTCTGGGTGGGTGTGGCTAGGTGGTCATGTGACTGGGTGGGCGTGGCCAACTCATTGCTCCCCACCCAGGCCCTTAGGGCCCCAACAGGAAGCAGTTGTTGGAGCTAAGCAGCCACCACAAGAAAGAGTTGGCAAAACAGCTCAGTTCAAATTGGATCTGACTGAGGAGGAGGCTCAGCAGGAGCACATCACTGAGGACTACGAGCATAGGCTTTCCAAGTAGAGTGAAGACCTGCAGGAGTGCAAGGCCAGGTACCAGTCCCTGGAGGCTCAGTGGGCTGAGATGGTCAGCCAGTTCCAGGCCATGATGCAGTCCCACTGGAACAAGGCCCTCCGGCTCTTCATCACCAACAGTGCTCCCTCCAGCCTTCACCCAAAGCCCTGCACCAGGAGGCCGAAGCAGACCCAAAGTTGGAATTTCTGCCCCCCTCTGACCCACACAAGACCCAGAAGGGGGCGTAGTTTGAGGACCCCTGATTTAGTGCAATATTAAAAATGAAAATGATTTTTCTGCGGACCACCAAAATTTTCTCATGGACCACCAGTGATCCACCCACCACCAGCTGGTGACCGCTGGTCTATGGAGATTCTCAATCATCCAGGTCATGGTTGTCCCAAAGGTCTGTTTTCAGAAGGCCACTGGACTTTGTTTTTCCTTGAAGATGTTTTGCTTCTCATCCAAGAAGCTTCTTCAGATAAGAAATAATAATAATAATAATAATAATAATAATAATAATAATAATTTTATTTCTATACCGCCCTTCTCCCGAAGGACTCAGGGCAGGGTACAGCCTTTTTAAAAACAAAACAAAAAACAACAATTAAAATTTAAAAACATTAAATAGATTAGGCTCAAATTAAAAGCCCAGAAATTTAAAATACCCCAATTTAAAATTATGTTGATAGCCTGGCCTGGCGGAACAACAGGATCTTCAGTGCGCAGCAAAACAACCGGAGGTTGGAGATTTTACGTATTTCCGGGGGCAGTTCGTTCCACAGGGCTGGGGCTCCCACAGAGAAGGCCCTCCCCCTGGGTGTCGCCAGCCGACATAACTTGGCCGATGGCACCCTGAGGAGACCCTCTCTGTGGGAGCGAACTGGTCAGTGGGAGGCTATTGGTGGCAGAAGACGGTCTCGGAGGTACCCGGGTCCTATGCCGTGGAGCGCTTTAAAGGTGGTAACCAACACCTTGAATCGCACCCGGAAGACCACTGGGAGCCAGTGCAGCTCGCACAGGAGGGGTGTCATGTGGGCGCAACTCGTTGCGCCCATAACTACCCGCGCAGCTGCATTCTGGACCAGTTGGAGCCTCCGAGTGCTCTTCAAGGGGAGCCCCATGTAGAGAGCATTACAATAGTCCAACCGGGAGGTAACAAGGGCGTGAGTGACCGTGCGCAGGGCATCCCGGTCCAGAAAAGGCTGCAACTGGCGAATCAGGCAAACCTGATAAAAGGCCCCCCTGGCCACGGCCATCATATGCTCTTCTAAAGACAGCCGTGCATCTAGGAGGACACCCAGATTGCGAGCCCTCTCTGTGGGGGGGCAAAGATTCACCCCCAATAGTCAGCGATGGCACCTGCTGACTATATCGGGGCGCCGGAAGCCACAACCACTCGGTCTTGGAGGGGTTGAGTCTGAGCCTGTTCCTCCCCATCCAGACCCGCACGGCCTCCAGGCAGCGGGACATCACATCAAGGGCATCATTGGGGTGGTCTGGGGTGGAAATGTACAGATGTAAAGCAAAACATCTTCAAGGAAAAACAGTCCAGTGGCCTTTTGAAAAGCACTTTTGGGACATTAAGTCAAGGACTACCTGTACTTTTGATAGGTTTGCATTTGGTTTTTCTTGCCTAAATGTAGTTGCTTTTCCCTCCATGTAGGTGCAGAGGACTTACACATTGAGTGCAGTTGATCAGACAGTTACGAATCCATCTGGTGGTGATGCTGTGGGCCGCAGCATGCCAGAAACCTGGCCGTGCAAACAAGCAAAGCCCCATCCACAGGATGCAAGCAGCACACGAAACCATGCGTGAAATGTGTGGGAGTAGGAATACAGATGAGAAGCCAAACTTCAAACAACCATGTTTATTGCAGACAATGACTCAGTAAAACCAACATGCAATTTCCGGCTGATTGCCCCTTTTAAAGGAAAACTATCAGTCTTTAACCAATAACATTAAAGTATGTCCCATACCTGCTCACCCCTGCACGGACATAACACCCCTTCCCCTTCCTCGGGGGAACTTTGTATACCACAAACATAATCATCCAGATACATTGGTCTACGGCGGCTTCGCGTTGACTGGCAGCTGTCCTGTATTCTGTCGGGCCCTCGCACATTTACTGCATTCTCGACAATTCTTCAACTATATCAGATGGCTTACAAATACTGTCTGCCCCCCACCCCGAACATATCCCTCAGTTGGAGATGGGGAAAAATGAGATGAGCTCCGTGACACTGGACCCTCAATAACAGGTGTTTCATTCTGCACTGATCTCAGCCCTTCAGATACCCTTTCACTGCGTTGTCCCTTTCACTCTTCTGGATTCCCACCTAGTTCCCCAGCTCCCTAACGGCTGTCCCCCTCACTCAGCTCCGAAACTGATCAATATGTTGGCACCACAGGCACCCATCCTCGAGCTCCACCTGGTACGAATGGGGACCGGTAACATCTGTAATCTGTGCCGGCACCCATATGGGTTGACCAGTATAATTCCAGGTGTATACTAGATCACCTTGCTCAAAGGTCCTGACCATACTTTTCCAGTCTGTGAGGGTTTCTTTCGAATAATCGGGGTGTATTCTATCTAAATTTATTCTTAGCCGGCGACCCATAAGTAATTTGGCTGGGCTCTTTTCGGTGGCTACACAAGGATTGATGTGTTGGTTGAACTTATCAAGTTTCTCCTGATAGTCCCCTGGACCCATTCGAGTCAAGGCCTCTTTCATCGTTCGCACCATTCACTCCGCCTGCCCATTACTCGCGGGGTGAAATGGCGTGACCAGGGCATGACGTATTCCTCGGTTTACTAGGAATACCTCGAATGCCGTTGCCATAAATTGCGGCCCATTGTCCGATACACGTCTGGCAACCCATGTGTCGCAAACATTTTGTTTAAATCTCTCAGAACAGCGTCCATCATGGTTGACCTCATTATGGCCACCTCTAGCCATTTGGAATAGGCATCCACAACAATTAAGAAGGACAACCCCTTTATCGGCCCTGCAAAATCGAGATGTATTCTAGACCAGGGGCCTTTCGGTGTTTCCCAGTCCTGTGGTGTTGCAAGAGGTGCCGGTCTCGATTCCTGGCATGCTTGACACAATGCCACCCACTCTGCAATATTTCTATCTATATTTGGCCACCACAGATAACTACGGGCCAACACCTTCATCCTTACAATTCCCGGGATGGCCTTCGTGTAGAGTCTCTAATAATGATTTCCTTAGCCTTGAGGGTATCACTACCCGATTCCCCCACAATAGGCAATCCTTCTGCACTGAAAGTTCGTATTGCCTTGCCCGGAATGGCTTAAACTCTACACTCCCTGTCTCTTTAAGCCATCCCCTCCACACCCAGTTTAACACTTGCATGATCGTTTGATCTTTTCTCAACTGGGTTGCCACTTCTGCGGCCGTAACAAGAACAGACGGCATGGTCTCAATCAGCAGTACTGATGCTGCTGGAGCTGGATCCTCCACTAGATTAGGTAGCAAACATCATTTTAGGCCGTCAGTATGGCTCAGTTCTTTGCTGGGTTGATGTATAAATCGATAACTATATGCTGCTAAGAACTCTGTCCATCGCATCATTCTTGGGGACAGGACCTGCGGTGATTGCCGGCACCTTTTTCCCCAATAGTCGATGTAGTGGTTCAGTGACAGATGCCTTTTGTCGCAAAAACACACTATAGAAATTGAGGAGCCTTAAAAAGGCCTGGAGTTCCATCTTATTCCTTGGTGTTGGCGCAGCCTGTATTGCTTGTACTTTGTCCTTGGTGGGGTGCAATCCAGATGCATCAACCAGGTATCCCAGGAACTCAACTTGATTTACTGCTACTTTACACTTTTCTTCCTTAATCTTTAGTCCAGCCTCTTGAAATATTTGTAGCACTAGTCGTAGTCATTCAAATGATTCCATTTTATTGGTAGCCGAGATGAACATGTCATCAAAATAGGGCACAACCCCAGGGATGCCATATAACAAACGTTCCATCAGGCTTTGAAACAACCCTGGGGCCATGCTCACCCCAAACTGTAGGCGGTGACAACAGAATTCCCCTCCGATGCATTATGATTGTTTGGGCTTCAGCAGTGGCGTCATCTACAGGGAGCTGCTGATACACTTGAGCAAGATTTAATTTTGCGAAGATCTTACCCCCCCCCCCCCCCCCGCCCCCATGAATGTAACAAATGCTGCACCACTGGTAACGGATAAGCATTATATTGAAGAGCCCTATTCAACGTACATTTATAATCCACACAAATTTGGACCGACGCGTCTGGTTTCACTGGCGTCACAATAGGTGTCTCCCACTTGGCGTGGTCCACTGGTTCCAGTACGCCTTGCTGAATCAATTTATCTAGTTCGTCACAAGTGTACCAAGGAAAGGGGAAACGAAATGGGAGGAAGGGGGAGGAAGGAAAATTAGAAGAATACGGGGTTGAAACTCGTTTAGCAGCTAAAACTAAAGGGACCAATAGATAGAGATGGATCAAGGAATGAGACTTTTGACAGTAAATGTCAATGGCCTCAATGCTCCAGCAAAGAGGAGACGTATACTAACTAAAATTGTGAAAACTAATGTGGATATAGTCTGTATGCAAGAAACGCACATCAAACTGTCACGTGTTAATTTACTGAAATGTCCTAAAGCAGGGAAATTGTTTGTAGCAGACTCAGAGGAGAGAAAGAGAGGCGTTGCAATGTATGTAAAGGAATATCTCTCCCCGAAACAACTTTTCGCAGATGAAGAGGGATGAATATTAATATTAGAGGTGGAAATATTTCAGAGTAAAGTTTTACTGATAGGAATTTATGCCCCAAATACTAAACATAAACTGTTCTTCCGGAAAATACAAAGAGAAATCCATGACTTGGACTATGAGCAGGTATGTCTTCTGGGCAACTTTAATGCAGTTGTTAATAGGACACAGGATTACAAAATGGGGGAAAGTCAAAAAAGAAACAGAGGACAAGATAGGAAAATCTTACCAGTCATTTGTAACGAAATGAGAGAGGAATTAGGACTGAAAGACACATGGCGTGAGCACAATCCGACCAAAGAACAATTTACTTATTATTCATCTAGACCAGTGGTTCTCAACCTTCCTAATGCCGCGACCCTTTAATACAGTTCCTCATGTTGTGGTGACCCCCAACCAGGGGTGGGGTCTAAATTTTTTTACTACCGGTTCTGTGGGCGTGGCTTATTTTGTGGGTGTGGCTAGCTGGTCATGTGACCGGGTGGCCATGGCTATGTGTATAGGGACTACTCAGAGGGCTGAAAAAAGTCATTTCTGACAGGTCCTCGCACTTTTGACTGGTCCTCACACTTATGACCATCCTCACGTTTATGCCCTTGCAGCATTCTTAACAACCATGTCACTCATTTCACAACTGCTTCTCTTCACCATGGTGACAAGATAGGGCAAAAACGTAAAATGTGAGGACAGTCGTAAGTTCGAGGACTGGTCAAAAGTGCGAGGACCAGTCAAAAATAACTTTTTCAGCCCTCTGAGTAGTCCATATGCATAAAAGAATACAGCAATAGAGAGGGATGAAGGAAGGGAAGGGAAATTAGAGTAGGAGTGAGGGTAAGAGAGGGAGGAAGAGAGGAGGAGAAGGAGAAAGGAAGAGGAAGTAGGGAGGAGAAGAAGAGGGTGAGGAAGAGAAAGTAAGAAGGAAAGAAAAGAGGTGGTAGGTTTGAGGAGAAAGATTGGTGTACAATAAAAAAGATGAAAGGGAAGAAAGCCAACCCCAAACAAATATAAAGATATTAAGATAAAGAATGAATTGTTAAACTTTAAAGAATAAAAGAGAACAAATATGAATAAATAACAATAATTAGAAACACACATACAAACATACAATGTATTTTCTTTGAACAGAGTATTTGGCCGGTTCATAAATTTAAACAGTTTAGTCATTTCAATTAAGTTAACAACTTCTATATTTCCTTTTTGCCATATTTATTCCTCATCTATTTTTGTAAAAAACCAATATTACCCTTCATCCTCATCTCTAATCTTAAGCAAATTCAATTTTTCCCTTCTATTCTATATTATACCCCTTCCCATTGTCATCTATTTTTATATCCATCCTCACATTGGTTAATTATGTAATATTAGTTGTTTAATATGAATTCAACATTTTAATATAAATCAATTAGTTATATAACTACCTTTTTTGTATATTAATCAATATGAACATGAATATTCCAATTATTTCCATGCAATCCAATTTCTTACAAATCAATTAATTATATTTACCAATAATAATAAACCAAATAATTTCCCCCATATATTCCTCCAAACCACAACTTAACCATTTCTGCTTTCAACACAATATACAATTAATAGTATCTCAATTATTACAATTCCCTAGTTAAACAGAGCTTTTTTTCTTTTGTGTTTTAAAATCTCCTCTTTTTCCCTAAATTTCCCGTTGTTTGCACCTACCTTTTTTGGTGAGGAAAAAGAAATCTGCCTGCCTAATTTTCCAACGTGCAAAGCCAACAGCCTTGCTTTACTTTCTCTTTCGTTTTTCAGTATAGGTAGGGGGGAAAAAATCTGCACTCTTTCCAAGCAAGCAGCAGAGCTCTGAGCAAAACAGCTGAAAGCAAATCAGCTGGGGGTCGGGAGCCGATCTAAGCAAGGGCTAATTAGCCTATGCTGAAGCTCCGTGGGCCAATAAAATTACAAAAAAACACCGAACCGTTTGTTAAATTGCTGGCTCCCCCGCCCCTCGCCCACCACTATTTATTGGCAGGGGCGGGGCAAGCCAGCAATTTAACAAAGGGTTCGGCTGCACCACTGGCTCTAGGGCGGCCCTTTGAAGCCCCGCGGCAAGAATTTAAACAGGTTTTTTTTCCTCTAGCCATCGGAGGCAGCAATAGATTGGGAGTGGGTGGGGTAAACGAACAGCCGGTGATCCAACAGAGCAGAGAGTGAGGGTGAGTGAAGGCGTGGGGGGGGAGAGAGGGCTTTGGCGACCCCTGTGAAATGGCCGTTCGACCCCCAAAGGGGTTGCGACCCCCAGGTTGAGAACCGCTGATCTAGACATAAATCGTGGTCCAGGCTGGACATGATTTGGTTGACACAAGAACTTAATTCTTTAGTAGCAGAGACTAGAATTATTTCATTTCATTTCATTTCATTTTATTAAATTTGTATACCGCCCTACTCCCGAAGGACTCAGGGCGGTGAACAGCCATAAAATAAAACATATAGATACAAAATTTAAAATGGAGATAAAACTAATTAAATAAATTTGGCTGAAACATTTTAAAACCCCAATAAATTAAAACCAAATTTAAAATTTAAAATTCCATTTAAAAAGAGGAAAAGTTTAGGTCAGGCCAGCTTGATGGAATAAGAACGTCTTAAGCGCGCGACGGAAGGTACGCAGATCCGGAATCCTCCAAATTATGCCAAATGACTGGGCAGATCATAATCCAGTACTAGTTATACTAAAGAAAGAGGAGAAAAATAGAAGGAGGTGGATGATGAGATCAGAGATTTTAAAAGAGACTGAATTTATACAGAAGCTTAAGATAGAAATACCCCTTTTCTTTCAAATAATCTGGGACACCGCTAAAGCTTTTATAAGAGGGCTTAGAATTAAATATATGGCCAATAAATATAAAAAAGAAGAACAAGAAAGAGGTGAGCTAATAAGTAAATTAATAAAAGCCGAGGAACAATTACAAGATAACCCACTTTCTGCAGGGGCAAAAGAACAGATAATACTTACTAAGACATCAGCTTAATCTCCTGGAACTGGATAAATTGAAAGATAAGATAAAGATAGCAAAACAAAAACACTTTGAATCAGCTAATAAATTAGGAAGATGGCTTACATTCAGATTAAAAAAAGAAAAACAGATTAGATGAATCGACCTATTAGAAGACAAGGAAGGGAATTTATTAAAAGATAAAAAAGGAAAAGAAAAAATTGTAGTGGACTTCTACAAAGGAGATTTCATTAGGTGCAATAAAAAATTATATAGAAAATTCGGACTTACCCAAGATATCTAATTTAACGAAAGAGATACTAGAGGAGGAAATTACCTTAATGGAGATTGAAAAAGCAGTAAAGAAACAAGGGAATCAAAAAACGCCTGGCACAGATGGACTTCCAGTGGAACTATACAAAACAATGTTTGAGGTTATGGGAGAGCATATGAAAGATCTATTTAATGAAGTAGTGAGAAAAGCGGAAATTCCCCATTCATGGAGAGAGGCAAATATTAGTTTGATTCCTAAGGAAGATCCCCCCTCATCAGATATTAAAAATTATAGACCAATTTCCCTTCTGAATTAGTCTGTACAAAATTTTTACCACAATCTTAGCAAACAGATTAAAAGGGTTTCTGAATGAATTCATACATATGGACCAAAATGGATTCCTACCATCACGACAATTACGGGATAATATGAGATTTATGTTAAATATATTGGAATACTATGAAGAACACCCAGGTAAACAGGTCGCATTAGTCTTTATAGATGCTATGAAGGCATTTGATAGAGTTAATTGGGACTTTATAATATTACAACTAGAATATATGGGCTTTGGGCAGAGGTTTATAAATGCGATTAAAGCCATCTATTCTAAACAATGGCCAGATTATTGATAAATGGGGACTTGACGGAAGAATTTCCTATTTCCTATTGGCAAAGGCACAAGACAGGGATGTCCCCCATCTCCCTTACTTTTCATCTTATCATTAGAAACTCTATTACGTAAAATAAGGAATGAAGAAAAAATTAAAGGTCTTAGAATTGGACAACAGGTATACAAAACCCAGGCCTTTGCTGATGATATGGTTTTTATCCTGGAAGAGCCTACAGAATCTTGTTTATACTTATTAGAGACAGTTGAAGAATTTGGGGCGGTAGCAGGGTTATTAATTAATAAAAATAAAACAAATATATTAACTAAGAATATCCTAGAAGAATCTAAGAGAGGTCTACAGGAGGTAACTGGATTAAAAGTAGTTAATAAAGTTAAATACTTGGGAATTTGGCTAACTGGCAGATGTTCGAGTATACAGGAGGACAATTACAATAAATTACTAATTCAAATCAAAAAAGATTTAGATAGATGGGGTAAAATACAACTCTCACTACTAGGACGAGTAACAACCGGAAAATATAAAAAGGGACTTATGGTATTTGGCACTACATATCATTACAGCGGCGAGACTGACATATGCTCAACTCTGGAAAAATCAAAATAGCCCAACAGAGGAGGCTATTATAAAAAATTTTTTAGAATGTGTGGAAGCAGATATGCTAATTAAAAAATTACAGGATAGAGAGCAAACACAAGTAGCTTTAGCTTGGGACAAATTCTATAAATTGTTAGAAAAGAGGAAAATACAACCCACATTAGATGAGGAATAGTATTTAATGAGAAATTTATATTATATAGGATAAGTGTGGTCGGATAGACCTAATTGGTGTATTAAGGTATATAAGCTGTTCTGTCTTCTCCGGAATATAATTTAGAGTTATAGTACCGAATATTTGTTCATTAAAGTACTATATGGAAGTACGTATGTTTATTGTTGTATTGTTTTTTGTGTGTCACTTTATGTTGTGTTGTTTTTTCTTTTTAACTGAAATGTAAATAAAATTATTTTTTTTTTAAAAAAAATTATCTAGTTCGTCAACTTTGGGCTTTAGTGCAAATGGCACCCTCCCCAGTTTCATTCTTATTGGTGCCACCTTGGGGTCCATACCGAAGGATATTGGGGTACCCCTATATTCTCCCAACTTTCCATCAAACACATCAGCAAACTCTTTACTCAAGTCTCCGATGGTTTCTCCCTGGATTTTATGAACCCCAGTAATCTCTAACCCCAATGCTGCAAACCAATCCAGTCCCAGGAGGTTAGGCAGTGCACCTTCAACAACAACCAATTTAAGTGGCCCGGAGAAGTCTTTATATTCTATGTGGAACGTTCCGCTACCCTTAATAGGGATGTTATTTCCTTGATAATCTCTCAAACGAATACGACTACGTACAAGCTTCTGCTCGGCTCCGTGTGGCACCAATTTCTGTAGTCTGCCAGGATACAATTGTTGTTGCTGATCCTGTATCCACTTCCATCCGGCAGGGAGATCCCGCAATAAGGACAGTAATGTAAATTTTACTACTTCCCGGAATCCCAGTTTGATTGCTCACCCTCTCTGAACGACAAGCATCCGTATTAATAGTAAAACACTCATCCTCTGGGGTTCTTAACATCGATGGCCCATGCTTCCCCCCCATTTTGAATTGAAGTCTGTCCAGTTGGGGGGGCAAGCAACGCGGCACAGCAAACTTGTGCTAAGTGACCCTTCTTCCCACACCGTCTACAAATGGTGTTTTTATGGAGACATGTAGCTCTTGGATGGTTTCCGCCGCACCCTATACACGAGAACAACTTTAGATCCTCTGTCCATCTACACTCCTTGCTAACCGCTCTCAACCGATGGACATCATCATGATTTTTTCCCTCATCTTCAGTGTCCTCCCGTAATTCCACCTCTCCCCGATGGACAGTTTCCCCCCTTCTAGCCCCCAGGGGGCTGCCTGACTTCTGTATTACTTCCGTCGATCTATTCGGTGATTCAGCAGCTTGCGCCTCCTCTACTGCTGTCTGTAGCGTTAATGTTGGTTTCGCCAATAATCGCCTCTGTAACCGAACATCCCGAACCCCACAGACCAATCTGTCTCGAAGGGCTTCATCTAAATTGCTAAATTCACAATAGATAGCTGCTTTCCTGAGGGCTGCCATATAACAACCGATAGACTCACCCTCTGCCTGGTCCCTATGGTAAAAAGCATGTCTTCTAGCAATACAAAATGGTCGAGGAGCATAATGTTCCCTCAATTTGCTTAATAATATGTTCCAAGGAACTATCTGCCGGGGTTGGGGCGCAATTAGGGCCCTCGCTGTCTCAAACACTTCTTTTCCACAAATGCTCAAAAAAAGTGCTCGTTTACGATTGTCTGTGATATTTGTATAGTCATTAGCTTCCAATATATAGTCAAAAAGGATTAGATAAGAATCCCACATCTGTGTTTCAGGATCAAACGAACAAACTGTAGTGAGTTAGCCATTCTTTCCATAACAACAGTCTCCACTCACACGTGCGTCTTTTATCTCTATGTTGGCTCAGAGCCCAGCGATCCCATCCTCGTCACCAATGGAATGTGTGAGAGTAGGAATACAGATGAGAAGCCAAACTTCAAACAGTCATGTTTATTGCAGACAATGACTCAGTAAAACCAACATGCAATTTCCGGCTGATAGCCCCTTTTAAAGGAAAACTATCAGCTTTAAAATATGTCCCGCACCTGCGTGGCAGAAGAAAAGTCTCTGCTCATGCCTGCACAGACATAACAATGTGAATCATGGTTCACGGAAAAACCTCTCTCCGCAGAACAGGTTCCTGGTGCCCAAAAGATTGGGGGCCACTGATCTAACCTACATTTTTCTATCTTATCAAGTAGTAGGTTGTGGTCTATTTTATCAAATGCCTTATACTGTAGCTGGTTATGTTGCCAGACATGTTTAGATAAACTTGTGTGGGTATCTATTTTGCTGTTTCTTTTATTTTTCTGGATTGTTGCAATGCATTTGTAGTTATCTGAATAAATTAGTTACGCAGTTGTTACTTTGCTAAGGTAGCTTGTGTTTCTAATTTGCTGCCATTTCCTCTGCTGAGGATGTCCAAGTCAAATTTTTGGTGACAATACTGAAGCTGTGGCCACTTGGTTTTTACCCAAGAATTGCCCCTCAAGTCCTCCAGGGGAAGCACAGATTGACCCTTTGGTGTCCCCCATTCAAGGAAGCGATGGCCTTGAAGATGTGGGTCCCTTCTCCTCGGAATGGGACGGCTTGGCCAGCACCACCAGCTCAGTGCGAGCACCTGGGTGCGGCCTTCACACTACCGCCATCTCAACACAGGAAAACCACGGTGGGGATGCTACGGGTGGGCAAGCAAGCCGGCTGTAAAGAGGGTGATGGCCTTTCTTTACTTCGAGAGACTGGTGCATCGGGGCACCCTTGTCCAGGGGTGGTTTGTGGCTTGAGGAAAAACAAATGTGCAGAGGGGACGTGCAGAGGTGGTGGCTTCAAAATGGGGAATGGGAAGCAGCCAAGTCTTCTCTGCAAGGGTTTTTTTTAGCCACAAAGCACTCCACCAACTGGGAGGCCCTGTAGATCATCTATCCAGCGCCAGAACTCACCGCCGCTGCCCTGACAGTCTGCCCCCTTGCTCTCTATCCGGGGCCCGCAGCGAATCGCCGGTGTTGAGATATCCTGCAACAAGATGACGGCAGCGAGAAGGCTGCCTCCTGCTGGCCACATGGAGCTGCCGATGTTGAGCCACCCCAGACCCCACATCCTTCTGGACAGTCACCTGACCCGGGGAGCCAATAGGGGGGAAGAAGGGCAGGACTGTGGTCAGGAGTTGGCGAAGGAGTCCTTGCCTCAGGCAGGTTAGTTGAGTTAGTGAGGGTCTCTTGTATTTAAATGGCATTTCAATTTCTGCAGATTTCTGTGTTTCTGCAAGCCGCTCGGTGTCACCTGAAGGCGGTCACATAGATTTTCTTAATAAATTAATACATCAATGATGCCTTTGGATTTTGGTTGACCAGGCTGAGCTCCCAACTCCCACAGTTGCCGCTGGCTTTCCCTGTTTCCTTTCAGGCTCCTCCTCCGGCTCCCGAAGTGTTGCATGTTGAAAATACCTAACTATATGTACGTATTTAAAGTCATGTAAGGGTTAATCATCTATACATCAATTGTCCCACCCACTGACTCCTTCTACTGTGGATATATTCTGATGTCCTGAACAGTTCCTTTGACTTGCCTGATGATCTCCTGCAATAGAAGCAAAGAAATAAATACTGTTTATGTTCTCATGACTTGCATCCTGATTATTGGGCCTATAGAAAAGAAATAAAAGAAACACGAAGTGGAGAAGGGAGGAGAAGCAGCGGCGGCGGCACTTGAGGGTCTTCCCTCCCCCTCCAACCCCAACCGCCTACGGGGAACTCAACCCAGAAAAAGACCTGCCGGAAGCCCGGGCTCCTGGCGCCCGCCCGTCTTTATGACGCCACAAGCCAAACACGCCCGAAAGAGGGAGGGGCGTCTCCTTCCTACCCCGTCCCCTCTCCCCGATTGGCTCTATTTAAAAACGGGGCGGTGCAACGGATGCTGGGAAGTGGAGGGAACGTTTGAACCGCTCTGGGCGAGAGGTCGGGCGGCGCGATGAAGGCGGCGGCGTGAGTTTTCCCCGCTCCTTTCGGAGGGCCGCGGTGGGCGATGCGGCGCGTAGCCCGAGGCTTCTTCCCCGACGGAGCTGCTTCACCCGGGGCTGCTCCGGCCTTGGCCTGGGGTTCCGGGGGAGCAGCGGTGCGAAGGAGCTGGGCTGTCGGCCGTCGCGGAGGAGAAGCCCGGCCCGACTTCCCTGGCCCTGTGGGAGTTTAGATGGATGGAGAGCCTCTTTCTCTGGGAAGGGAAATCCCGGCTCGCCTTCTACCATGCGTATAGCCAGGCCTCTTTATCCGCTTTAATGCCTGTTTCCCTTTTATCCTGTTCCCATAAAGCAGTTGCCAGGAAAAGGACAGGTCCCGCTTACTGGGATTTTGAATTGCCTGCTTCTAGGCAGATTTTGCTGGCCTGTCAGTTTGGGGGAGTCAGGTTAAGGCTTTTAGGAAGTGTGCTACATTTGCAGAAGGCAAGGCTTGAAGCTGTGTATGATTACCTTCCCCAAGTGATGCTTTCTAGATGTAGAAATAAAATTCCTATCCCCCCCCCCCCCCATATTCACAACTGGTGTATTTACTACTTTATGTGTTCTTGTAAACGAAAGCAGTGGGATCTGGCACAATAGTCAACTGCTGTACAGGTATAGGAATGGAATCATCAGCCTTTTCAGATAAAGGGTACAGTATTAAGGTACACACTGATAGGATTTTCACAATTAAAGAGATTTGGCCTGGTGGAAAATAGACCAATCTTCCCAGCTTTCATTTTCCTTCTTTTACTGTCTAAGGATTTTCTCTGTGGATTTGGGTTTTCTGTTCACAATAGTTAATCCAGAAATGTGGAAAAATTGAGCAATTTTTTTTTTTCTTGCAAGAAGAGTGATTAAAGCAGGAGTGGTGACAGCACTCTCAAAAAGAAGATTTTGCATGCAGTTGTTATGGATATTAGAAGGCATCTTCTATGTAACATGTCCACGCATTCTTCACATTGTTTATTAGTATTAATAAAGTAATACCACTTGTATTAGCTGCTTTTAAAAGCCTCTGTGGCTGCTTTGGTCTTCCTCTGCATTGCTGCAATAGAGCATTTCATAGATCAGTTGAGTTGATTGCCTTGTGTAGTGTGCATCTTTGATTTTATTTGTAACTTATCTGACATTTATTAACTTCCAGAAGAACTAAAACTCCTAGGAAACATGCATTTAAAAAAGCATCTAACAATAGTTTGAAGGATCCTGTTGGGGTAAGTGGCTGATTTACAGCAGAATTAGCTCTTTAATCTGTTCTTGCATATTGTAGAATTTGACTTTGAAAGATGCTTGCTTCTTTATTTTATTAATGCATTATTTCCTTGATTCTGGGTAAGTGGTTTTTCACCCAGCTATGATAAGGTTGTTTAAAACCCCAGAAACGTCTGGTATCAAGGCGATTTCAAAGATTGCCAACCTAAAAAGATTGATGCCTTAATTGAAGCACATATGAGCTACAAACCATTGGACTGATCTTCTGATGCTAGTTCAAATGGTCCTCAACTTAGGACCAGTTGCTTAGCGGCTGTTTAAAGTTACAATGTATCCCCCAAAATGGGACTTACTACTGGTTTTAAAATTCTAAAACTAATAAAATAATAGGGTTGTTTTATGGGTGCTGGTTTGCATAATGACCATTGCAAAAAAGGTGGTAAAAATCAGGTAGTCATGTGACCCAACTTAAAACTGAAATTGTGGGTTCAATTGTGGTATGTTGAGGACTAGTTGTAAAGACTTTCCATTTTGATATTTGCTCTGTAAACAAGGAGGACAGTCTTAAGCTGGTGTATCTAAATAAGGCACTTTTTTCTCTGTTCAGGTGTATTGCCGGGTCCGTCCAGTCGGTGTATCAAACCAAGAGTGTTGCATAGAAGTGATCAGCAGCACGACAGTCCAAGTTCACTCACCTGATGGGTACCGTATTGCCCGTAATGGAGAATATAAAGAGGTAGTTCTCGTTGAAAATGTGCTATTGTTAACTATGGGTTTCAATCTACAATTTTAGGATTGTGTCATTTAAGGCAGCTGCATTTATCATAGTCTGTATCATACACTGAAAAATACGGTAATTCAAAAAGGAATTCCAATAGGATTGGAATTCCTTTTTGAATTACCGTATTTTTCAGTGTATGATGCACTCCCCCCCCCCAAAAAAAAGTGGGTTGAAATATCTGTGCGTCTTATAGAGTGCATGTTGCTGAAGCCCCACCCACCTGGCGGCCCCCACTCTTCGGCCTCTGCCTCCTAGCAATTTGACTCCTTGCAGCAAACAGCCTGGTCAGCTTCAGCACAGCCTGATTTGGCACGAGCAGCTGATTGGCGGTTGGATCTGCCTCCCAGAATACTGGCAATCAGCTGTTCCAGGTTGCAGGGATTGCTTCCGCGTGCCCCATTTTTGGCCCATTCCAGGTGGCGGCGATAGGCGGCAGCGGTGGCATTGCCTGCTACCTGGAACAGGCTGAAAACGGGACGTGAGGAGGCCAAAAATGGGGTGCGAGGCGGCAATGGGCAGCAGTAATCCCCGCAGCTTGGAACAGCTGATCGGCAGTATTCCGGGAGGCAGATCCAAATGCCAATCAGCTGCTTGTGCTAAATCAGGCTGTGCTGAAGCGGACCAGGCTGTTTGCTGTTTGCTACAAGAAGGCAAATTGCTGGGAGGCAGGCAGATTTTTTTTTTTTCTTGTTTTCCTCCCCAAAGGCTAGGTGCATCTTGTAGTCCGGAGCATCTTATAGTTTGAAAAATACAGTCATGCTCAGTGGCTAAGACGCTGAGTTTGTCAATCGAAAGGTTGGCAGTTCAGTGGTTTGAATCCCTAGTGCCGTGTAACGGGGTGAGCTCCCGTTACTTGTCCCAGCTTCTGCCAACCTAGCAGTTTGAAAGCACGTAAAAAATGCAAGTAGAAAAATAGGGACCACCTTTGGTGGGAAGGTAAGAGTGTTCTGTGCAGCTTTGGCATTTAGTTATGCTGGCCACATGACCATGGAAATGTCTTCGGACAGCACTGGCACTTTGGCTTTGAAACGGAGATGAGCACCGCCCCCTAAAATCAGGAAAGACTACCACATATGTGCATGGGGAACCTTTACCTTTTAATCATACTAAGGTTCTTTTTAGTGATTCTGTTCCTGGAAATACATAATGCATGAAGAAAAACGTGCTTTTGGGAAGACTGATTAATCTACCAAATAGCATTCAACTTTATTACAGGAAAATAAAAACTTTCATATATATTTTTTGTACTAGTTACTTTTTCCCAAGAAAATAGGAAAAGGACCACAGTTATTATTGTTGGAGCATTAGATAAATTGACCATGAAATAGTTGTGCATTCAAAACTTTGATGCAGTATGAAAGTAAATGAGAGGACTAGGTGAAACAGCAAATAAGAAACTGCTGGTTAATTGCTTCCTAACTGTTAAACTTTTTTTCCAGGTTCAGTATTCATTTAAAGAAGTGTTTGGCACAAGCATTTCTCAGAAACATGTATTTGATGTGGTTGCTAAACCTCTAGTGGAAGATCTTATCCGTGGAAAAAATGGTATGATGTAATTAAGTTATTAAGACTGAATTTCTCTGGACTAGCAATATGAATCTTTCCCCCCCAACAAAGAATTACATTAGTTCATATAATTGATTCAAAATTCCTGCTTCCTATTGCAGTTTTTAATTTAATTATACTAACAGCAAGTTCAAACAATGTAATTATAGTAATATAGCAATAGCACTCAAATCCACAGTGCTTTACAGTACCCTGAGCCGTTTATAGAGTCAGCCTCTTGCCCCCAACAATCTGGGTCCTCATTTTACCAATGTTGGAAGGATGGAAGGCTGAATCAACCTTGAGTTGGTCAGGATCAAACTCCTGACAGTGGGCAGGAGTCACTTAGTGAGATGGGTGGTGTATAAATTTGATTAATAAATAAATAATGAAATAAAATATAGCTTCCTGACTCCTGTATAAGGTATAAGGATTTCTTAATTTTTCTTATTATTTTAATTTCTTAAATTTGAATGTTCTCCCTGTTCTAGGCAAATTAAGGAACATAACCTAAAATTATTTGCCGTATCAAGAATAAGATAAATGTGAATAAGATGCTCAAAATTAAATTGTGAGGTGTTCGATGTATTCCATTATTTACATAAATTGATACAAAATTGAAATGAATTTCTCTATGCAATTGTCACTGCACAGATGCTTTTTGCATGGATACACTTATTTAAGGTTACCATTCAATTCTTGCTACAACTGAGGGCTGGAAAAGTTTCAAGAATTTAACTCTTCAGCTTGAGAGTTATCGTTTGTTCCCATTGCTTAGATCTCAATTTCAGGACCAACATTTAATAGTACAATTTATATACACATAGACTATTAGGTTGTGGATTTAATTCTGATTCTTCTACCAATGCAATGTATTATTTATGGCATAATGTACTTTAAAAATAGCAAGTAAGTCATACGTTCAGGGAGTATTATTCGGGGAGGAAACTAGATTTGCCATAATACTATTACAGTGTAGAATAATAAGGCTAGAAGGACTTTGGAGGTCGTCTACTGCTTGAGCAGGAGACCACCTGCCAAGGTTGTTTTTTTTTTAATGTTGATTTGAAGTTGGATTTACTTCATAATGCTTTATTTTATTCAACTTAAAACAATTTCATGCAATAAAGGTAGGAAAAATCTGATTTACAGCGGTAGATTTTAAAGAAGAGGTTGGATAACCCTTTGTCTGAAGTGGTGTAGGGTTTCCTACCTAAGCAGAGGGTTGGACTAGAAGACCTCCAAGGTCCCTTCCAACTCTGTTAGTCTAAGTTTCTAAGATTGATTTGTGATGGTCAACATTTAATTTAGCAAATTATTTTTTCCTCTCAAGAGTTAGGGAAGAAGACTTGGGTAATTATTCAAAATTTGGAATTGTTCTGTTAAATATTCCAAGCCATTTTTCTTTTAAATTCTAATTTAATTAAGTTATGTTAGATTGTTAATACACTTATATGTATCCTTTCCCGTTCTTGCTTAGATGCAATAACTAATTAAAAAAACAACATGAACAACTTATTTCCTGCTATACTACTAACTATTAGCAATAGTGCATAATGTAAATTTGTCAAAGAAGGGTTATCATAAGTAGCTTAATCATAGTGCTCAAAACTATGAATAAAGTTCCCAGAACACATATATACCGTAATTTTGAGCTCAGGATTACCTTTTCAAATTTGAAAAGAGGATTGAATATGGTAGTAAAAGATCTCATTTGTAAGACTGAAAAATTTTTTAAAAAAAAACTTGGAAGAAGGCAGTGGAAAAAACATATCTGATTCATTGCCAAGACGACTGCATGGATCTTCTTCAGTCTGTTCCTTTAGAATGAAATATGCCTAAATTACACTGCTCAAAAAAAATAAAGGGAACACAAGCGGAAGACATCCGAGATCTGAATGAATGAAATAGCCTTATTAAATACTTTGTTCGTTACATACAGTAGTTTTGTGTTCCCTTTAGACGTTTGAGCAGTGTATAAACTACTATATGTAAAGAACAAAGTATTTAATAAGACTATTTCATTCATTCAGATCTTGGATGTCTTCTGCTTGTGCTCCCTTTATTTTTTTGAGCAGTATATATTGCTCAGGGCTTGAAAACATCTGTTTATAAACTGTCTCTAGTGCTGATGCAGTTTTGAACACTTGGCACAATTTTTAAAAACTACTGCAAGTTTTCCTGTGCGCTGCTCCCACTATCCATGCATGGGTTAATCCTTCAGTGCTTGGCAAACAACTGAGTGAAAACAAAAGGCTTTTGTCCCCCTTTCCGGCTCCCAAGCCACGCCTCTGGTCCCATGATCCCCCAGTCTTCACTCAGTTGCTGGCAAACACTGTAGTGATTTTTGGAGCTCCACAGATTGCTAAGGTATTGTGATTCTGTAGGGGTTTTCTTCTCCGTTTTTTCTTTAAATTCTCTAAAGTTCTTGGCTTTCCCCTTTCCATTGAGCGTTTAGGTTTTTGTGTTATTTTTGAGTAGCTCCCCTTCGCGATTTCTCTTTCTTTTGGCTGCTGTGCAGGGCGACTTTGAGCGGAGGAGGGGGAGTGGAGCAGAGCGCTCACACGCTCGCTCGCCAGCCTCTTAGCCTCATACCAGCTGGCTCTCTGCGAGCGCGGGGCTACCGGACGACCCGCTCCCTCTCCAGCTGGCAAGGGGCTCAAAGCTCATTGCCCCCACGCCGGAGCCTTCAAATAGTGGCGGCGCGCTCATCAGCTGGCCGGCGGAGCCAGAAGCGCCGGCCGCCCACGCAGCGAGGATCCGAAGCCGAATCCAAGGCTGAGCTTCGCAGGGCTGCATCGGAGCGAGGGCGCGAGGCAGGACAAGCGCCGGAAGAAGGAGACAGCCCTCCCTGCACTACAGAATAACCCCTCGTTAAGGGGATTGCGCGGCGTCTGGTCGGACCCTCGGGCCGCCATTGTAAGTCCACTGCCAAGTCTGCCCTTGTGGAGAAGCGCACCACGTGGCAGCGCCATATTGGCGGACCTTTGGGCCGCCATTTTGGGCAAGATCCTCTAGCTTGTGCCTCCCTTCCCCATCAGGGAGCCAGCTGCAGACCTGCACCCCCCCCCCCCATTGCTGGAAGGGGCATCAAACTACCTCCACCACACCGTCTAAAGAAGTTTGGGGAGGCCCCGGGGCGCTCACTCAACGAGCACCCATGAGCTGCAGGGCAAGGTTCCTACTTCAATTTCCCAGCCGCCTCAGCCATGTCTCGCTCCCCCGCATCGTCAGACATGGAGCTGGAACTAAGCCCCCCACGCATAAGCGAAAAAAGGGGGAAAAAAAAATCAAAAAAGAGGCACGTGAGCTCGGCCAGCAGGGTTGCCTCAGAAGGTTCCCTACCCTTCCAGGATAGGGACGCCCTGAGGAGGCACAACGCCCTAGAGCGACAGTGGGAGAGGGCGCACAAGGCGGTTTCAGGAAACCTGGCCAGGGATCCTGCACCTGGGGAGCCTACTCCCATCTCCCCAAGAGAGGCGGAACGGGGACTTACATCTGTGGCCGACATCACAGTCACCCCCAGTACCCCTGAGGGGATTGGGCCCACTCGCACAACACCTCGCATCGAGACAGCGTCAAGGCCCGGACTGGAGGCTTCAACCTCCTGCACCAAACCAGCATCGCTGGGCTAGGGAGGTAAGTGCCACACCCTCAAGGGTAGACCCACAGGGTCAGGGCGGACTGGGCTTGGCACCCCCAGTGGACTTCCAGGCCATGTTCTCGGTGGCCCTGTCATCTTTCTTCACGGCAACAATGCAGCAGGCGTCCCAGGTTCCCGTACAAACCGCACCCAGCCAGGCACGGCCATTCCAACCCCAGCCCCATCCCCTCCCAGAGCGAGGTCGGGACTCTTCATCAGACGAATCAGACCAAGCGGAGGAGGGCCCAGAGGAGATGGAGCTATCGGAGGATGAGGGACTAGCACCGGACACCCCGGCCTTTACAGGCCTTTTCCGCCCGGCCCTATTCAAGTCGCTCCTCCACAAGGCACGACTCACAACCAACCTTGGAGTGCCAGGAGACGTCACAACGCCCTCCACGTCAACGGCGGGCCCTCACGACGCCCTCTTCAAGTCGTCAAAGCCGCAGAAGGACTACATCCCTTGCCCGCAGCTATTTACAGACGTGATTCAGAGCCCCTGGGTGCAACCGGCCTCCATGGCAACACCCAGCAACCTCGATAAGAAACTCTACTGTTCAGCCCCAGAGTTGGAGGACCTCCTGGTGCTCGCCTCAGTAGACCAGCCGGTGGCAGCGTTATCTTCCAGCTCCCTGATCTCCACCGACCCTCTGGACACGCTCAAGGCGGAGGAGAAGAGGATGGAATGGGCCTTCCGCAAGGCACACCAGGCCGTAGGCTGGGCAATCAGATCCGCGACAGCTTCGTCCTCCTTCAATAGGGCCTCGCTCATTTGGCTTCGTCACCTGCAGGACAGACTCCCGCCTGAGGACACTAGACTGCATCAAGATCTAAATAAGATAATAGCTGCCACCGAATACACTGCCGACAGCTCCCTGAACTCAGCCAAGTTCGCCTCAAGGGCGCTGGCCTCAACTCTCACTGCTAGGAGGCTATTCTGGCTTCGGCCATGGAAAGCCGACTTCAAAGCCAAGTGGAAGTTGGCGACTTCCCCATATAAAGCACCAGAGTTGTTTGGTGCCTCGCTGGAATCCCTACTGATCGAGGGGAAGGACAAGAGGAAGATCCTCCCCTCAACCTACCGGCGCCAGGAATGCAGGTACACGCCTTACCCGCTCCAACAGCCCTTTCGTGCAGGCGCCGGACCCAGGGGGTCCTCCTCGCACCGCTCCCATTACCAGGGAGGAGACAGATTCAACGACAGACAACAGTTCCGAGACCGAGGACGACACCAGCAGCCTAAACGCAACTTCCGTGGAGCCGGCCCTAAGCCCGCCAGAAGGGGGAAATGACTCCAGGCCCATGGGGCCCAGAGGGGGAAGGCTCATCCTCTTCCATCAACAATGGGCCAGATCGACCTCGGACTCCTGGGTAAGGCGTACGACCTCTTCTGGACTGTCCATCGAATTTTCCGGCCAGCCGCCCCACCGGTTTTTCCATTGTCCAACCCCTCAATCCTAGGAAATTCAGGACCTAATGTCGCAGGAGATCGCCCACCTCCTGGAGGTCGAGGCCATAGAGCCGGTCCCGCACAGCCAGCGGGGCTCAGGATTCTATTCGACCCTCTTCCTGGTTCCCAAGAACTCCGGGGGCTGGAGGGGCATACTGAATCTAAAGCGCCTGAACCTGTAGGTACAATACCGCAGGTTCAAGATGCACTCCCTCAAGTCCATCTTAGCGGGAGTGAGACAGGGCGACCTCCTTCAATCAGTCGACCTCCGGGAGGCTTATCTCCACGTGCCAATTCACCCACATCACCGTCAGTACCTGAGGTTCGAATACGCGGGCCGACACTACCACTATCGCGCGATGCCATTCGGACTCTCGTCGGCCCCCCGCACCTTTACCAAGCTGGTAGCAGTGGTGGCAGCCAAGCTCCGAGCCGTCCCGATCCGGGTGCTCTGTTACCTAGACGACATTCTGGTCCTGTCGTCCACGCCCAACCAGGCTCACAGAGACATGAAGATGGTGATCAAGGTCTTCCAGGATCACGGCTTTACCATAAACTTCGCAAAGAGTCAGCTCCTGCCCACCACCAGGCTACTTCACCTGGGGGGTCTGATAGATTCGACCAGCGGCCAGGTATTCTTATCACCAGACAGAGTCCAAAGCATCCGAACTTTAACTCTGCAGACCCTGACGATGAGGAGAGTTGCCCTGAGCCACCTCTCAACCCTCCTCGGGAAGATGGTATCCTGCTTCGGCATCGTACCGTGGGCACGCAGACATTCGAGGCCCCTGCAGTGGTTCCTCCTCCCCTTCCAGCGAACGGGAAGGGCCAACTCCAAGAGGGAAGTGCGCCTCACCCTGCAGGTCCGCAGGTCCCTCAGGTGGTGGACATCGCCATCGCTCCTCAAGGGGTCCAGCTTTCTAGAACCAGACCGTCTGATACTCACCACCGACGCCAGCCTTCGGGAGTGGGGAGCCCACCTCCACAACCTAGTCACACAAGGACAGTGGTCGCAACAAGAACAGCAATGCAGCATCAACCTCCTAGAGCTTCGGGCGATCAGACTGGCACTGCGCAACTTCCAGCCGACGGTGCAGGGGCATCACATCTTAATCCTGACCGAAAACATCTCGGCCAAGGCGCACGTCAACAGGGAGGGGGGCACAAGGTCCCGTACCCTGATGAAGGAGGCCGCGGAGCTGTTCACCTGGGCGGAGAGACACCTGCGCTCGATCAGAGCAGACCACATTTCCGGGGCAACCAATATGAGGGCGGACTGGCTCAGCCGCGAAACGATAGATCAAGCGGAATGGCAGCTCCACCCTCAGCTGTTTCAAGAACTCACGTCACGCTTCGGAAACCCGGTCGTAGATCTCTTCGCAACCCCGGCCAACGCTCAGCTTCCCCGCTTCGTATCACGCTACCCGACACCACAAGCGGAGGACCACGATGCGCTGCGTTGCAGGTGGCCCGAGGGTCTCCTGTACGCATTCCCACCAGTCCCGCTGCTCCCGCGTCTCATTCGGAAGCTACTGGCAGAAAAAGCAGACCTACTCCTTGTAGCCCCGAACTGGCCCAGGAGACCATGGTTCGCCGACCTAGTAGCACTGTCCGTAGAACAGCCGTGGGTGATCCCACCGCAGAAGCTCGTTCTGTGCCAAGGAGCAGTCACGCATCCAGAGCCCCAGTGGCTGCAATTAGCCGTCTGGCATTTGAACGGGTCATCCTGAGGAAGGACAACCTACCAGACGAGGTAGTTGCCACTATCCAGGCGGCCAGACGTCCGGCTACGACCCGCATCTACGAGTCATCGTGGCAGGCGTTCTGTTGCTGGAGCGCCCACCAGCACATCGACCCCACGTCAGCCGCTATTCGGGACATTCTACGGTTCCTACAAGGCACACCCTAGACGTGCGATGCGCCATCTGCACTTACATCCGACGGACCGCTCCTTTCTGCCGTACGGAGGGACTCCTGGTCTCCTTCAACCCGAAGTCCATGGGTCAGAAGATATCAGCAGCCACAGTCAGCAGATGGATCAAGGCCTGCATCGCCCTGGCATATGACCTGAACGCCAAGCCGACTCCCGGCAAGATCCTACCGCACTCGACTCGCAGTGCGGCCACCACGGCGGCCTGGGCCATCCAAGCCTCGGTCGTGGACATCTGCAGAGCTGCGACGTGGTCATCCCTCACACCGTTCATCCGCCACTACAAGATTGATGCGTACAACTCGGCTGAGGCATCCTTTGGCCGCAGAGTTCTGCAAAAAGTACTGACGGAAGAGGACTCTGGAGGCAGTCAGCTCCCCACCCAGGGAGTTTAAGCTTGGGTATATCCCATGCATGGATAGTGGGAGCAGCGCACAGGAAAATGGACGTTGTCTTACCTGAACGTCCCTTTTCTGGGCGCTGCGTACACTATCCATATCCCGCCCGTTAGGGCTGCCTGCCACTGTTATGGCTGAATTTACGTTATTTTCCTTAAGTTAATTGAGTTAATAAAGTTGAGTTTATAAGTTACCTATAGTGTGGATTCCTGTCTGCTGCCCCTTCGTTCAGACTGGGGGATCATGGGACCAGAGGTGTGGCTTGGGAGCCGGAAAGGGGGACAAAAGCCTTTTGTTTTCACTCAGTTGTTTGCCAAGCACTGAAGGATTAACCCATGCATGGATAGTGTACGCAGCGCCAAGAAAAGGGACGTTCAGGTAAGACAACGTCCATTCTCTTTCGTGCCAATTTCTTCAAAAGAAACTTAAGAAAATAATTTTTCAACCTCCCCTTGTTTAATGTTTTTCTGAGAATTAGGTTTTAGACCAGAAGATCCATCTCATAACTCTTTCTTCACGCACATTGATTGTACTTGTTAACTGCATTGCAAAGTCCATTGACAACTGATGATTTCGACATCTTGGTAACTTGTGCTATGTTTAAAAGTTTCTCATTAGATGGCAAAAAATGATGGTAAAGTATTTTCATACAGTAAATAACAAAATTGTGTCTCTGTGCTTTTGAATTCTAGGCCTCCTTTTTACATATGGAGTCACGGGGAGTGGAAAAACACACACTATGACAGGATCGCCTGGTGAGGGAGGTCTGCTTCCTCGTTGCTTGGACATGATCTTCAACAGCATAGCGCCTTTTCAGGCCAAGCGCTACGTGAGTTCAGTCTCCAAGTCTTGGGAATTGGCAGGTTAGCACAAATAAATACAAGGGCTTAAAAATTGACAGCCATAAGACCCTGAGGAAAAGAAGGAGAAGAAAAATTGGGAAAGAGAAGGAAAAAGCAAGTGGAGATGAAGAATCCCCCCCTATTTCCACAAACAGTTTTCTGAAAATAGGTTGTTCTGAAGGTAGTATCTGATTGTATTTAATGCATTTTGAACTTGTTAAAATTGTGGTAGTGAGTTGAGAGAGTGAGGCAGGTCTGCCAGTCTCAAGTAAAGTCATCCCTTTTCAACTGAACTCAAGAATTCTGGCCAGGATCGGGGTTTAACTGCTTTCATTACTGTCGCATAACTAGTTAAATAACACTTTCTGGGTATCTCTTGGCAAGGAACTCCTTATTTTTCCTGTGACCTTTAATCCCCAGGTCTTCAAACTTGATGATAAGAATGGAGTTGAGGTACAATGTGAAGTGGATGCTTTACTTGAACGCCAGAAAAGAGAAGCACTTCCAGTTCCCAAGACACTGGGCAAGTAAGTGGCTCTGACTGACTGGGATAATTCAAGAATGTTATAGATGCTTCATTGAAGCAATAACTGCAGATGATTCTCACCTTGGCAGGCGACAGGTAGACCCTGAAATTGCTGACATGATCAATGTGCAAGATAATTGTAGACTGGAAGATGTTGATGAAGACAGTGTCTACAGTGTGTTTGTGTCTTACATTGAAATCTATAACAACTACATTTATGATCTTTTGGATGAATCTCCGCTTGATCCCACAAAACCAAAGTGAGTAGTTTTTCTTCAATCGGGAACTATGCTAACAAGCCAGTTATAGTAAATGCATGTAAAATTGTGGTTCAGTTATTTAGATTCAAGGAACGGTAATGTATATAGTAGATTATAGATAGTGGTTGATGGCTTGGGAAAAACAGGCTCTGTCTTAGCCCCTCTGGAGACGCCAGTGCTTCAAATACTCCTCGACACTCTGTCCAGTTCTAAGCCTATCTGAACAGTAGCATCCTACTGTTTTGAGCTCTAAATTCAGAGAGATGTAGCTTTCCCATGTTCATAGCCTTTGGAAATAGCCTTTTAAAAGTCTGCTTTATCAAAAGACATTGCTAAGTAGGACTTGCTTTTAAGGCTGTTGTTTCTCCTGTTGACACTCTGGTTTAGCCTGGTTTAATTATCAGTTGTTGCCAAAATTTGAGCAATTCTTTAACAGGGCACAGGAATGTTTTCTGAGACTTAGTAGCTGTCATGATAACAGTGGTTCTTAGGAAAATGCTCTTCAGCTAAATATTTAGTAACAAGGAAAGTCACTGGGGGAAATTATTTTCTTTGGTAGGTGGAACAACTGTGGCACTCCACTGCGGAATGCTGACTTCACGTATGTGGACATTACCTTCCCTACCTTTGTAGTAATCAGTGGTTACTTTCTGCCTTGTAAAGCTTATAATGTGACTATTGCTTGCTAGTAGTTTGCATGGACAAGAGAATATGCTTGTATCCCTGTGTGTAATCTGGACAGTCTGTGTTTCCCTCTGTCCTCTTCGCTTGCCTGGATAAAGCTAATGGTAATGGTCAATTAGTGGCAAGCTAATGGTAGCTGTCAATTAGTCTCAGCAGAAACTAGAATGCATCTATCTAAGTCAACATTGTCTTAAGTAACTGTCAAATATTGATATCTAATATCAGCAGCTTGCTGAGGCAGTTGCCATTAACTGAAGGCCGCCCCCCCAGCCTTGTGCATGCAGAAACGGTTTTATGTCAGTCTATGCCTCCCATGGGCATAGGGCCATTGGTTGCTTTCCTGCATATGTTATAGGCTTAATTAATGCTCTTGAGGCTGATTTCAACCGTGTTATTGTAATTTTGGTTGTTGATGAGTCAATACGAATGCTTGCATCTACCGCTGGTCGTCTTTTGGCTGAATTGTTTAAATTATTAAAAGGAACTAATTGTTTTAGATAACTGATATCATTGGAATATCCCTGTTGCAGGTTTCCTCAATCCAAAATTCTCCGTGAGGATCAAAATCACAACATGTATGTTGCAGGTTGCACTGAGGTAGAAGTTAAATCTACAGAAGAAGCCTTTGAAGTGTTTTGGAGAGGTAAGAAATGGAGTTACTTCCTGAAAATGTCACTTTAAACACTCCATGCTAAATCAATTTGAAGACAGAGAACTACTGAGTAAAAGAGCCATGAGGCGTGAAAGGAAACATGTTTTATTCAGCATCTTGTTTCTGTATTAGTCAACCAGATAATTGGCTGTCCCCTGAAAAGCCCCCAATAGGACCTGGCCACTGTATTGAAGCCCCCCTGCTACAGAGCCATGGACTAAAAGTCATGCTGAAGTGTCCCATTGATCGGTGCAGCATGGATTGGGAAGGTTGCATGAAAGTGGTCATATGTTGGGATGCATATGGTGTGTCGTGGGTCAGGGAGGTGTAAGGATCGCCTCTCCTTCTAACTTAAAGTGAGAACTCTTGAAACGTGTTTGCTCAAAAGGATTCTTTTATTAAGCAGAAGTGACAGCCATCCAGTTAAAGCAAGATCTGAATACCCTTAGGCAAGGCAGTAGGATTAAAGTGGTAGAGACCCCTCCCTTTAAGTCAGAATGCAGATTTTAGCCAATACACAAGTGTGAAGATTTCTTTACTAGTTTCTCTGAGAACCCGAACAAACATGCATTCCCACCATTATCCTTTAAAGCAGCGGTTCTCAACCTGGGGGTCGCGATCCCTTTGGGGGTCGAACGGCCATTTCACAGGGGTCGCCAAAGCCCTCTCTCGCCCCCCACCCACCCACCCACCCCCCCGCCTTCACTCACCCTCACTCTCTGCTCTGTTGGATCGCTGGCCGTTCGCTTACCCACTCCCAATCTATTGCTGCCTCCGATGGCTAGAGGAAAAAAAAACTGTTTAAATTCTTGCCGCGGGGCTTCAAAGGGCCGCCCTAGAGCCAGTGGTGCAGCCGAACCCTTTGTTAAATTGCTGGCTTGCCCCGCCCCTGCCAATAAATAGTGGTGGGCGAGGGGCGGGGGAGCCAGCAATTTAACAAATGGTTCGGTGTTTTTTTGTAATTTTATTGGCCCACGGAGCTTCAGCATAGGCTAATTAGCCCTTGCTTAGATCGGCTCCCGACCCCCAGCTGATTTGCTCTCAGCTGTTTTGCTCAGAGCTCTGCTGCTTGCTTGGAAAGAGTGCAGATTTTTTTCCCCCTACCTATACTGAAAAACGAAAGAGAAAGTAAAGCAAGGCTGTTGGCTTTATAGGTTGGAAAATTAGGCAGGCAGATTTCTTTTTCCTCACCAAAAAAGGTAGGTGCAAACAACGGGAAATTTAGGGAAAAAGATTTTAAAACACAAAAGAAAAAAAGCTCTGTTTAACTAGGGAATTGTAATAATTGAGATACTATTTATTGTATATTGTGTTGAAAGCAGAAATGGTTAAGTTGTGGTTTGGAGGAATATATGGGGGAAATTATTTGGCTGATTATTATTGGTAAATATAATTAATTGATTTGTAAGAAATTGGATTGCATGGAAATAATTCGAATATTCATGTTCATATTGATTAATATACAAAAAAGGTAGTTATATAACTAATTGATTTATATTAAAATGTTGAATTCATATTAAACAACTGTAATATTACATAATTAACCAATGTGAGGATGGATATAAAAATAGATGACAATGGGAAGGGGTAAATAAATAAATAAATAAATATGGCAAAAAGGAAATATAGAAATTGTAAATTTAATTGAAATGACTAAACACTGTTTAAATTTATGAACCGGCCAAATACTCTGTTCAAAGAAAATACATTGTATGTTTGTATGTGTGTTTCTAATTATTGTTATTTATTCATATTTGTTCTCTTTTATTCTTTAAAGTTTAACAATTCATTTTTTATCTTAATATCTTTATATTTGTTTGGGGTTGGCTTTCTTCCCTTTCATCTTTTTTATTGTACAGCAATCTTTCTCCTCAAACCTACCACCTCTCTCTTTTCTTTCCTTCTAACTTTCTCTTCCTCACCCTCTTCTTCTCCTCCCTACTTCCTCTTCCTTTCTCCTTCTCCTCCTCTCTTCCTCCCTCTTACCCTCACTCCTACTCTAATTTCCCTTCCCTTCCTTCATCCCTCTCTATTGCTGTATCCTTTTATGCATATGGACTACTCAGAGGGCTGAAAAAGTTATTTCTGACTGGTCCTCGCACTTTTGACCAGTCTTCAAACTTATGACTGTCCTCACATTTTACGTTTTTGCCCTATCTTGTCACCATGGTGAAGAGAAGCAGTTGTGAAATGTGTGACACATTGTTAAGAATGCTACAATGGGCATAAATGATGACCAGTCATAAGTGCGAAGACCAGTCAAAAGTGTGAGGACCTGTCAGAAATGACTTTTTTCAGCCCTCTGAGTAGTCCCTATACACATAGCCATGGCCACCCAGTCACATGACCTCCAAACCACGCCCACAAAATAAGCCACGCCCACAGAACCGGTAGTAAAAAAATTTAGAACCCACCCCTGGTTGGGGGTCACCACAACATGAGGAACTGTATTAAAGGGTCGCGGCATTAGGAAGGTTGAGAACCACTGCTTTTTTTTTTTTTTTTTTTTATTGCAAAAGTTTTACAGTTACATTTTCACCCCTTTTTTTTCCCCCCCACAACCCCCCCAATCTTCCCAACCTCCCTAACCCACCCTAACCCTCCCCTCCCCCCAGACTTCCTAGTATACTCATGTCAGATAAAAGGAAAAAACCCTCCTTTGTATATAAAACTTGAACCCTTCCCTCCCCCTTACAAATTTTCATCTTCCTTACATTAACATTAATATTTCTATCTTAGTATAACATTTTCAAATAAATTTTCATCCTGATTACCTTAAAGATATTTCTATCTTGATATAGCATTTTCTAACAAATTTTCACCCTCAACCTTAAAAATATTTCTGTCTTAATATAACATCTTCTAACAAATTTTCACCCTCAACCTTAAAATATTTCTATCTTGATATAACATTTTCAAATAAAAGCTATTTGGTACTTCCTAGTTTGGTATTTATGCTGAACATAATTTATCCACTTCTTCCATTCCCATTCATAAGTCTCTTGAGAACAATCTTTTAAATATGCTGAAATCTTCGCCATCTCTGCAAAACTGGCCATCCTCAAAGTCCATTCCTCAATCGTAGGCAGCGCTTCATTTTTCCAGTATTTACCTATCAACAATCTTGCTGCAGTTATCATATACAATATCAATTTTGTTTCACCCGATGTAAAACCCTTAACTATACCCAATAAAAACAGTTGTGGAGAAAACTGAATTTTTTTCTTCAAAACATTCTGCATGACCCACCAAATTTTTATCCAAAAAGCCTTAACTTTCTTACAGGTCCACCAAACATGATAATATGTAGCGTCTAGGCAATCACATCTCCAACATTTAGGCTGCACATTAGGGTACATACACGACAATTTTTTGGGGTCTAGATGCCATCTGTAAAACATTTTATAAAAATTTTCCCTCAGGTTCTGCGACTGTGTAAATTTAACATTCTGAACCCAAATTTTTTCCCATGTTTCCAACATCACTGGTTCCTCAAAATTTTGTGCCCACTTAATCATGCAGTCTTTAACTAGCTCAGATTCTGAATCCCTTTCTAACAAAACATTATAAAGTCTTTTAATATGCATTGGGCCTTTCTCTTTTATGTGTCTAACTAATTCTTCCTCATACATCATAATACCAGTTTTTTGGTCCTCTTTCCATCTCAATTGCAATTGATTATATTGTAACCAGGTTAAATTGATCCCTTCAGCCAACAATATCTGTAATGTCTTCAGCTGCCATCTGCCCGCATCTGTAAAAAGAACCTCTTTATATAAAACCCCCCCGAGTGACATTATATTTGTATTCCACAAGGTATGACCAAGATCCAGCCATAGCGGTATTTTATAATTCCATTTGTTTCGGTGCTTCTTCCAAACTCTCAACAAAGAATCTCTAAGTATATGGCTTTTAAAAACTTTATCCACTTTACTGTCATAAAATAAGTAAGCGTGCCATCCAAATTCCAAATCGAAACTTTCTGCGTTTAATATTCCAGTCTTTTTTCCTCCAAACCAATCACTTACTAAAGTCAAAGCTGTTGCTTCATAATATAATTGTAGGTTTGGAAGTTTGAGACCTCCCCTTTCTGGAACGTCTTGCATAATTTTCATTTTTACTCTTGGCTTTTTCTCGTTCCAGACAAACTTGTTCACACCAATTTGCCATACTTTTAATTGTTTATCATTTCTGAGCACTGGGATCATTTGAAACAAAAAAAGAAATCTTGGCAAAATGTTCATCTTAACTGCTGCTATTCTTCCAAGTAAAGACAGCTGCAGTTTTTTCCAAATCTCCATATCTTTTTGCACCTCTCGCCACAACACCTCATAGTTATTTTAAAACAATTTCATATTTGATTCTGCAACCTGAACTCCTAGATATTTTACCTTTGGTACAATCTCAAAACCTGCCCTCCTTTCTAACTCCAGTTTACGATCTTGTGTCATATTTTTAACTACCATCTTAGTTTTTTTCTGATTCAATCTAAAACCTGAAACTTTACCATAGTCTTGTATAATGTCCTTCATCTGGATTATCGATTCCATTGGCTGTGCTAGGGTAACAACCAGATCGTCTGCAAATGCCTTTATTCTGTAATCCTCTTGCCTTATCATTATACCTTTCAAAGTGTTAGAGTCCCTTATTGTATTTAACAAGACTTCTAGTGTTAGAATAAACAACAATGGGGACAGTGGACATCCCTGTCTTGTTCCTTTTTCGATTTTAAACTCTGTTGTCAAGCTTCCATTGATAATGATCTGTGCCTTTTGCTCTTGATAAATTGCTGAAACCGCCTGTATAAATTGGTCCCCAAAGTCCATCTTTTTTAAAGTCTTTAATAGAAAATTCCAATCCACTCTATCAAAGGCCTTCTCCGCATCCAGAAAAACCAGCACTGCAGGAATCTGTTTATTCTTCTCAAGATATTCCAATAAGTCTATTACTTGCCTTACATTGTCCTTCATGTACCTACCCTCAATAAATCCCGCTTGGTCATCATGAATCACCTTTTGAATTACTGGCATCAGTCTGTTGGCTAATACTTTTGCATAAATTTTATAATCCGTATTCAAAAGAGATATTGGTCTGTAATTCTCCGGTTTTTTGGGACCTGCTTGCTCTTTTGGTATCAAAGAAATATAAGCTGTAGTCCATGATGGGGGTACTTTTCCCCCTTGTTGTATATTACAAAATAAGTCTCTAAGTTATTCCACCATTTCTGCCTGCAAAGTTTTATAATACACTGCTGTCAGACCATCCGTTCCAGGAGCTTTGGCTGTTTTTAATTGTTTTATTGCTGCTATTATCTCCTCCTCTGTTATAAGATAATCCATTCTTTCCTTTTGTTGCTCAGTAATTTTTGTAACTCTTTTGTTGTCTAAGTATTTTTCTATAAGTCCATTCTGCACCTCCTCTCTGGCATATAGTTTAGTGTAATATTGAAGAAAAGCTTCTTTTATTAAATTCTGTTGAAAAACTTCTTTCCCCCCAATATCAACACTATCAATAGTCCGTGCGCTCTGTTTCTTCCTTAATGTGTAAGCCAACCACCTGCCTGGTTTATTAGCGTTGCAGAATGTATTATGCTTCGCATATTGTAAATTTGTTGCAACTTGTTCCGCTATAAGCATTTGGAATTGGTCTTTCAAAAGTTTTATAACACTAAGTATTCTTTCATCTGTTGGATTTTTAATAAGTAACTGTTCTTTGTTCTTTATTTCTGCTTCCAGTTCAAGTCTTTTCTTTTGTCGAATCAACCTATGTTTAGAGTTCATATATATAAGCACCCCTCTCATATAAGCTTTGCTTGCGTCCCACACAATTTCCATTGGGGTGCCTTTATTCAAATTCATTTCAAAAAACTCTTTCAAATACTTTTTAAGTTCTATTATATTTTTCTCATATCTGAACAAGTTTTCATTTAATCTCCAAGAGCGTCTCTCATTCTTGCATGTCTCAATTTCTATCCACACTGGGCTATGATCAGTCAAAGTTCTTGGCAGAATCTTTGTTCTTTTTGTCCTAAGAAGTAGATCATCAGACAACAAAATAAAATCAATCCTGGAAAAGGATCTATGTCTGTCAGAGAAGAAAGTATAGTCCAGTTCTTTTGGATTATGTATTCTCCAAATATCTTTTAATTCCAGATCTTCTTTCATATCAAAAAAAGTCTGTGGTAATCTAATTCTTGACTTTGCCAAAGTCTTTTTGTCTAATTTAGAGTCAATTACTCCATTCCAATCTCCCATAATTAAAATAGATCTGTAATCCCATTGGAGTATTTTAGTATGCAGCATTTTATAAAAATAGTCCTGTTGTTGGTTAGGAGCATAAATTCCTATCAAAAGAATTTGATTATTAGCAGAAAGCAATTCAATTGCTACAAACCTACCATCTTGATCAGCTTCTATAAGTTTGGCTATTAGTTTTTTATTTACATAAATAACCACACCATTCTTTTTTTGGTTAGTTGAAGATATAAAATGTGTTCCTAATTTGGAATTTTTCAAATAGTTTTGATCTTGAGCTGTAATATGCGTTTCTTGTAAGCAAATTATATCATTATTATGTTGTTTTAAATATGTAAATACTTTCTTCCTTTTTTGTGTTACATTCAGCCCATTCACGTTCCAAGATAAACATTTAATCATCATCATTCTCTTTCTGGAGCGAAGCGCAGAACCTTAGGATTTCATCCGAAATCTTCTGTCCTGCATTCCCCACAGCCCCAGCTTCATCTCGCCTTTCCTGCTGTAACTTTTGTTTAAGTTCCTTGGCTTTTGCTCGGGTTATACGCTGGTCCTTAACTTCAGCCGCCCAAGCCAGCTCCAAGATTGGAGAAGGTTCCAGCAAGGGCTCATCCAGAAAACCTCCTTCAGCGCCCTTCAACTCCTCTGATTCCTGCTTAGATTGTTGTTGCAATTCTTGAGGTTGCTTCTTATCACTCTCTTTAATCTCCAAAACTGTAGATGTGCGTGGAGATGGTGTTCTTTCTTTAAAGATGTCAGTATAAAATTGCTCCGCCTTCTCCACAGTATTCAAGCGGTGTTTCTCTCCCTTATATCTCAAAATTATGCCAGTTGGAGCGTCCCAACGAAATGGGATTTGATTATTCTGCAGTTCTTTAACAAGAAAACCATATTCTTTTCTGGATTTCAACATCTTAGGTGGGAGCTCCTTGTAGACTGTAACCTTGGATCCGCTCACTTGCACAGAAGTGAGGAAAGATTTTTGCAGGATATCATTTCTTATTGCTCTGTCTGTAAAATATATGACCACATCTCTAGGCAATTGTCTTTGTCTGGCCACCCACGAGTTAACTCTGTAGATTTTATCTATTTTGCAAAAGACCATCTCAGGATCAGTTTTTAAAATCACAGCTAGGGCTTCAGCACAAATCTGTCTCAAATCTTGTCTCTCCTCTTCTCTAATTCCTCGAAGCCGTATAGCAAATTCCATTGCCCGGAATTGCATCATAACAATGTCATTCTCAACTCTCTGCATCTTGTCATCAACATCAAAAAATTTATGATCATTATTTTTCAACTTAGCATTAACTTCTAATTTAAATTCATCCACTTTTGACTCAACTTTCATAATAAATCCTGCCAGACCAGACGCCACATCCGTTATTTTTTTGGTCACCATCTTTTGGTTCTGCTGCATTTCCTGCATAATTTCCTGTTGTGACTTTTGGATTTTTTCATCTATTTTATTTATTTTATCATCCATGTCTTGAAATTTCTCATCCAAAATATTTGAAATGAATTCTTTTAAATCTCCCATGTCCAGATCTTTTTTTTGAGCTTGTGACTGCGTGTTCTGTTTACGTGGGGGGGATCCCCCCCCCTGTTTTGCCTTCCTGCTTCTTTGAAGCCATCCTGCCACGTAAGCTGGCTTTTCTAAAAAGGGAGGTTCCGCCTCTTCTGCCACCTCCACAATACCTTCTAAAAAAGTCCCCCAGATTTACTCAGGGCAAAACTATAGTGCAGCAAAAACAAGTAAAAGGGAGAGATTTTCCTCTTATTTCTATTGCAGCCGGAGCAACTTTGTAGCAACTTTTTAACTTTATAGAAGACAAGATAACTTCACCAATCCACACCCACTGATTCATTTGCTGAGCGCCATATTTTTTCAGTCACTTTCACTCATTCCGAAACTTTCACTTCAGCATAAAAAATCAGCAAAGGGCTAATACTTGCAGTTCAGAGTTTCAGGGTTCAAGTGGATTTCAAGTGTTTATTTGGCTTACTTCCTCGCTCTTTAAAGGTTTCCTGAAGTCGGCTTGTTCTGCAAAGGCAGAAGACGTCCCACGCCGCCCGGAGTCTCAGCAGGTTGTAAGGGAGCCGCGCCTGTTTCCTCCCCAGAAACAATTCCCTGGGGGGGTTGCAGGGGCTCTACCTGTACCCTGCTGCCTCTTCTTCATAAATCCTAGGGATTTTGAAGATTTCAAGCCGCTTCACGATCGGGAAGCGGCTCTACAAGCGGCGGGGGTGGCGGTGCTAAAGAAGGCACCGTCGCCGCCGAAGACGAGGAAACCGGAAGTCGAGAACCACTGCTTTAAAGTGAAACAACCCACATGGCTATCATAAAAATTCCTGCAGGTAAAGGGGATCTCAGGGCTCTTTGGCGCCAGGATATAGGTTGTAAAATATCTGCTGACACAGGCAATGCTAGTGAATCGAATCCAAGTGTTCCCCCTCCTCCAATTGAATGGCAGTACCACTTTTAGGGATCTGATAGGAGGGCATGCAGGATTGCATGAGTGACCAGTTCCAGTGGGGAGAGGTTGGGGAGGTTGTATAAGTAGGAGAGACTTACCCAAGGAACTTGCGACCTTCCCCGTTGCCTTGTGGGAAGCTGTCAAGGAGAGTTAGAAATGATCATGTGACCACAATGAAGTCGATGGCTGAACATACATAAATTTCCCAAATTTCGTTCCCACGGGAGTAATGAATCCCTGCATTTGATAAGTTTGCCTATTTAAGGTATCTTGGTTTAATAATCGTTGCTCTGTTGTAAACTGCTTTGCCCAGTTAAAGGTTACAAATAAACAGACATGAGTTTTAATAGTAGATGGATGGATGGATGGATGGATTGCATTTGTGTGGTCGCTTATCTCCCTAAGCTCACAACAAACAGCAATCCAATAAAAAAGTTAGAGCAACATACATACATGAAATAAATAAAACATAAAATAAAACAAAAACAATTCTGTTCATCAGCAAAATCCATCCTTGCATCAAGCTTATCAAAGCCATTGTAAAAGCTCTCCCCACTCCCCCACCCCACAATTGCCAATCTGCCAAGCACAGTGGCCCAGCCATGCGGTTAGGGCCTTCCTAAAAGTTAGCAAGTTGGGGCCAATGTAAGTTGGGGGAGGGGAAGATGTTACAAAGATCATGAAAATAGCCTCAATGTTTTTGCCTTTTCTTGATAGGGAAGGTGCTCCTATCTTCTGTTGTTGGATTTTTTTTTCATTCATTTCAGGTCCACAATATTCTTTGAGAGATAATAGCTAAAATTCTGCCCTGACTGCATTATGATAGTTGATCTAAAAAATGTTTTTCCCCTTTTAACAGGCCAAAAGAAGAGGCGCATTGCACACACTCAACTGAATCGAGAATCTAGTCGTTCCCACAGTGTATTTCTAATTAAACTGGCTCAGGCTCCTCTCAATGCAGATGGAGATAATGTTCTGCAGGTAAAATCAAGGTTGGCTAGCAAAGAGATGATTTCTTTCTTTAGTCAACTTTTCAAAACCTGATAATTGTTCGACCAGTAGCAGAAGTCATAAGTGTTGCTGAGAAACCTGGCTGTAACTTATGCTGATTTCCTTAAAAAGTCCAGAAATTCTCAGCTTGATGTATGTATATGTAGTTTCCTGATTGAAAACCATAACATCTCTCCTCTTGCAGGAGAAAGAGTTAATATCCTTGAGCCAGTTATCCCTGGTTGACCTAGCAGGGAGTGAGAGGACAAACAGGACCAAAGCCGAAGGAAACAGACTCCGTGAGGCTGGTGGGTGCTTTGATACCAATGAATGGGTTGTGTGTCTTCTTTCAGTCAAGGATTTCTGGTTTGGATTCAAGTGGACCGTTCCTTCAAGCAAGCAGGAGATACTCTTTTAAATTGTCCTTCCCAGCAGAAAGAAACAGGGCTGACTGACATGTGAGGGAAGCCACAAAAGGATCACAGAGGCCCACCAGAAATATGGACGTTTCTTTGAAAGATTCTTCTTTAGCCAGAAGGTTTTTCTGGCTCTTGGTTCTGTATGTTTTTTCTGTTATACAAGAGCCAAGATAGGTCTTGTTTCTTATTGTAAGTGATAGATAAATCTTGGAGGAAAATTAATATGGAATTCCTTTAGTTTTGAAAAACTATTCAGGTGGAAAATATTATTTGAACTTTAATACTAATATAATATTTTAACTTTAATTGCAAAGGATTTGAAACATTCTCAGTCCCTGCTTTTACTAGGCAAAAGTAAAATAGCATGTTTATCTACACATTATGCTACCTTCCAGGCCTCCTTTCTTCAAAGATGGATATGCATTGGGAAGATTGTTAGGATTATTTGGGTGGAGTTTACCTTGTAAAATAGAGTTCCTTTCTAGTCATGTTTAACTTGTGGTGTCTTCTCAGAGTTAGAAAAATGAATAGTTTTCTGGGCAACTGTATGGAAGTGGTTTGGCATAGTCTTCTAGAATTTGTTGTACTTTCTAGTTTAGTCTAGTGTCTTGGGATTTCCTCATAATCCAGTGCTGAACCTGCCAAGATTGGCCTGGTGTGGCCCCTGTCATAAACCTTCCCCTTATACTTTCCATAGTAGTAATTTAGCTAAGGCTTTTGACCACTGTCCAAAGTTTAGTTAAAATGGTCCTTATATTGGAAGTGGAAATTTCTCTTTCCCTGTCCTTTGCAAGGATATTGAAAATGCAAAGTAGCTGTTTCATTTTCATAGGAGAGGTGATCCCATGTTCTTTCAAAAACAGGAAATTAAGAAATTCTTACAAAGACAAACTGTTTTATGAGTGGGCATCATATCAAATGGTTGTCAGACAAGTGCCATTCACTCTTCCAGGTAATATCAATCAATCACTGATGACATTAAGAACCTGTATAGAAGCTTTGCGAGAGAATCAAACTTATGGAACCAATAAGGTGTGTAGTTACCTATTTCTGTAGTTTTTCCTCCTTTCCTCACTTTCTCAGTTCCTAAATTCTGAAAATGTTTTGTTCTGCTTAATTCTTCAGATGGTCCCTTATCGAGACTCCAAATTGACTCATCTTTTTAAGAATTATTTTGATGGTGAGGGTAAAGTCCGTATGATTGTCTGCGTGAATCCAAAGGCAGAAGACTATGATGAGAGTTTGGTAATTTAAGTTTGTTGTTTAACTTCAGATGCTTGAATTTATAAAAACTGGTAGCACACTCTATATATACCTTGCTACTGAGGTAGCTGTCCTTTATAGAAACTTTTTTAAGTGCTGGAATATTCTTCCTATTCACATTTCAGAATATGTGTGCTGTTTATCAAACTTATATGGTAGCTCATCTCACTCAAAGCGACTTTTAGTGGCAGACAATAAAATCAAAATTAAAAATATTCAAAAAAATCAGTTAAACATTAAACATGGATAAAAATAGAGCAAAGTCACTAGGAGAGATAAGTATAATATAGTGGTACCTTGATACTCGACTGCTTCAAAACTCGTTGAATTTGGTTCTTGATGCAAATTGATGTGAAAATGTCCCAGTACTCGACCTTTGTTTAATACTCAACGCGCTACTAGGAGAAGAGGGGGATGGCTATGGAGAATGAACAGGAAATCAGCCATGCTGGGAAGGTTGGTGCAAAAGGACAGGGATGGCCACAGAGGATGGACTGGAAGTTGGCCATATAGGGAAGGTTGCTGACATAGGAAAAGAGACAGGCAGTCTGTCTACATACCAAGGAATGTAGATGATGAAGGGGTTACATTAAGTCTCATGGTTTGTTTGGGACTTGTCCTCTTTACTACCCATCACACCAATTTGAATTAATGTCAAATACCAAAGTACTACTGTATAGCCAGCACAGACTCCCTCTCCCCAGGGGATCCCCAGGCTTGCAAAAAATGCAGGTTTTGAGAAACATTTACAAGAAAACAAGCTCAGAGAGCACCAAGGAATCCACAGGTTGTAGTTCAAGCCTGAGCTACAAATATACTCTTCCATTCTTCTAATACTCTTTTTTTTTAAAAAAAAAAAATCTTTGATAGCAAGTCATGAGATTTGCAGAAATCACCCAAGAAGTAGAGGTTGCACGACCTGCTGACAAACCTCTGTGTGGACTAACTCCCGGTCGGCGATTTAAGAACGAGGCTTTCAGAGAGGAGCTCTCCCGACAGCTGGAAATCCGAGGTGGACCAGTTGATGGAGGTAAACCTTTAGGTTGAGACTAATAGTTGAGGGTCTCGCCCCAAGAGAGGCCACTGCACCTCAGATAGCCGGATGTGAGTCTCTCCTGGTGAAGTGGGGACAAGGGAGGCAGATGGGCTTGCTGATTACATGCCTGGCTCCCTGCCATGTGTCGGCTGCCCTGCCCGAGCTACTCAATGTGATTGCTGAGGTGGCGGTGGAGACTCCCAGGCTTATGGTCATGGGGGACTTCAACCTGGCATCTGTCGGCGAAACGTCTGAGGTGGCTCGGGAGTTCATGGCTTCCATGACGGCCATGGACCTGACCCAGCTAATTCATGGACCCACTCACACAGGAGGGCACACTCTGGACTTGATTTTTGTCTCTGGGCAGTGGATGAATGATCTCGAGATAGGGGCAGTAGCGATTGAGCCCTTGTCATGGTCGGATCATTCCCTTCTTAGGCTTGACTTTCTAACCGCTACACCCCGCCGTAGGGAGGCGGAACAAACTAGATGGTTCCGCCCCAGGCACCTGATGGATCGGGACTCCCTATGCACAGTCACTCAGGCTCTCATCACTTCCCGCCTGGACTACTGCAATGCTCTCTACATGGGGTTCCCCTTGAGGTGCACCCGGAGGCTCCAGCTGGTGCAGAATGCGGCTGCGCGGGGGATTATGGGAACGAGAGGGCGCTCCCATGTGACACCTCTCCTGCGTGAGCTGCATTGGCTCCCAGTGGACTTCCAGGTGCACTTCAAGGTTCTGGTGACCACCTTTAAAGCGCTCCATGGCATCGGACCGCCTTCTGCTGCCAATAGCCTCCCACTGGCCAGTACGCTCCCACAGAGAGGGACACCTCAGGGTGCCGTCAGCTAGGCAGTGTTGGCTGGCGACCCCCAGGGGGAGGGCCTTCTCTGTGGCAGCACCTGCCCTCTGGAACGATTTGCCCCTGGAGATACGGAGGATATCAGATCTCCGGGCTTTTCACCGTGCCCTAAAAACTTTTCTCTTCCATCAAGCAGAGCTGGTGTGAAACACCCCCCCCCTCCCGTTTTTGAGATATTAGATTTTTAATTGTTTAATGGGTTTTAGTCATAAGGTTCTAAAATTTTTGGCCAAAGGGTATAATTCTTTTAAATTTTTAAATTTTGTATTGGATGTTTTTTACTTGGCTGTGCACCGCCCTGAGTCCACTAGGAGAAGGGCGGTATACAAATTTAAATAAAATAAAATAAAATAAAATAAAATAAAATAAAATAAAATAAAATAAAATAAAAAATAACAATAGAAATTTCTCCTAGCAATTGCCTTATGCAGTTCTTCTGCCTTTACTAACCATGCAGACTCTGATCTTTGTGGATAGTCCCTCAACTAAGTGGCCTGTTTTGTTTGTCTAGACAGAGGCCCCTTGGTCAGAGAATTGCTCCTGCAGAACTTCCCTCCAGTGCCTTCCTGTGAACTTCTGGACATCAATGATGACCAGACCCTGCCTCGGCTGATTGAAGTGCTTGAAAAGCGGCACCACATTCGGCAGAATCTGTCAGAAGAGTTTGCCAAAAACGGTAAGTACTTGGCACCAACTTGTTTTGTCCTGGCTGAAAGTGAATAAATTGTGAGGTTCCTCATGGGAGGGAAAGAATTGGGTGATTGCTTACTGAAATCAGCAAATACACAGTAGCCTGAAAAATAATTAGAAGAGGTGGTAAGTCTTCCACAAAAAGGTCTTAGAATGTGTGTTTGTTCAAGATCCTGTACCTGGATTTTCCATGTTACACCTGTTGTAAATTGGGGGCCTTTGCATACCTTAGGGTTGTGCATCAGTTATGCCCATTCTTGGATTGGACACTTTGCTTACAATCACTGATGCCCTCAGGACCTCTCTGGATTACTGCAATGCACTGTACATGGGGCTGCCCTTGAAGAGCATTCAGACGGTTCAACTAATGCAGAGTGCAGCTGAATTGAATGGTATTGAATGGTGTCAGATATTTGACACATATAACATCATTGCTGTGTGAGCTGCATTGGCTACGAGATGCAACTCAAGGTGCTGGTTGCTACTTTTAAAGTCCTTTAAGGCTTGGGCCAGATTACCTGGTCTTCTCCCAGTCATTTCTACCCATCAACTCAGTCTGGCAGGTTGGGCGTGCTACAGTTCCGCCAAACAAGGAATGTAGATGATAGGTATTAGGACGTGTGCCTTCTCTGCGGTAGCTCCTCTCCTCTGGAACATTCTCCTTTCAGAAATGAGGATGACTGCACCCCTGTTGGCCTTTCATAATGCCAAGGAGACCTGGTTATGTGCCCAGGTCTGGGGCCCCAAGAATGTTAAGGACACATTTCATGGTTATAGTAACATGGCAATAGTTTTACTCAGTGACCATATATATTTATTTTTTATTGTTTTAATGTTTCTATGATAAACTTGTTTAGATAGGCAGAAATCAAATATCTTTTTCTGTTTTAGTTCTATGTGTAAAGAACATGTTGCAAGAACTTGATGCCAGCATTGTATCCAAGGAGAACTTTGCACAAGTGAAAATAGCTGAAAGAGAAAAAATTATAACAGGACAGAAAACTGAGATTGAGCGACTAGAGAAGAAAGCAAAAACTCTGGAATATAAGGTTTTTATTTACCGTTTGATGATTAAGTATAGCACTCATTTGTAAACATTTCTGCTCAAAAGTAAAATCTTGGATTGCTGAAGTAGTTCTCCATTTGTTGATGGATTGTAATTTCTTGACATGAGGCAGACCTGAGAGTTAGCAAGCTTTTAAGATAGTGGACAGCATCATGAATTCTGTGCAATACCACAAGGGCTAACAAATTTTGAACACTAAAAGGGATACCCCAGTTTACCCAACAGGTTTGAAAACATAATTTTTGCAAACAATGGTTAACTACTGTCTTGTGATGGTTGCTAATTACTTTTATGATATCAGTTGTAACGCAGGATCTTGCTTTGCCAAAAAATAAAAAAGTTGTGCTAAATTTTGTGGAGGTGAGTTTTCAGAATAGCAATAGCACTTAGACTTATATTTGCTTCACAGTGTTTACAGCCCTTTCCAAGCGTTTACAGTGTCAATATATTGCCCCCAACAATCTGGGCCCTCATTTTACTTATGTTGCGAATCGAACTGCCGAACTGCTGGCAGCCAGCAGTCACCAGAAGTAGCCTGTAGTACTGCATTCCAACCACATTGCAATCTCTCATACCAGATTGACATCCTGGAGAAAACAACAGCAATTTATGAAGAAGAGAAGCGCAACCTGCAGCAGGAACTAGAAAGCAAAAGTCAAAAGCTGCAGCGTCAGGTTTCAGACAAGCGTCGACTAGAAGCTCGTTTACAGGGCATGGTGACAGAGACGACAATGAAATGGGAAAAGGAATGTGTGAGTATGACTGGTTTACTGAATCACAGGGCTGGGAAGAAGCCGTTTCCTTTTCACAGTAGAAGACATAGCTGGAAGGGTTTAATGCGAACTCTGGAAAGTCTGGCTAACTTACTTGATTGCTGGATAGGCAGCTAAACACTATAAGGTATGTCTCTGTGATTAATTTTTCCCACATAAGAGTGGGGACATTAAACTGTAAATGCAAAGATGTACAATGCTGCTTTGGGCTGTTCGTTAAGCATTTCTGGGAACATCTTATGTTCATTCTTGCATAGGGTGCAAGTTGATCTTCCAGACTGCATTAGAGAAGGTTGAGGCTTTGTGTGGGCATCTCCCACACTGCTCTGACCACCTATACTCCGAGAACTCTGCCACACTAACCTCACTTCTTGTGACCTTTGGCATTAACTCCCAGTGCTGATGAGGTGTGGCTGCCCGCTCCCCTTTGCAAGGCAGCTGCTGGCCCTGTGCGGCTATGTTCTTCAGGTCTCGCAAGGAAAGTGCCACGTGCAGTCTGGGCAAGAAAGCCTCTTGTGACCAGCAACTGTCTTGCAGAGGGCTGGGCTTCGACAGCAGTAGGAGAAAGACGATGGCAAAGGCAAGTAAGGCAGCAGGGCCCACAGAGTGCAGGGGGCCCAAAGGTCATATATGAGTAGGGGATAGGCTATTGGGGGGGGGGGAGTTGAAGTGCTCCTGCAGTTGTGAGTTCAGGCAGGTTGCCAAGTGCCCAAATGTTGATCATGAGATTGCAAGGATGCTACAATGGCCATTTAACTTTGTGACCCTTGTTTGGCTTAGTGCCACCAATAACTTTGATTGTTGAAGAAATGGTTGTCAATCATCTCTGTATGCACATCTCCATTTTGTCTACTCCACTATGTCCAGAAACCATTATGTACCTAAACTGGAAAGTGAGAACTTTTGCATTCCTTGAACTGTTCTCAAGTATATTAACAAAGGAGCTATTGAAGTTTCAATGTGTTGTTTCCCAAAATATATAATCCTAATTCTTAATAACCAGTTAGAGCAGCCAATAGTTTGGCAAATATTTTAAAACTGGCAAAAGGAATCCCATTATGAAATCCTTTTTTTTTTTTGGTCTTTTCTGAGTTTCAGTATCTTTAGTCAACTTTAGAGTTCTGATACCATAGGAAATAGCAAAACTACTCAGAATCCGTATGATAGAGTTGGTATACAAAAAATGTAAAGTAAAATAATAAAAACTTCCTTCCTTATCCTATCACTCTCCATACCATGAATATTTTTCATTTGGTACTTTTGTAATTCTTTGTGATCCATTTTTGTTTTAAAAATTCTAAAGAATAACTTGGATTTCTTGCTGCTAATTTTTAATTGGCAGGTAGGAACACTTTTTTTTTTTAATTGCTGACTCTGGTGGAAAAGCCTTTTGTTACCTCTTTTAGCTAAACTAATGGCACTTATATAGATGGAATTCAGTAAACTTGGGGATTCCACCCTTTCTTTTATAGCACCAGATTCCTCAAGATTCACTTGCTTTATGGTAGCACAATTTTTCTGCTTTGGGACAGTGGTGGATAAAATTAAGTGTTCTAACCAAGTCCTTTCAGTAATTAAGCTTAATGTACTCTAATATTTTAACAAAACAAAATAAAACTCAAATGTTTTACCTGAAATAAAACAAAATGGCTGAAAATTTGCCCTTCTTATTGTGGTTATGTTATTGCATCCTTGCTGTGCCTGGGCAGTTGTTTAAGACTTGAAACAGCACTGCTGAAAATTTAGCCATTCAGTGATTGTCAACCAGAATGTATCCCTTAAACTGGGATGGGCAACAAGTTGCCATTCGGATGTTGTCACTCTATCTTTTGTCATGGTGGTAAGACCATGATTAGGCATTCATTAATGTCTAAAGAGGGAGATATTGTGGATCTTATTTTAAGGCAAGTGTAGCCAGCATTATTGAACCATAGGTTGCCTTTCCTTGAAATACAAATATGTGGCCATGGCTGGAATCAGTAGGTGTCAACCCATGCCTTAATTTTCTGAAAACTGGTATGTGGTATTCTTACCACTTAACTAAAATTACTTTGAAAGAAAAAGATCTCTTTATTTTTGCCCATTAAAATTACTGGTGTTTCTGTTTTCCTGCCGTAACATAGTTGATAATTTTTCAGAATGTAATATTTCAGCAGGCATTTATTTTTTAAAAAAAATTTGATTTATATGCCGCCCTTCTGCGGAGACTCATGGCGGCTTACAATGCGTTAAGCAATAGCCTTCATTTATATTTATACAAAGTCAGCTTATTGCCCCCACAAACTGGGTCCTCATTTAACCTACCTTAGAAAGGATGGAAGGCTGAGTCAACCTTGAGCCTGGTAAGATTCGAACCTGCAGTAATTGCAGGCAGCTGTGTTAATAACAGGGTGCTTAAAACCACTGTACTACCAAGGCTCCTATTTCACTTTAGAGACATTTCCTTGGAATCAAAAACTCGCCAAATAATATTGCATTGGTTAGTATACCAGGTGTAATGTAGCCTTTCTTTCTTCTTACCATGCAGGAGCGGCGTGTGGCAGCCAAGCAACTGGAGATGCAGAATAAACTTTGGGTGAAAGATGAGAAACTAAAGCAGCTCAAAGCCATTGTCACAGAGCCTAAGAGTAACAAACCTGAGAGGCCTTCCCGGGAAAAGGATCGGGAGAAAGCTCTACAAAGATCATTGTCTCCTCCCCCAGTACCTGTAAGCTTCTTTTGAGAGTGAATGTGCACCTGTCTCTGTACATATCCACCACTGTGGCAAGTCAATATGAGAAGTCAAACTCCTGTGGCTGGGAGACTATAGTTCAGCCAGGAGAATTCTCTGTGAGCCACCTCCTTGAATTAGCTTTGAATCTCTCTATTTGTGCATTTTTTCTCTTTCTAATTCTGCTCAGTATAGGAGATGGGGCTGAATTCTATGTCGGTTTTGTGGTAGTGTTCTTTTCTTTTTGCCTTATTGACTAACTGCACCTTTCTTCAGTTTTCCAGTAATTGTATCCCTCACCTGCCTAACAACTATGATCCTCCTGCCAGAAGCCAGCCAAAGCTGCATAGGCGTTCAAATTCTTGTAGCAGCATTTCCGTGGCTTCCTGCATCTCGGAGTGGGAGCAGAGAACACCTACTCACCACAGCAAGCCTCCTGACAAGGGTGACAATGGCCTCCCTAAAGCCAGGAGTAGACTGCAGGAGCCAGAACAAGCCAGGCCCTGGGTTATGTCAGAGAGAAGACGGGGCATGTGCTGGACAGGACTTCTGGCAGCTTCCAGCACTAGAGGGCCCCTAGAGCTAGAAGAGGACTTGTGCTGCAGGGTCAGTGTTCTGTCACAGCTCTGGTTGCCCCTGATTGAATGGCTGGTAATGGTGGGCACTGCCATTCATGGCTGAGAAACATACTTCACCACCATGGGAGTTGCAGACACAGAACAAGAGAACGGCTGTCATTGGTAGAGCCGTAGATTCACATGTCCTTTTAAAAGCCAGGGGCTAATCTGAAGTAGCCTCTTGCTGCCCAGGCCAGCTTTCTCCCTGGGGTCAAGGTTCTCCATCAAGGCTGAACGGTCGTCCTGTGAGGTTCTGTTCCCTCTTCTTGCCATTTGGACACTATCCTGATGTCTTCACGTTAATTGACAATGTGTTTGTGCTTACATACTTGTTTACATGACAAATCTTTAATTTTGGGTAACTAGTTTGAATTAAACTAAGTAAAAATTAGCTTTTCAAAGAAATCTCAAATAAAAAAAAACAACCCCTTACTTTGGAATTTCAAAGAAATTCCGATATCTTGCAGTGATGCCCTTAATAGTAAAGGCTGTAAGTCTTTAGTAAAAATAGTAAAGGCCACTTAGGCCTGAAGGGGTTTACAACTTTGCAGCTTGGGAACGGCTTACTATTCCCTGCCTTTTTTCTATGTTCAGAATCATCATATGTAGAAAGTGCACTATTTTGTATTTTATGTATGTGTGCATACATAAAATGATCTTTGAATGACTTCTGGGCCGTCCCCTGCTCTTCTGAATTTCTGGGAGATGCAAAGTGCATAAAAGCAGAACCTTTGGGGTCTGGCCTCAAAATGTGGCATTCTTTGCTCTCTTGGTGCTTCTGATTTCTTTGATTTTTGCCTGCTGAAGCCTGGAATGATCCTAAACTACTGACCCAAATTTATTGGTAGAAGGCTTTGGCTAATCTGCAGTTACCAATGTGTGCTTGTTTTTCTCCTTCCTATAATACAAATAATTATATTGGAAGTGTATATAAGATTTCAGCAAACGTTGGGTTAGGGTTAATTTGCTCGACTATCCCTGGAAGATGCACTTCCCAGGGATAAGCTTAGGAAACTTGCCTACTAATTTTATACAATTCCTTTGGTGATCTCCCAGAATGCTCCTCCTGTTCGCCTTCGTCACAGACGGTCTCGCTCAGCAGGAGAGAGGTGGGTGGATCATAAACCTCCTTCCAATATCCAGACCGAAACAGTCATGCAGCCACAAGTCCCCCACGCCATCATGGTAACCTCTGCAAACGAGAAGGCACTGGCAAAGTGTGACAAATACATGCTGACCCACCAGGAGCTGGCCTCGGATGGGGAGATTGAGACAAAGCTGATCAAGGTAAACTGTTAGGCTGGCAAGGAGACTTTTGTTAAGAGTGCTGCAGTTTCTCCAGAGGTCCTCCAAGAAAAAAGCACCTGTTTCTTTATTCTGCTACACATTGCAACCAGGGATGCTTTCCTACACTTTCTGGGGCTGTTGGAGCAAGACTGTCTATAACAGTGTTGGCGAAACTTTTTCTCGTGGCGTGCTGGAAGTGTGTCTGTGCGCGCGCAACAGCTCGTGCGTGTGCCAGCACCCATAATGCAATGTGAACCCTTCCACATGTGCATGCACCCACGATCCCCGCACTCCCCCCGTGCATGCGCCCCACATTGTGCATGCGTGTCCTGCACATGCACTTTGCCTCCCGTGCCCTGTTTTGGGCTGGAAAGTCGTTATTCTGAGGGTGGTCCAGGACTTCCTTGTCTCCCCACCCGAGCAGACTTCTGGCATAGCCCCAGGCCCCCGGGGGAGGGGAGGGAAGCCCCGGCCTGCTGCTCCTGCCGCCGCCACCCCCCTTGCCCCCAGCAAGAGCGGTTCTTGTGCTGCCACTTCTATGGCAGCACCAGGAGCAGCTGGCAGGGCAGAGAGGGCGGGGGCAGGCTGTGGTGGCAGGCCGTTCTCGCTGAGTAAGAGACAGGCTGCTCCTGGAGCAGTCAGGAAAAGGAGAAGCCGCCAGCGGGGAGGCGAGCTGCCCCAGGAGGACCAGAGGACAGCGTAGCTCCTCACTCATGGAGATCCACCGGCGGCGAAGTGGTCATGAAAAGCGGTAAGTGGTGCGTGAGCCAGGAAGTGGTCTGTTCTGCCCCAGCTATGGACCCCAAAGAACGCAGCACACACAAAGTCTGTACAAACCTTAGTTTACTAAAATAAAATCAGTTGTTTTTTCCAAACAAAGGCTGTTAATTAACTTTCTTAACAGCCTGCAAGAATCCAAAGAATAAATAATCTTAATCTTACTTTGCTTGGCAGAAAACCCAGAAGCAATTTGCAAAGAACTAAGATCGAGGTACAAAGGAGAGTGAACGAAGTTGTTCCCTGCAAATTGCTTCAGTCGGCGTTCCTCCTTATATAGGCTAAGGGAGTGGCTAATTAGCCCCAAGCTGTACTCTTGAAGAGACCTCCTGAGGAGCCACTCCTGCCTTTTGGCAGCTCTGCGTGCCCGTGCATTGAGAAGAGGCTCCTCCTCTGTGTCCTCTTCACTTAAGGGAGGTTCTGAAGGCCCTGGCTGAATCCCTGCCTCTGGTACCACATCTTCTCCAGCCTCATTCTCCGACTCGAGTGCCAGCTGCACAGGCTGCTGTCGCAGCACCACACCAGCCTCCTCGCTGTCCGAATCAGCCACCAGCCGCACAGGCTGCGTACGGACCACAACACGGTCATGTTCCATGGCATGGAGAGGGTTGCACATTGCACGTTTACGCCCCCTCCCCCCCCCCCCCCCCGTTTCAATGACAGCTGTAGCAAGCAAGTAATATAAAAGCGGAGGCTGACACTGAGACTCTGCTTTCCTTGGCAAAGCGCTTCATCATTGCAATGCAGGGGACATGGTGGGGAAGTGGTCGCGGTAAGAGGTGCGCCGGGCAGGAAGCAGTCATGTTCCCCGGCGGGAGAGGCTTGCACAAACCTTTCCTGGCGTGAATGTGTAACCCTCTCCTGCCAAGGAGCATGATCACTTCCTGGCTCGCGTACCTCTTACTGCTTTCCGCGACCACTTCCCCGCTGGTGGATCTCCATGAGTGAGGAACTACGCTGTCCTTTGGTCCTCCCGGGGCACTTTGCCTCCAGGAACAGCCTGTCTCTTACCAGCAAGAATGGCCTGCCACCAAAGCCTGCCCCTGCCCTCTCTGCCCCGCCAGCTGCTCCTGATGCTGCCGGAGAAGCCGCAGCACAAGAACCGCTCTTGCTGGGGGCAAGGGGGTGGCGGCGGCAGGAGCAGCAGGCCAGGGCTTCCCTCCCTCCCCCCAGAGGCCTGGGGCTATGTCAGAAGTCTCGGGTGGGGAGACAGGGAAGCCCCGGATGGGCATCCTTGCCACCACTGTCCCCTCCCCCCCGGCGGCAGCGGTTTATTTGTTTCAATTTCTATACCGCCCTTCTCCAAATAGGACTCAGGGCGGTGAACAGCCAAAGTAAAAAAAAACAGGATATACAAAATTTAAAAACAGTTTAAAATAATTAGATATTTTGGCCGTAAATTAAAACAACCCAATTTAAAATCAATTTAAAATTTAACTCAAGCTAGCCCAGCTAATTGAAATAAATAGGTTTTCAGGGCCCGACAAAAAATCCGGAGGTCTGTTATTGTACGTATCTCTGGGGGGAGGTTGTTCCAGAGGGTGGGCGCCGCCACAGAGAAGGCTCTCCCCGTGGGGGTCGCCAGCTGACAGTGTCTGGCGGACGGCACCCTGAGGAGGCCCACTCTGTGTGAGCGTACTGGCCGGTGGGAGGCTATTGGTGGCAGAAGGCAGTCTCGTAGGTACCCCGGCCCTAAGCCATGGAGCGCTTTAAAGGTGGTCACCAACACCTTGAAGCGCACCCGGAAGACCACCGGGAGCTAGTGCAGCTCGCGCAGGAGAGGTGTCACATGGGAGCGCCTCGTCGCCCCCATAATCCCCCGCGCGGCCGCGTTCTGGACCAGCTTTAGCCTCCAGGTGCACCCCAGGGGGAGCCCCATTTAGAGAGCGTTGCAGTAGTCCAGGCAGGAAGTGATGAGTGCCTGAGTGACTGTGCGTAGGGAGTCCCAATCTAGAAAGGGGCGCAACTGGCGTATCAGGCGAACCTGATAAAAAGCCCCCCTGGCCACAGCCGTCATATGATCTTCTAAAGACAGCTGTGCGTCCAGGAGGATGCCCAAGTTACGAGCCCTCTCCGTGGGGACGAGTGATTCGCCCCCAATAGCCAGCGATGGCATCAGCTGGCTATATCGGGACGCCGGAAGCCACAGCCACTCGGTCTTGGAGGGGTTGAGTCGGAGCCTGTTTCTCCCCATCCAGGCCCGCACGGCCTCCAGGCACTGGGACATCACTTCAAGGGCATCGTTGGGGTGGCCTGGGGTGGAGATGTACAGCTGGGTGTCATCAGCGTACTGATGGAACTCCACCCCAAAGCCACGGATGATCTCACCCAGCGGCTTTACATAAATGTTGAACAGAAGGGGAGAGAGGGCCGGCCCTTGTGGCACCCCACAAGCAAGGTGCCTCGGGGTTGACTGCTGCCCCCCTGTCAACACAGATTGCGACCGGTCAGAGAGGTAGGAGGAGAACCACCGCAGAACGGTGCCCCCCACCCCCACCCCTGCCAACCGGTGCAACATGATACCATGGTCGATGGTATCAAAAGCTGCTGAGAGCTCTAACAGGACCAGGATAGAGGAGCAACCCCTATCCCGAGCCCTCCAGAGATCATCCACCAATGCGACCAATGCCGTTTCCGTGCTGTGCCCAGGTCAGAAGGCGGACTGGAGCAGGTCTAGATAGACAGCTTCATCCAGGTACCGGGGAAGCTGTTGCGCTACCACACTCTCAACAAACTTCGCAACGAAGCAAAGGTTGGAGACTGGACGATAGTTAGCCAAAACACCCGGATCCAGAGAGGGCTTCTTGAGGAGGGGCCTCACAACCGCTTCTTTCAAAGCGGCCGGCAGGACCCGCTCACTCAAAGAAGCGTTAACAATCTTCTGGAGCCAGCCTTGTGTCACCTCCCGGGAAGCCAGTACCAACCAGGAGGGACACGGGTCCAATAAACATGTCGCGTTCAGCCGTCCCAGGACCCTGTCCATGTCCTCAGGAGCCACAGGATCAAACTCCCCCCAGATAACACTCTCAAGACCTGCCTCAGTCATCCCGTCTGGATATACCCAGTCAGAGGCCAGCCCTTCCCGAATCTGAGCGATTTTGTCATACAGATACTGCACAAAATCCTCAGCTCAGCCCTGCAAGGGGTCATCCCGCGCTTCCAGGTGGAGGAGGGAGCGGGTCACCCTAAACAGGGCGGCCGGGCGATTATCTGATGACGCGATAAGAGCGGCAAAATAGCTAGATTTCGCTGCTTTTATCGCCACTAGGTAGGTCTTAATATGAGACCTCACCAGTGTTCGGTCAGATTCGGAGCGGCTGGTCCTCCAACTACTCTCCAGGCGTCTTTTCCGGCGCTTCATCTCCCTAAGCTCCTCGGAGAACCAAGGAGCTAGGTGAGTTCGGTGCCGGGTCAGAGGCCGCAAAGGCATGACACGGTCCAAGGCCCTGGCACCGCACTATCCCAGGCAGCCACCAGGTCTTCAGCCGAGTCATGAGCCAGAGTCTTAGGAAATGGCCCAAGCTCCATCTGGAACCTATCAGGGTCCATCAGGCGCCTGGGGCGGAACCACCTGGTCGGTCCTGCCTCCCTGCAGTGGGGTGCAGCTGTTAGAAAGTCCAGTCGAAGGAGTGAGTGGTCAACCATGACAAGGGTTTGATGGCTATATCCCCTATATCAAGGCCACTCAACCACTGACCAGAGACAAAAACTAAGTCCAGAGTGTGTCCCCCTGTGTGAGTGGGGTCATGAATTAACTGAGTAAGGTCCATGGCCGTCATGGAAGCCATGAACTCTCGAGCCACCTCAGACGTTTCACTGATAGATGGCAGGTTAAAATCCCCCATGATAACAAGTCTGGGGGTGTCCACTGCCACCTCGGCTATAACGTTAAGCAGCTCAGGCAGGGCCGTTGCCACGTGGCAGGGAGCCAGGTACGTGACCAACAAGCCCATCTGTGCTCCACGACCCCACTTCACAAAGAGGGACTCACATCCGGCTATCTGTGGAATAGTGGTCTCCCTTGGATCCAGACCTTCCTTTATAATAAAGGAACCCCCCCACCCCTGCCCTGAGCCCTCGGTTCTCGCACAGCACTCCCTGGCAGTGGCAGGAGCAGCTGGCAGGGAAGAGAGGATAGCAGCAGGCTGCGGCAGCAGGCCGTTCGCGCCAGCTAAGAGGCAGCGGTGGTTCCTCCTCCTGCCAGCTTCGAACTCTGGGCAGCGTCCAGCCAGCCATACATGGCCTCCCCCTGCAGCAGCCCATGTGGATCCCAGGCAGCGCAACTTCGGGGCGGTGACCAGGCAGCCGGGCGCACAGGCGGCAGCACTCCTGGCTGGCAAAGGGTGGAGTCCCAGGGCTGCATGCGGGCGATGACGGCATGGCCAGTGCGCACGAGCGCTAAGACATTAAGGCCAGCTGATCGTCACATGTGCACGTGCACCCAGTAACCAGCAGACTAGCTGGCTGGTGCACATGCGTGCCCTGGAAACCCGGAAGAGGAATGGGCGATGCCACGTATGCCGGGCAACATGGCTCTGCGTGCCACTTCCGGCACGCGTGCCATAGGTTCGCCAATACGGGTCTATAATTTATTACTCAGGGGTGTAGGCAAATAGTGGCAGAAACCCAGTGGAGCTTTTGACTGACTGTGGGATTTATCCCTGTAACTGAGCTGCTTTGTACTTCTGGGGGCTCAGAAAAAAAGCCTTTTCTTCTAGCTTTACTTACATATGTATAAGAATGTAATGAAAATAGGTCATTATATTGTCAATTGTGCCAATAAAAATTCTCTGTTCAGAGATTTTCTTAAACAGATTTTGTTTTCAAAAGGGTGATGTTTTCAAGACCAGAGGAGGTGGACAAGCTGTTCAGTTCACTGAAATAGAGACCTTGAAACAAGAGTCACCAACAGGGTGAGGAATCATATTCAACCCAATCGGTTTTGCCTTTTCATGTCTCAGTTCAATGGGAGTGGAAACTGATGTGATTCCTGGGTGTTAGTGGAGATGATGACCAGGCTTTAATCCTTTGTGCATGACTGAATAATCTGGGTTCAGAGAACGGCCAGGACCTCCCGTGGATATATTTTGCTTCTGGGTAAAATTGTAAAAATGCAGAGTAAGCGTATGAAATTGGAAATATCTCCAGGTTAATATAAAATAAGGACAGAGTTGATTAATACCAGTCTTTCCTCTCCCCTTAGTCTGTGCCTGGGTACTTTCAAGCAGGGGATTGACCTCAGAATTTTCAACCCTGCCTCTGAACTGTTTCAAATCTTAACAACCTTTTCCTTTTCTATACCTAACCCACCGACTCTTCCAGACGCAAGCGGCGATCGTCTCCCTCAAGCCCTCGCCCCCCTGAGGAGGCTTCCGAGTCAGAATGGACTGATGTAGAAACACGGGTAAGTCAGGAGTATCTTTGGCAGAGGATGGGATGGGTGCTCCCGAGTCGCCTCCTGACAGCTTTGCCTGCCTTTTTTTTTTGGCCAGTGTTCAGTCGCAGTGGAGATGAAAGCAGGTTCCCACCTTGGGCCTGGCTATCAACATCATGCTCAGCCCAAGTAAGTTCTCCGTGTCCCTCTCAGCCTGCAGGCTTTCTCCAATGTTGCTGAGAGAGGCTGGGTACTTGACAAGATCTGGGTGCTGGTGTGGGAGACGGGTAAAGAGCTAGTGCTTAGGACTGAAAATAGACCACTATTGAGGTTTGGCCTCTTGCAGATAAGTGCTGGCTATGCTGTGGAAGTGATCTGTTCAGCTCAGGGAAGAACGCTGACAGTTGTGCAAGGCAGGAAAGAGGGCATCCGAGGTAAAAAGAGGTCAATGCGAGTTCTTTAAAGTAAAAGGCAATCGTCAGCATTCAGGCAAACCTGCCAGTTAATGGTTTTCTAGCTACAGGGAGGGCTGGCTAGTACAACCTGCTTGTCTTCCATGCAAGTCTCTCTGGTGGGCCCGAGTGTCTGTTTCTCACACTCCTTTCACTCTATTATACAGCGGTTTGGACTCTAAGTCTTTCTGGGATGCTGACTCTTCCTGGCACATTATTCCATTTGTCTCCCTGAGCCAAGCTATGACCCCGGGACAATGTTCAGAGAACACAAGGCAGTAGAAGATAGATGTGTTGGTGACCAAACACTGAGAAACAGTGCCCACTCCTCTGAGGGAAGAGAGTCCTGTGCCAGAGGGTTGCTCTGAGAATTGAAACACCTCTCAGGGTCACTGCTGGGAGGGAAAATTGGATTTCAGTCCAATTTTAAGCTCTCTGTTTGTATAGAACTGCAGACTTTTTGATCATGATTGGGGATAACAGTCTTGTCCTTTCTTTGCAGACGCAGGAAACCCTAAAGCTTTGAGATTTCTGCTGGAAACTTTTTCAAATAGTTTCAGGCTACATAGCTGGCTATGCTAGAAAGTGACAAAAGGGAAATTAAATAAAAAGTGCCTCTTTTGATCCTCATCTACATCATGACTTTGAGGAAGATGGTGACCTCATTTTATTATTTTATGTATTTCTCTGTCTCCTTGCAAAGTTTTTACTCCATTTTTCTTCTTGTACTTCAACACTTGTTTCCATGCCTGCTTTTAGGGGACAATGTATTAGACTGTTGCTATTTATTTGTCATCATGCACTTTAGTATCTCTGGGTAGTGTTTTGAATTTTGCATTTAGAAAGAGCTGTCTTTTGGGTTTCCTTTAAAACCCAGGAGCTTTCCCCAGGAACGTTGTATATAGGAGACAGCTTTGTTTCCTGTCTTATAATTGAGCTAATAGGAAGATTCTTTGCTATACAAAATTTCAGTGTATTCACGATGATTAGAAACTTTGTAGTGACAGATCCACAGCTGTTGTAACTTTTTCAACTGAATCTGCAAATAAAAAATTCATAGCTTCCTACATTCAGTGCCCTTTGTGATCTGCCCTGGCCATATTAAGAGGAAGGATCTCCATTTATTCAGAGCATGGAACAGGTCCTGTTCCTTTCACACTCATTCTGTGTAAACACATTCTGAAGGCCAAAATATTCACAAGTTTATGAATGAAAAAGTTTTAAAACTTCAGGTAGCATCCACAAGCCACACCATTGAAAGGAATTGTAACTGTGCTGCTGCCATCGTTACGAGGGAGACCTTCTGTGTGAACCAATCTCCCATTTGGATGCAGACTCCTCTTGTCTCTGACACAGATGCCCAGGCTCTCTGCCCCCAAGGCTTGATAGGGAGATAGGTTTGAGAGTGATGTGTAGTCCTCCTAATAGGGAACTTGAATCTCAAAGGTTCTCTACTTTGCCTTGAAAAACAACTGATGGCCCAGTTGAAGACTGCCATTTTGTAATCTTTCTAGTTGCTCCAATCTCAGTAGAAGACTAGACCAGGTAACCCAACGGTCGCCAACAGGGCTCCGGCCTGTTCAAAACAGGCTGCAGTAGAGATGGGCAAGCACGTGTAAATGAAGCTCAATTCGTGCAAGCCAAGGGGACTTACGCTGCACACACAGCTTCCATTCGTGCAAATAGCTGAAACAATTGATGAAATGCTTGTTTGGGTTACTTCTATTAAATACAATCTTTAAACAATTCCTCTGATTTCCATGTCATGGTGACGTGTACTGCCAAATCTTTGAAAGCCTGATTTTTAAGTGTCACAAAATAAAATCCTTGACTTGGTTGTAATCTAAATAAATTGCTCCAAGTAGCCTCAAACCACAAAATGGATGGCATTTACAACCTCTCAACATTAGCAATATATTTCATATGATGTAGCAAAATGCAGCATAACTCATAAAATTCACAGAAATAACATAAAATGTGTATCAAAATATAGAACACCAGAGTAGTGAATTATTTTAAAAACACTGTGAGTGATGAATGAAATTACAAATAAAATTAAATTATGTATGAGCAGTTACTAGAGTAACTTAACCTATGGCCAGAAATTTAGACCGCTTAGCCCACCGGTGCCAAACTTGCTGCGTCACGTCATCACATGACGTTTCGTGATGTTTTTCCCATTCACGGAGCTAGGGGGAGGGCATGCCCTGCGCATGTCACATCTGGCCCGTGGGTTGCCAGTTTGACACCCCTGGTTTAGCCATTTAGCCAGCAATGCCTTCAAGATGATGTATTTCATACACGGATCCAGGGAACCTTCTCAGGGTGCATTCTGCTGCAATATGATATAATTTGTGGGACATCCCCATAGTCAGGATTATCAATCAGTGCCCATTTATATTTCCAATATTGGCATCTGCCATGGTAAGTTTGAGCACTGTTCAGATTTTCTTTGGGAGATCGAAGCTGAAGGGGCATTTTAGTGGATCAGACAATTAAACAACTGGGTTAGCAGTTGCCCACTCCTGGCGCCATGCTTATCTCAATGTCAAAGTCTTCTCTGAATCATTACTGTTCAGGTTTCCATGGCAAAGACCAAAATTTGGGTCTGAATATTTGATTGTGACAGTCCTCGTGTATAGGTGATAATCAGTTTGCCTCACATTTTGCCACTCCCTTTTTAAGGCTGTCTCCTAAGATGTGGAGGTGGTATGTTAGATAATACTGGTAGCCATTTTGAAGGCGTCTGTAATGTCCTGCCCCAGCTGCTTTCCCTCAGGAAAGCAAACCTCTTGACTCCATTGAGTTGAATCAAAAGAACTTTTACTGAGAGAAAGTGGTTGCAGTAAAGTCAGGCAGAATCTGAAGGTCCTGCGCAAAGCACAAAGCAATCCATTTCCCCAAATCCAATCCCCCTGACCACTCCACAGGCAGCCAATGTGATGCCACAAGTTGCTTTCAGAACTGCAAGGGGCTAGGCAGATAACAGTTCACTCTCAGGGCACAACGGCCTTGGAACCAGGCTGGGATGGAGTCTATTCTGTTTCCACAGACAATCCTCCTCCCTAATTCCCAAACAGTTACAGCAAAAGCATCCAAAATTTGCCATCAAGCCTTTCTCCTTCCAACAGAATGGCAAGACATAATACTGGACCTGACATGCTGCTCCCCTGAACAGTAACACTAGCCCTGTAGAACAAAACAAACAGGGAGAGAAGAAACACAACAGGAAAGATGTCATTTGGTTTTGTCAGATTAGGGAAGAATTTTTAGGGGCTCAATGTACTCATTGTGAGCTGTTGGGAAATCTTTCCAGGCCACTAAGTACTGAAGGGTACTTAGGAATCCAGTGTCTCACATTTCAAAATGCTGCTGCCCTTCTATCATTAATGGATCAGAGGTAAGCTGAAGTTTAGGTCTAAGGGTGTCAACTGTCCAGCTAGCAAATCCAAATCAAGAACTCTTGGGCCATTAGTTCTTCCCAAAAAGTAAATGTTATTAAATACACTATTGGCACAGTAGAAGTGAAACCAATTCTAAAGTTCCTGTGCAAAAACCCACATTGTTCAACTTATTTTCCCCACTGCCCATCCCCCTCAGTTCATTGCGTTGTCCAATCAAATAAGCTCCTCTTGTTATGAGAATGGCCTGCCTTGTTCAAACACCTGCGCATCATGACATTGCGGTTGGTAGCAGGGTCTCACGATCTGCAGATAGTCATGGCATTCCTTCCTCCCCAGACATTCCAACATTCCTGATTATTGTCAAGCTGAGAGCAAAGAAGTAACTAGGTGAAAGAGTGATTTACTCTTGACATGCTGACCCCCCCAGAAAAAGGATGCATTTGTAACCCATGTAAATATACATAATCATGAGAAATTCCCCATTGTACAAAGTATTCATCTCACTGGCTGGTTAGAGTGGTGTAGTCAGAACAATCTTGATCTGAACACACTCAAAACTGTAGAGATGATAGGAGATTTTAGGAGAAGCCCTTTTATTCTACCTTCACTTGCCATACTAGACAACACAGTAGTATCAACAGTAGTATCAACTTCTAGGTAGGGTTTTTAGGTTCTATAATATCTCAGGACTTAAAATGGACATATAACATCAAATGTCATCAAAAAGCACAACAAAGAATGTTCTTCCTGTGCCAGCTTAGGAAGCTCAAGCTGCCCAAGGAACTGCTTATATTCTACAAAGGAATGATTGAGTCTGTCATTTGCACCTCTATAACTGTCTGGTTTGGCACAGAAACTGAACAAGACAGACACTGATTTCAATGGATAGTTAGGACTTTCAGAAAAAACAGTTGCAACCAGCCTGCCTTCCAGTGAGGGCCTGTAGAAAAAGGGATGTGAAAATATCTACAGACCCCTCATATCCTGGACATAAATTGTTTCAACTTCTTTCCTCAAAATGGGGAGGGTCGTGATGGCGAACCTATGCCACGCATGCCAGAGGTGGCATGCAGAGCCCTGTGGGCATGCGCACCAGCCAGTTGCTCCCTTCCGGGTTCCGGTGTGCACATTCCAGCTGGCTGGTGCACATGTGTGCACCAGAACCCAGAAGAGAGCAGCTGCCAGTGTGCAACGGTACCTGGAAGAGCAGCTGGCTGCTGCACGCAAGGGCACCGGCCAGCTGCTCTCTTCCGGGTTCTGGAGCTCTGGCGCACATGTGCATGCTCTAGTTTCGGCACTTGACGCCAAAAAGGTTAACCATCACTGCTATAGAGCATTGCACACCAAAACATCCAGACAAAAAGACATTTTTTTGCCCATGCTATAACTCTGTTAAGAAAACAAATTCCCACAACACTGTGTATGCCCTGGAATGTCAAGCCATCTAGTAGGGCTGTATTATTTATTATCCTAATCTGTCCAATTACCTATTTCCTTAGAATCTTATGACTATAACCTCTTCTATCTCATGGTTTATGTCGATTGCTTTTATTTAGTATCCTATTATATTTTATGTTGATTTTTTTAGTATCCTAGGACTATCACTGAGTGTTGTATCTATGATTTATGTTGATTGAATTTTATGATTATGATTATCACTTGTTGCTTATATGTACACTGAGAGCTTATGCACCAGAGACAAATTCCTTGTGTGTGTCCAATCACACTTGGCCAATAAAGAATTCTGTTCTGTTCTGTTCTGTTCTGTTCTGTTCTGTTCTGTTCTGTTCTGTTCTGTTCTGTTCTGTTCTGTGCTACGCTACGCTATGCTACGCTACGCTACTCCACTCCACTCCACCTAACATCAATACCTGGGAAGATACTGGAAAATAATAATAAAAAAACAGATCTGCAATCTGTTTCATTCCATTCTTCGTATGATCTTGATACTATGCCTTTGTTGATGCAGCCTAGGACTGCACTGGCTTTTTAGCAGCTGCTGCACACTGCTGGATCCTACTTAGGAGGTTTTCTTTTTTCTCTGTGTGATTTCACTCTTGCTTTTCTGCCAAGAAGCTTGGTTTTACCAAGAACTGCCACAACACTTGTGCTGTACTAGATTCTCCATTCTTTCCTCTTGGCGTATTACTTCTCAGAACCATTGCACTATATCTTTCAAAAATCCTGGAATACTAGGGAAGTACCTGAGGATTGAAAAAAGGCTGATGTGGTTCACCTCTTCAAAAAAAAATGCGGGGGGGGGGGGGGGAAACAGACCCAGGAAACTACAGACCAATCAGCCTGGGAAGATACTGGAAAATAATAATGAAAAAACAGATCTGCAAACATCTAGAAACAAATAAAATTATAACTAGAAGTCAGCACGGGTTTGTTAAAAACAGATCATGCCAAACCAATCTTATTTCATTCTTTGACAAAGTAACTAAATGCTGTCACAGCGAACTGCTGTGGATATAAGTATACTTAGACTTTACCAAGGCATTGGACAAGGTAGATCATAACTTACTTCTTGGTAAGCTAGAAAAAAGTGGGATAGACAGCATCACCACCAGATCGATTTGTAACTGGCTGATAACCGTACTCAATGAGTCGTCCTTAATGGTAATGTAAGGTCCAATAATAATATGTTTAAGGTCATTAATGCAAACAAGAAACTTAAACAGAGACTTGAATAACATAGCATTTAATTTTGATCAAGCTTAAATGGTTACCTGTTCCAAACATATACAAGGTACATGCAGGGAAGAACTACAGAAGAAGAGAGGGAATGTGAATCCCTTTTATATTGTTTAGGAATGTCTTAAACCTCCAATTCTGGCATCTTTGATTTGTGAATCCCCTGGAAAAGGGTAGAGCCTCTTAAATGAGCATCATTACCTCTTTCCTTTGTTCTCACAATTGACCCCTTGGCCCCTTGATGTGAAGCAGTGGTGAAATCTGAACCAGTTTATTACCGGTTCGCTGGCTGCACATGCGCAGTGTACACCACGCACCAAATGTGAGGTGCGCATGCGCAGTTCAGACCAAAAGGAGGCATGCGGTAAGTAGAACAAAGGGGTGATCAGCTGTGGCGCACAGTGATCGCGCTGCTCAGCTGTGTTCATCAGAGGCTTTTTTTTTATCTTTTAAAAGCATTTTTTCTACAACCTCTTCAACTCAGCTGGGCATGGAGGGGGGGGGGGCAGGGATTTTTGCTACCGGTTCTCCGAACCACCCACCACCATCACTGCCAGATCCGGTCCAAACCAGGAGAATTTCACTCCTGGTGTGAAGGGAATGGAACTCAACACAGATTGAGTGTTAGCATCTCCAATATGATATGTTCTGGGCGGGGGGAAGCGGGGAGAGATAAGGCTCTGATCAAAAGGTGGAACGTATAGTTTGACAAATGGCAGATACTTCACAACAGACCCCAATAACAGTCCAGGAAGTTAGTCAATGTGGCATATTTGTGTTATAACTACAAAGGGCATAATATATATGTCTGTGTCACAGGAAACAAATATTTACAGCATGCAGATATATAAAGACATTATATATATATATATATATATATATATATATATATATATATATATATATATATATATATATATATATATATATATATATAGCAGGAAACAAATAACAAGTTTCTACTAATTCTAGTATTTCAGTATATCTATTTCCTTACAGTAATACATCTACATGGAAAGAAATAAGCAGTAGGGTACCACAAGGTTCCGTCTTAGGCCAAGTACTCTTCAATATCTTTATAAATGACTTAGATGAGGGAATAGAAGGAGAACTCATCAAATCTGCAGATGACACTAAACTGACAGGAATAGCCAACACCCCAGAAGATAAATTCACCATCCAAAATGATCTTGACAGACAGAGTAATGAGTCCAAGCCAACAAAATAAAATTTAATGTGGAGAAAAGCAAGGTTTACCTTAGACAGGAAAGTAGGTGAAACTTGGCTCAAAAACAATAATTGTGAGAGGAACCATGGAGACTCCTGGTGGATGATCAGTTAAATATGAACCTTGATTGCTTGATTCAGTAAATCTGTTCAAGAAGTTCAAAAGAAATGTAGAAAATTGTCATGTCACCTTTCATGAAGCCACAGAAACTTCAAAAGATGGCAAGCAGATTTGGACAGGTACATGAGAGAGGGATCAGCTTTTGCAAATGTTTCTCTCTTAAATTGGCTGCAGATGGCTCTTTGGGATTCCTGCAAATCCATTAATCTGCCAAATTGAACTGGGCCCTTCTGAGCAACAATCTCCCCTTCTGCCCTGCTGTTTCCCCTTTCATGAGCATCCAGGTATCTTTCTCCTCTGAGTCAAGCAGAACTTTCAATTATCATAGTATGCATTCAGGCAGCATCTGTACTAAGTGCTTTCTTTTACAAGACTGGCCCAGTTCTGGGCAGCTCACAATAAAAATATAAAAAGACAATTCTAAAAGCTCAGTAACAAAAAATAACAAAACCACCACAGAAAAATACAGAGCACTATCTTCCTAAAGGCTATTGACCAGATTGGAATACAATCCTTGGTTGTATAAACATAGGCATAGAATCAAAATCACCTGTATTAGTACAACTTTATAAAACTTTAAGTACTGCAGTACTGCAGGCTACTTCTGCTAACTTGGCAGTTGAAATCTCACCAGGCTCAAGGTTGACTCAGCCTTCCATCCTTCCGAGGTGGGTAAAATGAGGACCCAGATTTTTGGGGGCAACTGGCTGACTCTGTAAGTGTTACGAGTAAATGCCTAACTGTGTATACACCATTGCATAGACTGACCCACTGACCCCTCCTCTCTCACTTAGCCCTTCCCATAACCCCTCCTTACCTTGACTCCACCTCCTCCATATATAAGGCTGTGCACAGAAGTCCAGGACCAGTTCCAAATGAGTACCTGAATAGAAAGAAATGGAGTAAATAAATACATTGAGCTCAAAGCTTATCGTGTCTGTGATTATTGGGCAAGATCCTTGGAAAACTTACTTCTCAATATGGTAGCAGAGGACGGTTATGCCCAATAAACAGAACCAAAATCGGAAATGGAAGGAAGGATGAACACAAGGTCCACCACCAGGCTGATGGCAGAGCTGGGGGAACCTGAAGGTGCCACCACCAGAATCCCAACTGCCTTGGAGATGGAGGAACTGGACCAAACAAACAGAAGCGTGAGGCCAAAAGAAAGTGCAGCCAGGCACGCCAGAGACAGATCACCCAAGAGAGATGAACTAAAGGACATCATACAGAAAATGATAGACGCCTCCATAAGCAAGGATGAACTCATCGCGAAGCTCCGGGACCTTCTAGATGACCAGGGAGCAGCGATAAGCCCCCAGGAGCAAGACCACGAGGCTGCCAGACCGGTAAAACAGAGATACCCCCTGGCAGAGACCCAAGACCCAAGCAGTTCCATTTTCGCGCCATGCTCCCGGCGGCCATCTTGGGATGGCCACCAACCAATAGGGAGCCAGGATTCAAATCCAATGGCGCCAAATGAAAGAAACCCCAGAACAAATGGGGGAACAGCCAAAGGCACCCCAGAAGGGACACACCAAGGCATCTGGAGCTCGCCTCCTGAGCTCGAAGCCAGAAAGACACCCGAGGCCCCAGCAGCCGCGATAGGCCCTGCACGCAACCCCTTCACGCCAGCCACGCACCTCAGAGACACCGCCGCGAACCGAGGGGGCTACGGGGGGGCCATCGATGATAGCACACACCCTCAGATACTCCACACGATGGCCAGCCCCCACCAAGACAACCGCAGGGCACCAACTACGTTTGAATCATGCAGATGGCAGGACTCGAACCCAGCACCCGCAGCACCAAGCATAAGAGGCCCGAGGGGAAGAGGCCACACAGCTACTCAACCCCCATGCGGCCTCCGCCCGGCCTACTCATGTGCTCAGGGACCAGCAATCAAGGATCGGGACCCACCACAGCCGCCACGCCCCAGAACCCCAGAAGTCCTCGACTTACGACCGCCACGCCTCCTTGGCTCTCTCCAGCCCCCTGCATGGATCCGGACGCCCAGCGATGGATGCCTGCCTCCAGAGATGAAGCCAGACACCCCAGGAGTGAGATGGGACCCCCAACTGGAGGCCTAGGCCGAGGCCTAAGAGCAGCAACAGCCAGCCACTCCCCCATCGGCTACAGTAGCGAAATGGGCCTCGCACATGCTCAGTCGGCTCATGCAAGAAGAGAAGGGGAGAACATAAATCCAAGTCTGTACAGAGCTGCAAACTGCATACCCAAGCCATATTGTGAGTTCCCTCACCTGAGACACCATGGGCAGCAACAGACTGTGAGTAATTCATCACACAATTCAGGGAATTTACCAGCTAACTTTCCCACTCTTAAATTAGATGGATCAAACCTCATGCAGTGGAATCACCAACTCCAGGTTTTATTTTTAAAAGAGGATCTACTGTTTTTAGTTGATGACCCCCCCACAAAACCTTGGACTTTAGAAACAGATTGCTTGCATCACAGGGCTTACTATTTAATTATAGCAAGCATCCCACCAGGTGTATACCCCAGCCTAAGCCATTATCTGACTGTGTCTGAGATACAGCAGAGAATATTTAATCTGTTCTATAGTAAAAGCGCTGCCACCACAGCAAGGATATCCAGGGAATTCCACTCTGCCAGGCATAAAGCAGGGACTCCCATGGGTGAACATATACTGAACCTGAATGCCACAAGAACTGAACTGATACAAAGGGGGGAGGATATATCCGAAGAGAGCATGAAGAGCATTGTCATCAACTCCCTGGACTCCAGCTGGGACAATTTTATAATGCAACTGGATAGCATAGGTTTAGGCCACCTCACACTCGAGTCACTGACAAATAGGATAATAGCAGAAGATAGCTTAAGGAGGGACCGCTCCATCAGCCGCAGGGACAGCAGGCCAACTAAGAAAGTTGAGTTCCAAATCAGGAACCTAGACTACCCAGAATGCTTCACTTGTGGATCAAAGAACCACTACAAACGGGATTGCCCAAGAAACTCAAGGGGAAGGGACCACACCTACCAAAGGGAAAGGGAAGGCAGGAGGCCGGGGCTCCCCGATAGATCCCCATCAGACAACAGATACAGGCGCAGAGACTCCCCCAACCCAAGGAACAGAAAGGGAAGAAGGGACAGCTCTAGGGAGAGCCGACCAGGGTCCATGTATGGGATCGGGGAGAACACACACATACACTCACAAACCAGAGAAGGAGAAACATGGCTCATCGACTCGGGAGCCACCAACCACACAACTCATGACATAAAGATACTGACCTCATTCACAGAGGAAAACTACCACATTAAGGTGGCCAATCAAAACAAGGTCCTAGTGACAGGGAGAGGAAACACGTTCATAAGCGGAATAGGCAAAGTAGAGGGGGTATTACTCATACCCAAAATACCCCACAACCTTTTAGCACTGCTTAAACTGAGCAAGGACATGGGCATAGAGACCACCTTCAAAGAGGGAGAAGCCTACCAAACCAGAGACAGGGAAAGCATCGGCAAAATAGTCATTAATGGAAGGCTAACATACCTCTACCCTAAAAAGAATAACCAGACCCAAGTTATCGCCCAGCTAGAAAACACTGAGAATAAAGTCAACACACATGTTGAGGCAGAGGGGGGCAGGGAAGATGACCCCACCGAAGGCAACGCGACACACAGAGGGAAATTGTTAATAGGCAAACCCATTCACGATGACTGCGCCCATTTGCTACATAGAAAATTGGACCATGCCAGCTTCCCAGTCATCCAAAAAATGACAGAATGTACCAGTGATTTGAAAATAAAAAACTGCAAAAACTACTTAGAGTGTTCTGTATGTAAATCATCTAAGTTAAAAACCAAACCCAGACCTAGAAAAGCCACCTGTACCACCAATTCTATCTTCCACCTGGTACATATGGACATTGTGGGCCCCATGAAGCCCTCTATAAAATACAAAAGGAGATATTTTCTGACAATAGTAGATGACTACAGCCGCTATGGCTTTGTGTATACCATTAATCATAAAGACGAGGTATTCCAAAAATTTAAAGAGTTTTATAAGAGAGTGGAAACGCAACACAACACAAAGATAAGGCAAATAATGACAGATAGGAGGTCTGAGTTCTTATCGAGGGAATTCTCGAACTGGTCAAAGATGCACGGGATAATACACTACAAGTCTTCTCCCTTTTCCACATTCCAAAATGGAGTCGCAGAGAAGAGGAATGGAGTCCTACAAACAATGATGAGATGCGCCCTAGAGGATGCGGGGTTAGGACAGCCATTCTGGGCAGAAGCTCTCAACTACTCAAATTATACGCTGAACAGACTCTGGTCTAGCGTAATAGGGAAAACACCTTATGAGGTGATGTACGACCGAAAACCAAAGATTGCGCACCTGCACATATTTGGAGTCACGGCGGATGTGCACATCCCCAGGCAACTGAGGCGAAAAGGAGACAAGGTCTCCAGGAGATTAAGGTTCATGGGGTATGAACCAGGCACAAAAGGCTATAGATTAATTGACAGGGACAACAGGTTCATCGTATCCAGAACAGTGGTGTTCCACGAGAACGCCAACTGGTCTAAGATACACCTCAACGAGACACTCATCAGACAGGAAGACACAAACGAATCAAGGGACAAAAGCAAACCCATCACATTAGAAGCAAATACACAAGACAGACAAAGATCAAGACAACATGAGGTAGCCACCAAGGGGTGGAAGGAAGACCACCCCATCATCAAGGTAGACACAGAGAAGGAGGCCAAATACATGCACGACACCGACACAAGACCCATGAGGCCTATCAGACCCAACAGAAACAAAATGCCCAAGAGATTTGAAGATTATGTCATGTCCATTCACCCAAATAGAACAACACCCAACTCATACGAAGAAATCATTAGCCTGCCGCAGGTAGAGAGAGATAAGTGGGAGCAAGCTATGGAAAGGGAGATGGATAGCCTGCACGAACTGAACGTGTACACCCCCTCTAAGGTCCCAGCCGATAAGACACTCATAGGCACGAAGTGGGTTTTCAAAATCAAGGAACTCGAAGACAACAAGGCCCTCTACAAGGCTAGACTCGTAGCTCAGGGGTTTGCCCAAAGGTATCCAGACGACTACATGGATACTTACTCACCCACAGTTAGGGCGGAAAGTGTCAAAAGCGCCCTAGTAGTTGCATCTATCTTAGGCCTAGAAGTCTACCAATTTGACGTTCAAACCGCATACCTCCATGCGAAGTTAGACAAAGAAATATACGTCAGGACACTCCCAGGGAAAGGCGCGAAAGAGGGAGTCACTCGGCTACTAAACAAAAGTTTGTACGGTTTAAGACAGTCCGGGAAAAGATGGTATGAATGCCTAGCCAAAACACTCAGGGACATGGGTTTTACCGCCACATCAGCAGACCTCTGCCTCTTCGCCAAGAGGGAGGGCACATTGGTCGAATACGCACTCATTTACGTAGACGACATCCTGTACATGGGGCAGCACAAGCAAAATTGCGATAAATTCGCCAGAGAACTGGGGAAACAATTCACACTCAAGACCCTAGGGAAAGTCAATAAGTATCTAGGAGTACAAATCGAGAAAACAGAGAATGGGTTCAAGGTTTCTCAAAAGGAGAAAATATTAGAACTTATACATAGATGCAACATGAGGGACGCTAAGCCATGCGAAACCCCCATGCAAACAGACTTCTTGAAACATATGCACGAAGAGGGGGAGTCATTTAAGGACAACACCTTGTATAGATCTGTCATTGGATCCCTCCTGTATATTGCCAATTGGACAAGGCCCGATATCAGCTTAGCTGTTAATTTATTATCCAGACATGTCAGTGAACCCAAGGTATACCACTGGGAAGGGGTGAAGCGAGTAATCAGGTACCTGAAACATAGCATAGACGCGTACCTATGCCTGGAACCATCCAAATCCAAAGAACCGGCGCTGACCTGCTATGCAGACGCTGACTGGGCAGGTGATACCAAGAGCAGGAAAAGCACATCAGGTTACGTGTTCCTCATCAATAACTGCCCGGTACACTGGTATACCGACAAACAGAACCTGGTTGCCACATCCACGGCAGAAGCAGAGTACATCTGCCTATCAAAGGCAGCTAACAATTTAGTATGGTTTGATGACCTGCTCTCTGAAATATGGACTGAACCGGCTTACCCTATAACTATCCACGAGGACAATAAAGCAGCCATAGACATCTCCAACGCAGAAGCAGTGGGTCAGAGGTCCAGACATATTGACATCAAGCATAAGCATGTCAGGCAGTTATCAAATGTAGGTTTCATTAGGGCCGTACATTGTGAAACCTCTGAGCAAGTCGCGGACATTCTAACGAAACCATTACCAAACAAGCAACACACATATCTCACATCAAAACTAAGGGTGACCATGCTGGGTACAGAATCAACCCCGAATGTTAGGCATTTAGAGGGGGATTTGTTACGAGTAAATGCCTAACTGTGTATACACCATTGCATAGACTGACCCACTGACCCCTCCTCCCTCACTTAGCCCTTCCCATAACCCCTCCTTACCTTGACTCCACCTCCTCCATATATAAGGCTGTGCACAGAAGTCAAAGCCTATCGTGTCTGTGATTATTGGGCAAGATCCTTGGAAAACTTACTTCTCAGTAAGACTGCTTAGAGAGGGCTGTGAAGCACTGTAAAGCAGTATATAATTTGAAGTGCTATTGCTAAGTGCTATTGCTATGCCATATAAGGCCACACCTGGAATATGGCATCTAGTTTTGGTCATTACATTACAAAAAAAGATGCTGAGACTTTGGAAAAAGTGCAGAGAAGCGGATGATTAAAGGCCTGGAGACAAAAACATTTGCAGTTGCAGGAATTGGGAATGGCTAGTTTAGAGAAAATGAGGACTGGGGGTGTGTGAGATATGATAGCAGTATTCTAGTATTTGAGGAGCTGCCAGTCAAGAGCGAAACTTTGGCAGCTCATCGTTTCAACTTGCCATTAGAGGAAGGGTGCAAGGGTTGGTTACGAATGGGTTAACTAGAGAAATGAAAGTTCTACAGCTCCACTGAATCTTCTGAGAGTCTGGAAACTTTTCAAGGACATTTTAGCAGATGTGTAGTTGAGGCAGATGGTTTCCATAAGAAAGAGAACTTGTTTACTTGGTCTATGTGGAAGCCTGGGGGTTTGGCTTGGAAAATCATTGTTTAATACTATGAACTGGGGCCTGAAGATCTCAGAATTAGTTTTACCTCAACAGCACTAGACATCAACATCGCTAATAAATGCATATTTATGAGGCCATTTATGTTTCATGTGGAAATGATTTATTTCTGAGGGACATGCTAGCTTCTTTCCTGTGAAACTTTCTACATTGTCCTGGTAGATGAAGTAATACTTTGTGCTCATGAAAAATGTCTGAATCCTAATATTTGCAGGCTTTCAATTCAAAGTCATCAATGTACAAGAGATTGAAGACTTAGTAGATGAGGTAAAAGGTAAAGGAGCCCTATAGATTTTACTCCACTAGTCATTGCCAACAATAGGTGGCAGTGCGTGCCCATCTCGGTTTCAAGGCCATTGAGCCAGCGCTGTCTGAATACATTTAACAGACTAACAGAATTGGAAGGCAGCTTGCAGGTCATCTAGTCCAACCCTCTGCCCAAGCAGGAGACCCTACTCCATTTCTGACAAATGGCTGTCCAGTCTCTTCTTGAAAGCTTCCAGTGATGAAACTCCCACAACTTCTGAAGGCAACTTCTGTTCCATTGTTTGATAGTTCTCACTGTCAGAAAATTTCTGGGATTGCAATTAATTTCTTTTCTAAGGATTTTAAAATTTGCTCTTTTGAAATTTAGCATGGATATATGATCATGTTCCAGATTCCCTCTGTTGTGCTGCAAATCCCAGTTGGTGCTCATTCCTTTTACCTCTTCAACCACTTATGATCAGGTCTAGCAGAGGCACCCTATCAACTCCTTGCAGTTCAGAAATTCCAGCAGAGGATGGCGCTGTTCAATTGACATTCAGCTACTGCCCTTCATTTGATGTTCAGTGGCCTCAATTGATGTGCTTGCACGCATGTAGCAAAGAGAACTTGGATCTCCCTGACATTCCAGCTAAGAAAGCTGGGCCATCATTCCTTATTGTCTCCCTATCTAGCTAGCAATGTGATTTCCAATCCCACTGAAGTCAAGCATATCTTCAAACCAAGAGATGAGGCAGCACAACATACAGAAAACCATGTCCAATGTTATTGCACCCCTAGCCTACTATTATGCTAGCCTCCTAGCAGGCACTGACTGAACCATTTCCCTGCACCTCCCCAGATGGATCAAGAGTGTACTAGTGACACACATGTCAGGGTGTCTGCACAATCTGGGGCTAATCTTGGAGAGGCAAAAGGAGAAGGGGACAGCAGAAGATGCTTAAATAGTGTCACTGATGAAGTCGGCATGAGTTTGGGCAGACTCGGGTAGACAGTGGAGGATATGGAGGGACTGGCATGCTGTGGTCCATAGCATTGCGAAGAATCAGACATGACTTGGATTGAACAACCACAACACTTGGGGATGGGGGCCTCTGCTTTGCCTGCAAAAATACCTCACTTCATCAATCCCGGTACAGCTAGGAATGTTCCACACTCTGGATGCCTATTGATTCAGGCAAAGCCAAATAGACTACAGGGAAAGTACTTTCCAATATTCCACACAGGATGGGAATTGCACACCACTTGTTCCATCTTGCATTTCTCACAAACAGTACTCCATCATAATACACAACACTGTCCAGGAATAAATCAGGCAGTCCTTGCCTGCCTGATTTATTACTTTACCATTTTAATTAATTACCTGGGGGCATATGTACATATTTATATCTACTGTCTTTATTTTCTGCAGCACTAGGCTGCAGGAAATCTCAGGCTCTTAGAAAATACAATTATAGGAGCCTGCTGTTCAGCATTCAGACCAAAGTAAATGAAAAGCTCAAGGGCAAACCAGTTGGCAATCTTGAATTGTCTGTCTAATTAAAATTTCTAAACATGGCAATTTCCTTGGGGTTGGCTTGTAAATTTGAACGAAATCTCTTGAACCAGATGAAATGCAGCCATGAGCTTCAAGGAAGGTGTTTATCTTTAAAATACCAAGAGATTATTTGCCCTTTTGATTCAGCAACATCTCCTGGCTTCTTCCTGACCCTTTTAAGATGAGAACCCATTCCAGAAGAGAAGAAGACGCCATAACTATTCTGGCATAGAAAATTCTGTCACACAACCTATTTAATCTTTCAGGGATACAAAATGCTTCAGTGCTTTGCTGCAACTGGCAATGAAGGCCCTTGCAGACTGGGTCAAAAAAGCATTACCATTTAAAATGTTCACATGAAATAAAACATCCAAGGGAGAAGCCCTCACTGTCAGATAATTCTGCAGATGTGGGAGCAAGTGAAGGAGCACAAACAGAGTTGGGAAATTCTCTGGCTCTACAGTGGCAGGCCCTTAAAGGCGATCACTGTGGAATGAAGCAGCCAGATTTGGAGAGAGACTGGGCAAATATTGCTTGTTCTTGGTTTTATTGTAGGAGCTTCAGCTCATTGCTGACATAATACACCAACTGGCTGGGCTCATTTAAGCCTTATACACAGTCCTCTGAAGGGATCATTCGGTTGCTCTTAAAAAAGGCTATCTGCAGATTAGAATTGTGTATATGTGCAGGCAACTACCGGTTAGAAACAAAGTATTTGGAATGCTGACCCAAATCTTGCTTCCCTTAACCACAATGTCAACAACTCAGAAGGAACACAAATGACCAATTTACATTTGCTTGTGAGATGCTTTAACTTTAACCAAGAAATTGATAACTAGACTTAGTTAAAATTGTCAGAAGCCTTCTCTGCATTTAAAAAAATAATGCAGTTCCAAATGGAATTTCTATGTTCACCTACTGAAAAAAAAATTAAAGGGTCACATTGGTGACATTGTAAAACAAGAAAAAGGATGGATGCTTTTGCAAGGTCGCTTTGGAGGAAAGTGAAACTGTTATTGTAGATTTTAAAGCTCTGCTATTGATGACTTCTATTCTGAAAGGATCCATTTTTGCTATTCTATCACCAACTTTTGGCGTGCTCAAACATACATTGCCATTGTAAACATAGTGTCAAGATCGAATCGCTTTGCTTCTTTCAAACCTTAATGTTTTTCAACTTGCCAATGAAGTTGGGGGAGGGAAGGGGGAAATGGAATGCCGAGAACGTATCTGGAAATCGTGAGAGCATGGCAACCATCAAGGTCACCACTGCAAGTGCTTGAGAAACAGATGGACTGTTCCCATAACAAAAGGACTCTCATAATTGGACAATGTGATTGGTAAAGCTGTCTTGGGGAATGAGGGGATGAATTGCTGGCAGAAGTTCATGAACCCTAGGAACCTTTGTAGCTGCTTGTGGGTCTGAGGGGGCTCCCACTCTAGGATAGCTTTCACTTTTCCCGAGTCTATTTCCACCCCCTCTGCTAATATCTGATAGGCCAGATAGTGGAGATGGGTCTTGTAAAATTTGCACTTTGACAGTTTGGCATAGAAGTTTGGTGTAGAGGTTTGCGGGAAAACAGTACCAAAAGTACACATATAGATTGGGTGAAACCAGGCTTAATAGCAGTAACTATGAGAGGGATCTTGGAGTCTTAGTGGACAACCAGCAGTGAACAATATGAGCCAGCAGTGTGCAGCCAAAAAAGCCAATGCAATCCTAAAATGCATTAACAGAGGGATACAATCAAGGTTAAGTGAGGTACTAATACCACTCTATAAAGCCTTAGTTAGACCACACCTAAAATACTGCATCCAGTGAAGACCAGCTGGCCGGCACGCATGTGCACGACAGAACCTGGAAGAGCAGCTGATGGCCAGACAGGGCTCTGGGTGCCACCTCTGGCCATCATGGCTATAGACCAATCAGTCTAACATCAATACCTGGGAAGATCCTGGAAAAGATAATCAAAAAAGAGATCTGTGAACAACTAGAAGCAAATACAGTTATAACAAGTAGCCAGCATGGGTTTGTTTAAAATAGATCATGCCAAACCAATCTTATTTAATTCTTTGATAAAGTGACTAAATTAGTAGACCAGTGAAATGCAGTGGATATAGTATACTTGGATTTCAGTAAGGCATTTGACAAAGCAGACCACAACCTACTTCTTGGTAAGCTAGAAAAATGTGGAATAGACAACATCACCACCAGATGGATTTTAACTGGTTGACAAATCATACTCAATTAGTAGTCTTTCATGGTACTACATCTACATGGAGAGAAGTAAGTAGTGGGGTACCACAAGGTTCCAGTACTCTTGAATATCTTCATAAATGACTTAGAAGGAATAGAAGGGAAATTCATCAAATTTGCAGATGACACTAAACTGGCAGGAATAGCCAATATCCCAGAAGACAAGCTCAGGATCCAAAAAGATCTTGACAAACTTGAACAATGGGCCCTATCCACCAAAATGAATTTCATTGTGGAGAAAAGCACAAAGGTATAAATACAGATTAGGCGAGACCTGGGTCAAAAACAGTAACAGTGAGAGGGACCTTGGAGTCCTAGTGGATGATCACTTGAATATGAGCCAGCAGTGTGTGGCAGCTAATACAATCCTGGGCTGTATAAACAGAGGCATAGAATCAAGATCACGTGAAGTATTAGTGCCAGTTTATAAAACCCTAGTAAGACCACACCTGGAATACTGCAACCAATTCTCCATCAAGGAGGAAACAGCAGTCAGGAATGGGTTAACTCCGTCTGTTAACTGCTGGGACTGAGTCTGCAAATTGTTAAGCCATGCTTCTTCTTTTTGCTTACCAGAGTTTTAGACTCAGTCTAACTGGACAGATGTGTTTTCTCTGAGCTGTTCATTCACTGACTGTTTTTTCCTGGGGGAAAAAGTTTTTATTTGTATTTTCTACTTGCTGAGGTTTGACTTCCTATCAGGTAAACCTTTAGTTTCTTTTCAGCGTGAAGGGTGATTCAGCCTGAGCCCGCTGAGGGCCGCGGGGGCAGCAAGAGGTCACTCGGCTGAGGACCTCACAGGCAGCACTCACAGGCCCAATTCCTTGGGTAGGGCAAGGCTCGTTCTTGAGCTCAGAAGCCTTATTCCCAGCCTTCAAAGCATTCTAAACGGGGGTCCAAGCAAAAGCATAAGGCCTCTGCAAAGGCACTTCAGAAAATCTTCTGAGGTGGCTGTAGAGGAGGCTGTAACGAAAGGGAAGAGTTCCCAGAACAAAGATCTCCCTAGGGCCCAGGTTGCCTCTGAGGGGATACAGGAGCTGTCTGCTATTCCATTCCATCTGCCTGGTCTCCAGATGGGGACTCAGCACAGGCTCCTGCCTTGCCCAGTGGCAGTGACTTGCTTTTTGGAGCAATGCCTGCTCTTGGACCATCGGTGATTCCTTGGGAGCAACAAGTGGAACACAGGTCTCCTTCACCTGGGGTTTCATCCACCCCCATTTCTGCAGGCTTACAGCCTGGTCAGCTGGGTGACACTCAATATCCAGATCCAGGACCCAGTTGTGGGGGCAATAAGCTGACTTTGTATAAATATACAAAAGGATGAAGGCTATTGCTGAGCACATTGTAAGCCGCCCTGAGTCTCCGGAGAAGGGCGGCATATAAATCAAATAAAAAATAAATTAAAAAAAATTGTCCACCTTGATTACTAATGCCATAAGTCAGGGCATTGAAACAGGATTACAACGAATATCTGCTGCTATGATTTCTGATTTTTCTAGAGCTCAATCTTTCCATCATAGTCAACAAGGGTTGGGATCTTCCCTTCCCTTTCAGGATCCGGAGTGTTCCCAGGCATCTTCTGGCCAGGCCTCCCTTTCAGGGGAGGAGATGCAGTGTGATATTGAGTTATCTGATGATGAGGATCTTTTACCTGACCAACCATCATTTGTTGGACTCTTTAGGCCTCATCCAACCTACCAGGTCCTCTGGAGGAACATCTCCGTCCGGAGGATAAGAGATTGGAGCAATCTCTGGTCAAGACCCATCAGATTGCGGCCTGGGCCGTTAAGGTGGCCTCAGCTGCATCATTTTTTAACAGGGCTTTTTTGCTCTGATTAAGGCAATTACAGGACCGCCTCCCAGTCACAGATATCAGATCCCACCAAGATCTCAACAAGATCATAGCAGCAGTGGAGTTTTCTGCTGATGCGACACAAAATGCATCTTGATTTGCATCTAAATGTCAGCATTGGAAGCCATATTAGGCCGGAAGCTTCCATGCTGCCACCTTCTCATGTGTGGGAAAGTAGGAGGGGGGATTTAGTAGAGGGGTTGTTTGTAGACATAATACCATTCCTCCTGTCGGTCAACATCACGGCGATCCGGCATCTGAAGAAGGAGTGGTTGGAGTGCTGAGTCGAGATGGGATGTTGTTTGGAGCATGTGATTGACTGAGGAGTGAGGGGATGGTTTTGGGGGTTTTGATTTACTGAGGGAAAACCTGGACCTCTCAGATTCAGGTTTTTCCAGATGTGCCAGTTTACCTATTCTAGTAAAGAGAACTTTGGAAAATGCTTGCTTCCGCGTCTTTACTTGGAGTGGGGGTTTTCTGGAACGCTGACACTAAGGCTATTGGATCTTCACGTCTCATCACCTCCTGTGGCTTCACCAGTGGCAGGCTGATGCTAGGAACAAGTGGAGACTAGCTTCTTCCCCTTATAAGAGAGAGAAATTATTTGGTGAATGCCTAGACCTTATTCTGGTGGAGTCTCTGGACAAATGCAAGATTATGCCTAATTTGACCAGATGGGCAGAGGTCCACCCGAGTCTGTATTTTCGTCCCTTTTCCTTTTGGGGAGTGGACAGTGGTTTTGGGGGGCAACGATTGCAGAGACAATTTGCCTTCAGACAGGGTCAGGACAGGCAGGGCAGAAAGGGGCACTGTTACCCACCCAAACATTCCTTTCGGGACGGGAGGGGTTGTCCCTATCGACAGTCCAAATGACTGCTCTTCCCAGCTTCCCATAGGGGACCAGCTGGCTCTCTTTGCTGACCAGTGGGAGGCTTCCACTTCGGACTCTTGGGTCAGGGAGATGGTAAGGTTGGGCCTCTCCCTGAAATTCCTGTCCAACCCTCTGAGGTTCTTCATCCGCTGTTCCATGTCACAGGATCAGGTGAAGTGGCGCCTCATGGATTCGACCATAACACACTTATTGTCCATTCAAGCCATTCAGCTGGTTCTGAAGGCACACCACAGTCAGGGATTTTATTCCAGACTGTTCCTGGTTCCGAAGTCCTTGGAGGGTTGGAGGGCAATTCTCGATCTCAAGACCTTGTATTGCAGGTTCAAGATGCAGTCTCTCCACTCCATTCTGGAGGGCATCAAGAAGGGCGATCTCCTCACATTAGTGGATCTCATGGAGGCCTACCTGCATATCCCCATTCATCCAGATTACAGACAATTTCTCTGTTTTCAATACATGGGAAAGCAGTATCAGTACCTTTTGGCCTGTCCTCCGCCCCAAGGGTGTTTACCAAGTTGATGGCTGCCTTGGTGGGCCATCTCCAGACTCTACCTGTCCGTATACAGTTCTACCTGGACGACATCCTCATCCAGTCCAGTTCAGTATCCCGAGCCAGATAGGACCTAGATACCACCATACAGGTCATCCAATGTCATGGCTTCTCAGTGAACTATTCCAAAAGTCATCTGATCCCTGACAATGCTTTTGCTCCATCTAGGGGCAATAATAGACACAGTGGAGTCAAGGGCGTATGTTTCACTGGACTGTCAATCCAGCCTGAAGGACCTGGCAGTCAGAGTCCCGTCGGATCATGCCTCTTCCCTGCTGCTTCTCTCTCAGCTGCTGGGAAAGATGGTGTCGTGTTTCGGCATCACACCTTGGGCTCGTCTCCACAGCAGGGCCCTGCAGTGGTTTCTCCTTCCATTCCAACAAGCTCGGTGCAGCATGTCTCCAGTACGAGTGGAGGTTCCACCAGTGGTCCGGTCTTCTCTCACACGGTGGTCTTCCGACGCCATTGCCCAGGGTTGCAGGTTCTGGGAGCCTCATCATATCACCCTGACGACCGACGCCAGACTCTTTGGCTGGGGTGCTCATCTCGGATCCCACATAGCTCAAGGTCAGTGATTTGTGGAGGATCTTTCGGAAAAGACGCCTAGAGAGCATTTGGAAGACTAGTCAATCTGATTCCGACCGGACACAGGTGAGGTCTTATATCAAGACCTACCTAGTGGCAATAAAAGCGGCAAAATCTAACCATTTTTCAGCTGTTATCGCATCTGCAGAGAACCGCCCAGCCGCCCTGTTTAGGGTGACCCACTCCCTTCTTCGGGGGGGAGTGCGGGAAGATCCCTTGCAGGGCCACGCTGAGGATTTTGTGCAATTCCTGCACGATAATGTCGCTTGGATTCGGGATGGCTTGGACTCCGATTGGATGAGTCCACGGGAGGAGACCAGGGCAGGTCTTGAGAATGTTATCTGGGAGGAGTTTGATCCTGTGGCTCCCGAGGATGTGGACAGGGTTCTGGGTAGGATTAGTGCTGCCACATGTTTATTGGACCCGTGTCCCTCCTGGTTGGTACTGGCCTCCCGGGAGGTTACACGAGGCTGGCTCCAGGGGATTATAACTGCTTCTCTGAGTGAGGGCGCCTTTCCCGCCACCTTGAAAGAGGTGGTGGTGAGGCCCCTCCTCAAGAAGCCTTCCCTGGACCCGGCTGAATTAGCTAACTACCATCCGGTCTCCAACCTTCGTTTTGTGGCGAAGGTTGTCGAGAGTGTGGTGGCACGACAACTGCCCAGGCACCTGGATGAAGCTATCTATCTAGACACGTGCCAGTCGGGCTTCAGGCAGGGGCACAGCACAGAAACGGCATTGGTTGCGTTGGTGGGTGATCTCTGGAGGGCTCGGGACAGGGGTTGCTCCTCTGTCCTAGTCCTATTAGATCTCTCAGTGGCTTTTGATACTATCGACCATGGTAGCATGCTGCAGCGGTTGAGAGGGTTAGGAATAGGGGGCACCGTTCTGCGGTGGTTCTCCTCCTTCCTCTCTGACCGCTCGCAGTTCGTGTTGGCAGAGGAGCAGAGGTCGACCTCGAGGCGTCTCGCATGGGGAGTGCCACAAGGGTCGGTCCTCTCGCCCCTTCTGTTCAACATTTATGTGAAGCCGCTGGGTGAGATCATCCGTGGTTTTGGGGTGAAGTGTCATCTGTATGCTGATGATACTCAGCTGTACATCTCCACCCCAGACCACCCCAACGATGCCCTTGATGTGATGTCTCGCTGCCTGGAGGCTGTGCGGGTCTGGATGGGGAGGAGCAGGCTCAGACTCAACCCGTCCAAGACCGAGTGGCTGTGGCTGCCGGCGTCCCGATATAGTCAGCAGGTGCCATCGCTGACTATTGGGGGTGAATCTTTGCCCCCCACAGAGAGGGCTCGCAATCTGGGTGTCCTCCTGGATGCACGGCTGTCTTTAGAAGAGCACATGACGGCCGTGGCCAGGGGGGCCTTTTATCAGGTTCGCCTGATCCACCAGTTGCAGCCCTTTCTGGACCGGGATGCCTTGCGCACAGTCACTCATGCCCTTGTCACCTCCCGGCTGGACTATTGTAATGCTCTCTACATGGGGCTCCCCTTAAAAAGCACTCGGAGGCTCCAACTGGTCCAGAATGTGGCTGCGCGGGTGGTTATGGGCGCAACCCGTTGTGCCCATGTGACACCCCTCCTGCGCGAGCTGCACTGGCTCCCAGTGGTCTTCCGGGTGCGATTCAAGGTGTTGGTTACCACCTTTAAAGCGCTCCATGGCATAGGACCCAGGTACCTTCGAGACCGTCTTCTGCCACCATTAGCCTCCCACCGACCAGTCCACTCCCACAGAGAGGGTCTCCTCAGAGTGCCATCGGCCAAGTTATGTCGGCTGGCGACACCCAGGGGGAGGGCCTTCTCTGTGGGAGCCCCAGCCCTGTGGAATGAACTGTCCCCGGAAATACGTAAGGTCTCCGACCTCCGGGTGTTTCATTGCGCACCGAAGACCCTGTTGTTCCGCCAGGCCGGGCTATCAACATAATAATTTTAATTGGGGTATTTTAAATTTTTGGGGTTTTAATCCGGCCAAATTTATTTAATTATTTTAATTTTTAATCATTGTTGTGTCTGTGTTTTTAAATTGGCTGTACACCGCCCTGAGTCCTTCGGGAGAAGGGCGATATAGAAATAAAATTATTTATTTATTTATTTATTTATTTATTTATTTCACACATTAACTGGCTGGAATGCAGGCCGTCCATCTGGCTCTCAAGAGTTTTGAGTCCCTTGTGTCAGGGTTGGACATATTAGTGCTGATGGACAACATGGCTGCCAAGGCTCACATAAATCATCAAGGGGGGACCCCTTGCTCTGATGCAAGAGTCAGAGCAGCTGATTCTCTGGGCGGAGTCTCATTTGTCTTCCATCCGAGCGGACCACATATCAGGAGTGGCGAACATCCAGGTGGATTGGTTCAGTTGGACTTCAGTCGACCAGGCAGAGTGGCATTTGGATCCATCTCTGTTCAGGCCTCTGACAGATCACTTCAGACTCTTGGTGGTGGATCTGTTCGCCACACGAGACAACCGTCAAGTACCGAGGTTCTTCTCCAGGTTCCCATCTTTGGAGGCGGAAGCAGTGGATGCGTTGCGGAGCCCGTGGCCATCAGGGTTCCTATTTGCCTTCCCTCCTTTTCCTCTGATTCCCAGAGTCATCCAGAAGCTCTTGGAGGAGAAGGCAGAACTTTTACTTCTGGCTCCTCGTTGGCCCAGGAGACCTTGGTTTGCAGATCTTGTGACTCTCTCAGCGGTCCGACCCTGGAGGTTGCCTCGGGACAGGATCTCCCCCAGCCAGGGAGTGTTAGTACACTCAGACCTGCAGTGGTTTCAACTAACCACTTGGTGCTTGAGCGGGGCCTACTGAGGGAGGACAAATTATCTTCCAAAGTCATCTCCACTATCCAGGTGTCCCACCAACCATATCTATAATACTACGTAGCGGTCGTTTTGTACCTGGTGCAAGAAAGGGAATCTAGTTCCCACTGAAGTTTCTGTGGCTCAGGTTTTGGACTTTCTTCAAGTGGGTTTGGATGCTGGGTTGGCCCCTAATACTCTTTGGAGACAGGTGGCAGCCCTTTCTTCCATTCTTATTGTGGAACCAGGGATTCCCTGTCAAGGCATCCAATAGTTTGACAGTTCCTCAGGGGGGCTTCCAACCTTTGACCACCCATGGTTCACCACTTTCCCATGTAGGACTTAAACAAAGTCTTAACTGCCCTTACCCGGGGTCCCTTTGAACCCCTACGGGAGGTTAGTTTGAAATTTCTTTCCTATAAGGTGGCATTTTTGGTGGCTATCACCTAGGCACATATCTGAGCTGGCGGCTCTGTCCACCAGGGGGGATCTCTGTGTTTTCCACGCTGACATGCTGATGCCTTGACCCTATGTTCCTTCCAAAGGTCAACATTTGGTTTCATAGGGCTCAGGAGTTGATTCTGCCCAATTTGTGCCCTGAGGCTTCACACCATTTGGAACATATTTGGCATACATTGGACTACGGAGGGCTCTCTGCATATATGTTAAATGGACCTCTTCTCTGTGGAGGACAGAGTCCCTTTTTGTTTCTTTTCAGCCTGCCACCCTCGGCGGCAGGGTCACTTCCTCCACCTTGGGTCAGGGCTTGTATATCTATAGAATATGAAGCCCAGGCCTTACCTGTGCCCATGCGTATCACAGCTCGTTCAACATGAAGTGCTGTGACTTCTGCAGCTTGGGCTACCTGGCCTCTCTGCAGAGCAGCTACTTGGTCTTCCCCTTCCCCTTTTGTACATCATTACAAGCTTGATTCTTATGTCTCGGCTGAGGCTGCTTTTGGCAGATGGGTTCTCCAGCGGGTTCATTTAGACTTGGGACCGCAGGCCTGGACTTCTCCGTCCCAATAGGATACAGCTTTGGTATGTCCCATTCCTGACTGCTGTTTCCTCCTTGATGGAGAATGGGCATTGGTTATTATCTAATACGCCCTTTCTCAGCTTAGAGGAAACAGCAGTCAGCCCCACCTGGGTTATTTATCCAGCCCTGGCATTGGGAGGGTAGGGTTTTGTTTTTTTGTCTTTACAGCTCAACACATCAGTCTGCATTGATGCCTTCATCAAAAAACTGGCAAGCAACAGGAAGAGCCATGGTTTAACAATTCGCAGACTCAGTCCAAACAGTTAACAGATGGAGTTAACCCATTCCTGACTGTTGTTTCCTCTAAGCTGAGAAAGGGCGTATCAGGTATCAACACCCATTTTGGTCACCATACTACAAAAAAGATGTTGAGACTTTGGAAAAAGTTCAGAAAAGAGCAATGAAGACAATCAAAGGCCTGGAGACTAAAACATAGGAAGAACAGCTGCAGGATTTGGCCAGTCTAAAGAAAAGAAGAATTAGGGGTGACATGATAGCAGTATTCCAGTATTTGAGGGGCTGCCACAAATAAGAGGGGAGTCAAATTATTCTCCAAAGCACTGGTATCGATTGAAAAAAATATAATAACGTAAGTAATACATTCATCTTTATCACGGCTATTCTACCTATTAAGAATAACTGTAATTTGGCCCAAATATCTAAGTCTTTTTGAATTTGTTGTATTAATGTATCGTAATTGTTTTCCTTTATTGTAGAACATTTCACTGTTTGTGTGTGTGTGTGTGTGTGTGTGTCAGCCTCCGCCTTTTCTGCTTTGGCTGCCATAGTAACAGGAGGGGGGAGAGCTAGGTAGCATGGGGGGGGAAGCGTGCTGGACGAAAACGAAACTGATAGTTAAGCCACCGGACTAGATCTTTGAAGCTGTCGTCGGGCCAATGGTCGTGGCATTCCTGATTGATGACGCTGCCAGACGTGTGCTTCCACCTGACCTCTGGGAGACCTATGGATTGGATGATTTACGGTGGACAGTGGGAGGGGATGCTTTCTATATGCAATTTTCACATGTATTGCCTTAGATTCTGCTTTCCTTTGGTTGCGTTCACTTCATCTTCTAGTAAAAGTACCTTTCTCTATAAACAATGGAGTTTGGGTCATTCTTTCCTGGACTTTGAAGGAAGCACACCTGACATTAAGCAGAATCTAAGCTCCAGCCATCCCAGATAAACACCGAGGGGGCTGAACCCAAGATATGTCTGACCAAGAGAGTGAAGGAGACCAGATGGGAGCTGCTGGCTTTACTATAACTTCACTTCAAGCGGAGAAGGAAGCTGCAGAATGGATGGAAAAAATTCGGCTGAGAGAGGAGCCAGAGGAAGCTAGATGGTCGAGGGGAGTAGGAAGGTTGCCAGACCTGGGGAGGACCCCCCATGGAGTAACCAGCTCCAGACCTCGTAAGGGAGAGCGGTGTGGCTGCAAGAGCAAAAGGAGAGCCTCATGATTGCTCAGGCGATGCAACTCCTCCGCGATGCTGAGGAAAGCCGGAAAAACCGTGAGTCTTATGTATTCCCTGTGGGGAAGGGAGGAGACTACCCCAGACTGGATCCAGAAGAGACAGCGTGTGGGGGAGAGGAAGAGGAAGCTGGGGAAGAAACATCTCAGGGTTCTGGAGCTCAAGCGAGGGATGCAGCAGCCCAGGGACCCCCAGCCTTGCAGGCCCCACCCGCAGATGCAAAAAGCCAAAAATCCCCCCCCAACCGGAAAATATGATGGGAACCTGAAGACCTTGGGGCTTTTCTTGACCCAAGTGTGGAACCACATGCAGGACTGGGGGGAGGATTACTTATCAGATGCGGCACGAATGAGATGCATCACAAATGTCTTAGAGGGAGTAGCAGCTGAATGGATGGTGGTCCTCCCCAATAATAATTCTCCCTTGCTGAGGAATTACAACCTGTTCATGGGGGCTCTTAGGAGGCGGTTTGAAGACCACCTAGCTGAGCGGAAAGCGAGACTCAGAATGAAGGGTATCCAGCAAGGCCGGAGATTGGTGGCAGAATACACCCAAGAATTTCGCAAACTGGCACCCTACATGACAGGGTGGTCAGAAGCGGCCCTACTGGAGAGTTTCAAGAACGGACTGAATGAAGACATATACAAAGACTGTAGAGCATGGGGGGGTCCCCGAAGACTTGCAGAGTTGGTACATAGTAGCTGAGGATGTGGAAATCGAGCTGGCCCGAAGCCGACTCCGAGGCAGCCGTGCAGGGGAGCCGTCATCCCCCTTCTACCGCAAAGGAGCACCAAAGGCGGGCGCGGGGAGAGCGGAATTCAAACCAGAATCGAAGCCCTTCACGTGTTTCAAATGTGGAAAGGAAGGCCATCAGGCCACCAAATGTTTCTCCAAGCCAGTGCCAAAATTTACCAGCTGGGAACAAAGAAGGCTGACAAAGCACCCACAAAAGCTCGCGAAACAGCCCTGAAAGGAGAAGTCATTGAGTTCGCTCCCCGAAATCAGGGTGAGTTGGAACTCCGACCACCACAGACGACAGCGGGACAGACTCCGACTCCGATGATCTGGTGATTCACACTGAGGGCCTCATGCTCATCCCCATAGAAATAAGGGTGCCGTCCACAGGGGCACATGTGCAGATGTTAGCCCTGTTACACTCTGGGTACACCAGGTGCATAATCAGCCCGAAAGTGGTGGAGAAAATGGGCCTGAAACTAAAAACATTAAAAAGGCCCATTGCGTTCTGTCAGTTGGACGGATCGATTGCAGGAGGGGGCCCAGCCAGCTTTGTGACCGAACCCATTGACATGCAATTGGGGGATCACGTAAAGGCCCTCAGGTTTATTGTGGCCCCTGGCATGGAACGACCTCTCATACTTGGACAGCCCTGGCTCCGTAGATGGAACCCACAGGTTAACTGGAAAATAGGGGTTTTGTGCATTTGCACCGGAAAATCGAGACTAGAGAGGGAAGAAAACCCCCAGGAGGACAGAGTAGAACACGAAAGGGCAGAAGTGGCAATAGGCCACATCGAAGGGGAGGAAAAGATTCCAAAGGAGTATTGGGATCTCCGAGAAGTTTTTAGTGAAAAGGCCTCAGATGTGCTACCCCCCCCCCCCCAACAGAGCTACGGACAGTACCATTGAAATACTCCCCAGAGTGAAGCTCCCTAAGCCAAAGATCTACCCCATGACCCCTCGAGAACTAGGGGAATTGCGAAACTTCATTGATAAAAACCTAGAACGGGGTTTTATCCAACCAGCCACCAGGGTGGTGGCACCTGTAATGTTCCGAGAAAAGAAAGATGGCTCCTTTAGTTTGGTAGTTGATTATAGGAATATCAACGCTATTTGCATGGAAAACGTTTACCCCCTGCTGCTCATGAAGGACATGCTAGCACATTTAGGAAAGGGGAAAATTTTCACCAAACTGGACTTATGAGAGGCATACTACAGAGTGAGAATTAAGGAGGGGGATGAATGGAAAACCGCGTTTAACTGCCCACTGGGATGTTTCTAGTTTCGAGTGCTCCCTTTTGGACTACAAGGAGCCCCTGCTGTGTTCATGCAATTGATTAACAAAGTACTGCATGAGCACCTGTATAAGGGGGTGCTGGTTTACTTGGATGACATTCTTATCTACTCTGAGAGCATGGACGACCATGTGAAATTGGTGCGAACTGTCTTGAAAAAACTCAGAGCTGCTGAACTATATGCCAAGCTCTCTAAATGTGAGTTCCACCAAAGCAAAATTGACTATCTTGGATATTGCATATCGCATGAGGGAATAGAGATGGACCCTGGAAAAGTTCGGGCAGTATTGGAATGGGCTGCGCTACGCACCTGCAAACAACTACAAAGTTTCCTCGGATTTGCTAACTTCTATAGACAGTTTATCCCCTCATTCGCCAAAACCGAGCTGCCAATAACAAATCTTCTGAAAACAAAAGGTGAAGTAAGACCAAAGCCCTCACGAGCCCTTGAATGGACTATGTCAGGCGACTAATGTCAGGCGACATTCAAAAAATTGAAACGGTTGTTTGCTGCTGAACCAGTCATCAAACATCCGGACATGGAAGAGCCTTTTGTAGTACAGGCTGACGTGAGCGACGTGGCAGTAGGAGCAGTACTTCTGAAGAAGAATGCAGAAGGGAAATTACAACCCTATATGTCCCGCAAATTGTCAGAGACCAAAAGGAGATGGATGGAAGGAGGAACCTCTTGCAGTGCGATGGGCATTGTTAACGTGGAGACAATTTCTTGAAGGAGCTAAGCATCCTTTTGAAGTTTGGACTGATCATAAAAACTTGGAGGCTTTGAAAACACCACATAAGCTGTCACCAAAGCAAGCTCGCTGGGCTCAACACTTCAACCATTTTAATTTCACTTTACACTACCTTCCTGGTGGAAAGAACTTCATGGTGGATGCCCTTTCCAGATTGCCTCAATACAACAGTACCAAGGAGGAAGTGGTTTGGCCTATCATATCTGTGACACAACTAGCAGCGCCAGTAACTACCAGAGCACAGACGAGGGCCGATCCAGCCCTCTCAGGTGATTTGCTTCAGAAACTACGAGAAGTTCTAAAGACTGACGAGTGGTTTCGAACCCACTCGAACGAATGTACACTCCATGATGGACTAGCTTGGATTGGGGCCAAATTGTATGTTCCGGCCAGTTTAAGAGTAGCGGTGTTGCAGCACGCTCATGATGCCAAGATGGCAGGACACTTTGGATTTGTTAAAACTCTACATCTCGTTAAAAGACAATTCTGGTGGCCTGCATTCAAAAAGGACATAGAGGCATATGTAGCTGGCAAGCTGTCCTGTGTGTGCCTCAGCTAAGAGACCTCTGGGGAAGCCACCTGGTTTACTTCAGAGTGTGCAAGGCCAAATGCCGCACCTGACAGTGTGGTTTTCTTGCTTTTTAAATGTGTATTATGTTTCTTTTTGTACTGTGTATTTTAATCTTTGGAAATTTAATAAATATTATTTTTTTAAAAAATGACCTTGTTCCATATTTAATAGAATCAGAGAATTGGAAAGGGCCTTGGAGGTCTTCTAATCCAACCCCCTGCTCAGGCAAGAGACCTTATACCATTTCAGACAAATGACTGTCCAATCTTAAAACCCTCCAGTGATGGAGCACCCACAATAGAGGGTGGGCTCTATTTAAATTGGCCATTTCAGCCTCTTTCATTCTGGTCTACACCCACAGCTGAGAATCATTAGCTGATCATCATCCAGAGTGCTTACCCAGGCATAGGGAATTATTTCTACAGTGGCACCTTCCCTCTTTTTAATAGAATCATCAGCTTAGGCTGCTGCATCCAGGTTACACTTCGGTCCATACCAGACGCAGAGACACCGATCACTGATTGGTCAAGACGCTGGTGGGAATATATAAAGAACTGTCAAAGTGCTGGCAAGCTGCTGCTCCTTTGAGCCGAGCAGCCGCCGCTAGCTATCATTCCCTTTGAATACAATTTGTTCTTCTCTCGCTATGTTATATAGAATATCTCTCACTTTCTTTCTGGCGAACCTCACGTGGACCTCCCTAGGAAGCCTATTTCTTCTCACATAATTTGTTTGGACCCTGTAAACCTCATCAAGTTCTCTAATAATTTCTTGTTTGTCTTGCTGAAGGGCGTCCGCGATCAGCTCAGCCATTTTGTCACCTAAGTCCTCTTCCTTTTCTTCACAGATATTTTGGAAATGAAGGTAATATGAAGCCTTGTTGATTTCCAATTGTATCAAAAAATCTTCGATTTCCTTATTCTGTGTCGCAAAAGTCTGGTCCACCATATCTAATTTTTTTTCACTTTGTTCCATCCTTTGTTCTACATTTTGGATTCTTCTCTCATTGTTAGCAATGGAGGCTTGGATCTCATTCATCTTTGACTCAAGAACATGAATGTCCATTTTTAATTCAGAATGATTATTTAACAATTTCTCCTGCATTGCTAGCATGGTCTCTTGGATTAATGACAAAGAAGATTGTACTGTTTGAAGAATTGGGGTTGTTGGTGGCTTGTCTAATTTCTGCAAGCCTTCTAATGACTTCTGAGTCGCTGGGGACATCGTTGATAAGATAGGGTTAGATGGAGCTTTTTTGCCAGTTTTCAGAATTGTTGAGGTCATAGTTGCCATTTCTTTCAGAGTTAGCTTTTGTTCTCTTATAATTTTCTCAATATTTCTCCAAATGATCATTCAATGGCGTTTGCCCTTATTTCCACTGTTAGTTCCACTTCTTGAGTTCCTATTTAAGTAATTTGCTATCTGAACTGACAGGGATCAATTCATTAAAGTTTCTTTCTTAAATCAAATTCTTTTAACACACAGAGGTTCTCTAACTTTCCTTAATAATTTAAAGCTAATAAGTTAAATCACGTTACCAGGTTCCAAATTAATTCTCAAATAGGATTACAAAACCAAGATTTTTATACCCCTATATTCCAATAAATACTGTGATTCTTATGTAGCTAAATTAAAACATTAATATAAAGAGCTGATATAAATAAATTAATAAGTACTATCAGTGAGAATAAATATGATGAAATAATTAATTAGTTAAATATAAATCTAAATTCTTATATATAAATATATCTGGTAACAACAAGATAAAATCAGCACTTAATTTCTATGTTCATTAACAATTAGCAATTCTTATTAGCGATAATATTTAGGGGATCAAAATTGGAATATTAGAGACAAAATTACTGAAAGGGAAGAGGGAGGAGTATCAGAGTATCAGAGTTATATATACAATAAGGATATAGAAATCCTCTTCTTCTTCTCTTTTTCTTTCTTTTTTTTTAATTATGTGTAAGTTGCCATTATACAAATAAGAGAAAACAACAGAGATGGAGTCTAAGGACTAACCTTTTGAATGAAAAAGAGTTTATATTAAAATTGAATGAAGAAGTCAAGCGCTTTTTTATAGAAAATGGCAAGCAAGGCATGGCCAAGGAAATTGTGTGGGATACTATGAAAGCATATGTGAGAGGAGTAGTGATATTGTATATGGCGTTCAAAAATAAGGAAAAAAAGGAAAGCTAGGGAGGCCTATAATAAAAAGCTAGAAGAAGCGGACATTAAATTACAACAAAATCCGGGAGACGAGGTGGCTAAGCAAAAGTGGATGATGGCAAGGCATAACCTCAATATTCTGGATCAGGAGGAGCTAGCGCAAAAAATTAAGAGAATAAAACACTACCATTTTGAGAACGCCAATAAGTCTGGAAGGTGGCTTGCATATAGACTAAAAAAAGAAAAGGAAAAAAATCAGATTCTTATATTAGAAGATTCCAAAGATAATATTCTGACAAAAGAAGAGGATAAATTAGAAAGAACAAGAGAATTCTATGAAGCCCTATATAAAGATGAAGAGATTGACCCAGATAAAGTCGAACAATATTTGATGGAAGCTACCCTACCACATATAACGGAAGAAGAGAAAGAAATGCTGAACAATAAAATTACAATAGAAGAACTCAAATCGGCTCTTACCAAAATAAAAAAAAACAAAACACCAGGCCCAGACGGTCTGCCGGGGGAAATATATACAAAATTTGATGAAGAATTTACAATTAGAATTGTTAGAAATATTTAATGAGGTTTTAGTTGGCACAAGAATCCCAGACACATGGAAGGAAGCATATATTACACTCATATTGAAAGAAGGTGCCGACCCGAAACAAATAGCAAATTATAGACCCATTTCTTTACTAAACTCAGATTATAAATTGTTTACAAGTATAATAGCAGAAAGAGTAAAAAAAAATCCTAAACGGTTGGATTCATAATGATCAGAAGGGATTCCTCCCAGGGAGACAAATGAGAGATAATCTGAGGACTGTAATAAATGTCATAGAATACTGTGAGCACCACCCGGAAAAACAGCTGGCGTTAGTGTTTTTGGATGCCCAAAAGATGTTCGATAACCTGAATTGGAACTTCATGGTTAACCAAATTAATTTAATGGGATTCAGGACAAATTTCAGGAAAATGATTGAAAATATCTATCATAAACAAGAGGGCGAGCATTCTAATAAATGGGGATAAGACACGGACATTTTGGATTCAAAAGGGAGTTAGACAGGGATGCCCCTTGTCTCCATTACTTTTTATTATGGTGCTAGAAGTTTTACTTAGAAAGATCAGAGCTAATAAAGAAATTAAAGGACTTCAAATCAGGAAAGAAACATTTAAAACACAAGCCTTTGCAGATGATGTGGCTTTAATAACAGAAGATCCCTTGCAAACTGGTCCCAAATTACTTCAGGAAATACAGAAGTATGGAGAAGTTGCTAGCTTCAAACTTAATAAAACAAAAACTAAAATATTAATGAGAAATGTGACAGAGGTAAATAAGAAAGAGTTAGAAAAATCCTTAGGTCTTCAGATAGTGAAGAAAATAAGGTATCTGGGAATATGGATTACTTGGAGATATTCCTCTTTAAAGGATGACAATTATATCCCATTACTACAAAAAATAAATCAGGAAATAGATAGATGGAAGAAATTAAAATTATCCTTTACAGGTAAAATTGCAGCAATCAAGATGAATATCCTTCCTAAAATCATCTTTTTATTTCAAACTATACCAGTGAATCTCGACAAAAAAATCTTCTTGGATCTGAATAAGAAGGTGCGAGATTTTTTGTGGGAGGGAAAGAAGGCGAGGATCTCATATAAGACACTGCAAGGGAAAAGAAATATGGGTGGCTTTGGACTCTCTGATTGGGAAGTATATAAAAAGGCGGCTAAATTAGTATGGATTAAAGAGTGGGTTACATTGCAAAACAAGAGAATTTTGATGTTAGAAGGCCACGATCTACAGGAAGGTTGGCACGCCCATCTATGGGATTTAAAGAACAAAAATAAATCATATTTTCATAAACACAAACTAAGGGAGACTCTTATTCAAACATGGGAAGAAATTAGGCAACGATTCTATGTGAAAGTACCAAATTGGCTTTCAATTATGGAGGCCCTGACCGCCTCAAATAGAAGAGATATTCTAAAATTCGGCACGTATAAAGATATAATAGACGATAACGGAACCCTCAAATCTCGGGAAACATTAAGAAACCAAGGTTTTAATTTAAGATTGGTGGAGTTACCTACAGATAAGCTCAAGATATCAGAAAGATAGAGACCAATTTGGTATAGATGCGAAGCATAACAATGTGGATAAAATTATGTTGGGGACGGAAAAGAAAATGTTAGCGAAATTCTACAATCTTCTATTAGGCAAGGACAGGGCAGAAGGAATAGCCAGAAACCAATTAAATATTTGGGAAAAAAACATTGGTTATAGCTTAAATTTCAATGACTGGGAGGAGGCCTGGAATAGAAACTACAATTTGACTAAATCAGCAACTTATAGGGAGAACCATTACAAAATTTTCCATAGATGGTACCTAGCGCCAGCTAGATTAGCGAAAATATTTCCCAGTGCTTCAGCAACGTGTTGGAAGTGTGGAAAGGAGGTTGGCACCTTCTATCATATGTGGTGGTCCTGCCCTGAGACAAAAAAGTTTTGGATAAGAATACAAAACTGGTTACGAGAAATAGTGGAAGAAGAAATAAAATTATCCCCTGAAATCTTTTTATTGGGAATGATCAGAGATGGATTTTCTAAAGATAAGATACATCTTATAATACATATCACAACAGCGGCCAGGCTAGTTTTTGCGAAGTACTGGAAGGACAAATCAACTCCTCCAGAGGAAATACTAATAAACAAAATCTTAGAATGTGCAGAAATGGCAAAATTAATAAGTGATCTTAATAATGATGTGAACTCAAAATTCTATGCAGTATGGGAAAGGTGGTACAAATGGTGGAATAATAGAATGAGATTGTTATGTTAGGATATGTTTATTTTTAGTAATGGTAGTTTCAAATTTATTTGATATATATATTTTGTAAATATGTAAATACACGACACCTCAGATGTTAACAGAGATTTGATGTTTTCTACAATTTTAAAACCAATAAAGTATATTTTAAAAAAAAAAAAGAAAAGAAAATACCAAGTTGGTTATCACCGGTAGAATCAATTAGACTGTCAGGTTTCGTTGCTATCTTAAATAAACTTCATTTTCAAACACAAAGTCTCTAATGAATCTTTTTTTTTATTTTAAGAATAGAGAACGACATTTCTGAACTCTTTTGCAGCCAAACTGGCCCCTCCTTCCAACACCCTCCCCTTCCGCTCTCCAACCTCAATGTCCCATTGGCCATCATGCAGATCCATCTCTTCGTCCCAGCATGTTCTTTCACAGGAATTTGCCCCCCTCCCTCCGTCACCCAGGTAACACTATCTGCTGTATGCAGAAAACTAGGTAAAAGTTCATCTCAGCAATAAATCAACGCTTCTTCTCTTTCATTCATTCCAATCATGTCAGCGCTGGAAAAGAGCCTAATTTGGAACACTGACATCCGGCCCCTCTCCCTTCACTTCTGCGACGTAACCTGCCCCATAGGAAAAACCACAAGATAAGCATCATTAGCCCCTCCTTGGCTGCGAACCCCCCCCCCGGCTTTCCCGGGTTGTCTGCATGGAATTTTGCTATAAGGCGGTCAGCTTGGATGTCTGAACTCTTCACCCAGGAAGCCTCTGACAATGGGTAGTCCTTCCATTTAATTATTGGAGGCGCCCCCTGTGCCATCTTGAATCAAGAATTCGCTGCACTTCGTAATGTGTTTGGCCTCCAACAACCAGGGGCCCAGGGGGTTCATGTGGCGTCGGCCTTAAAGTAGACCCCACTACAGGTTTTAGAAGGCTACTGTGAAAAATGGGATGAATTTTCCCCAAAAGCAACTGCAATTGCACTGTAACGGGGTTAATTATTTTTATTATAGGAAATGGTCCTATAAATTTCGGGCCCAATTTCTTGCTCAGGAGTCTCGGTCTCAAGTACTTGGTGGAGAGGTAAACTTTCTCTCCCAACTGAAATGGTCTTTGGGGAGTTCGGTGCTTGTCCGCTTGTTCCTTATAAGATTGAGCCGCCTTTGCCAGCGCCCTCTTAACATTCTCCCAAGTTTCTCTCAACATTGCCATCCAGTCGGTCAAACTGACTGAGGAAGGGGGCTCCCTCGGGTACTCTGGCATGGGGACAAAATCCATGCCACTCACTACTTTGAACGGGGTTAGCCCCGTGCTGCTGTGGACAGCATTATTATATGCGACCTCCGCAAAAGATAGGAGGTCTGCCCAATTGGACTGCTGATAGTAGACATAACATCTTAAATACTGTTCTATCATAGCGTTCAGTCTTTCCGCCCCCCCCCCCATTGGTGCTCGGGTGAAATGCTGAGCTGAGCCCTTGGGATGACCCTATGGATCGTAGAAACTCCCTCCAGAACTTTGCTGTGAACTGGACCCCTTGGTCGGAGATTATTCTCCTGGGAACTCCATGCAGGCAGTAGATGTGTTTCAGGAACAGTTTGGATAACTGGCGGGCTGAAGGCAGTCCGCTACAAGGAATGAAGTGTGCCTGTTTGGAGAACAGTCCAGATCACTGTATTTCCACTGCTCCTCAGTAGGTCTACTATAAAGTCCATTGCAATCTCCTCCCATGGTCTTGTCGGTTCAGCTACTGGTTGCAACAGCCCAGGCGGGCACCCTGGTCTTGTCTTCATCGTGGCACAAATGGTGCAGCTTTTTACATAACTGTCTATGTCCCTTCTCATGTGGGGCCACCAGAACTGCCTTCGTACTAGGTGCAGAGTCTTTAGGAACCCAAAGTGTCCCGCTGGTTTAATGTCGTGGCTCCTCTTGAGAATCAGGATGCGTAAAGTCTGTGGGACATAGAGCTTTGTCCCCCTCCATGCTAGGTCATCTCTTTTTGTCAAGAGATGTTGATTGTCTCGATACCAGGGGTCTGTCAGCGTTTCATTGCTATCTTAAATAAACTTCATTTTCAAACGCAGTCTCTAATGAATCTTTTTTTTTTTATTTTAAGAATAGAGAACGACATTTCTGAACTCTTTTGCAGCCAAACTGGCCCCTCCTTCCAACACCCTCCCCTTCCGCTCTCCAACCCCAATGTCCCATTGGCCATCATGCAGATCCATCTCTTCGTCCCAGCACGTTCTTTCACAGGAATTTGCCCCCCTCCCTCCGTCACCCAGGTAACACTATCTGCTGTATGCAGAAAACTAGGTAAAAGTTCATCTCAGCAATAAATCAACGCTTCTTCTCTTTCATTCATTCCAATCATGTCAGCGCTGGAAAAGAGCCTAATTTGGAATGCTGACATAGACACCCAAATCTAACAGATAAGACAAAAATAATTAGATATAAAGATTTAATTGACTATCAAGGTAAATTGAAGACAAAACAACAATTGGAGACAGACTTAGATAAGGAAATAGATTGGTGGACTTATACTCAAATACAATCTAAATATAGAGAACACATAAAAATATATGAAATTCATAAACAAAAACAACAAAAACAACAAAAGCGCTTTTTTATAGAAAATGGCAAGCAAGGCACGGCCAAGGAAATTGTGTGGGATACTATGAAAGCATATGTGAGAGGAGTAGTGATATTGTATATGGCGTTCAAAAATAAGGAAAAAAAGGAAAGCTAGGGAGGCCTATAATAAAAAGCTAGAAGAAGCGGACATTAAATTACAACAAAATCCGGGAGACGAGGTGGCTAAGCAAAAGTGGATTTTGTTCAGTATCTGTATGACAAAATCACTCAGATTCGGGAAGATTTGGACTCCGACTGGGTAGTCTCAGGGGGAGAGACTGGGGCAGGTCTTGAGAATGTTATCTGGGATGAGTTTGATCCTGTGACCCCTGAGGATGTGGACAGGATTCTGGGCAGACTGAACGTGACCACTTGTTTATTGGACCCGTGTCCTTCCTGGTTAGTGCTGGCTTCCCGGGAAGTGACACGAGGCTGGCTCCAGGGGATTATAAATGCTTCGTTGGGTGATGGTGACTTTCCCACCGCCTTGAAAGAGGCGGTGGTGAGGCCTCTCCTCAAGAAGCCTTCCCTGGACCCGGCAATGTTGGCAAACTATCGTCCGGTCTCCAACCTTCGCTTTGTGGCGAAGGTTGTTGAGTGTGGTTGCGCATCAGTTCCCCCAGCACCTGGATGAAACGTCGTATCTGGATCCGTTCCAGTCGGGCTTCAGGCCCGGGTACAGCACGGAAACGGCATTGGTCGCGTTGGTAGATGATCTCTGGAGGGCTCGGGACAGGGGTTGCTCCTCTGTCCTGGTCCTGTTAGATCTCTCAGCGGCTTTTGATACCATCGACAATGGTATCATGCTGCACCGGTTGGAAGAGTTAGGGGTGGGAGGCACTGTGTTGCAGTGGTTCTCCTCCTTTCTCTCTGACCGGTCGCAGTCTGTGTTGACAGGGGGGCAGAGGTCAACCCCGAGGTCCCTCATATCCGGGGTGCCACAAGGGTTAGTCCTCTCGCCCCTTCTGTTCAACATTTATGTGAAGCCACTGGGCGAGATCATCCGTGGTTTCGGGGTGAAGTACCACCAGTACGCTGATGACACCCAGCTGTAAATCTCCACCCCAGACCACTCCAACGATGCCCTTGAAGTGATGTCCCGGTGCCTGGAGGCCGTGCGGATCTGGATGGGGAGAAACAGGCTCAGGCTCAACCCATCCAAGACCGAGTGGCTGTGGTTTCCGACGTCCCGATATAGTCAGTTGACGCCATTGCTGACTATTGGGGGCGAATCGCTGGCCCCCACGGAGAGGGCTCGCAACTTGGACGTCCTCCTGGATTCACGGCTGTCTTTAGAAGAGCACTTGACGGCCGTGACCGGGAGGATTTTTCATCAGGTTCGCCTGATCCGCCAGTTGCGTCCCTTTCTGGATCGGGACTCGTTACGCAGTCACTCATGCCCTTGTCACCTCCCGCCTGGACTATTGTAACGCTCTCTACATGGGGCTCCCCTGGAGGAGCACCCGGAGGCTCCAACTGGCGCAGAGTGCGGCCGCATGGGTGGTAATGGGAGCGACATGGCGTTCCCACGTAACACCCCTCTTGTGCGAGCTGCACTGGCTCCCGGTGGTCTTCCGGATGCGCTTCAAGGTTTTGTTACCACCTTTGAAGCGCTCCATGGCTCAGGACCTGGGTACTTGCGGGACCGCCTACTATCACCAATAGCCTCCCACCGGCCGGTACCCACAGAGAAGGGCTCCTCCGGGTGCTGTCGGCCAAACAATGCCGACTGGCGGCCCCCAGGGGGAGAGCCTTCTCTGTGGGGGCACCTACTATCTGGAACAAGCTCCCCCCAGAGATACAGAGGATCCCGGATCTGCGCACCTTCCACCACGCCTTAAACACCTTTTTATTTCACCAGGCGGGCCTGGCCTAATTTTCTCCGTCTTTTATAAAAGATTTTTAATTTTTAATATTTTTTAGTATTTTATATATTCAAATTTTAAAATTGGTTTTAAATTGATTGGGGTTTTAATTTATTTGGGCCAAAACTATTTATGATTTTAATTCCACTTTTAAATTTTGTATGTATGTATTTTATTGTTTGGCTGTGCACCGCCCTGAGTCCTTCGGGAGTAGGGCGGTATAGAAATAAAATAAAATAAAATAAATAAATAAATAAAAGGGAGCTTTGGGTTGGATCCCTGCTCTTTATGTGCAACGGTGAAAATATTTAAGTTTACAAATGACACAAAGATGGGAGAAATATCTGGCAGGATAGTATAAGTATCATTTTATAAGATTAAGATTATCAGTTTATAAGATATAAGATTAAGCAATAGGCAGAAAGTAGTACAACTAGTCTGACTTACAACCATTTGTTTAGTGACTGAAGTTACAAAACTGAAAAAAGTGACTTATAACCATCTGATCATTTAAGTCATATCACTTCTTGCGACCTGACAACAAAGTCAATGGGGAAGCCAGATTTACTTAACAACTGTGGCAAGAAATATCATAAAATGGGGCAAAAGTCACTTAACAACTATCTTGCTTAGCAACAGAAATTTTGGGGCTAAATGGTCATAAATTGAGAACTACCTGTATGAATTTGTGTCCCAAGGTAACAGGAATTGTAACGGCAACACCTGGAGAAGACCAAACCGCATCTTTTTCTTCTTGTAAACCAGGGCTTTCACCGGCTTGGGCAGTTTGGTTATGGTGCTGGCTTAGAAACCAGCAGACTTTGAATTCTAGGCCCAGAGCTGCTTCGGTGGGGAAAGGGACAACCATTATTCCCCGCGTCTTCTATATACCTCAGCGTGGCTAATTTACCTAATCCTATTTTCCCTACAACCACCACCCTGTGAGGGCTGGGAGGCAACTGGCCAATAGCGCGATGCAGCCGAAATAAAGAGGGCGAAGGCGATCCTGCGCCGCTCCTCTCTCTTCCGAGGGCGGCCTTCATTCCTCCGCGGCCCCGGACAGAAACGGCACGGAGCGAGGCAGGCGCCGTTTCCGGCGAGGCTTCGCCTGCGGCTGGAAGCTTTCGCGGGCCTCGGGCAGACCCGCCCCCGAAGGCCCCTGGCAGCCCATGACGACGGAGATCGGCGGGCCCCGATGCCCGGATTTCCGGTCCCCTCCGCCGGGACCGAGCCCGGCCATGAGCGGCAGCGAGGCAGCGCGGTTGCTGGACGCCGTCGATTTCGCGGCCCGCAAGCACTCGGCGCAGCGGCGCAAGGACCCGGAGCGGACGCCCTACATCAACCACCCCATCGGTGAGGCGGGGCGCAAGGCGGGCGCAAGGCGGGCGGCGCGGGTGGGGCTAACTCTGCCCCTCCGCTCTCCCCCGCAGGCGTGGCGCAGATCCTGGCGCAGGAGGCCGGCGTGACCGACGTCGCGGTGCTGCAGGTGAGCCGGGCGGCGGCGGCGAGGGCGGGGGAGCTCCCGGCGGACGCTGAGCCTCCCTCGTCCCGCAGGCCGCGCTGCTGCACGACACAGTGGAGGACACGGACGCCACCTTCGCGGAGATCGAGCAGCGCTTCGGGTCGGAGGTGCGGCGCCTGGTGGAGGAGCTGACCGATGACAAGGCGCTGCCCCGGACCCAGCGGAAGCGGCTGCAGGTGGAGCGCGCGGCGGGGCTGAGCGCGGGCGCGCGGCTGGTGGCGCTGGCCGACAAGCTGCACAACCTGCGCGACCTGGACCGGCGCGCGCCCGAGGGCTGGTCTGAGCAGCGCGTGCGCGAGTACTTCGCCTGGGCCGCGCGCGTGGCCGACGCCCTCCGCGGGAGCTGCCCGGCGTTGGAGGAGCCCCTGTGGCGCCTGCTGGCTGCCAGGGGCGGCGCGCGCTAGCCCGGAAGCGTCGCGGCGGAAGTTCCGCAGCCGCGGACCGCCCGCTTCCGGGAGGGGTTCGGGCGCCCCCGCCATGGCCTCCCGGGCCCCCCCCCGACCTGCCGGACTTCGGCCTGCTGAAGCGTCTGGCGCGGGACCAGCTGGTCTACCTCCTCGAGCAGGTGGGTGCCGGGGCGGGCGGGGGCGGGACGCGAGGGGCGGCCCTGACCCGATTCTCGGTTCCGCAGCTGCCCGGCAAGAAGGACCTCTTCCTGGAGGCCGACCTCATGAGCCCGCTGGACCGCATCGCCAACGTCTCCATCCTGAAGGTGGGTCCGCGAGGGGCCTGGGAGCTCTAGGTTCCCATCTTCGGCCGCGCCGTCTGCAGCCGCCCTCCTCAGCCCATTTACAGCCAGCTTTCCTCCTCCGCTGGCCCTCCCCCCATGGCCCATTCGCCCAGACATCCTTTGAGCCCGGCCTTTGGCTGCACGGGACAATAGCCCCCAGGCAATCGGGTGGCAGGCAGGTGCAATGGTATTCTGGCGGCAATGTGCAATTGGTGATGGGCGATTGCAAGGGCGGGGGTGGGGGGGTGGCATGTGATGCAAGATTTTTTTTTAAAGTGCAAAAGCATCCGGATCCGTCACCAGGACTGGAGGGGAGGGGGAGTGGCAGCGGGAGGAGTGGGGGGCGCATAGGTGAGTGTGTGTTGGGGAGGAAGGGGTGCCTCAAGGGAGCTTCACAAAGACAGCTTGGCTTGCAACAGTAGCTCCAACTAAAGGAGGGAGGAGGAGCAAGGCTGGCGCAGCTCCTTGTGTTACAGAGGGTGGGGGTCAGTAGTGGTATTGACTTACCTTCACTACTGGTTCGCAGATGTGAGCGTGCGTGCCACCTCTGCGCATACGCAGAACATCTGTAATGATGTCCGGGCAGGTAGGTGGAGCCTCCCACTGTCTCCGCTACCAGTTCGCCTGAACCAGGTAGAACCGATGGAATCCCAACACTGATGGGAGTGGGGGGGGGCGGCAGGCGAATGGAGATGGTGCATGGGGCGGGGGGGGGAACTGCCTGTTAGGTGTCACGCCAAAGTGGCAATGGCAGCTTCCCCCCAAGCTGCTATCTTAGTTTTTGTAATTTCAGGTTCAATGAGTGAAAGAAAGGTTCCTTCCTTTTACAAAAGAAAGCATTTGGGTAGGAACAAGTATTCCAACTGATTACTGTAAATCACTCTTTTGCAAAATGTTCCTCCTTATGCTAGCCTGGCAAATGATAAAAAGCAAATCACTGTTTTGCCTGTCCCCCACGCAGCACCAGAAGCCATACCAGTCTTGCTCCTACTCCCTCCTTTAGTTGGAGTTGACTGAGTTACGAGCCAAGCCATCTTTGTGAAGCTCCCTTGAGGCGCCCCTCCCTCCCTCCCTCCTCAACACACACTCACCTATGCGCCCCCCACCCCACAGTGGCTCTTGCGGCTGCCACTCCTCCTCCCTCTGGTCCACCAAGGGATACTTTTACACGTAAAAAATTTTTTTGCATCACATGTTTCCCCCCCCCAGCCCCTCCGATCACCCATCATATGCTGCTCTTATAGCACCATTGTTTCTGCCTGCCACCTGATTGGCTGGGGGCTATTTGACCCATGCAGCCAAAGGCCAGAGTAGAAGGGTGACTGGCAGGAACTAAGGGTGAGGATGGAGAGCCAGGAAGGCATTGGCCATGGAGAATGGCCAGGGGAGGAGGAAATTTGGATGTAAATGGGCTTGAGGTGGGTGGCAAAAGAGGTGTAGCCAAGGATCCGTACCTAAATGTCCCATTCTGATCCGTGGGGGTACCTCCTTTGTTCCCTCCTGCATTCGATCATGTTTGTCTCTCCGCGCAGCAGCATGATGTGCACAAGCTCTACAAGCTGGAGAAGAAACCAGCACACAGCTCCAGTGACCAGTGAGTGAGCTGGGGGGAAGCTGGGAGGCACTTCACCCGTGTCCCCCTGACCGCAGCCTGCCCTTCCCTCCAGGTTATGCTTCCTGCTCCGTCCACGCCTTGCGAGTCTCCGGCTGGTGGCAGGTGAGTGGCAGGGAGTGCCTCCTAGGGGGGTGGGGGGGTCCCATGAAGGTGTGACTGACTCAGTGCTCCTTGCAGAATTGATCAATGCCGACAAAGCAGTGGGTCGGGCACGCAAGTACAAGATCATCTTCAGCCCACAGAAGGTGAGGCTCGCTGCTGGTGGTGGTGGGGGCAGATAGCGAAAAGTGTTGGGTAAGCCTGGTGTACCTGTGAAAGGCTTCGCGGGGTGGGGGTCACCATGGGCTTGAGCTTTGTAGAGATATTGGTCAGCATGTCAGATCACATTTAAGTACAACAGACTCCTGCTGCCTCCTAGCAGAATCCCCCTTTCCCATTCCAGGGCAGATTACCTAAAAGTTGGGGGCAGAAGTGGTTTCAGTTTCCTGTCCTCAAAACCTCTGGCCCATCAAGTAGGTACTTCGATTAGAGCATCAACTTTTTGTGAGAAACTTATAACGGATGCAGAATAACAGAAGCATTGCACTATTCCACTTGGAAAAAGTTTTCTTCCCCACCTCTATTCGTTGAGATGGAAAGAGAGGTTTCAACCTGTGCTGGTTTATCCTCCCCCCCCCCCCCCCCCCCCCCGCGTTCAGTTTGTCAGTTCAGCTTGGGATTGCAGTGACATTGGTAGAGTGGCTTCTTTGAGGTTGCATGCGCATGTGAGTTTCAGAGGCTGTTGTGATGCCCAGGAAAGGTGGGATAGCTTTCCCTTTCTATGTTTCTTTAAAATGGGTGGGGAACTATGGCCCTTTTATGATTTATGAACTTCAACTCCCATGCTGGCTCAGGAATTCTGGGAGTTTAAATCCACAAGTCAAAAAGGGGGCAGAGTTCCCCACTTCTGCCTTAAAACTTAAAGCCCCAAATTCAGAAAAAATTAGATTCCAGGAACAATCTTCAGGTTAAGGCCTGAAGAAATGCTCTGACTGTCTTGAAGGTGGCATCACACACCACCAGTGCAGTTATCCTTGCCTGAATTATTGAGCCTCAACTGGTAAAGAAGGTTTGTGCCATAGAGGGCCCTTGGCCAGGAAAGATTACGAAGCCCTTAAGGTCCTTGAGGCTTCCAAGCATGGCACTTTCATGGTTACCTGAAGTTGGCTGTCTTCTTCTGCAGTTCTACACATGTGAGTTGGTGTTGGAGGAGGAAGGGATCTATGGTGGTAAGTCTCGAGACCTAGGCCCAGTGCATCACAGCTGGATGCGGCTGTTCAGCCCAAAAGTACAGGGAGAAGGGGCTTGGAAATAGATGGGAGGTGATGATTCTGCTGGTCTCTATTCCTTTAGACTCAAACCTCTGACTATTCACTCAGATTGTGAAAGGCAGATAAGAGAATAGGCTTCCAAACAATATCTCTGACTCTCTAGATGTGACCTGGGATGAGTGGTCCTTCTCCCTCCTCCCTCTGGATAATGACATCATCAGCATGGAGCTGCCCGAGTTCTTCCGAGATTATTTTCTGGTTAGTATTATATTTGGTAAGGTCATTTATGCTGGCTGAGATGCATGTCTGGTGGTTGCCTGCTATCTCACCAGTATCACCAGTATCTTTGGGGAGGGGTGGGTGGGCCAGTCGCGCTCTCAGTCCAGGTAGAAGGAAGCAAGGGCAAATCACTTTCAAAACCCTACAAGAAAATTACAAAGACTTGTCCAAGGAGTTGCAGGAAATCAACACTGCAAAGGCATGTGTAGTGCATCCACGTACATGCACACAAATAGCAATAGCACTTAGACTTATATACCACTTCACAGTGCTTTTACAGCAGTGGTGGGTTGCTTCTCCCTGGTAGTGGAAATTTTGAGTAGTTCAGAGAACCAGTAAATACCACCTCTGCCTGGCCCCGCCCCCAATCTATTCGCTGCCTCCCGACTCCCAGGCTAGAAGGAAAAAATCAGAGCTCACTTGACAAAGAAGAAGAAAAAAAGATACCATCGCTTTAAATTGACAAGCCAAGAAGCAGCTGCTGGAAGGAAGGTGTTTTTTTTTGAATTTTTTTATTTTATTTTTAAAACAAAAAACATAAAATACATCTTTTTAGAGCAAGAATTTGATCCGGTATAAAGCAAATACAATTACTTACATTCCCTCAACCAGTTTTGTTCCAAATTTTATCCATTATCTCTTTAAAAAAAAAAAAAAAAAAAAATCTTATTCAAAACATTTAAATTTTAAAACATTCTATTTTGTCACCCTAAATTCTAAACAATTATTTCCAAATAGACATCATTCCAAATCTTTGTCATTTTAACAATCAATATTTCATATATATTCCTCTTTTCATCTAATCTAAGTTATGCCTCTTTTAAATGGCAACTAGTATCCATAACCTTGACAAGGAATATTTTATTTATTTATTTATTTTATTGAATTTGTATACCGCCCTACTTCCGAAGGACTCAGGGTGGTGAACAGCCATAGAATAAAACATATAAATACAAAATTTAAAATAGACTAAAACGAATTAAATAATTTGGCTGAACAAATTTAAAACCCCAATAATTTAAAACCAAATTTAAAATTTCCATTTAAAAAGGGGAAAGACTTAGGTCAGGCCGGCTTGATGAAATAGTCAGCAATGGCACCAGCTGACTATATCGGGACGTCGGAAACCACAGCCACTCGGTCTTGGATGGGTTGAGCCTGAGCCTGTTTCTCCCCATCCAGATCCGTAGGGCCTCCAGGCACCGGGACATCACTTCAAGGGCATCGTTGGGGTGGTCTGGGGTGGAGATGTACAGCTGGGTGTCGTCAGCGTACTGATGGTACTCCACCCCGAAACCACGGATGATTTCGCCCAGCGGCTTTACATAAACGTTGAACAAAAGGGGCAAGAGGACCGATCCTTGTGGCACCCCACATATGAGGGGCCTCAGGGTCGACCTCTGCCCCCCTGTCAACACAGACTGCGACTCTTCCAACCGGTGCAGCATGCTACCATGGTCGATGGTATCAAAAGCCTCTGAGAGATCTAACAGGACCAGGACAGAGGAGCACCCCCTGTCCCAAGCCCTCCAGAGATCATCCACTAACGCGACCAATGCCGTTTCCGTGCTGTACCCAGGCCTGAAGCCCAACTGGAATGGATCTACATACGTTGTTTCATCCAGGTACTGGGGGAGCTGTTGTGCAACCACACTCTCGACAACCTTCGCCACAAAGCGAAGGTTGGAGACTGGACGATAGTTAGCCAATAGTGCCGGGTCTTTCAAGGCGGCGGGAAAGACACCCTCGCCCAATGAAGCATTTATAATCCCCTGGAGCCAGCCTCGCGTCACCTCCCGGGAAGCCAGCACTAACCAGGAGGGGCATGGGTCCAACAAACGTGGTCGCGTTCAGTCTACCCAGAATCCTGTCCACATCCTCAGGGGTCACAGGATCAAACTCATCCCAGATAACGTTCTCAGGACCTGCCTCCGTCATCCCCGCTGCATCTACCCAGTTGGAGTCCAGATCTTCCCGAATCTTAGTGATTTTTTCATACAGATACTGAACAAAATCCTCGGCTCTTCCCTCCAAAGGGTCCTCCTGCGCTTCCTGGTAGAACAGGGCGGCTGGGCGATTATCTGATGACACAATAAGAGCAGCGAAATGAGTACATTTTGCTGCTTTTATCGCCACTAGGTAATTCTTAATATGAGATCTTACCAGTGTCCGGTCAGATTCAGCACAACTGGCCCTCCAACTACTCTCTAGGCGTCTTTTCCGGCGCTTCATCTCCCTTAGCTCCTTGGTGAACCAAGGAGCCAGGTGAGATCGGCGCCAAGTCAGAGGCTGCAAAGGCACAACTCGATCCAGAGCTCCAGCGGCTGCCCTATCCCAGGCGGCCACTAGGTCTCCAGTCGAGGCATGAGCCAGAACCTTAGGGATTGGCCCAAGCTCCATCTGGAACCTATCAGGTTCCATCAAGAGCCTGGGGCAGTACCATCTTGTCGGTTCTACCTCCCTGCGGCGGGGTGCAGCGGTTTGAAGGGCAAGGCGAAGGAGAGAGTGATCCGACCATGACAAGGGCTCGATGACTATATCCCCTACCTGGAGATCACTCAGCCACTGTCCAGAGACAAAAACCAAGTCCAGCGTGTTTCCCCCCGCGTGTTTTCTTCTAAATTATTAGGTCTGTAAATAGAGCTTAGAAATTCCATGTTTTAAAAAGATATTAAAACATCCAAAAATCATAATTTTCAATCATTTATACTCATTTTTTCCTAATCAAATTATTGTATATTCATAAAATCAACTTGGGTAAAAATAATAGTGAAAAAAGAGAGAGAATAGTAACAATATTAATAATAGTTAGACTAAAAAAAAAAATGAGTAAAAGTAGGAAAGAGAATAGGAATATAACAAAAAAAATTGAAAAGAGAATTAGAAAAAATAGACCGGGAGGGGGGGGAAGGGACAAAAGAAAAAAAATGGAAAAGGAAAGAAAAATAAAATAAAATAAAATAGAATTGAGAGAGAGCCCAGAGAAGAAGGAAGGTATCTCCTTAAATTATTCAAAGATCAAGCTCCCAGACATCATTACATCCATTTAATTCAAACTATGGTGTTTTGTTAACTTGTTACTTTATATTCCATTTTTTCCCTTCTCCAATCTATCTGAGTATTTTCCATTTCAATGTCCTCAGAGTTATAAGTTCTATAAAGTTAGTTCTGAATTAACTATCCCATATATGGTATCATCATGTTCTTCTTTTGTTGCCACGCCCTTTTTCTCTTGTTGCCATGCTTAATAAATCAGTTTTCATTGTTCCATTTAGTTTCTTCTTTCTAGTCTTCAATATCCTCCAATACACAGATTATATGTCCAAAGACAAGCCTCTTGAAATTTTTCTCAGGATAATCCACTTTAAGTAACAAGCAACAAAGTTTCTCTTTCAAGTAACAAGCAGTCTGGAATTTACACTTTCATTTTTCAGCTGGCAGCCATCTTTTCCATCTCCGTTTGTCTTTTATCTTTACTTTTAAAAGCATGTTTATTTCCTCTTCTCCTTCCTCTCTCTCTCAAATATAATCCAGTCTTTAGCCACAAAAAAATAGCCAGAAAAATAAAAAAAAGAAAACCAAATCTAGTAAAATCATTTTAGCGCTATCTATCAACAGGTCTTTTCTCCACCATTCATTTGAGTCTTTTTGCCCCGAAGTTTCTCAGCTGCTGTTAAGGCTGGGGCACACTTTTTATAATCCAATATTTACGGGCAGTTCTCGCCTGGGCAGAAGTCAACTCACCCGGCTTTCAAACTCCCTGCTACACTCTCCGCTTTTCACTTCTCCTCTCCTCCAGCACGATCTTTGTTCCCGGTTGCCGCGGTTTCGGGACAGCCGCCATGGCTATCGTTCCACTGCCGCTGGCGTGAAGGGAAATCCTCTGTCCCCGAGGAACCTGCCCGTTCCTCTCAGCCGCCCAAGGGGTCCCTTCTTGTCCCCCTGTCCCTTCAAGACAGGGAAGGTCCGAAGACCTGTCGGCGGCAGCTTGGCAGACGGAGCTCGCCATTTCCCCGTCTGTGTCCCCGCGGCGCCAACCGGAAGTTCCCCTAGAAGGAAGTTTTTACTTGCAGAAGCAAAATGACATTCAGCAGTTCATTTCTGGGTCAGCTGAACAACAAACTGGATAGGAGGAGGGATTCTTATATGGTTCTATATTTTTGAAGTTTTGGGGTTTGTGCAACATGGGCTTTGTGTTTCTAAAAAGGTTTGGGCCATTTCCATTGTGAAATATCCTGTCTTGAATGAGTTTTCTACCTGCCTGTAAATGTAGCCGAACGTCCGGCTTCCACTTTCTATTATCTCTAAGCACCAGTAGCTGTTTTCTTTTAACAAAGTTTCGTTTATGCAGCTGGCAGGAATGTGGAATGAGGCTCAGGCAGGTTCCTTGTTAGCAGCTTGATTTTTCCTTGCTTTTCTTATGAGTAATATTTTATTTGGGGAAATGAAGAGGGGGGAGTTTGATTCCTTCCCAGAGCAGGTTAGTGAGATGGGGAGGAAATGGGGATTTTGAAGTGACCTTCCCCTGGAGTGGGGAGGGAATGGGGATTTTGCAGTATCCTTCCCCTGTCACGCTTGCCATGCCACGCCCACCAAGCCACATCCACAGAACCAGTAGTAAAAATTTTTGAAACCCACCACTGCATCTTAATATGCTATTCCTGGTATGTGATGTTTTGTATACATACAGAGAAAGAAGCACTCTTGTAATCTTTGACGTTTAGACTTGCTGTCAAACATCAGCCATAATACAATGACTGTTTTGAACAATATGCAGGTTGTATTACATGAATGGCTATTTTATATGTGAAATTATGACTGAAATATTTCTGCACCTATATTGGTTCACACTGTCAGGAAGTTTCTCCTTGGTTTTAAGTTGCTTCTCTCTTTGTTCAGTTTCCATCCATTGCTTCTTGTTTTGCCTTCTGGTGCTTTGGAAAATACATTGCCCCCCCTTCTTTCTGGCAGCCCCTTAAAAGCCTGTTGCCTAGCACACTCGTGGGCAAAGCATGTGAGCCATTTCCTCCTTTCAGTGGTCCATGAAAGTGCATCTATGTAGATAATAAAGTTGAAAAAAGGTGAACAACATTTTTACAGAACTATAGATACATGGAGGCTGGGTGTGACAAGGAATGACTGGGAGGGAGGGGCCAGGTGGGGCACCCCTTGACATGAGTGACATTGAGTTGGCCATGCCTACCCAGTCATATGACCAAGCCACGCCTACTATCACATGACCATCAAGCCACGTCCACAAAATAAGCCACACCCACAGAACCGGTAGAAAAAAAAATTAGAACCCACCCATGTTTTACAGCCCTCTCTAAGCGGTTTACAGAGTGAGCATATTGCCCCCAACAATCTGGGTCTTCATTTTACCCACCTCAGAAGGATGGAAGGCTGAGTCAACTTGAGCCTGGTGAGATTCAATCTGCCAAATTGCAGGCAGTCAGCAGAGGTAGCCTGCAGTACTGCATTCTAACCACTGTAGACACTGTGGCACCACGGCTCTTACATACAACCTTTGTATGTACATACAACCTTTAGGACTTGAAGATGATCTTTTTAAAAAATCAACGTTTTTACATTTATCAGAGCAGCAGCACATACCAAGAAAAGTATTACATATTCACATAAAAATTATAAGCATTACATCTTTTTAATAAAAGCCACATTTATTTATTACCTGCCAATTAGTATTTGCATATATTAGCTATACAGTGGTTGGCTCATATTGCAGAACATGATGCTTAACTGATAAACCGTTAATTTGATTTCTGTTTTGAATGCTAATTGAGTGTGCAAATTCCATTTGCTTTATGTTGGAGAGGAAGAGATTTCTGGGTTTCCAAGAGTCAACTATTCCCTTCTGGTTCCAAGGTTCCATTTACTCTTGCAGGAAGCAGACCAGCGGTGGATCAACACAGTGGCCCAAGCTTTACAGCTGATGAACTCTCTCTTCGGCCCATTCACTGAGACTTATGGAATTGGGCGGTGTGCCAAGGTACGGCCAGATCAACCCAGGCGGCTGGACTTGCTTAGAGAGCATGTGCCCCAGAGAAATAAATGGCTCTATGGAGGCTGTTGTTGGCTGAGCCATGGCTGGAAGCAAGGAGAAGGGGAGGCCCCAGAACACATTGACTAAATGCAGCCCTGTTTATGTAAAAGGTTCTCTTCCTTCCAAGCTACCCAAAACCTTCCTGAAAGCTTTGCTCTGTGTTGGTAAGATGTTGGCTCTTTTTTGTCAGAATGAAGCAGGCACCTGTCATTAGGGAAGGATCTTGCAAGAGAGTCCTGCCTGTGATGTAACCTGAGGGGACCTGTAAAGTGCAATGGGTTAATTTTTCCTAGATGGTCCATGAGCTTTGGCGTGACATAGCGGAAGAGAGCGAGGTTGACAACATGGATCGGAAGCCAGAGATTGGCCATGTCTTCCTTATAGACAGAGGTGGGTCTGGGGGAAAGGGAAGAGGGAGGTAGTATTCTGCCTAGAAACCTTCCTTGATTCCAGTGGGAGCTCCTGCTAAGCCTTCTTTGAGTGCAGGTGCTGTGTGGCGGGCATTTTGGAAGTAAGAAAGTGATTCCCACAGACTTTAGTTCTTGGTTTCACATGTCCTGGAAGCTGCCAAAGACTCAAGCAATTGCCAAAAGGAAGAGCAGTGCCACAGGAATTTCAGAGAGAAGCAGCTGTTGTGTCTTATTTATTTATTTATTATTCAAATTTCTATACCGCCCTTCTCCTTTCGGACTCAGGGCGGTGAATAGCCAAAATAAAAACATCTATACATAACAGTTATGTAATGTTATTACAGTTATGTAATAAAGTTAAAATAATTTATAAATTTGGCCCGTAATTTAAAACTTGTCAATTTAAAATCAATATTAAAAATTTTAAAACTAACCCTAAAATCAAGACAGACCGGCTAACTGAAAAAAATAAGTTTTTAGGGCCCGACGAAAAGTCCGGAGGTCAGAGATCACTCGTATCTCTGGGGGTAGATTGTTCCATAGGGTAGGTGCCACCACAGAGAAGGCTCTCCTCCTGGGGGTCGCCAGCCGGCATTGTCTGGCCGACGGCACCCTGAGGAGGCCCTCTCTGTGGGAGCGAACCGGCCGGTGGGAGGCTATTGGTGGCAGAAGGCGGTCCCGTAAGTACCCTGGCCCTAAGCCATGGAGCGCTTTAAAGGTGATCACCAACACCTTGAAGCGCACCTGGAAGTCCATCGGAAGCCAATGCAGCTTGCGCAGGAGAGGAGTCACATGGGAGCACCCCCCCCCGCGCGGCTGCATTCTGCACCAGTTGGAGCCTCCGGGTGTACCCCAAGGGGAGCCCCATGTAGAGAGCGTTACAATAGTCCAGATGAGAGGTGACGAGTGCTTGAGTGACCGTGCGTAGGGAGTCCCGGTCCAGAAAGGGGCGCAACTGGCATATCAGGCGAACCTGACAAAAAGCCCCCCTGGCCACGGCCGTCATATGCCCTTCTAAAGACAGCCGCGCATCCAGGAGGACACCCAAGTTGCGGGCCCTCTCCGTGGGGGCCAATGATTCGCCCCCAATAACCAGCGATGGCGTCAGCTGGCTATATCGGGACGCCGGCAGCCACAGCCACTCGGTCTTGGAAGGGTTGAGTCGAAGCCTGTTTCTCCCCATCCAGACCTGCACGGCCTCCAGGCACTGGGACATCACTTCTTATTTTGAGCAAACAGTTTATTGATGAGCTTGAAATTGGTAGATAAAAATGGCAAAACGGTCTGCTCGACCCAAGCAGAAGCTGTTCTCCAGCTTCAGATCACTGTTCTTCTACCCTGCCCATAGATGCTACGTTTGGCTTCTGAGCCGGGCCTTGTTACAAAAGAGGCCTCACGTTTATCTCTTTTTAGATGTGGATTACGTTACAGCCCTTTGTTCTCAGGTGGTCTATGAAGGCCTGGTGGATGATACCTTCCGCATAAAATGTGGTGAGTTCCTCCCCAGCCTTGAGCCTCTGGCATTGGCATCTAACCTTCCAGTTTCTGAGGGCTAGATTGGAGGTATCCAGAGGTTGCCATCATCCAGAATAATTACTGGTCGTGGTAAACTGAGTGCCATGGGCAAGTGACTTGAGCAACCCACTTTCTGCAGGAAGTGTGGATTTTGGTCCAGATGTTACCTCCTCTGACCGAAGCATTAAAGTCCTGCTGAATTCCCAGGACAAGGTAAACTTTCTCTGCTCTGGGACAGAAGCCGTTCAGGAGTTTCTGAGAGCAGAAGCCAGATGGTTGGGAGAGTGGCAAGGGGCTTCTCTAGGTTACCATGGTCTGACCTGCATCTCTCTACAGGTGTTCAGCAAAATCCGCAATGAGCACTTCTCCAATGTGTTCGGTCTCCTGAGTCAGAAGGCACGGAACCTGCAGGCCCAGTATGATGTGTGTAGGCTAGAATGGGGCAATAATGGCCACAAGGGGTGGATTTGTGGCTGGCCCAGCCTGTAGGAAATGTCTCTCTTTCAGCGACGACGGGGAATGGATATTAAGCAGATGAAGAACTTTGTCTCCCAAGAACTGAAGGGCCTGAAACAAGAACATCGCTTATTGAGTCTCCGTAAGTCCTCTCAGCCGGGGTGTTCTAGGCAGAGGAATCTTAGCAACAAAACCTCCCTGGACTTTTTGCATGGCCCACTGCCCCATCCCAGCCAGATGTGGGCTGCAGAGCCTTTGCAACCATTCTATAAAACCCATCTCTGGCCTCGTCCCAGCAGGAGGACTTCAAGCTGTCTTTAGTTGTCAAGACTCCGTGCTGGAGGATTCACTGGCAGCTTTAAGTGTGTTCCAGAAAATATTTTCCTCCTCCTGGTTTGACCATCTTCCTCATATGTGCAGATATTGGGGCCTGTGAGTCCATCATGAAGAAAAAAACCAGACAGGATTTCCAGGAACTGTTGAAGACGGAACATGGTAAGAAGGGTTGTACAAGTGAACTGGCTGAATTTGATTATGGAGTTGGAGTTGATTACTGAATGTGGGAAGGTATCAGATGACAAATTCTCTGAGAATCATTCAAACCAGTGGGAAGGTTAGCAAGTGGGCAGGAAACAAGAAGAGTCTTTTAACAAACAAGTTGGTCTTTTCAGGTATTTATGGATAAATGTATAAGGAAGTCTCTTGGCAACAGCACAGGTTTGCTGGTTGTGGACATGAACATTCATGTCATTTTGCATGCAGTAAGTTCTGTGTTGCTGACTGAAAAATTGTACTAGAGATCAAGGTAGTTGTGTTTGACAGGGAAAATAGAATGAGTAGTTGCAAGACACATATATGGTAAAGACCAGCTCAAGGAGGTGAACCTTTGCACTTTGGAGGAATGTTTGCAGATGAGAGGGAAAGGATGCAGAAACCTTAAGACCTTCAAATGCTGCATAAGGGAAGTGGATCAGATGTAGTTCATTGTATGGAATAAGCAGCTGGAAGGGCAGACAAGGACATTGATTCCAACTTCCTTGTTGCTGGGAGTGTGAGGAGAAACATCAAAAAAACTTGAGTAGGTGGGTGGCAAAGCCAGGACTGAAAACCTAGCCCTACGGGGTCTGGTCTTGCAGAGGAGATGAATTCAGATCAGGAGCAAAAGAAGTGCATGAAGGAAGAGGGGAGAAGACAGGCAGAGTATAAAGTGGGGTAAGCATGGTTGCAAGGAGAGGAATGGATGAAGAGCTGTATTAAACAGTTTTGGTATCAAGGATTTAGTTAAAAGACTTTAAAAAATGCCTTTATATTTCCTTGGCTCACCGCACTTCACATAATCCTACCTCAAAGCAAGGTTGGAATCAGTGCATTGAGTGCTGATCTTGGGAGTTTCCATGTGGAAGTGGCAAAGGTCCACTTCCTGCCAGCCTTGGGCACTGGCCTGATTCCAGATTCTCATCTTGAGGGTTGGGCTGCTTCTGGCAGATGGTTTATTGTCTTTGGCTGCTTCCTTTCTGGTAGCTGGAGGGGCCTCATGAGGAGGGGAGGTGCTAGGAGGCAGAGGCCATGCGGGGGGTCTTTGGCAAGCAAGAAAGGTGAGAGAGAGGCTGGGCCTGGCTTTGCTTTTCATCACTCTGTTTGCTTGGCAGCCCTTCTAGAAGGGTTTGATATCCGGGAGAGCATCAGCTTCATTGAAGAGCACATTGACCGGCAGGTGAGAGGAGGCTGGATCACAGGGGAATGAGGAAGTGGCCCAAGCCAAGGCCTGGGGAAGGCTGTCCATTGACCGGTTTCTCCTGCACTCTTCCGGAAACAGGTCACCCCTATTGAGAGTCTGAGGATATTGTGCCTGTTGTCAATCACAGAGAATGGTAGGTTCTGGTTCGGGAGGGAGGGAGGGCTGGGTCAGGCAGGCCCTGCTGTGCCCCTTGACCCCACATCTTCTGCCTGCTTCCCCAGGACTTTCTCCCAAGGACTACCGCTCCCTGAAAACCCAGTACCTGCAGGTGAGGCTCAGACATGTGGCCCTCCCCTGGGTGGCAGAGAGGTCCCAAGTCAGTTTTCTGAAGATGCAGCTCTGCCCCCCTCCCCAAGGTGATCCCTTGTTCTGCTATGATACCTATCCCTGCCCATTGGCAGAGTTATGGACCAGAGCACCTTCTGACCTTCCATAACCTGAAGCACTTGGGGCTCTTGACGGAGCAAGTGTCTGGTGAGACTTTGACGGCTATGGAGAACAAAGTCAGCAAGCTGGTGACGGATAAAGCAGCAGGTAAGGGACCTTGGGATTCTGTTGCGCCCTGGCTCCTTCTGGGGAGGGACAAAGAGATGGGTATCTTCAGTCCTCAGGATCCCTTTCCCCTTCCTCCCACTCCCCAGAGAAGCTCTCGGATGCCTTCAGTTCACTGGCCAGGAAGAATAATTTCCGAGCTATAAGCAAGAAGCTGGGCCTGGTGAGTTCATGATTCAGTTAAGGCAGGGAGGGAAGAGGCCTCCAGTTGTGACCACTGTTCCCTTGCAGATCCCACGTGGGAATGGAGACTACGACCTGAAAGTGCCCCGGGACATGGCCTATGTGTTCAGTGGCGCCTATGTGCCCCTCAGTTGCAAGATAATGGAGCAGGTGCTAAGAGCCTTTGGACTGCTGGGACTAATGGGGGTATTTGGGGAGGGCTCCTTTTCTCCCTTGGCAGCAGTGGCTTGACTCTATTCTATCTCAGGTGCTGGAGCGGAGGGGCTGGTTGGGCCTGGAAGAGGTGGCGAGGCTGCTCGGGGGCCATGAATTTGTCACAGGCAAGTGGCTGGCTGGGTCTGCTGCTCCTGCTTGTTAAGATGGGGGTCCTGTTCCCACAGCTGGGTCTCCATCCAGGCATGCTGCCTGTTCTCCTCAGTGGTCATGGTGCGGATTTTATTATCAGCAAAAGTACTGGCATGTGTCCTCCAAGATTTGTGGTGGTGATTCAATTTTGCTAAACTGTCTAAAAGGCAATATCAGCAGGAGAATTGGGAAAGTTAGGAGAGCTGCCAGGGTCCTCCCGATTCCCATTCTGCCTCTGGGAGGTGCTGATATGAAGGAATCATTGTTCGGACTCTGGTCTGAGCGGATCCAGACCTAAGGAGGACGTGGAAGAGAAATCACGTATTGGTCAATCAGATGCCTCCATAGGCATCTTCCAGCTGATCTGGAGGCATGGATTTAGGTACTTCTCCTTGCAGCTGCAGAAGAGCCCAGACCTCCAGCCTCCCAGCAAGTGATCCTGGCAGTCTTCTTAGGAGGCTGCACCTTCTCTGAAGTCGCTGCTCTCCGCTTCCTTGGCAGAGAAAGAGGTATGAGATGCACCCAAACTGGGGTAATGGTTGGCGGACGCATGTGGTGTACCATTCTGAGCCCCTGCACATAAACTTTGTGGTGATGTAGGTTAGTTTGAAGTGAGGGCCCTGCTTCTAGCTATTTTGAAAGTAAACTTGAGCAAATAAAGAGAAAAAGTAAGCTTTTTGTAACTGGTTTCCCCTCCGTGTCCAGTTACACAGATAAACCAGTTGGTGGTAGCTTCCTGTCAGGCTTCTTTTGGGACTGTGTTTGGAGTCCTTTGGATTTTTGTCTTGCTCTTCTTTCAGGAAATCAAGCAGCTGTAAATAGCCTCCCCCTTCAGTTCTTAGGATAGATAGGTTGACAAGGGGCTTGAGCTGGGGTCTCGGCATCATTGCCATCCCTTGGCAGGGAAGCCTTTTGTTCTCTGCAGGGTCACCTTCGGTTCTTGCTTCTCCACCAGGGCTCCGGTTCATTATCCTGACGACGGCCATCACCAACAGTGCTCGCCTGCTGGAATCCACCATGGAAATGAAGATGTGACTGCATCCAAAGCAAACTGGAGGCAGAGGGATGCTTGAAAATACTCCATAGATTGAAAAATCCCTACATGCCCCTCCCCCCCATATTTTCAGCCTTCAGCTATCTGGAAACTTTTCTCCTGCAATAAATGGGTCCGTGTATAATGCACATAAACATCTTGCCAGAAACCACAGGAATAACACAAAATAAAAGATTAATTGATGTAATTGCTACTGGTCAATTGCCTATCATGCGGTTTCCTTTTGTGCCTGTGCTCTCATCCTCTCCCTTTCCCAAACAGAAACGCTCCCAATTCGTTCCCTTCTAGGGAAGCAAACTAAACTGGAAGGAAATTTGAGGGGGGAAAGGAAAGGACACAAAAGGCTACAAAGTGTCCACAGCCTCCAGGGTAATTTCAGCCTCGGTGGAAATGGCCCGGGGGAGCCACCCGGCAGAAGGGCCAGAGGTCCACTAATCTTCAGGGACCGGACGCTGGATCTCCGGCAGTTCCCCAGCTGGGTAAAAGCGCCCCCCCGCCCCCCCCGCTCTTGACTAGCTTGCAGCGAAGCGAAGTCGGCGTGGTGGATGGAGCAACGGAAGGCCTTGGCCGCTGTCGCTACCGTCTCTCCCCTTCAGCCGTGGCCTCGCAGCTTTCTCGCGGGGGCTTTCGGGCGTTTCTGGGTTTCTAGCCTGGCGCCACGAACGGCCTGCGGGGCGACTCCCTGCAGCGACGCTGGCCTTCCTGGCCCCGCCCACCGCGGTGGCGGAAGGGCGCTCGTGGGCGGGCCCTCGGACGGAGCCAATCGCGGCGCGGCGGGGTTTGAATCGCCAGGCAGAAACGGTCGGACGGAGGGGAAGCGGGCGCGGAGCCGCCTGGCCGGCCGAGATGAGGCGCAGGTGTGAGGGGGCCGGGAGGGGGGGCGCGGGGGCCGGGGGGGGCCCGGGGGCGTCCGAGCTGACGGCCCCCGTGCTGCTTCCCTCCCTGTACAGCGAGGTCCTGGCCGGCGAGTCGGTGGCCTGCCTGACCCAGGCGCTGAGCCACCTGCGCGGCATCTGGGAAGAGATCGGCATCCCGGAGGAGCAGCGGCTGCAGCGCACCGAAGTGGTCAAGAGGCACGTCAAGGTGAGCGGGCCGGGCCGGGGCGGGGCGGGGCGGGGCGGGCGGGGGCTGATCGGGGGCTGAAGCGCGCTCTTCTCTCCCGCGCCGCGCAGGACCTGCTGGAGCAGATGGTGGCCGAAGAGGAGAGCCTCCGGGAGCGGCTGCTGAAGAGCATCGCGCTGTGCCGGAGGGAGCTGGCCGCGCTGTGCCAGGAGCTGCAGTTGGCGCCCTTCCAGGTGAGTCCCGTGGCGATGCCCCCCTCCCGCGCTCCGCCGGCCGAGCCCACCTGTGGCCTTCCTGTCTTGTAGGAGGAGGAGGAGGCCACCATCCTGCAGCTGGAGAAAGACCTGCGCACCCGGGTGGAGGTGATGCTCAAGCAGAAGCGCGAGAGGCGGCAGGAGCTGCGTGTCCTGCAGGAGCGCGACCAGGAGCTGGCGGAGCTGCTAGGCCGGGCGCCCTACAGCATCGGCAGCAGCGAGGCTGTGCCCAGCCTGGCAGACCTGGACCACTTCCGGCGCCACCTGGCAGCCTTGGCAACTGAGAAGGTCTGGGCGTCTCCAAGAGGGGGACCGGGGGTGGGGGTGGCGGCGGCTTGGTGCTGATCCTTTCCTTTCCCCTTAGGAGCATCGGCAGGCAGAGTTTATCCACCTGAAGCAGCAGGTTGTCCTCTGCATGGAGGAACTGGAGCTGGAGCCCAGCACCACCTTTGAGCGAGAGGCCATGTGCCAGGATGCAGGCACCTTCTGCCTCTCCCTGAACAACTTGGCTGCCTTGAAGGATCTGCTGCAGCAGGTTGGGAGAATGGGCTGCGAGGGGGCACCCACCTACCTTCCTTGAGTTTTCCTTGGATCTAAGGCTGTTCCTTTGCTGTCTCCCAGCTGGAGGACAGGAGAGCTCAGAAAGAGACCGTATGTGAAGAACTGCGCTGCCGCATCCTGATGCTCTGGGACTGGCTGCAAGTGCCTCCCGAAGAGAGAAACGCCTTTGCTCCGTACATGGAGGGCTCCAGAGCCAGCATTATGGACGCTGTAAGAGGCTGTGCTCCCCTTCCTGGGTACAAGGGTCCTGCTGGCTCCTGGGGGTCCAGGAGCAGCACTCTCCCCTACATTCCTATTGAAATGCCGTGCGTCAAATAAGCCCTTTCTTCCTTGTGTTTCATTGCCTTGATTCCCCTCCCCGCTGCCTCTTTTAGCTGCACCTGGAAGTCGACCGCTTGGAACAACTGAAATGCCAGAATCTGCAGAAGGTGGTGGAGGCCATTCGGGCTGAGCTGGCCGCTTACTGGGACAAGTGCTTTTTTGGGGAAGAGCAGAGGTGCTCCTTTGGCCCCTACTATGAAGGTAGTTTGGGGACCAGTGTTGAAGGTGAGTGAGGCCATCTTCAGTGGCCCTTTCTGCCATCCCTCATGCTTTCCTCCTTCATAGACACCTTCACTGAAGAGTTGTTGCAGCAACATGACAATGAGCTCACACGACTGAAGCATTATTACGAGACACATCAAGAGCTGTTTGAAGCAATCCACAAGTGGAAGAGAAGCTGGTGTCTCTTTCAGGAGCTCGAGGTAGTTGTGAGCCGGGCTGGGCTGGGCTGGGCTCAGCTGCCTCTCCAGGCAGCAGGAGACTCTCACCTTTTCCTCCCTGTAGAAAAAGGCCACCGATCCAAGTCGCTTCACCAACCGAGGAGGCAACCTCCTGAAAGAAGAGAAACTGCGTGCTAAACTGCAGAAGACCCTTTCCAAGGCAAGTGGCCCTTCCCAGCCACCCTCCCCATCCCGTGAACCTCTGGCAGCCCCACCTAAATCTGCCTTCTTTTGGTGCAGTTGGAGGAGGAGCTGAAGGTCCAGGTTGAGCTGTGGGAGCAAGAGCATGCTCAGGACTTCCTAGTAAGTGGCCAGCGCTTCATGGAACACGTGGCTGAGCAGTGGCACCTCCATCATCTGGAGAAGGAAAAGGAAAGGCAGGAACGGGTGAGTTGGCAACCTCAGCCTTCCACCCAAGGTTGTTAGTTTATCATGTACAACAAGGGTAACAAGCCTGTTGACTGGTGGGTGTGCTTAGTCCCTCTAACCAGAGGGTAGCCAGGAGGAGCCATTTTGCCTGCAAATCCATCCAGCAGTTTGCTTCCCCCTCCTCTCAAGGAGGCAGTTCTGGGCTCCCTCCAGCAATGCTGGCCTTTTTGTTTCTTCGTTTGTTTTTAATAGTAATTTTATTAAAGATTACACCATTATATTTTATCTATAAAATTTTATTGGCCGCCTGTCTTACCATACAGTTAGATGGAAAAGAATAAAAAAAATACAAAACAAAAATAGGAATAAAGGAAATATGTAAAGAAATGACTTTCCCCTTTAGTAACTTTCGCAAATAACGCAAAAAAAATCTCTTCTCCTCTTATCCCACTGGTTACACATAAACAAATCCATCAGGCCTTGTTACTTCAGTCCTGAAGCCAGCAAAGATCCATTGAAGGGAAAAGAACATGTCTACTTCAACCTTTACTTTTAACAATCATGTTAGTCCCTTCAAATAATATCCTAGAACAGGGGTCTTCAACCTGTGGTCCACTACCAGGCCGTGGCCTATACCTACAACATTTCTTTTCATTTTTCTTTGTCCCTTCTCACCGAATTATTCAAAACATTAACAATTCTGTTCTCTAAATATAGGAAAATTACCCAGATTACTGTCTTGGTTTGTCATCCTTTGAATTATTAAACATGAACCGATTTCTTTTGTATGTCCAGTGAAGCATCTTTTTCCTTGCATTCTTGCCACTTTCAGATCAGTCTCAATCATGCCAAGAAACGTTTGTTCCTCTTATATGGCATCTTTGAAGCACAGTCTATCTACAGAGGCAGATATTAATTTATGGCTCCATTGTTCAAAAATATCCTTCAGTACATCTAATATTAAAATATTTTGCTTCATTCTATATTAGTAAGTCAAGTTTGAGTGTTCTCCTTTAATTGTAATATTTAATTCTTTCTGGGGTCCAACTTTTTTTTAAAGTTTTTTTAAATTTTTTACACAGACAAACAAACAATGTATTTGTTCTGAACAGAGTATTGGCCAACAGATTTAAACAATTTTTAGTCATTTCACCTAAATTTACAATTTATATATTCCCTTTTTGCCATAATATTTATTCTCTCTATTTTTTTAAAACCAATATTACCCTTCAATTTTTCTCTTCGTCTCTATATTGAACCCCTTAAATTTAAAATCTCACATAATATAATTCCTGTCATTTCCTCCATTGTCAGCTATTTCAATAGCCAACATCTTAATACAAATCAATTAATTATGTGGTGTTAACAATCATTCCTTATAAAAATAATAAACCTAATTGTTTTATACCATACATTTCCTTAAATCTTATTCCAAATAATAGACATCTTAATAAAAATAAGTTACTTATATAGCCATCTTTTCTCTTTATATAATAATAATAATAATAATAAACCAGGTAACTTTCTACTATATATTTCCTTGAATCTTCTCTAGTTTTCAATTATTTTATCAAACATAATGTATTTATACCTTTTCAAACAACATCTTAATCATTTTTACTTTCGCCATAATCCAATTAATTCATAATACCATATCATTTCAACTTTTTTCCTTGTTTGATTAAGTTCCAAATATTCAATTAAAAATATTCCAATTGTTACAATTTCCCTAATTAAATTTGAAGATATTCTAGCTGTTATCCTCTAATTTATTAAACTTATTCATATTTCTAAAACTTATCATTATATAAATTCCAAGAATGCAATTAAGAATATTCCAATTGTTACAATTTCCATAATTTTGGTTAAAAATATTCCAACTATTACATATTCAATTCATTCATACATCCATGATTTTCCATTATTTATATTACTTAATTAATATCACCTCAACTTTTTCTTAGTATTCATTACATCTATAAATCTTATTTCAATTCATATTTCAATTCTAAATATATATAACATATTCCTCTTTCATTTCTTTCTTCCTTTCTGTTTTTTTTTCTTTTTCTTTCCCCTTTTTTTCTTTTGTGCTTTAAAATCCTGAACTCTCCTATTTTGCCCTGTATTTCCTGTTTTTTTTTTTTTTCTTTTAAATTTGATTTATATGCTGCCGTTCTCCGGAGACTCAGGGCGGTTTACAGTGCGTTAAGCAGTGCGTTTTCCATCCCTTTTCCCTCTTTCTTGTCTTTCCACTGTTAATTTGTTAAATTTTTTATATTCTTTCTAGTCCACCCTTTTCCCCCTCTTTGTTCCACCCTTTCTGTTTTTCCGTTGTTAATCCCAATGTACTCTTTAAAATTCTCCTTTTTATTGTTACTACCCACATAATCATTTAATTTTCCATAGTCAATTTTGTTGTCTTTGTCTTCTTTATTTTCAGTCTCGATGTCTTGCTTCTCATTTGTTATCTCCTTGTCAGCTTGACAAGGATCATTGATCAATTTTTGGATCATCAGGTTTCGGTTCTCTGTGCAACATTGTAATTATTTCCCTTACTTCCGTTTTCAATGACAAATACATCATTTCCATCATTTCCCTAATTTCCTGTGCCATTTTATTCTTTCCAGATTAATATTGTTCCAATTAAAAGTATTGTTATATTCCTCTTTTTTTAATAACCAAAGTCAAGCCACTTGCAGACAATCAAATCGTCCTTAGAAGTTCACATGGCTGTTATCACTATCAAAGTCCAAGATTTTTTCCAGAGCAAAAGTTCAGTGTTGTAATGGTCTTATTTCTCCTGAAGGTGTATCACTACATTCCAGAATTCCAATCAGCAGCCTAAAAAAGTATCCATTTTGTTTCAATCCATGTTAATAGTCTTTACTAGTTTTTTTTTCTTTTCTTTTTTACCTTTAAATATGCCAAATCAGTTTTAAAATCCAATCTATATTACACAGTCCGTTTTTCCCCTCTTATTTTTTTGGTACAAAACTTCTATTACAGGGCTTAGTTTCCAATTTCTTTTTAGTTTTTCTCTAGCGTTCAAAAAAGGATCATCTTGCTTTCTTTCCAATCCTTTATCAAGTTATGGGGTTGTATTTCTTCTAGTTTTTAAAGTTCTCCAAATATTTTTATCCAAAAGTCAATTTTCTTTTTGGGTTTTTATCAATTTAAGTTCCATTTTAATCATCTTCTTTCCTTTCCCCCATGCCCATTAGCCGCTGTTATTCCGCTGGGGCTCTTTCAATTTAAAGATCTTTTTCTTTTTCTTTCTTTCTTTCTTTCTTTCTTTCTTTCTTTCTTTCTTTCTTTCTTTCTTTCTTTTTTTTTTTTTTTTTTTTTGCCTATGAGTTGGCTGTTACTCACCTGGCTTCAAAACTCCGTTCAAGTCACTGCTCCTGCTCAATGCTTATCCAGTTGGCCCAGCTTTTTGGCAGCTGCAATGGCCACCGCCACCGCTGCCGAATTTGAGAGAGTTTCCTCTGACCTTCGAGGAACTTGCCTGTTCCTCTTGGTCTTCTGAGGTGCCTCTCCTTCCCTATCCCTATGAGACGTTCCTGTCCGAAGACCCCTCAACAGTGGCTTGTCAGTCAGGGTTTTCGCGGAGCTCATCAGAGCCCGCTATTTCCCGACTGTCTCGCCGCAACACTTCCGATCAAATCCCCCGGTGTCCAATTTTTTAGAGTTTTATTTTTTTCGAAGAATTCAAAATGAAAGCATTTTCTCATGGGAAAGATTCTTTACAATTAATTCTAAAATTTTATTTCAACTATTCCTTGTCCTGTTTGTGACTTTCTAAATCAATGTTTTATTCACCTTTTTTCTGTTTATTCCAAAAAAAGTAAGTTAAGTTCTTAAATTTGTATTTAAAACTTTCTCGCTAAGGCTGAAGGAGACTCACCTGGTGCCGCAAAGTCTTTCAATCCAAAGGCTCCTGAGTCTCTGGAGAAGGGCGGCATATAAATCAAACCAATAAATAAATAAAGCTGAAAAGCAGCTAATAAGTAATTTATGAAAACAATTAGAAAAGGAAGTAGGCGAGCAAAGTGATGTGTCAAAAGCACCAACTGCACTTGGGACAAAAAGCAGTTCAGGGCTGAGAAAAGTCAGGTCCTGCACTTAGGCAAGGAAAACCAAATGCCCAGGTACAGAATGGGTGGCACCTAGCGAATGTGAGAGAGAGCCAGGTGTCCTAGTAGACCAAGTATGAGCCAGCCGTGTTTGGCAGCTACCCAAAAAGCCAATGCAATCCCAGGCTGCATCAACAGTGGAATAGAATCAAGATTGCGAGAAGTGTTAGTACTGCATTATACTGCACTAGTGAGGCCACACTTGGAATATTCTGGATCACGCCTCGACTGGAGACCTAGTGGCCGCCTGGGTGGTAATGGGAGCAACGTGGCGCTCCCATGTAACACCTTTCCTGCGCGAGCTGCACTGGCTCCCGTTGGTCTTCCGGGTGCGCTTCAAGGTTTTGGTTATCACCTTTAGAGCGCTCCATGGCTTAGGACCTGGTTATTTGCAGGACCGCCTGCTACCACCAATAGCCTCCCACCGACCAGTACGCTCCCATAGAGAGGGGCTCCTCCGGGTGCCGTCGGCCAAACAATGTCGACTGGCGGCCCCCAGGGGGAGAGCCTTCTCTGTGGGAGCACCTACAATCTGGAATGAGCTCTCCCCGGAGATACGGAGGATCCCGGATCTGCGTACCTTCCGTCGCACGCTCAAGACTTTCCTATTTCATCAAGCTGGCCTGACCTAAGTTTCTCCCCTTTTTAAATGGGAATTTTAAATTTGGTCTTAAATTATTGGGGTTTTACATTTTCAGCCAAATTATTTAATTCGTTTTATTTTATTTTAAATTTTGTACTCATATGCTTTATTCTATGGCTGTTCACCGCCCTGAGTCCTTCGGGAGTAGGGCGGTATACAAGTTGAAATAATAAATAAATAAATAAATAAAATATTGCATCCAGTTTTGGTTGCCACAATATAAAAAAGATGTTGCGACTCAGCATTGTCTGGGATGGTCTAGGATCCCTGATTGCACAGGACGTAGAAGACCACCAAGGTCCTTTCCACTCCTATGATTCTGTGCTCTAAGATGGATATTCCTTTGCCTCCCAAAGCTCTAAACCCATCAGAGACCTTGGGGTCTCTTCACAGTGATCCCGTCTTTTGTGGCCTTTGGGACACGCAGAGGAGGGCTCCACCACCGGATGCCAGAAGGCTCCTTTCCCCATGTTGAAGCAGAGCCGGTTCCAGCTGTGCTGCTGAGAGCACTTGGCACAGAGGTGGTGAATTGGGAGGCCTTGCAACCCCTCCTGCAGCGTCTTCCTCCCCCAACTTCTGACCTGCCCTCTGATTCCAAGTGTGAAAGCTAAGCAGCTGGTCCATCTCTTTGATGAATTAAATCCTTTTTTAAAAAAAGTTTGCTTGAGATCAGTCTCAGATATGCCAGGTCCTGTTTAGCCTACTCCATTCCCTTGTCTTTCAGCAACTCAAAAAGTCCCGACAGACGGAGGAGGAGATGCTCTATGGCAGCACCCCCACCAAGAGACGGGCTTTGGGCATCGCCACACCTGGCAGAGCACGAAAGGTAAGTGGGGTTGGCCAGAAGTCAGGGTTTGCCTTTTTACCTCGCATATATAAATGCAGGACAGCTTTTTTCCTTTCCTCTTTAGTGTCATCTTTTCCCTTTGTGGACTTTTTTTCTCTGGAGCCTGGAGACTCCTGGCCCTTTTTGAGTGCCTGAAGATGCCTCAGGTCCACCCCCAGAAAGGGGGTGGGTAGCTTTGTTACTTGCTATATATCCCAGTTTTTTTTTCTAAATATATGTAGTTTTAAAAAACTGGGGAGGTTGGAGGGCATCTCTAGGATACAAATGCCTCCCAACAGCATTATCAGGTGCAAGGTACCAAGGACGAAACGATGGCTAGCTCAGGGTAGTTTCTTTATTGCTGTTCACCCATAAAGAAAATCTTGCCAGGCTAAAGCACCTTGGAAAGATTTAGGGAGGATCCCTGCTGGGCCTCTTTCTGTACACCAATGACTCGGCTGACCTGCCTCCCAAGTTCCTTGGGAAAGGCCCCCACCCTCTTGCAACTCAGCACCAGATTCCACCAGAAGCATACAATCCATCCTTGCACAGGGACACATTTCAAGGTACAATTGAGAAGAGCAACCAAGATGATTAGGGGGCTGGAGGCTAAAACATGAAGAACGGTTGCAGGAAACGGGTGTGTTTAGTCTAGTGAAAAGAAGGACTAGGGGTAAGAGGATAGCAATGTTCCAATATCCGAGAGGCAGCAGCCCCAAATAAGGGGATCAACCTACTCTCCACAGCACGTGAGGGCAGGGCAAGAAGCAGTGGGTGGAGGTTCATCAGAAGGAATCCAACCTGGAACTAAGGAATTTCCTGACAGGACCAGCTCACCTCCATTGGGGTCTCCATCACTGGAGATTTTTAAGAAGAGATTGGACAGCCATTTGTCCGGAGTGGTATAGTCTCCTGCTCCTTCTAGTAGACCTCCATGGTCCCTTTTCAGCTCCCTTATTCTGTTATTCTGAGTCTACCAGTAAAATTATGTCCTTGCTCAGGTTTCTAATCCATTTTCTGTGCAGCTGAAGGTATTGCAATGTAGAGACATGCAGATCTGAAAGTGAGAACTGATTAGCAGTACTTTTCCTGGAAACGGCCATCAGATATTTTTTGCTTTGCACCAGGGACCACTTTCTTTCCTAACACCTGGACTTTTCTTGCAGCTCAACACTACCACCACGACTCCCAACAGCACCATCCGCTCAGCCCTGAGAGGTTCGGTGTTAAACTCCCCCGGATGCCACCCACCCCTGTCTGGAGGCAAGGTAAAGAGTCTGGAGGGAGGCAGCCTCCTGTCACATTCCAGCTCTGTCTGAAGGCCAAGAGGCAGGAGAAACTAAAGGAAGCTCAGCAGTGGGACCTGGGCAAGTGCAAAAGTGGCTAAGTGTGGAAGTGGAAAAATTACAAAATTAGGGGAGAACTGTAACAGAATACCATAAACTGCTTAGAAATGAGAGAACACAGAGATTGCTTCCTGGAGAAGCTGAAGGGGCTCAGGTCCTGGTGTGTTGTCAGCTGGCCTGACACCATTGCAGCACCCAAGTGCTACACAGGCTCCGGGTGTACTTGGCAAGAGGTCTTGGCCAAAATAGAGGTTAGCCTCCTTGGGTGGGCTGCTGCCCAAATCCAGCCCTTTAGCTGTGGTACAGGCCTTCTGCAGCTCAAGGTTTTGGAATGCAGACAAAATTATGCAGAAGGCAAAAACAACATGACAGCTGGGACATTCCTACATTGCCCTCAGCTGTGCCCAGGTGAGAGCACCAGAGCTCACATGGTGCACACCTGTGGCACTAGGGACTGGGAGGCTGGAAGACTGGAAATACCTTCAGAGCAATTGTTGGAGGAGGATGGAGATTGGCAGTCCTAAATTCCCGGAATAGCTCCACCATGGCTTTGTTAAACATGGCCCCTCCTGTGCCCGTTCCTTTAATCTTCTGGCTGCCCTTGCCCAAAGTGCCACTCCCCTCTCTGCCTGCAGCCTGTCCGGACCCCCATCCGTGTGGTTGCCAAGACCCCTTCCAAAGGCCAGATGGAGCGCAACAAGGAGAACCTGTCTCCAATCAACAGAACAGTTCTGAGCGGTGGGTGTACCCCGACAGCCCCTGCCCAGCGCAATGGCAGTATTTACTCTATTGCCAGCACCTATTCAGCATTTGCGGTAATTCCCTTCTCCCTCTTCTTCCCCTCTGCCCCTCTGTCCCCGCTGGCTCTGGAGCCAGAAGCAGCCTACAAGAGTCGCCAGATGGCTGCATTCCCCATCAGATCCTCTTGCCAATCAGCCTTGCCCAGGGGCTGGGTGAGTCCCACTTGCTGCTAGGGCTCCTTTTGCTGCTGCTTCCCCTGCCTGTAAATGGCAGTGGTGAAGGAGGGGCCACTGCATGCAGAGAGGGCTTCATGGCTAGAAGCAAGCTTGGGCAGGGCAGCCCACAGTTCTGCCTCCCTCTACCCCGTTTCTTCCCTGCCGCTGCTTCCACGCCCACCAAAAACCCTTGCTGTTTTTTTCCCTCCCCAGCGCGCACTTTCAGAGGCTTCCAAATCTGAGCACCCGTCCCACGTCCTCAACTCCACGGCTTCCAATCCTGACGGCTGAAGGGGGGATGTTACCAGCCCTGGATCCTCTCACCATCCAGGGTCCAGCATGAACTGGACCTTCTGGAGTCTGGTTTATGCTGCCATTTTTAACTGTTTTTAATGAATTGATTTCCAAGTTTTGTTACAGGGAATAAAGGTCTAGATGCAGCAGCTGTTCTGGGCCCAGGCCTGCTGCCTTGTTCATGGGGGAGGGTGGGCAGGGGGGAGCAGACGGAGGTTTGTCTCCCTCCTTTCCTTGGGCAAGCTTGTCCACCCAGGCCTGCTTTTCAGCAGATGGTCTCCTGCTCACCTTGGGCACAGGAAGTGGAGACACTACAGGGAGTCCTATAAGGATGCATCATCACCTCCCTCTTCACCAACTGGCCCATCTCCTGACTGGGCTAAGAGGCTGGCATCCCTGGCACTTCGTCTGTACATTTAATGATCATGGCTAAATTTGCACCTTCTTCACTACAGCAGCCTCTTATTTATTTGTGTGGCTGTTCGCTTGCTCAGAGATGTAGGTGAGCAGCAAAAAATCAGTTGTACTGTTTTGAAAAAGCTGTTTTTTTATTTCTGACTTAGCTCTACATAAAAGATTATTTTATTCTGCATTTAATGTTGTACTTCTGATATGTAAACATTGCTGTGCTGCCTTAAGAAACATCTGCTGCTCATCTCAGAGGAAACCTGCACTGACACACACACACACACACACACACAAATTTCTTGTTCACGTCCTGAGATAAAGATGTAACTCTGTGAAGCTGCTCGACCTTCAGAGAAACATCTGTTGGACGTGGCCGCATCCTGGAGCCCCAACTGGTCATATTTCCCTGGGAAAAAAGTTGGCCCCACAAAATCTGGCCAACCTCCCAAGCACCAGCCCCAGGTTTAGAGATGGCCAGTGCCTGAAAGAGAAACGAGCAGGGCGAGGCAGCAAGGGCTGCAATGGGGACTGGGTAGCGCTGTGAAAGCTAGGTTGGGGGAGGCCATGTAGCCACTGGCGGCAGCCCTGTGGGGGAAAAGGTGTGTCATCTGGAGTGGGTGAGATCGCAGCTGCACCTCTGCCTGGCTGGCTGCCTGCCCTGTGGCGGTGGGCCAGGCTTCCAGTGCAGCCTCCCGCAACAGTAACTTGGAGGATCCAGACAGTCCCAGAGCAGTGCCGACATGACACCCTGTGTTCTGCCCCAGCTATGGACCCCAAAGAACGCAGCACACACAGTCCGTTCAAACCTTAGTTTACTAAATAAACCAGTTTTTTACAACAGCTGCTAATTAGCTGCATTAACAGCTGCCAAGTATTCAAAGAATAATACTGAAATCTTACTGTGGTTGGCAGAATGCCCAGAAGCAATTTGCAGAAAGCTGATAAGCAAGACAAAAAGGTATGTGAATGAAGTTGTTCCCTGCTAATTGCTTCAGTCAGTGTTCCTCCTTAAATAGGCTAAGGGAGTGGCCAATTAGCCCCAAGTCTTATTCTCAAGGAGACCTCCTCCTGAGGAGCCACTCCTGCCTTTTGGCAGCTCTGCGCACCTGTGCATCGAGAAAAGGCTTGTCCTCTTCACTTCAGGGAGCTTCTAGAGGTTCTGAAGGCCCTGACTGAATCCCTGCCTCTGGCACATCTTCTCCAGCCTCATTGACTCGAGTGCCAGCTGCCCAGGCTGCTGGCGCAGCACACCAGCCTCCTCGCTGTCTGAATCAGCTACTAGCTGCACAGGCCGTTGATAGGCCACAACACCCTGCAGCCACACCCACCACAAAGCTCCAGCTTGGCCTCACGCAGTGCACTGGCCCACAGCCCTCCATAGACAGTGGCTTGAGCCTCCCCTTCATGCCGCCGGCCCAGCAGAAATTTGAAGCTGAACTCTCCCCACCTGGCCTCTCCCCCTGGCACCATTGGCTTGGATGGTGGGTGCCTTGGATGGTAGTGGATGGTGTAGTCTTGGCACTGGCTGAGCTGGCAGCTTGGATCACCAATCCCCCTGCAAGGCAGTCCAGCAGCCCAGGGGGCAGGTAACAGTTGCTGCTGTGTAGATAAAGCTGGACAGGCCCACAAGCCAAAGGTGGGGCCTGTGCAATCAAGGGGCTGGAAACCTTAGCATGTCAACATGGGCATGGCCACCCAGCTGGGTATCTGAGCCACTCTGGGAAATGTGATTCCCTGTCAGCTTCGGCTTTGTCTGCTTCAGCTGCCATAAGAATCGTGGGGAGGGATTAGTTAAGGGGGGCGAAAGGGTGGGGAAGGTGCAGGAGGTGGTTTTTCCATTGTAGGATGTGTCTTCCCAAGAAACGAAAGTGAATCTCCAAAGGGGCCGGCTGACCAACTGCCCTACATTCCTGATGAATGACGTTGCCAGACGTGATGCCACCTGGCCTTTGGGAGACCTTTGGATTGGATGATGGTCAATGGACACGGGGGGTGGGGGGGAGAAGCTTAGTAGATGCTATTTCGCACGTTTTGCTCACTTCCAGCTTTACCTGGGTTGCGATCATTTCATATTCAGTAAAAGTACTAATCTCTTTAAAATGATTGAGTTTGGGTTTTTCTTTCCTGGATATTGAAGGAAGCATACCTGACATTAAGCTGGAAGTCACATCCAGTCATCCCGGACAAAAACTGAGGGGACTGTAAATCCAAATTATGTCAGATCGAGAGAGTGATGGAGGAGAGCAAATCGGGGCAGCGAGTTCGACTGCAGCTGCCCTCCAAGCGGAGAAAGAGAATGTGGAATGGTTGGAAGGACTCCGTTTAGAGCCGGAGGAAGCCAGATGGTCGAAAGGAGTGGGGAGGCTGCTGGACTGAGGGGAGGACCCCCGGGGAATGACGACTTCTAGACCCCGTAAAAAAGGCAGTGTGGATGCAAGAGCAAAAGGAACGTCTCATGATGGAACAAGCCTTGCAACTTATCTGTGATGTGGAAGAGAGCAGAAAAAAAGTGAGTCTTTTGGAATTCCTGTGGAGAAGGGGGGAGCAGGCCCCAGGGGGGAGCCAGAAGAGACAGCCTGTGGGGGAGAGGAAGAATTTGAGGAAGAAACATCCCAGGCTTCGGCAGCTCAAGGGAGAGATGCAGCCGGCCAGAGAACCCCAGGCTTGCAGGCCCCCTCCCCCCCGCAGATGTAAAAAGCCAAAAATCCCCCTCCCCTTCCTGGGAAGTATGATGGAAATCCTAAAACCTTGGGATTTTTCCTGACCCAAGTGTGGAACCACATGCAGGATTGGGGGAAGGACTACGTATCAGAGGCTGCTAGAGTGAGAAGTGTCACGAACGCCTTAGAGGGAGTAGACGCTGAGTGGATGGTGGTTCTCCACAATAACAACTCCCTCTTGCTGAGAAATTACAACCAGTTCATGGGGCCCTTAGGAGGCGTTTTGAAGACCATTTAGCTGAACGAAAGGCGAGATTCAGAATGAAGAGCATTCAGCAGGGTCGGAGGCCGGTGGCAGAGTATATCCAAGAGTTTCGTGAACTGGCACCCTATATGACAGGCTGGTAAGAAATGGCTCTTTTGGAGAGCTTCAAGGATGGGTTGAATGAAGAGATATATCGAGACAGTAGAAGCATGGGGGTCCCCGAAGATTTGCAGAGATGGTACATAGTAGCTGAGGATGTGGAGATCGAGCTGAGATGGAACGAACTCCGAGGAAGGCGTATGGGGGGACCAGTCATCTTCCTTCCACTGTAAAGGTACACCAAAGATGGCTGGGGGAAAGACCGAATTCAAACCCAAGTCAAAGCCCTTCACCTGCTTCAAATGTGGGAAAGGAGGTCACCAGGCTGCCGAATGCTTCTCCAAGCCACTGCCAAAAGCTGCCAGGGCCGGCCCGAAGAAAGGCGACAAAATACCCGCCAAAACCCGCGGCACCGCCCTGAAAGGAAAAGTCGCTGAGTTCACTCCCCGAAACCAGGGTGAGTTGGGAACTCCGACCAACGATGACGACAGTGAGATGGACTCAGACTCCGACACCGACGATTGGGTGAGTCACACGGAAGAACCCTTACTCATCCCCGTAGAAGTAAGGGTGCCCTCCACAGGGGCTCACGCGCAAATGTTAGCCCTGTTGGACTCGGGGTTCACTAGGTGTATAATTAGCCCCAAAGTAGTGGAGGAAATGGGACTGAGACTAAAAACTTTAAAAAGACCCATTGCATTCTGTCAATTAGACGGGTCGATTGCAGGAGGGGGCCCAGCTAGCTTTATGACCGAACCCCTTGAATTGCAGTTGGGGAATCATGTAGAGAATCTCAGATTTATTGTAGCCCCTAGTATGGAGAGACCCCTCGTTCTAGGACTGCCCTGGCTTCGAAAATGGAACCCACGGATAAATTGGAAGATGGGGGTCCTGCGGATCTGCACGGCAGAACCAACTCCAGAAAAGGAAGCTCCCCCCCACCGAGAGACGACATAAAACCAGAAAGGGCGGCAGTAGCCATTGACTATATTGAGGGAGAAGAGAAGATTCCAAAGGAATATTGGGATCTCAAGGAAGTCTTTAGCGAAAAGGCATCGGATGCTCTGCCTCCCCACAGGGCCACCGACTGCACCATTAAAATACTCCCTGGGGTGAAGCTTCCCAAACCAAAAATTTACCCCATGACACCTCGAGAACTGGGAGAATTGCGAAATTTTACTGACAAAAACCTAGAACGGGGATTCATCGAATGAGCCAAACCCAAGGTGGCGGCGCCAGTAATGTTTCACAAAAAGAAAGATGGATCCTTTTGTTTAGTGGTCGATTATAGAAATATAAATGCGATTTGCGTAGAAAATGTCTATCCCCTCCCACTCATGAAGGACATGTTAGCCCATTTAGGAAAGGGAAAAATTTTCACCAAACTTGATTTAAGAGAGGCATACTACCGAGTGAGAATAAAAGAGGGGGATGAATGGAAGACAGCACTTAATTGCCCACTGGGATGTTTCCAGTTTAGAGTACTCCCTTTTGGACTGCAGGGCGCCCCTGCTGTATTCATGCAGTTGATCAACGAAGTATTGCATGAGCACCTGTATAAGGGGGTATTGGTCTATTTGGATGACATTGTGATCTATTCTGACAACATGGCCGACCATGTAAAGTTGGTACGGACGGTCTTGAAGAAACTCAGAGCGGCTGAACTCTATGCCAAACTTTCTAAATGTGAATTTCACCAAGACAAAATCGACTATCTGCGATATCGTACATCGCATGAGGGAATAGAGATGGACCCTGAAAAGGTCCAGGCAGTGCTGGAATGGGCCGCACCACGCACCCGTAAACAGTTACAGAGCTTCTTAGGGTTTGCTAACTTTTATAGACAATTTATCCCCTCTTTCGCGAAAATCGCACTACCAATTACAGACTTGCTAAAAACGAAAGGGGAAGTAAAGCCCAAACCCTCGAAACCACTAGAATAGACTATGGACTGTCAAGCCGCTTTCGAAAAATTGAAACTGCTGTTTGTGGCTGAACCAGTGCTCAAACACCCCGACATGGAACAACCTTTTGTAGTACAAGCTGACACCAGTGACGTAGCTGTAGGAGCAATACTATTGCAAAAGAATGAAAACGGGATATTACAACCCTGTGCTTACACGTCCCGTAAACTATCAGAAACGGAAAGGAGATGGGCCATATGGGAGAAAGAGGTGTTTGCAGTTAGATGGGCGCTGTTAACATGGAGACAATTTTTAGAAGGGGCAAAACACCCTTTCGAAGTGTGGACTGACCACAAGAACTTAGAAGCATTAAAAACACCACGTAAACTATCACCAAAACAGGCTCGTTGGGCCCAACATTTCAATCGTTTCAATTTCACTCTACGTTACCTTCCTGGTGGAAAAAACTTCATGGCGGACGCACTTTCCAGATTGCCACAATACAACAGCATCAAGAAGGAGGTGGTTCAACCGATGATCCCCTCGACACAATTGGCAACACCTGTCACTACCAGAGCGCAGGGAAAAACCGAACCAGAACTCTCAGGGGATTTACTCGAAAAATTGCGAGAAGCGCTAAAAACTGACGAGTGGTTTAAGAACCACTCGAATGAATGCACACTTCGTGACGAACTAGCTTGGGTTGGATCGAAATTGTATGTTCCGACCACATTAAGAACAACCATATTGAAATATGCTCATGATGCCAAGGCTGCAGGACACTTTGCGTTTGTCAAGACTCTACATCTTGTTAAGAGACAATTTTGGTGGTCTGCACTTAAAAAGGACATAGAGGCATATGTGGCTAGCTGTCCAGTATGTGCCTCGGCTAAAAGACCTCCAGGAAAATCCCCTGGATTACTGCAAAGTGTGGTTAGACCGAATGCCCCATGGAAGGAAATATCTATGGATTTTATTGTGGACTTACCAGAGAGTGAAGGCTGCACTGTCATTTGGGTAGTAACTGATTTGTTTTCCAAACAAGTACATTTCATCCCTTGCTCAAAGATCCCTTCAGCAAAAACCCTTGCAAAACTGTTTATTCGGCAGATTTACCGACTACATGGATCTCCGAAAAGAATAATTTCTGACAGGGGTGTGCAATTTACTTCCAGTTTCTGGAAAGAGTTTTTGAAGTTAATAGGCTCCGCCCAGGGGCTGAGTTCCAGTCACCACCCTCAGACAAATGGGGCCTGTGAAAGAACCAATGGGGTTCTAGAACAATATCTGAGATGTTACGTAAATTACCAGCAAGACAATTGGGTAGACTTGTTGCCATTTGCAGAAGTGGCATATAATAACTCCGTACACAGTAGCACCGGATTCACTCCTTTTAAGGTCGCGTCGGGCCAGGATTTCGTACCCATTCCCGAGCTACCACAAGATAATCCCCAGAACCCCTCCTTGATGGATTGGATTGAACAATTAAAGAGCACATGGGCAGTGACTCGGAAAGCATTAGATGAGGCACACCGGGCCCATAAGGCGCAAGCCAATAAGAAAAGGTCCCCTGCTCAGATTTATAAAGTGGGTGATAAAGTCTATTTATCTACTAAATACTTACAGACTACCCAGAAGTCCAAAAAGCTGGGCCCTAAGTATGTGGGACCATTCCGTGTGATTAGACTGATTAATCCAGTAACAGTTGAATTGGATTTGCCAAAAATGTTGAGACGTATACATCCTGTATTTCATGTTAGTTTATTAAAACCTGAACACTCGTCTCCCCTAAGAGCTGACCAAAGAACCCTTCCAATTCCCATTCTCATAGAGGGGGAGCAACATTTTGAAGTTAAGGAAATTTTGGACTCTAGGAAACACCATGGTAAAGTCCAATATCTGATAGCCTGGAAACATTTCCCTTTGTCTCAGGCTGAATGGGTGAATAAACGGGATGTCCGAGCTCCAAAGAAAATACAGCAATTCTATACCAAATACCCTGATAAACCATAATTATTGTATATATTCTGTTTCTCTCTCTTTTCCTTCCTCTTATTTAGGAATAACGTCTCTTCTGCAAGAGGGGCCAAATGTCAGCCTCGGCTTTGCCTGCTTCAGCTGCCATAAGAATCGGGGGGAGGGACTAGTTAAGTGGGCAAAGGGGGGGAAGGTGCAGGAGGTGGTTTTTTCCATTGTAGGACGTGTCTTCCCAAGAAACAAAAGTGAATCTCCAAAGGGGCCGGCTGACCAACTGCCCTACATTCCTAATGAATGACGTTGCCAGATGTGATGCCACCTGACCTTTGGGAGACCTTTGGATTGGATGATGGTCAATGGACACGGGGGGGGTGGGGGAGAGAGAAGCTTAGTAGATGCTATTTCGCGCATTTTGCTCACTTCCAGCTTTACCTGGGTTGCGATCATTTCATATTGCAGGGCCGAGCTAAGGATTTTGTACAGTATCTGGATGATAAAATAACTCAGATTCGGGAAGACTTGGCCGCCGACTGGGTTAGTTCAGACGAGATGACTGAGGCAGGCCTTGAGAGTGTTATCTGGGAGGAGTTTGATCCTGTGGCTCCCGAGGACGTGGACAGGATCTTGGGGCGGCTGAACGCAACCACGTTTATTGGACCCGTGTCCCTCCTGGTTGGTGCTGGCTTCCCGGGAGGTTACACGAGGCTGGCTCCAGGGGATTATTAATGCTTCTTTGAGCGAGGGTGTCCTGCCGGCCGCCTTGAAAGAGGCAGTGGTGAGGCCTCTCCTCAAGAAGCCATCCCTGGATCCGGCTGTTTTGGCTAACTATCGTCCAGTCTCCAACCTTCGCTTTATTGTGAAGGTTGTTGAAAGTGTGGTGGCGCGACAGCTTCCCCAGTACCTGGATGAAGCTGTCTATCTGGATCCACTCCAGTCCGGCTTCAGACCTGGGTACAGCACGGAAACGGCATTGGTCGCGTTGGTGGATGATCTCTGGAGGGCCCGGGATATTCCTCTATCCTAGTCCTATTAGACCTCTCGGCAGCTTTTGATACCATCGACCATGGTATCATGTTGCGCCGGCTGGGAGTGGGGGGCACCGTTTTGCGGTGGTTCTCCTCCTATCTCTCCGACCGGTCGCAATCCGTGTTGACAGGGGGGCAGCGGTCGACCCCAAGGCGCCTTGTTTGTGGGGTGCCGCAAGGGTCGGTCCTCTCGCCCCTCCTGTTCAACATTTATGTGAAGCCGCTGGATGAGATCATCCGTGGTTTTGGGGTGGAGTTCCATCAGTACGCTGATGATACTCAGCTGTACATTTCCACCCCAGACCATCCCAATGATGCCTTGGAAGTGATGTCCCAGTGCCTGGAGGCCGTGCGGGTCTGGATGGGGAGAAACAGGCTTCGACTCAACCCTTCCAAGACCGAGTGGCTGTGGCTGCCGGCGTCCCGGTATAGCCAGCTGACGCCATCGCTGGTTATTGGGGGCGAATCATTGGCCCCCACGGAGAGGGCCCGCAACTTGGGTGTCCTCCTCCTGGATGCGCGGCTGTCTTTAGAAGGGCATATGACAGCCGTGGCTAGGGGGGCTTTTTGTCAGGTTCGCCTGATACGCCAGTTGCGCCCCTTTCTAGACCGGGACTCCCTACGCACGGTCACTCAAGCACTCGTCACTTTTCGTCTGGACTATTGTAACGCTCTCTACATGGGGCTCCCCTTGGGGTACACCCAGAGGCTCCAACTGGTGCAGAAATCGACGGGGTGCTCCCATGTGACTCCTCTCCTGCGCGAGCTGCATTGGCTTCCTGTGGACTTCCGGGTGCGCTTCAAGGTGTTGGTGATCACCTTTAAAGCGCTCCATGGCTTAGGGCCAGGGTACTTACGGGACCGCCTTCTGCCCCCAATAGCCTCCCACCGGCCGGTTCGCTCCCACAGAGAGGGCCTCCTCAGGTCGCCGGCTGACGACCCCCAGGAGGAGAGCCTTCTCTGTGGTGGCACCTACCCTATGGAACAATCTACCCCCCGAGATACGAGTCATCTCCGACCTCCGGATTTTTCGTCGGGCCCTAAAAACTTATTTTTTTCAGTTAGCCGGTCTGTCTTGATTTTAGGGTTAGTTTTAAAATTTTAATATTGATTTTAATTGACAAGTTTTAAATTATGGGCCAAATTTATAAATTATTTTAACTTTATTTTTAACTGTGATGTTTGTATAGATGTTTTTATCTTGGCTGTTCACCGCCCTGAGTCCGAAAGGAGAAGGGCGGTCTAGAAATTTGAATAATAATAATAATAATAATAATAATAATAATAATAATAATAATAATAATAATAATAATAATAATAATATTCAGTAAAAGTACTAATCTCTTTAAAATGATTGAGTTTGGGTTTTTCTTTCCTGGATATTGAAGGAAGCATACCTGACATTCCCCTTTAGAGACAATTTCGGATTTTTTTCCCTCCTGCCTCTCGTCTACATAGAGCTCCTTTCACTGTTGCAAATGCTACAATTACAAACATTGAATATACCAGATGCAGGTTTTTTTTGTTTTTATTTATGCAGTGTGTCCCATTATTCTCTAAATCCTACATAGTTGTCTGCCAGAGTACAAAATGCTGAAAGCGCAAGAGGGAAGAACCATTGTGTGTGTGTGTGTCTGCCCCAGGACCCCCAAGAACTCCCACTTTGCCAAGTCCCAGCAGCAAGTAGCGCCCCACCAGGCCAGCCTGGTGTATGTGGCCAGGTGCAGCTGAGGTGCTTCTGAGCAGGGAGTGGGGGGGGGGGGGAACGGGATGAGGGCCCTCAATCCCTGGCAGCAGCATTGGGCTTTATCAAGCCATAGGAGACAGCATGAGCCAGGCACTCCTGGGCCAACTGAGCCACCTGGGGCTTGTCCTCTGCCCTGGTCGCCACAGACAATATCTCCAGCATCTCGCTCTCCATCAGCTTTATGGCCACCTCCCGGTCGGCTGCCATCATGTTTCTCACCACTACCATGCCGCGATGCTGAAGCTCTGTGCAGGGGCTGAACAGCAGAGACTGCAGGATTTCCAGCCAATCCGTTGCCTTGGAGGAGAAGCAACAAGAGGCAGGTTGCAGGCATGCCTGTCCCTGTCCTTGCGACCCTGGATGCTCCACCAGGCAACAGCCCTGCTTCCAGAGCTGTCACTGCCCCTGGAAAAGTAGGTCTGTGGCAGAAGGATCCTGCCACTTGCCTTCCCAGGCTCACAGAGCAAGGTGCACCCCTCAGAAGTGTGCGTGTGCACGTCTGCGCACAAGGGGGGGGGGGGCAAGAGGTAGCTCACACAAACTTACCACTTGGGAAATCCGGACACAAATCTGTGGCAGCAGTGAGGTCAAGACTGCCAGCGTCCCAGAAGCTGCCCGACGAAGCCTCTCATCTTCCTCCCCACTGTACAAAACCAGCAGTTTGAGCCGATCGCTGCCTTCAGCCAGAAACAGCTCCGCTACCTGTATGAAAGACGAGTGGCTGTCAGGCCTGAGGGATAATGCCCACCCCTCCCCAGTCTGCTCTCAGCTGCCCACCTGGGGGCTCAAGGCCAGGTTGCACATGCACTCCGTGGCCGCCAGACGAATCATCTCGTGCTCCTCAAACATGAAGCCTTCGATTATGGGCACGGCCTTTTCCTTCACAATCTTCTGCCTGCAGGAGACATGAGAAGTAGCCACAAGCCTAGATGGCGCAGTGGTTAGGGTGCAATACTGCAGCTACTTCAGCTGACTGCTAGTTCAGCAGGTCAGTGGATCAAATCTCACCAGCTCAAGGTTGACTCAGCCTTCCATCCTTCCAAGGTGGATAAAATGAGGACCCAGATTGTTGGGGGCAATATGCTATTTAGTATTTACACCAAAGACAGTATTGTCTTTGGTGTAAACCGCCCAGAGTCCTCGGAGAGTGGGCGACATAGAAATATGAATAATAAAAAATAAAATAAATAAAATAAAAGCCTTGCCGAGATCCTCCCACACCCAAAACAGACCTCACCTGAGCCTCTCACTGGTCCCAGCTAGGTTGGTGAGTGCCATCAGCCCCTCAAAATTCTGCAGGCCGGAACGAGTCAAATGCAGGAGGCTCATCAGGGGTCTGACCACCTCATAGACCTGCAGAAGAGAAGTGCCCAAAAGTGCCCGGCTTAGCCAAGAGGAGCCCTGCTCTTCTCACAGGAGAGGAGGACCAAGAAAGAGTCACCTCCCATTCCCACCAGTGCTCCCCACCACAGACCCGTTCTCCAGGAAAGGCCATCTCCGGAGCCGTTGTGATGGCAATCTTGGCCAGAGCCTGGGCGGCCTTGCTCTGCCCCACTTCAGTCCCTTCCAGAGCCAGAGGGATGAGCGCCTGTTGGGTGACAGGGAAGGGGGAAAGAGACTAGTCAGCCCTGAGAGCCTTGCTGGGAAGAGCAAGAAGAGGAAGGGGTAATACTGACCTTCCCCCCTCCAGCAGCTACCACAGCCCCACGGTTCTCTGGGTTATCCACTACAGCCAGGAAAACCCTATAGCACAGCAGGATATGGAGGAGGGGTGGTGGTGGTCAGAGCCAGGTTCAAGCACATACCCTCCCACCAGCCATACAGGAATAGAGAGATGGCAAGCAAATAGGACTTCTTATCTCCACCCTGCCCTGTTAAGTCACAGTTTGAATCACCGCTAAGACATGTACGATCCAGAAACCCTGCCTCATCGGAGAGCAATTTCAAGCGGAGGTGACTTGGCCTCCTCTGGCATGCTTTCAGTTAGATTCCTGCACTGGGCAGGGGACTGGATTGCAGGCCTAAATGGCATTTTCCAACTTTTGGGACTCTAGTTTTAACTGAGGACCCTGGAGGGACTGAAAAACAGCAGCTGCAGAAGAAAGGACAGGGCTGCCCTGACACGCCCCCCACCCCCCACCCCCAAAAAAAAACCCCACCCCAAGAATATTCAACTAATGTTTTCCTGTCTCGGGAATCATGATGCTAGTTTGCTCCAATAAGCCCCAGGGAGAAAAAGATGCTTCAGACCCTTCTCCTGGAAGGACTATGGAGATGCATGGAGCCCATAGACTGCTGATTCTCAAGAGTTCCCTTCCCTTGTCCAAGTATAAGTCTTAGAGGAACCACTGCCTAGCAAGGTCAGCAGTAAAATGTATCTCACAGGTATAATCAATGGAGCATTAACCAATGTCTGAATGCCTCGAGATGCAAGTCATCTTTGGCAGGAAAAATCAGTCGGCTAGCTGTCCCTCAGAAACTCATGTCATAAACTGGGGAACCCTGCCCCACTGCCAGCCCCACCTGACTGTTCCAAGTTTATTTGCCTCTGGACTCCAGGTTAAGTCAAGCCTCACCTGGAAATCAGCTCCCGGCAGGCAGGGCTTAAAGAAAGACTCTCATTCTTGATCATGCAAACAAGAGCTGAAACCACACCTGCGGCCAAGAGCTTCTGCACACGCCTGTGAACGAACTCTGGTTTATCCTAGAAGATGAGATAAGTGAAGGCACCAGCAGAGGCAGCCCTTTACAGGCACCTTCATTGCCCCTCTGCCCACCCCCCTAAGATGCACAGTCCCTTCTCTCCCGCAGGGCTTTTGCCTCCACTTTTCATCCCCCCGGGCACTTGTCTGTCTCACCTTGGGGTGCTTCTCAGGGATGTGCTGCTTGGCATATTTAGCAAGTTCCACCATCTGTGGGTCAGGTTCCTCAAAGTCATAACTGCTGGTACAGTTGACCAGTGTAGAGGCCACTGCAAATAAGCAGCTCCGATTCTCTGTCTAGGATGGAAGCAAGGAGCAGGGAGAGGGGAGGTTTATTTAGCAGTCCTTTGAGTTCACGGATCAGCACCTGTAACCTGAAGATATCCTGGAATTCTGGAGTTGGATAAACAAGCACTTAAACCAGAATGTTCCAAGAATCAAAACTGAGCAACCCCAGAGACAGCTATCTTCTTCCACTGAACAAAGCCAGCCCATCCCCCTTGGGGCTACTTGTCTTATCATCATTAGGACACATCTTTCATAATTCAAGCAGAATCTGCCCTACCAGTCAATGGGCTGCACAACAATCATTTTTTCAAAATGTTACTGCTTTTATCGTAGACAAACGCGCAATACAGCCATACTGGATAGTGACATGGCACTTTTCAAGCACAGGGGCAGACCCAGACTTGAGCACAGACTCCACCCAACCTGAAGCACATTCTCACAAGAAGCAAGAACCAACAGGACAGAGGCCAACATGGGAAGTAGACCTAGATGCCCCTATCTACACCGAGAGCCTCATCACAGGCCCAACAAGAACACACAGGATCAGAGGCAACTTCACATGTTGTTCCTCCAATGCAAGATATGCCATCATCTGCTAGCAATGCCCCTCTGGATTCTTCATACAACCAATAAAACAACTTTGCACAAAAGAATTAAGGGTCATGTTTGACATCAGAACTCAAGCAATGTCTAAACATTTCAACTTCCTAGGAGCTTCCATAGAAGACTTCAAAGTGACTCTTAGAAAAGCAGGACTTTCACAGGATCACCAAGTGAGGAAGAGCTGCACCCGCAGACATTAAAAGGCTTTGGACAATCTTTCAACAAATACAATGGGTTTTAAACAATTGATGAAGTACTCTGTCTCACATCACTTCCATCTGTCAGACCAACCATCTTCCTCTGCCATTTTTCCCTACTTCACCCCAATTTAACTCCTACAGCTACTGTAGTACAGCTACTGTGGTGCAGCTACTCTGTGCATCTGATGAAGTGAACTAATAAAAGCCTTCCCTAAAAGTTGTTAATCAAAGAAGATGCACTCTGAGTTTTTGCCACCAGACACTACCATGACTCTTCCTCCCCCCCAAAAGAGGTGGGAACCCCACTGACTTTGCTTGTCAGTAGCCAGCAAAGCTCACAAATAGCAACCCTGTGACCACAGGATGCTACGATGTCTCGACTTCAAGGACCAATCGTAAGTAGCATCCATTCGATCCCAACACAAACTTGAACAGTTGCTGAATGAGTGGTGTTTAGCAAGGACCACCCATTATTAGAATATCATGTTCAACTCCCGAAGAAGCTTTACCTGTGCCAGCTGGAACAGAGCCTGTAGAGCTGCCTTGTCCTCCAGAAGTTCTTCCTTGACATCTGCATCCAAGGTAAGGAATGCCAAACCTTCTGCTGCCCAGTGGCGGGTGCCAGCATCAAGGGTCTCATTGCACAACCATCTAGATGTGGGACAAGGGGACATTAGATCCACTAAGGCCCCGGCCATTCAGTAGGGAGCATTAGAATTTCACTGTAACCATTAGGAAAGAGTGCTCAAACATGCAAGGTTGACAGCAATCACAGAAAACCAGATCTAGTCCATATTGCAACTACATTAGATCTGCTCAGGCTGTTAAGCTTCCATTCAGCATAAAACATGTCGACCTGCAACCAGATCACACTCACCTGTGGACGTCCACCACATTTACAAATGTGAAAGCAGCAAGCAATACTTGATGCCTTCTCCCCCAGGTGGAAATGAAGGTGCTGGAGGCTTTAGGGCAGAGCACCTCTTGCAGCCAAGAAAACCCCACACTCACTTGCAACACTGCTTGGCCAGTTTCATGGTGGAGCCTTCGGCAAACTGTTTCATGCTGAAGTCCGTGCCCCCTGCCGAGCCCAATTTACAAAGGCCCTGAAAACACAGACAACAATTCATCATACAACCTGCACCAGGCAGGTGTCACTTACCAAAGGCAAACAAGCAACAGAGAAAAAGGAGCGCATCTGAACAAGCTCCCTTCCTCCCTGTCACCCAACTTGATCCAAAACAAGCTCCTTCTACTCACCACCAGGGCGCGGATGCGAATGCTGTCACGGTCACTGTGCTTGTAAATTTCCTTGAGCAGCGTCACACCATTCGCGGTGATGAAGGAGGCACGTTTGGCCTTATCAGCTGCGTGGATCAGGGCCTCCACAGCCACAAGCTGGTGAGGCACCTGGGATGAGGCACACAATGCCAGAATGTTCTCCATGATGCCATTCAGTTCCAGCACCCGGTTCCCGGCCTCTGAAGGGCCTTGCAGGAGACAGCTCACTGTCTGGATGGCCCTGAGTTTCCCAGGCATGCCGTGATCCTGAAACCAGTCCCTGGAAAGGAAGAGAGAACAATCTCTTATCAGCAGAGAGACTAAACATTTACATCTATTATGTAAATACTGAATATATGTTATAGGAAGAAACCAACATCTAAAATACCATGTTTTCCTGAAATTAAGACCTAACCAGAAAATAAGACCTAGCCCTTTTAGCCTGCTCCAAATATAAGTCCTACTCCAAAAATAAACCCTGGTTAAGGTTGTCGTCAGCTGGGTGGGATGCGCAGGGAAGAAAGGTGATCCGGATGCACTACGTGGGCTACGGGAAAACAAGAGTTGGTGGGATGGAATGGGTAGTCGGCAACAGGAGGCTTGTCTTCGCATCTCTCAGTTTGCCTGTGGCCCGTGCGGCACATCAGCTGCCTTCCCCCTACCCCCCACCTCGTGCCTCTGCCTCTGTCTGCTGCCAGTGCGAAGATGATGATGATGATGATGATGATGATGATAATAATAATAATAATAATAATAACCCCTCCGAGGAGCTCTACCTTGTCGTGGTGGAGGGGCTTGCGTGCTCTAGTGATCCTAAGGGCTATGCTGAACAGAAAATCTGCTCCACAACCCATTCAAACATGGTGAATACAGAAAAAATGAAATTTATGCTGGCTGAACCGTCGCCCGGATTAACAAGGGTTCCGTTGGATGCTATGGCTCTTGGGCATTCTACGCAAAATGAGTTACAGGGCTCAACTCCCTCTGCTAGGCAACCAGGGCATGGAGCTGACAAGCTATTGGAAGAAAAACCCAAAAAGCGAAAAATCTGGACCAGGGAAAAAAACACCTCTATTATGGAAGCTTACTATCAGTCTGAGCCAGCAAAACGTGGATTTCAAAAAAGAATGTATCAGATTTGGAAGATGAACCATACAGACTGTGACACCAGTGAACAAAGTTAATGGACCAACAACGTGTAATCCTAAACCACAAATTTTTCACTACAGAAGAATTAATAGCAATAGAAGAGAAAGCAATTAATGGTCTGAGTACAACAACAAAGAGTAACATCAAGAATGATTTCCAGACTCAAAAGCAAATTGAGGAAGAAAGGGAAGAAGAGGATACTGAAATGGATGAAGATAAAGAACAAGGAAGCACTAAAGAACAAACACCAACAGATAGTGCTCAATTAGCTGGAAAAATAAAGCACCAAATGGAAGATGCTGAAAGAACACGTTTGCCAAAGCTGAACCAAGTGAACCGAAAAGAATTGAGAAATGTACTAAAAAAGGTCAATGAGGCTGTGCAAACTATTCGAACCACTACATTAGCCGAAACAAACCAACTGATGTATGCAGCAGCCGTCATAATCAACAAAGAACTGGGGTTGAAAATACAAAAGAACCAAAGAGGCAAGAAGGGGAAGCCTAAGTGGAAAATTCGGTTAGAATTGAAGATCAAAAAGGTACGTGGAGATTTGAGCAACTTGAAGAACCTAAGGCAAGGTCAGCTAAAGAACAAGCAGGTCAAAAGCAGCCTAGAAGCAAGATACGATCTGAGGAATAAGGAGATTGCGGTAGTAATTGAAGAGCTGAAGCAGAGGGTTGTTGCCATCGCTGAAAAGATTAAAAGGTATGAAAACAGAGTAACTCAGTTCAAGGAAAACTCACAGTTCAGAGCAAATCAGCACCAGTTTTATAGGAGTTTAGAAAATGGAAACGGAGTAACAACAAATGAAAAGCCTGATAAAGAGAAAGCTCTGAAATTCTGGAAGAATTTGTGGGAAAACAACAAGAAGCACAACAGAAATGCAAAATGGATCAAACAGGTTGAGAACTGTATTAAAGTGCATAAAATGGAAGACGTGAAAATAACAAAAGCAATGGTGCAAAGACAGTCAAGAAAAGTAAAGAACTGGAGTGCACCTGGAGCGGATGAGCTGCATGGCTTCTGGTTAAAGGCACTTACAAGTCTGCACAAAAGATTGGCAACCCAGATGAACCAGATCCTAAAAACACCTGAAAATGATGAATGGATGACAACTGGAAGGACATTTTTGATCCAAAAAGATAAAGAAAAAGGAAAAGACCCTGGAAACTATAGGCCAATCACCTGTTTGCCAACAACATACAAGCTTCTTACTGGTATCATTGCAAATCAAATCTATGGATACCTGGAAAGAAATAACTTGCTTCCTGTAGAACAGAAAGGATGCTGCAAAAACTCAAGAGGAACAAAGGATCAATTGCTGATCGACAAGCTAATCCTAAAGAACTCAAAGAAAAGACGAACCAACCTGTTCATGGCTTGGATAGACTATAAGAAAGCATTTGATTCAGTTCCCCATAGCTGGATCAAGAAATGCCTGGAAATATTAGGCATCAGTAGCAACATACAAGAATTCATGGAATCTTCAATGAACCTCTGGAAAACAAAACTTATGGCTAATGAAGAAGAACTGGGTGAAGTTGAAATTAAACGAGGCATTTTCCAGGGCGATTCCCTTTCACCCCTACTTTTTATACTCTCAATGCTACCACTGACAATCATTTTGAAGAAGATGAACTGTGGATACGAACTTGCAAAGAAAGGACTGAAAATCTCGCACTTGATGTACATGGATGATTTGAAGCTGTTTGGTAAAACAAAAGCTGAACTGAATTTATTAATTGAAAACACAAAAGAATTCAGCCAAGACATTGGTATGCAGTTTGGAATTGACAAATGTGCAACAATAGCAACCAAAGCAGGCAAAATCATAGAAGAGGATGGAATAGAACTAGAGAATGAAGAAATGATAAAGGCAGTAAAATCAGAAGAAGGCTACAAGTACTTGGGGATTTTAGAAGCCTCTGACTTAATGCATAATAAAGTCAAGGAATTAACTTCAGCCAAGTACATTCGGCGAATTCGTAAGATATTAATGTCCAAATTGAGTGGAGGAAACATCATAAAAGCCATAAATACCTGGGCTATACCTGTGATTAGATACTCTGCAGGAATAATTGATTGGACCCAGATGGAGTTAGACAATTTGGACAGAAAAACAAGGAAGCTTATGACAATGAATCATACCTTGCACCCTAAAAGTGATGTTGACCGATTATATTAACCAAGAGCAGAGGGTGGTCGAGGACTCCTACAAGTAAAGCAGACTGTGGAAGAAGAAAAATGCAGCTTGAATGATTACATCCAGAAAAGTGAAGAACCAATGATTAAGGAAGTAAATAAAGGAGGCCTTTTAAAGACAACTAAAACAAAAGCAGAATATAAGAAAGAAGTAACTGAGCAGCGAGCTGAAAATTGGAAACACAAAGCTCTGCATGGCCAATACTTGAAAGGTATTGAAGGCAAAGCTGACCAGAAACTAACTTGGAACTGGATAAGATCAGGAGTACTGAAAAAAGAAACAGAAAGCTTTATTTTGGTAGCTCAAGAACAAGCCCTAGCCACAAATTGCATGAAGGCAAAAATTCAACATGTTACCACCAACAGCAAATGCCGCCTCTGCAATGAGAAAGATGAGACAGTCGACCACCTGATCAGTGGGTGCAGCAAAATTTCACAAACTGACTACCTACAACGCCATGACCGTGTTGCTAAGATCATTCACTGGAAATTGTGCCAGAAGTTTGGATTTGAGTACAGCAAAAACCACTGGGAACATCAGGTTGAGAAAGTTTTAGAGAATGAGAAACTCAAGATCTTGTGGAACTTTAGGATTCAGACTGACAGGCACTTGGTCCACAACACACCTGACATAACAATAGTTGAAAAGAAAAAGGTATGGTTCATTGACATTGCAATACCTGGTGATGCACGGATTGAAGATAAGCAGCAAGAAAAAATCACGAAGTACCGAGATTTGCAAATTGAAGTTGAGCGACTGTGGAAAAAGAAATCGTGTGTTGTCCCGATTGTAATTGGAGCCCTTGGAGCAATACCCAAAGGGTTATCCCGCTATTTAGAAATTCTAAATTTGCCGGACTTGAACATTTTGACTCTACAAAAAACCACCTTACTCGGAACATCTTACATCCTCCGACGATACCTTAACAGTTCCTAGGTCCTTGGTTAAGACTCGAGCTGCTGAGCTATTAACCAGCCTCAAAGGCTGTGAATCTCACTAAAGATTAACCAATAAATAATAATAATAATAATAATAATAATAATAATAATAATAATAATAATTATTATTATTATTATTATTATTATTATTTTATTTATATACCGCCCATTCTCCCGAAGGACTCAGGGCGGTGTACAGCCAGAATTAAAATACAAATATACAAATATACAAATGAGCCTCCTGCGGCCATCTGCCCACTCCAACCCGACTCTCAGCTTTCCCACAGTGCGTCCGGATCACCTGCCTCTCCCCCATCACTCTGCCTCCGTCTGCTGCTTGGACAGCTAATTAACTCACCTGTGCTGCACGGGCTGTGCTGTCACAGTGCGCACCAACTGAAGGGCCAGTGGACTGCAGCTGCTGCTGGACACCGTTGGCCCCCTGCGTGCTTGCCATCTCTTGTGCCCGCGCCCACCCAGGCTGATCACCCTGATATTGTGATTTTCCAAAAATAAGCCCTAATGCTTATTTTGGAACCCAAACAAATATAAGACTGGGTCTTATTTCGGGGAAACATGGTAGCTCATACCTCTCTCATTCGTGAGGCATCTGCCATGAAAAGCTCACCAAAAAAAAGTTGGCAGAGCCAAAAGACTGACAACCAGCCCAGTATTCATTGCCCTCTGTCAAGCAGCAGTTCTCTCCAAAGGGCCACATTTACACACTCACAGACCTACCGGACATAATCCTCACAAAGTCGATGGAAATTCTCTCTCTCGCCATCACACTTCAAGTCCTCATAAAGCTTACTGAGCAGCACAGCCACAGTCATGGGGGTGTTCTCTGTCACACGCAGGCCTCCAGGACTGTGAGGCACTGTGCCCCCAACCTCCAGAATCTCTCTGAGACCTGCAAGGAACTATTGTTTACTAAAGCAGAGAAGGGGCCAAGAAAAGTTGCTGCAAAGGGAGTCATGCTCACCATGATCAATGACCCAAAGAGTCAAAGAATTGTTGGAGGCTTGCAGCGGCTTTGGGGCTATTACGCTGATCAGCAGATTGAGGATACTGTCACGACCATAGGAAGAGATGCCTGCTCGAGTGAGAGCCTCTAACAGCCATCTAAGGAGCAACCTCAGCTCTCTGGATGAGTCTACAGCAAGAGCATCAGATAGAGCGGTAAATAACATTTCCACTGATACTTGTGAGCAACCATCACTTACAGCACACAAGTGAACAAAGGCATAACTTGACTTAGCGTAACTGTTCTGCAAATATCCAAGATGCTTTATCCAAGGTAAATGCGAATAAAAACATGAATATGAGATGTCTAAAAATACAGTGATTATTAGAACATCCTCCCCCCCAAGCAACATGCAGCACAATTTGAAACAAGGCAGGCCAGGCTGTATTTTTGTTGTAAAGCTGGGAAATATGCAACTTACATTTCTGGCCCTTCCAGGTATGAGTCATGATCTAGAAAAGGGGTGTCAAACTCAATTTCATAGAGGACTGCATAAGGGTTGTAGTTGACCTTGTCACTCATGCTGGGAGTGGGGGCGCATGTGGTGGGCAGGGCTGGGGGATCCATTGTCTCCAGCAGAGCTAGGCAACACCAGGGCAAGCGCCAAACTCTTGTCCACCAGAGGAGCCTCACTGTCCCTCAGTCCACGGAGGACCCCTGGATGGCAGCATAGGCTGCCCCAAGCCCTGGGCAGTGGAAGGCAAGCACTCAACCTGGCCCTCAAGCTCCCAGAGCACCAGGACCTCACAGCCTAGTCTAGCCCAGCCCAACCCCACTTCCCCAAGAGAGAGCTCAGCTGCGCTTACTTCTTCGAGGCTGCCGCTGCTGCTGTGCTCTCTCTCCTTGGCCAGTCCCAAAGGTGCTTTTTCAGGAGGCAACTGGAAAGTCCAGTTTCCTCCTGAAAAAGCACCTTTGGGACAACCATGACCTGGATGACTAAGAATCTCTACAGACATTTAGCTATACAATTTCAGATGAACCCCCTTTGAATGGTGTGGGAGTAGGAATGGATTTCCAGAGGAAAAATGGCAGACTACAAAAACCATTAGCACTACTCAGGTGACCCTGAGGACACAGATAAACCTCCAAATCCTTCAACAACCCTCTAAAAGGATGCAAATAACCAGCTGTCTGCAAGGAATATAAATCCTTCCATTCCCCACTATCCTGTCAGAGCTGAAGAAGCTTCTTGGATGAGAAGAGAAATGTCTTCAAAAGGAAATATAAGACAGTCCAGTTGCCTCCTGAAAAAGCCCCTAATAGCGTTTTGCTAGACTACTTGCAGCCAGAGCCAAAGTGCACGTGAGCACTTTGCTCCGGGACGTGCCATAAACGTGGGAGCATTTGGGGAAAAATTGGAGCAATAAAGCAGCATTTTGAACTATCAGCTGACTGTGTTGCCTCTGTGCCATGTCCTGGGTCATCACAGGTATGACATCACAGAAAGGGCAGCAGGGCTGCTAGTGGCCAAGTGTTAAGGTAGGACTTCCCTCTCTCTCATTATAATCTCCTTCCTTCCTTCCTTTTTTCCCTTTTCTTTTTCCTCTCTCTTTTTTCTTTCTTCTTCCTCCCCTCTTCCCTTCTTTCTCCTTTCTTGCTCTCTTCCCCACTTTCCTTCTTTTTTCTTTCCTCTTTCCCTTTTTCCTTTCCTGTCCCTTCTTCGATGCTCAAATGCAAAAGGGGAAACATTTCTCGATGCTTCCTCGCCTTGTGATCAAATGCCACTTTTGTTTGTGGCCACTTAAAAGACTGAGAATAAACCAGGCTCGGTTTATCCCGTGCTTGCATTCAGTGGGGGCATCCATAGACAATACAGCAAAACTGTCAAAATGATGGCTGTGATACTTGATCAGAGCTCCTCTGTATTTTATGTGCAACAGCTTTAGCGTTTAGGAACAGAGGTAAATTAGTTGCATTTCTATTAATACATAATCCTTAAAAGGGCTCTCCTGTAGGGACCCTGCCATGGTCTAATTCAGACTGGAAAAATAGCAAAGGAAAATATTTCCCCTCACTCTGCTTTGTCCTGTTTTCCCCACTGGAAATGGCTGTTTGCAACACACAAGGAGAAGATACTTTCCTAAGAGCTCACAATTCAAGAATACTAATGGTAACTTGGATTGCCAACAAAGTTCTGTCTGTGACAAAACAGAACAAAAAATTGCTTTTTCCTTTGAACTGGGGCATCTCCAATCAATTTGCCTCTCTTTTCCTCCCTCCCTCCTTCCCATTTCCTTCCTTCCCTGCTTTTTTTTAAGCTGCCAGAGGCTCTGTGCAGAGCTGGCAATAGGCAGGCAGTGGTGGGCAGAGGCTTCCCATTTTGACCCCTCCCCCGTTGTTGCCTCTGCGCCTGACAGGGCCTCTGCATGGCTCTCAGTTCACATCTCCCAGACCCGTGCACGTTTGTGTGTGTATGCGCGCGCGTGTGTCTCGCAGCCCCACTCTCTCAACAGACACCTTCTGCGATGGCAGGCTGTAAACTAATGAAAGCTATATTTTTGGAGTGCTTTTTCTCATCTTTTACCACTTTAATGCTGTATGGCCAAGGTACTGTGGACTGCACACCTCCCCCAACCTGCCACCAACTGCATTGTGCCTTGCACCCCACCCCCAGCTCCGTAGAAGACTGCAAGAAGCTCCCATACCAGCTTCTCTTCTCCCATTCTTTTACTCCCCAATGTCACAATGTGGGGCTGCAAGGGGAAGACCACCACACGCACACGCACACAGACAAACACGTACACGAGTCTGGGAAAGGTGAGCTGAGAGCCACACAGAGGCCCGTCAGGCACAGAGGCAAAATGGGAAGCCTCTGCCAGCTTAAAAAAAAAAACCCTGCTGAGAATTGCTTCCCTTTTTGTCCACTCTCCCCTCCATTGCCTCCATGCCTGGACTGAGTCTATGCCTTATGCCGAAAGGGCAGTTCTGCCTCACCCAATAACTGGCAGGCAGAAGCACAATAGTCCTAAAGGCCCCATTTTGTCTCATTCCCATCTTCTTCCTTTCTCCGTGCTCAGGAAGTGCCGGTGGCAGTGCCTTTCCAACATGGGGGCGGGTTGGTCCCAGTGAAAGGGGGCTGCGAGGCTACGCCAGTGAACGGGGTATAGAGGCATTGGTGCGGATATAATGCTGATCTACAACTTGATGCAGCCATCTGGGCCAGAACATGGTCAGCCTTTGATCTGACCCACACAGCCGCCCTGGAGCCAGCAAAAGACCGCCCCACTGCCTCGCTCCTGCCCCCTCGGTGTGCGCAAAAGAGACACCAAGTGCTGGCATCCTGGATGAAAGGGAAGTGCTCAGAATGCAGTCAGCCTGCAGGGCAAGACAGTCCCCAGGGACGCCAGGCCCTGCTTGCACTCATTACTTCCTCTGCGCGTGGTCGGGGTGGAGCGGGGGTGACCCGTCACCAGCTCTAAGGTGGCCATGCAGATCTAAGGCTGACCGTGTTCTGGGCTAGATGGCCGCCATCAAGTTATAAAGCGCCAGCCTTTGCTGTCTCTAGGACAGCCCCCTGGGCCAGATCTAGCTACATCATGGGCCGGATCTGGTCAGATCAGGCCTTGAGTTTGACATGCTTGAGTTAGAACACCCTGTAATCCATCCAGACAGCATCATGAAAATTTATCTCTGGCCATCCTTCTACTAAGCAGTAGAGACAGTGATGTCATCCCCACAACTTCAGAAAGGCAGCTGGAGACTCACCTGATGCCAAAACATTGTCTTTGTGCAGCACTTCTTTCTGCAGCCCCTGCCTGAGGGTCTCAAACATGACCTGCAACAGGTTATAGGCAGCCAGTGAAAGCTGCTCATCCTCCCTCTCCAGCACAGCAAAGAGGCGTCGAGACCCCAGGTCACTCAGAATCACCACTGTCTGTAAGAAAGGTCCCAACTTTGAGACAAGGGAAATACCAGAGTAGACCATCTTACCTATCTTCTTATCTAGGACTAACTACTCTGAAATTCAAGTCTAACTAGAATTGCTCTTGAGGAAGCAGGCACAGCTTTTCAAAATCCTAGAGAAACAGAAAGTTTTCGGATCCAAGCAGGTAAGGCTAAGGAGGTGGGGTTGAGTTTTCAGTAACACAGTGAGATCTAGTCCCCACTGAACCATACAAAAAGATCAGAGTTCAGCCACGCTGGTGTCCATTCCAATATGGCAAGGAATCACCACAATTCCGTGAGCAACACAAATCCAAAACTATTTCCAGAACTGAGCTACAGAACAATGTGATTGTCTTGCTCTCTCCCAAGCCCCTTTGCTGGGTCACAAAATCAGAGGCAAAAAGGAGTCTGATCAGCAGAGATGCTTTCACTAGTTCCTGGCTGCCTGCAGTAGGTGTTTCAGTAGGTTCAGGAAGGACACTCCCACCCACCCACCCAGTATGCTAATTATTTGGTTAGATACTCCAAGAGAAAGTGAAGTGCTGTTAGCACCAAAGCACCATCCTTGAAACAGTTAGGAGGCAAACCACGTGAGCCCCCCAGCTCTGAAAAAACATCATCTTGTAGAAGCCCTTACTCGAGAACAGTGGCCACGGCAGAGGCCGGTGAAGGTCCGCAAGGCTGCTATCATCATATCCAAACGGCCTGTGTCCAATAATTGCAGCAGTAAGCACACTCCATCATTTTGGAAAATTTTCTCAGCACCAGGCTCCTCTCGAGCTAGAACTATCAAATTCTGAGCTGCCTGATCAGAAAAAGAACCAGTGTTTAGCTACCTGAAAAAGCTTTCCCTGTTCAGACTGATTTATATTGCATTGGGAAATCTTGACCCATCATACACCCACCTCTTGCTACACACTGGCAGAAGCAGACCTTCCAACCTAAAACCCTCTTCCTATACAAGGCGTCACCCCACTCCCAGAAATCCAAGCCAGAGAAGCCATTACCTAACAAGATTTAAAGTCTGCTACTACTTCAAATCAGGAAATGCTGCTATAGGTTCTTTGGGGGAGAGAGTGAAGAAAGATGGGGTTGGGGTGAAGCCTCAAAGCTTATGCCCCATTATCGTGAGACTGCATGCTCACTCACCCACTGACCGCCCCTACCCCCTATATACCCACTTTATTTCCATTTCTGACACAATACACAAGTGAAAGACCAGCTAGAGCTGCGATGGCAAACCTATGGCACGTGTCACAGCCATGGGCATGTGAGCCGTCACCTCAGTTGAGCTCTGCTGCACATTCATGTGCGCTTCCTGCCAGCCAGCTGATCGTCGGGTCCCTGCCGCACATGGGGGGGGCAGGAGCCCCATGGGGGGCCCGAGTGCACATGCTTTGGGCACTCAGTCCAGAAAATGTTAGCCATCACTGAGCTAGAGGGATGGAATATTTGCTAAACTGAAAGCAAGAATATGCTACATCTAAAATTCTGCACTGCTTCTACACTCTTTCCAGCCCACCTGTCATTTGCAAACTTTTGCTTTCAGAATAACAAGTTCATCAGGCTTCATTGGATGCCCAGCCCATCACCAAGGGGCATCCTAACTCCCTGACCAGTACCTTTTGCTTCTTGTCTTTATCCTCTGCCTCGTTGCTCAGCAGCAGCTTAAACATGGCTTCTACTTTGGAGTCAGTGCATGTCATGGCTTTCATCTGAAACCAAGAGGAAGAGACAGAGGGCTGCTACCGGCCAATTCAGAGCCTTATCTTAAGGAAGCCAAGAGCGCCTGCTCTGCATGGCACCGGCCCATCACCGAAGCCTCTCGGTACAGCGGGAGCGGAGGGCCCCGGGGCCTACCTTCTCCTGGGCGCTGCTGCCAAGGTCGCGCAGTGCCTCCTGGAAGGCCTTGTTCTTGGGCTCCAAGCGCATGCACCGCTGCAGATCCGAGGCGGCCCGGTCGAGGCGGCCCAGGCCCCGGAGGGCTTGGCTACGGCGGAAGAGGCTCTTCACGTCATGCCCGTCCAGCTCCAGAGCTGCGCGGGAGCAAAAGGGAGGCGTTTCGGGGCCGGGGCCGAGGCCAAGGCCGCCGGGGAAGCGGGAGTGGGGGGACGCTCACCTCGGGAGGCGTCCGCTTCAGCTTGCGCGTAGTCCTCCTGCGAAGGGAAGGCAGCAGACGGGAAACCGAAAAAGACGCTCCCCCCGCTCCGCTCCGCCCCACCCCGCCGCGCCCCTCGGCGGCCTGGCTCACCAGCTTCAGGTGGCAGGCGGCGCGGTTGCGGTACAGCAGGGCGCGCTGGGAGGCCTCGGGCCCGGCCTCGGGCAGGTCCAGCGCGCGCGCGTACGCGGCCAGCGCCTCCGCGTAACGGCCGGCCTGGAAATATTCGTTCCCCTCCCGGCGCAGCTCCGCCATCGCTGAGGCCGCCATGGCGCGTCGAGTGGGCGTCATGCGGACGCGACGGTCACCACTTCCGGGGGCGGGCCCTGCTCAGGGCACGTGACGGTGCATCTTCCGGCGGCGCGGCGGCGGCGGAAGTGCAGGAGGTCGGCCGCGGTCAGCGCCAGGACGAGCCCGCCGTAGAGCCCCACGGCCAGCAGCTGCAGCAGCGGGCTCCTGCGGCGGGACGGAGCGGCGTCAGCGGGCTCCTCCCGCCGCGACTCCCCCCCCCGCGGCCCGCCTGCCCAGCCTCACCGGAGCCCGGCCGGGAGCGCGGCGGAGGCGTTGGCGCTCCGGGGATGGTCGGCGTCGGGGCGCGAGCAGCAGGACTTGAGGGCGCCGCTCCCGCCGGGCTGGCAGCAGTAGGCGTCGGCCGGCGCGTCGGAAAGGCGCGGGCAGAAGAAGGCGGCGTGCAGGCGCCCGTCCGCGCCCCAGTAGCCCTCGCAGAGATGCGCGTTGGCGGCCGCGAGCGGGAGAGTCCGCGAGGCGGCGCCGCTCAGCTCGGACGAGCCCCGGCGAGAAGCGGCGAGCCGTGCCTGGAAGTCGCCGGCACCTGACCGGAGGATGGCCGGCAGCAGCAGGAGCCAGAGCAGCATCTTCCCCGCGGCTCCCAGGCTGAGGCAGCCCGGACTGGTCGGAAAGGCAGGGAAACGGCGCTCACCGTCCTGCTCCCACATCCATTAGCGGCCACACACACACGCCCCGTGCCATTAGGCCCTGCTTTTAGCCCCGGCTTCCGTGGGGACGCTGCCAGCCTAGCGCGGGGAGGATCCATTAGGGAAAGGAGTCTGCTAATGGGGTCCTGAACTGGCCTGGCTACACCAAAGGTTTAGATAAGGAAAAATGAGCACGATGCCTTTTGATGAAGGGCCTGGCTGATGTAGCAGGCCTTTGCCAAAGCCGGTCTTGGACTGGGCAAAGCCAGCCTACTTGCCTCAGCATCTGTTTTAACTCTGAGGGGAGCTAAGATTTCAAAAAAGCAGGAATTATGACTTGCAGAAATCAAAGCTGGAAGAAGCCACTTTTGTATCCTTCTCCAGGAAGGAAACATGCAGACACTTGAAGACAGGAGAGTCAGTCAAGTGTTCCAGTGATAAGAAATGAAGTAGCTCCGACATCCCCAGAGGGGGAAGGAAAAGGCATGCATTGGTGACTCATTACTCAAGAGGAACAGAGTCATCAATTTGTAGACCAATTTCTTTAAGGAAGGGAATTGGCTCACAGGTTCAAAGACTAAAGATGTGACAGACTGGATACTACACTTCAGCCCACCTATTATTAGAATAGAATAGAATTTTTATTGGCCAAGTGTGATTGGACACACAAGGAATTTGTCTTGGTGCATATGCTCTCAGTGTACATAAAATAAAAGTTCATCAAGATATATTTATCAATATTAGCCCTTTCTCCTCTTTCATGTAACTAAGAATCTGAAATCAATTTCCAAGGTCTATGAACAATTAGGCAGAAAAGCAAAGGATCTTGCTGCCCAAATTGTTTTCTTATCTATATGCCTGACAAAAAGGCAAAAGCTAATGAGTGAATGGAGGATTTTAGAAGTAAACCATTGGCTCAAATGATGGTGATATTGTGAGAAGTTTGGCTTTCTACATTATGGATTAGGGTGTAGGAAGGGCTATACTGGAGCCTACAGGAAGGACTTCTAAGCAAGAGAAAAACTGCATCTCAAGACTGTCAATGTATTTGGGAAACAACTGGCTCAGCATGTCCAAAGGGCTTTGAAGTAAAACTACAGGGTGAAGGAGACCAAATTATTACCAAATTACCAAAGCAGAAAGCCCTACACAGCCATGTAAGGAGAAAGTGAGTAGCGAAGAAGCTTATATGCTTGGAAGTTTGGAAGATACAGAGGAAGCAAGCCCAGAGTCAACCATAAAGGGCTCAAATGCCTGCATATAAATGCTCACCATATGGGGAACAGAACTTGAAATCCTAATATATGAGGGCAAATACCATATTGTAGCTATTACTGAAACTCGGTAGGACAAAACACATGATTGGAACACACAACTGGAAGGATATAAATTGTTCAGAACAGACCTAACAAAGGAGGGGGGTTGCATTGTTATGTCAGGAAATATTACCCCTTTATAGAAAGCCACCTTAGAAGTATTTGGCTAAATGTTAGAGGAAAAATAAATAACATAGCCATAGGTGTCTACAGACCACACAGAGGAAGATGAACTCTTTGCTAAATTAGCTGAAGTGTGCAGGAAATATGTCACAGTACTAATGGAAAACTTTTAACTACCCTGACAACATTGGGGGGAAACTGCAGGTCGTGGAAGATCAAACAGGTTCCTGATGTGCCTAGCTGAGAACTTTGTCACACAAAAGGTAGAGGAGGAAACTAGAGGGACTTAATCCTTACTAATAGGGATGAAATGGTTGAGGAAGTAGAAGCTATAGGAACTTTGGGGGAGAGTAGCCATCTCATACTCGAATTCACCATAGTGCAACTACAATACAACTAGGTAACTGAACCAAGTCAGACTATTATTGTAGAGTTTAAGAGAGCAGACTTCAACAGGCTAAGAGAAAAACTAGGAAGAATTCCATGGATGAAAATCCTAAAAGGAAAAATAGTTCCAGATGTTTGGAATACCCTGAAAAATGGGATAATGATCCAAGCAAAAACCACCACAAAGAAAGAAAACAAGACACCAGCATATTGCATAAAGAGCTATCTGACAAATTAAGGGATAAAAAATATCAAATATTTTTAAAAAAATGAAAGAGGGGCACATAACTAAAACCACAAGCAAACAGCCGAAATTTGCAAGGATCAGGAAAGGTAGGCCCATATTGAGTTAAGACTGGCAACTACTGCCAAAATATTTTTTTAAATTTCAGTAGGTAAGGAACCCAGAGTCAAAAAGCTCTGCTTTGTGGTGGGTTGTAATGTGCATCCCTTATTTTGTGCTGAGCCTTTCACAAACAGAGCTGTAGTTTTGTCCTGAGTGTTGCCACATACTAGCTTGACTGTCAGAATGCCATACTTCAATCTTTTCCTAGAATTACATTTTTCTTGCCTATCCATCCAACTTTTGGGATCTCAGCCAGAACTGCACAATTCCTAAGATGAAGGAATAAAGGAGAATCACAAAATAAATACTAGATCTATGCAGTGATTCAGGTTTTCAAGGAAAATTGGGCCATGTGTGGTCTACACGTTGGACTATTTGCTATCTCTTTAAACCAAAATGTGTTTAAATCTTGAGAAAACCTGTAACTTCTTTATGGAGCTGCCAATGGATGTGGTCTGTTAATCTTTGTGCACTAGGAATTAACACTTGGGATCTGGATTACTGCACAGCTGTAGTAAACACCAGAAGCCTATTTGGCTTTTGTTAAAGTTGGCTGTGCCTCAGAATTAGCGCAAGGACCTCACTAGGCTCAAGGTTGACTCAGCCTTCCATCCTTCTGAAGTCAGTAAAATGAGGACCCAAATTGTTGGGGACAATATGCTGACTCTAAACATCTTAGAGAGGGCTGTAAAGCCCTGTGAAGTGGTATATAAGTCATAAGTGCTATTTTTATTGCTATATACGTCCACTGAATGTTTCACAAATCTTGGGAACTGGAGCAACCCTGTTTCTTATTCCAGACATCTGATTTTCCTGATTCTAACCCATTCACTGGCTCTTTGGCTGAGGGACAGCCGGAGCAGGGCAACTGAGTCCACTTCTGCTTGATGAATTCTTGGTCCCTCCCCACCTCCCACAGCAATTATTGTAAAGACAAGACACAAAGGGTGCACTTTCACATCCTGTTCATTTGAGTTAATGCAGCACAAATTGAGCAACACAGAAAACAGTAGCTTGCTTTCTCCTCTTCCTCACATAATCGGCATCCCTGAAAACCAAAAGATTCCAAGGTCTAATTTAGGTTTCTCAGCATTTGCCATATGCATTAAATACAACTCTTGTATTACATGCTGAAAACTGCCTATGGGTAAGTAGACCTCGTAAGGTCCTGTGGTCTACCCATCTGTTTGTAAACATACTACAGCCAAAGAAGAGCCTGTCACAGAGACAACCCTGCAGAAATGAAGTGGTTGCCCTCATGGCAATTGGAAACCTCCTTGAGGCAAGTGCCTGATTTTAGGAGGAGCTCCTAAAATCAAAACTGGTATTCTGAGTAGTACAACAAGTCCTGCAGGGCTCAATCCCACCAGATTTTCAAGAGCCCCTCCAGAGTCAGGGCTTTCTTCACAAAGTATACTAGCCCAGAGTCAGCTGTATCATGGTTTATTCCAATGTGTTTTCTCGGTTTGCATGACACACTGAATGAAGCATGTGGGCTGTGCACACAAGTGCCATGCAAAAATGCACACAAGAGCCCTGGTGGCACATCCCAAAGGTTTGCTTGGGAGCCTGTTGGCCAGGAAGAAAGGGCAGTTGGGGCAGGAGCTGCTCCTCAGCTGCGTGCTCTGCACTTGTGTAGCTGGGCTGGCACTGCTGGCTTCACCTTCAGAAAGGAACACCGAGCCAGCTGGCTCTTACTAAGCACAACACAGCAGCAGGCTTTCCTCTTGGATTCAAGGCAGGAAAGGGAGCAGAAATGTCCAGGTGGTTTCCTGACTTCATCCATAATGAAAAGGCAGGCCTTCAGCAGACTCAGCCTTGTGCTAGCTAAAGGTTGTCTTGGATCAAACTGCAGCAGCAATGTGCTTTTTCCTTCCCTCTGGAAGGAAAACATCAAAGTATGAATGTAGTCAGCATTTCTCTTGAGAATTCACACTGTGGGGAAACACTCCACCCTCTAGAAAAAAATATGGGGAGATGCTTCCCAACCCTGAGCAAATTGTCACCCAACCCTTGCTTGCAAGCCTCGCCTCTGCTTTCTGGAGGAAATGAGCACCCAGAGATGAGGGCTTTGCTTCAAGCTGCAGGAACGCCACTTAGCCCATCCTCTGTTCTAGTGTTTGCCACACACTGCACCTGTTCTGCATGTTCAGGATCAGTCAAACCAAATGCACAGATGTTTTCCGAAGCCAGGGAAGCGCAGAAGTGGGGTCTTCAGTGCTGCTCAAACAATGTCCACCATCTCTCCTTGCAGCATAGTCCGCTGCCTTCCATGCCAAGCTAGAACCAAATTCTGGAAGCAGTGCCACAAGTCTCCAGACACAGGCAGCACCCGGGCAATTTCTGCAGCATCAAAGGACACAGCTGCCCGAGGGTCTCGTCCTTGGTATGGAGCAGCACCCTTTTGGGCAGCTGTGCCAGAGGAGGAAGGAGGTCCATATGCAGAAATTCCCAATGAAGGGCTCAGGCTATCCGAGACGAAGGCGGAAGGTGGCAATCTCCATGGGGTCAAGGTGAATGGTGGTGCTGTTGGGGGAGGCCGTGGGCAGTGGATACATCAGTGTCAAAGAAGAGGGCTGCAGGGAGATCAGGTTCAGGCTCTGGAATAGGCTGCCTAGGGACAGCTGGAGAGCAAGAGGCAAAAGCTGAGGGTACAAATGCCCAGCAACCCAAGCTCCCCTTAATTTCCTAAAGCAACTTCATACAAACTCCCCCCGCTAGCAAACATCCACTCCAAGGCAACCGAGAACATCCAGACATACCACGCCCTGGGTGGTGGTACAATTGAAGCCCAGATTCCTGGCCTCCAGGCCACAGTCGAAGCCCTTCCGGTGCAGTATCAGAGCTGTCTCAGCAGACGGCAAAGCCTCATCCTGGGGAGAAGAAAGCCTGTGTACCACCTGAAAGCCCAAGGCTTCTGCTCAGCAGGCAGAGAAGGCTGGGAACCAGGCAAGGGTTGTCTAGGCTGAGGGCTGGGCTTCTTTCCTCACCTCTCCTTGCAACGTTCGAAGGTTGAGAAGGTGGAAGTCGCAGGGCACTGTGATTGAAAATGGTGCAAAAGACCTCAGTGCTGGAGGGGGCAGTTTTTCCTGGACAAGCGGCATGGTCAGAACCTCTGCATTCAGGTGCATGGAGGTGATGTGGCTGAGCAGAGACGGGAAGCTGGTGGGCTGATTCTCCTGGGCCTGCAGCAAGAATGAGAGAAGATGGACACTGCCACACAAGCTGTGGAGCCTCGGCCTCAGATGAGCCCCACAGGAGCCTCTACAGTTGCTAAACTATTGGCTACTAAGCATTAGGCTGAGCTTACACACACACACACCAACAGGGCAGGGAAAGGCCAGACTACACCACAAGACCAGGTTTTACCTCTGGGCTTTCAACCTTGCTGCTGGGGAAGACCAAGTCTCTCAGCATGGAGGCCAGTTTGGAAAAGAAGCTGGAGCTCTGGGGGACGGGGGAGGGGAGGAGGGGGCGATGAGAATAGGTAGGTTACCAGGGTGAATGTCACTGCCTCAGACCTACACCTCTCATGGACTGGTCATTCCTTCAGCATACCTGCTCTGTATCCGTGTGCTTCCTGGGGCTGATTCACCTTCCTGCCTTCTGTCTGGATTCCTGCCTTCTCTCTTGGGCTTCCTTTATTCCCCTTGCTCTTAGCCCCTCTGTTAGGTCTAATATATCTTAGACAGATCTCTATTTATATTTATTCCCAATAGAAAGCTTTCTCTCTCTCTCTTTTAATCTCCTCCTTGTTACTGATGGATCTTCTTTTCTCTGTCACTCCTGTTCTCAACTGGAGGCCACCCAACTATGAAATGCCGACCATTGACTGGGAGAGAGGAATGCCTTCCACTTTCTCTTTGGAAACAGAGAGGAAATGTTTTGCATTTCTCCTGGTAGAAAAGGAGACAGAGAGCAGTAATACAGAAGGGATGGTGGCAAGAGGAAAGGCCACAGGGCTGCTTCTTTGGCAACAGATTAGGTGGGTGACCTTCCACACAAGGATCATGGACAGGACTGCTCTGCCTTCCAAAGTCAAAGGAGAAAATCAGTTGGGGGCTCGATGGCAAGAAACAAGTTTTGCTCAAGGATGGATTTAAGATCATTTTCCCAAGCCCTTCTGGCTATCCAGCTCAATGAGACCTATCTGCAGGCACTGAAAAGGTTTCCCCAAGAAATCCCAGGCAAGGAAGGAGGCCCGATCCAGCTAGGGAGCTCCGGGACTTCCTACCTTGTTTGCTGAGCTGAATCGTTCCAGCAGGAGGCGGAAGCGGTTGCAGGTCCGCTTGTTGTCCTTCAGACCTTGTCCTAGTCCACGGTTATCATCTTGCATGAGACGCCGGTCCAAAATCACCTCCAGCTGGCCTGCCAATTGGGTGGAGAGAAAGCAAAAAACCCCTTAGTTGGTGCCCCATGCCACAACCAGGATCCCTCTTGACTTCTCCCATGCCTCAGGCACAGCCCTCATCCTCCTGGCCTTTTTCCCAGACTGGGCACTGGATGGTTCTGTACCCATTCCATCACACTCACCACTGCTAAGGCTGGACACTCCCAAGGCCTGGGCTGTGTGCAGAGTCAGGCGGTGCTGGTTATCCTGGATGTAGGCCATGACTGGCATGGGATAGAAGTTGGCCTGGAGTGGCAGTTTCTTCAGGTACTGCCGGGGCTGGATCTGCGGGACAGGCAAACATGCTGGTGGCTTCTCCAGCTGCACCGGGGGGCGGGGGGGTGTAAAGGATTGTTCAAGCTTCTGCCAGTTCTTTACCTGAAAGCCATTCAGGTCAGTGAAGAACCTGCCCTTACTCTCAATGCTGCTGCTGAAGCGCAGGGCCAGCTCCCTGTTGACGTGGTCACGAATGTCGACCAGGCAGGAGATCTCCAGAGAGAGGCCATCAACCCCTGTGGCCAGAGACGCAACATGAGGTGACTACACCACTCTGTGCAGCCACATCCCCTCCTGCAGCACGGCCAAAGTTCTCACCTGGCACATTGTAGAGTCGGACCACTTCCTGGATGTGCTGATAGTAAATGGCTGCCTCTGAAAAAAAGGGCCCCTCGGTCACCCGCACCACTGGAGGGTCCTTGGGGGTGTAGGGCTACAAAGAAGAAAATGGAGTCAATGCAAGCGGGGAAGTGGCTCTGATCCAGCTTCATCTATTTCTAGACTGCCTTTTGCTAGTTTTTAATGGTACTACATAATGCAATTTAAAAACAATTACACAAAGGTGCATATTTGAAAATGTTAACAATTAAGCTTTTTTGGAAAAATCCCAAACTCAAAAAAGCAGAAGCAGCAGCAACAACAGCTGTTCTGAAAGCCATGAACCCTTAAACCCTCTTAAGCACCTATCAAGTATTAGGCAGAGCGTTTTCTCCAGAGAAGAGATGAGTAAGTCACCCATCAAAGTCAGGCAAGCACTGCTGACGTAAAGCAGGAGCCCAATGCCATCCATGGCCGAACTCAGCAGGCAGGCAGCCACTCTGTCAGTGCAGCCATGGTTGGAATCAGTGCAGCCCCTCACCCACCTCCCCATCAGCAGACAGGGAGGCACAGAGGCTGCTTGCAGATTGAAGATGGGTTGGCCTGAGCAATACAGCTGCTTCTCTCATGTTGGAAATGGACAGAAAAGGGTCTCCCATCTCCCACATAGGCTGCCCTCCCATCCCTGGGGATAAGAAAAGCAGTGTTTCATGCCCATTTGGAAAGCCATGAGGCAGCATCCATCCTAAGCAATCCCAGCTGCATCAGGTTCCCCTGGCCCATCTCATTCAGTGATCTCCTCTCCCAGCGGCCAAACAGGTACCCAAGCAAGTCTCCCAGGAGATGACCAGGACCTCCATGACTTGATCCCACCCTTTTGGAAGCCAGCCAAGCATCATGTTTCATGGCAGACATCTAAGATGCAGGCTCAGCAGGTTGTCCAAGTGAGGACTACTTCCGTCTTCACCCTTTTCCAGGTAAAGGTAAGCAACCCCAGCCCAGGCAGTCCACTCAGACCTTGGCTTCACCATCAGGCAGGAAAAGATAGGCACCGCTCTTGTCCTTGGTCGTCCGGGTCCCGTAGACAAGGAACTGGCTGCTCAGCTGCTGCTCCTGTTTATCACCAACATGATGCACACTCTGCAGTCAACAAGCCGAGCACTAGTTAATGCATTTCCTCCCCCTGCCCTCCCCTTTTCCCTCCAGCTTGTCCTCTCTGCAGGTCACCTTGAGGGAGCCACTCGGCCCTGAGAAACAAGCTCTCATGTGTTGGTTCTCCAAGCAGAAATCGTCTGTGGCGGTGGACAGAATCTGTACAGGGACGGCTTCATTCTTATGCCCAACGAAGTCATGGCCATGCAGGAAGAGGCGCACTGAAGATTTCAGCGTGTTGTGGCTATCAAAAGATTTGATCAATTGCAGGATGGTGAGGCCCAGTGCTGGCAGGCGTATCATGACAGACACCTGTCAATGAAGAATAAAATAAGCCTGGCAGAGGCCCTTAGTCCTTCCAGGCCAATCTGTCCACGCAACGAATGCTAAGACCAGAGCAAGGTTCTTCCATAAAGTCTGCGGTGGAGCCTCTCAGGGAGAAGGCCAAGCATCCACACACCTCCGTGCCCTCTCCCTCAAGAACTTGGGACATAAGATGGAAGGTGATACATGATACTCTGCTCTTTGTAGCAGGGGTGGTATTCACTTACCTTTGCTACCGGTTCGCAAATGTAAGTGTGCACGCGTCTTGCTATGCTTGCGCGTGCCTCCTCCACACCTGCGCAGAGCCTCCCGCCACTGGCGCTACCGGATCGTGTGATCCAGATAGAGCCGGCTGAATTTCACCACTACTCTGTAGATCTTACAAGATTTGCCTCTGTCATTCCCGTCTTCCCTGCCAATTCTCCCAAACTACCTGAAAGACATCAGGCACCATGTCTGTGGCAGACTGCCACTGGGCACTGAGCTGCACCGCAAGGGGCTGTCCTTCCTCATTCAGGACACAGATCCAAGGGGTGTTCACCAGCAGGGACACCACAGTCAAGCGCTCTTGCTCCAGGGGGTTGAATACCACCACAAACCTGCAAGATGACAGAGAAGTTAGCAAGCTCTTTCCCTGGCTCCACCAGGAGCAGAATTCAGTCCAGACTGTTGCTGGATCCCACTTTCCCTGGCTGGCAGCACTTCCCCCCCGCCTTCTCCCACCTGGGTATGGCATCCAATTTGATCACCATTTTCTCTGGCAGGGAGTCCTGATTGAGACGGGTCTCATCCTGGAAGGAAGAAGGAGACGGAGCATGTCGCAAATGGGTCCCCACCCCTTTGCTAACATTCCTCCAGGCATAAAGGCAGAGGGAGATGAGAGAGCTCACTGTGCCAAGGAAGGGCATTGCCATGTCGTAGTGGTAGGCCTCTTTGTCTGCCAGGACCAAGTAATGGGCAGCATTGATGATGATCTTCTTGGCATTCATCAGCGAGTGAAGCAGTCTGTGATGGAACAAGGAGAAGGTCAACCAGGCATGAAGCTGAGCTCTGTTGCCCCGATCCAGCAGTTTACTCCTACCTGACACCATAGTCCACCACTACTGCTTCCTTGGCAGTGCCAGTAATAGCATCGTGATGCTGGAAGAGCCCCAGATTGCGCCGGGCATCTGTGAGCATGGCATAATCGGACAGTGGGTACCTACTCTCCATGCCAGCATGGCGGGCGTGACTCAGAGCCAAGCTGTATAAGGTCTCGGCAGCCCTGTGACAACAGGGCAAAGAGGCCATTAGGTGTGCAGTGCTGGGATATGATTCTCCAGCAGAGCCCCTCCTCCTCAGCAGGCCACTCACCGGAGATGGGCCTCGAGCACTCGGCCCATGCTCTTATAGAAAGGCCGGGAAGTGTAGTAGCCTGTCCAGTAGTGGTCTTCCCGGTCTGCGTAGGAAAAAAAGTCCCCACTGAGCACCGGGAAGCCAGGTGGGTGCATGCCCGGGACAATGCCCATCTGCTTGTAGAGGGCATCAAAATAGTCTGACAGTGTCCCGAACTGGGCCTGCAGGAGAGAGCATCATGTCAGAGGCCAGGACCTTAGCGAAACACCATCCCACCCCGCCTTTATCCTCCTTCCCCAAGACTAGTCAGGACACCTGCACGTGCAGCTCTGGGCGAGCATTCAAGAAGTCAAAGAGACGCTGGTAATTGAGGAACTGGGCATCCCATTCCTGGGGCTTGTCGTAGCGGAAGTCATCTCCCAGAGGCACCATCAGGACACTGCTTCGGAACAGCTTGGACTTCTTCCGGTACTGGTCAAGCAGAAGCTGTGCCCTGGGAAGGGAGGAAGCCAGGCTGGCTGACAAGGCCCCTGAGCCTGCTTGGAAAGCAGGGAGAGAGAGCAGGGCAAGAGCAGATAGGCATGAAGGTTGCGGGGAAGAAAGCAGGAAGGGCTGCAAGTGCGTTTGAGAGGCAGGGCTGGTCCCGACCCCCTCTCCGTCACTCACCGCTCGGCCACATTGCTACTGGTGATGGCCTTGGGAGGGACTTTCCAGGGGCAGTTGATGCGCCCACCTGGCAGCCTCTTGAAGTCAAACTGGCAGCAGATTTTCGGGTCAGGCCCACAAGTGTGGGGCACATCGTAACTGTAGAAAGGCATCATGTGGCAGAGGAGGTCTGTACTGGAATCCGGATCTGGGGGAGGAGGCAAATCAGAGATTCATGCTCCCATCTTCCCAAACAGCCCCCGCATGGACCAAAACAGCCTAGTGGAGTGACATGGTGGGGGGGGAGCACATCCTAGCTGCTGGGGAAAGAGGCAGGCTCTGTGGTTGAGGGGGAGGGCAATAGGAAGAGAAGGAAGGTGTGTTGGATACATTTGCTACCTTGAGCTATTTGTAAAATTAATAAAGGTGGGATACAAATAAATAATTCCAAGGGGGCTGCCACGGTCCTTGGGGAAGAAGAGTGAGCGCAAAGCAGGGTCCCTAGGGCCTCACCCCAGCTCTGCCTCCAGATGAACTCCAGGTTCTGGGTAGCTGCAAAGTGCTTCTTGATGGTATAGTGGACCCGCTGGATGAGCATGCTTGTCAGGTTAGCCCGGCGCAGGAGATAAGGCATTGTGGCGCTGTGACCAAAGGGATCCACTGCCCAGCCAGAGCGTGGCGTCACCCCTGCCAAAGAGAGAGGAAACAATCCCAAGGCCAGCTGCAGTCGTCCTGCCCCGTCAAGGCAACGTCCTCATTGGCAGGAGGAGAGAAAGGCTTGTTGGGGGTTTCCCAGATTTGGGAGGGTTCCTGCAGTTCCCATACTGTTTCCCAATGACATGTCTTGCATCTCCCCCCATCCTTGGCCTTTGCAGACAAAGTCAAGGGGGCTGCTCCCCTTCAAATGCAAGGAGAGGCAAATAAAGACTGGGGGGGGGCAAATGGCCTCAATCCACTCAGATGGTGGATGGGGCAGTCAGGATCACCTCACCAATTGAGGCGTATTCCTCAATTGACATGTCTTCAGAGGCAGGTCTGTGCAGACTCAGCCTAAGATTTGTGCCTTCGCTGTTTCCTCTAATCTTTGTTGGTGGGGCAGGAACAAGACACTTCCTGGGCTTCAAGATATTTTACCTCCTCCTCCATCAAATCAAGGAAGGAACTGTGGCTTTGCATCAGGCCTGGCCTCCACCTTCCCTTCAAAGAGGTAATGGCCAGCTTTTCGACCGGAAGCATTGTGGCGATACAGTCGAATAGCAGGCTCTGATGAGCCTTGCGAAAACCCAGGCTGACAAGCCGCTGTTGGGGGTCTTCGGACCAGATCTGTCCTGTAGGGACGGAGAAGGCGGCACCTCGGAAGACCAAGAGGAACAGGCAAGTTCCTCAGAGGTTGGAGGAAGCTCTTCAACTCAGTGGTGGGGGCGGCGGCCATTGCGGCTGTCACAAAGCTGGGGCAACTGGACTAAAGCTTTGAGCAGGATTGGTGATTTGGACGGAGTACTGGTACCGGGTGAGTGATTGGCCAGCTCACACGTAAAAAAGAAATATTTTTAAATTGCTAAAAGAAACCCCAGCAAAGAAACAGCAGCTAATGGGTGGTGGGGAATGCTAATGGGGAGAGAAAAACAAAGCGGAAGTTTACAGTGTTAAGGCCCGAAACAGAATTTGAGTTTTGGTTTAGAATTTGTCTGGAGATATCTAAATTACTAGAAAAAGAAACCCAAAATAGCGGTGAAGAGGATTGGAAATAATTTTAAAACTTTTGAACATTGAAGGAAGAATAAAGAAAAGTTTAAAATTAAAGCCCTGCAATAGAGCTTTTTGTTTTAATTGGATTTGGATTTGGATTTTAAAATTGGAACTTGGGGAACATTAAAATAAAAAGATTGAAATTAGCAAATATTGGCAATGTGGATTTAACAAATAAATTGGATATTTTTTTCTTTTTTTTAATGTGTTGATTGGAGAGAGACATCTACAGGCGGAAGATACATTACAATGGTTAACTTGTATTTTGGAAAAGAAATTCTTAAAAGTGATAAGAACAGTGGGAACTTTCAAGGAGGATTTGTTTATGTTTAAGCCATTTGATCTTGACATTCAAAGAAAGTGGAACATAATAAAATTTAAAATTGGAATAAAGACAATTTAGAAGCAACAAAATGACACAGAAACTAATTGAAATGATTAAACGATGTGCATATCATTCAAATTGGATATAAATGAAATGCTTACAATGATGCATGGAAAACCTAAAATGGATTAACTAGAGACTGTGCTGGAAC